>JAWHQI010000008.1:20952863-22243226 GCA_033032865.1 Dactylorhiza incarnata | reverse complement strand
GCCGCCAAAGCAATAACAAATCGATCCAAAGTCATCTTTGCAACTGGACTGAACGTCTCATCATAATCTTCTCCATACTGCTGTGAGAACCCGTGAGCCACAAGGTGAGCCTTGTATCGCTCGATCGTGCCGTCAGATTTCTTCTTGAGCTTATAGACCCACTTGCATGTCACAGGGGTAATGCCCTTGGTCCTGGGCACTAGAGACCAAGTCTCATTCATCTTGAGAGAATCCATCTCCTCCTGCATAGCAATGTCCCGCTGCTTCACACCTTTTTCTCTTTCTCAAAGCTCGATGGCTCCCACTCATCCAAGGGACCAGCAAAGAAACATGAGACAAAGCTCACCATGTTTCCTCCTGTTTATCGATCCGGTTGCTTGATAGTCCTCTTCGACCTCCTAAGAGGTTGCACTTGACTAACCACCTCCTCGGCTGCTTCTTCTGTGCTAGCTCCTCTTCCAGACGAACTTGGAGCATCGCCCCCCTGCTTCCAGAACCCGAGGCCTCCATCTCTGAGCTTGACACAGCTGGAGCTCCTGGTGAAACATGCAACTCCACTTGAAGATTTTCCGCAGCCTTCCCTTTTTCATCATCCCTGCTCTCCGGTAGTTCAACTTCTGAACTCCCCTTGTAGGAAGTCACCTCATCGAATACCACATCTCGAGATACCACTGATCTCCGTGTCTCAGGATCCATGCATCTCCACCCCTTTTTCCGCTCATCATATCCAACAAAGACTAGCTTCCTTGCTTTCGCATCTAGCTTTGTCCGAAGAGCATCAGGGATATGCACATAACAGGTTGACCCTGTTGGAACCTTAGTTTTGATTTGAGTTAGGATCCACCTTTAATATCTAAGTTTATATCATAATCTTACAACTTAGATTAAATATCCTATTAAGTTAAAAGGCTGAAAATAATATATATATATATATAAATAATATACTAAGAAATATATATATATATATAATAATAGGCTAAATAATATAAGAGAAAATATTATAAGAGAAAATAATATAAGAGAAAATATTTTAAGAGAAATTAATATAAGAGAAAATAAGAGAATGAATATATTTCATATATTAGCTGCGTTCGACGAACGTCGAACGACGCTCAACATTCGTCGGACGGCGCCCGACGAACAGATTATATTATAGCAGCGCTCGACAATTTAGCAAGGAAGCTGCGGTCGATGAAATCGGAACATCGGTCGACGAATGATGAACAGCGGTCGACGAATTCCAACCAGAACAACGGTCGACGAATCAAATGATGAGCTCGACGAATCAAAACTAAGGTTCCAACAATCTCCCCCTATTTGAATTGGGATCCTAATCCAAATTAAGACTAGGTTCTAACAATCTCCCCCTATTTGGTTTAGGATTCATAAGCATAAAAAGTCTTGAATTAACTTAAGGCTTAAGGGTTAGAGATTATTTATTTTTAAATTTCTTTTATAACTAAGCAATTTCTGATTTCCTAGATTTTGATTTAAATAGAAATTTAAATGAAATGAATTGCTACCTGTTAACAGATTCTAAGAATTTAAAATCAAAAATACAAAGTCTGAAAGCTTCTTTCTATAGAATCCTCTTTAATCAGAAGAGACTCACACTCAGTGCCATGATCATTCCTGATCAATGCAACTACAGTAGAATGCTCAACATGATTTTAGGAGAGAAAAATTAAATATCCTATTAAGTTAAAAGGCTGAAAATTATATATATATATAAATAATATACTAAGAAATATATATATATATAATAATAGGCTAAATAATATAAGAGAAAATATTATAAGAGAAAATAATATAAGAGAAAATATTATAAGAGAAATAAATATAAGAGAAAATAAGAGAATGAATATATTTCATATATTAGCCGCGTTCGACGAACGTCGAACGACGCTCAACATTCGTCGGACGGGGCCCAGCGAACAGATTATATTATAGCAGCGCTCGACAATTTAGCAAGGAAGCTGCGGTCGACGAAATCGGAACATCGGTCAACGAATGGCAAACAGCGGTCGACGAATTCCAACCAGAACAGCGGTCGACGAATCAAATGATGAGCTCGAAGAAAGTAGAGCTCAGCTCGACGAAATTTATACAGTATTATATTTCTTATTTCTTATATGCTGTCAGACTTTATTAAATCAAAATTTATTTATTCTATTTTATATATTGCTATATATATTGCTTTCCTGAAATAGCCGTTGCAGCATTAATTAATACACTCGTTGCAGACATTAAATAATGTTGTCGTTGCAGCAAGAATTCAAATAGATAAACATACAGCAGATAATATATATCAGAATATATATATAGATGTTATCTCTCGGCAGCAATGTACAACAGAACAGAACGGAACATATTAATATTGTTGTACAGGAAATACAAGAAGAAGAAGAAAAAGAGAAGAAGAAGAACATAGCAAAAAGAAGAAGCAGATCATATATACTTATATCTTCTTTTTGCTAGCATCTTTCTTGCAGATCTTCTACAACCTGAGACACAAAATCAATATCACTTGCTCAGGAAGAAGAAGAAGAAGAGTATCACAATCTAGAGAAGAAGCTCCATCCACAAGACTGTCATCTATTCTAAATCAGACAGGGGGAGCTTCCTTCAACATCATCATCAAGATCCAAACACAACTACCTATTAGGATCTTCATCAAGAGTCTTCTCAGCAAAAAGAGAAGAACAATAAATATTTCCCTTTCTCCTTCCCCATCTTGTACAGGGTTAATACTCCCTTCAAAAGTGTAACTCCCTGGTGGCAAGACACCTGATCAAATAATCTAGTTGGTTTTGAGCACCTGATCAAAACTCTATGGTGTGTGGACACCTTATCAAAATTACCTTGGTGTGAGGGCACCTGATCAACAACCTCCTAGTGGTTTCCTACCAGTGGGTAGAAGAGTAGATGTACCCAGTTGAGGGGAACTACTATATTTTCTTGTGTCATCTGGATGTGCCTTGTTTGTTTGATTTATGTTTTTATCTATGCATTTATGCTTACTAACTGTTTGTGTTTATTACTCAATCAGCAAACTCACTTATATATATATATATCATTTATTTTAAAACAAAGTTAAACAAGAGTTTTAATAATAAGAATAAGAACTAAAACTCTCCTTTTAGACCCGAACACCTGAAGGTGTGCAACACTTGGCTTCTCCTTGAACATCAGTTCGTGAGGGGTCTTCAAGTTGATAGGACTTAGAGGCATCCTGTTGATGATGTATGCCGCACAAGACATTCCCTCCGCCCAAAAGGACTTTGGGATACTCTTGGCATGAAGCCAGCATTTGCAGGTTTCCGTCAGATGACGGATCTTCCCCTCAGCAATGCCGTTTTGCTGTGGAGTATGGGCACAAGTGAGCTCTCTCCGGACGTCGTGTTTCCTGCAAAAACTTTATAACTCACCAGAGGCGAACTCCCCACCATTGTCAGTTCTCAATTTTTTCACCCGAAGGCCTAACCGACCTTCCACCAGCTCCTTGAACTCCACGAACTTCGAAAAAGCTTCTGACTTCTCTTTTAGAAAATACACCCAGACATATCTGGTATAATCGTCAATCAACACCAACATATAGTTGTTGCGTCCAAGGCTTGGGGTGGCAGTCGGTCCCATCAAATCACCGTGAATGCACTCCAACGGTGCTTTGCATCTTGTTGAGATTCATCAAATGGAAGTCGATGAGACTTACCAAACTGACATCCCGCACAAACATGATCGTCTCCATAGGAGGACAAGCTAGGTAAGCCCTTGACAAGGCCCCTTACCGCCATAGCCTTCAATTTGTCCATGCCTACATTCCCCAACCTTTCATGCCAGATAGTCGCTCTATCATTGCTCCTCATCTTGTCAACATATGTACTTGTCGATAAAATGAACAAGTCCTTTACCCGCTTTCCAACTTGAATTACATCTCCCTTTATCTTTGGTTGAGTTTTAAGAAACTTCACTTCTGTTGGGCCAAACAGAACGTGATAACCGGCATCGACCGCATTGGTCACAGAGAAGAGATTCTTCTTCATACCCGGCACGTGATAAACACTCCTCAATGTGAGTGGACCCTTATCACTGCTCAGAGAGAGAACACCTTCTTGACTGCATGAATAGAATTATCAGCCGTAATGATTGCATCGTTACCTGAGTAAGGCGCCAAAGAAGAGAACTTTGATTCATCTCCGGTGAGGTGATGCCCACACCCTGAATCCACAATCCAATCCTCTTCGAAGTTGATGACAGCCAAGGCCTTAATAGGCATTGCTGTCATATTGTCCGCAAAGGCTCCTCCCCATCCAGCTTCATCAGAGTTTGGCTTCTCCTTCTCCGCTGCATGTCCCGGCTGAAGGTTAACCCAACAATCCTTCTTGAAGTGGCCGATCTTATTGCACCTGAAGCACCTTGGTCCCTCTCCCTTCTTCTTCCCATCAGACTTAGGAGCATAACCCCTATCCTGTTGACCTGAAGTAGAGGGTCCATCATAACCTGGCTTCTTCTTCTCCCACTTCTTCTTTTTCTTCCCAGAGAACAACACATCGCTATCTCCCCCAGAGATAGAAGTCCCCGCCATCTGTCTTGCCAAACTTTCCTGCGAAGCAAGTAAGTTTTCCAGCTCCAACAGAGATGGCTGATTTGCCCAACCCTGAACTGACGTCACAAAGGCAAGATACTCCTTCCGCAACCCGCGGATGATATGCCTCTTCAGTTTTGCCTCCGAGATGGGCTCATCACGGTCCAATGCAGAAATCTCTGCTGTGAGGTTCTTCATCTTGAGAAAGAAAGTAGAGATCGAAAGATCACCTTGAGAGGCCTTTGCCAACTCATTTTCAAGAAACTGTAGCTGAGCTACATTCTTCTTATTGAACAGCCCGTCCAAAGACGTCCAAATCTCAGCAGCAGAATTACATCCAATGATGTGATCAAATAGCTCTGGTGAGATAGCCCTCTTGAGTGTGAACTCTGCCTTTGCATTAGTCCTCATCCAAAGTCTCACCTCTGCCATATTATCTCCTGCTAGATAAACTTCTTGTGTGTCTTCTCCTCCAACTATATCCCATAGATCCTCGACAAGCAAATAACTCTCCATACACGACTTCCACTTCTTGAAGTTAGTCGATGTGAGGAGTTCAATACCAAGCCCTCTTGCGAATCCAGCCTCCATGGAAAACTATGTGGTCTCTTCTTCACAAAGACGATGGCAACTCAAGTTGAACACTGCTTATCCACTCCAACAACCTTGCTCTGATGCCATGTCAAATTTTTTTGATTTGAATCGTTTAGGAGTAAGTAGGAGTTGCATCAACTGAGTTATAGCCAAACAACCACAATGCCACACAGCAACACAATATTCTTTATTGAATCACAAAACTTCTTTACATTTCGAGACATACATGGCGAGACATGATTCATAAGAATCACGAAGGAGAGAAGAACAAAACACACCAAAAAACAAATCTAGCGACCTGACAAAGCAGAGACCGCACAGACCGCTGCACTCCAGAGATCACCCGACTTGTCCTGAGACCGCATGAAAAGAATACAGACAAGATGACCTGCACTGCAAGACCGCCACCTCAGACCGCACGAACTTGAGCATACTAAACAGAACAAAGAACAGAAGCTGTCGCCAGACCGCGCAACTCAGATCGCCTAACCACAGAAGGTCTCCTGATCGCCGAGCTCGCTGCGAACAGCACATGAACAACATAAACCTTTTCGCAGACAAGCCGCTGCCGAACTACTTATTCAAGCCACTGGGAAATCACCAAGGAAGGAGACCGCAACCTGCTGACCGCAAACCTGCGAACACAACAAATAGTCTACTCGCTTCCGAGACCGCCCGACCTCAAAGTTGAGACCGCACAAAACAACCCAGGCTCTAGTTCTTATAGTTCTCGTTATGAATGACGGGCCCTGCACCCCTATTTATAGGCGAGGAGATGGATGTCGTCACCGCCGCAAGAGAGGTACAGTCACCACCCATCAGATCGCGAGCGGTCTCACAGAGCAGACAACGCGATCACACCACTTGGACAACATCCTGTCCAAGACCGCAAATTAGCAGCAGACCGCGCACAAGCCGCGCGGATATAGATCACTCCTTCCTTAGACCTCCTAGAGAAAACCAAGAACATCTGGCTGACTTCAAACAAGTCACCAGATCAACCTGCATAAGCCGCCCGATCACAGCGGTTTACACAAAAACAGACCGCCCGGTCTTCTACAAAGAAGATAGACCAACCAAGCAGATCAGACCGAGAAGAGACCGGAACATGCTAGAACAAACCGGCCAACACAGCAGACTGCCAGAGCCAGACCGGCAGAGCACCATCACAGAGACTGCGCGGTCTCTGCGGTCACCAATATACAGACCGCCTACCACCTTCCACTTCACTTCAATAATTTCAACATTTCTGTTTTCAACAAGTTCCTATGTTAATAAGATGAGGACTAATGATAGCGCTGCTATCTGGCCTGAAAGACTCAGACATATTGGGATGGACCAGTTGAAAGCTATGGCAGGGAGAGGCCTTGTGAGAGGTTTGCCTAGCTTGTCATCCTTCGGCGAAGGTCATGTTTGTGCAGGATGTTAATATTGTAAGTATCAATGTCTTCCATTTGAAAAATCACAAAGCAAATGTAAAGCACCATTGGAGTGTATTCATGGTGATCTGTTTTGACCTACCGCAACTGTCAGTCTTAGAGGCAGCAAGTATAAGCTAGTTTTGATTGATGACTACACTGGATATACTTGGGTTTATTTTCTGAAGGAGAATTCAGAAGCATTCACGAGGTTTGTGGAGTTCAAGGAGCTAGTGGAGGGTCGGCTCAACCTGCGGGTCAAGAGGTTCAGAACTGACAATGGAGGGGAGTTTACCTCCAAAGCATTCTTTAACTTCTGCAGGAAGTATGGCATCCAGAGAGAGCTTTCTTGTGCTCTCTGACGGAGACCTACAAATGTTGGCTTCATGCCAAGAGTATCCCAATGTCCTTCTGGGCAGAGGGAATGTCTTGTGCTACCTATGTCATCAATCAGATGCCTCTCAGTCCCATCAACATGAAGACCCCTCATGAGTTGATGTTCAAGATAAAGCCTTTAGTGGAACACCTTCGAGTGTTCGATTCTACCTGTTATGTGCATGTTCCTGATACCCTCAGAACAAAGCTAGATGCGAAAGCAAGGAAGCTAGTTTTCGTCGGTTATGATGACCGGAAGAAGGGTTCAAGATGCATGGATCCAGAGACACGAAGAGTTGTGGCCTCAAGGGATGTGGTATTCAGCGAGCTGACATCATACCAGGGTAGCTCTTCTGTTGAGCTACAAGGAAGCAGGGTAGATGGTGGACCTGGTGAAGCTACAAAGGAGGTTCTGGTGGAGTTGCCTATTTCTTTAGGTGCTCCAGGTGCTTCTAGCTCTGGGTCAGGTGCTTCAGGTTCTGGAAGCAGGGGGAGCGAAGCTCCAAGTCTACCTGAGAAGAGAGCTAGTTCAGAACAATTAGCTGAAGAGGTGGATTAGATTAAAGCTCTGAGGAGGTCCAAGTGGACCATTATTCCACCAGATCGGTATATGGGGGGAAACTTGGTGAGCTTTGTCTCATGTTTCTTCGCAGGTCCCCTGGATGAGAGAGAGCCATCTTGTTATGAAAATGCCGTTGGAGTCAAGGAGTGGGAAGGAGCCATGGATGAAGAAATGGCTGCCCTCATGAAGAATGAGACTTGGGACTTGGTGCCTAAGGTTGAGGGTGTTACTTCGGTGACTTGAAAGTGAGTTTTCAAACTGAAGAAGAAGGCTGATGGAAGTATTGAGCGGTACAAGGCTCGCCTTGTAGCTCGAGGTTTCTCTCAGAAGTGCGTGGAGGATTATGAAGAAACGTTCAGCCCGGTTGCCAAGATGACTTCGGTCCGGGTGGCGATCGCGTTGGCAGCTTTCCAAGGGTGGAAGATTTGTCAACTCGACGTGAAGAGTGCCTTCTTATATGGAGAGATTGATAAGGATATCTTCATGGATCAACCACCTGATTATGTTTCCGAAGAATACCGAAGACATGTTTGCAAGCTCAAGAAGGCTCTTTACGGCTTGAAGCAGGCGCCTCGGGCGTGGTATGGGAAGATCATAGAATGCCTCCAGTTCTGCGGATATTTTGCTTCTGATTCTGATTTGAGCTTATTCGTAAAGAAGACGGAGGAGCTTCAGGTCTTGGTGCTGCTATACGTTGACGATATGATCATCACGGGGAATTCTGAAGTGGAGGTAGCTAGGCTTCGTGCTGAGCTAGCTATCAGATTTGAGATGAAGGATTTGGGTGAGCTCCGCCATTTCCTTGGACTCGAAGTGGAGAGGAAAGAGGGCGGAATGCTTGTTTCTCAAAAGGGGTATGCTAAATGAATTGTGAAGCGTTTCGGCATGGAAGGGGGAAAGAGCAGCTCTACTCCACTGGAGGTTGGTATTCATCTTCGACGTGATGAGGGGAAGGTTCTTTCTGATCCTTTAGTGTTCCGGTCTTTGGTCGGAAGTCTGATATATTTGATGATAACAAGGCCAGATATTGCTTATGCGGTTGGCTAGGTGAGTCGGTATATGGCAGAGCCATGGAAGCCTCATCTGGTGGTGGTGAGGAGCATTTTGAAGTATGTCAAGACCACCGCGGATTTGGGTCTCTTCTACGGGAAGGACTCGGGCTTTTGCTTGCATGGATACATGGATGCTGATTATGGAGGAGATTCAGATGATCGGAGATCAACTTCTGGATACATTTTTATGACAGGCTCTACAGCTATATCATGGTGCAGCAAGAAGCAGGATTCTGTGTCTGTCTCTACCACGGAAGCGAAATACAAAGCTTCGGCTTTGGCAGCTTAGGAAGCCATCTGGCTTAGGAGTCTTGTGGAGGACATTCATAGGGAGGTGCATGGTCCTACTCTGCTTCGAGGTGACAATGAGAGTGCCCTCAAACTGGTGAACAATCTAGTTTGTCATGCGCGAACCAAACATATAGAGATTCAACACCATTTCATTCGGGAGAAGGTGTTGGAGGGATCTCTTATGGTTGAGCATGTGCAGAGCAAGGAGAATGTCACTGACATATTCACAAAGCCATTGTCAAAGGAACCGTTCACACGGTTGAGGAGGTTACTTGGGCTGACTTCCACTTCCCATTTCAAGGGGGATTATTAAATTTTTGAAGTGGAAGTGGATATGTCTGGGCGGTCTATTTTTGGAGACTGTAGAGACCGCGCGGCCTGTATTGTGGTTTACCTCTGGAATCCGCGAGCTCGGTGTGGCGACCTGCCTGGTGTGGTCGCGTTTCTCTGGTGTTGGCGGCCTGTGTTTGGTCTGCCTGTTATGCCCAGGTATCCTTGTTCTGGTTTTAGACCCGGCGGTCTGTTCTGAGGTTGCTACTGCGGTCTCATACTGCCGGGTTGTCTTGGCGAGTTGTCTTTCCTGGACAGTTGTGCCTTAGATGTAATAATGTCTTGAAGAGACCGCGCGGTTTGGTTCTTGAGACCGCATGCTTCAATAATGAAGGTGACTGTATCCCTTGGGGTGGTGACGACATCTGTTTGTTTTCCTATAAATAGGGACGCCGGGGTAGCCATTCATATGCAAGAACTGTAAGAACCAAAGTTGGCTTGATTGTGCCGGTCTCAGTTTGAGGTCGCGCGGTTTGAGTTGTCTGACAGGATTTTTTGTTCGCAGGTTAGCAGCTTGCAGTCACAGTCAACATTCTCCTTTCTTCCAGCTTTAAATAAACTAGTTAGGCAGCGGTCCATCTGTATGGACTGTGTTTAGGTGTTCTTAGACTGTGCAGCGGACTCAGTTGATCATGCGGTCTTAAGTGATCGGGCGGTCTTGAGTTGCAGTCATGCAGCAGGAAGCAGTTCTTCGTCAAGTGTTTGCGGGTTCTTCTGTGATCTTGAGACTGTGAGGTCTGGGCGATCAAGAAGTGCGAACATGTGTTTTCAGGAGTTGAATAAAGTAGCAAGTGTGCGGTCTGTGGTTGCGGTCTGACAGCTGCTGCTTGTGCTCTGTTTGCGCGGTCTCAGGGTTAACCGTGCGGCTTGCCTATTCGAGCAGTCTGGCGGTCTCTGCCTTGGCAGTTCGCTAGTGTTTATTATTGTGTCTTGTGTTTCTCTCCTTTGTGATTCTTATGAATCATGTCTCGCCATGTATGTCTCGAGCTGTAAAGAGATAGTAAATTATAAGTGCACTATTCTGTCTTCCCATTGTCATTGATTGTCACACTTGTGGATTGTGTGAAGTGTTCTGCAATTTTACTTCACTCAGGTCCTCTAAATATATTAACACTCCCCCTCCTTCAAAGTCTCCTCCATAGTCTCCTCACCATCGACCTTAGTGACTGCTCGGCTTTATCTTCTCCATGGTTTCTTGTTGCTATTTTTAATTAATTTAGGCTTTTGTTTCTTGTATTTTTTTACTTTAATTTTTGATACTGCGCTTGACATTATTCTGCCAGGGCTTTTTCCCCAGGGTGTGTTTGTGGACAGCTATCTTGTGCTTTTGTTCAATTCTATATATTGATGTTCTGCGTTGTATTAGTTGTCTTGTTTCAGTATCTGTGCAGTGTAGCATATGTTTGGTGATGTAATAGTTATGGTTGTCATGTTTTATGTAATTTGGATCCCTTCTCACAGGGTGTGGATATAGTTGGATGAAATGGTGGATCTCCATCTTAGCTTATAGGACAATCTTCTGGTATGCTCATTTCTGTGCATGGGGTAACCTCCTCTCCTAGCATCCATTTTAATTCCTACTGTTATATATTTTTTATTATGTTGCTTAGATTAAGTATGAGGTAGAACTGGTTATCGTTATCATTGCATGTGCACATTTTATTGCATGTTAGAAGTATTTTATTTTAGATATATAGCATTTGCTCATATTCACCACACACCACAACACCCATATGAGCGCGCGCTTAATCGTAAGCTCGTTACGAGTTCAATTCGTTTCTTTCGCGCGATTTTGAGAATTACTGTACTGGCTTAGGATTGGGAGACGGAGTAAAATATTGACTCCTACAGTGCTGCTAGTCGAGTGCTCGCGTCTCGCGTAAAAATCCATGTAGAATTAATTTTTCTTTATGCTTATAGTTTTATACTTTTCTATTTGCGTAAATATTGTTTATTCTACTCAAAATTGGTAAATCTGACGGTAGCGTATGGATGTGTGTTGACTTTTGCTAGATTCATATTGCTCGAGTTGGGAGGAAGGATTTTCTTTCTAGGTGGCTAAGAACTTGCCCCAAGTGACTCTTGAAGCATTGGTACCAGTTAGTTTTATTTACACGATTGTGATGTAGGCCATAATTTTGCCCGATTGAGCTTGTGTACCCACTCCAATTGCCTTATCATCACTAGCCCTGTTGTGCCAACCCTTCCTTTGATTCAGCTCCACCAATTTCTCACCAAAGCTTAAAATTCAATCCTAGTCGCACACCCAAATTTGAGCTCTAGTTTGTATTTTGTTTTCATGATTGGGGTGTTGTTGTAGTGATAATTTTTGTGGATATATGGATGTGCTCTATTGATCAACGCTGAAAATAATTTGAAAAGAAAATAGAAAAAATGAGAGAAAAAGAAGAAGAGTTTTTTTGAAAATCTTTATTTGTCAATTGGGAGTAGGTGGTGCAAACACCCATGTAGTCAAATCCAAGTCTGGGGTTGTGGTGCACCCGTGTGTAATTTTGTGTTGCTGCGTGGATAACTCATTTTGCTTTAGCTCTTTTGGGTTATGTGCATGGAGCCCCCTTGTTTATCTTTGTATATCCATATCGTAACCCAAACCCCATCTCTAACCAAAAGTCCTACGGACTTGCGCGATGAAACAAACTAGTGTTGTGGAGAGAGTCTGAACGAGTGAGCATATGGTTACCGACATTGATGGATTTCTTTGGAGATTTTCCCGAGCCCCAATCTTTGGCAATGCTCACCTTACCGATCAGTTTACTTTCACCCTACGCTTGACTGGCTGATTCACCGTGATTTAAATTTTGAGTAGAAATAATTTATGGTTACGCTCTTAGAAATTCATAAACTATTCTGTATAATTAAAAACTATTTCTACTGTATTTCTACGCGCGTGAGCATGTGACTTTGCATGGTACTCCACTTTTCAATTTCTATGTCAGCTATTAGTTTTCCTCGTCCACATGGGAGATGGTTTGCTCAGGATGAGCAAACGGGTATGTCTGGGGGTGTTGAAACCGATTTCTCAGCCTCTTGTGAAGCTCGGGGCCCTCACCGAAATGAGGGGCAGCTAGCCCTTACTGATCCCTCAGAGAAGGTAGACGGAAGACTAGGAAAATGACTAAGACCTTAGTCACAGCGAGGAGGTCCCTCCACTAACCCGGAAGATCGTTGAGCGCTTCCCCTTCCAAGCCAAAGCTGAGACTCGAGCACCTTGGAGAGCTCTGGAAATGCTAGCCAAGGAGATCCTGAGGAGAGAGAAGCTGAAATGAAGTCCTCTCCAAAGGTGCCCTTTAAGGCTTATTTATAGGATTTCTGATCTGGCCTGCAAATAGCAGGATCCCGCCTTTTGATTTTACTATCCGCAACCCAAATGGGTCTGCTAACAGCCGAACTCTGCTGTTTGGAGAGGCTAAAGGCAGACCACCAAGGGTAAAAGGGTAATTTGACCCTATCAACCTATGGGCAAAGAACTATGAGAACATTACTGCCAAATCTCTCGCGGGCCTTCTCGCGAGTCCTGCTCGCGGTGCCTCTCCTAGGCGATCGCCCTGCGAGGACCTCGCTGGCCCATCTTGGAGGTATCTGCCAAGGTCCAGTCTCCTGAGCCTTCCTGCGAGACCGCCTCTTGACTTCGTCGAACTCAACACACGTTTCGTCGAACGCAGGATGCTTCACCGATCACAGATGAGCTCGATGAATGCAGAACGTTAAACCGTTCACTGATCGCTGAGGCAGGTGGTTTGTCGACCGCTGAGACGGGAGGTTCATCGACTGCTGAAATGGCTGGTTCGTCGAATGCGGGAAACAATTCGTTGAGCATAGAATTGAACTCGTCGGACGCTGCGGCCCGGTCTTGCGAACCTTCCTGCGAGACCGCCTCTTTACTTTGTCGCGCACTGAGCACATTTTGCTGAACACCTCTTTACCGAACATAGGTCTTCTTCCGCCAGCGGCTTATGAGGTATTGGTTTGCCGGTCCTCGCTTGGCCCAGTATTTTGAAGATATCTGCCTCGGCAAGGATCTCGCGACTCCTCTTGCGAGACCATCCCTTTAGCTTTAATAAGCATAGAACACTTCGTCTACTTCGGATGATTTCTCCGAACAGGGGTGAGCTCGACGAACACGGGAGAGTTCGACGAACGCGGGACTCCTTTCGTTGAGCTCAGAAAGCTTCCCCAAACTGCCTGCGAGCGTTTATCTCGCCGACCATTCTCGCTCGCCTCTCAGCGAGCCTTCGGAGAGAGACTTCTCCAAGGCCTCTCCCGCGAGGCCTTTGGACCTATGGCCTTCCGCTCTTATTACTTCTTTTATCCTGTTTCCTTCTTAAACCGCGCCTCGTTGCCTGGCGAATATCGGGGTTGTACACAATCCCCGCTCTTTGCGAGGCTATTTGGGCTCGCGAAGAAACATCCAACCCCTGGTATTCGCCAGTCTTTTTTATGATCTGTCTGGAATCTTTGTTAGGACCCACCCTGGGGGCTATAAATATCGTCCCGAGCCTTAGTGACGTGCGCCGTCACTTTTTTTTTGTTTTTGTCCCGTACTGTAGATGCCAGGAGATGCCGTTTTCCGAAGAAGCTGAGGCTCGCCTGAGGGCTGTGCGAGTTGGCGGGCTACCCTCCACGACCAGGGTCCCCGCCTAGATGAATCGGCCGCCTCCCGCTCAGTGGCCGAAGACTAAAAAGGCGAAGGTGGCTTGCGGAACCGGGGACGACTCCGTGCTGTTGGACATGTGTGTCACATCCCTTTGTTTGAGAATAACAAATCCCATATTGTATTTGATATTGCTTGTAGTATGTTTATAGTGTGCAGGAACTATATGTGCAATACTCCACAGGTAGAAGGCAGCATGGAATCAAACTTTCTGAATGGAGCACTACTGCCAGCTCTAGCGGGTAAGGCAGGCGCTAGCGCTACCACCAGCGATAGCACTAACGCCAGGCGCTAGCTCAAGATCATCTCAGTGGTTTTGTCTCAGCGGTTCCGTCTCAGCGGTTCCTTAACGCTACCGCCAGCGCTAGCGATACCGCAGGCGCTATCTTGAGTTCATGCACAGAGCCACGCCGCTGATGGTTTCGCAACCGCTCCACATGAACGATACCGCAGGCGCTAAGTACAACCGTAGGCGCTAGCTCCAAGGTCTATAAAATGAGCCAACTTCGATCATTTTGATAATCCATCCCAGAGAGGTTGCTTGTGCCACAATTCCAGTGTTGTTATGCTGCCGAAGATGGATCTCCCACAAAAAGCTTAAGGAGAATTCTGGAGGAGGACTACGTCACGCTACATCCGAAGGACGATCGCTTCGACCTCGCTTATACTACATCGATCCTTCATCCTCAACACCAGAGATCTCATATGGGGAGTTTTATTATTGTTTTCATTATTTCCATTCCATACTATTTGTATCTTGTAGTGAAATCGCCTTGTTTTTGGCGACTCGGTCCTTGCGCGGCTTAGGGGGAATTCACCGCGTGAGTTGGCGACTAAGTCTAGGGGATTAGATCTAGGGGGGCTCAAGGCCATATCCGGGGAAGGATTGGCTAGAGCGGCTTGAGGCCTTATCCGGGAAGGATAGGCTAAAGCCAACCGGTTCGTGGGGATACGAGTCGGTATAGAAAACGAAAAATTATTTACATATTTGTCGCCTCCGATTTCAAGCGATATTGAAATCAATTTTTGTAAACACCTTTTTCATATAATATAATCATGCCTCTATTTGTGTTTACTTGATTTCTCTCATTTAGCGCAATCTCTATTATTTTGTGTTCTAAGTTTTCAAATCTAAATCTATATTGTTTATTTCAATCTCTTTCATCATAAAACAATTTAGTACTTATTTCTAAAATTGCAAATCATAAATTTTCTATTCATTTAGCTTTATTGTTATTTTACTTTCACATATTATAAAACAATTTAGTAATTATCTTAAAATTATAAAAAGAATTTTTATTCCCTTATTCACCCCCCCCCCCCCCCCCCTCTAAAGGCGCCGTAAGATCCAACAAGTGGTATCAGAGCTAGATTATTCCAAACGGTTTAAAAACCAGGAATAATGGCGTCTCATGATCTCGCTTTTACTAGTGGGGGAAATTTTCTTATAAATGAAAAATCTTTAGCACCACCTTTATTTGAAGGCAAAAATTATAATGGGTGGAAATTTCTTATGGAAAAATTCCTTAAATCTTTGGATATTGAAGTATGGAATATTACAATTAAAATGCCCCCAAGTATTTTAAATAAAAATGAAAAGTTTTTAAATGCCAAATCAATGAATAGTCTATATTGTGCATTGCATCAAAATATTTTCAAACTAATTTATACACTTCCTACTGCTTATGAAGTTTGGAAATTTCTTGAGAATACTTATAGTCTTCCTTCTACAGATGATGAACAAGAGGAATTCCTTATGGATCCAAGAGAAGAAATCGACGAGGAATTCCTTATGGATCCAAGAGAAGAAATTGCCGAGGAATTCCTTATGGATCTAAGAGAAGAAATCGATGAGGACTTATGCTTGGAGGAAGAAGAATACAACGTCACAATATTGGACTCATTTGTTGGCAACACATCAAGCAAAAGAGAAGACGGAAATTCAACTATGGAAGAGGAATGCAAAGAGGATGTCAAAGGAATCGTTGGTCCAAATCTTGCCTCATCCCATAGCAATGTAAGAAAATCAAAAACTCCTCTTTTTGTAACAAATTCCATTTCTACATCTCGTATTCTTAAAATTGCTAAACGTAAAATTTTAAAGTTAAAAATTGCTAATTCCAAATTACGTTTAGAAAATAAATCTTTAAAAGCAAACGATAACGTAGAATCAAATATTGATGTGATAAATTCAATTTCATGCTCTTTAGGTAAAATTCCTATTCCTTGTTTAGATAGCAATCTATTAAAAGAAAAATTCAAGGATATTGAAAAAGGGCTCTTAGTGTCTAAAGAACATAATGAAAAATTGATAGTTGAAAATGATGCTTTAACTTGTAAGTTAATACAATTAAAATCTTTTGTTGAAAAATTTCAAATGTCATGTAATGAATTTCATCATAAGATTTTGAATAACAAGGATAAATTAACTTACAAAATCATTTCTAAAAAGGACCATTTTCACACATTAAATCAAAAGGAGTTTAGTTTCAAAAATAATTATGATCCTCACAAAATTCTTAAGAGTCATTATTATAAGTCTCAATATATTTTCAATCATGACTCAAATTTAAAAACTCATTTTCATGAAAATCAAACTATAAAATATTATCCTTCATATTACAAGAGTATGTCTATAAGAAAGAGTGGAAATGAAAATTATCGAAATAAGAATCAATCATTTAAAACATATTGTAACCCACTCTTTCAACAATCACTTCTTAAGAAAGACAATCACTCTTATAAACTTTCAAAAAATCTCTATAATAAAATTCATTATGATTATCAACATCAATCTATTTTGAAAAATAATTTGAATAAACATAAATCCCAAATGAATTATTTTTCAAATAAATATAATCATATAAATATGTCACATAATCATAATATGAATTTAGATGATAAACAACCAATGTATGAATGGAGACCCATAAAGAAAAATGATGTATCATCTTTAATTGACAATGCCCATTCATTATTATCCTCCCAAAAGTCATCACGATGTATTTGGGTACCCAAAGGAACCATCCCACATGGTCCCCTTTGGATACCTAAATCTCTTATTAATTAGTATCCAATCATTTGCATGAAGTAGAAACAATTAAAAATGAAATATCAATACTCTACTTCATGATAGGGTTATTGTCTCTTTTCTTTTGTTTTACTTATTATTATTATTTTTGAACAAACATGCTATGATCACTTTATATATCATGAAATATGACTTTCATACATTAAGCCTAATGTTTATCAAATCAAACTTGAATTAAAATTGAACAATAAGTCATATATTTTTCAAAGTGATCTATCTCTCGTCTTAAATTGTTTAAATATATCCTTTTAAATCCCTTACCCATCAATGTCTTGAATTAACATTATCATTTGAATATTGAAATTATTTTCAAGACTAATGAAATTATTTTAAAAAAATATGGATTTAAATGGTTTATTAAAGGGCTTAAGCTAAAAATTAAAATGCGCAACATTTTAATTATTTTTCTATTTGTTGCATTTGATAGCCCTTATAATGAAAAATATTATCAAATAAAATCGAAAACAAACATTCACAAAACGCGTGTTTAATTTTTTTTTTTTTAAATGCGAGTTTAAGATTAAAACTTCAAAAGCCATATCTTTTGATCCGCTCGTCCGATTTTTCGCGTTTAATATCTTTTTGGAAAGAGCACAGAAATCTCCATCCAATGGAGAACCAAACTTGTTCATTCAAATTCGTTTGGTGCTGTTAATTTGCCAAATTTCAACTCCATTTTAAAAAAAAAAACTTAGTTTGCTTGATTTGGAAATTTCCGTGTTTATGGATTTTTCATCACATGATATCCTTTGTATATTGTGTGTAATGTGTGTCACCATTGTTTGCATGTTATTTAGACCTTAGAATCGTCATGTATCATTAAGTTCAAATCAAAAGCTTAATCATTTCATTTTAGGTCTAAAGAAACTTAATTTGAAAACTTCTCATATTACATGCAACATTATCTTCATTAATCCTGTGTAATAACATTGCATTCAAACTCATCATTCTAGCATCACTTCTTGGTTTATGCTTAATTTTATATGCTAGGTATAACATTTACAATGTTATTAAAATATCATGATAACTATGTGATTTGAAATTATAATAGAATACTAAAATTCCAACAAACACATAGTTTATGGATTAATCATTAGAATATATATGAATATTGTATCATAAATCATATATTATCATGCAAAACCAAAGATCAATAGATTCAATTATTGAATGCAAATTTTATTATAAATTTCTAAACATTATATATGTGATCTTTGTCTTTAATATGATTACATGATCATCATTTTCTAGACTTAAAAATCAAACATGCTTATTCAAAAGAAAATCACCAAATCATATTGTCATAAGTCTAGAAAGAATAGAAATCACATACATCATGATGATCTAACATTTATTCTATGCAAAATTCTCTATAATCATAAATCATAATTCATGTTCTATCAAGAAATATCTCAAATCAATAATAAGAATTATGAATCTTAGGATAAAAATATGAATATCGCTTTCTTTACATTAGTTGGTATATGGATATGCTTTAATATTGATTGCATGTATCTCACATATATATAGATTCTAGAACCAATCTAGGAATAATAAAGATACATCAAACTTAATCATCACTCTATTCTAGATCTATAATTTAGAATTCTATTTTGGAATACATACAATATTAATATTAATCTTATGACATGACATTAAACCCAAAACTCATCATACTAGCTTTATCACTTATTGAATATTAGTAATTGTGCTAGTTATCACATATCGTCATCTCATAAAAGTAGAAAAACTATGTGGCTTTATAACTCATCAATTAAACAAAACCCATAGTTTATAAATCAACCCATAGTTTAAAAAGCATAGGTTGTCGAAAGATTATTCACCTTTAACTTCATAACTCACAATAGCGGGGGCGTAGGGTTGTATACATTAGAGACCTAACCTCTAAGTCATGTCTTGTCCTTAACCGGGGAGGGTTCCAGTGGGGCCTTGCGAGGCACTGGGGGGAAAGAGTGCTAGGTTGAGTGTTCTCTAGTGTGTGCATATGGGACTAACACCCCAACCTACGTCATGCGTGCAGCTCCTCATGCCCATCTGTCACTTAGTACGGGGCTAGGGTGTAGATATTTAGTCGGGATAGTTTTTAATCGTAGGACATGTTGGATCGGTAGGCGCCCTTAGAGGGGGGGTGAATAAGGGTTTTAAAGATTTATAATTATTTTGATTATTTTAGAAAAAGGTTTGAATATGATAATAAAGAAGATCAAGACTAATCAAATAAAGTAAAAATAGAGACATGATTTTATTAACTTGAGAAACAAGATTACAAAACTTGATCTCTTATGAAAGCTAGAAATCAAAGCTAAATAGAAAAGAAACCTTTTGGTTTTCTATCCCGACTCGCTTCCCCACGAACCGGTGGCCCTAGCCTTATCCTCCCCGGATTCGGCCTCAAGCCGCTCTAGCCAATCCCTCCTCGGATGTGGCCTCGAGCCCCCCTAGACCTAGCCTAGATCTAATCGCCAACACGAGGCGATTTTCCCCCTAAGTCCTACCCAGACCTAGTCGCCAACACGAGGTGATTTCACTAATCGTTTACAAAGAGGAATATGAAATAACAATAAATAAATAAGAACTCCCTCAAGATGGACTTCTGAAGTTGGAGACGAAGATCCGCCGTTGAATAAGCATTGTAGAAGCGAACTTCGATCTGATCCGGCGTGACGAGATTCTCCTTCAGAAGATTTGCAGAGCTTCGCTAGCACATCAACTTTCGGCCAAGATAGCCTCTGGAATTCTAGAACTCAATATATCTCTCTGATGTGTATCTGAAACGAGAGGACTTGGGTCCTTTTTATAGACTAGCGCTAGCGCCTGCGCTAGCCACTACCGCCGGCGCTATCTCATATTAGGAGACTTTTTGCCCGGCAGAATCTTCAATCCGAGGCAACAATTCCACCATGCCTTATGTGCATCGAGATAGCGCCGACGCTATCCACTATCGCCTGCGCTATCTCATATTAGGAGTTGATGGCTCAATTTTGGGGGCAACCACCATATGTAAACCTTGAGTCATTTTGACCTGTTATCCTGCACACTTAGATCACACAAGATTAAATACACACATAGGATTTGTTATTCTCAAACCTAAGAGATGCGGAAGACCGTGTTCCAACAATCTCCCCCTTTTGATAATAACAAATCTATTAATTATAAATCAGAGCATTAATCTAAATAAGCATGAAGAAACATATTTGTGTGTGTGTGAAAAGGATGACTTAGGATAAATAATGATTATAGCATTTTAGTATTGCTCCCCCTAAATACATGCTCCCCCTAAGTGAATGCTCTCCTAATATGTTCTTAACTGAATTAAGCATGTTAGATATGTTATCATGTTAGTTCTCCCCATTTTGTTATTAGCAAAAGTGGGTAAGGAGACACCACTTCAAACTGTAATAATACGGTTAATAGGCATGATCGAGCTTTGAGAGAAGGAAATGATAAGGAGTTGTAGAAATATTTTCATGGAATTAGATTAGAGTTTGAGTATCTATATTGTCATAACTCAGAGTTTTGTAGCATAAACACAAGATAAAAGCAAAGGTGCGGAAGACTTAAAAGAAAGCATCTTGTATAAGAAATGATAATTCAAAAAATAGTGGAGTTTTCATTTCAGAAAGAAGATGTTTTGTACATCAAAGGTTAAACAAGAGGTTAATTTCACCAATGAAGAAACCAAGCATGAATAAATATTATCACAAGAGAGATTACGACAATGTTATGGTAATTCATAATTTCAAAAACAAACTAAACATTGTAGAAATCATGCTAGGTTATCTAGTGCATTTTATAAATAAAGAGTAAGTATAGAATTAGCATTAGGATCCAATACTCATGAGAAGAAGTGTTATGGAAGATAATGATGTGCACAAGTGTATTTTGAATAAAGTGAACAAGTGTGTTAACCAAAAATACAAGACAAATATAGAGTAAAGTGCACAATAAAAACACAAATAATTTTACTTCCACACACTTTTAAGCACAAATTAAAATGTACAACAACCAAGGTGCTTTGCACACACAATGCTTATGAAGACTGATCAGGGTGCAAAGTAGTGCTTGGGGGATCACACAAGTTAATTTATCAAGGTTTATTCCTTTTTGTTGTGATCCTGTGTACTTAAGAAGAAGTGGTTTTATTTTTAAAATGAAGAGTTTGCACAAGACACTTTACTAATCTATCCAAGGTGCTCAACCCCACAATGCTTATGAAGACTTATCAGGAGGTTCAAGTAGTGCTTGGTGGAGGTGACTTTGTCAAGGTTACGATGAGTTTTGATTTGAACAAAGTTCTCCGATTACACTTGTTTTGCAACACTTTAAAGAAGAAATTTCAACCACTCTTCTTAATATTTTATAGTGCAAATAAATGTTGTGTAGGTAAGATACTTGTGCAATTTTAATGTTATGTACAATTACAATATATTAGCAAGCATTCTTAGATTAAGAAGCACAAGCAGACTAAGCCAAAAGGTGAGTGAAATAATATCATTATCAAACATAAAACATTTACTCATACTTAGAGGCATGCTAAGCTTAGTCCTACACAAACTTTTCTAATTATTATTGATGCACATATGAATAGATAGATCAAAGCATGATAAAAGCAATATTAAAGAAGTTTGAAAGAATCAATTGTAACATTATAGGGACTCTAAAGAATAAATTTAAATCATGCTTGATGTTCATTAAAAAATACAAAATTTTTGGATTGTTTTCAAGTTTTATGTTTTTGTATTTTGATTTTTGAAAAAAAGCTTTAAATAAAAGCAAAAAATATTTTTGGTTTTTGTCTTTTGTAATTTTATATTTGATTTTGGTAAATGAAAAAAGCTTTAAACAAGAGCAAAACATATTTTTGGAATTTTGTCTTTTATAGTTTTGTTTTTGATTTTTCAAAATTTAAATAAAATTAGTGGTGCAAAAACAAATAGTACATATCTAGTAACATAATTTTTTGGAATTTTTCAAAATTTTAAAAATGCAGAAAATCAGAAAGTCACGCTAGCGCCGGCGCTAGCGCTAGCGCGGAATACAGTACACGATTTTCGAGGAGTTTAAAATTTTTGAATGTTGATCTTGATTAGGTGTCCCAATAGTAGTTTCATGCTGAAAGTGCAGATTTTTAGGAGATGTTTTTGATGGTTAAAAGTGAAGAAGTTTGTATTTGTGAGCATGTTTTAACTTGTAAGATCTAGCACACCTAACTCAAGTCGTAATAAACGAAATCGTGCATCGGGAAGAGGTTTAGTGAATATGTCAGCGAGTTGAGAGTCTGTCCCAATGAAGCTTACTTTTACATTTTCTTTCTTAATGTGATCCCTAATGAAATGATGACGAACGTCGATGTGTTTGGATCTAGAATGGTGTACAGGATTATATGTGAGGTCTATTGCACTTTTGTTATCACATTTAAGATCTATGTTTTTGAGATGAAATCCAAAGTACTCTAGTGTTTGGCTCATCCATAACGCTTGTGCACAACAACAACCAAGTGCGATATATTTGGCCTCCGTGGTGGAGAGTGCAACCGAAGATTGTTTTCTACTAGACCAAGAAACTAAAGAGGGTCCTAAAAAGTGACACGTACCGCTAGTGCTTTTTCTATCTAGTGAGCACCCGGCGTAGTCCGAATCGGAATAGCCGTGGAGTGTGAAGGAGTCATTATGTGGGTACCATAATCCTAGTTTAGATGACCCTATTAGATAACGAAAACTACGTTTTACCGCTTTTAAATGAGATTCTTTTGGATCGGCTTGAAAGCGAGCACATAAACATACGACAAACATTATATCTGGTCTAGATGCACTTAAATAAAGAAGAGAACCTATCATTCCTCTATATAGCGTTTGATCAATAGAATTTCCAGATTCATCTTTTCCTAGTTTTAAAGAAGCACTCATAGGAGTAGAGGCTTGTTTAAGATTTTCAAATCCAAATCGTTTAAGCATATCGTGGACATATTTTGATTGACACAGAAAAATACCATCAGTTCGTTGTGAAATTTGAAAACCAAGAAAATATGATAGTTCTCCTACAAGACTCATTTCAAATTCATTTTTCATTATTAAGACTACTTCATTACACAACTCTTCATTAGTGGCTCCAAAAATGATGTCATCAACATATATTTGTAGAATAATTAATTCATTATTTTTATGCTTAATGAAGAGTGTGTTGTCTGCACTTCCCATAACATAACCGTGCTCTAACAAAAACGATGTAAGACGATCATACCAGGCACGGGGCGCTTGTTTTAAACCATAAAGCGCTTTTTCTAATTTGTAAACATGATTTGGAAAACTTTCATTTATGAAACCGGGGGGTTGTTCTACATAAACTTCTTCTTTAATAAACTCGTTTAAAAAAGCACTTTTAACATCCATTTGAAATAATTTTATTCTTTTAAAACTCGCAAATTCCAAAAATATTCGTATAGATTCTAAGCGAGCTACGGGTGCAAAAGTTTCTTCAAAATCTACCCCCTCGATTTGTGAATAGCCTTGAGCAACTAAGCATGCTTTATTTCTTACAATCCTAGATTCACCATCTAGCTTAATTTTAAAAATCCATTTTACGCCAATAATTTGATGATTAGATGGTCTTTCTACTAAATTCCAAACTTGATTTCTTTCAAATTGTCCTAACTCTTCATTCATTGCCAAAAACCAAAATTCGTCATTTAAAGCGGTGGAAACGTTTTTAGGTTCAATTTCAGACACAAAGCAAATATTTGAAAATGTTTCATGAAGAGAGGACCGAGTTCTTACCCCAGTAGAAGGTTCCCCAATGATTAGCTCCTTTGGATGATTTTTGGAGAAGTTGAGAATGCTTGGAGGTACATATTCATCTTCTTTTGACTTCTCCTCCTCTTCTTTGGATGGTACTTCTTCGTCGTGCTCCAAGGATGGCAAAGGTTCATCATCGGTACCTGTAGGGAGCTTTTCTGCAAACTCATCAAATCTGACATTAATTGATTCTTCAACCTTGCTTGATCTTTTATTAAATATTCTATATGCTTTACTAGTTGAAGAATAACCAAGAAATATTCCTTCATCGCATTTTTCGTCAAAT
The DNA here is from genome assembly GCA_033032865.1 of Dactylorhiza incarnata. Taxonomy (NCBI): domain Eukaryota; kingdom Viridiplantae; phylum Streptophyta; class Magnoliopsida; order Asparagales; family Orchidaceae; genus Dactylorhiza; species Dactylorhiza incarnata. The sequence goes on along the minus strand of JAWHQI010000008.1, from coordinate 22,219,158 downwards.
TTTCCTAAGGAGTCTTTTGTATGAAGAATGAAGCATTTACACCCAAAAACTCTAAAATATGAAACGTTAGGTTTCTTTTGATAGTAGAGTTCATATGGTGTGAGAGATAATGATGGGCGAAGCATAACTCTATTCATTACATAGCATGCAGTGCTAACGGCTTCTGCCCATAAATACTTAGGTAATTTATATTTATATAGCATTGTGCGTGCAAGTTCTTGTATTGTCCTATTTTTCTGTTCTACAACACCGTTTTGTTGAGGTGTGCGTGGAGAAGAGAACTCATGCTTAATACCTAACATGTCACAAAAAGATTTAAAATTTTCATTTTCAAATTCACCTCCATGATCTGAGCGAATGCATTTTATTTTTAAGTCTAATTCATTTTGAATGCGAGTACATAATTTTGAAAATTCGCAAAACGCATCAGATTTAGAGGAGAGAAATAGAGTCCAACAATATCTAGAATAGTCATCTATGAGAACATAAGTGTATAATCTACCACCAAGACTCGTAGTGTTAACGGGACCAAAAAGATCCATATGAATTAATTGCAGAGGTTTTGATGTAGAAATTTCGTTTTTGCTTTTAAAGGATGACTTAGTAAATTTGCCTTTTTGGCATGGAGAGCATAATGAAGATAACTTTCCATTTAACTTAGGCAATCCTCTAATTAGTTCTCTTTTTGCTAGTTTTAGGATGAGCTTTGTACTAGCGTGGCCTAAGCGTCTGTGCCATAATTCTAATTCATCATTTTTCGTTATAAAATATTTTATAGAAGATTTAGAAAGATCATGAAATGAAACTATGTAAACATTATGAATTCTAGGTGCAGTTAATAACACATCTTTTGTTTTATGATTAACAATCTTGCAGAGGTTAGTGGAAGATTCAAAGAGTACGTCTAAACCTTTATCACATAGTTGACTTATAGATATCAGGTTATGTTTTAATCCTTTCACATAAAGCGCATTTGATATAAGGAAAGATGCGTTACCCACTGTACCAACTCCCATGATCCTTCCTTTACCGTTATCGCCAAACATTACCATTCCTCCTTTCTTCTTTTCTAGGCTAAGGAATTTTGCTTTATTGCCCGTCATGTGTTTGGAGCAGCCAGAGTCCAAATACCACACGTCTTCTGTTTCCTTAGCCTTCCTGCAAATCTAGAAAGAGGATGAGAGTAAAGACCCAGATACCCAAGAGGTACCACCTATAGAGTTAGTGGATTTCTTAGGTACCCAGATTTGTTTTAATGATCGTTGATTTATTATATTCCTGCAAGAGCCAGACGTGTGTCCAAATTTAAGACAATTAGCACACGAAATAAAGGGGGTTGAGACCCTTTTCTAAGTTTCTATGTTGCTCTTGCTGGATGATGTTTGTACATTAGAATGACCAGAAAAATTTTTAACTTTAGAGCTACCGCCGACGTTAGTAGCTAGCGCTGGGCTGTAGTGTTCACTTTTATATCTGAGTCCGATTTTTCCAGACCCAAAGCATTGATTACCCATAAGCATATCCAAGGATTTTTTACCAATCCCGAATTTGGTTATGGCCAAATTGAGATTTTGATTTTGTTTTTTAAGAGAAGTATTTTCTTGAACAATCAGAACACATTTGTTTTCAAATCCTTTTTTGTTCTTTTCAATTTGTAATACAGAAGCTCTCAATCTTCTCTCTAAGTCCCCCTTCTCTTTTGCAATAATTTTGTTTTGTGAGAGGGCATTAGAGAGAGATACTTCAAGTTCCTTTAACTTAAATAAGAAGTGTTCACATTCTTGACATGTGACTTTTCTTTTTTCAAGAGAAACTATTTTTTTTGTGAGCTTACGATTTTCTTTTATGATAGATTCATTTTCAAGATTTACTAAAACAAATTTATCATAAAGTTCTTCAAAAGTAGGAGGAGATACCTTAGTGTCGCTAAGTACACTGGTGTCGTCATCGTCGCTTTTGGCCATCAAACACAAGTTTTCTTCCTCCTCGCTACTTGACTCAGATTCGTTTGACTCTTCAGAGGAAGAGTCATCCCAAGTGGCGACCTTCAACACTTTCTTCTTTTCTTTTATTTTCTTTTGTTCTTTTCGTTCCTTTTGGTATTTGGGGCACTGGCTCCGAATGTGCCCGGTTTTTCTGCAGTGATAGCATTCTGGAGGCGGCCTTTCTTCTTCGTCATCGCTTCCTTTTTCTTTCCTCGATGAAGAGGAAGATCCCTTTCGTCGAGTGTCCTTTTCGAAGAATTTTCTGAATGTGTTCCTTCTTTCTGGATTCCTGATGAACTTTTTGAAGTTCTTCACCAGGAGTCCTTCTTCATCATCATCGTCCTCTTCGGTGCACTCCTTCTTTGATGTTAGCGCCAACGCCTTTTTCTTCGGCTCTTTGTTGTATTCTTCATGTTGAATTTGCAGTTCTACCTCATGGGTTTTGAGATTCCCAATGAGGTTCTCGATCTGGAGCGTTCTTAAGTTGTGCGACTCCGAGATGGCTGTCACCTTTGGGTTGAACCTTGGGGGTAAGGAACGAAGGATTTTCCTCACCAAGTCCCCGTCGGAGTAGGTCTTTCCAAGTTCCTTTGATGCATTGACAATCTTTGTGAAGCGAGTGTACATGGAGTTGATGTCCTCTTCCGTGTCCATCCTGAATTTCTCGTATTCAGATTCCAGTTGAAACAACTTTGCATCTTTCACCTGCGATATACCTTCGTGAGTTACTTCTAATTGATTCCAAATATCATAAGCAGTAGTGCATGCAGAAATTCTATTAAACTCAGTTCTGTTTAAAGCGCAATATAAGGCATTCATTGCTTTAGCATTATTTTTACACCTTAGTTTATCGTTGTCATCCCATTTATCCTTAGGTTTTGCTAATGTCGCATCTCCTACTACAGTTGTAGGCGGAGAGTACCGTACTTCTACCATGTTCCATACTTCTACTTCCATTGTCATAAGAAAACACATCATTCGATTTTTCCAGTAATTAAAATCTGACCCAGTAAAGAGAGGTGGTCGACTAACCCCTTGACCCTCAGGAAAAGCGAGATCATGAGACGCCATTATTCCCGGTTGTTAAGCCGATTGGAATAACCTAGCTCTGATACCACTTGTTGGATCGGTAGGCGCCCTTAGAGGGGGGGTGAATAAGGGTTTTAAAGATTTTATAATTATTTTGATTATTTTAGAAAAATGTTTGAATATGATAATAAAGAAGATCAAGACTAATCAAATAAAGTAAAAATAGAGACATGATTTTATTAACTTGAGAAACAAGATTACAAAACTTGATCTCTTATGAAAGCTAGAAATCAAAGCTAAATAGAAAAGAAACCTTTTGGTTTTCTATCCTGACTCACTTCCCCACGAACCGGTGGCCCTAGCCTTATCCTCCCCGGATTCGGCCTCAAGCCGCTCTAGCCAATCCCTCCCCGGATGTGGCCTCGAGCCCCCCTAGAACTAGCCTGGATCGAGTCGCCAACACGAGGCGATTTTCCCCCTAAGTCCTACCCAGAACTAGTCGCCAACACGAGGCAATTTCACTAATCGTTTACAAAGAGGAATATGAAATAACAATAAAGAAATATGAACTCCCTCAAGATGGACTTCTGAAGTTGGAGACGAAGATCCGCCGTTGAATAAGCGTTGTAGAAGCGGACTTCGATCTGATCCGGCGTGACGAGATTCTCCTTCAGAAGTTTTGCAGAGCTTCGCTAGCACATCAACTTTCGGCCAAGATAGCCTCTGGAATTCTGGCACTCAATATATCTCTCTGATGTGTATCTGAAACGAGAGGACTTGGGTCCTTTTTATAGACTAGCGCTAGCGCCTGCGCTAGCCACTACCGCCGGCGCTATCTCATATTAGGAGACTTTTTGCGCCGCAGAATCTTCAATCCGAGGCAACAATTCCACCATGCCTTCTGTGCATTGAGCTAGCGCCGGTGCTATCCACTATCGCCTGCGCTATCTCATATTAGGAGTTGATGGCTCAATTTCGGGGGCAACAACTATATGTAAACCTTGAGTCATTTTAACCTGTTATCCTGCACACTTAGATCACACAAGATTAAATACACACATAGGATTTGTTATTCTCAAACCTAGGAGATGCGGAAGACCGTGTTCCAACAGGACATACTTATATTACTCTTTGCATGATCATTTTATTTACTTATCACTTAAATCATGCATATTTTGGGTTGTTTAATAAAAAATGTCCTCTTGTGTTTGCCTAAGTTATCTTTTTGAGCTTAAATGTTTTTTGTAAAACACATGTATTTGAAAATGCTAAAGTTTCATACCAATTTGATCCACCTAGAGATCTCCAAAAATTCTTAAATTTTAGCATAGAACTACTCTAAGGACACTTAATCAAAATCAAAAATAAAAAATTTAAAATTCTCAAAAAATCACGTACTGTTTGCCGCGCTATCACTAGCGCCGGCGCTAGCGTGGGTGTGTGATTTTTCTGTTTTTTAAAATTTCTAAAAATCAACAAAAATATGTTAGTTTATTTGTGCAAATTTATTTTTGTGCTTATGTCTATTTTATTTTTGTTTTATTTGAATTATGAAAAATCAACTACAAAAATTCAAAATTCAAAAATACAAAAATATGTTTTTCTTATATTTGTGTTTTATTCATATTATGAAAAATCAACTACAAAAATTCAAAATTTAAAAATGACAAAAATATGTTTTTGTGATTTTCTATTTTTTAAATGATTTAAAAATGATAAAACAAAAAAACTGTACGATCTTTATTGCCAATATCAAGCATGTATGAATTCTATTTAGAATTATTTACAATGTTAAAACATATTCTTTCAAATTACTATGAACATTGTTTTGATTATCATGCTTTGATATATCTATTTAAAGTGCATCAATTGTATTGAAAAATGTGTAGAACCAAGCTTAGCATGCCTCTAAGTATGAGTAAATGTTTTATGATTGATAATGATACATTTCACTCACTTATTTTTGGTAATCAACATGTGTGTCTAAATCTAAAAATGCTTGTTTGTGTATTGTATTTGTACAATGATTTAAAACTTGCATAAGTTTATTGCCTACACTACATTTGAATTGCACTTATGAAATTTCGAAAAGTGGTTAAGTTAAAAATTTTGGTTTGCAAAACAAGTGTATTCGGAGAATGTTGTCTCACAAATATGAACAAAAAAATTATATATGTAGACAAATATAACTCCACCAAGCACTACTTGAACCTCCTGATAAGTCTTCATAAGCATTGTGAGGTTGAGCACCTTGGAAAGAATAGTAAAGTGTCTTGTGCAATCCTTAGTTATTACACCACTTTGTTAAAAAAAATTATGTGCATTAAAAGTGTGTGAAAGTAATTTACTTGTGTTTTATTGTGCACTTTACTTTACATATTTCTTGTATTTTATTGATTTAAATCAATTGTTAACATTGCCCAAAATACACTTATGTGCACATCATTATCTTTCATAACACTTCTTCTCATGAGTATTGGATTCTAATGCTTTATCTATACTACTCTTTATATAAAAATGCACTAGATAACCTAGCATGATCTCTACAATGTTTTGGTATTTCTTGAACTTAGAATTAGGTAACATTGTAGTATAATCTCTCTTTGATATGTTCATTTCATGCTTGGTATTTTTATGAAAAACTTTGAGATTTCAAAAAGGTTAAAACATCTTTCAATTTTGAACTAAAACTCATATTTTTACTTATGCTTTTTCATGCTTACAAAAAGATGTTTATTATAATCTTCCGCTTGCTTACAACTCTTATCTTTATATTTGAAATCTCTTATATATGTTATGCTTAAACTTAAGAAATGCCTCCTTACTACCCTCACCCCACCTTCTTTTGATAATACCAAAAGGGGGAGATTAATTGAAGAAATCTATAAAGGAGAAATATAGAAGATTAAGGGGAGAATGTAATCTATCATTTAGGGGGAGTAACACATAATTGCATTTATGTAGTGGGAGCATTAAGATAGGGGGAGTATGCACATTATCATGCATATCATTTACTATAGTTGCACTTTTATCTTGCTTATCTTATTTATAAACACTATTGTTGATTTCTTGCTTAGAGGATTTGTTATTATCAAAATGGGGAGATTGTTGGACATGTGTGTCACATCCCTTTGTTTGAGAATAACAAATCTCATATTGTATTTGATATTGCTTGTAGTATGTTTATAGTGTGCAGGAACTATAGGTGCAATACTCCACAGGTACAAGACAGCATGGAATCAAACTTTCTGAATGGAGCACTACTGCCAGCGCTAGCGGGTAACGCAGGCGCTAGTGCTACCGCCAGCGATAGCACTAACGCCAGACGCTAGCTCAAGATCATCTCAGCGGTTTTGTCTCAGCGGTTCCATCTCAGCGGTTCCTTAACGCTACTGCCAACGCTAGCGATACCGCAGGCGCTATCTCAAGTTCGTGCACAGAGCCACGCCGCCGACGGTTTCGCAACCGCTCCACACGAACGATACCGCAGGCGCTAAGTACTACCGCAGGCGCTAGCTCCAAGGCCTATAAAATGAGCCAACTTCGATCATTTTGATAATCCATCCCAGAGAGGTTGCTTGTGCCACAATTCCAGTGCTGTTATGCTGCCGAAGATGGATCTCCCACAAAAAGCTTAAGGAGAATTCTGGAGGAGGACTACGTCATGCTACATCTGAAGGATGATCGCTTCGACCTCGCTTATACTACAACAATCCTTCATCCTCAACACCAGAGATCTCATATAGGGAGTTTTATTATTGTTTTCATTATTTCCATTCCATACTATTTGTATCTTGTAGTGAAATCGCCCTGTTTTTGGCGACTAGGTCCTTGCGCGGCTTAGGGGGAATTCGCCGTGTGAGTTGGTGACTAGGTCTAGGGGATTAGATCTACGGGGGCTCAAGGCCATATCCGGGGAAGGATTGGTTAGAGCGGCTTGAGGCCTTATCCGGGAAGGATAGGCTAAAGCCAATCGGTTCGTGGGGATACGAGTCCGTATAGAAAAGGAAAAATTATTTACATATTTATCGCCTCCGATTTCAAGCGATATTGAAATCAATTTTTGTAAACACCTTTTTCATATAATATAATCATGTCTCTATTTGTGTTTACTTGATTTCTCTCATTTGGCGCAATCTCTATTATTTTGTGTTCTATGTTTTCAATTCTAAATCTAAATTGTTTATTTCAATCTCTTTCATCATAAAACAATATAGTAATTATCATAATTTTTCTATTCATTTAGCTAAATTGTTATTTTACCTTCACATATTATAAAACAATTTAGTAATTATCTTAAAATTATAAAAAGAATTTTTATTCCCTTATTCACCCCCCCTCTAAGGGCGCCGTAAGATCCAACACGTGCTGCTGGACTCTTCCCCGGATAACCGTCCCCCCGAGAAGGTACGAGCTATTCCTCTAGCTAAGTCAATAAATTTGTCGGTGATTCATGCTTACTCGCAGGAGATTTTGCCGAACAAGGAAATGGGCGAGCTTGGAGGTGGGTCTCGCCGAAGTCCGCCAGCAGACACACATCTCGCTGGTAAAAATGCCGAAGGTACGCCCTTAATATCGCTCACTGACTCTCCTTTCATTGACTATCGACCTCTTACTCCCTATTTTTCACAGTCTCACCCCGGAAGACCCCGGCTCGCGAAGATTCACGGCTTCCGTTTCCGTCCTTTCCTGACAAAACTGTGGACATGACAAGGTCCGATCTCCTGGGGAGCGAGGGCGCTGGCAGCTCTCGACCTCCAAATATTCCCCCAATCAACAACGTGGCCTACCCTCCTGGTTTGGGTGAATCCCTCTACCCCCACTACGGCAATGTCTTCCAGGACCTCCCTAAGAGTTCTCGCCCCCTTCCGGGTAAGTATTCTGACGTCCCCCTGCCATGCGCGGACTTGAACGCGCCATCTAACCTTTCCGTAATATTTTTGCAGAGAGTTCCGAAAATCCGCCTACCGATTCCGAGTTTGGCGACGACGAGGTTTCCCCCCTCCCAGACCAAGTGGAAGACTTCTTAGGAGACTCACGAGATCCTGAGATGATGAAGCGGCGAACGGCAGAGTTGCTTCAAAAAGATAGTTGGATGCTGATGGAGCTTAATCTTCAAGCGAGACGGGATAGGGAGGTCTTCGAGGATAGGCAAGCTGTTATGATGGAGGAGTGCGCGAGACTCCGAGCCGCGGTGCCTCGCGCCCAAGATGAGATGGCCACATCGCTGGAAGTGCACATCGCGAGGATAAGGGATTACGCCTACCTCATGGACCGGGAGGGCCGTGCGGCCCAGGATTACTATAATTCCAGGGTACCACCGTGGTCCGGGTCGCGTGGTGGCGGTAGATGGAAATGGCTACCCCACGATTCTCGCTAACTTCTATGTTTCTGCGAACTCTTATTATTTGTTAATGCTTGCCGCTGCGTTGGACAATCTCGTAATTACTTGCGACTTATATTTGTGAGTTCTCGCATAGTAGTAATTATTGATAGCCATCTATTAGTTCTCGCTCGCGATTTACATATCCGCGTCCTTCTCTTGTTATGATATTCTCGCAACGAACCGATCTGCTCTCGCTAAAAATTGTCTCGCGATGGCTTATTTTCGCTATTCCATTTGCTCATGCTGCCCTTGCAAAGAATTTGCTTATGCTAACCTCGCAGGGAGTTCTCTCCTACGATCCTGATGTGATATTTTGGCTAATCGCACTCAGCGGCGCTTGGGCTTCTTCCCGCTCTTTTACTTTTTCTATAAATAGGTTGTCATATCTGTGTCAACCACCGCATTTACCGTCGACCCTCTTCTCTCACTACTCCAGAGCTCTCGTATTTCCCTCTCTTTCTTGCGCTATTCTCATCCTCGTATGTCTTCAAGATGGTTGGTGACCAAGGCGAGGCTGAGGGCAGGTTGAAGTGTGCATGGGCCTTTACCGACCACTCCTTCCTGGAAAACATGACGGAGGAGTAATATCTCACCGCCGTCGCTGACTTTATCCCGCTGGAGTTTACCGCTCGCCAACCTACCAAGGATGATGCGATAAATGTCCCCCTACCTGATGAACTCGCGATCCCCATAGCCCATTTCATGGTGGGTCTGAGGATACCTCTGTGGCCAGAAGTTCGTCAGGTAACTTCTAATCTCGCCTTCCTTTCCTCAGATGAGAATGGATTCTTCCTCGCTTAACTGACTGTCTCGCCATCTCACTCGCCAGGTGTTAAGACACTACGGTGTGATACCGAGTCAACTGACCCCCAACGCGATGGCGGTCATCGTCGCCTTCGCCTGTTATATGCGCGAGGAGCGCATCGAGTTCAGCCTTCCGGTTTTCCGGAAGCTGTAATCTTTCCGTGCGTATAAAGATGGGACCGCCTACTTTGTTGGCTCAGGTCCCAAGGTCGACGAGACCGTCAACAAAGCTCACTACTGGGCTCAGAAGTTCCTCTTCGTCAAGGGGAACTTTGGCAACATCCCTTTCTCGCCTGTTCAGTACAGCGAGACTACTTACCATCCTCCTACTCTCGGCGGCCACGGCGCTGCCTTATACTAGTTCTTCTGCAAGAAGAACTTCGAGGTTATGTATCTTCGCCGCAACCTCGACTCGCTACCCCCAGTGCTCGCCGGGGAAGGTAATGATCTCACCCGCTAACATCCATGATTTCAACGTTTTCCGCGCTAGATGTCTAACCCTTACTTTTTTAGGTGAGCGAGATCTACCACTCAACCCCCCCTATGCAAGAAAATTGAAGTCTACCTCCACCCACGCTCTCGCGACCATGGGAGCGGAGGCCTACCGTGATACCACCACCCCAGCTGAGCTCTCTTCTCGCAAGAGATCAGAGGCCTCCAGCAGCCGGGGCCCAGCCTCAAAGTCTCTGCCCAGGAAGAGAAGCAAGAAGAGCCAAGGCTTGCTCGCCCCCTCTAAGGGAAAGGGGCACTCCGAAGCCGCCCCTGGCGAGATCGACCTGACCATCCTCTCCGAGGAGAGGGGGGTCGATGAGGATAGCGAGGAGGCCGCGAAGACCTCTGACCCGCCCATTCCAACTAACCACTGGAACTTTGGGCTCGGCCATAGACGCATTGATGAGACCGGCAAGCTCCTATTGTATTGGAAGACGGAGGTTAACAAAGCTGAAGTCTCCACCATCCTTCCTTCCTGGGTGGAGAAGCCGGCCGTCAGCGGCCATGCCTATGACTTCTCCTTCACCCTCTATGGGCGCGAGGATGCCGGGTCCTACAAGGACGAGACCTCAATGACCCTCGCCTATGAGAGCGCGAGGTCTCAACTGCGCTCCGATGAGCTCGCCCATATGACAGGAAGGCGATGCCTGCAACTAGAGCAAAAAAATGTGGAGCTCGCCAGGGCTAATCAGGTGCTCCTCGCCGAGAATGCACAACTGAAGGAGAAGTTGCTCTCCGCAGCGAGCGGTGTGGTGAGTTATCTAGACCTCGCCACTTCTCCCTTTCAACCCTTCCGATTTTTGAACTTGTCTTTTACTTGTAGGATGCCGCAGCTGCCAAAAAACCTGACGCTCGCATTCAAGGCCTAGAGGGCGAGGTGGTCGGGTTGAAATCTCTTAATCGCGAGCTTTCCCGTGCCGCCGTCCCCCCTTCCCGTGCCTGAAGGAAGATCGGCGAGCGCGAGACGAGGAAATCCGCGAGGAGTCCATCGAGTCGGCTCGCTATATCCTCCAGACGATGAAGGCGGCCGGCCTCCTAGCCGCCGATGCGGCCGGCATGACTATGGAAGACATCGTCCCAAAACTCTTCATTCCGCTCCCGCCAGTGAAGAGTAGCGACGACGAGGAGAGGTCTGCGAGCGATTCCTGAAAGTCGTCACTATTTCTATTTTTGTTTAAGTTTTGACCGGCGGGATCGCCGCGGATTGTAATTGAACTGTGAAATGTAAATGTAGCTTTTGCCTTGTTCATTGTGCTCGTCTTTTTTTAGTCTTGTTATTTTCATACGCTTATATCACGTTCCTGCGTATTTTTATCGTTCTCGCCAAGCCGATTCTCGCGTATTTCAATGGTTCTGGAGTAGACTCCGCTTTCAATTGGTCTCGCTTATTCTCATAACTTGGGACTAGGTGTTCTAGGACTACCTTCTCCCTAGATCCTCGCACGGTATGCTCCCTCCCGGTGAGGACTCCTCTCTCACCTTTTGGGGTCCTTGCAGGCCTCCTCGCGGATCCGGCTCGCAATACCTCTCCTCGGCAATCGCCCTGCGATGACCTCGCCGGCCCTTTTATTGTGGTGCGAAATCCCTTACTCTTGCCGAGCGAGAAGGCCCCGGTCAGTACAGAGGACTTGTCAACCTGAGGCATTCCAACCTGCCTTTATGAGAAACTCATCTCCTTACCAGCCTCTCCAGTGATCAACCTGAAATCCCCCGTCTAGTGAGAGCCCAGGAGCGGAATCGATCTGGGGCATTCCAGCACCAATACTTATCAGCTTTGCCAGCCTCTCCAGAGATCAACCTGAAACCCCCCGTCTAGTGAGAGCCCGGGAGCGGAATCGATCTGGGGCATTCCAGCACCAATACTTATCACCTTTGCAAGCCTCTCCAGATATCAACTTGAAACCCCCCTGTCTAGTGAGAGCCCGAGAGTGGAATCGATCTGGGACATTCCAGCACCAATACTTATCACATTTGCCAGCCTCTCCAGAGATCAACCTGAAACCCCCAGTCTTGTGAGAGCCCGGGAGCGGAATCGAACGGGGGCATTCCAGCACCAATACTTATCACCTTTGCCAGCCTCTCCAGAGATCAACCTGAAACCCCCCGTTTAGTGAGAGCCCGGGAGTGGAATTGATCTGGGGAATTCCAGCACCAATACTTATCACCTTTGCCAGCCTCTCCAGAGATCAACCTGAAACCCCCCGTCTAGTGAGAGTCCGGGAGCAGAATCGATCTGGGGCATTCCAGCACCAATACTTATCACCTTTGCCAGCCTCACCTGGCAGTTTCAACTTATCATATGAAGAAGTAAGATATTCAACTAATAACATAGTAAAAACTTTCAAGGGTAGAATCGTTTCAAATCATCTCCACTTCTGGCTCGGCCGAGAGGTACCCCTTCCACATCCCGGAGGTGATACCCCCCCCCCCCCCCCCCCCAACTTGAGCACTTCGCTTACAATGTATGGACCCTCCCAATTGGGGTTAAGCTTACCTTCCGCGGCCCCTCTTTCGGCCGCGTCGACCTTCTTCAGGACCAGATCTCCTTTCTGAAAGTGCTTTACTCGGATGTGCTTGTCAAAATATCGGGCCATTCATCACTTGATTTCCTCCTTCCTGATGGTGGCCTGGTCCCGAAGGTCCTCCACTAGGTCCAAGGATAGCCTTTGTTCCGCATCATTAGCCATTTGCCACTCTTCATCCCCCTCATCTGTGGCGATCACCCTAGGGGTCATTACATCGAACTCTATTGGAAGGACTCCTTCGGATTCATGAGAAAGTTTGAATGGGGTCTCCCCGGTGGCGGTGTTTGGAGCAGAATCGAACTGGGGCATTCCAGCACCAATACTTATCACCTTTGCCAGCCTCTCCAGAGATCAACCTGACCCCCCCCCCCCCCCCCCCCCCCCCCCCCCGTTTAGTGAGAGCCCGGGAGTGGAATTGATCTGGGGAATTCCAGCACCAATACTTATCACCTTTGCCAGCCTCTCCAGAGATCAACCTGAAACCCCCTGTCTAGTGAGAGTCCGGGAGCAGAATCGATCTAGGGCATTCTAGCACCAATACTTATCACCTTTGCCAGCCTCACCTGGCAGTTACAACTTATCATATGAAGAAGTAAGATATTCAACTAATAACATATTAAAAACTTTCAAGGGTAGAATCGTTTCAAATCATCTCCACTTCTGGCTCGGCCGAGAGGTACCCCTTCCACATCCCGGAGGTGACACCCCCCCCCCCCCCCCCCCCCCCCCCGACTTGAGCACTTCGCTTACAATGTATGGACCCTCCCAATTGGGGTTAAGCTTACCTACCGCGGCCCCTCTTCCGGCCGCGTCGACCTTCTTCAGGACCAGATCTCCTTTCTGAAAGTGCTTTACTCGGATGCGCTTGTCAGAATATCGGGCCATTCATCACTTGATTTCCTCCTGCCTGATGGTGGCCTTGTCCCGAAGGTCCTCCACTAGGTCCAAGGATAGCCTTTGTTCCGCATCATTAGCCATTTTCCACTCTTCATCCCCCTCATCTGCGGCGATCACCCTAGGGGTCATTACTTCGAACTCTATTGGAAGGACTCATTCGGATCCGTGAGAAAGTTTGAACGGGGTCTCCCCGGTGGCGGTGTTTGGAGTAGTCCTCAGGGCCCAGAGAACGGATGGTAGCTGCTCCACCCAGTTCCCCCGGAGGTTCTCCACCTTCTTCTTTAGTAGGTTGACGATGACTTTGTTTGCCGCCTCCACCTGGCCGTTGCTTCTCGGGTGGTGAACCGATGCGAACCTGAGGTTGATGCCAAGCTGGGTGCAGAAGCTAACAAATTCTTCGCTAGCAAATTGCGGCCCATTGTCTCTCACTATAGCTAGGGGAGGCCGTGCCTGCAAATAATTTCTCCCCACACAAAATTCTTTACAACTTGAGATGTTACCTTGGCCAGCGCCTTCACTTCTTCCCATTTGGAGAAGTAATCGATCATGACCTGTAAGAACCTCCTATGTCAACTAGCTTGAGGGAAAGGGCCAACTAGGTCCAACCCCCATATGGCAAAAGGCCAGGGAGCAGTGATGGTCCAGAGCCTCTGAGCTGGGAGGAGTTGGAGTGGAGCATAGAGCTGACACTTCAAACATCTTCTTGCGAACTCCGCCGCATCTTTGCTGAGGGTAGGCCAGAAGTAGCCTTGTCTCAACAACCTCCCCTCCATAGTTCGGCTCCCGGAGTGACTGCCACACTCCCCGGAGTGAATGTCTCCTAGGACTTTCGGGACCTCCTCCTCGGAAATACAACGGGCCAGGAGTCCCGAGAGAGTCTTCCTATATAGCCCTCCTGCATGCAAGGAATAATAAGCTGACTTATACCTGAAGCGTCGTCTGTCTATGTCTTCTTCAGGGAACTTCCCTGATGATAGGAAGGTGATGAAAGGATCCATCCACGAGACCCGCTGATCCACCTCCATCAGTTCTCCTTCCTCGATGGTGGGTCGGAAGAGTTCCGAAACCGTTCCCCCTGCTCGGGGACCAAACTTGGCTAAGAGGTCTGCGGGGGTGCTCTCTTTTCTTGGCACGTGCTTGACGGAGAAAGTGCGGAAATGCTCGATGACCCCTTTGACCTTCTCCAAGTACCGCAGGAGGGTCGGGTCCTTTGCCTCAAACTCTCCCCTGACTTGGCATGCTACCACCATGGAGTCCGTCGAGACCTCCACATCTTGCACCCCCAGTTCCCGAGCTAACCGCAGGCCCGCTATCACCGCCTCGTACTCAGCTTGGTTGTTGGTAATCGGGAAGTGGATGTTCAACGCTTGTTCGATCTTTGTCCCTTGGGGGCTCACCAGGATGATTCCCCCTCCATAGGAGTGCTTTCCTGACGCACCGTCCACCAACATCTTCCATGCCACTGGGGGGGGGGGGGGGGGGGGGAGATTCATGCTCCCCTACTTCGGTTGCGTAGTCAGCCATGGCACGAACGTAACATTGAACTCACTCAGCTCCACGGACCACTTTGCCAACCTTCCCGAGTGCTCCACCCCTTCCATGACTTTGCGAAGCAGGTGATCAGTCACTACCTTGATCGAATGTGCCTGGAAGTAAGGTCGGAGCCTTCGGGCCGCCACTACCAATGCGAATGCAAACTTTTCCAGGATCGGGTACCGGATCTCCGCCTTCCTCAGCACTCGGCTGACGTAGTAGATGGGGAACTGTTTTCTCCCTTCTTCTTGGATAAATACTGAGCTTACTGCCTCGTCCCCTACCCCCAGGTAAAGGGATAGGTCCTCTCCCGGTCTCAACCCTTGGAGTAGAGGAGTTTGAGTGAGTTGTTCTTTCAAAGCCTGGAAGGCTTCCTCACACTCCGAGGTTCACTCGAATTTTTTGTTTCCCCTTAACACCTTGAAAAAGGGTGCACACTTGTCTCCCGCCTTGGAGAGGAACCTACTGAGTCCGGCCAGCTTTCTAGTGAGGCTCTGAACCTCCTTCAAATTTCTGGGCGATCCCAACTCCATTATTGCCTTGACCTTGTCCGGGTTTGGCTCTACCCCCGCCGGGGTGAGCAGGTAGCCTAGAAATTTCCCTCGGCTAGCCCCGAAGACACACTTCAAGGGGTTGAGCTTCATCTTATACTTCCGCAAAGTCTTAAAGTTCTCTTCAAGGTCTCGGAGGTGGGCTTCGAGGTCCCAACTCTTTACCATGAGATCATCGACGTAGACCTCTAGGTTTCTCCCCTTTTGTTCTCGGAAGATCCTGTCCATAATTCTTTGGTACATGGCACCTGCGTTCTTAAGCCTAAAGGGCATCATCTTATAACAGTAACATCCATCCTCCGTGATGGAGGAGACATCTTTAATGTCCGGGGGGTACATGCGGATCTGATGATAACCTGAAAAAGCATCTAGAAAAGACATTATAGGGAAACCGACGGCTGAGTCAACCAACGCGTCGATTCTAGGCAAGGGGTAGCAATCCTTGGGGCACGATTTATTAAGCAAGGAAAAGTCAATACACATTCTCCACTTACCTCCCCCCTTCTTCACCATGACCACGTTAAAGACCCAGCCTGGATACTGGATCTCTGATACAAACCCTGCCTGAATGAGCTTACCCACCTCCTCTCGGACGGGTCCTTCCAGCTTGTCTGCTATGACCCTCCTCTTTTGACGGATGGGACGGGTGCCGGGGTTGAGATTGAGGCGGTGGCAAGCCATATCCGCATCGATCCCGGGCATCTTCGTGGCGCTCCAAGCGAAGACATCCACATTCTCCTGAACGCATGCTAGGATCTGCTTCTGCTCCTCCAGGCCGAGCTCCCCGCTGATCATGACTTTCTCCACCACACCGGCTCGCGTGGTGACTTTGAGCTCCACGACCTCCTCCATGGCCTCCAATCGAGACTGCTCTCCCCAATCTCCTTCCTTCTCTTCGCCACTAGCGAGTGCTTCGACCTCCCCTTCCTTTCCTTCTTACCCAACCACCATCAATTCTTCTGCCCCCCTGGGCCTGATCCTCTACCTCTTCCTCCTCCATCGGCTCCTCTAACCTCTGCTCCATCTCCTCCTTCCGGCCGTCTCCTCCAAGCCCTGCCGGCTCACCCACCTCCTGGTCCCATTTCTCTACCTCTCCCATCCAAGAGAGGGTGTTGACTGTTGTCACGTAGCACTGCCTTGCTACCTTCGGATCTCCTCTGATTTGGACTTGGACTCCTCCGTCATTGACTTAAGGCACTGGTGGAATGTGGAGGGGACACAGCGGAACGCGCTGATGAGTGTCCGTCCGAAGATGGCGCTAAAGCTGCTGGGGGCATCCACTATGACAAAGCAGCAGTTCCTCGACTGCCCTCCCAAAACCACATGGAGTCCTACTCCTCCCTCTACTTCCTTCCTCTCCCCGGAGAATCCAAACAACGGACCGTCTGAGGCCAACACCCTTCGCGCTTCCACCTCCATCCCATCAAACGCCTTTTTGAAAATAACATTTTCCGAACTCCCGTTATCCACCAAGATTCTGGAAACGGTGAAGTTCTCGATCGCTGTCTGAATTACCAACGGATCGCAGAATGGGTCCTCATAACCCGGCATGTCCTTTTGGGTGAAAGAAATCTTTTCTATCGGGGGTGGGGCTAGGGATGTCGAGGCCACGCTATGACGATATATGGTATGGAGGCTCGCCTTCCGGGTTGCCTCAATCCCCACCCCCATGGATCACCCTGATCCCCCCTCGGGACCCCAAATCAGCCCGGTCCTCGCACCTTTCCTCCTCCTCCTGAGGCTCAACCTCCTCAATCCTCACCAGTTGCTACTGTCGCGACACGGGAACTTGGGCCATTTTTGTCTCCATGAACTCCGGGCAGATGGCCGTCGCGTGACCTTCCTCATTATGGAAGTCACAGTACGGACGCAATTTCTTTCCATCTATCTATTCTTGATAGAGAAGAAAAAATAACTTTATTTTTTAAAGCATCCTCACCTTCCTCCGGCTTATCACCGGCAGTCTGTTCAGGGTTCCAAACTAAATGGATTCTCCCGAACCAATAGAGGCAGCGTCACCTCCCTCGCCTCGGCCTCCGCCATCCTATTCCTTCTTCTCCTCCCCGCTCCTACTTCTTCTCTCGCCTCTTGTCTCCTTCCTCTTCCTCCCCTTCCCCGCCTGATTGCCATGGCCTGCTGGGGTGGAGGAGGCATCGCCTCCGGACCCTGCCTCCATCCTAACTGGTGGGGCCTCCCTTGACCCCCATAGAAGTTACCTCTCCCCGGGGCGTAACCTCTTCCCTGGCCTTGCATTCCTCCGCCATTCTGCCTCCAATCCCCCTCCGGGGCCCTGGGCTCTTCCCTTCTACTCACCTCCTGCTGCCGGACCTCCGGCTCACTGAGCATCGCTAGCCTCTTGGTGAGCTCCGGGTTGGCCTCCTCACTCTCGATTTCCTCCGCCACCCTCTCCATCAACTCTTCGTAGGAGACGGGGGCCTTCCTCTTCAGAGCCATTTTGAAAAAAATTTCCCTCAGTCCGACCGTGAAGGCGAGCTGGAGTGCAAACCCAGGCATCTCCTGAGTGAGCAGCACTTCTTCCTGGAATCGTTCCGCATAGCGAACCAACGACTCCTTGGGCTCCTGCTTCACCTTGAAGAGGGACTCGACGTCCTTCTTTCTCTTCTTCGAAGTTGAAAATTGTAACAAGAAGCTCCTACGCAAATCCTCAAACGCATAGATTGACCCAAGGGATTTGGTGGAACCAATCCCTGGCCTTCTCTTTAAGGGTGACGGCGAAGAGCCGACACTTGAAGGCATCTGACATCGGCCTGATAGAGACCGAGTCCTCGAAAGACTGGAGGTGTTGGACAGGGTCATCCCTGTCGTTGTAGTATACCCTGTCCCACTCCCCAAACCCTACTGGGACAGGTGCAGAAAGCACCAGCTCGCAGAAGGGACTTCCCCCTCCTGCCATACCTTCTCGCTCCACACGCCCCCCGAGCTCTCTCGCCTGACTTGGGCTCACGGGGACCGCGCTCGCGAGAGCGACGCTCGCCTGAACCACTCCCACTGTCGCTGCATCCTCCAGGCGCGCGCTCGCATGCGCCGCGCTCGCTGGCACAGGGCTCATCGGGCGAACAACACTCGCCCCTCCAGATCTTGCACTGAACTTCCGGCGATTTCTTTTCCGGCCCTTCCCCCCGGGGCATTCTCGCCGACCGCTGCTGGGGGAGGGGTTACCTGAGGTGCTGGGGTCGCAAACTCACTTTGCAGCGCCGCGACCGTGAGTCCGATAGTGTCGAGCACCTCCCTCCTGAAATGTGCGAACATCCTCGGCGTTACCACCGGTGGTGACTCGCTGAACTCCTCGCCTTGATCCTCGCCTCCTACCATATCTGCTCCTTAGAACTTTCTTGGACCAGCCACGCTCCACGCTCACCGCACCAAAATGTTGAAACCGATTTCTCGGCCTCTTGTGAAGCCCGGGGCCCTCACCGAAATGAGGGGCAGCTAGCCCTTACTGATCCCTCAGAGAAGGTAGACGGAAGACTAGGAAAATGACTAAGACCTTAGTCATAGCGAGGAGGTCCCTCCACTAACCCAGAAGATCGTTGAGCGCTTCCCCTCCCAAGCCAAAGCTGAGACTCGGGCACCTTGGAGAGCTCTGGAAATGCTAGCCAAGGAGAGCCTGAGGAGAGAGAAGCTGAAGTGAAGTCCTCTCCGAAGGTGCCCTTTAGGTCTTATTTATAGGATTTCTGATCTGGCCTGCAAATAGCAGGATCCCGCCTTTTGATTTTACTATCCGCACCCCAAATGGGTCTGCTAACAGCCGAACTCCGCTGTTTGGAGAGGCAAAAGGCAAACCACCAAGGGTAAAAGGGTAATTTGGCCCTATTAACCTATGGGCAAAGAACTGCGAGAACATTACTGCCGAAGCTCTCGCGGGACTTCTCGCGAGTCCTGCTCGCGGTGCTTCTCCTAGGAGATCGCCCTGCGAGGACCTCGCTGGCCCATCCTGGAGGTATCTGCCGAGGTCCAGTCTCGCGAGCCTTCCTGCGAGATCGCCTCTTGACTTCGTCGAGCTCAACACACGTTTCGTCGAACGCAGGATGCTTCGCCGATCACAAATGAGCTCGACGAATGCAGAACGTTAAACCGTTCGCTGATCGCTGAGGCAGGTGGTTCGTCGACCGCTGAGATGAGCGGTTCGTCGACCGCTGAGACGGGTGGTTCGTCGAACACGGGAAACAATTTGTCGAGCATAGAATTGAACTCGCCGAACGCTGCGGCCCGGTCTCGCGAACCTTCCTGCGAGACTGCCTCTTGACTTTGTCGCGCACTAAGCACATTTCGCTGAACACCTCTTTACCGACCATAGGTCTTCTTCCGCCAGCGGCTTATGAGGTATTGGTTTGCCAGCCCTCGCTTGGCCCAGTCTTTTGAAGATATCTGCCTCGACAAGGATCTCGCAACTCCTCTTGCGAGACCATCCCTTTAGCTTTAATGAGCATAGAACACTTCTTCGACTTCTGATGATTTTACCGAACAGGGGTGTGCTCGACGAACACGGGAAAGTTCGTCGAACGCGGGACTCCTTTCGTTGAGCTCAGAAATCTTCCCCAAACTGCCTGCGAGCATTTATCTCACCGACCATTCTCGCTCGCCTCTCAGCGAGCCTTCCGAGAGAGACTTCTTCAAGGCCTCTCCTACAATGTCTTTGGCCCTATGGCCTTACGCTCTTATTACTTCTTTCGTCATGTTGCCTTCTTAAACTGTGCCTCGTTGCCTGGAGAATATCGGGGTTGTACAGGGGGCGTGCTGAGTCCGATTTATATAGGGTTTTTTAGATTCATCTGGGCTAGTTTTCACTCACTTGCACTTCACTTTTAGTTCATTATTACTTATATTTCACTGGTTCACTCTTCTCACATGAAGTGCATATTTTGTTCCACTATGTTGTGTTATTGTGCACTATTCTGCTGGGGGTAAGCACATTGTTCTCCCCATTCTTTTTCTACTGTTATGCTTGTGCTGGAGGTGTGTTCCCAGCTTTTGGTTTTGTTGTGCAGGTGGAGCAGATCTCTTGTGCTGCCCAGTCTCATTCCTGTTGGAATTGCACGGTCGTGCATTTCCTTGATGCATAATCTCTGCGATCGTGTGATGCCTGCCGAGCCCAATATGGTGATCTACCCCCGGGCCGTGCGATTTGTTCTCGCACGGGCTATTTTGCCCGTGCGTGATCACATCGCACTACCTTGTCTTTTTTTTTGAAATTATAGCTCGTTCGTTTCCTTCACGTATGATTGGATTCAACCGTGCGAGAAATAATTCCTACGATCTTCTTTGTTTGGCCTATTTTTCAGCGATCTGCATCTAACCGTGCGTTTTGCTCTCGCAAGGTCGGTTTCAACCTTGCGTGAGTAAAATCGCACTGGCTATTTTGCCTGTCCTTTCTTGGTTTCCAACTCGTAAAAATTCGCACGATCCACACACAATCATGCGTTCGACCGTGCATGCCTATTTTTCTGACTGTTTGGTATATAAGCGCAGAAACTTGCCCTATTTCGGGATTCTGCCATTTTTTCACTCCAAAGTGCCTAGCTCCGCCTCTTTTCACAACTCCATGATCGCCCACCTTCGGGATGTCCTCCGACCATTATCTTCATGCAAATTTAAGGCTAGGACATACTCTTGGCCTCCTCCGGCATTCACAAGCCTCCAAGATCCCTTTCGAGGGATTTCACTACACTTGCGGAGTTCTCCGGTGAAGACCGTGGTTGAAGGTGATTGACAAAGAAGATGGGTATAGTGGAAGAAGGTGACAACTCTTATGGACCCCGGACGATTGTCGAAGCCCGAGCATGGACGAGTCTTGATAATACCCCGGAGGCCGCTCAAGAGCTTTTTGAGGAAATAGCCATGAATTTATATCAATGGAACCAGGAACATGATTCCTGGAGTTCGGACCCCAGAAAGGGTGTTGCTCGCCCTTACTTCTACTGAGAGAGAACTGACGCCTGGGTACTCAAAATATAGGATACTTGCAAAACAACTAGATCCTCCAAACATACCCCTGAGCCGCGGCGAGGAGGTCCCACCACTAACCCGAAAAATCTAAAAATTTTCCCCTCCCAAACCAAGATTGAGCTCGACACCTCAGAAATCCAGAGAGCAGAAAGGAAGAGGCTCTCTCTAGGATCCCAAAAAACAGCCTCTTCTAATGTGCATATGGGGGGGGGGGGGGGGGGGTCTATTTTTAGGATTCTAGAAATGTCCTGCGAATATCGGCCTCCGACTTTTGGTTTTTCCTAACCGCAGCTCAAAATGGTATGCGGGTAGCAACAACCTACTATTTAAAATTACTAGAGGCAGACCACAAAAATCAGTGGTTGCAATGTGGATCAAAGTTTCATTTTGAGGTTCATCTGTGGTTTTATCAAAGGGATCATCTAGGGTTTTATCTATGGGTTCCTTTATGGTTTTATCTAGTGGTTACTATGAGTGTTACACCGTGGATTTATCTTGGGGTTTATTAAATGATTCATCTAGTGGTTCATCTATGGATTCATCTAGGGGTTCTTCTTGGGGACTTTTTCGTAACTACATGTCTTTCTCCACCATGGACTAGGAACATAATCTACTCTTCATTGATATTTGGTTAATTTTGCAATCAAATTTAAGTTGACGCGCATTCGACTCGACATGAGATACGTGAAATAATTAAACTAAGGCTTTGTATGTTGCCCCCAAAGGATGAACATTCAAACGATGACACAACTTGATGCAGTATTCCACATAAAGTTGCAGCCGTTGGATGTCCGATACATGTCGGTTTGAGTTTGAAATGTTGAATGCCGGATTGCGGGTGAAATATCGAGAATATTTTATTATATTAGATTCTAATATTCAAATAAATTTATTCATATATATACACCACAACATGTATATTTATAATTTACACAATAAACATATACACACATAATGCATGTTTATAAATTACATAAGAAAGAGACGTCGACGACAGTAAACGACATAAAAGCACCAAAGGAGAGCACCCTTTATTGATACTCGCAATTTCACTTTGATAGGGCATTAAAATGGACTCGCAAATCCATTGCTTTTACACCCCTTAAGCGCATATTCAGCGAATGCTGACAACCTCACTTACGTCCACTGACCCTACATCCCAACGATTAATGTGAGACAGTCTATGTGCCTTCCAACAAGCTTATTCTAGAGACCTCCATTGTTTCCCTTAAAATCCACAATAACTGCACAACAAGCCGCAATAACTGCACAATAAGTCGCAATAACTGTACAACATGCCACAATAACTACCCAACAAGCCGCAATAACTGCCCAACAAGCTGCATCAGCTGCACAACAAGAGGCCAATAATGCCACATTGTAGTCCTTCACAACTCTTATCGATGGAATGCACCTGTCACCTCCGCTGGGGCATCAACGACCGACTACTATCTCTACTTAGGGTGGCCTGAATTGTATTGTACGATCCAAACTTTACGGGAGTCAGTCGGATGGTGGTGGAGTATTGTACTACGTGAATCTGAATGTTCCTCTCTTTAACTTTCAAATTAGGCATATTATTGGTACTAACTGCTCCGGTCGTGAAATTTTGATGAGTTTTTGTGCTTCGGTTGTATTCTTCCCTCCTCTTTGATTGTAGTATTTTTCCTTTGAACTGCTTGTATGTCTTGGAATGATGATATCATGAACCATTTATTGGTATTAATGTTAAATTCATGACTTTGAATTTTTGTGGTTTATGTGAAGTGAGGAGCGGCTCCATTCCATTCTCCATTCCACCAACGGGTTGAGTTGTCGCACTAGCAATTGCTAGTGGCATGCTTTGCGATGAGGTTCTTTCGACCCGCTTCCACCTGTGGGAACCATCCAGCCGCTTGCCTTCTCGCCCATTTGCCCACCGTAGTAGTGTTGGATCGGTAGGCGCCCTTAGAGGGGGGGGGGTGAATAAGGGTTTTAAAGATTTTATAATTATTTTGAATATGTTAGAAAAAGCTTTGAATATGATAATAAAGAAGATCAAGACTAATCAAATAAAGTAAAAATAGAGACATGATTTTATTAACTTGAGAAACATGATTACAAAATTTGATCTCTTATGAAAGCTAGAAATCAAAGCTAAATAGAAAAGAAACCTTTTGGTTTTCTATCCCGACTCGCTTCCCCACGAACCGGTGGCCCTAGCCTTATCCTCCCCGGATTCGGCCTCAAGCCGCTCTAGCCAATCCCTCCCCGGATGTGGCCTCGAGCCCCCCTAGACCTAGCCTAGATCTAGTTGCCAACACGAGGCGATTTTCCCCCTAAGTCCTACCCAGACCTAGTCGCCAACACGAGGCGATTTCACTAATCGTTTACAAAGAGGAATATGAAATAACAATAAAGAAATAAGAACTCCCTCAAGATGGACTTCTGAAGTTGGAGACGAAGATCCGCCGTTGAGTAAGCATTGTAGAAGCGGACTTCGATCTGATCGCGCATGACGAGATTCTCCTTCAGAAGTTTTGCAGAGCTTCGCTGGCACCTCAACTTTCGGCCAAGATAGCCTCTGGAATTCTGGCACTCAATATATCTCTCTGATGTGTGTCTGAAACGAGAGGACTTGGGTCCTTTTTATAGACTAGCGCTAGCGCCTCCGCTAGACACTATCGCCGGCGCTATCTCATATTAGGAGACTTTTTGCGCGGCAGAATCTTCAATCCGAGGCAACAATTCCAGCATGCCTTCTGTGCATCGAGCTAGCGCCGGCGCTATCCACTATCGCCTGCGCTATCTCATATTAGGAGACTTTTTGCGCGGCAGAATCTTCAATCCGAGGCAACAATTCCAGCATGCCTTCTGTGCATCGAGCTAGCGCCTGCGCTATCCACTATCGCCTGCGCTAGTGATCAGTTTGGAGTTGATTACTCAATTTCGGGGGCAACCACCATATGTAAACCTTGAGTCATTTTGACCTGTTATCCTGCACACTTAGATCACACAAGATTAAATACACACATAGGATTTGTTATTCTCAAACCTAGGAGATGCGGAAGACCGTGTTCCAACAAACTCCCCCTTTTGATAATAACAAATCCATTAATGATAAATCAGAGCATTAATCTAGATAAGCATGAAGAAACATATTTGTGTGTGTGTGAAAAGGATGACTTAGGATAAATAATGATTATAGCATTTTAGTATTGCTCCCCCTAAATACATGCTCCCCCTAAGTGAATGCTCTCCTAATATGTTCTTAACTGAATTAAGCATGTTAGATATGTTATCATGTTAGTTCTCCCCCTTTCGTTATTAGCAAAAGTGGGTAAGGAGACACCACTTCAAACTGTAATAATACGGTTAATAGGCATGATCGAGCTTTGAGAGAAGGAAATGATAAGGAGTTGTAGAAATCTTTTCATTGAATTAGAATAGAGTTTGAGTATCTAGATTGTCATAAATCAGAGTTTTGTAGCATAAACACAAGATAAAAGCAAAGGTGCGGAAGACTTAAAAGAAAATGATAATTCAAAAAATAGTGGAGTTTTCATTTCAGAAAGAAGATGTTTTGTACATCAAAGGTTAAACAAGAGGTTAATTTCACCAATGAAGAAACCAAGCATGAATAAATATTATCACAAGAGAGATTACGACAATGTTATGGTAATTCATAATTTCAAAAACAAACTAAACATTGTAGAAATCATGATAGGTTATCTAGTGCATTTTATAAATAAAGCGTAAGTATAGAATTAGCATTAGGATCCAATACTCATGAGAAGAAGTGTTATGGAAGATAATGATGTGCACAAGTGTATTTTGAATAAAGTGAACAAGTGTGTTAACCAAAAATACAAGACAAATATAGGGTAAAGTGCACAATAAAAACACAAATAATTTTACTTCCACACACTTTTAAGCACAAATTAAAATGTACAACAACCAAGGTGCTTTGCACACACAATGCTTATGAAGACTTATCAGGGTGCAAAGTAGTGCTTGGGGGATCACACGAGTTAATTTATCAAGGTTGATTCTTTTTGTTGTGATCCTGTGTACTTAAGAAGAAGTGGTTTTATTTTTAAAATAAGAGTTTGCACAAGACACTTTACTAATCTATCCAAGGTGCTCAACCCCACAATGCTTATGAAGACTTATCAGGAGGTTCAAGTAGTGCTTGGTGGAGGTGACTTTGTCAAGGTTATGATGAGTTTTGATTTGAACAAAGTTCTCCCATTACACTTGTTTTGCAAGCACTTTAAAGAAGAAATTTCAACCACTCTTCTTAATGTTTAATAGTGCAAATAAATGTTGTGTAGGTAAGATACTTGTGCAATTTTAATTTTATGTACAATTACAATATATTAGCAAGCATTCTTAGATTAAGAAGCACAAGCAGACTAAGCCAAAAGGTGAGTGAAATAATATCATTATCAAACATAAAACATTTACTCATACTTAGAGGCATGCTAAGCTTAGTCCTACACAAACTTTTCTAATTATTATTGATGCACATATGAATAGATAGATCAAAGCATGATAAAAGAAATGTTAAAGAAGTTTGAAAGAATCAATTGTAACATTACAGAGACTCTAAAGAATAGATTTAAATCATGCTTGATGTTCATTAAAAAATACAAAATTTTTGGATTGTTTTCAAGTTTTATGTTTTTGTATTTTGATTTTTAAAAAAAACTTTAAATAAAAGCAAAACATATTTTTGGTTTTTGTCTTTTGTAATTTTATATTTGATTTTGGTAAATGACAAAAGCTTTAAACAAGAGCAAAACATATTTTTGGAATTTTGTCTATTATATTTTTGTTTTTGATTTTTCAAAATTTAAATAAAATTAGTGGTGCAAAAACAAATAGTACATATCTAGTAACATAATTTTTGGAATTTTTCAAAATTTTAAAAATGCAGAAAATCAGAAAGTCACGCTAGCGCCGGCGCTAGCGCTAGCGCGGAATACAATACATGATTTTCGAGGAGTTTAAAATTTTTGAATGTTGATCCTGATTAGGTGTCCCAATAGTAGTTTCATGCTGAAAGTGCAGATTTTTAGGAGATGTTTTTGATGGTTAAAAGTGAAGAAGTTTGTATTTGTGAGCATGTTTTAACTTGTAAGATCTAGCACACCTAACTCAAGTCGTAGTAAACGAAATCGTGCATCGGGAAGAGGTTTAGTGAATATGTCAGCGAGTTGAGAGTCTGTCCCAATGAAGCTTACTTTTACATTTTCTTTCTTAATGTGATCCCTAATGAAATGATGACGAACGTCGATGTGTTTGGATCTAGAATGGTGTACAGGATTATATGTGAGGTCTATTGCACTTTTGTTACATTTAAGATCTATGTTTTTGAGATGAAATCCAAAGTCCTCTAGTGTTTGGCTCATCCATAACGCTTGTGCACAACAACTACCAAGTGCGATATATTCGGCCTCCATGGTGGAGAGTGCAACCGAAGATTGTTTTCTACTAGACCAAGCAACTAAAGAGGGTCCTAAAAAGTGACACGTACCGCTAGTGCTTTTTCTATCTAATGAGCACCCGGCGTAGTCTGAATCGGAATAGCCGTGGAGTGTGAAGGAGTCATTATGTGGGTATCATAATCCTAGTTTAGATGACCTTATTAGATAACGAAAAATACGTTTTACCGCTTTTAAATGAGATTCTTTTGGATTGGCTTGAAAGCGAGCACATAAACATACGACAAACATTATATCTGGTCTAGATGCACTTAAATAAAGAAGTGAACCTATCATTCCTCTATATAGCGTTTGATCAATAGAAATTCCAGATTCATCTTTTCCTAGTTTTAAAGAAGCACTCATAGGAGTAGAAGCTTGTTTAAGATTTTCAAATCCAAATGGTTTAAGCATATCGTGGACATATTTTGATTGACACAGAAAAATACCATCAGTTCGTTGTGAAATTTGAAAACCAAGAAAATATGATAGTTCTCCTACAAGACTCATTTCAAATTCATTTTTCATTATTAAGACTACTTCATTACACACCTCTTCATTAGTGGCTCCAAAAATGATGTCATCAACATATATTAGTAGAATAATTAATTCGTTATTTTTATGCTTAATGAAGAGTGTGTTGTCTGCACTTCCCATAACATAACCGTGCTCTAACAAAAACGATGTAAGACGATCATACCAGGCACGGGGCGCTTGTTTTAAACCATAAAGCGCTTTTTCTAATTTGTAAACATGATTTGGAAAACTTTCATTTATGAAACCGGGGGGTTGTTCTACATAAACTTCTTCTTTAATAAACCCGTTTAAAAAAGCACTTTTAACATCCATTTGAAATAATTTTATTCTTTTAAAACACGCAAATGCCAAAAATATTCATATAGATTCTAAGCGA
This sequence comes from Dactylorhiza incarnata, assembly GCA_033032865.1. Taxonomy (NCBI): domain Eukaryota; kingdom Viridiplantae; phylum Streptophyta; class Magnoliopsida; order Asparagales; family Orchidaceae; genus Dactylorhiza; species Dactylorhiza incarnata. The sequence goes on along the minus strand of JAWHQI010000008.1, from coordinate 22,191,611 downwards.
GCTACGGGTGCAAAAGTTTCTTCAAAATCTACCCCCTCGATTTGTGAATAGCCTTGAGCAACTAAGCGTGCTTTATTTCTTACAATCCTAGATTCACCATCTAGCTTATTTTTAAAAATCCATTTTACTCCAATAATTTGATGATTAGATGGTCTTTCTACTAAATTCCAAACTTTATTTCTTTCAAATTGTCCTAACTCTTCATTCATTGCCAAAAACCAAAATTCGCCATTTAAAGTGGTGGAAACGTTTTTAGGTTCAATTTCAGACACAAAACAAATATTTGAAAATGTTTCATGAAGAGAGGACCGAGTTCTTACCCCAGTAGAAGGTTCCCCAATGATTAGCTCCTTTGGATGATTTTTGGAGAAGTTGAGAATGCTTGGAGGTACATATTCATCTTCTTTTGACTTCTCCTCCTCTTCTTTGGATGGTTCTTCTTCGTCGTGCTCCAAGGATGGCAAAGGTTCATCATCGGTACCTGTAGGGAGCTTTTCTGCACATGGAACAAACTCATCAAATCTGACATTAATTGACTCTTCAACCTTGCTTGATCTTTTATTAAATATTCTATATGCTTTACTAGTTGAAGAATAACCAAGAAATATTCCTTCATCGCATTTTTCGTCAAATTTTCCTAAGGAGTCTTTTGTATTAAGAATGAAGCATTTACACCCAAAAACTCTAAAATATGAAACGTTAGGTTTCTTTTGATAGTAGAGTTCATATGGTGTGAGAGATAATGATGGGCGAAGCATAACTCTATTCATTACATAGCATGCAATGCTAACGGCTTCTGCCTATAAATACTTAGGTAATTTATATTCAGATAGCATTATGCGTGCAAGTTCTTGTATTGTCCTATTTTTCCGTTCTACAACACCGTTTTGTTGAGGTGTGCGTGGAGCAGAGAACTCATGCTTAATACCTAACATGTCACAAAAAGATTTAAAATTTTCATTTTCAAATTCACCTCCATGATCTGAGCGAATGCATTTTATTTTTAAGTCTAATTTATTTTGAATGCGAGTACATAATTTTGAAAATTCGCAAAACGCATCAGATTTAGAGGAGAGAAATAGAGTCCAACAATATCTAGAATAGTCATCTATGAGAACATAAGTGTATAATCTACCACCAAGACTCGCAGTGTTAACGGGACCAAGAAGATCCATATGAATTAATTGCAGAGGTTTTGATGTAGAAATTTCGTTTTTGCTTTTAAAGGATGACTTAGTAAATTTGCCTTTTTGGCATGCAGAGCATAATGAAGATAAATTTCCATTTAACTTAGGCAATCCTCTAATTAGTTCTCTTTTTGCTAGTTTTAGGATGAGCTTTGTACTAGCGTGGCCTAAGCGTCTGTGCCATAATTCTAATTCATCATTTTTCGTTATAAAACATTTTATAGAAGATTTAGAAAGATCATGAAATGAAACTATGTAAACATTATGAATTCTAGGTGCAGTTAATAACACATCTTTTGTTTTATGATTAACAATCTTGCAGAGGTTAGTGGAAGATTCAAAGAGTACGTCTAAACCTTTATCACATAGTTGACTTATAGATATCAGGTTATGTTTTAATCCTTTCACATAAAGCACATTTGACATAAGGAAAGATGCGTTACCCACTGTACCAACTCCCATGATCCTTTCTTTACCGTTATCGCCAAACGTTACCATTCCTCCTTTCTTCTTTTCTAGGCTAAGGAATTTTGCTTTATTGCCCGTCATGTGTTTGGAGCAGCCTGAGTCCAAATACCACACGTCTTCTGTTTCCTTAGCCTTCCTGCAAATCTAGAAAGAGGATGAGAGTAAAGACCCAGATACCCAAGAGGTACCACTCATAGAGTACGTGGATTTCTTAGGTACCCAGATTTGTTTTAATGATCGTTGATTTATTATATTCCTGCAAGAGCCAGACGTGTGTCCAAATTTAAGACAATTAGCACACGAAATAAAGGGGGTTGAGACCCTTTTTTGAGTTTCTATGTTGCTCTTGCTGGATGATGTTTGTACATTAGAATGACCAGAAAATTTTTTAACTTTAGAGCTACCGCCGGCGTTAGTAGCTAGCGCCGGGCTGTAGTGTTCACTTTTATATCCGAGTCCGATTTTTCCAGACCCAAAGCATTGATTACCCAGAAGCATATCCAAGGATTTTTTACCAATCCCGAATTTGGTTATGGCCAAATTGAGATTTTGATTTTGTTTTTTAAGAGAAGTATTTTCTTGAACAATCATAACACATTTGTTTTCAAATCCTTTTTTGTTCTTTTCAATTTGTAATACAGAAGCTTTCAATCTTCTCTCTAAGTCCCCCTTCTCTTTTGCAATAATTTTCTTTTGTGAGAGGGCATTAGAGAGAGATACTTCAAGTTCTTTTAACTTAAATAAGAAGTGTTCACATTCTTGACATGTGACTTTTCTTTTTTCAAGAGAAACTATTTTTTTGTTAGCTTATGATTTTCTTTTATGATAGATTCATTTTCAAGATTTAATAAAACAAATTTATCATAAAGTTCTTCAAAAGTAGGAGGAGATACCTCAGTGTCGCTAAGAACACTGGTGTCGTCATCGTCGCTTTTGGCCATCAAACACAAGTTTGCTTCCTCCTCGCTACTTGACTCAGATTCGTTTGACTCTTCAGAGGAAGAGTCATCCCAAGTGGCGGCCTTCAGCACTTTCATCTTTTCTTTTGTTTTCTTTTGTTCTTTTCGTTCCTTTTGGTATTTGGGGCACTAGCTCCGAATGTGCCCGGTTTTTCTGCAGTGATAGCATTCTGGAGGCGGCCTTTCTTCTTCGTCATCGCTTCCTTTTTCTTTCCTCGATGAAGAGGAAGATCCCTTTCGTCGAGTGTCCTTTTGGAAGAATTTTCTGAATGTGTTCCTTCTTTCTGGATTCCTGATGAACTTTTTGAAGTTCTTCACCCGGAGTCCTTCTTCATCATCATCGTCCTCTTCGGTGCACTCCTTCTTTGATGTTAGTGCCAACGCCTTTTTCTTTGGCTCTTTGTTGTATTCTTCATGTTGAATTTGCAGTTCTACCTCATGGGTTTTGAGATTCCCAATGAGGTTCTCGATTTGGAGCGTTCTTAAGTTGTGCGACTCCGAGATGGCTGTCACCTTCGGGTTGAACCTTGGGGGTAAGGAACGAAGGATTTTCCTCACCAAGTCCCCATCGGAGTAGGTCTTTCCAAGTGCCTTTGATGCGTTGACAATCTTTGTGAAGCGAGTGTACATGGAGTTGATGTCCTCTTCCGTGTCCATCCTGAATTTCTCGTATTCAGATTCCAGTTGAAACAGCTTTGCATCTTTCACCTGCGATGTACCTTCGTGAGTTACTTCTAATTGATTCCAAATATCATAAGCAGTAGTGCATGCAGAAATTCTATTAAACTCAGTTCTGTTTAAAGCGCAATATAAGGCATTCATTGCTTTAGCATTATTTTTACACCTTAGTTTATCGTTGTCATGCCATTTATCCTTAGGTTTTGCTAATGTCGCATCTCCTACTACAGTTGTAGGGGGAGAGTTCCGTACTTCTACCATGTTCCATACTTCTACATCCATTGTCATAAGAAAACACATCATTCGATTTTTCCAGTAATTAAAATCTGACCCAGTAAAGAGAGGTGGTCGACTAACCCCTTGACCCTCAGGAAAAGCGAGATCATGAGATGCCATTATTCCCGGTTGTTAAGCCGATTGGAATAACCTGCCTCTGATACCACTTGTTGGATCGGTAGGCGCCCTTAGAGGGGGGGTGAATAAGGGTTTTAAAGAATTTATAATTATTTTGAATATCTTAGAAAAAGTTTTGAATATGATAATAAAGAAGATCAAGACTAATCAAATAAAGTAAAAATAGAGACATGATTTTATTAACTTGAGAAACATGATTACAAAATTTGATCTCTTATGAAAGCTAGAAATCAAAGCTAAATAGAAAAGAAACCTTTTGGTTTTCTATCCCGACTCGCTTCCCCACGAATCGGTGGCCTAGCCTTATCCTCCTCGGATTCGGCCTCAAGCCGCTCTAGCCAATCCCTCCCCGGATGTGGCCTCGAGCCCCCTAGACCTAGCCTAGATCTAGTCGCCAACACGAGGCGATTTTCCCCCTAAGTCCTACCCAGACCTAGTCGCCAACACGAGGCGATTTCACTAATCGTTTACAAAGAGGAATATGAAATAACAATAAAGAAATAAGAACTCCCTCAAGATGGACTTCTGAAGTTGGAGACGAAGATCCGCCGTTGAATAAGCGTTGTAGAAGCGGACTTTGATCTGATCCGGCGTGACGAGATTCTCCTTCAGAAGTTTTGTAGAGCTTCGCTAGCACATCAACTTTCGGCCAAGATAGCCTCTGGAATTCTGGCACTCAATATATCTCTCTGATGTGTGTCTGAAACGAGAGGACTTGGGTCCTTTTTATAGATTAGCGCTAGCGCCTGCGCTAGACACTACCGCCGGCGCTATCTCATATTAGGAGACTTTTTGCGCGGCAGAATCTTCAATCCGAGGCAACAATTCCAGCATGCCTTCTGTGCATCGAGCTAGCGCCGGCGCTATCCACTATCGCCTGCGCTATCTCATATTAGGAGACTTTTTGCGCGGCAGAATCTTCAATCCGAGGCAACAATTCCAGCCTGCCTTCTGTGCATCGAGCTAGCGCCTACGCTATCCACTATCGCCTGCGCTAGTGATCAGTTTGGAGTTGATGGCTCAATTTCGGGGGCAACCACCATATGTAAAGCTTGAGTCATTTTGACCTGTTATCCTGCACGCTTAGATCACACAAGATTAAATACACACATAGGATTTGTTATTCTCAAACCTAGGAGATGCGGAAGACCGTGTTCCAACAAGTAGTGCATAGCGACCTGCATAGTTTCCATCACAGTGCGAAGCGGTGTGTGCTTCTCGCATTAGAGTAGTTAGTTTTTCTTTTGATTTTCTAAAACCAAATCTGAAGCTCTTGTGTTTATTCAATCCTTATAAATAGTTTTCTCAACAACGGAATTACACATCCTAACTTGCGTTCCTTCGAGATAAATACTTAGGGATTTATTCCCACATTTTATATTACTTGAGTGACAGGTGCACTTGACTTTAGCGCATCAACGGTTTCCACACTCACGCACCCAATGATGCTAATTACTAACCGTAAGAAAAGATTAACATCTAAAAGAGGTAATGCTAGTAGTAAGGAAAGGACATACAACCATACACCATCATCATCACATCAAGTACACATAACATACTATGTCGACATAGATTTAACAAACACACAATGTCAAGACACCGACACCCGGTCATAATTAAGTGATAACTAATGACTGAGATCTCTTATTTATGGGGTAGCTAGTCCCACAGGCACCACCGTTGTGTCCAAAGAGTGGCAATGAACCATCCTTGCCATTACAAGGGTATTTAAGCACAATCATTTTGAAGCCTTACGTAAGTCTATCCGAGCCCGTACTCGTTCTAAAAATTTATGGGTTAGTCTATTCACCTAGGGGGGTGAATAGGTGTTTAAAATATTTTAGTCCCATTTTAATATATAGACTATTTTAGCTCAGGAAAAAAACTAACACAACACAGAAAAGCACTCAGAGATTTAAAGTGGTTTCTAGATTATAAGTACATCCACTTTCCCCTCCACCTATCTAGCAGTAACATCCCCCAAACAACTAGACCCCTAGGACAGTTTTGTCATGACTGGGTCATGACAAAACCCTAGGATGCGCGAAGAGATCATAAGAGCTTAGGCTCGAGCCAAAAATCACCATGTTCTGCGGATAGTCATTTCCAGTTACCAAGCCTAGGGTTGGATTTAGGGCATCACCAAGACCCATGAACCCACCATGATATGCCTAACCCTTTAAGAGGTCCTTTGTGACACCCCAATTGCCCAACCGTAGAAAGAGGGGTAGCCTGAATACTAACCTAGCGCCGATGCTAGGGGCTAGCACTGGCGGTAGTGGTGGTTTAGGTGAACCGCTGAGTCGAACACCAAACCGCTAGGGCGAACCGTATGCCTTCAAGACGCTAGAGTAGGTGCTAGCATTAGCATAGAGCGCTGACAGCAGTTACCGAATCGGTGAGGGTTACGCCGTCGAGATGCTAGCGATGGTGCTAGAACTAGCGCCGGCGGTAGCGCAACCAACGGGAGGCGGACGAGACTCATTTTGGTGGTCAAATTCAAGGCCAAGGGAGGCCAAAAGTCCTCCCAATTGATGGATATTTATTCCCCCTATCAATTAGGGGAAGATTAAGAGGTTTTCCAACTCTTAAGGAAAATGAATTAGGTGACCTTTGGGGATGGCCGAAATTTTCACCATGAATGGTGTTAATGGAGTAATCCCAAGCTTCATCTCTCCCCTACTGGGATTGGTTCTATAAAAGGGCTCAGGGGTGAATAGAAGGAGTTTCCCCCACTTTCCAGAAGAATTATACTATCTAAGAACCTATCGACATGACACCCAAGAGCTCTCGACCGACCATGGCGGACCGGCGATCGGCACAGCTACAAGCCGCCACTCAGGTCCTCTCCTCTCATCTATTTCTTAGTGGGTAGATCTCATCATTTTGGCCGCTAATTTTGGGCCAATTGGTCTTGGATCGTCATGGCCGAAAGCTTGTGTTCAAGCTTTTCTTTTCTTGTTCAAATCTCCGATTCTGGCCGCCTCCGGCTGGCCAACCACCGTACATCGCCATCCACCACCTCAACAGAGGTGGTGGTGGCATTGGCCGACCGGGAGAGCGTCTAGGTGGCCAAAAAATCACCTCCCAAGTTGGTACAGGATGGGACAATCGTGGTCGTTGGCTGATTGGAGAAGATGAATCGATGCCCTCCATTTAGATAGATTAATAATTTTGTGATTAACTAACGTCATATTTTCCCCTAGAAGTGCACGTTTTTGAAATTGAAAATTAAACCCCTTAAAGTATGTTTCAGGAAAAATAGCCGGAGACAAAAGTTGTAGATCTCTGTGTCTAGTTTATGTTAAAATTGATTTGACTTAATTTGGCCCACTGGTTGGACTGCAACACTCAAAATGGTGCAACCTGTACATTGGGTTAACCAGATATTGATTTGAGTGCCCCCACTAGTACGGACATCCAAATGATTTTAAATTTGGTGCATATGCTAGATTTACCCTTACCCTCAACATATCCAAAAATGAGACTTTTTGGAGAACATTTTTCTATAGTGTTTGTAGAAATTTAATAATTCATGTATGAATTAATTATAGGTTTAATGGCATCCAAACCCTCCCAAATTTTGGTGAGTGGTCCTAAGGGTCATGACATGACTCTGGTAAAAATTTCATCCCATTTTGCGGTGGATTTGGTTGAGTAATTGAGTAACCTAAAATTGGTCAAACTAGGGGGTATTAGAACAAAGGTGCACTTGATGGATTTGGGAGATCAACCCTCATCCAAATGTTGTGAAGCTTTGAACACTTATTTGATGTCACATAAAATACCCCCACAAGTGGTTTTTGGGTGGTTTGGTGTGGATGTGCCCGAGAACCCTAGTGTGAACCGTAGGGTAGTATATTGAACCTATTGAAGGGCTGATGAGTCCCAATTATATACATATTTATGGACTCATCTGGGCCGTTTTTCTAGACATTCCACTGCACTTTAGCCTTGTTTTAGCTCATATTTGTCATTCTATGCTAGGTGCACTTCTTGGCCTAATTTGGTGTGTTTTTATGCTTACTCTCTTTTGATAGCCTTATCGTATTGTTGAGTGCCACTTTCAGTGGCCTGATTAGCATTTCTGTTGGAACAGGAGTCGTGCAGGTGTCCCTGGTACAATTCTGTACAGGAACACTGCGCACGATCACTGGTTCTATTGCACATGACCACTGGTCGTGCGCCGCTGATCGTGCGCACTTAACCCCCATTTTATGAGTTCTGTCTCGACCAGCGCGCACGAAAACTTACGATAGTGCGCACGACCACTGGTCGTGCGCCACTGGTCGTGCGAACATTATATTTTATAAATTTCTTACATTGCAGGCTCCTCCCAGGCAGGCGCACGATCACAGGATTCTAATGCGCACGACCACTAGTCGTGCACCACCGATCGTGCGCACTGTTTATTCCAGCGCCTATAAATTGACCTGCTCGCGAATTAGGTCGGGATCGCTCATTTCCAACTTCGCCAGTCCACTGTTTTCGCCCTTCTCGCTGGTTCTCCGCCCCCTAGGCCTCCTCCATCATCCTTGAGCTCCAAGGAGAGGTTTCAAGCCCAAAGATTGCCAACATCAAGCAAGGAGATCGTGTATCGGAGGAGACTAGATCGTGACACAAAGAAGACGGGTCCATTGGGAGGTAGTGACGGCCTTCTTTACCCCGGACGCAGTTGAAGACCGAGCTTGGACGCGGATTGACAACCCTGCGATTCCAACCGTGAATCTTCGATGAGGCTTCGGATGTGGTCGATTCCTTCACTCTATTCTTCTTCCTTATGTTGTTGATTGTATAAGCTAGTTTCCTCTATATTATTGATGATGTGTGCTATGAACAATTTTGCCTAATGTTTATTTCATTTATTTGGAATCATTTAGTTCATATGTGCTTATTGAGGTGCGCCCCCATCTAATTTCCATTCCGCCATCATGTTCGGTGCCGCACTAGCAATTGCTAGTGGCGTGCTTGTCGAAGAGGTGCTTGCGACCCTCATTCCGCTAGCCTACTCGCCCATCCGCCCAACGAAGTAGTCCGTTCAAGGCCTACGTAATCTTCCATCCCGCCGAGCGAAGCTTTGCATAGCGGCATTGCATAGGAGTAGTTGTAATATTTTATTTTATTATTCACAAACCAAATCCATTTCGTCCGCACTCTACCTATCGCTGGACTTCGATCTCAAGTCCTTCCTCGAAACCTAACTCCACCTTATTGTGTTCCTTGAGAGACCGACACTCGGGGATCTTCCCCATTATTATTACTTGCACGACCGGTGCACTTGCCGAATAAATCGCATCAAGGGCACATGGTCATATATCATCGGATTGACTTGAAACATGGTAGGTAGTTTCATGGGGTGGTATTATGCCCAAGGTAATTTATTTAGAATTTTTACGAACACTTATCCCCTCTAAATTAATTAAGAATCAATCAGGTCACTTTCTTATGTTAAGAATTTACATAATCATATTACCTTGAATGCTCATGAAATTTTGTCAGTAAGTTTATATGGGTGATATCATTCTCTGATAATTTTGTTATGAATTTTGGATTGATATATATAGTATTTCATTCATAACCCCAATATTTGCCCTAGTTGTAAGAAAATTAATTATAGATTTAATACTCACTGGAAAATAATGAAACTTGGTCAGAGGACTTCTTATTGCAAGAATATGATCAGTAAATATTAGCATAATTTTTGGAGGGGTTTTTATATGGTTCTCTTCACAAAGTGCCATATGATTTGTTTATTTACATAAATGATTTACATGGTCAAATGAGTCTGGAAAATTATGAAACGCAACCAGTGAACTTTTCTGATCACCTTGGACATTAGTTAATTTTTTGTAATTTTTGAACGGATATTTTTTGGTACTTTCATTGTTAATCCCCAATTTTGATAAATCTATCAACATTTTATTTGGAGGTCAAAACCTTTCTGGAAAATTATGAAATTTATATGTGGCTGTTATTTTGATGACATATAGCTGTACAAATTTTATTAAGGCCATAGCTTATCAGGAAACCATACTTGGTGTTCAAAGTCATAGTTTCCTTGATTTTGGGTTATAAAAAATGCCAAATAAATTGGGAAAATTATGAATTTCTAGAGACAGTCTTAAAATGTCATAACACAACCCCAATAATAATCTTGGGTCACTTGGATGAGCATTGAGAGTCTTTATCTTTTATACATCATATAGTTCAAGTGGTCTGCGTATAGTGAAAAGGTTGAATAAGGATAAACATGTAGGTTTTACCTGGGGAGTAAGACGTCTGGTTGACTAGGAGGCAAGAGTGTGCTTGGGATTGTCGAAAGATCGTCATTCCCTTGGAGTGAAGTTAAACACACTTAAGGATATTAAGTGTAACATTAATAGTGGTCGGGTCGAAGGGTAGACACCAATAAAAATAAGTGCCTTGGAAAGGGCGGTTTGGGCTATCATCCCATCGTACCTCCTAATACCGATGCGAGCCCCTCATAAGGTAGACCTCGGGAAGTCCATGGTTAACCCAAAGTTGTAGGAAAATTTGTACACAAAATTAACTTAATAATACACTAACTCATATCCCGTTGCTGCGGGTGTTACCTTGTTTGGTCAGACGAGCAGTTGGATTGGTGGTTGTAGTTGCAGACGGGTTTGTCCGGCGAGCAGGCGGCTCAGAAGGTTATTGCAATAGGCGGGTTAGCCCGGGGAGCCTATGGATCAGAGATACATAGTAATCCGATTTGCATGTGCATAAAGGTGGTGGGTCTTCAGTATTGACGGTCGTTCACACCGGCGTCGATACGCTAACTCGGTAAGTATGGATTTGAACTTAGCCAAGAAAGACTGGTGGTCCAGCCAACAAGAGTACACAGGTGCTCTGTGGGTTTGCTTTGAGGCGTACGATAGGTCTAGGTTAGGTAGTGTGAATACATCCATAGAGGTGGCGAGGCTCAACCCACCGCTTCCGTTTGCCACTACGGGGGGTATCCTGGGAATTTTGCTGGCTCCAAAAAGGGGGAACTAAAGGTCTGTGTGCATAGAGTCGAATTGTGCGAGTTTCACTTGCATGATCATAACATTACCCAACATAACTCTACATGTCATAGCATAAGCATTGCATTTCAACCCCTACCCCTATCGTATAAATTGGTTGTGGGACTTTTTATACGGTAGGCCTTGCTAAACGACCCCTTGGTGTATAGGTTTGTATGGACATTCCTATAAATCAATGGTTACTTTTCTGTTCTATACTTGTTTTTACTTGCTTACATTACCCGTTCTTTACCATGCTTTATTTACTGCTTCATATATATAAACACATGTGTAGTGATAGATACTCTTGTAGCTAAGACATGTCACATGCTTTGTTTTATACCCCTTGCTGCCCTCCGCTTCTTCCTCCTGCTCGGTGCCTAGGGTCACTGGGGGGTGGATGGGGGGAAACGAGGCTTTTTTTTTTACTAACGGTCAGTGGACCATATCATTTTAGGGGACCGAGGAGACGTCGCGCCACCAGAGGATGATGCAGATGGAGGTGGGTCAGTCTAGCATGGGAGCGCCAGTTATATGATCTGTGAGTGTCTTCAGTAGATTTGCTTCCGCGAGTGATTTTGTAGTGAGGACACGATGTACTGGGCACAAGCCCTTTATATTGCTACCATTGTTTTTGTTATTATCTGTGCACACCTATCTTTTGATTTATATATATTCTGGGATGTGGATGTGAGCTCACTTTTGCTTCATTTACACTTTTCTTCTTCTGTGATTGCTATGGCCGGCGGGATCGGTGTTTTGTAGTGGCGACCTTCCCGAGTGATGGTGTCACTGCAAAGTGGCAGTTCGGGGTATAAGACCCAATTTTGTAGCGAAAAAATGGGGTCTTACAAACTGGTATCAGAGCAAACCTCGATCTAAAAAAAAGAAGTCCCCAAACCTTAGGCCACCCCATGCGAGCTTAGTTTGAGGACAAACTAGCAGCGGAAGCAATGGTGTGCCCATATGGGGAATCACATGAAAAGTCCACTTTTAACTGAATCTTTTTAGACAAACCCCCTTACGAGTGTCAATTTTCTTTTGTAGCCCGCGACGAACCCTACTCCGCAGTATGGAGCACCTCTGAATCCAAATGTCATCCCACCACCACCGGCTCCTACTCCATTCCAGTAGGCAGAGATGGAACAGACGCTGACTGCCATACTGGACGCATTCAGGGCACAACAGGCTCTGGCTCCTCAGCCAAATCCCAGGGCCAACTGGCTGAGAGTTTTCCGTGGTCTTTCGCCCCCATCTTACCTCAGAACAGAGTCAGCAGTCTAGACTGAGGAGTGGGTGGACATCATGTACGAGATGCTGGCAGGGATTCAGTGCTCGGCAGAGATGGAAGTACCGCTAGTGGTCTCTTGTTTGGAGTCCCATGCAAAGAGGTGGTGGATGTCGTTGTTGGACACCACCTATGAAGGATTGGAGGGTGCAGATGTTTCTTGGGATGATTTCAAGGCAGTACTGCTGGAGCACTTCATGCCACAGACTGCGAGAGATGAGTTGGAGGACAGATTCCTGTAGTTGAGGCAGGGGAGAAGGACCGTTCTGGAGTATCACCTAGAGTTTACCCATCTGGCCCGGTTTGCGGACTCCTATCACCTGGATGACGTGGGTTATGCAAGGAGGTTCTACAAGGGCCTCCGTGAAGAGCTGAGGCAGACCCTTCTCTTTGTTTCTGACAGCATAATGGCCAGGATCTTGGAGATGGCCAAGAAGCTGGAGGCAGACCAACAAGATGTTCGTGGAAGGAAGAGACCGACAGAGGACTAGGTTTGGGGTGGCAGGAGAGACCAGCAAATGGGTTGTGATGTTAGAGAAAGGAGAATGGAAGGCCGACCCCTCCAGGAGGAGAGGCAAGAGCATAGGGATCAGGTAGTATTGGCTCCTCAGCCTCTACAGACGCGGGAGGTACCGAGGCTAGGAGGCGGGCCACCTTCCCCACCAGAGTGTTACCAGTGCCACTAGACGGGCATCATTTGGAGGAACTGCCCTTAGAGGAATGCACCACCAACACTACAGACTGCACCATCGGCCCAGCATTTTGGGGGCCGAGGATGTGGACGAGGTCGTGGATTCCAGGGTTGTGATCATAGGCAGGACAGGGACCAGATGTATGCCTTAGACCAGGCTCAGCCCTGAAACTAGGCAACGGTCATCACAGGTACTTTAATGTTTTCCTTATAATTACTAGTACCTTGCAAATCTTAGCTTTACCTTAGCATTCAAACAAACGAACAAAAAAATCACCCAGGTATAGTACTTGTCTGCGGCAAGCCCGCATATACCCTATTCGATATGGGTACCTCCCACTCGTTCATCTCAGAAGAGTTTGTGGACGATCGGGATCAAGTTCAGCACTTCACCGACATCCACAAGAAGGTGCGACTCTCGAATGGATCGAAGTTAGTAACGAGTGCCAAGTGCATTATGAACGTGGAGATTGGAGGAAAACTGTTCGAAGCGCCATCGAAACTCTTGAAGATGAAAGACTTCGACCTGATCTTGGGCATGAATTGGATGCACGAGAACCATGCATGGATTGATTGTCTGACAAGGAGGATTATTCGAAGGCATGAAGACTCAGAGGTAGTAGTCGAAGGTATTAGACCCACCTCCCTGTTGGAACATGCTTTCCGCATCTCTTGGTTTGACAATAACAAATCCTATTGTATTTGATCATACTTGTTTTGTGTTTATAGTATGCAGGATTCAGTGCTTTCAAATCTCCATGAAAATATGTTTTGTTGGTACTACCGCAGCGCGTCAGAACTACCTCTAGCGCTAGTGTTCGTTCGACGAAATGGAAGCTGCGTTCGACGAACTGGCGTTCGACGAAATGAAACTTGCGTTCGACGATCTGGCGTTCGACGAAATGAAAACTTCGTTTGACGAACTGAAAGCTCCGCTCGACGATATGCTAAACTACCGCTGGCGCTAACAACCGCTGAGAAGAAACCGCTGAGAAGGAAACCTGCGTTCGATGAACTGGCATTCGACGAAATGCTTATCACTGCGTTCGACGAATTTGCGATCGACGAAAGCGGAATCCAGTTCAACGAAAATTCGATCGACAAAATATGAGGCCGGTAAGACAAAGATGCGCCCGACAAAAAGAAATGTGCTCTACCGCGGAGCGTTAGCACTTTCATTGGCGCTAGCATAAATGGAAACATTTGACGAGAAGGAAACATTGGAGAAAATGGAATGTCGACGGGACGCTATGTTTGGCCAGTACTATCGCGACGCGTTAGGTCTAACGCCCGGCTGTAGCTTTTGGAAACATCCTGTCTGCAGTTGATTGAGGAGCAGATTTGGAAGATGATATTGGTTGAAGGAAGGAAATCTCGCTAACGCGGGGCGTTAGCGGTACCGCGGCGGTCTAGTGTTTGGCGCTCAGAAATGTTGCCTAAGCTACCATGATTCGTGTGCTTCATTTCCTAATGTGGATACCGCGGGGTGGTAGTACTACCGCAGGCGGTAGTGGCTGATTCTATAAAAAGATGCGCGCCTCCTCAGTTGTTGCTTGCTGATACGGAAGGAATAGAAGCCATATATTCAGAGTACTCGTGAGAGCCTTCTCCAAGCAGCCCGAAGAACTCCGTCAATGTTCGTGAACGCAAAGAACTTGAAGACCAATATGATCACATCTACATCGACATCAAGTTCTACTTTTGAGGGAGTTTCAAGTTTTTGTTTTACTTTCATATTGTAACCTTTATATCTTTTGTTCGGTAGAGGAACTCGCCACACGGCGACTAGGGCCTTGCGGGGACTAGGGGAATTCGCCACACGGCGACTAGGTCTATGTAGGACTTAGGGAGGAATTCGCCACACGGCGACTGGGTCTAGGGAGTAGATCTAGGTGGTGCTCGAGGTCTTTCTGGTGATCGATTGGCTAGAGCGGCTTGAGGCCTTATCTGGAGAGAGATCGGCTAAAGCCAACCAATTCGTGGGGATACGAGTTGGTATAGAAAGCAAAAAGGGTTTTCATATTATTCTCTTCTATTTCTAGCGTCATTGAAATCAAATTTTGTAATCAATTTTATAAATGTTAATCATGTCTTTTCTTGTTTTATAAAATTGATTTCATTTCTAATTTCATTATCTCTTTGCTTTTGATTTAACTTCGATCAAAATATCAAAAGTTTTCTATTAAAGTTTAAAGTTTTTAAAACCCTTATTCACCCCCCCCCCCCCTCTAAGGGCGCCTACAGATCCAACAAGTGGTATCAGTGCTAGGTTATTCCAAATTGGCTTAACAACCGAGAATAATGGCGTCTCATGATCTCGCTTCTATTAGTGGGGGAAATTTTTATGAAGAAGTCGAAGGAAGAAATTATAAAGGGTGGAAATTGTTAATGGAAAGGTTTATTAAAACATTAAATATCAATTCATGGGATATAGCAATAACAAGACCAGCGGACGAATCAAATAAACAAGAGCATCACCTAAATGCAAAAGCTATGAACTATATTTTCTGTGCTTTATCTCAAGATATCTTCAAATTAATATATTGTTTTTCTAGTGCAAACAAAGTATGGAAATTTCTTGAAGAAATGTATGATTCTCCTTCTACAAATATGGAACAATCATAAGAACCGGAGAATATGCAAGCTTGCACAAGTCTTCAAGAATGCTCCTCTCATAACGGATCCATGAAGTGCACATCAAGTGAAAGAGAAGAAGAAATACTATCTTCGGAAGAGGAGTGCCAAAAAGATGCCAAAGAAACGATATGTTCAAAGTGTGCCTCTCCCGAAAGCAATGTAAGGAACTTAAATTCCATTTTTTGTACTTCTATCTCTACACTACAATTGCTTCAAACTACCAATCGCAAAATTAAGAAATTAAAAAATGCTAATAAACATTTGCGCTTAGAAAATAAAAATTTAAAGGCAAAAATTAATGAAGAATCAAATTCAAATTTATCTAGTTCTATCCATGGCTCCTTAGTTGAAAACACTACACCTTGTGTAGAATATAATGAATTAAAAGAAAAGCAGAAGGAACTTCTTCTTATAAAAGAACAAAATGAAAGATTATGTTTAGAAAATTCATCTTTGAAAAATGATTGTGCTAAGTGTGAAGACTATAAAATTAAAATTAATGAGATGGATGAAACATTTGATAAATATAGAAATAACTATCAAAATCATATTGATTCAATTGTTTCCACTCTTAAAAATAGCACAATCGCTTATAATAAAGCTAGACATAATTTAAAGATCAAGAGTGATGAATTAAAATCAAAAATCAACTTGCTTATGAAAATTGTAAATACAAATTCACAATATCAAACTATATCTAAGAACAAGTTGAATATGAATATGAACATCTCAACTAAGTTTAATAATGGGAGTAAGGAACATAAAGGATTTGTAAATCAAAATCAAAATCACCATTATTTACAAAATCACCATTATTTATAAAATCATGTCTCTCCCAACGTCAAATTAAATACAAACAAATTTCCTTAAATTATAAATTCAAAAATCATTTTGATCCAAATATTCAAGTAAATGATTATGGAAATTTGAAAACTAAAAATAATGTTTGTCCAAGGTTTGAATGGAGGCCCAAAGTTAAAGATGAAACACAAAATCAAATCAAAAGGGCCCATTCAATCATATCTCCCCAAAAGCAAACACGATGTATTTGGGTACCCAAAGGAACCGTCATGTTGAATCCGAAATTGCACTTTCGAAGGAAATCGGAGGCTGCGGGCAGTCGGTTACTTTTTGGTTAGAGAAAATGAGACCGCTGGCAGCGGTTAAGGCCAGACTTCGCCCGTCATGGCGAATGCCACTCCTGTGATGGGCTTTCCTTTGATTGAAATAAAGAGATTACAGCGGCCTGCTAGAGCAGAAAACAGAAGCCGACCGGTCAGACAGGTCGCAAGACCGGAAACTCGAGACTGCAGCTCAAACAAGCGAGTTCCTGGATTCGAGTGTGCGTGCCTTGGGAACGTCGCCGCCACCTATTTATAGACTTTGGGGCCTGCCCAAACGGGCAGGGATAAAATAACCGCCTGCCCGGGTACAAGAGACACGGGCAGGCAGTGACGGGATACAAAAAGGAAAAAGAAAGAAGCCGCGCGGCATGGTGGCTTGCGCTTCCGATCTGTCTTGACCGGGGACTGAAGATGTTGCGACCAAAGCGATGATGCAACCCGGGAGGTCTCCGACTTGAAACCGCGGCTTGTCTTCCGGACTTGGACCTTGATAGTCTTCATGGCGCAACCCGGGCGGTCTCCGACTTGAGACCGCGGCTTGCCTTTTGGACTTGGACCTTGATAGTCTTCATGGCGCAACCCGGGCGGTGATAACTCTATTTTATCATAGTTTTTAGTTAGTTTTTAATTTAATAATCAATCAATTTTTGTTTTAATTATTAGAATATGCTCCTTAATTTATTTATTTTACCTTTTCAGGAAAATCTGGGCTGCTGATAGCATTTCTGGGCTAACAGTGTTAATCAGGAGAAAAATTGAGCATGTTATGAGAAATTATCAAGTACACGCCCCCGGGTCACGGGCGTGACCAATGGGCGTGACCATTGTCACGGGTCGTGGCCCCTTCTGCGCCAGGAGATCTGCTATGTCGGATTAATATTACACGCCCCAAGGTCACGGGCGTGACCATGGGGCGTAACCTGAAGTCATGGGCGTGACAACCGTTGCAGAAGCCAGCTCAATCCACGTCGGATTAATATTGCACGCCCCCAAGTCACGGGCGTGACTAAGGGGCGTGGCCTCTTCTAAACCGCCAAATTAACTCCAGCTCAAGCCGTTTCCCGCCGTTTGCAGATCAAGCTAAGACACGCCCTAAGGTCACGGGCGTGACCTAGGTGTGTGACCAACAGATTTATGAATTTTGGCGGTTATCCTCCCGAACGTTCCCAGGTATTCAAGACAGCGTTTCCATACCTTACTCGCCCTAGGTCACGGGCGTGACCTAGGGGCGTGTCTCCCCAACAATTTCAACTATAAATTGCTGCCTTCTCCAGATGTCAGGGGAGAGGATTTGGAGTCCAATTGCTGTAATCCTGCACTGTTTTATTGAAATTTCTAGTTGTTATTCCTGAATTTTGTGTCAAGTTGTAGTTCTCATTCAAGCTATTTCAATTTAAGTACTTTTTATTTTATCAATCATGTGTCTTTTCCTTATCATATGTATTTCCTCCATCATGATGAGTAGCTAAATTCCAATTAGCACTTGATCATGATGAACTTTGGAATAAAATAAACTTTGCTGTGTTCTTATAAAAATTAGCAAGCTCTCTATATTATTTCGCTTCGATTTATCTTTGATTTTAATTGCGTCGAATTCATATGTCGCGAATATGTTTTTCAATCTAAGATTCATATGCTAGTGATCGAGAGATGCATGCAAATGAGGAGATCACTCAAAGATAAAAAGAATTTCATGCACTCCTCGAGAGAGGGTGACTTAAATCTTCCGGACTGGAATCAAATCCAGTAGAGGGGTTCACCGCCTAAAGCAAGCTTAGGGGTTTCGACTGGCCGAGGGGTCTTAATCGATCAACCTAAGGTTAGTTGATAGTTCTCTCGAGAGAGGTTCTATCATACTTTGGGAACCTCCATGGTCGAAGTTTATAATTTAGAAGTTTGCAATTTATCCATTTAAGAAGTTTATTTTAGTCCAAAGGGATTCTAGATCAAGTGCTAGCTTTCTAATCATCAATTTTATCTTTAGTCCAAGTCGTCCTTTTTACTTCACTTTTCAAACCAAAAATTTCTGTTAGATAAAATAACAGCTCTACTTTGTGAGTACAAGTACTCGACAGCCCCGAGTCTCATACGACACTTGATCCTATACTTTAAAACGATAGGTATACTTGTCTTATCGGTTTATTGTTGGAATTGCGCTTCAGCAAAACAATATAAAGAAAATATTCATCAAGTTTTTGGCGCCGTTGCAGGGGACTATTTTATGTCAATATTTTGAAAACAAAGTTCTGTTAATTTTATCATTTTATTTCTATTTTATTGCGTAAAATTTCACTTTAAATTTTTATGCTTTCGTTTTTTCTCTTTGGTGTATGACCCGAAGGAATCCGTCAGAACTTCTTGAATTGGATCCGGAAATCGAGCAAACCATTCGGCGACGCTTAAGATTCCAATGACCAAATTCTCAAGATCCTATTGAGGAATCCGTAGGTGACACTTCCTTTCCGAATACTCTTCCTTCTTCATCTTCTTCTCCCTCCTTTTCTACCTCTTCTAATATGGGTGATCCAAATCCGTATGCGGTCGCGCAACGGACTATGTCCTATTATGCCCGGCCTAATCCGGAGGATACCACTTCTAGTATTGTTCGACCTGCTATAGCGAACAATAATTTTGAATCGAAGTCGAGCATCATTCAAATGGTACAACAATATGTACAATTTGATGGGCTTCAAGATGAGGATCCCAACGCGTATATTTTTAGTTTTCTAGAAATATGCGATACTTTCAAAATTAACGGGGTATCCGATAATGCAATTAGACTTCGGCTTTTTCCTTTCTCCTAGCGTAATAAAGCTAAGCAGTGGCTCAGTTCTCTTTCAAGAGGATCTATCACCACATGGGCTCAAATGACGGAACAATTTCTCACGAAATATTTTCCGCCCGCTAAATCAGCCCAATTGCGTAAGGATATCATTTCTTTCTCCCAAGTTGAAACGGAAACGCTTTATGATACTTGGGAGCGGTTTAAGGAATATTTGCGCCGATGCCCCCATCATGCAATCCCCGATTGGTTGCAAATTCAGACATTCTATAACGGCCTAAATTCCCAAACGCGTCAAATGATTGACGCCGCCGCCCGTGGTACCTTGCATAACAAAACACCGGCAGGCGCGCAAGAGCTTTTAGAGAGTATGGCCATGAATACGTATCAATGGAGTACACCTCGGTCGCGCCCAAATAAACCGGCCGGGATATATGAAGTTGATACGATTTCAAATTTATCTGTCCAGGTTGAGCTTTTAAATAGAAAAATAGAAGAGATGACTGCTTCCTCTTCTACACCTACCTGGGGATCCCCCTCCACCATTGTCGAACATGTGGATTACATGGGTAATTCGAATCGGCCAACCTTTAATTTGGGAAACACTCATTATGGTAACACATATCACCCGGGTTTTAGGAATCACCCCAATTTCTCTTGGAGTAATCCAGGGAATGCGACAGAACCACCCAACGCAATTCCACCTGGCTTTCCTCCACCACTAGCTCCAAAAGCTCCCTCTATTGAGGAAGTGTTCACCAAATATGCAGCAACTAATGACGCAAATATCCAGAATCTTACCGGATCTGTTCGCAATTTGGAGAATCAAATTGGGCAAATTGCAAAGATGCTCTCCGATCGACAACAGGGAGCACTACCGGGCAATACGAAGCCCAACCCAAAGGAGCAAGCAAAGGCTATCACGCTACGGAGCGGGAAGGAGGTAACTATCCCTTCAAAATTGGTTGAACCAGAGGTAACAATTTCTCCATCTTCTCCTCCTCCTCAAGTTCCAACGGAAAATAAAATTAAGGAATTTCAACCACCACTTCCCTATCCGTCTAAATTAAAGAAAGATCGAATGGACGAGCATTACGGTAAATTTTTAGATATGTTTAAACAAATTCAAATTAATCTACCGTTTTGCGAAGCTATCGCGCAAATGCCGAAGTATGCTAAATTCCTCAAGGATCTTTTATCTAATAAAAAGAAACTTGGGGATATTTCTACCGTTCAATTGAACGAGGAATGCTCGGCAGTTTTACTTAATAAATTGCCTAAGAAATTAACCGATCCGGGTAGTTTCTCAATTCCATGTTTATTTGGCGATTTCTTAGTAAAACATGCGTTGGCCGATCTAGGCGCCTCTATAAATTTGATGCCTTATTCTCTTTTCCAAAAATTGGGTTTAGGAGAACCTAATCCCATGAGAATGAGCATCCAATTGGCGGATCGTTCCATAAAATACCCAATGGGTATTATCGAGGATGTGCTTGTCATGGTTGATAAATTTTTCTTCCCGGTAGATTTTGTCATCCTTGACATAGAAGAGGACACCGAGGTACCACTCATTCTCGGTCGCCCATTCCTTGCCACCTCGCGCGCCATAATTGATGTTAGTAACGGTAAACTTCTCCTTAGAGTCGGAGATGAAGAAGTTACCTTTACTATTAATTCTTCTATGAAAAATACGCTCTCAAATGACGACTCTTGTTTCTTCTTGGAGGCTTCACCTGATGAAGACTCCATTTTATTTTCTGAATATATTTCACCGTCATCTTTTTATGATGAGGAATTTGAAAATCTCGATCTTATTTCTCATGAAATTATTGACGGCACGATCACTCACGAACCTATTTTTGAAATTTTAGAATTAGGTAGTGATCGATTAAAAACTTCTTATGAGGAACCTCCCGTAGTAGAATTAAACCAATTGCCTAATCATTTAGAATATTTATTTCTAGCAGAGGATTCTAAGCTTCTCGTAATTGTGTCGGCATTTCTGTCCGATGAAGAAAATTTAAAATTATTAAATGTCTTAAAACTTCATCGCCGCGCAATTGCGTGGAAAATTACGGATTTAAAAGGGATTAATCCCTCCTTTTGTACGCATAAACTTTTATTAGAAGAAAATTCACGTAAATCTATTCAACCTCAACGCCGCCTAAATCCTAATATGAAGGAGGTGGTTAAGGCGGAGGTAATAAAATTATTAGATGCGGGCATCATCTATCCGATTTCGGATAGCTCTTGGGTTAGTCCGGTCCAAGTGGTGCCAAAGAAAGGAGGATTAACGGTAGTGCCAAACGATAAAACTGAATTAATCCCAACTAGAACCGTTACCGGATGGAGGGTTTGTATTGATTATCGTAAATTAAATGATGCGACCCGTAAGGATCATTTTCCTTTGCCTTTCATCGACCAAATCCTTGAACGACTATCCGGACAATCCTTTTATTGTTTTCTTGACGGTCTCTCGGGGTATTTCCAAATCCCAATTGCGCCCGAAGACTAAGAGAAAACAACCTTCACATGTCCATTTGGCACCTTCTCCTATCGTAGGATGCCATTTGGGTTATGCAATGCGCCGACTACATTCCAAAGGTGTATGCTAGCAATTTTTGATGAACTAGTGGAGGATATTATGGAGGTTTTTATGGATGATTTCTCCGTTTTCGGAGATTCATTTGATTTATGTTTGACTAACCTTTCCCGCGTTCTCCAACGATGTGAGGACACAAATTTAGTGTTAAATTGGGAGAAGTGCCATTTTATTGTATGGGAAGGTTTGGTTTTAGGCCATAAAATATCTAGTAAGGGTATAGAGGTGGATAAAGCTAAAATTGAAACAATAGAAAAATTACCTCCCCCTTCAAATGTTAAGGTCGTACGTAGTTTTCTTGGGCATGCCGGTTTTCTATCGCCGGTTTATAAAAGATTTTTCTAAAATAACTAAGCCCCTCACTCACTTATTAGAAAAAGATGCGCCGTTTGTTTTTGATGAAAATTGTTTGCATTCTTTTTCTATTATTAAAGAAAAATTAATAAACGCGCCGATTATGATAGCTCCCAATTGGGATCTTCCTTTTGAGATTATGTGCGACGCTAGTAGTTTTTTCGTTGGTGCTGTCTTAGGACAACGCATAAATAAAAATTTTCATCCTATATATTATGCGAGCAAGACACTTACCGACGCACAAGAAAATTACAACAACCGAGAAAGAGCTTTTAGCCGTGATTTTTGCTTTTGATAAAATTCGCTCTTATCTTACTTTATCTAAAGTAATTGTTTTTACTAATCACTCGGCTTTACGTTATTTGCTAACAAAAACTGATGCCAAGCCAAGGTTGATTAGGTGGATCTTACTCTTACAAGAATTTGATTTGGAGATCCGGGACAAAAGGGAAGCGGAAAATTTGGCGGCGGATCATCTTTCTCGGTTGGAGAATCCCAATTCGGAGGAGCTCATAGAGGAGAAAATTAATGATACTTTTCCCGAGGAACGCCTCCTCGTTATTCATAAGGTAATAGATCTCCCCACCCCTTGGTTCGCCGATTTCGCAAACTACCTTGTTGCGAGATTTCTCCCAAAAGATTTTTCTTATCAAGAAAAGAAGAAATTCTTTTCCGATTTGAAAAAATATTTTTGGGAGGATCCATTCCTTTTTCGAGTTTGTGCAGACCAAGTGGTGCGGAGGTGTGTATCTCATGAGGAGGGCTCTCAAATTCTGAAGCATTGCCACGAGGGACCCGCCGGTGGGCATTATAAAGCAAATCGAACGGCGCAGAAGGTACTTGAAGCGGACTTCTATTGGCCGAGCATCTTCAAGGACGCTCACGCACATGTAAGTCGTTGTGAACAATGCCAATGCTCAGGTAATATCTCTCGCCTTGATGAAATGCCTTTAAAATCTATTTTAGAAATTGAGGTTTTTGATTTATGGGGGATCGATTTTGTCGGCCCGCTACCAGTTTCTTTTGGAAATCAATATATTTTGGTAGCGGTCGATTACGTATCTAGGTGGGCGGAGGCGCAAGCCCTTCCCACCAATGATGCCCGAGTCGTGACCAAATTTCTCAAAAAACTCTTTTCTCGATTTGGAACACCGCGGGCAATAATTAGAGATGGGGGAACTCATTTTTGTAATGCCCAATTCACTAAAGTTTTATCTAAATATGGCGTTACATATAGGATAGCCACCCCCTATCACCCTCAAACAAGTGGCCAAGTAGAAGTGGTTAACCGTGAATTAAAACGAATTTTAGAAAAAACGGTTTCCACCAATAGGAAGGATTGGTCGCTTAAACTCGATGATTCTTTATGGGCCTATCGGACCGCGTACAAGACCGCCATCAGTTGTACGCCATATCGATTGGTCTATGGAAAAGCATGTCATTTACCGGTCGAGCTTGAGCATCGCGCCTTTTGGGCGCTTAAATTTCTTAATCTAGATAACAATATTTCTTCCGAGCTCCGCAAGTTCCAACTTAACGAGCTCGATGAGTGGCGCTCCCTTGCTTATGAAAGTAATAAATTATACAAAGAGCGCACTAAATTTTATCATGATAAGAAACTTAGGAATCCTAAAACTTTTCGATCGGGAGACCAAGTTCTCCTCTATAACTCGTGCTTACGTCTTTTTCCAGGAAAACTTAAGTCCCGTTGGTCCGGCCCCTTTAGCGTCAAAGAGGTTTGGCCCTACAGGACCGTTTCTTTAATGCATCCTGAAAAAGGTGAATTTAAAGTGAATGGGCACCGGTTGAAATTATTTTTCACCGGCGATAATTTTCATGAGCACCGGGAGGAAATTCTCCTTCTGACACCAAAATCAGCGTGCCACCATGGTCGAGCTCAACGACCCTAACCAAAGCGCTCTTGGGAGGCAACCCATGTTTTTATTTTATTTTTCTTCCGTTTTAAATTTTTTTTTAAGTATTTTTATTTTTGTTTAAAAAAACATATAAAACTGAAAAAAATGAGGTTATTATTTTTGTTCTATTTTGAGGTTTTGCAGGTTTGGAGGAGATTTGCGAAATAACGAACGCTCACACGTACATGAAACTCCGCTCTGCAAGTCGGTATTTTCTGTTTTTATTATCATGTTTGTATGTTTTGTTTTATAAAAAAAATACAAAAAAAATAAAAAAAAAACTGAAAAAATCACTATTACACGCCCTCTAGTCACGGGCGTGACCTACGGGTCACGGTCGTGTCTAGGTGGCGTGGCCTTTCTGGGAGTTTTGTCTCGAATGATGTGCCTTTCTTGTGAATGAGGCGGGTCCGTCTCCCGCCATTGTCACGGGCGTGACAATTCCACTGTCACGGGCGTGACCGGGACGGAACTCTTCCATCTCGGTTCGGCTGCATTCTTCTGATTCACGCCCGTGACCTGCTGTTACACGCCTAGAAATCACGGGCGTGTCCGTTGGTGGGTCCCATTTCGCAAGTACGAGTATCAGATTCCTTCCAGTTACACGCCCTAGAGTCACGGGCATGACCCTGGGGCGTGTTTCCCTTTTTCACTTCCCGACAGCCCCCCTTCACGAGGTTGATTTTTTTGTCCTTATTATTACACGCCCCCTAGTCACGGGCGTGACAGGGGGGCGTGGCTCCTATTTTTTTTCCTATTTAAAGGGTTCTTTTTTTTTCTACACCACTCTTTCTTTCTCTTCTCTATTTCTTTCTCCCCTTGAGCCAACATTCTCACAATGCCTCGCCATCACGCTCGTTCCACCGCTTCTTCCTCTGAGCACCCCGCGGATCCCGCCGCAACGGAAGCTATGCTTCTTTTTGACAACCCCACCCAACAAGAACGGAGAAACCGGTTGGGCGCCAAACCCTTTGGCATCTTCCGTATCTTGGACTAGGGCATCCTTGCAGCCTTCGGAGCGGCTGAGTTGGTGAGAAACTTCCTATCCACCCCCGGATGGAATGCTCTTTTCTCCATCTCTGAGGCCGCTTTCTTCGAACTCACAGTTGAGTTCTTGTCCTCTTTTGAGTTTCGGTGGGTCGGGAATGATGATGTTATCGCCTTTCGAATGGGCGGTCTTTCGCATCAACTTTCCATCCGCCAACTCAATGTTCTTATGGGATTTTGCGACGATGCATTTTCTCTTTCTCCCGCCTACGCCGATCTTTGTGTTGATTTCCCCACTGATTTTAATCTTCTCCAATTTTGGTTGGAAATCAGCAACGATATCTCTCCTTACACCCCCAAAAGATCCAAAGGTAGCCACCTCATCTCTCCCGCCTTTTATATTCTCCACAACCTCCTTACCTTCACTCTCACCGGCTGCGACGACAACCATGGTGTGGTTACCAAGCGGGACTTACTATGTCTATATAGTATGCACCATCGGGTACCTCTTAACCTCGGCCAGTTGCTCGCTATCTTCTTTCGCCATCAGGCCGAAAATGCGAGGTTGGGAGCTGTCCACGGCGGGCACTTCATTACCCATCTCGCCAAGCAGCTGGGGGTCTGCGATGCTCTTCCACAGATGCGCTCCGTTCAGACGCCGATTTCCATCCAATTTCAAAATCTCCAAGCCCTTGGCTTAGCGCGACAACGCGATGGTGAATATGAGGTTGTGCCACCGGCGGTTGGCGGCGGAGCATTTGATCTCGATGCTGATCTCCCTGGTGTTACTCATTCTCCACCCCCACCGCCGCCGCACTCTTCCCCAGCTCCTGGTCCTTCGACTTATTGGGATCGTCAGTTCGGGTCTGTCTGCACTCAATTGGAGCAGATGGAGACCCGTTTTGATGCGCGGTTCGCACACTTTGATAGTCGATTCACCGCACTTGAGCAGCGTCAGGATACTTCAATGGATCGCATTTTGCGGGAGTTTGGGGTTTTGCGGACTCACTATCCTCCGAGTAGGGATGACAGTGATGAGGATTAGGTTTCTTTTGGTTTATCTTTTGTCTCTGTATCTTTCTTTTTATTTTTACTGCTTTCATGTACCTCTATCTTTATGCTTTCTTGTATTTTTGTTTTTTTTACAAAATTATAAAAAATATAAAAAAATGTGTGTTTGTTTTATCAGGACTACTCGGTGTGGATTTGGCCTCCACTCAGGGAAGTTTCTTCATTCCATACTTGTTTGTTTTTCTTTGATATAAAACATTGGGGACACTATTTTCTTTTAAGTATGGGAGGAGGGTATTTCACGCCGGTTTTATTGCAAAGCAACACCCAAAATTTTTACTTAAAAAAAACAAAAAAACAAAAAAAAAACAAAAAAAAACAAAAAAAAATAGTTATCTTAATATTTCTATATTTACTTGTTTGCAAAATCCTTAGTAGATTTACTTTTACATAGTGTTGTAGGGAATTTTTATATGCTTCATTAGATTTTGAATTTTGGAGTAAAAATGTTGACTCGTGCAATGTTCTAGTTACGCGCACGCGTTAGTAGGATCTCATGTCGAATTAACTATTCAGAATAAACTTAGATTTATGTTTTTCTAACTGCGTAAAAATATTTTTGTTTTACTTTTAACTTGAAACGGTAGAATCCAAAAATAATTTAAGTGAGTAAGTAGAAGCTTACTAGAGAATTATTACACAATTTGAACGGAAGGGTATTCTTTCTCGATGTCTAGAACTTGCCCTCTAGCGACTCTCAAAACATTTGCATAAGTTAAATTCATTTGTATGAATATGATATAGGCATTTCATTGGCCCGTTTGAGCTTTTGCACCCGCACCTAACATTTTATCTTTGTTAAGCCCCTTTGACCCTTTTACATTACCTTTTGTTTCAGCTCCACCAAACACTTCACCAAGGCCCAAAAAGCAACCTAATCACACACCTAAGTCAGTGCTCGAAAGTAATTATTTGAAAAGAATTTGTGATTATTTGTTTTCTTTATTATTTTGGTGGACTTTCTCTTGTCTTTTATGAAAAAAAAACAAAATCAAATGAAAAAAAAACAAAAACAAAACAAAAAGAAAGAAAGAGAAAAGAAACAAAAAAAAAGATTAGAAATTGGCTATGCTCTTACAATGCCGTAACTGCTTAGATTATTTTGTGCGAGCTCACTTTTGGTTTGGGGTGTGACTAGCCGTCATGTTTATCTTTGTCTTTCCTCACCGAAAATAACCTAAGCCTACGTTTCAACCTAATTAAGTTCTATTGATTCATGTTTATGAGTTAAACTAGTGTCGTGGCGAGAGTGTGATAGGGCAAGCCTATGGCCATCATCATTGATGGATTTCTTTGGAGGCTATCCCGAAATTTGATTTTGTGTAATATTGATCTTAGTAAGCACGCTGCCCATTCCCTAAATAACATTTTAGGATTTATCGAATTTTCAATTTAAAAGTAAAAACAATATGTTGTAACGCATTTTTGAAAAATTATAAGCTAATCTTTATGCTGAATAGGTTTTTCTACTAGGATTTCTACACGCTTAGGCGCAAGACTTCGCATTTTTACTCCTTAAGTTCAAATTTCTTTTCTAGTATTTAAAATTTTCTACTCCTATGAAAAGTTGTTTGCTCGAGACTAGCAAACGGGTAAGTATGGGGGTATTTGATAACTCTATTTTTATCATAGTTTTTAGTTAGTTTTTAATTTAATAATCAATCAATTTTTGTTTTAATTATTAGAATATTCTCCTTAATTTATTTATTTTACCTTTTAAGGAAAATCTGGGCTGCTGATAGCATTTCTGGGCTAACAGTGTTAATCAGGAGAAAAATTGAGCCTGTTCTGAGAAATTGTCAAGTACACGCCCCCCGGTCACGGGCGTGACCAATGGGCGTGACCATTGTCACGGGTCGTGTCCCCTTCTACGCCAGGAGATCTGCCACGTCAGATTAATATTACACGCCCCAAGGTCACGGGCGTGACCATGGAGCGTGACCTGAAGTCATGGGCGTGACAACCGTTGCAGAAGCCAGCTCAAGCCACGTCGAATTAATATTACACGACCCCAAGTCACGGGCGTGACTAAGGGGCGTGACCTCTTCTAAACCGCCAAATTAACTCCAGCTCAAGCCGTTTCCCGCCGTTTGCAGATCAGGCTAAGACACGCCCTAAGGTCACGGGCGTGACCAACAGATTTATGAATTTTGGCGGTTTTCCTCCCGAATGTTCCCGGGTATTCAAGACAGCGTTTCCGTACCTTACACGCCCGAGGTCACGGGCGTGACCTAGGGGCGTGTCTCCCCAACAATTTCAACTATAAATTGTTGCCTTCTCCAGATGCCAGAGGAGAGGATTTTGGAGTCCAATTGCTGTAATCCTGCACTGTTTTATTGAAATTTCTAGTTGTTATTTCTGAATTTTGTGTCAAGTTGTAGTTCTCGTTCAAGCTATTTCAATTTAAGTACTTTTTATTTTATCAATCATGTGTCTTTTCCTTATTATATGTATTTCCTCCATCATGATGAGTAGCTAAATTCCAATTAGCACTTGATCATGATGAACTTTGGAATAAAATAAACTTTGCTCTGTTCTTATAAAAATTAGCAAGCTCTCTATATTATTTCGCTTCGATTTATCTTTGATTTTAATTGCGTCGAATTCATATGTCGTGAATATGTTTTTCGATCTAAGATTCGTATGCTAGTGATCGAGAGATCCATGCAAACGAGGAGATAACTCAAAGATAAAAAGAATTTCATGCACTCCTCGAGAGAGGGTGACTGAAATCTTCCGGACTGGAATCAAATCCAGTAGAGGGGTTCACCGCCTAAAGCAAGCTTAGGGGTTTCGACTGGCCGAGGGGTCTTAATCGATCAACCTAAGGTTAGTTGATAGTTCTCTCGAGAGAGGTTCTATCATACTTTGGGAACCTCCACGGTCGAAGTTTATAATTTAGAAGTTTGCAATTTATCCATTTAAGAAGTTTATTTTAGTCCAAAGGGACTCTAGATCAAGTGCTAGCTTTCTAATCATCAATTTTCTCTTTAGTCCAAGTCGTCCTTTTTACTTCACTTTTCAAACCAAAAATTTCCGTTAGATAAAATAACAACTCTACTTTGTGAGTACAAGTACTCGACAGCCCCGAGTCTCATACGACACTTGATCCTATACTTTAAAACGATAGGTATACTTGCCTTATCGGTTTATTGTTGGAATTGCGCTTCAGCAAAACAATATAAAGAAAATATTCATCAGGTAGTCTCCGACTTGAAACCGCGGCTTGCCTTTTGGACTTGGGCCTTGGTGATCTTCAATCATTGGAGGCGATCTGAATTATATCAAACCGCCTGGTTTGTGCTGGTTGGTGCTGATGGACCCTGTTAAATCGGAACCGGGCGACTTGTATCTTCAGACCGCCCGGTCTGCGAGTAATGCTATTCGGAGGCGGTCTTCTGGGTAAACATAATCCCCGCATATTTTCAAACTCCGAAGAGATTTCAAAATTATTAGTTCAAGCCGGAGACCGCGCCGATCTTGCCTTGTGGGTTATAAATGTTCGGGAAGCTTCTATTTCCGCATAATTGCAATGCTATCACGAGTCACTACTCGCCCCTCGCGGTCAGAACCTTCAGACTAAACAGTCCGATCAAGATGGTGGATCTTATGGCCGAGTTCGAAAGCCGCCAGAAACATAGTAAAGACCGCGGGGGAGACCGCCCAAAGGATAAAAAGAAGAGGAGGAAGACTCAACCTAAAAAACAGTGACCATTGCTTCTATGGGCAAGCCGACCGACCTGCTCCCTGCTCTGACAGTCGATTTATCGACTAAAAATGTAGCGGGTTGTTCGAACCCACCCCTAGCTGATCTTCCTGCCTTTTTTGATAAGGTAACCAATTCGCCTCCTCCTCCAGATAAGACGGACTCGGAAGCCGTCATCCCGAAGGCCGACGGGGACGATTCTTTTAAAATGGAGATTACTCCCACTGGAGTATACCACTTGAAGGTAAGTGATGAAGGAGGAGAAGCAGTTGACTCCCCCAAGCCGACCGGTCAGCAGGGCCCGGTAGTGAACATTGAGGACAGTCCGGTTTCCTCGCAACAAGCCGACCAGGAGTCGACCAAGAAGAGGAAAAGAGCTGAGACAACAGCAGACAGGATCCTGAAGAAGGTGAAGAGCCTAAAGGCCAAGAATAGAGCAACTTCCAGGAAACCGGGAGCGGGTAGCCTGCAAAGCAAGGCGCGTGACAAAGAAGTTTCGGAGGGACTGAACACCCCTTAGCCCAAGTCGGGCAACTAAGTCCCTGCCGATGCGAATAACATATTTGTAAGCGATATTATCAGGGACTTCGATTCCCTCAAGAAGCAGGATGAACTACTGGGGACTTCTGCCGACCTGAATGCGGCTGACCTTCCTGTTGAGGATGCGACCAGAGTTAAGGAGGCCGCCCTGGTTGAGGATGCGGCCAGAATTAAGGAGGCCGCCCTGGTTGAGGATGCGACCAGAATTAAGGAGGCCGCCCTGGTTGAGGATGCGGCCAGAATTAAGGAGGCTGCCCTGGCTGAGGATGCGACCAGAATTAAGGAGGCCACCCTGGCTGAGGACGCGGCCAGAATCAAGAAGGCCGCACCGGCTCCCGATGATTCTGTGATGACCGGGCTGCGGTTTATAAAAGCGAAGGCGGAGAAAGTGAGAGATCAGCTGAACAGACCGCCGCCACCACCACTCAATCTTCTTTTGCAAGGTAAAGGAGCCGCGGGTTACCACCCGGTCCGTTTTTTCCGAACGCGGTCTCAAAAAAAGTCAAACGACTTGATATTGAACCCGCCGCCAAGCTTTTTTCCCTCCGCTGCTTAATTTTCGGCTGCTAAGCGAAGGCAGAACGATAGGTCGTTGAGAGAGCAGCGCCGAAGGATGGATCCACAACAAGCTAAGCGACATGTTCATTTGAGCCTCAATCCCTCCATTGTGGCTTGTAAGTGAGAAGAGTTCGAAATGAGCGGTCTAGCTATCCCTCCGTTGCCACTTTTCTGACCATGTTTTTCTTGTCTGCAGATGATCTAGAGTCCATTCCGAAGCCGGGCGAACTAGTGACTTCTCTTCCTCCGCTGGATTTATCCCTCCCGAGTTCCTCAGTGTTCCCGAACACCCGGATGGGGGAGGAGATGGCTGGTCTCCAAGAGAATTTTGAAATCCTCAAGAAGCAGTTGAAGGCCCTCGAAGAGCGGGAGAAAGCCGCCTAGGATGAAAAGGCCGCGATGCGGGCTGAGATGGAAGCTGAGCGGAGGGAAAATCGGGCTGCGATGGAGGCCGAGCGGAAAGAACGATGGGAGAAGGAGAAGGCGCAACAAGACAAGGTCACTGTATTGACCGCGCGGCTGGATAGAGGAAAGAAAGAGATTCGCAAACTCGAAGATGACTGTGCGTACTATAGAGATAAGTACCTGCATCTGACAAGGGAAGTCGGCGGAAGCCGGCGACTTTATAATATAGCCGATGAAGGGCGTCGCGGATCAGACCGCCTGACTGTTGGGATGAGTACAGCTCTTCCAGCGACCAGGATAGCTGATCCCGCTGCTAATGTTAGGGAGACCGCAGTGGTCCCCCCTGCTCGCATGATCCCGGATGTGCGAGTAGAGCGGGATGCTGCGCGGCTTCACAGCATTATTCATCATCTTTATCACAGTATTAACCAGATGCAAAGTACCGTTCTCCAAGTCGGTGATCACGTCGCCCGACTTCATCGAGAGGATGACCCAAGCGATGCCCGTCATTAGTGAGCGGCTTATGAACAATGATTGTAATATTATTTTATTTGGTCCTTTGGACACTTTTAATGCTTGGATTGAATTTTGTGATATCCTCTTTGCTCTTCAGACCGTGCGGTCTTGTTGTTTGAATATCTTTATTTCCATAGAACATTGATGGATGTCTGTGAATTTGCTTTGCAAATCGAGCGGCTTGCGTCTATTGTTCTTTAAACCATTTGCTTTGATTTTGCTTCTTATGGTTTACTGCTAATTGAACAGGCTTTATGTACGAAATTTTGCCCGTGCTGGTTTATTAGGCTAGCCGGGATTTGACCTTTGCTAATTGCAGATCACTTACTTCTATAAGTAGCGACCCTTCCGAAGACCCTTTCAACTGAATTTCAAAATGGGAGCAAAGCGCCAGCCGAAGCGACCTGCGAAGACATCCGATACCCGATCTGGAGCGGCTTCAGCGTTCCACTCGGCCGATCATGAAGAATGCCACCTGACTAAAGCAGAACTGGATGAGTTTGTAGACAAGCATATGATAGGGAGTCCGCTGCTCGCGCGACTTCCTCTCCACGATGAGCGGATAAATTCCTCTGACCAAATCAGATCGCCATCCCAATCGATCACTTCGATTGCGGCTTCAAATTCCCAATATCGATTGAGCTCGCCATGGTATTCGACCATTACGGAGTTGTTCCCGGCCAAATTTCCCCGAACTCGATGGCCGGCATATGCAGCTTCATATCTTAACTGCGGTCAGAGAGAGTCCGCTTCTCAATGGATCTCTTTAGAAAAATCTTCTCGGTGCGGACTATCCCGGAATCCGAGTCGAATGTGTTTAAGGGACACTTATACTTCGGCTGTCGGGGGTTGAAGATGGTCAACCTCGCGAATAAGGTCACGACCTGGTCAGAGAGATATCTGATATTTGAAGGCTGACTTGGCCTGTTGAATTTGAACCCGCAGGTGCGGCCAGAGGAGGCCTTCCAGCAAATCGTTGTCAACCAGATTGAGATGGATACCTATATGCTGCTTGAAAATGAGCGGCTTAACGTAAGTCACTACATTCTGCTGCTTGCCGAACTGGAGAATGTTCGGCCTGAGGACAGTAAGTCTTCTTCAACCCGCTTCGTGCTCCGATGTTGACCGCACGGTCTTTTGTTCTAACTCTTTTACTTCTTTCTTATAGCTGAGGCCATTGTTCCGAAAAATAAGCCTGTCATCCCGGCCGGCTTGATCCTAAGTCAGAGTGAGAAGAGGCAGAGGCAGGGGAAAAATAAGCCGATGATGTATGACGGCGAGGATTCGACCTCCTCTGGCGACTTTTCTTCCCTCCGTTCCTTCAGCAAAGTGATGGATTTGAAAGGCCACATGGTCTTGACCTGGCACCCGGACGGCGATGGTGTCCACGTCTCTACTGCGCTCCCCCACTGAACTAATGAAAAATCGGGCAGGCATGCTGAAGCCGCCAGCATTGCCATGTTTGGCCGGCGAAACTTCAGGCGATTAAGGAAGATCCCTGTGGAGGAGCTCGCTCGGGAGGCCGCGCGGGTTGGTGCTGAGAGCTTCATCACCAATAACTTCATGGGGATGACCTTCAAAGATTGATCAGAGCAAATGATCATCTGGAGAAGGATAATATCGAATTGAAGAAGGAGGTCGCGCGGCTGAAGGAGGCTGAGTTGGTAAGTTATCACCTGGCTAGCCGTCTTTCTTATTTTTCCAAACCGTGCGGTCTCACCTTCACTCTTTTTTGCAGACCAAATATAATGAGACCGATCCGGTCTATCAGGAAGAACTCTTCCCTCATGTTGCCGAGGGAATTGATAATGCCTTCAACCACCTGCGAGAGTTCAGAGGACTCGCGCCCGATTTTGAGAATTTCACCTTTTTCGATGCCTACCCGACCTTGCAAAAGAAGCTAGACAAGATTAGGCGGAAAGTCAAAGGAAAGAATAAAGCCGATGGAACCAATTAGGAAGAGGACAGTGATGATGAGGATGAAGAAGATGCCGAGAAGTCCGCTGCGACTGGCGGGGAAAAAGAGAGCAGCTCCGGTTCTGAGTACAGTGACTCTGGAGAAGGTGGCGAACGCAAGTCGGGCGACCTGAGCGGCTCGTCCTCGTCGGGCAGTGAGGGTTACTCCCGTGATGTTTCAATTGAGGGCAGCGAACACTCAAGTGCTCCTGCATCAAAGAGAATCAAGCCGGACGAGTTGTCCTAGTTGTAATTTTTTGCATTTTGCTTTCTATTGTATAGCCGGCGACTTGTTTTTGTTAACCGGCCGGTTACCAAATGATGTAAAAAGACACTTTGATAATGAAATAGAAAGTTTACCTGTTTAACTGTTCATTTTCTGCGACTTACTTGTGATTGTTGTGACCTTCTTCTTTTGTTTTTTAAAACAAGCCGTGCAGTTAAATATCAATCCGGTCGGTCAAAGCATTGAACTCTGAAATTTCAGTTAGATAACCACCCAAACGTGATAGAACCTGCTCGGGCGGCCAATCGCTTTGACCGAGTTTGATATAACCCAGAAAAGGCATCAACTACGATATCTTGATGCGGTTGCACTTAATAATCGAGCGAATAGAAACTCGAGCTTTGCATTATCTTGTTATGAATACCCCGAGATAACCAGAAAACTGAACATAATTTCAAGCCGCTAAAGAATCCTGATTGTGCGATTTGAATGTGTTCTGTTTGATTAGGTGACTCCATATGTTTGATATCAGGTCGCGCGATCATTGTCCGACTTTATATAATTGCTCTTTAAGATGAGAATACCAAGTTACAAGAAAACAATCAATAGGCCGCGCGGCTAGTATTTAATTCGAACAATTTATAACTCAGATTTCTGTAAATCCCATCCTGGTGAACAGACATATTAACTGATAAGTCCGCGCGGTTTATGCATAACTCGGGCGGTTAGTGGCTTGATACTTGTGATGATTTCCATCCCATGAGAACCATAACTACTTCTCTGTGAAGAGCCCGTTTTTAACCGAACGGATAGAATACCCACAGGGATGACAGATTCACAAATCGAATGATGAGACCGATCGGTCATGGTTATGCTTGATATCCTGATACCCGCCTTATGGCATTTTGTGATATCATGCTTATTTTAAACCAACCGGTTTAATTGTAACACCCTGCCAGTATAAACAATATAACAGTAGGTCCGGCCGGGACCCCACGCTATACTAACCACACTAGCTAGGCTTTAAAAGGAGATATACAGAAAAGAACTACACCAGAGTATACTAAACATAAGTGGAAGCATAAAGATTTAACATTTCTTTTAGAGTAGTCCACTATCACAGGAATGAAACAATAAAGTAGAGTTACGGCCTTAAGGCCTTACATTTACCAAATGTACTAAACTCAAGCATACATCGGCGTGCAGGCCGGCAAAACATGAAAAGCAGAAAAGAGGCTGGCCTTCGAGGGCCAACTCAGCAAAGGGCCACCGCCCGCTATTTCCCGCTAGGCTCACCTGCTCCTGCATAAGAACATTCCACCAAGAGGTGGCAAATAAAGCAACGGTCAGCATGGCTGACCAAATTATAATGACCCCACCCCTTTCTCGGGGTGGCGGAGCTTCTTCCCTGCAATCAAGCCGTACTAGCAACATGTAATAATATAAGGAAAGTAAAAACTACACAAGGTGAGGTTTCAAGCACAATCAATCTTCTAGGTTGAGCATCAAAGAAAAGAGAACCTCGGTATGCACATGATGTTGGTTGGGTTCACCCGAAGGTTCCCCACAACCGCCTACGCAACCGCATGAGGCAAACATAACATCAATTCATCACAAACACTCCACGCTAAGGACACAGCCTTAGGTGGGGAAAAGAGCTTTTGGTCGGTCTAGGTAAGACACCTTCCACGACCTCTCCCATGATCACACGACTTTCATGAGGTTTGGACCTCTCACCGATCGGCATGGAAACGGGTTTGGTTCAGCTTTGCTCGTGCTCTAACCGTCGCGATCTATCGCACGACGCGGGTACGACTTCACCTCGGCCCGTAAGGGTTTGGCACATCAAGCGCCCACATAATTAAGCTACGCATCAAATCCTTTCACACAGACTTAGACTTTGCAAAACAACCAAGGAGGAGATCCAAGACCACTCCTATTCAAATTTAGTGGCGAAGGTTTGCATTCAACCACCCAAGCAAGGGGCTTTCATTAGGCTCTCAAAAGGCACCTACAACTCAAATCCCGCAACATAATAGAAGTTCCCACGGAGGCATTCTCTGGCACGCATTCTAGGCTTTACCCTAAATGCAACGTCGCAATCCAAGCATCATCGATCCGGGCTCACGGCCACGAATAGGCTTCACACAAAATGCCTAAATCCACACGACTACCGGATTTCTAAATGCAATATGCCGGGGATGTACACAATCGACCAGGAGTTCCGAAGAACTAGAGGAAATCCTACACTTCACCCATTTGTTGAAAGGGATTCCTCATGCAAGCATAGAAAAAGGAATGAGAGGACAAAAACACGTCCAACGACCGGGAGAAAGAATCGTTACCCTTGGAGCTTTCTTCTTCGCCATGGATCTGAGATTTCAATCGGATAGAAAGTTTCGCAACGGCCTACACTTTCCAGATCTGAAAATGGCTCGCGAATCGGAGCTCCGAAGCTCCTTCAATGGCAGAAGGCAACTCCTTCTTCTTCCTTGCTATCGCTGATTTCCACTCGGCTTCCGTCTTCCGCAAAGATATCGAGAATAAGGTTTAGCCGTAAAAGAGGGTATATACACCTCTGCACCAACCCTAAATAAAGGCAGAAATAAATCTCAGCCTTTGGATTTAAAGCCCTGGAGTAGACGACCATGATTAAGAAGTCACGGGTCTGAAATTCAGCAAAACGAAGAATCCGCCTGCGTTCGATGAATGGCAGTAAAACTGCGCTCGACAAATTACAGCAAAACTGCGTTCGACGAACGGCTGAAGCCTTGCGTTCGACGAATGTCGAACTGCGTTCGACGAATTTCAGTAAAGTTGCGCTCGACAAATGGCAGCAGAACTGCGTTCGACGAACTGCCACGAAAAGGCAAATTCTAATTTCCTGAGAACTGGTCCTGCCTGCGCTTAAGTTTTCCCGAGAAGCTTAACTTCTCCTATTGATTTCTCGAGAAATCAATCCTGATTTCTCGAGAAGTATTATTACTATTAAACTCTCAGGAAGTATAAATCCTGCTCAAGGATCTCTCGAGAAGTTACCTTACCTGCTCAATTGATTTATCGAGAAATCAATCCTGACTAGTTGATTTCTCGAGAAATGCATAACTGGAATTTGGGGTGTTACATTAATAGTCAAGCCGTCTGATAATCATGGTACCTGTTTATTTCAAAACCGCCCGGTTTAACAACCATACCGTTCAATGATTACGGAACCTGTTTATTTCAAACCGCCCGGTTTAAAAATCAAACCGCCCAGTCTGCGGTATACCTATAGAAATCTTGTTTTTTCCTCAAATGGTCCAGAAGGACCATACGAGATGAGATAACTCCCTGTAATGCAGTAAAAAGTATCTACAGACTCAGATGACCAAGTGGGCAGGTGGGCCTAGGCGGCGAACATTGCTTTCCTCAAGTGGTCATAAGAGCTGTAAAAATAAAGAAAAAGATAAGTACAGACCCAGATGACCAAGTGGGCAGGTGGGCCTAGGCGGCGAACATTGCTTTCCTCAAGTGGTCATAAGGGTTATAAGTGGTTCAACTACTCTCTTGCCTAGGGTTACAAGCCGAGTTGATCAATTGGGCAGGTGGGCCTAGGCGGCGAACATTGCTTTCCTAAGAGAGATCGACTCAGTTGTGGGTCCCGCTTAGGCATCGCTTGAGAGTACCTAGGAGTATTCGATGGTCATAGAGTAAGATGATCAGTTGGGCAGGTGTGGTTATGCCGCGGGGGCTATACCGACATTGCTTTCCTCAGAAAGATCATCAAAGCTATAACTATATCCCTCTCGGGGCATGATAGAGCTGGCATTCACCTAGACCTCCCTTGATGCAGGGGTGTGTCAGATATCAGCCGGGATCCAAGGTTCCGAAGACCACCGCACGGGAATTGGCAAGCTACCACTACACGTGTGCGAAAACTCCCCGCTACACATGGTCTTCCTGGTTGAATGCTAATTACCACAATCTGAGGGGGTTCGAGCAGAAGTTGGCGATGTCTCCGTGGTTCAGTGAGGTTGATATATAAAAAGTGTAAGAAAGTCACCAGACATGAAGAAGTGTTAGTATAGGGATTTTTCATTGAATATCCAAAAAATGCAAGAAATGGAGAAGACATTTTTAAGGATAGAATTGTTTAAGATCGTCACCGCTCTAGGTGTGTGAGATGTCATCTCCTTCGCTTGTCTGGAGGCGGTAAGCCCTGCTCTTTAGTACCTCCTTGATAATGAAAGGTCCTGCCCAGTTGGGATTTAGCTTCCCGACGTTGCCTGTCCTGGCTTGAAAGTGGAGTTTTAGTTCTTATTTATCTTATTAAAAGATCTTGGTTAATTTTACTTTCAAAGTAAGTGATATATCTATTTATATGAGTGAGTTTGCTGATTTCTTAATAAGTTATAAAATCAAACAGTTAAAGTGCATCTAAATAAATGCAGCACATGAAGTAAAACAAGAAGATAAAAATAAGCAATCCACAGATGACACAAAATATATAGTAGTTCAGCTCAACTGGGTACATCTACTCTTCTACCCACTGGTAGGAATCCACCAGGAGGTTGTTGATAAGGTGCCCTAACACCAAGGTGTTTTTGGTAAGGTGTCCACACACCAGGTGAGCTGCTGATAAGGTGCTCTAACCAAGATGCAGGTTTTTGCTAAGGTGCCCTGTCACCGGGATTAACTTTTGAAGGGAGTTATAACCCTGTACAGGATGGGGTAAGGAAGTAAAATGAAAATAGAAATTATATTGTTCTTCTCTGTATAAGAAGACTCTTGGAGATCCAAATGTGGTGATGAATGGATCTGATGTTGAAGAGCTCCCCCTGTCTGATATGGTTTGATGACAGTTCTGGAGGCCTCTTCTTTTAAGCACTTCTTCCTTCTTTTGCAGTGATGATCCTGAGCAAGTAGTTGTGATTTGTGTCTCAGGATGTTTTTAATCTGCAGGAAGATGTTAGCAATGAAGAACAATTTATTTTCTCTTTATTTCTGTCGTGTGTTCTCTCTTTTGCTTTCTCTGTAACTATCTTTTTATAATCTGAGAACCTTTTCTCTTAATTTGAATTCTTCTCTTGGGAAGAAGGAAAGAGATAAAGTCTCTTTAATTTGATTCCTTGGGAAAAGGTGTTGCCGTCTTTGACTCTTCAGCAAACGGCTATAATCTTTATTGCCTGCAACGGCTACATCAGAAAAGCATATATAATAATATAATAATGTTAGTCGAGCAGTATAATGATTTAATAGTGTTGCTGATAACATTTTCGTCGAGCGCTGTTCTGAAAATAGATTTGTCGACCGCTGGCTTGAGTTTGTCGAGCGCCGTTCAGAGAATTCCTGGCTGCTGAGGTTATTCTGACTGAATTCGTCGAGCGCTGTTCACCATTTATCAAACGCTGTTCTCATGAAGATTTGTCGAGCGCTGGCTTGCTGGAATTTGTCGAGCGCCGTTCGACATTCATCGAACGCAGAGAACTTGTATTATTTTCTTATGAATATTCTCCGATTCGATCACATCATATTTTATTTATGTTTTCTTAGTTTTCTTTAGATGAATTATTAACAAAAGGGATGGATCCTAACTCAAATCAAAAGCTAAGGCTCCAACAATCTCCCCCTATTTGAGTTGGGATCCTAAATCAAATTAAAACTAGTGGCCTGGTGGTCTCCCCCTATTTGGTTTAGGATGCCGACAGTTTTAATTTTTATTTTCTCCTTTTCTCTCTCACGTGGTTTCTCTGAATTTCTCATTTTCTCTCTCACTTGGGCTTTTTGTTCTTAAATTATTTGAGCAACTCTGCTTTCCTAGATTTTGATTTCTAAGGATTAAAATTTTCAATTGCAGCAACCTTTAATGGAGTTTTAAGGAATCTTTGTCTGATACCTTCCTTCTTAAGAATCCCCTTATCAGAAGAGACTCACACTCAGTGCTTCTGATTATTTCTAATCAATGCAACTACAGCAGAATGCTCAACATAATTTGGAGAAAGTCTGTAAGAATTTTGAAGTTATCTGACATTAATATTCAAATGAGTTATATGCTTGCTTATTAGGAATGGAGTTTAATGGTGAAAAACTTTTTAATACCATTTGAAAGTTCTTTTTAGAAGTATATGTCTTAAGAATTTTAAAATCTGATTTTTGATACTAATTGAAAGTTTTCTTTTGTAGTCATTAAAATATATATTTGAAATTATTTTCAAGTTATCTTGACAACTTTTAAGCAATTTATCTTTAATTGATTTATTTTGTGCTTTTGTATTTTCTTTAGGTTTATTATTTTCAGAAGTTAAATAATTTATGTTTGTTAACTTCCTTTTATTTTCTTTGTCTATTGTTATTGAATTTGTGAGTGTTATTTTAAAAACAGTTTTAGAGGTAGAGTTTATGATTTGGTTTTACCTTATTTACCTTTCCTAACTCTGCCCCTGTCTTTTGATTTTGGTATGATCCATTTATGGCCATCATGCAGAAAGCTCTAGCTCTGTGCTCCTTTTCTTTTTCTTCTTCACTCAGATTTATTGATGGTTCTGCATCATAAATACATTTAATTAGAGTAAAGGAAGAGGAGGGTTTATTTACCCTCTTAGAGAGGGAGTTCCAGATTCCTCTTGCAGAAGTGCAGTCTTCAACTCTTTGAAGAATGTCTTTTGACACTGATTGAGTTAAGATCTGCATAGCTTTTGTATCTGCATCTGTTGAGTGGTCTGATGATGGGGAAGGTCCTTTATGTTTATCAGTCTGCCCATCATCAGCACCAGCTTTGAATTTATCTGGCTTCATTTTGCAAACACGGGCAGTGACATCAGTTTCTCTGTTGGTAGTCTTCTTTGAAGAAGATATATCAGCACCAATAGGCCCTTTCATTGCTCTCGAAGGGGACATGAGATTCGAGGAATTAGGTAATGCAGGTGTAGATGCCTTTGATGATATGAGGGGAGGTCCTGTCAAAATAGATTTGTAAATTTCTTCATTTATAGCATTCATATATAATTTAATTCTAACTTGACATAATTAGATATTATCTAAATTAAATATGGGTGGATCTGGAAACAGAAAGGTTTCTTGTGCCATTTTGAAAACCATAAGAACTAAAAGTGATCTTTGTGATTTCAGGCGTTAGCCTGTAAAGAATCAACACCCCTCTGATACCAATTGAAAGTGGAGTTTTAGTTCTTATTTATCTTATTAAAAGATCTTGGTTAATTTTACTTTCAAAGTAAGTGATATATCTATTTATATGAGCGAGTTTGCTAATTTCTTAATAAGTAATAAAATCAAACAGTTAAAGTGCATCTAAATAAATGCAGCACATGAAGTAAAACAAGAAGATAAAAATAAGCAATCCACAGATGACACAAAATATATAGTAGTTCCCCTCAACTGGGTACATCTACTCTTCTACCCACTAGTAGGAATCCACTAGGAGGTTGTTGATAAGGTGCCCTCACACCAAGGTGTTTTTGGTAAGGTGTCCACACACAAGGTGAGCTGTTGATAAGGTGCTCTAACCAAGATGCAGGTTTTTGCTAAGGTGCCCTGTCACCGGGATTAACTTTTGAAGGGAGTTATAACCCTGTACAAGATGGGGTAAGGAAGTAAAATGAAAACAGAAATTTTATTGTTCTTCTCTGTATAAGAAGACTCTTGTAGATCCAAATGTGGTGATGAATGGATCTGATGTTGAAGAATCCCCCTGTCTGATATGGTTTGATGACAGTTCTGGAGGCCTCTTCTTTTAAGCACTTCTTCCTTCTTTTGCAGTGATGATCCTGAGCAAGTAGTTGTGATTTGTGTCTCAGGATGTTTTTAATCTGCAGGAAGATGTTAGCAATGAAGAACAATTTATTTTCTCTTTATTTCTGTAGTGTGTTCTCTCTTTTGCTTTCTCTGTAACTATCTTTTTATAATCTGAGAACCTTTTCTCTTAATTTGAATTCTTCTCTTGGGAAGAAGGAAAGAGATAAAGTCTCTTTAATTTGATTCCTTGGGAAAAGGTGTTGCCGTCTTTGACTCTTCAGCAAACGGCTGTAATCATTATTGCCTGCAATGGCTACATCAGAAAAGCATATATAATAATATAATAATGTTAGTCGAGCAGTATAATGATTTAATAGTGTTGCTGATAACATTTTCGTCGAGCGCTGTTCTGAAAATAGATTTGTCGACCGCTGGCTTGAGTTTGTCGATCGCCGTTCAGAGAATTCCTGGCCGCTGAGGTTATTCTGACTGAATTCGGCAAGCGCTGTTCGCCATTTATCGAACGCTGTTCTGATGAAGATTTGTCGAGCGCTGGCTGGCTGGAATTTGTCGAGCGCCGTTCGACATTCGTCGAACGCAGAGAACTTGTATTATTTTATTATGAATATTTTCTGATTCGATCGCATCATATTTTATTTATGTTTTCTTAGTTTTCTTTAGATGAATTATTAACTAAAGGGATGGATCCTAACTCAAATCAAAAGCTAAGGCTCCAACATGGCTGCAACCTCAACTTTCTTTAATACAACGTCACCAACTGCGAAGTGTTTAACCCTGACATTTCTGTCAAAGTACTCGGCCATTCTCCTTTTAACTTCTTCCTGCCTGATTGTTGCCTCGTCTTGAAGCTCTTCGATCAGATCCAGACTATATTTGATATCTTCATCATTGTCTTCTATCCATGCCTCTCCTCCCTCCTTAGCATACACAACCCTGGGAGTGACCACTTCAAATTCTATAGGAACCACATGTTGGAACAACCCTATTACTGATTTGGGCTAGGATCACTATGTTTTAACTAAGGATCAAGTTGACCCCATTGTATAGTTTAAGGGTCAAGTTTTTAGGCTGTTAGAGTAGCTAGAACTTAAGGAAAATTTAAGTTCCCAGCGTTCGACAAATGGCGAGTGGCGTTCGACGAATGTCTAGCATCGTTCGACAAATTGTTCTCAACAGACTGAAGTATTATAGCCAGTCCCAGTGCTCGACATTCTCTGAGCAGCGTTCGACAAATTCCAGGCAGCGTTCGACGAATTCCAGCCAGAGCTCGACAAATTCTGTATTAATGCTCAGTTCGACAAATACAAGTC
This sequence comes from Dactylorhiza incarnata, assembly GCA_033032865.1. Taxonomy (NCBI): domain Eukaryota; kingdom Viridiplantae; phylum Streptophyta; class Magnoliopsida; order Asparagales; family Orchidaceae; genus Dactylorhiza; species Dactylorhiza incarnata. The sequence continues at coordinate 22,148,459 of JAWHQI010000008.1, read as the reverse complement.
CAGATTATTTAATATCAGTTATTTGTCAACACTCTGAACCCAGATCGACGACTCCAACGGATCTATTCAATATATTTGGACGTATTCAAGACAGACAAGTAAGGATATTATTTTCTTTAAATATATTCCTTCTTTCCTTTGTTCCAAGACAAAGATAGCCGTTGACAATTAATGCAAAGGAGTATTTCACGGCTAAGGAATTAAAGGACCTGCAAAAATCATTTTGTCTTTGTTGTCATTCCAAGAAAGAATTAAAGTCTGTTTATTCTATTTCCAAAAATAGAATATATCAAAGACAGACATTATTGTCTCATCTCTCGACAGAATTCAAATATCATTCTTACAGAATACAGAAAAACAACAACAAGGATAGAGAAAGAAAAAAAGAAGAATATTCAGTCTATATTCTCAGTCTTCTTCTTCTTCCTCAAGCAGCAATCATCATCTCTCTGAGAACATCTTCTTCAAGATCCATCTCTCAGATATCTGCTGCAAGTTCAAGTCTTCTAAAAGAGCAACAAGGAATCTGAAGAACCTTTTCTTCCAGATCAATCTGCTATAGAAGATTTGTGTCTTCAAGAGAAAGCTTCTCCATCATCTGTCAAATACTTCAATCAGACAGGGGGAGCTTTACAACAAGTCCACTAGAGTATTCTCTCAGCATCTTGACAAAGAAGAACACTATAACCTCTTTCTCACCAATCTTGTACAGTGTTAATACTCCCTTCAAAAGTGTAACTCCCTGGTGGCAAGACACCTGATCAAAAAATCTAGTTGGTTTTGAGCACCTGATCAAAAGCTCTGTCGTGTGTGGACACCTGATCAAAATCACCTTGGTTTTAGGGAACCTTATCAACCCTCCTAGTGGACTCCTACCAAGGGTGGTAGAAGAGTGGACTACCCAGATTTATTGGGGAACCACTATAAATTCCTTGTGTCTTCTGTGTGTGTTTATTTCTTTGTGCTGTGTTGTGTGCTTTTACTTATTCAGTTTTTCTGTTTATATATATCTCACTCTGCTTACACATATATATAACACTATTTTAATTCCACTATAAAACTAAGGAAAAGTTTTTAATACTCTATTCACCCCCCCCCCCTCTAGAGTAACTTAAGATCTAACATCCACTTTCAATTGGTATCAGAGGAAGTTGATTCTTTACAGTCTAACACCTGAATCACAAAGATCAATTAGATTTTAAATTAATTTAGAGTTTTTTTTGTTTATCTATTTTCTGTTAAAAACTCATGGCACAAAACAAGGAGTACTCAAGCACAAGACCTCCAATGTGAAATCTTAGCAAGTTTGCACTTTGGAAAGCAAGGATTAGGCTTTATATGAACTCTATTGATGAAGAGATTTCAATGTTATTCTAACAGGGCCTCCAACACCTACAGCATCAACAAGCACTGAAGCTACAAAAGAAAATCATGCTGTCCCACCTCCTGAGTGGACAGAAACTCAAAAGAAGCAAAGAAGTGCAGATGGTAAAGCCATGAACATTTTGACTCAAACTATGTCTGATGACATATTTCAAAAAGTGGTTGAATGTACTTCAGCTAGAGAGATTTGGATCTCACTAAATAATATGGTTGCAGGTTCTACAGATGAAAGAAAAGACAGAAGATCACACTTGATCTCTCTATATGAAAACTTCAAGAAAGGAGAAACAGAAACAGTGGCTGAGATGTATAACAGACTCAGTCTCATAATCAATGAGCTGAAATCTCTGGACAAAGTGATCTCTATCACTGAAGTAAATGATAAGATCCTAATGTGCTTTCCCAGCACATGGGATTCTAGAATCTGGCCAATCAAGGAAGCCAGAAGTCTCAATGAGATTACCACTGAAGCTTTGTTGGGCAAACTCAAATCTTATGAGCAGTTCATCAAATCCAGGGAAGCTGAATCATCCACTGCATCTCCAGCAACAAAGAAAGAAAAGAGCATAGCTTTCAAAGCAGCTGATGCATAAGAAGAAAAGACTTCAAAAGATGAGGAGTTTATGAGTCTCATAGCCAAGAGATTTTACAAAATGGCTAAGAATGACTTCAGAAAGAAGGAGTCCAGATCAAGAGAAAAGCAAAGGTATGACAAATCAACTCCTAAAGAAGTTATTTGTTATGGTTGCAGGAAACCTGGACACTACCTGACAGAATGTCCAGAAAATCAAAAGAAAGAAAAGAAAAAGGAAAAAGAAGAGAAAAGAAGCTCCAGCAAATCTTCCTCCCACAAACACAAAAAGAAGGGAAGAGGATTTATTGCAGAATCCTGGAGTGAAACTGAATCTGAACCATCATCCAGTTCATCTGATGATGATGAAGAAAAATCAAATGAAAGTGACCATTATCTGATGGCAATATTGACTCAGGCAGTGAGTCAGAATATGCTTCCTCATCCAGCTCTAGTGATGATGAAGAAGAAAGAACATTCTGCATGATGGCTATCAATGCCTCAGGACATAATTCTGATAAGGAAAATTCAGAATCTGAAGCAGAAGATGATGCAGATCAGGTATTATCTCATTTTGATTTTACTTCAGTTGAATTCAAGGCTGAATTCAAAGTTCTTTGCTTAGACTTACTAAAATCAGAGAAAGAAATAATCTCACTCAGAAGTAAGCTAACTGACATGAAAATTATAAGTGAAGAAAATATAAACCTTATTAAGGATTTGGCTGCCTCCAGGGAACATATTGTTCTCATTGAGAGCAAGTTGTCTGAAGCCAAAGAGTTTGAAGAATCCCTAAATGGGAGAAGCATCAAACTGATGGACATAACAAGCACAATTAATGCTAGACTTAATAGCAAATTGGGCTTGGGTGCCTCATCAAGTAAGCCACATCTGATTAAGAAGAATATATTATCTACACCCATAAAATTCATATCTGCTAAAAGCAAAGAGGCTGTAGAAGCAAATAAATATGTTTCAAGCAAGTATGTTAAGAATAACAGAATTCAGAAGAATTCGTCGAACGAAGCTCGACGAAAAGATTCTAATTTGTCGAACGGAGATCGACGAAAACTGAAAACAGATTTTCAGTATAGTTATTACATGGACGGCGCTCGACGAAACCATGTACATTCGTCGAACGGCGATCGACGAATTTACCCAAATTTGTCGAACAGATACTATACACAGAATTTCAGGAATTCTAATTATACACACTAAAAATCCTTTCACTGAATGGATTATACCTCCAAGGAGATATCATCCACAAGGCTATAAGGATCAGCCTGAAATGTCCTTGATTTCTGAATATTGTGGACAAACAAAAGGACCCAAGGTAGTATGGGTCAAAAACAACTAGTTTATTTTTGTCTTTGCAGGTACACAGCTATCCAAAGATAAAGGAATATTGGTACTTGGATAGTGGATGCTCAAAGCATATGACAGGAAACAAGGCCAATCTACGCAATTATAAGGCAAAGCTTGGACCCAAAGTTATCTTTGGAAACTCCAACTGTGGACAGACAAAAGGGTATGGACAAGTCAAGGTTGGAGCAGTCACCTTCAAAGAAGTATCATATGTCAAAGGTCTCAAGCACAACCTCATCAGCATAAGCCAGTTATGTGATGAAGGTTATCAAGTAACCTTTAACCCTTCCCAATGTCTTATTACCAATAATAAAAATAAAAATGTATTATCTGGTATTAGACAAGGAAACATTTATCTAGTCAATTTTGTCTCTGCCAATACAGACATCTGTCTATTTAATTCAATTAGTAAGACAAATGAACTATGTCATAAAAGGCTTGGACACATTAACCTTAGAACTATCTCTAAGCTTTCTAAGGACAATCTTGTCAGAGGACTGCCTTCTGGTTCATACAAGAAGGAAGGACTTTGCAGGGCTTGTCAGTTAGGTAAGCAAACTAGAAGTAGTTTCAAATCTTTATCCAAGAGTGATTCACCTAGGATTCTGTATTTATTGCATTTAGATCTTTTTGGACCTACTGCTATACAGAGCTTAGGAGGGAAGCATTATTCTCGAGTTATTGTAGATGACTTCTCAAAATTCACTTGGGTGTTCTTTCTTAGGAACAAGTCTGACACTTTCAAAGTTCTAACAGACTTTCTCAGGTCCATCAAGACTGAGTACTCTATTGTAGTTGCATTGATCAGAAGTGATCATGGCACTGAGTTTGAGTCTCTTCTAATGAGAGAATTCTGTGGAAAAGAAGGGATAAGGTAGTGTTTCTATGCTCCAAGAAGCCCTCAACAAAATGGGGTAGCTGAAAGGAAAAATAGAACACTAATTGAATCAGCAACTACATTGCTTGCTGATGCTCATTTTCCACTCTCCTTTTGGGCAGAGGCAGTGAACACAGCAAATTTTGTGTTGAATAGAAGCCTGATACATAAACTTAAGGGTAAGACTCCCTATGAACTACTCAAGAATAAAAAGCCTAAGGTTAGCTATTTTAAGATTTTTGGTTTTAAATGCTATGTGCATAACATCTAAGGAAGTTTGAAGCTAAGGCAGCTGAAGGCATATTCCTTGGATACTCTCTATCTAGTAAGGTATATAGAGTCTACAACAAATCTACTCTTAAAATAGAGGAGTCCATGCATGTTTCTTTTGATGAAACTATCCTATTGAATGAGGATAGGAATACCACCTCTACCATAAATACATTGCATGTATCAGATCTATGTGGAGAGCTAAGTGAGCTAAATCTAGAGAAAAGAGATTCTTCACTTCCAACAACTAAAACACTTGAAGATAGTGAAGAAGAAGATCATCTAGAAGATCTTGCTGACAAGTCAATTCAAGTGACAGCTGATCAAATTCCCCAAGAAGATATCATTGTTGAACCAACTCCAACTGTTGACCACATCACAGTTATAGATCATCTAATATCACAAGTAATTGGAGATATTTCAGCAGGTGTTCAAACAAGGCATCAACTACACCAAAATTAGATGCGTACTTATTTCCTATCACAAGTTGAACCTCAAACTATAACAGATGCAGAACAAGATCCAAATTGGATTCTTGCAATGCAAGAGGAGCTCAACCAATTTGAAAGGAATAAGGTTTGGGATTTGGTTCCAAGACCAAAAGGCCATCCAGTTATTGGCACTAAATGGGACTTCAATAACAAGCTAGATGAACAAGGCAACATTGTGAGAAATAAAGCAAGACTGGTAGCCAAAGGATATTTACAGGAAGAAGGGATTGATTATGATCAGACCTTTGCTCCTGTTGCAAGACTTGAAGCAATCAGAATCTTTCTTGCATTTGCTGGATATAAAAAGTTCAAAGTATATCAAATGGATTTGAAGAGTGCATTCTTAAATGGAGAAATTAAATAAGAAGTCTGTGGAACAACCACCAGGTTTCATCTCTCCAACTCAACCCTCTTTTGTATTTAAGCTTAAGAAAGCTCTTTATGGTCTCAAACAAGCTCCTAGAGCATGGTATGAGACTTTAGCTAGTTTTCTTTTGGAAAACAATTTCTGTAGAGGCATAGTAGATAAAACCCTATTTTTCAAGATATATAAAAATCAAACTTTGCTAGTTCAAATATATGTAGATGACATTATTTTTGGTTCTACTGATTCAAATTTGTGCAAAAGATTTTCTAATCTAATGTAATCTAAATTTGAAATGAGTAGTATGGGTGAGTTATCATACTTCCTTGGTCTTCAAGTGAAGCAAAGTCCAAATGGAATCTTCATATCTCAATCTAAGTATGCTAAGGAATTAGTGAAAAGGTTTGGTATGTCTGATTCCTCCACCATGAAAACACCCATGCCCTCAAATGCTGTTGTTGATAATGATGAATCAGGGAAACCTGTTGATTCAAAAGTATATAGAGCAATTGTTGACTCAATACTTTATTTAACAGCTAGTAGGCCTGACATAATGAAGCTGACCTTAACTCTCTTTGCTAAATGGGACAGGGTGTTTACCAAGAAGAACCCAGGAGCAGTTGCACAAAAGAAAACTTCTGAAGGCGCCAGGACTGATCCAGTCACTCCCTCAACCCCTCCAGAAGCTCCTTCTCCTCCTCCTCTTATTTCTTCTCCTCCTCTCCCATCTCCACCTCAGTATATTTCCCCTGCACAAACTCCACCTCCAAATTCTCCTACACCCATTGATGACATTCCACCTCCCTCATTTACCCTTTCTACCTCCTCATACCTCTCAACCTCCATCTCCCATGCATGATGACCATCAGTCACCCATCCATCACACTTGCCCTATTCATTCTGACATCCCTCAACAACATGCCAATGTTGCAAACATCTTTGTACCAACTTCCATTCCATCCACTTCTCAACCCTCTTCATCTCATCAACCTGAATTTCTATTTCTAAACTTCAAATCTGTTGCTGATCAGATTCTTGACTACATTATTCCCAAGCTAGATCAAATCCTGGTGCAAAACTTGCTCCAGTTCATCACATTCTTTCTAATCTTGACTCCACCTTGGATGCAAAACTTGCTCCAATTCTTACAGCAATTTATGAACTATCTTCCAAAATATCTTCAATTCCTTCCTCTTTTTCTGTCCCTTATTCTAGGGGCCTAGATTCAGGTTCCCTTGAAGCTAGGCAGGAGGAGATGCCTTATGAAGAAGCTCCAGAAGCTCCTGTTTCAGAGGCCACAGTTTTTGTTGAAGATACAGTTTCAGTTTCTGATTTAGATATGTTTGATTTGGTTGAAGTATCTGAAATTCTAGTCATAGAAAAGATAAATAATATCTATATTCATCCCTCCCTAGATATTATTTCTTTGCTGTCTAAGTTCAATTTTGTTTCCTCAAATCTGCCAAAATATCAAGACTATTCTAGAGCAATTGTTCCATACACTGCTCCCATAGATAAAGTTTTGCTGAAAGAGATTATCAGTAGTTTTGAAGTTCAGATTGCAGATCCAGTTCCTGTTTCAGTTCTAATTCAAAGTCATGCAAATGAATCAGTTGAAATTTCAGAGGAAATTATCAATAGTTTTGATGTCCCAACTTTTGTTTTTGATGAATCACCAATTCCAGATTTTGATGAAATTTGGAAAGCAGAAGATGAAGCTTTTGAAGCTGAAGAGCAAAAGATCAAAGCTCTTAAATTGGACAATGATTTATATGATGATCCAATTCCTTCTTTTGATTCTAATGAAGAAGACAGTGATAGTGATTCTGATGATATATTATCAAAGAAGAGAAAGAAAAGAAAGGCAAAGTCTTTGGCTGTCCCCAAGCATCCTAACCCAGATAGTGATATTCCCTATTACATTCTTCATAACATCCCTCTTCACAAAGATACCCCTCACTGGATGAAGTTCTCCAGAAATGAAAATAAGAGGAGAAAGAAATTTAAGAAAACTGGTTATTATTCTGATAAGCCAGTTAAATTTAATCCCCCTCCTCCTCCTCCTCCAGCAGGATCTGCAGGCTCAGCAGCACCTTCTTCTTCCTCTCAAAAATTCACTTCTCAGCAATCAAGTAAACCGGCAAACACAAGTGGTTATAAGAGTTCCTGGTCTTCAGGACTTCCCTCAAATTCTTCCAAGAATGTTTCCACAGAATATAAGTATAAAATATCTGATGGATCCTTGCATAGGAAAATAAACATTCCTTTTAAAAAACCTTCATTGCAGGCTATTGATCCCGATGAAAGGCCTTTGTCCCCAGTGGATACAGAAGCTGATGAAATAGCACAGATGGCTATGTTCAAGGAGACAATTGCCACAGCTCAGATTAATAAGGCAAAAGCTGAAGGAAAAGACTACTCTTAGTTCTCAACCATGTCAGAGTACAGAAGAAAGGAGTTCGAAAAGTATAAATCAAAGAACCTTTTCAATGCTGAAGAATTTTTGATGCAGTACCCACAAGCAGTTGTTATTCAAGGTAAATCTCATACTATTATTGGAGCTCAGGATCTCTATATGAGCAAGGAGAAATCTGAAGATCCTAACAGGGAAATCATCTTCAAACCTTCATCAGCAAAGAAGTGAAAAAGGTTCAGACTCTCTTATTTTGTTCTTGTTTAAACATTTTGGTTGTAATGATTATGAACTCAGAGCACTATTTTCTATTCTATCTGCTGAAATGAATTTTCATTCTGTCAGATATATTTTTATGCTCTGCTGTTTATTTTTCTGTTGTATTTATTTGATTGATTTTCAAATAGTATCCTAACCCAAATAGGGGGAGATTGTTGGAACAACCCTATTACTGATTTGGGCTAGGATCACTATGTTTTAACTAAGGATCAAGTTGACCGCATTGTATAGTTTAAGGGTCAAGTTTTTAGGCTGTTAGAGTAGCTAGAACTTAAGGAAAATTTAAGTTCCCAGCGTTCGAAAAATGACGAGTGGCGTTCGACGAATGTCTAGCATCGTTCGACGAATTGTTCTCAGCAGACTGAAGTATTATAGCCAGTCCCAGCGCTCGACATTCTCTGAGCAGCGTTCGACAAATTCCAGGCAGCGTTCGACGAATTCCAACCAGAGCTCGACAAATTCTGTATTAAAGCTCAGTTCGACAAATACAAGTTCAGATTATTTAATATCAGTTATTTGTCAACACTCTGAATCCAGATCGACGACTCCAACGGATCTATTCAATATATTTGGATGTATTCAAGACAGTCAAGTAAGGATATTATTTTCTTTAAATATATTCCTTCTTTCCTTTGTTCCAAGACAAAGATAGCCGTTGACAATTAATGCAATGGAGTATTTCATGGCTAAGGAATTAAAGGACCTGCAAAAGTCATTTTGTCTTTGTTGTCATTCCAAGAAAGAATTAAAGTTAGTTTATTCTATTTCCAAAAATAGAATATATCAAAGACAGACATTATTGTCTCATCTCTCGACAGAATTCAAATATCATTCTTACAGAATACAGAAAAACAACAACAAGGATAGAGAGAAAAAAAGAAGAACATTCAGTCTATATTCTCAGTCTTCTTCTTCTTCCTCAAGCAGCAATCATCATCTCTTTGAGAACATCTTCTTCAAGATCCATCTCTCAGATATTTGCTGCAAGTTCAAGTCTTCTAAAAGAGAAACAAGGAATCTGAAGAACCTTTTCTTCCAGATCAATCTGCTATAGAAGATTTGTGTCTTCAAGAGAAAGCTTCTCCATCATCTGTCAAATACTTCAATCAGACAGGGGGAGCTTTACAACAAGTCCACTAGAGTATTCTCTCAGCATCTTGACAGAGAAGAACACTATAACCTCTTTCTCACCTCTCTTGTACAGGGTTAATACTCCCTTCAAAAGTGTAACTCCCTGGTGGCAAGACACCTTATCAAAAAATCTAGTTGGTTTTGAGCACCTGATCAAAAGCTCTGTGGTGTGTGGAAACCTGATCAAAATCACCTTGGTGTTAGGGCACCTGATCAACCCTCCTAGTGGACTCCTACCAAGGGTGGTCGAAGAGTGGACTACCCAGATTTATTGGGGAACCACAATAAATTCCTTGTGTCTTCTGTGTGTGTTTATTTCTTTGTGCTGTGCTGTGTGCTTTTACTTATTCAGTTTTTCTGTTTATATATATCTCACTCTGCTTACACATATATATAACACTATTTTAATTCCACTATAAAACTAAGGAAAAGTTTTTAATACTCTATTCACCCCCCCCCCCCCCCCTCTAGAGTAACTTAAGATCTAACCTCCACTTTCCCACTTTCACCACAGCCTCCGAGCAATGAGAGAATTTGAACGGTGTCTCTCCCGTAGCTGAAGATGGAGTAGTGCGGAGAGTCCAAAGGATGGAAGGGAGTTGTTCTGCCCAATTCCCTCTTTGATTCGAGACACTCTTCATCAAAAGCTGCTGGATTTGCCTGTTCGCTACTTCTACCTGACCATTAGTTCTTGGATGATGTACTGAGGCGAACCGAAGATCAAATCCAACATGATCACATAAGTTTATCATTTCTGGGTTGTTGAACTGTGGACCATTGTCAGTGACAATTGCCAGCGGAATTCCATGTCGGCACACTATTTCCCCCCAAATGAAGTTTCTGATGACCTGCGTCGTAGATTTTGCTAGTGCCTTGGCCTCAATCCATTTACTGAAGTAATTGATCATTAGAATTATGAAACGCGGCTGGCCGCTAGCCATTGGGAAGGGTCCGATGAGATCCATCCCCCAAACTGCGAAAGGCCAAGGTGCAGTTATTGATCTGAGTGATTGAGCAGGCAAATGCTGAAGAGGGGCAAACTTTTGACACTGAACACATCGCTTAGCAAATGCCTCGGCATCTTTTCTCATGGTTGGCCAGAAATAACCCTGCCTCAAAATTATTTTCTCCAAAGTTATTGCTCCCGAATGGCTACCACATTCCCCGGAATGAACCTCCTGAAGTATGTTTGGAATTTCGTCCTCAGAAACACATCGTGCTGAGGGAGAGATCAAATTCTTCTTGTAGAGAACTCCTGCTATCAAATAATAATATGACGCTTTCCTTCTAAATCTCCTTCTGTCTTTGATGGAATGATGGAATTCCCCTTTTGACAAAAATAGCTCGTAAGGGTCCTTCCATGAAGGATTTTGATCGATTCGCATAAGTTCCCCTTCATCTGTTGCCGGATGGAAAAGTTCAAAGGTCACTCCCCCTGATGGAAGACCGAACTTCGATAACTCATCTACTTCCTCATTTTTTGTCTTGGGAATATGCTCGATAATGAATGACTTGAATCTTCTGATCTCCTTTTTGGCTAGCAGCAGATACTTCCTCAGAATCGGCTCCCTTGTTTCGTAGTTCCCCAGAACCTGAGAGGCCATTACCAGTGAATCGGTATTAACATGTACGTGTTCTATGCCCAGCTCTTTTGCAAGCCTCATACCAGCCAGAAGTGCCTCATATTTTGCCTGATTATTTGTAACTGGAAAGAAGAACTTGATAGCTTGCTCCAGCTTGATGCCATTTGGACTGATTAAAACTACTTCGGCTCCTACGGAGTTTTTACCAGAAGCCCCATCCACATAAATGACCCAAGCCAAAGGGGATTTCACCACCTGTTTAGGACTGGATTCTGTTGTATCAACCAGAAAATCTGCCAAGACCTGCACTTTGATTGCCGTTCTGGGAATATAAGATATTTCAAACTCGCTCAATTCAATAGCCCATTTGGCCAACCTCCCTGAATGATCTGGCTTTTCAAGAATACTTCTCAGAGGGTGATCTGTAATTATTTGGATAGGATGAGCCTGAAAATAAGGATGGAGCCTTCGTGATGACATAACCAAAGCCAAAGCTAGCTTTTCCAAGATCGAATATCTGGTTTCTGCATCCTTGAGGATATGACTGACATAGTAGATCGGAAATTGTTTCTTCTTTTCCTCCCAGACGAGGACAGAACTTACTGCATCTGGGCTGACCCCCCAAGTATAAGAATAATATTTCCCCCTAATGGGGACTTTGAAGTAGTGGGGTCGAGGTTAATTGCATTTTTAATTGTTCAAAAGCTTTGTCGCATTCTTTGCTCCATTCGAACTTTGATCCTCTTCGGAGTATCTTGAAGAAAGGAGCACTTTTATCTCCTGATTTGGAAATAAACCTGCTCAGCCCTGCCAACCTTCCTCCGAGTTGTTGGACCTCCTTAGAATTTCGAGGGGGAGTCATATCGAGTATGGCCTTCACCTTATCTGGATTCAGTGCAAGGCCATCGGGAGTGAGGAGATGCCCAAGAAACATCCCCTAGTTTGCTCCGAACACACATTTCAACGGGTTCAATTTTAATTTGAACCTCTATAGAGTAGCGAATGTCTCTACGAGGTCTCTCAAATGTATCAAAAATGTTTTACTTTTCAAGAGGAGATCGTCAACATAAACTTCAAGATTCCTGCCTTTTTGGTGTTTAAAAACTGTATCAATCATTCTTTGATATGTTGCACCCGCATTTTTGAGTCTGAAGGGCATTACGAGATAACAATAACACCCATCATTCATGGTGAAAGAAGTGTGCGGGATATCAGGTTTGTGCATTTTGATTTGGTGGTACCCCGAAAATGCGTCGAGAAAGCTCATAAAATTATACCCAACCGCGGAATCTACTAAAACATCTATCCGAGGCAAAGGGTAGCAATCTTTGGGGCATGCTTTATTAAGTTTAGTAAAATCCACACACATACGCCACTTCCCACCGGATTTTTTAACCATTACAACATTTGACATCCACGTGGGGTACTGTATTTCAGAAATGAAGTTCGCTTTCAGGAGTTTGGCAACCTCTTCTCTGATGGGCACCGCCAGCTTGGTTGCCACTTCTCTTTTTTTCTGCTAGACTGGCTTGAATTCAGGAGATATGTTTAAATGATGGCAAGCCACGTCCGGATCCACTGCCGGCATATCCTCTGCCGACCAGGTGAAGATATCCAGGTTCTCCAGAAGACAGAAGATCAGCTGCACTTTCTCCTCTTCCAGCAACTCAGCATTGATGACCAGCTTCTTGTCTTCCCCTTCGGCAATAGGGACCTTTTGGGTCGCCTGGGCAGGTTCCAGGTGAGCCCCTTCCCAATCTTTCCTCTCCTCAGCAGCCTCTGAGGATTCAGCAACTTCAAGAACTTCAATCGTGGCTTCGGGAAGTGAAACATTGGTGATCACATTGACGGTTCGCACGTAACACTCCCGAGCCACCTTTGGGTTGCTTCGGATCTGATACTGCCTTCCCTCGGCAGCAAACTTAAGAGCAAGGTGGAAAGTAGATACTACCACCCTATATGCATTAAGAATTGGCCACCCTAAGATGGCGCAGTAGTTGCTTGGGGCAACTACCACCACAAAGTTGATCAGCTTTATTACTCCCCCAAGAGAGACCAGGAGCTTTACTGAACCCTCCACTTCTTTCTTCTCTCCAAAAAATCCGTAGAGGGGCCCATCGGTGGAAAGTAGAGGCTTCCCAGTCTTCAGGGCATCAAAGGTTGGGCGGAAAAGGAGGTTGACAGAGCTGCCTGTGTTGATCAGGATCTTATGAACAGTATAATTTTCAATGATGGCATTGATGACCACTGCATCATCAAAGGGATTGGCGTTTGGAGGAAGCTTATCCTGACCGAAAGTGACGATGGTGCTTTCAGGAGGGTAATTTGTGGTTGCGGCCACTTCTTGTTTCAGAACTCTCGTAATGCTGGATTTACGAGACGATTCAGCCCCAGCTCATCCATGAATACAATAAATGTCCCCCACGGGGCCCACATCATTGACCTCAATGCACTCAGTCGAAGGGTGAATGTCTCCATAGCAGCCGGTGTCTTCAACGTTAGCGCATTCCCAAGTTACCTCCACTGTTTCTTTTTTCTTCTCAGTGGTCGGCTCAGGAGTTGCCTCCTTCCGAACTAGGCCCCGGAGCATTCCTTCTCCCAAGAGCCTTTCTATCAATAAGCGGAGGGCCCGACAATCTTCGGTCAGATGCCCTCCCTCCTTATGATACTCGCAATGAAGATTCGGATTTCGATTACGAACATCCGACTTCAGAGGAGCAGGCCTTTTGAAATCGGGCCTTTTCTGGAGGATTTGGACGACTTCGTCCATGGTGACATTTAAAGGAGTAAACGACTCTTGCGAGTCATCATACTGAGTGGATAGAATGGCTAGAGGTGGCTGCGCAACATACTGTGGTAGATACACTGGCATGATTTGCGGAAGAGGAACGGATGGAGCGGGTGCGATGGCCAACGGTGGTTTCTGATCCTGAAACCGTTGATGGCCGATGAAGGGTTGCTTACTTTTATAATTTCTTCCCCTTTGGGAACGGGGCTCAAAGTGAGATTGGTTCGTCGGTGGGTGGTTGAAGGATGGATTAGATTTTTCCTTGTCGCTCACCAATTTCGCGACATAGCCAGGATTGCTCTTTTCTCCTCTGATGAACATGTTTGCCAAACTTATCATTTCCTGATAAGTTCTCGGCTCCCTTATATTTGCCTCGAATTTTAGGGGGCCCTCCCTTAAGCCATGAATGAGTGCCACCCTGTACAGCTCCGGATCCACGTTCTGAACTTCCATGATTTCCTTCTGGAAGCGGTCCACGAAACGGGCCCACGTTTCGTCTTCTCGCTGCCTTATATCAAAAAAGGCCGCCGGGCAACTTTTCCTCTTTCTCGAAGTAGAGAATCTCAGCACAAATTCCCTGCGCAGCTCAGCAAAACAACTGATCGACCTGGGGTGCAACCCGTAAAACCACTCCCTTGCTTGTCCTTCGAAGGATGTTACAAGGAGTTTACACTTAGTTGCATCCGAGAGGGTCCTCAGAGCAATGGCCGACTCGAAGGCCTGAAGATGGACGGTGGGATCAGTTTCCCCATTATACGCCGGCAGATGCGGCTCCCAGAAATTGTTTGGGGCTGGCTCCCCTCGGACTTCGTCCACGAAGGGAGAATTATCTTCAGCATCTTCATACAGTAGAGGAGCAGAATAACAATCCGCTTGAGCTGCGGCTACCCGCGGATAAGCCGCCTGGTAGGAGGAATGGGCAGCGGCTTCTGGCAGGTAGGAAAGACTGGCCGCGCCTTCTTGCGGGTAGGAAAGGCGGGCAGCATGAGAAGCCGCCCCCTGGAAATCAAGGACTCGGGTAGGCATGCTGTGTGCGGCTTCCTGGTAAAACTTTTGCCTGGCCGCAAAACTCTCTTGCAGTGGCTGGAAGTTGGCGACTTGAGGTAGCGGGTAAGGAGGAGGTGGAGGAGGGATCGGAGTAACCGCCTGGTTAGCCGCGGTTTGCTGTGGGACTAACCGCTCTGTTAGTAGTGCTAAAGCCCGACTGATTGCGTCAAGACGCTGGTCAGTCACTTTCTGAGCCCGCTCGGCTTCTCGTTTCGATTGTTCCAAAGCCTCCCACAGGGAGTCTTCACTGTGGTCTGAGCGGTCACCCGGAGGGAACTGGCGGTCTGACATTGTGGCAAGGATTTCACCGACAATCCGCGATCTGAAGGTCGTGTGTTTCTGTTGAATCCGAAATTGCACTTCCGAAGGAAATCGGAGGCTGCGGGCTGTCGGTTACTTTTTGGTTAGAGAAAATTAGACCGCTGGCAGCGGTCAAGGCCAGACTTCGCCCGTCACGGCAAATGCCACTCCTGTGATGGGCTTTCCTTTGATTGAAATAAAGAGATTACAGCGGGCTGCTAGAGCAGGAAAACAGAAGCCGTCCGGTCAGACAGGTCGCAAGACGGGAAACTCGAGACCGCAGCTCAAACAAGCGAGCTCCTGGATTCGAGTGTGCGTGCCTTGGGAACGTTGCCGCCCCTATTTATAGGCTTGGGGGCCTGCCCGAACGGGCAGGGATAAAATAACCGCCTGCCCGGGTATAGGAGACACGGGCAGGCGGTGACAGGATACAGAAAGAAAAAAAGAAAGAAGCCGCACGGCTTGGCGGCTTGCGCTTCCGATCTATCTTGACCGGGGACTGAAGATGTTGTGACCAAAGCGATGATACAACCCGGGCGGTCTCCGACTTGAGACCGCGGCTTGTCTTCCGGACTTGGACCTTGATAGTCTTCATGGCGCAACCCGGGCGGTCTCCGACTAGAGACCGCGACTTGCCTTTTGGACTTGGACCTTGATAGTCTTCATGGCGCAACCCGGGCGGTCTCCGACTTGAGACCGCGGCTTGCCTTTTGGACTTGGGACTTGGTGATCGTCAATCTTTGGAGGTGATCTGAATTATATCAGACCGCCCGATTTGTGTTTGTTGGTGCTGATGGACCCTGTTAAATCTGAACCGGGCGACTTGTATCTTCAGACCGCCCGGTCTGCGAGTAGTGCTATTCGGAGGTGGTCTTCTGGGTAAACACGTCACACCCAGTCCTCTTTGGATACCTAAATCTCTCATTCATTAGTATCCAATCCTTTGCATGAAGTAGAAATCAATTAAAAATGAAATATCAATTCTCTACTTCATGATATGCTTTATTTCTTTTTTGTTTTTGCTTTTATTTCTTTGAGCCATCATGATAAGATCACTTTATATAACTTGTGATATGATTTTCACATATTAAACCTAAATTTATTAATATATCAAATTGAACACAATTGAATAAAAAGTCATATTATTTTCAAGTGATCTACTTATCCTTTTTAGATCCATTTCCTAAAAAGTCTTATAAACTTTGAAAAAATAACTAAATTTGTCATATGATATTATTAAGACTAAATGAAATAAGTATTAAAATGGATTCAAAAGGTGTATTTTAGGGGTATTAGGCTAAATTTATAAAATGCGCAAGTTTTTGCTTAGGTATTTAATATATTTGCGTCATTTTGATTACCCCTAGTATGTTTAATCATAATCATGTCAAATCGAAATTGAAAATTTGCAAAAATCATTTGTGTTTAAATAAAGAATCTCAACTCTGTTGCTAGCGCCTGGCGTTAGGTTCTAACGCTGGCGGTAGCATAATTTTTTCCTAAATCTTGATGTATCTAAAATATTATTTTCTGAAAAATTATTGTATTAACTTTATTATCACTATGCTTTCATAAAACTATATATATGTGATTTATTTAAGATTTCAAAAATCAAAGAGAAAATTTACAAAACCTTTCTTGTTGGGGATGGAATGTTCACCTAGAGAGGGGGGGGGGGGGTGTTAGGTTATCTTGGTACTTTTTGAGTTATTAGCGTGAGTTATCAATATTCAAGTAATGCACAAAATTAACACACAAATAAATCACACCAGACGACACAAGATCTATAGAGGTTCCTCAAGATGGGGTTTCTTGAGTAGTCCTCTTTCCCTCTACGCCTACCCAGCAGTGTGCTAGGCTCGGCAAACTCCGCCAAAAGCTTCAGGCCCTCAAGCCTTACAACTCGGACCCCCAAGTCCCAACAGCCTAGGCCTGCAAGCCCCTACTGCCCCCGAGCCCGCAAGCTCAACACTCAGGCCCTCAAGCCCTACAACACGGACCTACAAGTCCTAACAGCCTAGGCCCGCAAGCCCCTACTGCCCCCGAGCCCTCAAGCTCGACAAATCGCACCTGCAAGTGCACTGTGTTGGGGAAATGATTTATCTTAACCCCTAAAATGAGTAGAATATAAATTCTAAGAATGAAGAAATTATTCTAAGTAAATATGCGTCGAATAGCATTCAACGCAACGTCGAAGTGTAATCGACGTTCCTCTCAGAATGAGTCGAAGTAACTCTAAACAGAATTCGACGTAACCTATGTCGACGTCACTCTGACTTCTAGTCGACGTATCTAGTGAAGTCGACGCACCTTAGTCGACGCACCTTCCATATTCTCCTCTCGACGTCCAACCAGTCTGTAATCGATGCTTCCGTCGAATAGTAATCGACGCACGTCAATTCCTATGACAAATTCAAAACACGCCAGATCTCTTTCCTTCTTTCTGTAGATCTGATTCTTATGGAATTATATTATTCTTTTATAGCCGTTCTGAACCAGTCTTTCCTTCTAATTGATTCTTTGCTAAATTAATTAAGTTTATTAAGGATATTATTTGAAATCAGAATGATCTCTTTCCTTCTACAGAAATATTGATTATGGAATCTTTCCTCTGTTACTATTTCTCTGACTGCTAATTAATTATTCTCCTATAGTATTCTTTGAATAAACAGTGCTATAAATAAGAGGGGAGTCGGCAGAGAAGAAGTAGCAGTGATCCACTCCATACATTTGAAATAGAGGAAAAGCTCCCAAGAGAAAAGTGCGAAAAAGTTGAGAGAAGTGATAGTGTGCTGAAGCAAACAACAAGCCTTCTTCTTCTTCTCTTTATGAAGCCATACTGCTGCAATCTCTGATAGCTGTCATTGAAAGAGAAAAAGGCCTACAATCTCCTTCTCACTATAGAAGAGAGATTTCATTCACTATTTCTTGTGCTTATAATCTTCTTGCTAGGAAGAAGATTCATTCTTGTTTCAATTACTTCTTCTACTTCTTCTTCTTATTCTCATTTCATTTTCTACCAGTGTAAAAGAGTTTTTAGAATCTCTCTTCAAAAAATTCAGTTGTACTGGTTCTAAGAGTCTCCTTATCAAAAGACTCAGGCTGGTTCTAAGAGTCTCCTTATCAAAAGACTCAGTGCAAGATAGTGAATTCCTACCAAGGGGGTAGAAGAGTGGACTACCCAAAGTTTGGGGAACCACTATATTTCTTTGTGTTGTGCTGTAATTTTCTTCTTGCTATTTTCCTTCTTTACTTGCTTAATTCTTGTCGGTGTGTGGGAAGCTTAAATCTGTGATTATTACACATATATATATATTTGTTAACTTTGCACAAAGTATTTTTAAATCTCTATTCACCCCCCCCCCCCTAGAGAATTCTAGTGAGGTTAACTGTGCACTTTCAATTAGTATCAGAGCTAGGTTGATCTAAAAAGGGTAACTCCTTGATCAAAAAGATCCTACCTCATATATATATATTTCTAAAAACTATATTTTTTTATTGCACAAATCAAAGATTATGCTTCCACCAGACCACCAATTTGCAACCTTGAAAAGTTTGCACTTTGGAAAACAAGAATTAAAATTAATCTAAACTCTATTGATGGAGAATTATTTGATGTTATTATGACAGGTCCTCCCAAGCCATTCAAGAAGGACTCAAGTGGCAAGGTCACACAAACACTTGCTCCAAAGGCTGAATGGACAGATGAAGAAAAGAAAGCTCATGCATGTGATGCCAAGGCTATGAATATCTTAGTCTCAACCCTCTCAGATGAAACCTTCCAAAAAATTGCTGAATGTGAGTCAGCTAAAGAAATATGGAAAGCTCTCACTAAAATGGTAGAAGGGAGTGCTGATGAGAGAAAAGATAGAAAGACATTACTCATCTCTCAATATGAAAACTTCCAGAAGAAAGATAGTGAAAGTGTTGCTGACATGTATGCAGATTCAGCCTCATCATAAATGAGTTAAGAACACTTGAGAAGGACATATCTCTCACTGAGATAAATGACAAATTGCTAACTTGCTTCCCTAGCTCTTGGGACTCAAGAATTTGGCCAATTAAAGACTCCAGAAGCCAAAATGAAATCTCAACAGATGTTCTGTTGGGTAAATTAAGATCCTGTGAACAGTTATTAAAAATAAGTGCTGAGAAAGAAGAGAAAGAAAAGACTCCTTCACTCTCAAAGGAAAAGAGTATTGCTTTAAAAGCTACTGCAGGTGAATCTTCTACAAGTGATGAGGAGCTCATCAGTCTACTGGCCAGAAGGTTCAAGAAGTGGATCAAAACAGAAGGATCCAGAAGGAGAGATTCAAAAACCAGGTATGATAAAACTCCTACTAAAGAGATTATTTGTTACTCTTGCAGGAAACCTGGACACATTGCACCTGAATGTCCTAAAGAGATCAGTAACAAGAAAGATCTGAAAAGAATAGATCTAAAGAAGAAGAAGAAAGAGAAAGGATTCATTGCTCAATCATGGAGTGATTCAGAATCTGAAGGAAGTACCTCATCTGAAAATGATCAAGAAGAGGCTAAGCAAGAGGAAACCTGTTTGATGGCTACTGAGAAGCCTGAAGATAAATCTCTGGTAAATATATCTGATGAAATAGATTTCTCTTCTACTGATTTCAAAAATAATTTCAAACAATGTTGTTTAGATCAAGTCAAATCTGAAAAAGAAATAAAAGAACTAAGAAATGAATTAAACAATCTCAAACAAATGGATACACAATATAAAAACTATGAGCTCAGTCAAGAACTCTCTAGATCAGAGGAGCAACTAGATAAAATAAATACTGAAAATCAAACACTGAAAAATGAGCTAGCAAAGGCAAAAGCCTTTGAAGATTCTCTAAATGGCAGAAGTCAAAAGCTCAAGAAAATCTCTGAAAATCTCACTGATAGATTTAGACAACTAGAGGTTAATACTGATTTAGAACCCAGCAAATTTGTCTGGAGACATCCTATCCACTTCACTAGGAAGAATAATCTCATAGGAGAAGAATCACAAGAACATCCAGAAACAACTACTGTTTTTAATAAACATAATTTCACTATGTATGAAGGAATCCTAGGTAAATATCCTCTGAAAAGAAACAAACTTGCGTCGAATCAGTATCAACGTGCGTCGAATTCTACTCAAAGCAAATCAAATAATACATTGATTTCTAATCAACGCATACACCAAAATACGTCGACTCCAATCAACGCAACCTCTCTTATGCTTCGACTAAAAGAGAACACAGAATGAAGGAAGCGTCGACTTTGACTCGACGCAACCTTAAACATACGTCGAATTCATATCGACGCAACCAATCTAACAGAAATATTTCCTCTTCCAAAAAGTCTTCTCAATCCATTTCTTTTTATTATGAATACTATTTCTGCAATATTACTAAAGACTGTTGGTATGATAAGCCAACACTCCTAAAGAAGAAAGGGTACTCTGAAAAACCAACTTACTCTTTCATTGAACCTTTTTCTGTTGAGAGAAAGGGACCCCAGCTTGGAAGGGTCCAAACTAATGTTTAACATCTTATGTGCAGATGCATCACACATACAAGCTGGTGTGGTACTTGGACAGTGGATGCTCCATGCACATGACAGGGTACAACAATCTATTAACCAACTTTGAAGATAGACATGGACCATCAGTGACTTTTGGAGACTCTAGTTGTGGGCAAACCAGGGGCTTTGGAGATTTCAAAGAAGGGAAAGTTACCTTCAAAAATGTGGCAGTAGTCAAAGGACTGAAGCACAATCTGATAAGTCAGAGATGTGACAGTGGTAAGTATGAGGAAAAATTCACCACACTATTTTGCCATATTATTGATGTCAAGACTGGTGCCATAGTACTCAGTGGAATTAGAAAAGGGAAAGTATATATATTAGACTTTAGCTCCACACCCACAGAAGTTTGTTTGTTCAACAATATTATTGATAAAAGTGAATTATGGCATAGGAGTCTGGGTCATCTAAACTACAAAACCATTAGTAAACTATCAAAGAATAACCTAGTCAGAGGCCTACCAAAGGGTAGGTACTCTAAGGATTCTCCATGTAGACCTTGCCAACTAGGAAAACAGACCAAATCATCCTTCAAACCAATTGGTAAGGATGACTCCCCCAGGATTCTCTACTTACTGCACATGGATCTCTTTGGTCCCATATCCACTCAGAGCTTAGGTGGAAAATCTTATACCCTAGTCATTGTGGATGACTATTCTAGATTTAGCTGGGTATTCTTTCTAAGGGCTAAGTCTGAAACCCACAAGATTCTCTCAAGATTCATAAGACAGATTCAATCTGAATTCAATACTCATGTTTCCATAATCAGAAGTGATCATGGGACTGAATTAGAAAATCAGTTAATCTGCAGTTTTTGTGAGGATGTAGGTATCAAACAAAGCTTCTCAGCACCTAGAACTCCTCAACAAAATGGAGTTGCTGAAAGAAAGAACAGAACCTTAATTGAATCAGGAAGGACCTTGCTTGCAGAATCAGGATTACCAAAAACCTTCTAGGCTGAAGCAGTCAACACTGCAAACTATATTCTAAATAGAAGCCTCATACATAAAACTAAGTTAAAAACTCCATATGAGCTCCTGACGGGAAAAACACCCATTGTTAAATACTTTAAAATTTTTGGATGTGCTTGCTTTATCCTAAATAATGGGAAAGATCATCTTGCCAAGTTTGACAAGAAGTCTGATGATGGAATATTTCTGGGGTATTCATCATCTAGTAAAGCTTATAGGTGCTATAACAGGAGAACTCTCAAAATAGAAGAATCCATGCACATTATATTTGATGAAACTAACATGTTGTTTAAGGGGGAGGAAACTTCCACCAGTCCTTTTCCACAGGAAAACAGCAGCATAGAGACTCAGCTTGAACATCTGACTCTAAAGAACATAGACACTGGGAAAGAAAACCAGCTACAGGAACCAAGTGAGGAGTCTGAACAAGAACATGAAGAAGGATCAGAAAAGAGCAATCAAAACCAACTCCCACAAGAGAACATGGTTCAGGAGGAACAGTTGGACAATGATCCCATTGTTAATGAGGAAGAAGAGCATCTGACAAATCCAAGCAGGACGGGATTAATATGAAAAATCATCCACAATCCCAAGTAATTGGAGACTCCAATACTGGAGTAAGAACAAGACACCAAGTCTCCAATGGGATGATGCTCCAATGCTTCTTATCACAAGTTGAACCAAAGAAGTTTGAGGAAGCAAATTGTGATCCTCACTGGATTATGGCTATGCAAGAAGAACTAAGCCAATTTGAGAGAAACAAAGTGTGGAACTTAGTTGAGAGACCAAGAAACTACCCAGTTATTGGTACAAAGTGGGTATACAGAAACAAACTAGATTCCACTGGAGTAATTGTCAGGAACAAGGCAAGACTTGTAGCACAAGGATACAGACAAGAAGAAGGAATAGTCTACAATCAAACATTTGCTCCAGTAGCCAGATTGGAAGCAATCAGACTCTTTCTTGCCTATGCAGCTTTCATGAAGATGAAAGTCTACCAGATGGATGTCAAGAGTGCATTTCTGAATGGTAACCTTCAAGAAGAGGTGTATGTAGAGCAACCACCAGGTTTTATCAATCCCTCCTCTCCTAATTTTCTTTATAGACTTAACAAAGCTCTTTATGGTCTTAAGCAAGCACCTAGAGCTTGGTATGAAACTCTCTCCAACTTCCTGATAGAAAATTCTTTTGAAAGAGGTAAAGTAGATAAAACACTTTTTACTAGAACCCACAAGAATAAACTCCTACTTGTTCAAATCTATGTAGATGACATCATCTTTGGCTCAACTCATCCCAAACTCTGTAAAAGATTTGCTAATCTAATGCAATCTAAATTTGAAATGAGCAATATAGGAGAACTCTCTTATTTCTTAGGACTACAAGTAAAACAAAGCAGTTAGGGGATCTTTATCTCACAATCTAAATACACTAAAGAGCTAATCAAAAAGTTTGTTATGGAATCAGCATCTACCATGAAGACACCTATGACAACTAATGCCATCATAGAAAAGGATGATAAAGGAAAATCAGTAGATCAAAAGTCCTATAGGGCAATCATTGGATCCCTTCTCTATCTAACAGCTAGCAGACCTGACATTATGTTTGCTACCTGCATATGTGCTAGATTTCAGGTTGATCCAAAAGAATCCCATCTCTCCTCTGTAAAAAGAATTCTTAGATATCTAAAGGGAACACCTGAACTAGGTCTATGGTACTCAGCAGAAACCAACTTTGAATTAACAGGTTTCTCAGATGCAGACTATGCTGATTGTAAGGTTGATAGAAAAAGCACATCTGGTACTTGCCAATTCCTAGGTGACAGATTAATATCATGGTTCAGTAAGAAACAAACCTCAGTCTCAACCTCAAGAACTGAAGCTGAATATATAGCTGCTGGAAGCTGTTGTTCACAAATCCTATGGATCCAAAATCAGCTTCTTGACTATAAATTGGAAGTCAATAACTATAAAATATATTGTGATAGTTCTAGTGCTATATCCATAGTATCCAACCAAGTCCTTCATAGTAGAACCAAACATATAGAAATCAGACATCACTTTCTTAGAGACAATGTGGAAAAAGGCAAGATAACCGTAGAATATATTCCTACTGATAACCAAAGAGCAGACATCTTCACCAAACCCTTGTATGAAACTAAGCATACTTACTTCATCAACACCTTAGGAATGCTTGATTGAAGCTTGTAAACATCATTGTTGGGCAAAAAGAGGTCAGAAAAACTAAGAGAGCACTTGAAGATACGTCGATTACCTATCGACGCACCGTCGAAAAGAACTCAACGCTGGAATTGATTTCTTACAGACAAAGATACGTCGATCCCTTCTCGACGTACCGTCGACTTGATATCGACGCACATCTGCGAACACGATGACAGGTCGCTAGGCTGATAAAAACTCGAAGGAGCGTCGACTCCATATCGACGCATGCGTTGACTTTATGATAAAACTGTAAACAAATCTTTCCTTCCTCTTTTGACGATTGGATTACCTAATATACCTCGATTTCTGTTTCCTTTTCGATGTCTCACCTCCTTTAAATAATACCTCATATTTCATAACTCCTACTCTCCCAAACCGCCAAAAACTTTGTCTTCTACCCTTCTACCTGCATCAATGGCGCCGACTCCTGCTCAAACTTCCATCATCAAAGCAATCGATGATGCCCTGAAACAACTCGTGAATGAATTTCATACACGACTGAACAACTTCTCAAATGAGTGTGCCGCCATGCCAACTACCTGTGAAGCCAAATTGGCCAACCTCTCAGCTTCTCTTCCTGAGCTTCATGTTCTTCTTCACGTACAACATCTGTCGCCAAAAAGGTTTACATCCTTTCTGCAGGATATAAACCAGGGGGAGAGTTGCTCCAGAAACCCCCCTATTCAGGTTCTATATTCTCTTAAAGCTCAGGGCTAACTCTTCTCCAATCTCTAAATACTATCTCTAAGTATTAAACCAACTTCATTTCTTTTCATAGGCTCAAATCTTCTCCAATCACTCTGATTACACCTTCAACAAACACTTTGGTGAATCCTCCTCCTACCATACAGAAGGAGACCATGTTGTGGATTCAGCATTCAGAGTAGATGCCCCATATGTTCAGGGGGAGATTGTTGTAGTACAAAATACAAAAGTCCAGGAGGAGGAAGAAACAACTACTTCTGATGACCTGAAAGGGCAAGTCTGGATTGATGTACCCCGTGTGTGGAAGAATATCAGCATCACTCTCCTGGCTTCTCTGCTAGCTATATCAAACTCAAGACACCCCTACTTGAGGATATTCCTTCAGAAGAGTTTGAAGGAGAAAAACAATCCTCAGCACAATCTACTCTACCAAAGGACATTTTGCCTCCTGTTACAGAACAAATTCCCTCTCCTACAAAAGTTCCTTCTCTTCCTTCTCCTCCTAAAGAGAAAACTACATCTCCACCTCTGCCTCTACCACCACTTCAACCTCCTTCTCTACCTCCTCTACTACCTTTACCTCCACAAATGCTACCTAGGGAAAGACCAAGAGGACAAATGAAAAGAGGAAGAGAAGCCATCCCTCATTGGCAAAAATTCTCCAAAGAAGAAGGGAAAGACTATGCAAAGGAAAAGAAATACAGAAAAGCTATTGAGGAGATAAAAAGGTTTGAAAGAATGCCTAATATCACTCCTAACAGTCCTGTAAAGGAATACCATGACCCTGACATGGAAAAGAGGCATTAAGAAATAAGAGAAAGAGAGTTGTATGAATTTGAAGCAACAATGAAAGATACAGAGGATAAGAGGAATATATGGATGGAAATGATCAAGAAGGGGATGACCAAAGAACAGATTCTTGCTGAATCTTCCATCAAACTTCCAAAGAAATTGTTTGATGTTGAAGCATATCAGAAGAAAAATCCTCAGGCAGGGCTTATCCTAGACAAAGGACAAAAGCACAAAAGGGGTGGATGGTGTTCAGAAGATAACTACATTCCCTATAAGAAGCCTAAAAGACCAGAAGGATTAGACAAATGACACAGTTCACCCTGGAAAGGGAAAGGAAAAGTGTCTGAGATCCCTGAGTAACAAGAATCAGAGAAGAAGAGAAAATATAGGCCCAATGTTGACAACAAGGGACCATCTGAGCCCAAATCTACACAAAAGAAACCTCAAAGCATTACAATTGAAATGATTGATGAAAAGGCAGCAATTATCATTAGCAAGGGCTATTCCATAAATGAAACCCTTCCTGATGCTGAAAAGATCCTGACAAACCTGCACACAATTATCAGAAATGTTCAGTAGCATCCTGATAAAGCCAGGCCCTACATTTTTGAAGCTTTGAAAATTTGTCTAAGAAACTTTACTCTGCCTTTGTCAACTTCATGTATAACAAGAAGTTCTTAATTTAAATATTGTGAAAGACACTTACATGTTATATGATTTCTTTCTCTACTTTCTTCTAATTACATAACATATTTATTTTCTATATAAGTGCCTTGCTGTGTTGATTAAAAGCTGATACAATTTCTCCCTGAATAGGGTTAAGACAAATAGGGGGAGATTGTTGGGGAAATGATTTATCTTAACCCCTAAAATGAGTAGAATATAAATTCTAAGAATGAAGAAATTAGTCTAAGTAAATATGCGTCGAATAGCATTCGACGCAACGTCGAAGTGTAGTCGACGTTCCTCTCAGAATGAGTCTAAGTAACTCTAAACAGAATTCGACGTAACCTATGTCGACGTCACTCTGACTTCTAGTCGACGTATCTAGTGAAGTCGATGCACCTTAGTTGACGCACCTTCCATATTCTCCTCTCGACGTCCAGCCAGTCTGTAATCGACGCTTCCGTCGAATAGTAATCGACACACATCGATTCCTTTGACAAATTCAAAACACGCCAGATCTCTTTCCTTCTTTCTGTAGATCTGATTCTTATGGAATTATATTATTCTTTTATAGCCGTTCTGAATCAATCTTTCCTTATAATTGATTCTTGGCTAAATTGATTAAGTTTATTAAGGATATTATTTGAAATCAGAATTATCTCTTTCCTTCTACAGAAATATTGATTATGGAATCTTTCCTCTCTTACTATTTCTCTGACTGCTAATTAATTATTCTCCTATAGTATT
The DNA here is from genome assembly GCA_033032865.1 of Dactylorhiza incarnata. Taxonomy (NCBI): domain Eukaryota; kingdom Viridiplantae; phylum Streptophyta; class Magnoliopsida; order Asparagales; family Orchidaceae; genus Dactylorhiza; species Dactylorhiza incarnata. The sequence continues at coordinate 22,121,926 of JAWHQI010000008.1, read as the reverse complement.
CTTTGAATAAACAGTGCTATAAATAAGAGGGGAGTCGGCAGAGAAGAAGTAGCAGTGATCCACTCCAGACATTTGAAATAGAGGAAAAGCTCCCAAGTGAAAAGTGAGAAAAGCTGAGAGATGTGATAGTGTGCTGAAGCAAACAACAAGCCTTCTTCTTCTTCTCTTTCTAAAGCCATACTACTGCAATCTCTGATAGCTCTCATTGAAAGAGAAAAAGGCCTACAATCTCCTTCTCACTATAGAAGAGAGATTTCATTCACTATTTCTTGTGCTTCTAATCTTCTTGCTAGGAAGAAGATTCTTTCTTGTTTCAATTACTTCTTCTACTTCTTCTTCTTATTCTCATTTCATTTTCTAACAGTGTAAAAGAGTTTTTAGAATCTCTCTTCAAAAAATTCAGTTGTACTGGTTCTAAGAGTCTCCTTATCAAAAGACTCATGCTGGTTCTAAGAGTCTCCTTATCAAAAGACTCAGTGCAAGATAGTGAATTCCTACCAAGGGGGTAGAAGAGTGGACTACCCAAAGTTTGGGGAACCACTATATTTCTTTGTGTTGTGCTGTGATTTTCTTCTTGCTATTTTCCTTCTTTACTTGCTTAATTCTTGTCGGTGTGTGGGAAGCTTAAATCTGTGATTATTACACATATATATATATATTTGTTAACTTTGCATAAAGTATTTTTAAATCTCTTTTCACCCACCCTCTAGAGAATTCTAGTGAGGTTAACTGTGCACTTTCACACTGCCCTGGCCCTCAAGCCTCACAGCTCTCCAGCCCTCAAGCTAGACAAGTTGGCCCGCAGGCCCTTACAAGAAAATAAAGTAAAGAGATTGTTACTTCTGCCGGATGAAGATCGGCAACTTTAGCCTGTTTAAGATCGGCTCCTTGAGATTGAAGAAGATGCTTCTGAATCAGATCTTGAGCGCACGGTTCTTCTTCAAATCTTCTTTTAGCCTGATGAAGATTGGCAACTTAACAGTCGATGAAGATGAATGCTTCTTCTTTTTCTTTCTATCTTTTCTTTCTTGCGCCGCTTGTACTGTTCGATTCGCTATATGCGCAAGCTCTTTCTTTCTGATCGATTGCTTCTTTATTAGGGCAACCTCTTATCTCTTTTATAAGACTGCGAGGTCCCCAACAGTCTTCTGAAAAAGTGCCTTAAGTGTCAGACGCTCCTTTCCTTAAGAGCACGTGCTGATTAGACAATCAGGCGGCGGCATTAATTACTAACAGCACGTCCGTAAGATTTGAATTCTGTCTTGAGGATATTTGCATCATTACAACGACAAGCTATCTCTGACTATGTCGTCGCGATCTTCCTTCTTGCATCATGTCATCGTGATCATATTGTTCACTCGACGACATCCCTTCTTTACGACGATGTCATGTGTCATCTCTTCGTTCAACGAACAGCATTCTGCGATGGACGAACTTGCCATCCTTCGTTCGACGATCGGCATTCTTCGTTCGACAATCTTGCTATGTCTCAGCGATCGACGAACACGATACTTCTCGGCGGTTGCTTTGCTCATCATCACGACGACAAGCATACTTTGTCGATGACGTCTCTTATTCTTCTCGACGACATTTCTTTAATTTCCTGAGACTTTAAGCTAGAGTAGTAATCAAATACAAAGTGAAGTTTTCTTGACTTGGTGGCTTCTTCAAATCAGTAATCATGTGGGCAAGATTCCCAATAATCTCCCACTATTTGAAGAAGTCAGAATCTCAATTCAAGACGACTTTCACTGGACAATAAATATTATAATCTTAACTTTGAGCATGTAAGATTGTACGTATCTTTGCTGTACTCCCTGAGTGCATCAAACCTGTGGCTCCCCCTTGATTTGATGTCTCTTCTTTACGGCTCCCCCTACTTCTTTGCTCCCCCTATCTTTGAGGTCTTCTTGAGCAATCTTGTCTTGAGCATTTGATGACTGCTTCTTCTTTCTCCCCCTTTCTAACTTCTGTCCTGCAGCTTCTTTTGAGTAGACAATAGTCCAAGGATCCTCCTTGCTCGGTTATCGTTCATCCAACTTGTTCCTGTAGACCCATTTGGTTCCTATGATGTTGTGTCCTTGGGGTCTTGGAACCAATTTCCACACTTTGCATCTTTTAAATTGGTTCAGTTCCTCCTGCATTGCAGCAATCCAAAATGGATCATGATTTGCTTCCTCAAATTTCTTGGGTTCAATTTGAGAGTGAAAACTCAGGTACAATGCTTGATTTGCAGCTCTACTCCTTGTCAGCATGCCTTGGTTGACATTTCCTATTATCTGCTCTTGGGGATAATCTCTTACTTGTCTCAAGGCAGTTGGTAGTGTACTGGGTATGTCTGTATGAGCTACTTCTTCAAGCTGCACTTCTTCAGCCGTTTCTGTATCGTCTGCAGGTTCTACCTCTATTTCAACCATCACAGACCGATTCTTGTTGTTGAGTGAGGTGTCAGCCTTGTCTTCAATGGATAGCTTCTCTAATCTTTCCACTGTACCTACATTCACTAGAGAACTAGACCAGCCCTTATGGATAAGGCTAGCCTCATCAAATACAACATGAACAGATTCTTCCACTGTTTGTGTATTGAGGTTGTATACTCTGTATGCCCTGCTGTGGGAGTTGTATCCAAAAAAAATACCTTCACAGCTTTTCTAAGCAAACTTAGTTTGGATTTCCCATTATTAAGGACATAGCATTTGCTACCAAGGATCCTAAAGTAGGATAGAGTTGGTTTTCTACCCTTCATTAGCTCATAGGGAGTTTTCTTGTGGTTTTTGATGATTGAGGCCATGTTTATCACATGAAAAGCAGTGTTGACAGCCTCTGCCCAGAAGTATTCTGGTAAGGAGGAGTCACTTAGCATTGTCCTGCTGGCCTCTATCAAGGTTCTGTTCTTCCTTTCAGCAAACCCATTCTGTTGAGGAGTTTTGGGGGAGGAGAATTCTTGGGAGATACCTAGGTCTTGGCAGAATTCTGTCATGTCCCCTAACTGAAGTTCTGTCTCATGGACACTTCTGAATTTGACCACAGTACAGTTCATCTCATTCTTGATCTGCCTGACATAATTTTTCAAGATATCTAGGGTATCTGATTTATTTTTGAGGAAGAATACCCAAGTGAACCTTGAGTAGTCATCAACAACTACAAGGGTGTAGGCCTTCCCTCCTAAGCTATGAACTGACATGGGAGCAAATAGATCCATGTGCAGTAAAAATAAGCATCTTGTGGACTCTTTGTTAGAAATGCTTTTAAAGCTAGTCCTAGTCTACTTTCCAAGTTGGCAGGCTTGACAAGGACCATCTCTGATGCACTTAATGTCAGGTCCATTTCTGACCAGGTTTTGTGAGAAAAGCTTGCCTATTGTCTTATAATTGATGTGTGCATGTCTCTTGTGCCATTGTACACATAGAGCCTCTTTGATATCAGCGACAAGACATATGGGCGTGGTCGAATTTATATTGAGGAAATTCAAACAATAAATGTTCCCACTCCGAGTCCCAGTTAAGGTAATCTCAGAATCTAAGAACTTCTTAATTAGGCACTTGTCCTTGTGGAAAGTAATAACAAAGCCTAGATCACAAAGCTGACTTATGCTTATGAGGTTGTGTCTCAACCCCTCCACATAAGCTACCTTTGTGATGGTAACTAACCAATTAGTGATGTAGCCGTAGCCCCTGGTCACTCCCTTTTCTGAACCTCCAAAGATAACAGTGGGTCCATTCTCCACAGGGATGAATTCTTTCAAATACTTTATGACTCCAGTCATGTGCCTAGAGCAGCCACTGTCCAAATACTAAATTGGTGATTGGTTGGCATTTGGACCTTCCTGCAAAACAAATCACTTCCCCTTAGGTACCCAATAGGGATTGGGTCCTTGGTTTCTGTTAGGGTGATAGAATGGAATCAAAAACCTCGGAGGGTTCTGCACTCTCCTTGCATTGTGTCCTATTGGGTTGAACCAACAGTCAAATGCAAAGTGGCCTACTTTCCCACAGCACCAACACTCAAATATGTTATATCTTCTCTTCTACGCCATCGTCTGAGTAGGACAGTGTCGATGAGCAGGAGAGAAGGCTTCTTGTCTAACAGATCTAGGGTGAACCTCATGTGTGTGAACCGGGGGTGGAATTGGCTTCACCACTCTTTGGTTCACCTTCTTGGGAGCAAGCTTTATTGGAACAGCCTTTCCCATTCTCTTAACTATTGTTGCTGCAGGTCTGTGGGCTGAAGGACTTGCTGTCAGCACCTTCTTATAAGAAGGTCTAGCTTCAGGATCTTTGCCCATGACTGGCTCCTGATTGAAACTGATACCAGCTCTGAACTGTCCAGAGAAGGCTTCAGTTATTGGAAGGATAGTTTTGGGCATTGAGAAGCTGGAAGCAAGTTTCTTCTCAGCCAACAACATTTCCTCAAGGTCCCTAATGACCTTGTTTTTCTGCCCTAACTCAGCATTCTTAAGCCTTATAGCTTCCTTAAGTTTGTCCACTTCTTTGCTCATAGAAGTTAGCTTTTCAGCTGTCTCCTGGAGCTTGGATTGGACAGGTTTCAAGTAATCTAACTCCTTGGTTTGCACCTTGAGGAGTTTCTTACTGCCTATGAAGGCTTTCCATAAGGCTTTATATTGCCTTATTAGTTCAGATTCAACTTCATACTGGGATCTTGAGGCTGTGTTGTTGGCAGCAGATACCTCCTCATCATCATGCAAAGAATCTTCCACTGATCCAGAATCAGAGGCAGATAAAGAAGTTCTGTATTTTACCTTTCCAGGAGAGTTGTCATCCTGGTTGCCTTCATTGATGGCCATCAGTCCAATAAGTGCCTCATCCTCAGTCCCAGAGGAGCTTGAGTCAGAGTCACTCAACATTTTGGTCTTCTTTGCCACGAACCCCTTCTCAGAGGTTCTCTTGCTCCTAGAGCTTCTTCTCTCATCATGGTTCCTTGACTACCTTTTCTTGGAGGGGTAGTCGGCAGCCATGTGACCTGTTTTGCTGTAAGAATAGCAAACAGTATTATATAAATCATGTTTACTGGAGTTGGATCTATACCTATCCTCCCTGGGAGCCCTGGATCTGTCCCGATAGTCAGATCTTCTGGAGCTTGAGGAGGAGCTTCTGCTGTTGTCCCTCCTTCTTCTGTGTAGCAGCTTTCTGAATTGTTTTGAGAGGAGGGCCACCTCTCTATCAGTGTCATCAGAGTCAGAGGAGCTGGCTTCTGATTCCTCACTGTTCTCAGTTCTGTTCTATGAAGCAGAGGTCTTGCCCTTGAATCTTCTGGTGCTCTCAGCATTTAGAGCCACCGATCTTTCTCTTGAGCTCACTTTTGAGCTTTCTTCTTCTTCAGCCTTCCTTGTATTAAGCTGGAGTTCATGAGACAACAGCTTCACGTATAGGTTCTTGGGCTCCATGTTGCCCAGTTGGCCCATCTCTCTGATGGCACATATCTTGACATCTCATTCCTTTGTGAGGGATCTGAGAAACTTGTCATTTAGATCAGAGTTTGTGAACTCTCTTTCGTAGTTTATCAGGCCATTCACGATCTTGAAAAATCTCTCATAACAGTTGGAGATAGTTTCATTCTTTCCTGGTTTGAAGGCTTCATATTCCTGGTTGAGGAGAGATTTCCTGTCATCCCTTACCTCTTCAGTACCCTCCATGTATACGATCAAGGAGTCCCACATCTCCTTGGCCGTTTTGCAGTGAATTAGGCTCTGGAGGGTTGAATCATCTACAACGCTTACAATAACATTTTGTGCCCTCTTATCCAGGCCTGCCAAGGCTAGCTCGTCCTTGGTCATGTCTTCATATTTCTTTATTACCTTCCGCGTCGGATCAATGGTGGAAGGGGTTGTGGGGATAAAAGGACCATGTTGGACTATCAGATAGATTCTTGGATCGGCCGCTTCCATGAACAGCCTAACTTTTTCCTTCCAGATGAGAAAGTTCTCCTTGGTGCAGATCGGAAGTTTCATAGATCTCATCTCCCGATTTTGATCTCCACCGGCCATGGTGAATCGTTCCTGATCTAGATCGGACTGTTAAGTCTTCTTTTGGTCAATCTCGCTTTGATACCACTTGTTGGGGATGGAACGTTCACCTAGAGGGGGGGGGGGGGGGTTAGGTGATCTTGGTACTTTTTGAGTTATTAGCGTGAGTTATCAATATTCAAGCAATGCACAAAATTAACACACAAATAAATCACACCAGACGACACAAGATCTATAGAGGTTTTATGAGCGAAACTATATCCGCAAACGATAATGAAGTATCTAGTTGCTTACCTAAATCACCTAGAGGGGGGTGAATAGGTGATCTCTACGTCTTTTGCGGAATTAAGAATTAAACGTAAAGCACAACACACAAAATAATTCACAGCCACAGATAACACCAGGAATTTATAGTGGTTCCCCGTACTTGGGTACTCCACTGCCGGCCTCGCCAATCTAGCACCACAGCTAGACTTGACTACTCACTAAATCTCGGATCAGAATGATCCTACAAACTCGGAGTCAAACTCCTACAATCTCATAGAGAACCTCTCTTACAACTCGGAGAAAAACTTCTCCTACAACTCGGAGAACAACCTCTCCTACAGCTCGGAGATAACAACTCCTACAATAGATGATAAAAGGTTTTGAACAATAAGATACCAGATCTGAATAACAGAGGCGTTTTCTTCCTTCTCTTTGAATGGCTTTTGAGAACGATGAGGAAGAACAACGATCCTTCAAATCTGTCTTTGGCAATCCGAAACGATCCAATAGAGGTTGTAGAATCAGAAACGGATCGATCGAATCCTTCTTTGATAGAAATCAGCAACTCAAATGAGTAGATCGATCTTCAATCATAGGCGACAGCGAGGCGGCGCTTTTCTCGTTCTTTTAGATCAGGAAAGAAAATTAGGGTTTGAGAACGATTCGAAAAACTTGTTGTAAATAACCCAAGAGCGATCCTATATATAGAGGGCAATGATTAAGGGTTAAATCGACCTTAAACGCACTCAATATAGCCGTTAGGATCGGTAAGGAGCGTTTACGAACCGTCAAGAATAGAGGAAACAAATTAGAAAATAACGGACAGAATTCTCGAGACATAAGGGATCTCTCGAGAACTAACGGATCTCTCGAGATATTACAAAGATTTCGGTCTTAAGGACTCTCGAGACAAGCTTGCTCTCTCGAGTCATCAAGAACAGAAATACCGAGATCAACAGAACTTGCTTCTCGAGACATTAAACGACTCTAGAGACATGCTTGATCTCTCGAGACATATCCTTAGAAAAATTTATATTCATTTACTCCTTTTCGTCTCTTGAACAATTGCTGCAACCGCACTCCAAAGTCTTCAATAGTCTTGAAAATGAAGTGTACCCCAATAGAGAGATCACACATGAGTCATCACCATGTTTCATATAATGAGGAATTACATTGTATGAAACTGTGTTTGCAGACCCATTGTGACCTGACATTGATTTACACTTAGCAATGATAATCTGCAAGACAATACTGGAAAAGCATATCAAATACAAATGCAATTCAATCTTAGTTCAAGGGCGACTTCTCACAAATCAAGGTAATTGTGAATACAATTCCCAACAATCTCCCCCTATTTGTAGAAGTCAGAACCCTATACACTAAGTTGAATTACAGCAATATAGAATAAATATGCTACACTACACAAAGATATAGAAATGAACAAGTAGAGAACATCAAATCAACAATTATATATATATGTCTAAATTGAATTGTTAAGAAGACTTGATGTTCACAAAATCAGAACCAAAGCAAAATATGTCTTGTCAGCATCAGCATTATCCTTCAAGATCTCCTTTTCCTCTTTTCTTCTTGTCTGGAGAAATAAGCATAAGGCTTGGGATGGTAAAACAAAGGTGGAGCCGGAGCATCAGAATTATTATAACCAAATGCCCTGAAATGGATTCTTCTCTTCCTTTGAGCTGTCTCATGTTTTTCCCATTCAAGTGAGCTGTAGCATTCAAAACTTTTCATTTTGCCTTCACGGACTAACCTATAGGTTTCAAGAATTATGTCTTTTGAGACTGGGCTCCAGATTTCTGGTAGAACCTCCTCAACCTGAGCTTTGCTATGGCCTGCATAGCTAGAACTCGGAACAGATCTACTCGCAGAGGGACCTTTACCAAGTTTTCTTTTTCTTTTGGTCCCAGCCCTATCTGATTGATCTTCAACTATAGGAGCCTTCCCAAGTAGTTCTTCTGGCCTTGGAGAAAACTGAGGAACAAGAACATCTGGATCACTTTCTAACTCAGGAAAAATCTGATTATGAAGCCACGTTGCTGTTTTGAAGGAATAAGCATTAACATCAGCAATTTGCTTCTGCACCCTAGAAGAGAACTGATCAAACTGTGATTTCCATGAGCTTTCAATAGCTGACACAGAGCTTTCCACTAAATCTGTCATTCTTTCCATTATAATGTCCTCCCCCTTTCTGACTTCTATAGATAGGGTTTGGAGAGTATCATCTTTGAAATTTCCGACTTCATCAACAATCCGGAATGTATTCGCTTCAGCCTTGTCAGACAATGAGTCTTGAAGCTTTGTCATTATAAAAGTCTGAGCCAACACTGTGCCTACACCTTCAGTTGCATGTTCAATTGCTTTGCTCCCTAGGCACATCAATTCAGAGAGATTTTCATAATTTGATTTGATTTTAGCTAACTCCCTACCAAGTTCACTTTCAACTGAGGCAATCTTCCTGTGAACAATTGTCAAAGAGTTCTCAAACTGTTCACTCTGCTTCTTGAGCATAGCTTCAATCTTTCCCAGAAGAGAATCTGCATCAAGGATTAGAGGGGAAGGATGAGAGGAAGAAAGAGTAACAGCAGGTGCGGCATCAGGAACATCATCAGGGAGCTCTTCAATCTCAAGAGAGTGAACCACATTGTCCTCTTCACAACCTAGCTCATCTGGAGCATTCCTGGTTGTGTCAAACTCTGACTCCCCCTCAACATGTACTAGGGGAGGGGATGATTCATGAACGGAATCATCACCATCGTCTTCAAAAACAAAATCTGCACCAGACCCTGCCTGTTGGCCACTGGGACTGTGCACTTCAGATACTTCTTGTTGCAAAACCTTCTGAACATCTGAAACTCTGTCATCTGCCAAAGAAGTGTCTGCTTCAAGAACTGAGGGAGAAGAAGGGATGAACACATCCTTGTCAGAAGAAGGTATGTTCTCCTTAGCTGGAAAATCTGACACTATGACATCTGCTTGTACTGATGGAGAAGGAGGAGGTGATGGAACTGAATCTGGTAGAGGTGAAGATGGAGCTGGAATGTGAATATGAGCAGGTGATGGGATAGTATCTGATGGATCTGACTGTGTCACTGATGGAATGAATTCTGTTGGAGCTGATGAGGGCTGACCTTTGGCTTTGGAACGGATTGGCAGCTTGGCTCGACCTGAAGCTTTAGAACGAATCCGTAAAGGAAGTGGAAATGATGTTACTTTAGGTACCTGACCTTCAGAAGATGGAACTGGAATTTCTGCTTCACTTGCAACTGCAGATTTATGAGTCTCCCCCTCAGAAGTAGCACTAGCCACTCCCGGCTTCTTGATTTGAATGTCCCATCTCTGCATGGAGATGACATCGATCTTCTTAAGGTGATGGATAACTGCACCTTTGGACATGTCAAATATAGCAGGATTAAACTTATTCAGGAATAATGAGATGATCCGGGCAAAGTTTGGAGAATTAATGCAAGCCTTGATATTTGAGAATAAGATTGAGGCCCAATCTCTCTGTTTTCCTGACACAATTCCAATCACCAACTGAAATATTTCTTCAGACACATGTCCTCGTGTGCCTGTCCTGCAGAAAAGAACCTTGGAAACAATGTCCACTAAAAGCTTGCCAGCATCGTTCATCTTGTGCCTCTTCACTACAGCAAAATCTAAATCAAGACCACAGTACCTTGCTGTTCTCAACCAGTCAATTTCATTCAGCTCTGCTTCAGCTTCTATTTCAGACAGCTGCAAATACTTAGAAAGAGTCTTTGGAGAGACTTTGATTTTGATACCCTTAACAAATGAAATCAACATTCTTCCTTCCTTAATAGGCTTCACATTTATAAAGAACTCTTCAACCTCATCAAACAGCACCCGACAAGGATGCTCAAGAACGAAAGTAAGACCGGCGGCATCAAGCAAACAAAATAGGTTCTTGAAGTCATCGGATAAACTGGCGATACCTGAGCGAACGACCTCATTCCCGACGCCAATCTTTGGATGAGGAGTAGGAGCCATTAATGCGAGAGAGAGAGAGAGAATTGTCGAACGAGAATGATGAAGCACCGAGAACCACGGAAGCACCGACCTGTCGTCGCTCGAGAAGAAGTCGAAAGGTCTTGGAAGTCTCGGAAATGATTTGCGTGAACATCAAGTTTTCGAGTTCTAATATAAATATACTATCTTGATTTGACGTTTAAGTGACATTTTGAAGAAAAATAAGAGAAAGAGCAGCGCGTACCTGACGTTTGGAGTTCTTTAAAGTACTTATGTCTCGAAATCTTCAGCTTGTCTCGAGAAATCCAGCCAGGTCCCGAGACATGACTTGTCAAAAAACTTCCTGTTCGTCATGGTTTTGGTTGACTTGATCATTACTCCATGTTGAGCATTCCAAGTTCCGTCTTGAAGAAAGAGAACTTAGTCTCATCCAGTGGCTTCATGAAAATGTCTGCAACTTGCTTATCCGTGGGAACATAACTCAGATTTATGTCACCCATCTCCACATGCTCCCGGATAAAGTGATATCGTAGCTCGATGTGCTTTGTCCGACTGTGAGAGACTGGATTATTTGCGATAGCAATTGCACTGGAAGAGTCGCAAAACATAGGAATGTCTTTGATCTTCATGTTGTAGTCTTGAAGTTGATTCTTTATCCATAGAAGTTGTGCGCAACAACTGCCAGCAGAAACGTATTCCGACTCGGCGGTTGATATTGCAACACAATTCTGCTTCTTGCTACTCCAGGAAATAAGTCTCCTTCCGAGGAATTGGCACGTCCCGGAAGTGCTTTTTCTGTCGTCTTTGCTACCTGCAAAGTCTGCATCTGAAAAACCAATTAGTTCGCTATCATTACTTCTTGGGTACCATAAGCCAAGATTTGGTGTGCCTTTAAGGTATCTCAAAATCCGCTTTGCGGCAGTATTGTGAGATTCCTTAGAGTTCACTTGATATCTAGCACATACACATGTAGAGAACATTATATCAGGTCTAATGGCAGTAAGGTAGAGCAAAGAGCCAATTATGCTTCTGTACTTGGTTTCATCAAAAGGTTTCCCTTTTTCATCCTTGTCCAAAGACGTAGCTGAGCTCATTGGAGTCCTCATAGAGGTTGCCCTCTCCATTCCAAATTTCTTAATCAACTCCTTAGTGAACTTTGTCTGAGAAATGAAGATTCCATCTTCAGACTGTTTCACCTGAAGTCCTAAGAAATATTTCAGCTCACCCATACTGCTCATTTCAAATTTCCCTTGCATAAGTTTAGAAAACTTTTTGCAGAGGTTATTGTCCGTAGAGCCAAATATGATGCAATCGACATAGATTTGCACTAGCAAAATCTTGCCTTTTACTTCCCTAAGAAATAATGTTTTATCTATCTTTCCTCTTGTGAACTTGTTCTCAAGAAGAAAGTTAGATAGCGTCTCATACCAAGCTCGAGGAGCTTGTTTCAAACCATATAAAGCTTTTTGTAATAAATAAACATGATTGGGATGATCAGGATTAACAAAACCTGGGGGTTGTTCAACGTATACTTCCTCTTTAATGTCTCCGTTTAGGAAAGCGGATTTGATATCCATTTGATATACGGTGAAACCCTTGAAAGTAGCATAAGCAAGGAAGAGTCTGATCGCTTCGAGCCTTGCTACTGGAGCGTATGTCTGATCGAAGTCGATACCTTCCTCTTGTCTGTATCCTTTAGCTACAAGTCTGGCTTTGTTCTTTATGATTGTTCCTTCTTCATCCAGCTTGTTTCTATACACCCACTTTGTTCCAATGACATTTTTGTCTTTGGGTTTTGGAACAAGTGTCCATACCTTACAGCGTTTGAATTGATTTAATTCTTCTTCCATAGTAATTATCCAAGACGGATCTTCATTTGCCTCTTGGAATTTCTTTGGTTCGACCTGCGAAAGAAAACTCAAATGCATATTCTCATTAAAGGTACCTCGTCTTGTTCTTATTCCTTCATGAGGATCTCCTATGATCTGATCAACTGGATGATCCCTCATGTGTCGTAGCCCGAGGTTCCTTGCATGATTTGGACCGATAGGACTTTCTTCTACTGTTGGAGTATCTTCCGCCACTTGGATTGGCTCTTCATCTGGATGATCTTCTTCATAGGTAGTTATTGGGGGAATCTTGATGAAGTGTTGAGAATTTTCTTCAACTGGCTGATCCAAGCTTAAGTCCTGCAGCTTTGAACCTGTGTCTACAGAAGAAATGCTAGAGGAGCTGCCTTGTAGCATGCTCGTCTCATCAAATACAACATTAATAGATTCTTCTACCACTAGGGTTTTCTAATTAAAAACTCTATATGCCCTACTATGGCTACTATATCCTACAAAAGTACCTTCAAAGCTCTTTTCACTAAACTTAGTTTTGTAATGCTTTCCATTGTTTAGCACAAAGCATTTACTACCAAAGATTCAAAAATAAGAAATGGTCGGTTTCTTGCCCTTTAGAAGTTCATAAGGAGTCTTTTCATGGTTTTTGTTTATGAGTGCTCTGTTTTGCACATGGCATGCAGTATTGACAGCTTCAGCCCAGAAATATTCAGGTAGTGAAGAGTCACTCAACATGGTTCTGCAAGCCTCAATAAGTGTTCTATTCTTTCTCTCAGCTACTCCATTTTGTTGTGGAGTTCGAGGAGAGGAAAACTCATGAAAGATACCAAGGCTTTCACAGAATTTTGTCATGGCTCCAGATTCAAATTCTGTACCATGGTCACTTCTGATTTTGACCACCGAACAGTTAAATTCATTCTGGACTTGCCTGACAAAGCTAGTAAAAGTGTCAAAGGTATCTGACTTGTGTTTCAGAAAGAATACCCAGGCAAAACGAGAGTAATCATCTACAATAACCAATGTGTAAGACTTTCCTCCTAAACTCCTAATTTGCAAAGGACCAAACAAATCCATATGGAGCAGGTTTAAACACCTGGTTGAATCTTTGCCAATAATGCTCTTAAAGGTAGCTCTAGTTTGCTTGCCTTTTACACATGCATGACAAGGTCTATCTTTAACGCACTTAACATCTGGTGCATCGCGCACTAAGTTTTGAGAAAACAATTTATTAATAGTTTTGAGATTTATATGTGCTAATCTCTTATGCCATTGGTCAACAAGAGATGCACTATCTTTAGCTAAAAGACACACAGGTGTAGAAGATGATATACAAAGAAAATTTAAACAAAATATGTTTCTACAGCGAATGCCTGATAAAATCGTTTCATGATTTTCAGCTGACTTTATCAAACACTTATCTTTATGAAAATCAACAATGTATCCTTTATCACAAAGTTGACTTATGCTTATCAGATTATGTTGTAATCCTTCCACATAAGCTACATCGGAAAACGATACATTACCATTAGAAATCATACCATAGCCTTTAGTTATTCCTCTGTCTGAACCGCCAAAAATAACTTTTGGACTGTTCGCAACTGGAATGTAGTTTTGCAAAAGGCTTCCTGTCCCGGTCATATGCCGAGAGCATCCACTGTCCAAGTACCAGATAGGATTTTTATTGGCCTTTGGACATATCTGCAAAAATAGATTATTTTGCCTTAGGAGCCCAAACAGATTTGGGTCCTTGGTCCCTTGTCAGTTGAGCACCACGATGAATGTTAACATTGCGAGTGGTCTGCCTTGCAACGTTCACTTGTGGTCTCCTAGTATACGTTGTGTTGAACCAACAATCAACGGCAAAGTGACCAATTTTGCCGCAGCACCAACAGTCGAATCTATTGTACCTTCTTTTTACACTCTCCTGCTTAACTTTTTGAACGTTAGCTCTTGCAGGAGCAGTCCTTCTAGATGAGGATGCCTCATGGGGGCAGCACACACAAGGTGGTACTGTCTTCTTCGGCTTTGGTGCAACAGCCTTCACTTTTGGTGCTTTCTTAGCACTCGGACCATGAACAAATGGACCGTACCCTTTCCGATTAATCTCTTGATAGGGTGCTTGAAAAGCACTATCACCAAAGTTTCGGGGAGGAGCCCATTCCTTATGATCATTCACAGGCGCAAAAGGAATTGGTCGTGTGAAATGACCATATGAACTCTCCATATCATAAGCATTCGTAGGGAATATAACTCTCTTGAATGCTACAGGCTCTTGATGAGCTTTCCCTTTTTCTTTGGTGGTAGCTTTCTTAGCAACCAAACCATTCTTCTTAGCAATTGTGTTTTTAGAAGAATCGCTAGTACTAGCTTCATGCCCTATACCGCTTCCTTTTGCCTTAGTGGTAAAAGTACCAATAATTGGCAGAACAGTTTTAGGTTGAGAGAAAGCTTCAACCAACTTCTTCTCAGCCGCAAGCTGTTCCTCCAAGACTTTTATCGAATGATCTCTCAGGGCAAGAGTCTCTTCCGAGCTTTTGATCTTGTCTTTCAAGGCTTGGACTTCCTCTTTGAGAGAAGAAAGTTCTTCAACTTCTTTTCTCAAGTTAGATTCCACCTCCTTGAGAGCCATGATCTCCTTACCTTGAGTTTTGACGACCTTTCGGCACTTGTCAAAGCCTTTAAGCATTTTGGTATATTGAGACATAAGCTCAGATTCATCGTCTGAGGGGTTATCCTTTTGTTCAGCCGAAGCATAATCAGAATCAGATAGGATAGTGTGATCATTTACCTTTCCGGTGTACGGGGGTGCTTCTTCATCATCAGACATGGCCATCAGGCCGAAGTAAGCTTCTTCTTCATCACTCGACTCATCGGAGTCACTGTCGCTCAGAGTTTTGGCTTTCTTAGCGATGAAACTTCTATCTGATTTCTTCTTTCCGTGGATGGATTTCTTGTCTTCTTTTCTTCCACCTTCTTTCTTCTTGTAGGGACACTCAGCAATTACGTGCCCTGGCTTATTACAAAAGTAGCAAATAATGTCAGAAGAAGAATGTTTGTTCTGTTTGGATTTATACCTGTCATTATTGCTTGAGCCCTTCCTGTGATAGTCGCCATCACGACGAGAATGTTTATGATCCGAGGAAGACGGCTTGTTGTTCACGTGCCTTCGTTTGTTCAGCAGTTTCTTAAACTGACGGGAAATCAAAGAGAACTTCCCATCAGACAGTTCGGAACAGGAGGAGCTGGCTTCCGATTCTTCTTCATTATTAGATTCCTTTTCTCTGATTGGTATCATGGCTTTGCTCTTCTTTGAACTCTCTACCTTCAAGGCTAAGGTTCTTTCTTTGCTTGAAGCTCGATTTACATTCTCTTCAGACTTTCGGATGTTCATTTGCAGTTCATGAGACAACAGCTTTCCGAACAGATTCTGAGGTTCTAGACTGGGCAATTTTCCAAACTCTCTAATAGCAACAATCTTGCTATCCCAGTCTTTCGTTAGGGAATGCAAGAATTTGTCATTTAGTTCACCGTTTGTGAACTCCCTGTCGTAGTTCCTCAGACCATTGACTATCTTGAAGAATCTTTCGTACGCATCAACAATGCACTCCTTCTTATTCTGCTTAAACGCCTCGTACTCTTGATTAAGTAGAGACCTTCTATCTTCTCTTACCTCGTCAGTACCTTCCATTAGAACAATTAAGGATGTCCACATCTCTTTGGCTGATTTGCAGTGGATTAAGTTTTGCAACATGGAATCGTCCACTGCACTAGCAATTATGTTCTTAGCCTTCTTGTCAATAGCAACAAGAGCTATCTCATCCATATTCAAATCCATCATTTTCTTAGGTATCTGAACAGTAGGATTTGTTGACGAAACGGTCATGGGCACATGGGGACCTTCTTCCACGACTTGGAAGATTCTGGGATCTGCAGCTTCCATATAAAAACGGACTCTTTCCTTCCACATAGGAAAGTTGGCCTTAGTGCAGATGGGCAGTTTCAGAGAGGATTCCTTGACTCTATCCATGGCTTGCTAGCAACTAGAAGGATGGACCCTGTTCAAGGTGTTAACCTAGCAATGAACAGCGACCCTCTGATACCAATTGAAGTTTCTAGTTGCTTACCTAAATCACCTAGAGGGGGGTGAATAGGTGATCTCTACGTCTTTTGCGGAATTAAGAATTAAACGTAAAGCACAGCACACAAAATAAATCACAGCCACAGATAACACCAGGAATTTATAGTGGTTCCCCGTACTTGGGTACTCCACTGCTGGCCTCGCCAATCTAGCACCACAGCTAGACTTGACTACTCACTAAATCTCGGATCAGAATGATCCTACAAACTCGGAGTCAAACTCCTACAATCTCAGAGAGAACCTCTCTTACAACTCGGAGAAAAACTTCTCCTACAACTCGGAGAACAACCTCTCCTACAGCTCGGAGATAACAACTCCTACAATAGATGATAAAAGGTTTTGAACAATAAGATACCAGATCTGAATAACAGAGGCGTTTTCTTCCTTCTCTTTGAATGGCTTTTGAGAACGATGAGGAAGAACAACGATCCTTCAAATCTGTCTTTGGCAATCCGAAACGATCAAATAGAGGTTGTAGAATCAGAACACGGATCGATCGAATCCTTCTTTGATAGAAATCAGCAACTCAAATGAGTAGATCGATCTTCAATAGTAGGCGACAGCGAGGCGACGCTTTTCTCGTTCTTTTAGATCAGGAAAGAAAATTAGGGTTTGAGAACGATTCGAAAAACTTGTTGTAAATAACCCAAGAGCGATCCTATATATAGAGGGAAATGATTAAGGGTTAAATCGACCTTAAACGCACTCAATATAGCCGTTAGGATCGGGAAGGAGCACTTACGAACCGTCAAGAACAGAGGAAACAAATTAGAAAATAATGGACAGAATTCTCGAGACATAAGGGATCTCTCGAGAACTAACGGATCTCTCGAGATATTACAAAGATTTCGGTCTTAAGGACTCTCGAGACAAGCTTGCTCTCTCGAGTCATCAAGAACAGAAATACCGAGATCAACAGAACTTGCTTCTCGAGACATTAAACGACTCTCGAGACATGCTTGATCTCTCGAGACATATCCTTAGAAAAATTTATATTCATTTACTCCTTTTCTTCTCTTGAACAATTGCTGCAACCGCACTCCAAAGTCTTCAATAGTCTTGAAAATGAAGTGTACCCCAATAGAGAGATCACACATGAGTCATCACCATGTTTCATATAATGAGGAATTACATTGTATGAAACTGTGTTTGCAGACCCATTGTGACCTGACATTGATTTACACTTAGCAATGATAATCTGCAAGACAATACTGGAAAAGCATATCAAATACAAATGCAATTCAATCTTAGTTCAAGGGCGACTTATCACAAATCAAGGTAATTGTGAATACAATTCCCAACAGATAACGACAAGTGTACCGTATCGAATGTAGTATAGGTTATAAAACCAAGGTCGTATAAAAATCCGGGCGTGTTGATTACTCTTACTCAAGAAGATCTCTATTGTTCTATCAAAAAGTACTTTGATTTGGTTGCAATAAGAAAAATAACTTAACTTGAAAATTACAACTATTGAAGAGAGGGAGGACAAACTTTAGAGAAATGGATGAATAAAACAACAATAATTTTCATTAATTCAAAAGAGGAATTACAACTATTGAAGGGGGAAATTACAAGTGCAAGAAAAGTAAAACTAGATTACCCAAAACAGGAGAAATAATGCAGAAACAATGGAGGCTTAGACTCCAAAACAAGGTGTCTGATCATCTGGAGGTGCTCCCTTTTTATAGCTGAAAATTTGGTGTTACAGGCCCTTGGTCACGCCCGTGACCAAGGGCGTGTAAGGGGCGTGATTTGCTGTGAGCAGAGGAGGCGCTGTCTGGCTTCAATGCATGCATTACAGACGTGTCACGCCCTAGGTCACGCCCATGACCTGGGGCGTGTAATCATTAAAACTCGCTGCTGGCGGGAAGCTTCGGCGGGAAATTTGCGCGGGAAGAGTCACGCCCGTGTGCTGGATGTCACGCCCCCTGGTCACGCCTGTGACCTGGGGCGTGTAACTTTAAATGATGTGGCAAGCGTGCTCTGGATGCTGTGGCGAGTCGTGGTCGTGACACTGGGTCACGCACTTGGTCACGCCCGTGACCTGGGGCGTGTACTTGGCGAATACTTCACGGAACGTCCCCGGAGTGGCAGAAACAGGTCTGGAATACTTCGTAGGTTACACGCCCATGGGTCACGCCCGTGAACTGAGGCGTGTAATTTAACTTTTTGCTCGAAACAGCCCAGAAAACCTGAAAACACAAAATAAACTTAAGTTAGCTTATGAAATAAACAATGGAAGGATTTATATGATAAAATTCCTATAAATAACATAATTTTATATTAAAAACATAATAAACCTAAACTAAAAGATGAGTAAATAAATTACTCATCAAACACCCCCATACTTGCTCATTGCTCGTCCCGAGCAAACCAGTCTTCATAAGGGTAGGAAAAATTAATGCTAGAAAGAAATATGAAAGCTAGAGAGTAAAATGCGAAGTTCTATGCTGACATGC
Organism: Dactylorhiza incarnata; assembly: GCA_033032865.1. Classification (NCBI taxonomy): domain Eukaryota; kingdom Viridiplantae; phylum Streptophyta; class Magnoliopsida; order Asparagales; family Orchidaceae; genus Dactylorhiza; species Dactylorhiza incarnata. Next base: position 22,103,224 of record JAWHQI010000008.1, on the reverse strand, counting down.
GTAAATGTTTTAGTAAAAAGACGTTCTTGGCATAAATACTAATTTATGAAATATTCAAACTGCGTTATAATTATTTATTATCACTTTTAAAATGAGTCGATGGTCAATCAAAAAGTCATGTAAAGGGAGAAAATATCGTGATTGCTGAGATTTAAATTACTAGACTTGAACGCTCAGGGTGGCCTCCAAAGAAATCCATCAATGTCGACGGCCATAGGCTTGCCCGTTTGCACCTTCTCCACTACACTTCATACTAAATCAACTCTATGGATCTTTATGACTTAAATAGGGTATATTTTAAGGCTTGGGTTTAAGGGAGAGGTAAACAATGATAAACATGAAGGTGCATTACACTTAAACAAAAAGTTTTGAGCTAAATTAATGACTGCCACAAAATAAAGAAGCTTTACCTCCATACTCATATTTTTCTATGGGAAACACTCTCATTCTTTTTTTTAATATATATATTTTTTTCTTTTATATCACGAATCTTCATAATTGGGATCATTCCAGGTATGCATGTGCATACCTAGGCCGCATATCATTATGAGATTATTGCATTTTGATATAACCTTCATTTCTTTTGAATTGATACCCATAATTTTTTTTTCTTCATTCAAACATACCCAAATAAATTTTTTCAAAAATTTAGCTCAAAATTTCAAGTGTTCAATTGGGTTTTGGGCTTTTTAGCTTTGGTGTCAAAATTGTGTGATCAATGGTAGTAATTTTAGGTTGGGTGAAAAGGCTCAAACAATCCAAAGAAAGGCCTAAATCACTTCCATAAGGTTAATTTGTCTAAAGTGCACATGTTTCGAAAATAGCTTGGGGCAAGTTCTAGACATCGAGAAAGGACACCCTTCTGTTTAAATCGAGTAATACCTTTCTAACAATCTTCTACACACTCACCTAAACTACCTTCAGATAAGATCAGATTCGATTTTTAAAAGTGAAATAAATTATCACTACGTAATTTAATAAAACATAATTTTAGATTTATGCCAAGAAATTAATTTTACGCAAACCTTACTCAAATACAAGCATATGACTAGGAGCACTACATGAGTCAACAATTTTACTCAAAAGTTTCAAAAAAACTATTCTTGCACAAACAATTCTTAGTCCAAATGAAAAGTAAGTCTACTTTAGAACTACAAAGTAGCAAGTTGGGATGTTTTGACAAGCTAAACAAAAAGGACATTTCCTAAAATATATATATTATTATTTTTTTTTATAAAATTTTTTTAGATTATTCTTGGACTTCCCAAGATCTGCCCGGTGAAGGGTTTGCATGGTACTAGAGGCTGTGATGGGAATTCAAGCCCAAAGCGTCCTTTCCAAGAAATTTATTTTCGATTTTCTAATTTTTTTTTTGTTTTTGTTTTCAAGTAAAACTACAAAGAAATATATGCTACACCCCCATACTTAAAATTAAATATTGTCCCCAATGTTTAAAATTAAGTAAGAAGATAAAATTAGGAATTACACTTTTTATTTTATATATATTTTTATTTTATTTATATTTTTTTAAGAAAATGAAATAAATTAAACAAGAAAAAGAAAGAAAAATAAATAAGTGGCTAAAGGGTGAAGAGGGCTTCCCTGATCGATAGACGAGGTTGTCGGACAGAAAAAAAACCCTACAAAATTAAGTTAAACAAAGCAAACAAAAGATAACGTTGGGTTGCCTCCCAAAAGCGCTTTGTTTACCGTCGCGTAGCTTGACTAAGTGGCGTTCTACAAGTTTGTGAGGTTAAGCGTTTCAATTTTGTCGAGCGCTGGGTCGCCGGAATGATATAATTTCAATCGGTGTCCGTTAACTTTCAAAAGGCCTTGATCCGGGTGCTCTATTAGCTCGGTCCCATATGGCCAAATCTCTTTTACAACAAAAGGGCCGGACCATCGGGATTTTAATTTGCCCGGAAAAAGTTTTAATCTAGAATTATATAAAAGGACTAAATCTCCCGGTGAAAATGATTTTGGAAATTTTATTTTTTTGTCATGGTAAAACTTAGTGCGCTCCTTGTAAAATTTATTATTTTCATAGGCGTTTGCGTGTCATTCGTCTAATTCATTAAGTTAAAATTTTCGTTGATCGGAGGCTAAGTTCAAATCTAAGTTTAAAACTTTTAGTGCCCAGAATGCGCGATGTTCTAATTCTACTGGTAAATGAAACGCTTTTCCATAGACTAATCGGTACGGTGTACATCCGATGGCGGTTTTGTATGCTGTCCGATAGGCCCATAGTGCGTCGTCTAATTTTAGCAACCAATTCTTCCTATTAACGGACACAGTTTTTTCTAAAATTCTTTTTAGTTCATGATTCACCACCTCCACTTGGACATTTGCTTGTGGATGGTAGGCGGTAGATAGATTATGGGTAACTCCATACTTTGCTAAAATTTTAGCAAGTTGGTTGTTACAGAAATGTGTGCCCCGATCACTAATTAGTGCTCGGGGTGTGCCAAAATGCGAAAATAATTTTTTTAAAAATTTTACGAGGACTCTCGCGTCGTTAGTGGGGAAAGCTTGTGCTTCCACCCACCTTGACACGTAATCGACCGCAACAAGAATATATTTATTATTTAAAGAAGAGGTTAAAGGACCTACGAAATCTATTCCCCATAATTCAAAATTTTCGCATTCTAAAAATATATTTTGGAGCATTTCGTCCCGGTTAGAAATATTACCTGACCGCTGACAGCTATCGCATTTACTCACAATGGTGTGAGCATCTTTGAATAAGGTGGGCCAGTAGAAGCCCGCCTCTAGCACCTTCCTTGCGGTCCGGTTTGCTTGATAGTGACCACCGGTTGGTCCTTCATGGCAGTGCCGCAAAATTTGGACGCCTTCTTCGCCCGAAATGCACCTTCTTACCACTTGGTCCGCGCAGACACGAAATAAAAAGGGGTCCTCCCAAAAATAATTTTCAAGTCCGAAAAGAATTTCTTCTTTTGCTGACTTGAAAAATCTTTTGGTAGGACCCGGGCCACTAAATAGTTGGCCAAATCCGCGTACCAAGGGGTGGAAGAAGTCGTTACCTTTAAGATGGCGAGGAGGAGCTCTTCAGGGAATTTATCATCTATCTCAGCCTCCAATAGTGCTCCTGCTGCCGGGTTCTCCAGTCTTGAGAGGTGGTCGTCCGCCAAGTTATCCGCTCCTTTCTTGTCTCGGATCTCCAAATTGAATTCTTGCAAGAGTAGGATCCATCTCAATAGTCGGGGCTTGGCGTCCCCTTTATCTAGCAAGTACCGGAGTGCGGAGTGATCTGTAAAAACAATAATTTTTGATAGCGTTATGTACGGACAAAATTTATCAAAAGAAAAAACGATCGCTAGAAGTTCTTTTTCCGTCGTTGTATAATTAGCTTGGGCGGATGTAAGCGTTTTGCTTGCGTAATAAATTGGGTGAAAGTATTTATTCACCCTTTCGCCCAAGACCGCACCTACGGCAAAATCGCTTGCATCGCACATGATTTCAAACGGAAGAGACCAATCTGGTGAAATTAAAATAAGTGATTTAATAAGTTCGTTTTTAATTTTTATGAACGCCTTAGAACATTCTTCATCAAAGATAAACATGGTTTCTTTTTCTAAAAGATGCGTTAACGGTTTTGTAATTTTTGAAAAATCTTTAATAAACTGTCTATAAAAACTCGCATGTCCTAAAAAACTCCTAATAGATTTAATATTTGTAGGCGGAGGGAGTTTTTCAATAACTTCGATCTTGGCCCTATCGAGCTCGATCCCTTTACTAGAAACCTTATGTCCGAGGACTAATCCCTCACGGACCATAAAATGGCACTTCTCCCAGTTGAGTGCCAGATTCGTGTCTTCGCAGCATTGAAGAACACGATCAAGTTTCTTTAGACAATTTTTAAAGGAATCGCCATAGACTGAAAAATCGTCCATGAAAACTTTCATGATGTCCTCAACTAATTCATTAAAAATTGCCAGCATACATCTTTGAAATGTAGCTGGCGCGTTGCAAAGCCCAAACGGCATTCTTCGATATGCGAAGGTGTCGAACGGACAAGTGAAGGTGGTTTTCTCTTGGTCTTTGGGAGCAATTGGGATTTGGAAATATCCTGAAAGACCGTCAAGAAAACAATAGTGCGAGTGACCGGATAAACCTTCTAAAATTTGGTCAATGAAGGGCAAAGGAAAATGACCCTTGCGGGTAGCATCATTTAATTTCCTATAATCGATGCATACCCGCCAACCCGTAACAGTACGGGTTGGGATTAACTCGTTATTTTTGTTTTCAAGTACTGTGATTCCGCCCTTCTTAGGCACGACTTGCACCGGGCTAACCCAAGTGCTATCAGAAATTGGGTAAATAATCCACGCGTCTAATAATTTTATAATTTCGGCCTTAACGACGTCCTTCATATTAGGATTTAAGCGTCGTTGATGCTGAATAGTGCCGCGAGAATTAGTTTCAAGATTTATTTTATGCTTGCAGAATGAGGGATTTATACCCTTTATATCAGAAATTTGCCACGCAATTGCGTGACAGTGGTTATTTAAGATTTTAATTAATTCAGAAATTTCCGAATCATTAAGCGCAGAAGAAATAATTACGGGTAATTTTGAATTTTCTTCTAAAAATACATATTTTAGATTATCCGGTAGTTGTTTTAATTCTAGACTCGGCGGCTCTTCATAAGATGTTTTGATTTAAAAAATATTTAAATTTGTTTGTTCAAAATTTTCCTGTCGGGTCGTTTCTTCAAGACATAATAAAGTTTGTAACTCCGGATTTTTATAAAAAGGGGAATTTATTTCCGCAAAAGTTGATAAGTCTTCTTCAAAATTTGATTCTAAAATAAAACAAGAATCATCGTTAGTAATTGCATTTCTCATTGATTGATTAACATTGAAAATAACATCCTCTTCTCCAACTCGCAGGAGAATGTTTTCGTTACTTACATCTATTATATCTCGAGCGGTGGCTAGGAAAGGTCGGCCAAGTATTAGGGGTACTTCGGCGTCTTCTTCAATATCGAGGATGACAAAGTCTACCGGGAAGATAAATTTATCAACCTTTACTAGCACATCTTCAATGACCCCTATTGGGTATTTAACTGATCGATCCGCTAGTTGGATGCTTATATTAGTTGGGCTTGGGTTGCCCAAACCAAGTTTTTGAAATAACGCAAAAGGCATTAAATTTATACAAGCCCCTAGATCGGCCAAGGCGTGCTTGATTGATAAATTACCAAACATACACGGGATGGAGAACCTTCCCGGGTCGTTCAATTTTTGTGGTAATTTATTTAATAAAGCCACCGAACACTCTGCGCTTAAAGAAATACGCGAAAAATTTTCAAGTTTCTTTTTATTTGAAAGTAATTCTTTTAAAAATTTAGCGTACTTTGGCATTTGAGCAATTGCTTCGCAGAAAGGTACATTTATTTGGATTTGTTTTAAAATTTCAATAAATTTTTTATATTGCTCCTCATTGCGCTCATCTTTTAATTTCGAATGATAAGGAATAGAAGGATTTTTAAATATGCGCGGAGCTAAATCGGCAGACGGTAAAGCAGGTGAAGAAATAACTTGCGGGGGAGAAGATGAAACATTTACCTCGGGCTCGACCAATTTTGAAGAAGTTACCTCCTTTCCGTTGCGGAGTGTGATTGCATTAGTGCTCTCCCGTGGATTGGGCTCAGTGTTGCCCGGAAGTGCTCCTTGCTGGCGTTCGGAGAACATTTTTGCTAGCTGTTCAATTTGATTTTCCAAATTTTTGACCGATCCGGTGAGATTCTGGATATTGGACTCATTGGATGCAATGTACTTAGTGAAGACCTTTTCAAGCGGAGAGGGCTTGTGTGGTGGTGGTGGTGGAGGAAATCCGGGGGGATTCACTTGTGGGGGGCGTTGAGCATTATTGGGGTTGCTCCATGAAAAATTTGGGTGGTTCCTTAAGCCCGGATTATAACTATTGTTAAACGGAAGATTATTATTCGGGTTATAAGGAGGGCGATAAGAGTTCCCCATATAATCAACTTGCTCTTGAATGAAATTATTATTAAAATTATTTTTATTAGCCCAATTTGTGGCGGAGGAAGCAATCATCTCCGCCACATAATGTTTTGTGAGCATTTCTACTTGTTGCGCTAAGTTAGGGGTGGCCTCGACTTCAAAAAGTCCGGTCGGCTTATTAGGGCACGACCGTGGCGCATTCCACTGATAGGCATTCATGGCCATCTCCTCAAAAAGCTCTTGAGCAGCTTCGGGGGTTTTATTATTAAGAGTTCCCCCTGCGGCCGCATCAATCATCTGCCTCGTTTGGAGATTCAAACCATTGTATAAAGTCTGAACTTGTTTCCATACGGGAAGGGCATGGTGAGGACATCTCCGCAAAAGTTCCTTGAAGCGCTCCCATGTGTCGTAGAGAGACTCCGATTCGATTTGCATGAACGAGAGAATGTCCGTACGTAATTTAGCGGACTTTGCCGGAGGAAAATATTTCGTTAAGAATTTCTCCGTCATCTCAGCCCACGTAGTGATGGAACCTCTAGGAAGAGATCCCAACCATTGCTTGGCCTTAGTCCGCAAATAAAAAGGAAATAAGCGTAAACGGATGGCATCATCAGTGACACCATTTATCTAAAATGTATCGCAAATTTCCAAAAAATTAAGTAAATGTAAATTAGGATCTTCATCCGGTAAACTATCGAAAACGACGGTTTGTTGAACCATCTGAATGATGCTCGTTTTGATTTCAAAATTATTATTCTCCACAGCTGGGCGAATAATACTAGATTGTGTACCCTCCCAATTCGGTCTCGCATAATAGGACATGGTCCATAGCGGGGCCTCATTATGGATGGGATCACCCATTATTTCCTCGTTAGTTTCTCCGACCGACTCTTCGCGAATTATAGGCAGATCACTAAATCGGAGACGCCGCCGCAATGTGCGTTCAATTTCCAGATCAATCCAAATTCAAAATTAGCTGGAGAGTTGTGTCGGGTCATAAACCAAGAAGAAAAGAAAAGAGAGAAAGTGGTCAGAGAGAAAACCAAAGCAAAAAATTAGATAAATATATTTATTATATATATATATATATTTTTTATTTATTTATTTGGTGATTTAAAATTAGTCCTGGACTTCCCAAGATCTACCCGGTGGAGGGTTTGCAAGGTACTTGAGGCTATGATGGGAATTCAAGCCCAAAGCGTCCTTTCCAGGAATTTAGTTACACCTTGAATGATAAGAAAAAAAAATAAGAGAAGAAAGGAAGCGATAAAACCAATAGATATTCTCTTTCGAAATATCAACTCAGATCCCCGGCAACGACGCCAAAAACTTGATGAGCGAAACTATATCCGCAAACGATAACGGCAAGTGTACCGTATCGAATGTAGTATAGGTTATAAAACCAAGGTCATATAAAAATCTTGGCGTGTTGATTACTCTTACTCAAGAAGATCTTTATTGTTCTATCAAAAAGTACTTTGATTTGGTTGCAATAAGAAAAATAACTTAACTTGAAAATTACAACAATTGAAGACAGGGAGGACAAACTTTAGAGAAATGGATGAATAAAACAACAATAATTTTCATTAATTCAAAAGAGGAATTACAACTATTGAAAGGGAAATTACAAGTGCAAGAAAAGTAAAACTAGATTACCCAAAACATGAGAAATAATGCAGAAAAAATGGAGGCTTGGACTCCAAAACAAGGTGTCTGATCATCTGGAGGTGCTCCCTTTTTATAGCTAAAAATTTGGTGTTACACGCCCTTGGTCACGCCCGTGACCAAGGGCGTGTAAGGGGCGTGATTTGCTGTGAGCGGAGGAGGCGCTGTCTGGCTTCAATGCAGGCGTTACGGACGTGTCACGCCCTAGGTCACGCCCGTGACCTGGGGCATGTAATCTTTAAAACTCGCTGCTAGCGGGAAGCTTCGGCGGGAAATTGGCGCGGGAAGAGTCACGCCCGTGTGCTGGATGTCACGCCCCCTGGTCATGCCCGTAACCTGGGGCGTGTAACTTTAAATGACGTGGCAGGCATGCTCTGGATGCTGTGGCGAGTCTTGGTCGTGACACTGGGTCACGCCCTTGGTCACGCTCGTGACCTGGGGCGTGTACTTGGCGAATACTTCACGGAACATCCCCGGAGTGGCAGAAACAGGTCTGGAATACTTCGTAGGTTACACGCCCATGGGTCACGCCCGTGACCTGGGGCGTGTAATTTAACTTTTTGCTCGAAACAACCCAGAAAACCTGAAAACACAAAATAAACTTAAGTTAGCTGATGAAATAAACAATGGAAGGATTTATATGATAAAATTCCGCTTTTAACATAATTTTATATTAAAAGCATAATAAACATAAACTAAAAGATGAGTAAATAAATTACTCATCAAGGTTCCTCAAGACGGGGTGTCTTGAGTAGTCCTCTTTCCCTCTACGCCTACCCATCAGTGTGCTAGGCTCGGCAAACTTCGCCAAAAGATTCAGGCTCTCAAGCCTTACAACTCGGACCCGCAAGTCCCAACAGCCTTGGCCCGCAAGCCCCTACTGCCCCCGAGCCCGTAAGCTCGACACTCAGGCCCTCAAGCCCTACAACACGGACCCGCAAGTCCCAACAGCCTAGGCCCGCAAGCCCCTACTGCCCCCGAGCCCTCAAGCTCGACAAATCGCACCCGCAAGTGCACTGCCCTGGCCCTCAAGCCTCACAACTCTCCAACCCTCAAGCTAGACAAGTTGGCCTGCAGGCCTTACAAGAAAATATAGTAAAGAGACTATTACTTCTGCCGGATGAAGATCGACAACTTTAGCCTGTTGAAGATCGGCTCCTTGCGATTGAAGAAGATGCTTCTGAATCAGATCTTGAGTGCACGGTTCTTCTTCAAATCTTTTCTTAGCCTGATGAAGATTGGAAACTTAACAGTCGATGAAGATGACTGCTTCTTCTTTTTCTTTCTTTCTTTTCCTTCTTGCGCCGCTTGTACTGTTTGATTCGCTATATGCGCAAGCTCTTTCTTTCTGATCGATTTCTTCTTTATTAGTGCAACCTCTTATCTCTTTTGTAAGACTGCGAGGTCCCCAACGGTCTTCTGAAAAAGTGCCTTAAGTGTCAGACTCTCCTTTCCTTAAGAGCACGCGCTGATTAGACAATCAGGCGGCGGCATTAATTGCTGACAGCACGTCCGTAAGATTTGAATTCTGTCTTGAGGATATTTGCATCATTACAATGACAAGCTATCTCTGACTATGTCGTCGCGATCTTCCTTCTTGCATCATGTGGTCGTGATCATATTGTTCTCTCGACGACATCCCTTCTTTACGACGATGTCCTGTGTCTTCTCTGCATTCGACAAACAGCATTCTGCGATCGACGAACTTACCATCCTTCGTTCGACGATCGACATTCTTCGTTCGACGATCTTGCTATGTCTCAGCGATCGACGAATACGCAACTTCTTGGCGGTTGCTTTGCTCATCATCACGATGACAGACATACTTTGTCGACGACGTCTCCTATTCTTCTCGACGATATTTCTTTAATTTCCTGAGACTTTAAGCTAGAGAAGTAATCAAATACAAAGTTTTCTATTCATGACTTGGTGACTTCTTCAAATCAGGAATCATGTGGGCAAGATTCCCAACAATCTCCCCCTATTTGAAAAAGTCAGAATCTCAATTCAAGACGACTTTCACTGGACAATAAATATTATAATCTTAACTTTGAGCATGTAAGATTGTACTTATCTTTGCTGAACTCCCTGAGTGCATCAAACTTGTGGCTCCCCCTTGATTTGATGTCTCTTCTTTACGGCTCCCCCTACTTCTTTGCACCCCCTATCTTTGAGGTCTTCTTGAGCAATCTTGTCTTGAGCATTTGATGACTGCTTCTTCTTTCTCCCCCTTTTTGACTTCTGTCCTGGAGCTTCTTTTGAGTAGACAATAGTCCAAGGCTCCCCATTGCTCGGTTATTGTTCATCCAACTTGTTCCTGTAAACCCATTTGGTTCCTATGATGTTGTGTCCTTGGGGTCTTGGAACCAATTTCCACACTTTGCATCTTTTAAATTGGTTCAGTTCCTCCTGCATTACAGCAATCCAAAATGGATCCTCTCCCATGTCAGCATCGTACACACCAAATACGTAGGGTTGGACATTCTTTCCGAGTGAGTGCCTCACTCGAAAAGAGTGGGGATTATGTACAACCCCGTATTTGTCGAGTGGGGCCCCCCGGCATAGGATAGGCAGGTGAGGAAGCCGGAAGGGCATTCGCCTAGGTCGCGAGAGGTAGAGTAGCCTCAAGGCGAATGCGAATCTCATCCCCAAGGTATCCACCAATTCAGGAATGCAAGTGCGCGGGAGGCCAGGCGAGTGGTGCCCCCGTAGACCACTCGCCAAGTGGACTCAAGTACGCGAGAAGCCCAACGAGTGCTGCCTTCACGGACCACTCGCCCAGAAGGTTTAGGGGGGGAATTACCTAGATACCCACTGTGGGCTGCCAATAGCCCTTCAGGACAACGGAGTTAGGCTGTTAGCAGACCAATTTGGGGTGCGGTTAGTAAAACTAAAAGGCGGATTTACGTTAATAGCAGTCCAGACTTTCCATCCATGGTCATGAGAGTTTAGTGAGGGAGAAGTATGCATGGGCTACACCCCCCTGTGGGTCCGAACTCAAGAGACCGGTTGACGGTTTCAAAAAACTCCCCCTGCATTAGGTTGGCAAACCTTTTGCGGAGGTTGTCATCAGTAGACCCAAATATTATGTCATCAACATATATTTGGACTAGAAGACACTTGCCCCTTGTTTACCTAAGAAGCAATGTATTATCTATCTTTCCCCTCAAGAACTTGTTCATGATGAGAAAGCTAGACAAAGTCTCATACCAAGCCCTGGGGGCTTGCTATAAACCATAAAGAGCTTTCCTAAGTAAATATACATGATTAGAGAGGGTTGAATGCACAAAACATGTTGGTTGTTCAACATGTACCTCTTCCTTCAAGTCACCGTTAAGGAAGGTTGATTTGACATCCATTTGACACACTTTGAACCCCTTGTGGGCATCATAGATAAGGAATAGCCTAATTGCTTCTAACCTTGCAACAGGGGCAAAGGTTTGATCAAAGTCTATCCCTTCTTCCTGTCTATAGCCCTTGGCTACCAACCTTGCCTTGTTCTTTATGATTGTGCTATTCTCATCTAGCTTGTTCCTGTAAATCCATTTGGTGCCAATAATATTATGTCCTTGAGGTTGTGGCACCAACTTCCATACCTTGCATCTCTTGAATTGTAGAAGTTCTTCTTGCATTGCTTGAATCCAAAAGGTGTTTTGGTTCCCTTCTTCAAACTTCTTAGGCTCCATATGTGATAAGAAGCTCAACAATAGGGCCTCATTATGAGCCCTACTTCTGGTCAGTACACCTTGGTTCTGGTCTCCAATAATTTGTTCTCTTGGATGATCTCTTAGGTTCCTTGCAGCTGGAGGCAATCTGTCCTCAGCTTGCTATAACATTTCTGTTAGTTCAACATTGTCTTCAGCATCTTGGACCTCTTCCTCTTCAGGGATTGCTGCATTTGTATATGCCTTGCTACTGCTGGGTGTGACTTGCACAGACATCTTTTCCATGTCCTTCTCATTTCCTTTCAAAATAGAAGAGCTAGACCAACTATTATATATTAGGCTGGTCTCATCAAATACTACATGCATAGACTCCTCTACAACATGAGTTTTCTTGTTATGCACCCTATAAGCTCTATTATGTGAGCTATAGCCAACAAGAACCCCCACATTGCATTTCCTGCAAACTTTGTTAATTGAGATTTTCCATTGTTTAAAATGTAGCATTTGGAGCCAAAGATTCTAAAATATGAAATTGTAGGTTGTTTGCCTTTCAGAATCTCATAGGGGGTTATTCCATGAACCTTATTGATGGAAGCTCTATTGAGAACATAACATGCAGTATTGACTGCCTCAGCCCAGAAGTATTCTGGGAGTGAGGAGTCACTAAGCAATGTTCTCCCATCTTCTATCAAGGTCCTATTCCTCCTCTATGCCACACCATTTTATTGTGGAGTCCTTGGGGAGGAGAACTCTTGGGTGATACCATATTCTTGACAGAACCTTGTCATGACTTTAGATTGAAATTCTGTGCCATGGTCGGTCCTAGTCCTGGCCACAACGCATTGTAAGTCATTCTGAATTGCTTTGACATAATTTATAAAGACATTCAAAGTATCAGACTTCTTCTTAAGGAAGAATACCCATGTATATTTTGAGTGATCATCAACAATCACCAAAGTATACAACTTCCCTCCTAGGCTCTGAATTGGCAAAGGACCAAACAAATCAATATGCAAGAGATAAAGACATCTTTCAGTGTTTTTGGAGCCAATACTTTTAAAGGTGGCCCTTATTTGCTTACCCATTTGGCAAGCATGACAGGGACCACTTTTAATACATTTTAAATTAGGTCTATTCCTAACAAGGTTTTTAGAGAATAGTCTATACATTGTCTCGTAGTTAATGTGAGCAAGTCTCTTGTGCCATTGAACACAAAGAGACCCATTCTCATTAGCTACAAGACATATAGATGTAAGATAATTACTGCATATAAAGTCTAAGCAATAAACATTCACACTCCTAGTGCCTGAGAGAATGGTCTCTAAGTCATTAGACTTTTTGATCAAGCACTTGTCATTGTGGAATTCAATGACATAACCTAGATCACATAGTTGACTTATTCTTACTAGGTTGTGTTGCAACCATTCAACATACGCTACCCTTGTGATTGAGACTACGCCATTGGAGATCATACCATATCCCTTGGTGATTCCCTTTTCAGATCCCCTAAAGATAACTTTGGGTCCATTCTTCACAGCCTTGTAGTCCTGTAGAAGATTTCTTGTTCCTGTCAAGTGCCTTGAGCACCCACTGTCCAAGTACCAAATTTGGTTAATGTTGGTATTTGAACTAACCTGCAAGAAGGAGTTTAGTTACCCTTAGGAGCCTGATGGCGCAAATCTCGCACACCGCTATAGGCGGTAGCTCGACTGCGGCACGAAACGGCAGTGTACCGATCGTTCAAGTAATATAAAATGGGAATGAATCCCCAAGTATCGATCTCAAAGGAACACGGTAAGGTGGAGTTTATTATCGAGGAAGGACTTGAGATTGAAGTCCTTTCGAGCGGATGGATGCAGAAATGGGGGATTTGGTTTGTGAATAATAAAATAAAACAACTACAACTACTCCTATGCAATGCCGCTATGCAATGATTCGCTTGGCGGAATGGAGACTAGGCAGGCCTTGAACGCGCTGCGTCGCAAGGGCGGATGGACGAGTAGGCTAACGGATCAAACTATGCAGGCCTTGAGCGCGCTGCTTCGTTAGGCGGGATGGAATACACGGGCCGCTATGCCACGCTTCGGTAGGCGGATGGGCGAGTAGGTTAACGGAATGAGGGTCGTCGGCACCTCTTCGACAAGCACGCCACTAGCAATTGCTAGTGCGGCATACGAACGTGACGGCGGGATGGAGGATGGAATGGGGCGCTCCTCATTCACACATATGAATAATATGATTCCATAAACATGAAATTAACATTAATAAACAAGATTCATAGTGTCATCATCTAAATATAGAGATTACAAACAAATACAACCACACAAGTAGAAGAAAGAGGCAAGAGATACGACCGAATCCGGAGTCTCATTGTAGATTCACGATGGGAATCGTCGGGTTGTCAATCCACGTCCTAGATCGGTCCCAACTGCGTCCGGGGTAGAGGAGGGATGTCACACCTCCCAATGGACCCGTCTTCTCCAGCGTTTTACAATCCGGCCACGTCTGATGCGAGGAACTCCTTCCTTGGCGATGAAGATGAGTGTAGAATCTCCTCCTTGAAGCCCTTGGATGATGGAGGAGGCCTAGGGGGCGAATACCAGCGGAAATGGGCGGAACGGCGGAGCTGGGCGAGAAAAACGGCGAGATCCGACCTAAATCGCGAGCAGGGCAATTTATAGGCGCTGGAATAAACAGTGCGCACGATCGTTGGCGCACGACCAGTGGTCGTGCGCACTGGAGTTCTGCGATCGTGCGCGTTGCCTGGGCGGAGCCTGAAAGGAAAGAAATTTATAAAATACAATGTTCACACGACCAGTGGCGCACGACCAGTGGTCGTGCGCACTATCGTAAGTGGTCGTGCGATAAGCCAAACAGAACTCATAAAATGGGCGTTAAGTGCGCACGATCAGTGGCGCACGACCAGTGGTCGTGCGCGATAGAACAAGTGATCGTGCGCAGTGTTCCTGTACAGATTTGTACCGGGAACACCTGTACGACTCCTGTTCCAGCATAACCACGAATCCTGCCACTGAAAGTGGCACTTAACGATGCATGAAAACTACTAGAGATGAATAGCAAGAAACAACACCAAAAATGGGCCTAGAGGTGCACTTAGCAAGGAGTATCAAATATGAGTGAAAACATGTCTAAAGTGAAGTGCATAGACTAGAAAACCGGCCCAGATGAGTCCATAAATGTGTATATATTTGGGACTCATCATACCCCCAGACTTAACTGTTTGCGCGTCCCGAGCAAACCATCTCTCGCGGACAGGAAAAACATAAGATGGCGAAGAAACTATCAAGCGGAGTACCATGCGAAGTCGCATGCTCATGTGCGTAGAAATACAGTAGATAAAATTTTTAATTATACATATTAGTTTATAATTTCCTAGGAACGTATTTATATATTACATGTACTCAAAAATTGAATCACAGTGAATCACAAGGTCGTACATAGGAAGAAAGTAAACTGAACGCTGAGGCGAGCATTGCCAAAGATCGGGGCTCGAGACAACCTCCATTGAAATCCATCAATGTCGGTGACCATAAGCTTGCCCGTTCGCACTCTCTCCACGGCACTGGTTTGACTCAAATGCGTGAATCAATAGGACTTTAGGTTTTAGATGAGGCTTGGGCTTAGGTGAGGATAAACAAAGATAAAAACGACGGCTCAAGCACTAAACCCAAATAAGCTTATGCAGAAATTATTCTCGTTCACCACACAAACTCGCGGGTACATCACACCCCCAGACTTGGACTTAACAACATGGGTGTGTGCACCGCCTACTTCCAAACATATATTTTTACACAGATTTTTCATTAAAGCTCATATCTTTTTCTTTTCTTTTCACTTCTCTTCTTTTTCTTATTTTCTTTCTCTTTTCAAAATATTTTCAGCAAAATAAGCAATGAAGCGCATCCACATTTTCACAAAAGTATCACAACATCAACACCCCAATCATTCAAATAACAAACAACTAAAGATCAAATTTGGGTGTGCGACTAGGATTGGCTTTTAGGCTTTGGTGAAATAAAAGTGGGGCTGAATCAAAGAAAGGGTAGGCACAACTGGGCTAACGAGGATATAGCGATAGGAATAGGCACAAAGCTCAACCGGGCCAAAATGATGGCCTATATCATATTCACGCAATTGACTAACCGTATGCCCATGCTTCAAGAATCGCTTGGGGCAAGTTCTAGCCACCGAGAAAGATAATCCTTCCTCCTGACTCGGGCAATACGAGGCTAACGAACGTCTACACACATCCCTATGCTACCATTTGATTCACACCAGATTCACCAATTTTTGAGTGTAGTAAACAATATCTACGCAAATAAAAAAATATAAACTAAAACCTTACACAGAAATTGAATCTACACAAATTTCTATGCGAGTCATGAGCACTCGACTAGGAGCACTACAGGAGTCAACATTTTACTCCGCCTAATAATCCTAAGCTAGCACAATGATTTCCCAAATCGCACAAAAAGAAATGAGTTCAGCTCAAGACGTGCCAACAGCTAAATGCACGCTCGATTGGGTGATGTGGTGTGCAATGAAAATAAACAAAACATTTTAAATGAAATCTTCTAGTATGCAGTGCAATAGTACACGTGAGCGGGTAAACAAAACTACTCTCCCCCAGACTTAAACTAAACGATCAGCATAATATATGACATGAAAATCAGCAAAGGCTAGAGAAAGAGAGTGCCCAATGCTCAGCAAGTGAGCATACCAGAAGACGCGTGAAAAGCTGAAGCAAACCCGCCATTCAGAATTTGCAATAAGTACCTGCAGGGGTGAGCTCCACAAAAACAAAAGAAAGCAGAAATGCTAAAAAGAAATGCAACTAACTAAACAAACTGGATAAATTGAAATTGCAAGAAAAGTAAGATAACTACTGGGGTTATTGTCATCCCAGCACGACTTATTCAGGCTTTGTACAGTTCTAGCTTATAGGCCTATGAAAAAGAAAATGCACAGGTAACTGTTCTAATATGCGCATCGGTAGCGGGTACCGATACGGAGACAGAGCAGTCACCCCTCTACCTAAATATAAATACCTGCTCCTCACAGGTAGAGGGTAGAGAATGTAAGAAGAGGAGGAGGCCTGGTCCTCACTCATCTCACCAAAACTGTCCTTGCCCAGCAAGGTATCATCTACAGGGAGGTGGCAGGAGGAAAAGGCAATGAGTGGAGTTTCCTCTATGGAGGGGGAATCAACCTCCTCACATAAGAGGATGCTCTCATCATTGGCTTGAGCAAAAAGCTCCAAGTCCTCCTGAAGTACCTGTGAAGATTCAACATGCACAGACTCAGATGAAGGAAGGGCGTCAAGAAATAAAGAAGACGAAGAACATAAATAAACATCAATCGGGGGAGTGATCCCGGTCTCACTCCCATCAAGTTGGGTAAGTAAAATAATGTTTGCATTGTCATCAATGCTACAAGATTCGGCGGGATCAACGGTGGCCAGGCTTAGGATTTGGACTTCCTCCACCGGTGCTGAGGAAAACTCCTCTTCACCTAGAAGGTTGTCCTCCTCCATAGGAGTAGGCATAATACTAAGATCAACCGCCTCCTCTTGTGACACATCATCGACAATGTCGTCAGAGACGAATGTAGTATGCACAATAGGGGGAAGAATAGTGCTCGGATAAAAGTCGAGCGCCGATTCCTCACAAAGAATTGAATCCACTAGGGGTGGTGGATGCACATGGAGAATAGGCTCAGCAATGTCGGTGCATAGATCAACCGCACATCCGGTGACCGTATCCATGACATTCCCTTCAAGATGTGAAGGTGACAACGACACATAACCGGATGTTGAAGGTGTCCCGCCAGAGTTAGGAGTTGGGACGATCCGGATATCCGGCTCGTCATCCTCATCCAATTGGCGAAGATACTCGGCACAGTCCTTCAAGACATGATCAGTGCTCCGACAAAACTGGCACTGCCTTGCGGGCTTCTTTGGCACAGCGGGGGCTGAAGCCGAAAAGAAGTAAGACGGTAAAGGCTCAGCAGAGTA
The DNA here is from genome assembly GCA_033032865.1 of Dactylorhiza incarnata. Classification (NCBI taxonomy): domain Eukaryota; kingdom Viridiplantae; phylum Streptophyta; class Magnoliopsida; order Asparagales; family Orchidaceae; genus Dactylorhiza; species Dactylorhiza incarnata. The sequence goes on along the minus strand of JAWHQI010000008.1, from coordinate 22,085,873 downwards.
ACCGTAAGACTTACGCGCACCATATGGAGTACCAGACGAAGTCGGTCCTCCATACGCTGGGCTATAAGAATTATGCCTACTATTCTCAGTAGGGCATTCATCACTAGAGTGGGAGGTAGCTCCACACCAACGGCAACGGAAATTAAGATGTGCCCACATAGTGCGAAGATAAAATGATTCAAATAGAAAAACGCTATTGTGCGAAATACCACACCTAACAGAAATTACTAAAGCAACCTAATTAAAACAGGAAAATGAAATAAAAAGAAATAAAACAAAGAAATGCAATTTACAAATGGAAGGGCTTCTCTCTCAGGTTCTCCCTCTCCAGAAAACTCACACGACTGTGTCCCCCGGCAACGGCGCCAAAAACTTGATGGCGCAAATCTCGCACACCGCTATAGGCGGTAGCTCAACTGCGGCACGAAATGGCAGTGTACCGATCGTTCAAGTAATATAAAATGGGAATGAATCCCCAAGTATCGATCTCAAAGGAACACGGTAAGGTGGAGTTTATTATCGAGGAAGGACTTGAGATTGAAGTCCTTTCGAGCGGATGGATGCGGAAATGGGGGATTTGGTTTGTGAATAATAAAATAAAACAACTACAACTACTCCTATGCAATGCCGCTATGCAATGCTTCGCTTGGCGGAATGGAGACTAGGCAGGCCTTGAACGCGCTGCGTCGCAAGGGTGGATGGACGAGTAGGCTAACGGATCAAACTATGCAGGCCTTGAGCGCGCTGCTTCGTTAGGCGGGATGGAATACACGGGCCGCTATGCCACGCTTCGGTAGGCGGATGGGCGAGTAGGCTAACGGAATGAGGGTCGTCGGCACCTCTTCGACAAGCACGCCACTAGCAATTGCTAGTGCGGCACACGAACGTGACGGCGGGATGGAGGATGGAATGGGGCGCTCCTCATTCACACATATGAATAATATGATTCCATAAACATGAAATTAACATTAATAAACAAGATTCATAGTGTCATCATCTAAATATAGAGATTACAAACAAATACAACCACACAAGTAGAAGAAAGAGGCAAGAGATACGACCGAATCCGGAGTCTCATTGTAGATTCACGATGGGAATCGTCGGGTTGTCAATCCACGTCCTAGCTCGGTCCCAACTGCGCCCGGGGTAGAGGAGGGATGTCACACCTCCCAATGGACCCGTCTTCTCCAGCGTTTTACAATCCGGCCACGTTCGATGCGAGGAACTCCTTCCTTGGCGATGAAGATGAGTGTAGAATCTCCTCCTTGAAGCCCTTGGATGATGGAGGAGGCCTAGGGGGCGAATACCAGCGGAAATGGGCGGAACGGCGGAGCTGGGCGAGAAAAACGGCGAGATCCGACCTAAATCGCGAGCAGGGCAATTTATAGGCGCTGGAATAAACAGTGCGCACGATCGTTGGCGCACGACCAGTGGTCGTGCGCACTAGAGTTCTGCGATCGTGCGCGTTGCCTGGGCGGAGCCTGAAAGGAAAGAAATTTATAAAATACAATGTTCACACGACCAGTGGCGCACGACCAGTGGTCGTACGCACTATCGTAAGTGGTCGTGCGATAAGCCAAACAGAACTCATAAAATGGGCGTTAAGTGCGCACGATCAGTGGCGCACGACCAGTGGTCGTGCGCGATAGAACCAGTGATCGTGCGCAGTGTTCCTGTACAGATTTGTACCGGGAACACCTGTACGACTCCTGTTCCAGCATAACCACGAATCCTGTCACTGAAAGTGGCACTTAACGATGCATGAAAACTACTAGAGATGAATTGCAAGAAACAACACCAAAAACGGGCCTAGAGGTGCACTTAGCAAGGAGTATCAAATATGAGTGAAAACATGTCTAAAGTGAAGTGCATAGACTAGAAAACCGGCCCAGATGAGTCCATAAATGTGTATATATTTGGGACTCATCAGAGCCCAAACAATTTTGGGTCCTAGGTCCTTGTTAGCATGATGATATGACCTCACACCAGCTGCACTCTTTGCAGGAAGACTCTCCTTTGCACTTGGCACATTGGGATTGTACCAGCAATCTATGGCAAAGTCTCCCTCTTTACCACAACACCAACATTCATGAATGTTGTATCTCCTCTTCTGAACATTTCTTGAGGAAATAACATTACTATGCCTGTGTTCAGGAGGGGAGACAGCTACAGTTTTCCTATTTCTTTCAGCAATGATTTGACTGAATGTCAACCTATGTGCAGTCTTGATGCCCTTTGTCCTAATGGCATCTGCTTGCCTTGGCTTAGGGGCCAGGCATGATTGGATGGCATTAGACATTGAGCAACATGACCTCTCTACAGGTTTGACAACATCCATGTTCTTTGCTGGACAGAACTTGGAAGAGCTGGCAACCATGCTCTTGAATGATGGGGCTGAGGTACCAAATACAAATGGTCCAGGTTGGGCCATTTGAATTTTCTCATGGGGAGCCTTCATATCACTCAATCCCATGCCCTTTCTTCCACTATAGGAAGGAGTATTTTCCTTCCTATAGGAGCTTCCATTCTTCCAGTGACAATACATGCTTTCATGGTCATACCTGTTAGAGGGAAGTAACACCTTTTGAAAGGTGGTTTGAGGCTTAGCCTTACCCCTACTCTTGTCTCCACTCCCTTCTCCTACTTCCAATTTGTTGTATCCTAGTCCTCTCCTATAAGTTTGACAGGAGAAGGTGTCAATAATAGGGAGCACAGATTTGGGCTTGGAGAATTGAGCCACCAGGCTCTTCTCTTTCAGAAACTTCACCTCAAGGTCCTTGATGACCGTGTTCTTTTGGGATATGGTGCTCAAATGGATAATTGTTATCCCCTTCAGATGGCTAATTTCTCTATACATCTGACCCATCTTGGTAGATGATTCAGTGCAATCTTGTTTTTCCATATTAACGGAAGTGATGCATAAAAATGCGTCGCAATTATAAAAATACTTGACGTGCAAAATTATAACTACAAACGATAACGGCAAGTGTACCGTATCGAGTGAAGTATAGGATCTCGCAAGATCAAGGTCGTATTAGACTCGGGTCATGTTAAGTACTTCTACTTCGAGTGAATGTTTATTATCTTATCAAATATAAATTTGGAGTTGGGATTGCGAATAGTAAAGATTAGAAATACTAAAGAAATTAATTTGATGATTTAAAAGTTAGCACCCGATCTTTGAATCACCTCGGAAATAAAGAATATTGAAATGAGAATAAAATGCAATTCTCTTGTTGAAGAGACTTTGACCGTGGAGGTTCCCAAAGTATGAACACTCCTCTTTCGAGGTTTAGGTTCAACTAAGCTTAGGTGTATCGACCGAACTTTCGTTCTCAAATCGCATCGCCTAAAACTTGCCTTAGGTTGTGAACCTCACTATTGGATTTTACTCCAATCCGGAAGAGTTACGTCGTCCTCTCTCGAGGGTTGCGTTCTACTCCTTTTACCAATGAGCGATCAATTCGGCTTACGAGCCTCTCGGCTAACTAAAGAACGAAAACAATATGAATACTATATATTAATGATATAGCCTCATAATAATTTTTTTAGATCAAAGATAAATTGTAGGCGTTCAACAATTAGAGAAAAGCAATTACGCAAGTTATAACAATATTAACTCATCCTCGGATCATCGCGATCGGGCACTATAGAGATTAGTTAGTCATGGAGATGGGAAAATCATTATTATAAAAGTGCGACATCATGAAAAAGAACAAAAGTTACAAGAAACAAAATTGAAATATGACAAAATTTAAGTGAAATAGAAATACAATTTTATTGCTAGTGGACAAAGGGATTACAAGAAATAAAAGCGCGAGGTTACACAAAAAATCTAAAATGAAAGGGGGGGAGGAATACACGATTAAATTAGAACGTCCAAAGATAAACAACCTTAACACTAGAATTATAAAATAATAATTCAAGATTCCAAATAAAATAAAACTTGAGTCTACGTAAAAAATTATCTCTTTTTAATCTCTCAAAATATATTCTCTAAACAGAACAACTTCTCAAATCCATATTATTCGTCCTCCCCTCCTCCTTCCCCGGTAAGAAATTTATAGGTAGCTGGACATTAAATGGCCGGGCTTGGGTGGAGGGAGGTTGACGGCGATGATTGAGGCAGCATCTTTGGGAAACGGCAGAGCCATTAATGGCAGTGTGGAGGAGGCAGCCAGGGAGGAGGCGGAAGTGGCTGAGCAAGGGTGGTGGCGTTACACATCATGGAGGTTTGCTGACGTGGAGGCTCACAAGGAGGAGGCTTGGGGCGGAGATGGCCGGAAAAGCTGCTGGTGGAGAGCTTGGGCGGAGGAGGCACGGGGGAGCTGCAGGTGCGGAAGTGGCCGGAGCTCCATGCAAAGGTGGCGGTGGCTGTTCTAATATATATATATATATATGAACGTATATATATATAATAAATAAACATATATATATATATAATCATATATATATATAATCATATATATATAAACGTATATATATAATCATATATATATAAATAAACATATATACATATATATAAACATACACATATGTATATATATATGTAGATATGTATGACAGCTTGCGCGAGTTGGCGAAGATGGCGCGGCGAAGCGGGAGTTAAGACGACATGAAATTGGACGAGTGCGGCTCGAACGAGCGCGACCAACGCGGCAACTTCAGTGAATACTTCATTTTTCAACACCATGAGCGTGGTCGCGACATTAATCCTACAAAAATATATAAAACATAAATTAGTGAGATAAAATTAAAATATATGAGTTATTAACTAAAATAGAAATAAAATTTATAAATTTATATTAAAATTATACAAAATTATATATTTAAAATAAGTATAAATCATACTCATCAAACACCCACAAACTTGAGCTTTTGCTCGTCCCGAGCAAAACCATAAGAGGTATTCAAAAGGCATTAATATCATTTAGAATTCAACTAAAAATTTATTTACATCAAAAGAGAGTTAAGATTTAGAATTCGAGGATTTTCGGCTTAAGTCCTAAATTATGAGATTAAATAAAAAGAGAAGAAATGATTAGCTAAGAATTCTCAAATAAATTTACTAGCACACAAAATTGAGTAATTTTGCAAACAATACTTTAGATAAAAATTATTAAAACCTACACTTGAAGAAACTTGAAGAAAAGTAAGAACTACTACTTATGCTCTCCAAATATTTTAATTTAAAACAAAAATGCAATTGTATTGGCTAGGGGTTTTTTGGGGGTTTTATGAAGAGAGATTTGATTGGATGTGATGAATTTTATCCTCTCACCTCCTTCTCTTTTATTTCTTTTTGGATTTGAATATATTTAGGAAATCATGAATTTTATCCTCTAATTTCCATTACATATATTCTTTTCATAATTTTTTTTCATAATAAGGGTGCATACGTTTAGGGAATAATGAATTTTATCCTCTTATTCCCATGCCGTATGATCTTTTCTTGGGTTAGGGGAAGGCTAAAGGATTTGGGCTAAAGGGTTAAAGGCTATTTTAATTTTTTTTTTAGATTAAACAAAAATACTAGAGAGCAACATTTAGTAGATTTCAAATTTTCTAAGGATCTAAAAGTATGAGATTGAAATAATTATAATCTAAACATGTTACACATTATCACTACAAAATTGAGACTAATTAAAAATAAGCGAGAATAAATGCTAACTAAATCACTCTAATTAGATTAACATCATAAAATGATTCTTAAGTTAAAATCGCCTAAAAACTAAATCTAACTAACTATGATTAAAATAAAAGATTTAGCAAATTAAAATGATAAAAAATGCTTATAAATATTCTCAAAATAGTTTTGTGAGCGAGAAAAGGGTAAGATGGGGTTTATTATTATTTTTGTTTATTTTTTTCTATTTTTTCAATTTTTTGTGTTTTTATTTAAGGGAAAAGTAAAAGAGACACTCCCCCATACTTAAAGATAAACATTGTCCCCAATGTTTATAAAGCACGGGGAAGGGGGAAAACAAAAGAAAAAAGTTCACTAAAAAAAAATTAAAGCAAAAAGATAGATAAGCATGGGGTGCCTCCCAAGAGCGCTTTCTTTTTCCCGTCTTTAAGCTAGACGGTTAGTGTTAGCTAAAAGGAAAATAAAATTTAAGGTGCACGGGCAACTCCCTGAATATGCGTTGCGGGAACTTGGATGTGATCCGTTGCCCGGCGACTCCTCCACTTGCTATTTGATTCTCCTTGTTGCTTTTAGGTTGAGAGTGTAAATTTGAATCACCTATCCATACCTGAGGTGATTTGAATTTTTGTAAATGAGCGGCAAATGGGTCCACGACGACGTTTAGTTGCGACGGCTCATCCTCTACATGAAAATCATTAGGAATTGAAGAATCAAAAGCAAAGGGGTCAGAAACAATTTCACACGGATGAGTCACTTGTGAAAGAAAAAGATTAAAATCCGATTGTTCGTTTAAAATAAAGGTTTTCTCCCATAAAATAATCGTTATGTCAAAACGCGTAGAATCATCATTTTCATTTATTTCATTTTCAAAAATAGGTGGCGTTAGCGAATTATCATGAAAATGCGAAAAATTTTGACATAACGAATTTTCTAAAATCTGGGAGAGAGGAGAAATTAGGGAATCAAAATTTTTAGGAGATGAAATTTCTTCATCGCCGCGAAGACTATCCGGGTGGCCGCCCACCATGAATAATCCACGTCGGTGATTGAAAAAGAATCATCAGCGTTATCTGGATTATAAAAATTATTTTTCTTATAATAATTATTTTCCTCATGAAAATTATTAGAATAAAAATCATGAAAATTATTTTCATAAGATTCTTGAGAATTACCTTTATTAAAATTAAAAAATTTTCATAAGAAAAATTTTGAGAATGTAAATTATAGCTAGAATTCTCATAAGAGTTAGAAAAATTATTTTCATAAGAATCATAGAAATTATTTTGAGAAAAATTATTTCCATAACTAGAATAAAAATTATTTTCACTATTAAAATTTTGAGAATTTTGAAAATTAGAATTATTAGCGTTAGGAAAATTATTCTCGTAGAAATTTGAAAAATTGCTTTCACAAAAATTACTTTTATAGGAAAAATTATTTTGATAATTGTTATGAAAACTATTTTTTTTATTAAAATTTTGAGTATTTTGCGAAGAATGTTCCCTAATAACATTATTTATCCTAACCGCGGCTTCTAAATCATTGATTTTATCTTGAAGCGCGTTAATAGAAGCAGAAAGTTCTAAGACATTATTAGCATTTTCAAGCGCGGCGGATAGCCAAAACATATATATTTTTAAAAACAAACGGATTTTAAATGAATGGAATTGAAATAAAAATAAGAAAATATTTTTTTCTTTCTTTTCTTTTAAAAGCGGATTAATATTAGTCTTGGACTTCCCGAGAACTACCCGGTGAAGGGTTCTCAGCGGTACTAGGAGATGTGATGGGATGAAAGCCCAAATCTCTCTTTCCAAGAATTTAGGTTGCGCTTTTAATTGAAAATAATTTTTTTTTATATTTTAATAAATAAAAAAAATGATAAAATTAATAAAATTCACTCTTTTCAAAATATCAACAAATGTCCCCGGCAACGGCGCCAAAAACTTGATGCATAAAAATGCGTCGCAGTTATAAAAATACTTGACGTGCAAAATTATAACTACAAACGATAACGACAAGTGTACTGTATCGAGTGAAGTATAGGATCTCGCAAGATCAAGGTCGTATTAGAGTTGGGTCATGTTAAGTACTTCTACTTCAAGTGAATGTTTATTATCTTATCAAATATAAATTTGGAGTTAGGGTTGCGAATATTAAAGATTAGAAATACTAAAGAAATTAATTTGATGATTTAAAAGTTAGCACCCGATCTTTGAATCACCTCGGAAATAAAGAATATTGAAATGAGAATAAAATGCAATTCTCTTGTTGAAGAGACTTTGACCGTGGAGGTTCCCAAAGTATGAACACTCCTCTTTCAAGGTTTAGGTTCAACTAAGCTTAGGTGTATCGACCGAACTTTCGTTCTCAAATCGCATCGCCTACAACTTGCCTTCGGTTGTGAACCTCACTATTGGATTTTACTCCAATCCGGAAGAGTTACGTCGTCCTCTCTCGAGGGTTGCGTTCTACTCCTTTTACCAATGAGCGATCAATTCGTCTTACGAGCCTCTCGGCTAACTAAAGAACGAAAACAATATGAATACTATATATTAATGATATAGCCTCATAATAATTTTCTTAGATCAAAGATAAATCGTACGCGTTCAACAATTAGAGAAAAGAAATTACGCAAGTTATAACAATATTAACTCATCCTCGGATCATCGCGATCGGGCACTATAGAGATTAGTTAGTCATGGAGATGGGAAAATCATTATTATAAAAGTGCGACATCATGAAAAAGAACAAAAGTTACAAGAATCAAAATTGAAATATGACAAAATTTAAGTGAAATAGAAATACAATTTTATTGCTAGCGGACAAAGGGATTACAAGAAATAAAAGCGCGAGGTTACACGAAAAATCTAAATTGAAAGGGGGGAGGAATACACGATTAAATTAGAACGTCCAAAGATAAACAACCTTAACACTAGAATTATAAAATAATAATTCAAGATACCAAATAAAATAAAACTTGAGTCTACGTAAAAAATTATCTCTTTTTAATCTCTCAAAATATATTCTCTAAACAGAACAACTTCTCAAATCCATATTATTCGTCCTCCCCTCCTCCTTCCCCGGTAAGAAATTTATAGGTAGCTGGACATTAAATGGCCGGGCTTGGGTGGAGGGAGGTTGACGGCGATGATTGAGGCGGCATCTTTGGGAAACGACAGAGCCATTAATGGCAGTGTGGAGGAGGCAGCTAGGGAGGAGGCGGAAGTGGCTGAGCAAGGGTGGTGGCGTTACACAGCATGGAGGTTTGCTGACGTGGAGGCTCACAAGGAGGAGGCTCGGGGCGGAGATAGCCGAAAAAGCTGCTGGTGGAGAGCTTGGGCGGAGGAGGCACGGGGGAGCTGGAGGTGCGGAAGTGGCCGGATCTCCATGCAAAGGTGGCGGTGGCTGTTCTAATATATATATATATATAAACGTATATATATATAATAAATAAACATATATATATATATATATATTTATAATCATATATATATAATCATATATATAATCATATATATATATAAACGTATATATATAATCATATATATATGTAAATAAACATATATACATATATATAAACATACACATATGTATATATATATGTAGATATGTATGACAGCTTGCGCGAATTGGCGAAGATGGCGCGGCGAAGCGGACGTTAAGACGACATGAAATTGGACGAGTGCGGCTCGAACGAGCGCGACCAACGCGGCAACTTCAGTGAATACTTCATTTTTCAACACCATGAGCGTGGTCGCGACATTAATCCTACAAAAATATATAAAACATAAATTAGTGAGATAAAATTAAAATATATGAGTTATTAACTAAAATAGAAATAAAATTTATAAATTTATATTAAAATTATACAAAATTATATATTTAAAATAAGTATAAATCATACTCATCAGGAAGCAATCTCTTGGGCTTGCCTCTTGGCCAGCTTTTTGCTCTTTTTCAGAGCTTCCAATAGAGCACCATATCTGTCAATCAATTGATTGACATCTTCCTCAGTTTCTGAATCACTTCCACCAATTGATGAAGGTGCTCCAGATTCTGGGCCAGTCTCATACTCAGAAGAGGAGATGGAGTGAATTAATACCTATTAATTTTCAGAGGTGTTCTGATTGTCCTCCTCATCAGTTATGGCCATGAGGCCTAGCTGAACATTGCCCTCTTCATCGTCCTCTAAATCACTATCTGAATGTGATAGAGGGGCCCTAATTCCAATTCTAGCAGCAGGATAATCATCTTCCTTTTCTGCTGCAAACAGCCCAATATAGGCTTCTTCTTCAGCATCTGAATCTGAGGATGAGGATTCAGACTCACTCCAGCTTTTTCCTTTCTTTACAAGGAAGGATTTTTCACCCTTCCTATCCTTTTGGTGGTGATGCTTCTTATCACTCTTTTCCTTCCTTTTGACTGGACAGTCAGCTATGACATGTTCAGGCGTACTGCAGCAATAACAAATTATGTTATTTGAAACATGTTTACCAGATTTAGAATCATACCTATCACACTTTGGGTGTTGCCTTTCAGATTTGATGTAGTCTTTCTTGGAGTGTGAGGAGGAGGTGGGCTTGTTCTTCCACTGCATTCTCCTCATCATCTTCTTGAAATGCCTTGAGAAGGCAGCAAACTCTTCATCAGAGGAAGAGTTATCTCAGGTGCTGATTTCAGATTTCTCAGATTCAGCAATCCTCTTTGGAGGAGACACCATCCCGCCCTTGCTTTTCTTGGAGCTGTCAGCCTTGAGAGCCACAAATTTCTCCCTTGCATGAGCCTTTGTTGAGGTGTCCTCTTCCTTTCTTGCAGATAACTGCATCTCATAAGAGAGAAGCTTTCCAAATAGTGTATGGGTAGGACTCTCACCAAGCCTTGCCACTTCCCTGATTGCACAAATTTTTGTGTCTCAATCCCTAGTTAGAGATCTAAGGAACTTATCATTCAGCTCATAATCAGTGAACACTCTCTCATAGGTTCTTAGTTCATTTAATATCCTAAAGAACTTTTCATAGCACATGGAAATGCTCTCTTGGCTCAGCTGCCTGAAGGCTTCATATTCATGATTGAGGAGTGACTTTCTATCATCCCTCACCTCAGTTGTTCCTTCCATATATACTACTAATGTATCCCATATTTCCTTGGCAGTTGTGCAGTTTACCAAGTTCTGAAATGTAGAGTCATCAATTGCATTAACAATTATGTTTTGTGCTCTTTTATCCATAGTAAACAGTGCAAGTTCATACTTGGTCAAGTCATTGAAGGACTTGGCCACTCTCCTTGTTGGATCTATGGTGGAGGAAGTTTGAAAGGTGAAAGGCCCTTGTTTTACTGTGATGTAAATCCTTGGGTCAGATGCTTCCATGAACAATCTAACCCTTTGCTTCCATATGCCAAAGTTTTCTTTGTTGCATATGCGCAACTTCATGGATCACATCTCCTTCTACAATCCAGAGGAGGCCATTGGATTGAGATAAGACTATTCCTTTATAGGATCTGGTCAGACAGTTATGTCCTTCTTTACCAACCTCGCTTTGATACCACTTGATAGTTTATTTATGATATAGTCTTAGTTACCTAGAGGGGGGGGGGGGGGGGGGTGAATAGGCTTCTTTTATTTTAGGCTAACTGTTTTCTGATTGTAGGTTAGTAAAAGATCAAGCATAGAAAACACACAGATTTATAGAGGTTCCTCAAGACATCGTGTCTTGAGTAGTCCTCTTTCCCCCTTCACCTTTCTAACAATGAGTTAGATAAGGCCAACTTCTCCAAACTCAGCTCCAAGAGCCTACAGCACAGATCCCTTATGATATCTCATGTTTTCCAAAACCCTACCTCAGGCACAATAGCCCTACCTCAGGCTCAACAGCCCTACCTCAGATCACACAATGATCCTACACTCAAGCTAACCTCTCAGCTCTACAACTCAGGCCAAACAGCCCTACACCCTCAGGCAAAGATGCCCTACAAACTCAGAACAATTATGTTCCTACAGAAGTGATAAGATGGGATTACAATCAGAAGATAAAAGAGGTGGCCTTCTGCTTCTGAACAACTGTTGTTGCAGTCTTGAACCAGGGAGGAGTAGGAATGCCCCAACCTGATTCTTCTTGATCCCTTCCTTCAGATAATGGACTGGATCAGCTTTCTCTTTCTTGAGTTAAACAACATGAGCAATATCTTCTCTCCTTGCAGCCTCAGGTAATCAGAAAGTGAAAGCTTCTTGGCTGCCGACAATGGAACAGTAATCTTGTTCTTCTTTTGTGTGCTGGAGAGTAAAAAGTTGGAAGAGTTTTTGCAAAGCCCTAACTTATTCTTTTTATACTCCAATGATCTTCAACGGCTCTTAGCTGTCCTTCTGACAAGTATGGGAGTGATTGGTGGACCCTAAGAGGCCTTTCTGCAGCTTGTGCCAAAAGCAGAACCCGCCAGATCATTTTGAATCTGTCTCAGCAGTTGGGCTGAGATGGCCTGCTGTCTCAGCGGCTACTTCTGTCTCGTCCCTGCGGATCCGCTGAGACAGACATTTGTCTCAGTGGTTTTCTTCTATATGTAGCTCAGCAGGCCCAGACACCTTCTCAGCGGCTCCTGCCCTTGTCTCAGTAGTTCAGCTGAGACTGAGAGCTTGTCTCAGCGGTTTTACAGTAAACCTACTGAACATACATCACACTATGGTATGACCTAACCCTGCATGGTCATGAAACATAATGGGGTTTATCAAATACAACTTGCACTTTGCATTGAGTGTGAAGCTTCTTCAAATCGAGGGAACATTGAGGGTCATTTTCCCAACAATCTCCAATGTGGATGTTATCTTTTAGTTCTGTTAACTAGGTATCGTAGATCTTGCATCTAGTAGAGATTACCTTTGTCAACCCAGCAGTTTGGAATAGACCAAGAATGGCTTTGAAGATTTCAGATGCTGCATTGAAAGAGTCGACATCCACATCAAACCCGGAGTTGACCTTTGGAGGTACCATATAATTTGTAGTACCTATAGAGGAAAGAAAGGGAGAAAGAGAGAAAGAGAAAGAGACAAGAAATACATAGGAGAGCTTGGGAGAGGAGGAGAAAGAGAGCAGGAATGAGAGAATTCAAAAGCGTAATGAATTTGACGACAATCTTCCTTAAAAGAAGATGATTTATCGCTACTTAGGGTTTTATCCAAAGCACCGTCGAAAAGATTAATAAACAACGTGCCAAAATGTGTCTAAGCAGCTTTTATAAGTGAAACTATGCGTGCTTGTCATGTTGACATTGCGTCGATTAGAACTCGATGCACCTTCGAATTTGACGAGCAAGTATTCATTCGACGTATTCGTCGATATGAAGTCAACATTGCGTCGAATGCTATTCGAATTGTCTGATTTAGATGGCTCTCAAAGCTAGCGTTGAATAGACTTAGGCGGTACGTCAAATTCTATTCGATGCAACTCTGAATAAATAGTTCTATTTTCTTAGAAAGTTCTTGTTGTTTTTCCCAGCACTGATTTTATTGAAAATAGTATGTAAACACTTATTTTCATAAACTAAAGAAGATAATATGAAGATTCAAAGTATAAATCACTCCCCTGTTGGATTTGGGTCCTTATTAGACCATAGTTCTTCCTTCCTCTTCCATTATCTCCTAGGAGGCGCTACTACAAAATTAATTTTAAGCTACACATTTTTTAGCCAAGGTTCAAAAACCGTTGTTAATACATTAGTAATAGCCATGATTGCAAAATCGTGGCTAATAATTAAGTTTTATCCAGGGTTGCAAAACAGCATGGCTAATACTTAAGTATTAGCTAAGACAAGCAAAAATCATGGCTAATATTTAAGTATTAGCCACGACGAGAAAAACAACGTGGCTAATACTGAGTATTAGCCACAACACTACCTTAATTTTTGCGAAATAGGAAGAGACCCGCTCGGTTTCTATTTCCCCCTCCCTTCCATATTCTTTCTCCTCCATCGATTAGGGCAGGTGCCGCACGATGCACTGAGAAGAGTGGAGCAGCGGGCGACAGTTCGATTATAGTACTCGTGCTTTCCCTCGTCGTCCATTTTTTGTCCGCCGGGCTTCTGAATCTTCTCCTCCAGGATCCAGTGATTGCATCGATTCATCTTCCTCTAAGGTATGATTCTCCAGATTTCATTTCTTCACTTCTTTCCAGTACTCACGCTTGCCCTCGTCGTCCATTTTTCGTCTGCCCTAACTCCCGACAGTACCTTCTCTTTCTCCGTCGTGGACACTCCTAGTCGTCCTTCTGCATCTCATTCTAGGATTGCAGGGAAGGCATTGCTGGAGCTCAAGGATGGGTGGAATGACACTAAGAGAATGTTTAGAAGCTGGAGAGTGCGAGACCAAAACCCATGTGGTTGGGCCGGAGTCACCTTCCATTTCCCCGACCTTTGAGTTAGATCAATGTCGGTGTTTTTAAAACCACTTTTGCCCTAATTTTCTTTCTCAAATATCTATTTAGCTTACCGTTTCTCATTGTCGGGCAGAAATCTTCCCTACATGTTGTAGTCCTACTTACTCCTGCACAAATAACTTAAACATTAGAAGGATCTCAGGTTACCTTGGGCCCTATGTTTTTACCATTGTAAGGTTCTATGAAAGAGTAGAAGGGTCTTTCCTGTTATCCTTTAGGATGGCAGAGAATGAGTTTATCAAGCCTTGATTTATTATGTTGGTACTTCAAATGTGTATAAAATGTATCTACATATAATAAATCAGCAGAGTGTTTTATTTTTCTAGTTTTGGCTTTAGCCTTTTGATTGTTGATTTTTAACTTCTCTGCATTATTCTTGCCTATAGGTTTCTTTTCATTATTTAGATTTACTTTGTTAGGCACAGTTATTTTATTTGGATTATTACTATTCTTATCCTTAGTTAGTGCACTCCTCTCACTTGATTGATATTCACTAGGTCTAATAAATCTAACTAGAATTTTCCAGGTTGGTCTACTAGTGACTTCAGTGCTAATGCAAGGATCTGCTCGTAGACCTAGGTGTTTAAATCTCATGGAGAGATTTTGTGTAATATCTTTGAGCTTTTGACTCCTCCCATTGAGAGAGTCCTCAAAGGCTTTTGCCTTTGTTAGCTCTTTTTTTAACTTTTGATTTTCATTTCTTATGTCTATCAATTCTGTTTCTTTTTCTTGAATTTCATTTCTCAGATTATTATTTAGTGAATATAATTCATCTTTCTTAAAATGTTCTAATTCTTCCCTATTTGTTTCTAATTCTTTTTGTATATTGAGGAAATCATTGCAAAACTATTTAAAGCAATTTTTAAATTCATCAGAATTGAAATCAATATCATCAAAACCTGTTCTTCTTCATCATCTGAAGATATCCCCAATACTATCATGCAGGCTGATTCAACATCTTATTCTTCATCACTCTCTGATGAAGAGGAGCTTGACTCTGCTTCAGAGTCACTCCAGGTTTCAGCAATGAAACCTTTGGCTTTCTTCTTGTCTTTCCTCCTGAAAGACTTCTTCTTCTGCTCATCTTTGTTGCTGCTCCTGTCTCTTTGTTCTTGTGGGCAATCAGGAGCTATGCGCCCTGGCTTGTTCCAGGAGAAGAAAATCACCTCCCTCTTTGGAGTCTTATCTGTTGGAGTTTCTTAGGTGATCTCAAAGCAATCAAGCAGTTAGTATTACTGCCAACGCAATATGATCCTATAGGGTCGCACATAAAAGTGTTTGGAGAAGTTGGAGAAATAATTGTGTTGGCCTTACTCATATTGGATATGAGTAGAGGACCAATCCTGTGACTGTTCGGAATTAAATTAAGAATGTCTCAAATGGGAAATAAGTACTCTTGAAGAATCGTCGAAATGGTTTCAACGAATTCTTTAGGACTTAGCAAATTCGTCGAAACTGTTTCAACGAATGGATTTATATCGACGAATTTGTTGAAAGAGTTTAGACGAAACTATGTCAATTTGTCTATTCATGTTCGTCGAAATTGTTTCGATGAATAAGATACAAATTCGTCGAAAGTGTTTAGTCGAAATTGTATCGACGAATTCATCGAAAGTGTTTCGACGAAAATATGTTGATTCGTCGAAAGTGTTTAGACGAATTATATCATATTCGACGAATTTAAATCTTGGCGGAATTGTTCTGTTTTTCCCAGGTCTGCGGATAACCTGTTTTTATGCCTTGTGTATAAAAGGGACGAGATTAGGTCTTCTATACATCGATCCCCTTTGCAACATCAGAGACGGAAGCATTCCGAATCCTCGTCCCATCCGCCGACCTAGATTTCGCCGATCGTCGCCGCCACCCCTTCAACGGACCTAGCAGTTCGTGGGGACGCAGAGGGCTTTTCTTCTCCGACCCATTCCTTGTACGACAGGGCATTGGGGTTCTCCTTCCTTATGTGGATCTCTATAAAGGGGCCGACCAATTTCGGTCCTTGTAACTCAAAGTTTGTCTACCGGATTTCTTCTTCGAGAATCTTGGTTGAGTATTGACTCAATCCCGGAAAGGTATATCACATTTTTCTTTCCTTATTTCTTGATTCATGAAATCGCAAGATACTTACTCTTTGAGTTGTTCTTGTTTTGTTTCTTCCGCTGCGCATATTTGATATGCTTTTATCATTTATGAAATGGTATAAAGAAAATCTAACATTATCATATCTGGGCTTTGAGCTCCTCTCTCTTCTCCTTGAGTCTTCTGTCTTGACCCACTTTTTGAATCTCATTGCTAGGAGACTGAAAATTTTATCTTCGGGAGTGGAGTGCTCTCCTTCAGCATCTTTCAGAGCAAGGCTCCTTTGGATAGGAGTTGGAGTTGTCTCTTTTGCCTCTGTTTCAGCTCTGCTTTTCAGTAGCATCTCATATGATTTAATAGATTTCTCTATGGCATCTGGACTCTCTGATGGCCCAGATCCTTGAGTCCCATGAGCTTAGGAAGCATGTTAGGATCTTGTCATTGATATCTGTCAAGGATATTTCCTTGTCCGGACTCCTTAGCTCATTAATAATGATGCTGAATCTGTCATAAATATCAGCAACACTTTCATCAGCTTTCTTTTGAAAAATCTCATATTGGGATATGAGAAAGGACTTCCTGTCTTTTCTTTCATCAGAACTTCCTTCTACCATACTGGTGAGAGACTCCCAGATCTCTTTTGCTGTTTGGCAGTCAGCTACTTTCTAGAAAAGTTCATCTGACATTGTGGAGACCAGAATATTCATAACCTTGGCATCACATGCCTTCTGCTTCTTCTCAGCCTTTGTCCACTCATTCCTTGGGACAACTTCCAGTGTTGAAGATCCATTGACATCTTGTCTGACTGGAGCTGGGGGACCTAAAAGTATAACATCAAAGATGTCTTCATCAATGAAGTTCTTATACAACTTTATTCTTGCCTTCCATAGTGTAAACTTATTCAGATTACACAATGGTGGTCTTGTTGAGGTATAATCCTTAAAACTCATTTTCCTTAAAAATAGTTTTAACTGATTTACAATAAAGAAATGAGAGGAGGAGATCTTTTGATCAAGGTGTAAACCTTTTGATGATCAACCTCCCTCTAATACCAATTGAAAGTGCACAGTGTGCCTCTGAATATTCTCTAGAGGGCGGGGGGGGGGGGGGTGAATAGAGATTTAAATATTTTCTATCCTAATAATGCACAAACAATAAAAACTACTAAGTATTATGCACTAAGCAATCCAAAGACAGAATAAAGTAAGCACATATTGCTGAAAAGAAATAAACACTGAAAATTGAAGAAAGGGACAACACCGAAAATCACACACAAAGACACAGGAATTTTATAGAGGTTCCCCAAAATATGGGTAGTCCTCTCTTCTACCTCCCTGGTAGGATTGCACAACCTGTGCCTGAGTCTTTTGATAAGGAGACTCTTAGAACCACCAAGTCTTTTTTGATAAGGAGACTCTTAGAACCACTGTCTTTTTTTATAAGAAGACTCTTAGAACCATTGAATCCATTGGAAGAGGGATTAATAATACTCTTTACAGTTGGAGGAAAAAAAGAAGAAAGGAAGAAGAAGAAGATAGAATTTTGTGTTTCAGAATTCTTCAGAAGCACTTCTGCTGCTTCTGTCTTTCACAGGATCTGAAATAATGAACTCTTGCTTATGATAGTGATGATTGCAATGGTTATTTGATTTGATCCTTCTCTGTCAATACTTCTTGAAGACTGGCTGCTGTAAGATGAAGAGTATGAAGCAGCTCATTTATTTTTACTGTGCTGAGAGAAGACTTGTTCTTGTCTTAGGGTTTCAGTATGAAGAAGATGAACCATCTATTCGACAAACAAGAATAATGTCAATAACTGTATGTTTTCTTCTTCTCTTTTGCATACTTATGCTGTATGATTAGGATTTCAAATCCTTTCTTCTTTTGGGCACCGAATGTTCCTTTCTTCTTTTGGGCACCTAATGTTCCTTTCTTCTTTTGTTCCCGACCCGTCCATCAATTTTGAATACCTTCCAAGAATAATTTTGTTGTGTCCTTGAAAGCTCCATTCCATTCTTGGCAATAATCGAGCCATTGGAGAACTTTCTCTTGCTTGGTGGTCCTTCAAAAAAGGTTTTATATGGACAGTAGAGAAAGTTTACTTTTTCAGAATATATTCGAAGTAGCGTCGAATTAATTTTTTTTCTTATCGACGCACCTCTGAGTTCTTATCGGAGTAGGCTTTGAATTCCTTCTTAGCTCTGGCTAAACTCAGATGTCGATGTAGCATCGAATACTTCTCGACGTATCCGTCGAGTTGAAGGATTGAACTTGGACATCATCTTCTACATCGAGTTGAAGTCGATGTTACGTCGACTTCATTGATGGCTTCGACAAGATCTTCCATCTACGTAGAGTCCCCTTCGACGTTGCATCAACTTGACTTATACTTCGACAGACTGATCAAGTTGCTTGGACTTCTAGTCAGAGTTGCGTCGACATCAAGTCAAAGTTGTGTTGACTTTCATTCGACGCAAGTCTTAAATTAACGGATTTTGTGATTATCTTGACTTGACCTTAACACTCTAATGTGATTGTGACATCCTAAGACATCTAATGACCAATTTACCCTTACTATATAATGAGGGTAATATTCCTAAAAAGTAAAATCACCTATAGATAATTTGTTAAGTTAAATCAAAAGGAGTTTTTCCCAACAGACGATGACCGGGAAGAAGATCAAGTAGGTAAGATCTGACAATGGGGGTGAGTACATTGGTGCTTTTGATGCCTACTGCAAGGCGCATGGCATCGTGCATGAAAAGACAGTCCTGAGGACAATGTAACAAAATGGGTTGGATGAGAGGATGAATAGGACGATTGTGGAGAAGATCAAGTGCATGATCTCTCAAGCAGGTATTGCCAAGTAGTTCTGGGCAGAGGCCTTACAAACTGCAGTGCATTTGCCCTCTGCACCTTTGGATGGAGATATCCTAGAGCGTGTTTGGTCAGAGAAGGAGGTGTCATATGGATACGTACTGGTGTTTAGTTGTAGGGTACATGTTCATATCCCCAAGGAAGAGAGATCGAAGCTTAATGAGAAGTCTCAGGAGTGTATCTTGCTGGGATTCTCACATGAAGAGTTTGGTTATAGACTCTGAGATCCAGTGAAGAATAAGATCATCAAAAGCATGGATGTGGTCTTCGTGGAAGATCAGATTGTTGGTGAGCAAAGTGTTGCTGAGCCACAGGATCCACAGGCTATGGAAAGTTTTGATGTTGATCTTAAACTAGAGAATGTTGGTGCTGATGAAGGGCGTGCTGAAGAACAAGCTGTGCAGATTCCAAATCAAGAGGAGATTCTGGATGGAGGGGGGAGCGTTGCCTATTGATGTTCCACCGATGGTGGAGGTGCCTCTTAGGAGATCTAATAGAGCACAGAGGCCCAGCACTAGGTACCCAGCTCAAGACTATATTTTGCTAACTGATGGTGGTGAGCCTGAGTCTTTTGAAGAGGCTCAGAGGGCTGAAGACAGAGAGATCCTTGGTAGCATCTATGGAGGAGGAGTTAGACTCGCTCCAGAAGAATGAGACCTATGATTTGGTCAGACTACCAAAGGGGAGGAAAGTCTTGAAGAACAAATGGGTCTTCAAGCTGAATACTGATGAAAGCCTCTCCCGGTCTAGGTACAAAGCAAGGTTGGTAATCAAAGGGTTCAGTCAAAGGCATGGTATAGACTTTGATGAAATATTTTCACCAGTGGTGAAAATGTCTTCTATCAAACTGGTATTGGGGTTAGCTGCCTCCGAGAATCTTGAAGTTGAGCATATGGATGTCAAGACGGCATTTCTGCATGGAAATTTGGAGGAGGAGTTGTACATGGAGCAGCCCGAAGGTTTTGAAGCCAAGGGCAAGGAGCATTTGGTCTACTGACTCAAAAAGAGTCTGTGTAGGTTGAAGTATGCACTCAGGTAGTGGTACAAGAAATTTGACTCCTTTATGTTGAAGAGCAAGTTCAAAAGGACCAGTGCTGATCATTGTTTCTATGTGAAGAAGACTGAGAAGACCCTGACTATTTTGATGTTGTACGTAGATGACATGTTGATTATCGGTGATGACAATGCCAGCATTGTTGAGCTGAAGAAAGAGCTTCGTGAGTCCTTTGAGATGAAGGACTAGAAACCAGCAAAGAAGATTCTTGGGATGAAGATCACCGGGGACAAGAGTGTAGGTTTGTTATGGCTATCTCAGGCTGAGTATGTGGAGAAGGTGCTGAAGAAGTTCATGATGGAGAAGGCTAAGGTGGTTGTTACTCTATTGGGTGGACACTTCAAGCTATCAAGCTCTCAGTGTCCTTCATCTGAGAAGGAAGTGGAGAAGATGAGCCAGATTTCCTACGCATCTGTAGTGGGGAGTTTGATGTATGATATGTTCTGCACGAGGCCAGACATGGCTTATGTACTGGGGGTAGTGAGCAGATATTTGGCGAATCCCGGGATGATCCATTGGGAAGTTGTGAAGTGGATACTCTGATATCTCAGAGGTACCACATGTTTATGTTTGCAGTTCGGTGGAGAGTCACCGATGCTGGTTGGGTACTCTAACTCAAATATGCCAGGAGATGTTGATTCCCGGAGGTCCACATATGGATTTGTTGTTACTTGTGCAGGGGGAGCTATATCGTGGTAGTCGAGGTTGCAGAAGTGCATGGCAATGTCGACGACGGAGGCAGAATACATTGCGTTGACGGAAGCGTCAAATGAAATCTTGTGGATGAAGAAGTTCATGCTTGAACTTGGACTCAAGTAAGAAGTGTTTACTGTCTACAGTGATAGTCAGAGCGTTATTTTTCTAGCCAAGAATCCCGCATACCACACCAAGACGAAGCATATTGATGTTAGGTATCATTGGATATAGGATGCTTTCCAGGAGAAGCTGTTGAAGGTGGAGAAAGTCCACACGGATGAAAATCCTTCGGACATGATGACGAAAGTCGTGCCAAGGGAGAAGCACGAGTTGTGCCGGTTTCTGATCGGCATGAAGACCATCTGAAGATGTCAGGTGGGGGTACTCCTCTTTATGGTCTGGAGGGGGAGTTTGTTGGGGTCCAACCCCTAAAGAGAAGAAAATTTAATCATGGTTGGAGTTGTGCTGTTGCAGGAGAAGAAGGAGGTTGTGTATAACAGCGGATTCATGGTCTGATTGCTATCGAAGGGCGATAACTCAACTATCGGCGTTAGCATATCATCTTGTCGACTGCCGGTGTCGTTGAATGGACAGGCTGTGTCATCGAGAGGACTGGCAGCTTAGGGCAAACGCCCGGAGGTAGTGGTACCGTGGGCGGTAGTGTTTGTCTTCTTGATGAGGGCTATATCGACGAGATGAGTCGCCGATATCATTGGCACAATGTTGTATTGATGGCTACCACGGCACAGTAGCAGCTACCGTCGGGCGGTAGTGGATGGAAACAGATTCGTCAATCTGCGATCGGGAGCCGTCAGATCGCATTGGAACTTCTTTGGATGGCCAAGATGGGTTAGCCCATTTGCACTAAATAGGTAGGGACTTTTGGCAGAAGTCATAACTTCCAATTCAGAGCCGTCAACGGTGGAGAACGTGAAAAGTTGCGAGATCTTCCTCCATTGTTGCTAGAGGATTTCTTCAGGAGGAACTTCATTCTTCTCACTGTCAGTGTTCTTCGTCTTCGTTGTAAGGTGTTTTTGCTCAGTCTTGTCTTCGTTTGTCTTTGGTGTTTGGGGAGAGATTTGAGTTCTTTGTTTCCTTTCTTGAAAAAAAGTTATGTTCACCTTGAGTTGAGAGGGGATTCAATTTGTGAATCCAAGGGGGTTCTAGGCTGGGCAAACCTAGATTATATTGTTCTAATCCTTATTGTTTGATATTGGATTGTTTGTGTGCCCCGCCCCGTGTTTTTTCCCTCATTGTTTTAGAGAGGGTTTTCCACGTAAAATCTGTTGATCTCTGGTTGTGCTTATTTTTTAGTGTGTTTGTTGCGTCTAATTATCTTCTAATGTGCCCAAATTTCTCAGTGGGTTTTATCCCTACAAGTGTGTGCTTCATTTTCTTCAATATAGAGTTAGTTCTTCTATCCACAAGCCTCCAATGGAACTATTTCTTCAATGAATTTAAATAATAAGTCCCAAACCTATTTATTTTTCCAGAACACCGTAATAGAATTATCGATTCATCTTGCATCACTGTATAATAATAGAACTGCCCATTCATCCCGCATCTCTATTGTTGGACCAAAAATTGTACCTCCATAACTTACACTGAAGGAAAAAGGGAAAAAACTGAGGACGACCGATTACTAAGGGCCTAGAGCAGCTGAGGAGGATGCCACTTGGCAGCGAGACCAGGAAAGGAATCTTAAGGAGGACAAAAACTAAGACCGCTTAGGCTGATACTACGATCAAGACCCAAACCAAAAGTCCTTTTTAGGGACCCCTACCCCCTTATTTATAGACGCAGAAGCCTGCCCAAATGGGCAGATCTCAAAATTACGGGCTGCCTAGGATATAAGAGGGTCAGGACAGAAGAAATAAGCTACCTAATGTGCAAATAGCAGAAAAACTCAATGCTCCAGACTGTGCAGTCTGACGATCTTGAATGGTCTTGACCATTGAGAACTTGAAGATCTGTTGTCGTGGATGAGACAAGCGGTCTGGAATAACCGAGACCACAGTGACCGCCAAGTTCGGGTGAATTTCATCATGAGCACTCAAGATCGCGAACTTCCAGACAAACATAATCACCGCACATTTCCATGTTCCGAAGGACTTCAGAAATGCTTGCTTTGACCACGGAGATCGCAATTATCCTTGATGTGACTGACGGGTATAAGAGGGCCTGAAGAATCCCGTCATTCTGAACATTTTCCAAAACCCGAGCTTAAAGTATGACAAGCGGTCTTGAGCTTTCGTGATTGCCAAGGATGATTCGAAGAAGTCCAAGATACTTAGAGCATAATGAGTTTCTTGAGGCATTTGGAGCAGAAGAAGGCCACAATCCCACTTGCGGTCTCGCAAAAATCCTTGGCTAAGAAGTCCAAGATAATAGAGGCGGGTGGCTCCAAGAAGTTACCCGAGATGGGTCTTTCTAAGGTGGTAGTTAATGAGACCACTGCGATCGTTGAGAAGCCGGGAATGAAGGGGTCCGTCGTGCTGTCGCAGACGTTCTCGAGTCAGATAGATAGCATGGGATCTTCTCCAAAAGCGCCCAATCTTGATCTCGCCGGTGTGAAGATTTCCTTTGATTCTGAGAAGACGTTGGAGACACTCAACCAGGCCGCTGTACATCGCGGTCAGATTACTACTAAAGAAATAAAGGCCGGTCTCCAGAGGAGCATAACTTCAGCTGAAAAGTTGAGACAAAAGATTGGTGAGGAAAAAAGTTGTTGAACTTAGCAGGAAGAAGTTAAATACGGACTCTCCTTTTCGGACCGAGAAGTCCAAGAAGAAAGATGAGAAGATGCCTCTAACTAAGACCATCGCAGTCAAACCGGCTTCTGCTCGTTTTCCTTCTTAAACCCTTGTGGTCGCTCCTCTGCAGGTAGTTAGCAAAGCAGCCCGTTCTTCCTTTGCGGTCTCATAATCTTCATGTGGTCTCAGCTCCGAACTAAGGGCCTACCTTGATGATCCTTCTTTAAATGACTTCTCCTCTCCTTCTATTGTGCAGTCCATCGATCCCTTTGAGGCCGAATGGCATCAACTTGAGGTAGAGAAGGTAAAGGAGAAAGAAGCTGATCTGTCGAAGGTGTTGACTGGCAAGGAGGTTAGGAAGTTGAAGACAGAAAAGGAGGAGGTTCAGATCGAGCTGGATCAAGAGAGGATAAGGCTATTGGGTGAGAAGGCCAAAGCCAACCTGGCTGAGGAGGTGTAGAAGGAGAAGGACAGGGAGAGAAAGAAAAAAAGAGGAGGAGAAAGGTAAGGAAAAAAATGCTGGAGGAAAAGAAGAAGAGAAAAGTAGAGGAAGAAGGAGGGGAGAAGGTGAATAAGGAGGAGGAGGAGAAGAACAAAGAATGGGAGTAAGAGAAGAAGAAAAAGGAGAGAGATGAAGAGAAGGAAGAAGAAGAAAAAGAAGAAGAGATCGCGCAAGCTCGCCTGGAGGCTCAATTGCTCAAGGAAAAAGAGGCACTGTCTAGCGGGAAGAGGATGACCGCTGCGGAGGATGCCGAGCTGACAAAGGAAGTTGCAGACCGTATGGCCGCGATCTCAGCTATTCAGTCTGGTAAGGCTAAACTTACCGCTGAGCCAAATTTTTCTCTTCCTGTGTATATTAGACCTCAATCACCACAGCGACGTCGTGAGATCGTCATCATTCCCACTGATGACATTCTTCTGAGCCACGATGAGCTAAAAAAGAGAAGAAAGGAAGGAGAGAGATCGCGAAAGAGGCAATTGGAAAAGATTGACCTTGAGCGCTGGAGGCGGTCTGACCACCTTGTGCTGACAGCGTTTACCGCTGTCACTTTGATCGCTAAGGACTTTTCTTGCAATCGTCGTCTTTCCCTTTCTTCAAGTATGAGAATTTCTTTTGTGATTTTTCTTTCTCGTCGACATCTGATTCCATCGCTTCTTTTGATCGCAGATGATCCAGTAGAGACCGAGGAGGTGCCAGATAAGATTGAGCTTCCTCAACAGGAGGCCGCTCCTTCTCTTCTTTCAGTTGTTTTGACACATATCTTTGAGGTGCTTCAGACTTCACAAGCCAGGGAGAGGGTGATGGAGAGGAAGCTGCAGGAAAAGGATGAAAAACTCGAAGAAAAAGAAATTGAGTTTAGAAAGCGACTTCAGGAGGTCTCTACTCAAAGCGAGCTGAAGATCGAAGAGATGAAGAAACATATGGAGCAAAGGGAAAACGAAGTCAAGAAGAAGCTTAACGATGAAGTGGTCGACCTCCAAAGGATGCTTCGAAAAGCTAAAGAGGATGCTTCAAAAAGCTAAAGAGGATGCTTCCTACTTTAGGGGGAAGTCAGATGCCTTGCTTGCCGAGAACTAACGGATGTGGTCGAGCTCTGTCGTTCTGCTTGCTGGCTCTCCCAGCAGCCCAATGACAGACCGCCCGATTTCTGAGACCGATATTCCACTCGAACAGCTCGACAGAGAGCTAGGTGGCATTCACAAGTCAACCCTGAGTGTCATCTATGGCCTGGCGATCACTCTGTCGGCCGTTTACGAGATACAGGACAAGACCGCTCATGTCGGTAGGAAGCGTGATCAGAAGAAATGATGACTTACCCTCCATGACGCCTTCTCTAGTTGTTATGTTGTAATTACTGTATAATTTTAACCTTTTGAGACAATTATTGTACAACCCCGATATTCGCCAGGCAAGGAAACGGAGCTCGCCTCCATGGCGAGCGAGAAGGGTCGGCGAGACAGGCGTTCGGCAGAATCATCTGAGGTCGACGAAGAGATATGCTCGTTGAAGCCAAAGGGACGGTCTCGCAACAGGAATTGCGAGATCCAGACCTCGCCGAGATGGGCCACCAGCAGACAAGACCTCGGCAGATACCGCCAAAATGGGCCAGCGAGGCCCTCGCAAGGCGATCGCCTAGAAGAGGGGTCGCGAGCAGGGTCCGCGAGAAGGCCCTCGAGAGCTCCGGCAGTAAGGTTCTCGCAATCCCTTATCCATAAGCCAATAGGGGCAATTTACCCTTTTACCCTTGGTGGTCTGCTTTTAGCCTCACCAAACAGCGGAGTTTGGCTGTTCGCAGACCCATTTCGGGTGCGGATAGAAAAATCAAAAGGCGAATCCTGCTATTTGCAGGCCAGATCAGAAAATCTATAAATAGGACCTCAAGGGCACCTTTGGAGGGGACTTCACATCAGCTTCCCTCTCCTTAGGCTTTCTTTGGTTAGCATTTCCAGAGCTCTCCAAGGTGCTCGAGTCTCAGCTTTGGCTTGGCAGGGGAAGCGCTCAACGATCTTCCGGGTTAGTGGAGGGACCTCCTCGCTGCGACTAAGGTCTTAGTCATTTTCTTAGTTTCCCTTCTGTCTTCTCCGAGGGATCAGTAAGGGCTAGCCGCCCCTCATTTCGGTGAGGGCCCCGAACTCCACAAGAGACCGAGAAATCGGTTTCAACATTTTGGTGCGGTGAGCGTGGAGCATGGCTGGTTCAAGAAAGTTCCAGAGAAGGGTTATAGCAGGAGATGAAGAGCAAGGAGAGGAGTTCGGCGAGACACCTCAGGTGGCGATGGCCAGGATGCTCGCAGATTTCAGAAAGGAGGTGCTCGACACCTTGGGGTTTAAGGTCACAGCTCTGCGAAGCATGTTTGCGACCCCAGCACCTCAGGTGACCCCTCCCCCAACGACGGTCGGCGAGAATGCCCCGGGGGGAAGGGCTGGAAAGGAAGTTGTCGTTGGATCAGGACAGGACAGAGAGGGGCGAGTGTTGTTCGCCAGTCTGGAAAGCCCGATGCCGGCGAGCTCCGTGCCGGCGAGCTCCGGGCCGACGAGCTCAGTGCCGACAAGCTCTGTCCCAGCGAGCGCGGCGCAGGTGGGCGCGCGCCAGGAGGATGCGGCAACGGTCGGGGTGGTTCAGGCGAGCGCTGCCCTCGCGAGTGCAATCCCGACGAGCTCAAGTTTGGCGAGGGAGCTTGGGGGGCGAGTGGAGCCAGAAAGGGTGGCAGGAGGGGGAAGCCCCTTTTGCGAGCTGGTGCTTTCCGCACCCGTCCCGGGGGGGTTCGGGGAGTGGGACCGGGTATACTACAACGGTAGGGATGACCCTGTCCAGCACCTGCAGAGTTTCGAAGACTCAGTCTCCATCAGGCCGATGTCAGATGCCTTCAAGTGTCGTCTCTTTGCCGTCACCCTCAAGGAGAAAGCCAGGGATTGGTTCCATTAGCTCCCTGCAGGATCAATTTATGCGTTCGAGGACTTGCGCCGAAGTTTTTTGCTGAGGTTCTCGACCTCAAAAAGGAGGAAGAAGGACGATGATTCCCTCTTCAAAGTGAAGCAGGAGCCCAGGGAGTCGTTGGCTCAGTATGCGGATCAGTTCCAGGAGGAAGTGCAGCTTACTCAGGAGATGTCGGGGTTTGCACTCCAACTCGCCTTCACGGTCGGGTTGAAAGAGAGTTTCTTCAAGATGGAGTTGAAGAGGAAGGCCCCCGTCTCCTATGAAGAGCTGATGGAGAGGGTGGCGGAGGAAGTCGCGAGTGAAGAAGCCAACCCGGAGCTCACCAAGAGGCTAGTAAAGCTCAGTGAGCCGGAGGTGAGGCAGCAGGAGGTCAGGAGAAGGGAAGAGCCCCGGGCCCCGGAGTGGGGATGGAGGCCGCACGGCGGAGGAATGCAAGGGCAGGGAAGGGGTTACGGCCCAGGAAGGGGTAACCATTTCGGGGGTCAAGGGTGGCCCCACCAGTTAGGGTGGAGGCAGGGTCCGATGCAGATGCCTCCCCCACCTCAACAGGCCTTGGCAATTGGACGGGGAAGAGGAAGAGGAAGGAGGGGTGAGGTGGAAACAGCAGCCGCTAGGAGGAGAAGGAATAGGATGGCGGACACCGAGGCGGGGGAGGTGACGTTGCCGTATTGTATCTTCCATGATGAGGAGGGTCACTCAACGGACACCTGCCCGGAGTTCCTGGAGGTGAAAAGGGGCCGAGCCCCCGCGCCAAGGCAACAAGTGAGAATTGAGGAGGTCGAGCCTCGAGGGGAGGAGGAAGAAAGGTGCGAAGACAGAGTGGATGTGGGAAGTAGAGGAGGGATCGGGGTGATCCATGGGGGGGGAGGGGTAGGGGTGGAGGCAACCCGCAAGGCTAGCCTTCATACCATCTATCGGCGGAGCGTGGCCTCAACATCCATGGCTCCACCCCCGGTGGAGAGAATCACTTTCTCCCAGAAAGGCATGCTGAGCTACGAGGACCCGTTCTGCGATGCGCTAGTTATCCAGACCGCCATAGAGAACTTCACCGTCTCGCGGATTCTAGTCGATAACGGTAGCTCGGTCAACGTCGTCTTCAAGAAGGCGTTTGATGAGCTGAAGGTAGAATCCAAGAGGGTGTTGGCCTCGGATGTCCCCCTATTCGGCTTTTCAGGAGAAAGGAAGGAAGTAGAAGGTGGAGTTGGGCTCCATGTGACCCTCGGAGGGCAGTCCTGGAACTGCAGCTTCGTGATAGTGGATGCCCCGAGCAGCTACATCGCCATCTTCGGATGGCCTCTCATCAGCGCGTTTAGATGCGTCCCTTCCACCTTCCACCAGTGTCTCAAGTTCAACACGGGTGGAGTCCAGGTACGGATCTGAGGAGACCCCAAGATGGCGAGACAGTGCTATGTGACGGCTGTCAACACCATCACCTGGATGGGAGAAGCGGAGGAATGGGATAAAGTGATGGAGGAGACGGCCAAAGTCGGAGGTGAAGGGGAAGTCGAGGAGCAGGTGGAGGAAGAAGAAGTCCATGCCCAGGAGGGGGTTGCTGAGGGACCCCGGGCGGAGGGAGGAGAGGAAGAGGAAAAAGGAGAGAAGACCCCGGTAGAAGGGGGAGAGGAGCTGATGGTGATAGGGGAGGAGGTAGAGGAAGGAACCCAGGCGCTCGCTTGTGGTGGAGAGGAGGAGAGGGCTTGGGGGGAGCAATCCCGGCTGGAGGCCATGGACGAGATCGTGGAGCTTGAGGTCACCACCCGGCTAGGGGTGGTGGAGAAGGTCCGGGTCAGCGGAGGACTCAGCCCGGAAGATCAAGCGAAGATTCTGGCTTGCGTGCAGAAGAACGTAGACGTCTTCACTTGGAGCGCCGCAGAAATGCGCGGGATCGACGCGGATGTGGCTTGCCATCGCCTCAACCTCGACCTCGGCACCCGCCCCATCCGCCAGAAGAGGAGGGCCATCGCCGAAAAGCTAGAAGGGCCCATCCGGGAGGAGGTGGGCAAGCTCCTACAGGCAGGCTTTGTATCGGAGATCCAGTATCCAGGCTGGGTCTCCAACATCGTTATGGTGAAGAAGGGAGGAGGTAAATGGAGGATGTGTATCGACTTTTCTTTGCTTAATAAATCATGCCTTAAGGATTGTTACCCCCTGCCTAGAATCGACGTGCTGGTTGACTCAGCCGTCGGTTTTCCTGTGATGTCTTTCTTAGATGCTTTTTCAGGTTACCATCAAATCCGCATGCACCCCCCGGACATCAAAGATGTCTCCTTCATCACGGGGGATGGATGCTACTGTTATAAGATGATGCCAATCGGGCTCAAGAATGCAGGTGCCACATACCAAAGGATGATGGATAGAGTCTTCCGCGAGGAGAAGGGATCAAACTTGGAGGTTTATGTTGATGACCTCATGGTAAAGAGCCGAGACCTTGGGTCTCACCTCCGAGACCTTGAGGAGACGTTCGGGACTCTGTGAAAGTACAAGATGAAACTCAACCCCTTGAAGTGTGTCTTCGGGGCTAGCCGGGGGAAGTTCCTAGGCCACTTACTAACCCCGGCGGGAGTGGAGCCTAACCCGGGCAAGGTCAAGGCAATAATGGAATTGGGGTCGCCAAGGAACCCGAAGGAGGTTCAGAGCCTCACAGGGAAGTTGGCTGGGCTCAGTAGGTTCCTCTCCAAGGCGGGAGAAAAGTTTGCGCCTTTCTTCAAGGTGCTACGGGGCAACAAGAAGTTTGAATGGACCCCGGAGTGCGAGGAGGCCTTCCAGGCTCTGAAAGAACAACTCACCCAGACCCCTCTGCTCCAGGGGCCGAGGCCAGGAGAAGACCTATCCTTGTACCTAGGGGTAGGGTCTGAAGAAGTATGTTCCGTGTTGATCCGGGAGGAGGGGATGAAACAGTTCCCTATCTACTACGTCAGCCGAGTGCTGAGGAAGGCGGAGCTCCGGTACCCGATTCTGGAAAAGTTAGCCTTCGCATTGGTGGTGTCGGCCCGGAGGCTCCGGCCTTACTTCAAAGCCCATTCAATAAAGGTAGTGACGGACCACCCGCTCCGTAAAATCATGGAAGGGGTGGAGCACTCGGGAAGGTTGGAAAAGTGGTCTGTGGAGTTAAGTGAATTCAACGTCACGTTCGTGCCCAGGACGTCCATGAGGGCTCAGGCGGTGGCAGACTTCATGGCTGACTATGCGACCGAGGTGGGGGAGCACGAGCCACCTCCCCCAGAGGCATGGAAGATGTTGGTGGACGGAGCATCGGGAAAGTACTCATATGGAGGTGGGATAGTCCTGGTGAGTCCCCAGGGGACCCGGATTGAGCAAGCCTTAAACATCCATTTCCCAATTACCAACAACCAGGCTGAGTACGAGGCAGTGATAGCGGGCCTTCGGCTGGCCCGGGAACTAGGGGTGCAGGACGTGGAGGTCTGAACGGACTCCATGGTGGTAGCATGCCAAATCATGGGAGAGTTTGAAGCGAAGGACCCGACCCTCCTGCTATACCTGGAGAAGGTCAAGGGGGTCATCGGGCAGTTCCGCACCTTCTCCATCAAGCACGTGCCAAGGAAGGAGAGCACCCAGGCAGACCTCTTAGCCAAGTTCGGTCCCCGAGCGGGAGGGATGGCTTCGGAACTCTTCCGACCCTCCATCGAGGAAGGAGAGTTGATGGAGGTGGATCAACGAGCCTCGTGGATATATCCATTCATCACCTTCCTATCCTCCAGGCAGTTCCCTGGAGAGGACGTGGACAAGAGGCGCTTCAGGTATAAGTCCGCCTATTACTCCTTGCATGCAGGAGGGCTATATAGGAAGACTCTCTCGGGACTAGGTCTGGGGATGATTTGAAACTATCACTGGGGATGATTTGAAACTATCACTGGGGATATGCATTCCGCTCCCGGGCTCTCACCTAGACGGGGGGTTCAGGTTGATCTCTAGAGAGGCTGGCAAGGTTGGATATGTTGGTGCTGGAATGCCCCAGATCGATTCCGCTCCTGGGCTCTCACCTAGACGGGGGGGTTCAGGTTGATCTCTGGAGAGGCTGGCAAGGTTGGATATGTTGGTGCAGGAATGCCCCAGATCGATCCCGCTCCCTGGCTCTCACCTAGACGGGAGGGGGGGGGGGGGGGGGGGGGGGGGGGTTGAGGTTGATCTCTGGAGAGGCTGGCAAGGTTGGATATGTTGGTGCTGGAATGCCCCAGATCGATTCCGCTCCCGGGCTCTCACCTAGACGGGGGGTTCAGGTTGATCTCAAGAGAGGCTGGCAAGGTGACAAGTTTTATGATGGAATGCCCCAGATCTATTCCGCTCCCGGGCTCTCACTAGACGGGGGGTTCAGGTTGATCTCTGGAGAGGCTGGCAAGGTGACAAGTTTTATGCTGGAATGCCCCAGATCGACGCGGATGTGGCTTGCCATCACCTCAACCTCGACCTCGGCACCCGCCCCATCCGCCAGAAGAGGAGGGCCATCGCCGAAAAGCTAGAAGGGCCCATCCGGGAGGAGGTGGGCAAGCTCCTACAGGCAGGCTTTGTATCGGAGATCCAGTATCCAGGCTGGGTCTCCAACATCGTTATGGTGAAGAAGGGAGGAGGTAAATGGAGGATGTGTATCGACTTTTCTTTGCTTAATAAATCATGCCTTAAGGATTGTTACCCCCTGCCTAGAATCGACGTGCTGGTTGACTCAGCCGTCGGTTTTCCTGTGATGTCTTTCTTAGATGCTTTTTCAGGTTACCATCAAATCCGCATGCACCCCCCGGACATCAAAGATGTCTCCTTCATCACGGGGGATGGATGCTACTGTTATAAGATGATGCCAATCGGGCTCAAGAATGCAGGTGCCACATACCAAAGGATGATGGATAGAGTCTTCCGCGAGGAGAAGGGATCAAACTTGGAGGTTTATGTTGATGACCTCATGGTAAAGAGCCGAGACCTTGGGTCTCACCTCCGAGACCTTGAGGAGACGTTCGGGACTCTGTGAAAGTACAAGATGAAACTCAACCCCTTGAAGTGTGTCTTCGGGGCTAGCCGGGGGAAGTTCCTAGGCCACTTACTAACCCCGGCGGGAGTGGAGCCTAACCCGGGCAAGGTCAAGGCAATAATGGAATTGGGGTCGCCAAGGAACCCGAAGGAGGTTCAGAGCCTCACAGGGAAGTTGGCTGGGCTCAGTAGGTTCCTCTCCAAGGCGGGAGAAAAGTTTGCGCCTTTCTTCAAGGTGCTACGGGGCAACAAGAAGTTTGAATGGACCCCGGAGTGCGAGGAGGCCTTCCAGGCTCTGAAAGAACAACTCACCCAGACCCCTCTGCTCCAGGGGCCGAGGCCAGGAGAAGACCTATCCTTGTACCTAGGGGTAGGGTCTGAAGAAGTATGTTCCGTGTTGATCCGGGAGGAGGGGATGAAACAGTTCCCTATCTACTACGTCAGCCGAGTGCTGAGGAAGGCGGAGCTCCGGTACCCGATTCTGGAAAAGTTAGCCTTCGCATTGGTGGTGTCGGCCCGGAGGCTCCGGCCTTACTTCAAAGCCCATTCAATAAAGGTAGTGACGGACCACCCGCTCCGTAAAATCATGGAAGGGGTGGAGCACTCGGGAAGGTTGGCAAAGTGGTCTGTGGAGTTAAGTGAATTCAACGTCACGTTCGTGCCCAGGACGTCCATGAGGGCTCAGGCGGTGGCAGACTTCATGGCTGACTATGCGACCGAGGTGGGGGAGCACGAGCCACCTCCCCCAGAGGCATGGAAGATGTTGGTGGACGGAGCATCGGGAAAGTACTCATATGGAGGTGGGATAGTCCTGGTGAGTCCCCAGGGGACCCGGATTGAGCAAGCCTTAAACATCCATTTCCCAATTACCAACAACCAGGCTGAGTACGAGGCAGTGATAGCGGGCCTTCGGCTGGCCCGGGAACTAGGGGTGCAGGACGTGGAGGTCTCAACGGACTCCATGGTGGTAGCATGCCAAATCATGGGAGAGTTTGAAGCGAAGGACCCGACCCTCCTGCTATACCTGGAGAAGGTCAAGGGGGTCATCGGGCAGTTCCGCACCTTCTCCATCAAGCACGTGCCAAGGAAGGAGAGCACCCAGGCAGACCTCTTAGCCAAGTTCGGTCCCCGAGCGGGAGGGATGGCTTCGGAACTCTTCCGACCCTCCATCGAGGAAGGAGAGTTGATGGAGGTGGATCAACGAGCCTCGTGGATATATCCATTCATCACCTTCCTATCCTCCAGGCAGTTCCCTGGAGAGGACGTGGACAAGAGGCGCTTCAGGTATAAGTCCGCCTATTACTCCTTGCATGTAGGAGGGCTATATAGGAAGACTCTCTCGGGACTAGGTCTGGGGATGATTTGAGCACCAACATATCCGACCGAGCCAGGACTGGGGATGATTTGAAACTATTTTACCCTTGAAAGCTTTATTATGTTGATTACTGAATGTCTTACTCCTTTTTGTGATGCTTATAATTACTACCATGTCGGGGTGATGAAGGTTGGATATGTTGGTGCTGGAATGCCCCAGATCGATTCCGCTCCCGGGCTCTCACCTAGACGGGGGGTTCAGGTTGATCTCTAGAGAGGCTGGCAAGGTTGGATATGTTGGTGCTGGAATGCCCCAGATCGATTCCGCTCCTGGGCTCTCACCTAGACGGGGGGGTTCAGGTTGATCTCTGGAGAGGCTGGCAAGGTTGGATATGTTGGTGCAGGAATGCCCCAGATCGATCCCGCTCCCTGGCTCTCACCTAGACGGGAGGGGGGGGGGGGGTTGAGGTTGATCTCTGGAGAGGCTGGCAAGGTTGGATATGTTGGTGCTGGAATGCCCCAGATCGATTCCGCTCCCGGGCTCTCACCTAGACGGGGGGTTCAGGTTGATCTCTGGAGAGGCTGGCAAGGTGACAAGTTTTATGATGGAATGCCCCAGATCTATTCCGCTCCCGGGCTCTCACTAGACGGGGGGTTCAGGTTGATCTCTGGAGAGGCTGGCAAGGTGACAAGTTTTATGCTGGAATGCCCCAGATCGATTCCGCTCCCGGGCTCTCACTAGATGGGGGTTCAGGTTGATCTCTGGAGAGGCTGGCAAGGTGACAAGTTTTATGCTGGAATGCCCCAGATTGATTCCGCTCCCGGGCTCTCACTAGACGGGGGGTTCTGGTGGATCTCTGGAGAGGCTGGCAAGGTGACAAGTTTTATGCTGGAATGCCCCAGATCGATTCCGCTCCCGGGATCTCACTAGACGGGGGGTTCTGGTTGATCTCTGGAGAGGCTGGCAAGGATGACAGGTCTTTATGCTGGAATGCTCCGTCTCGCTCAGCGGGTCGGCTCGCTCGGCAAAGAGGGATTTCACACGAAACTATGCGAGTGGAGAGAATCAATCTTATGCGATTCAGAACATCCAGTCCTTGGCAGAAAGGTTGCCGGCTCCGGGTAATAGGCGAGCTCTCGCCAAGAGGAAAAATGGCCTGCGAAACCTAGAGAAAATACGCGCAACTAAAAGAATAATAATCCTAAGGCAAACGGCAAAAGGCCTGAGCAGCCAAAGTATCCTACACCTACCTATGCGACGACGTGAGGCGCGAGAACAATCATCGCGAGAATAACCTACGCGAAGGCGGATATCGAGATAAGCGAGAACGAGACATTCAACACAGAGCAAAACCGGAAGGGGAAAACACAATGAACAAAATAGAATTTGCATTCATTTCAAGGTTTGATTACAATTCATGGCGATCTCGTCGATCAAAAGTTACAAAAAGAAAAAAAGAGGGGGGGGGGGGGGCGGTGAGCTTTAGGAGTCGCTCGCGAACCCCTCCTCATCGTCGTCGCTACTCTTCACTGGCGGAAGCGGGAGGAAGAGCTCGGGGACGATGTCTTCCAAAGTCAGATCGGTCGCTTCGGCTATTAGGAGTCCGACCCCCTTCATCATCTGGAAGATGTAGCGAGCCGAGTCCGTGGACTCCATGAGGACTTCTTCATCTCACGCTCGCTTCTCTTCCTTCAGACAGCGAGGTGATGGGGGAACGATGGCGCGGACGAGCTCACAGTTTAAGGCCTTCAGCCCAGCCACCTCACCCTCCAAACCCTTGATGCGAGCGTCGGCTCTCCCGGCGGCCTCGGCATCCTGCAAGTAGGTCCAATTAAAAAAGCAAAACGGCCAAATAAAAGGAAGATGAGAAAGTCAAGTAACTCACCGCACTACCCTCCGCGGCGAGCTGCTTCTCTTTTAGCTGCATGTTCTCGGCAAGAACCCCCTAGTAGGCCCTCGCGAGCTCCACATTCTGAAGCTCCAGCTGTAAGCAGCGCCTCCCCGAGATGTGGGCAAGCTCGGCGGAGCGCAGCTGAGACCTCGCACTCTCGTAAGCAAGGGTCCTCGCGGTCTCATCCTTATAAGACCCCGCGTCCTCGCGACCATAAAGAGCAAACGCAAGGTCGAAGGCGTTACCGATGACGGTCTCCTTCTCCACCCAGGAGGGGAGGATGGAGGAGATATCCACCCTGTTGGTCTCCGGCTTCCAAGTGACGAGGGGCTCGCCAGTCTCGTCCCGAAGCCTCTGGTCGAGGCCGAAGTTGTAGTGGTTCACTGGGATGGGGAGGGCGGAGGTTTGGACCGCCTCCTAGCAGGGCTCTTCGTCCTCACCCCCCGCGGAGAGACTGGTGAGGTCGAACTCGTCAAAGGCGGCCTCGCGGGGCTCCTTACCCTTCGAGGGAGCGAGCGAGACCCCGCTCTTCTTGCTCTTCTTCTTTGGCGGAGATTTAGAGGGAGCGGCGTGACCGCCAGAAGCCTCCGGTCTCTTGCGAGAAGAGGGCTCAGCTGGAGCGGCGGTGCCTTGGCAAGCTTCCGCCCCCATGATCGCGAGGGCCAGGGTAGCATCGGTTGTTCGGTTGCTGGCATAGGGAGGATGGAGGGGAAAATCTCGCTCGCCTGGAAATAAAACATTGAAATCTTGATAAGCAAGGTGTGGCAGGGAATAAAGTCGCAAATGCTAAGCGAGATCCTTACCTTCCCCGGCGAGAACCGGAGGCAGCGAATCAATATTGCGGAGAAGATAAACGACCTCGAAGTTCTTCTTACAGAAGAACTGATGGAGGAGGGCGTCGTGGCCGCCAAGGGTGGTAGGCCGGTAGGTGGTCTCGCTGTGTTGAACCGGCGAGAGGGGGATATTGCCGAAGTTCCCCTTGATGATGAGGAACTTATGGGCCCAGAAGTGGGCCTTGTTGACGGTCTCGACAACCTTCGGACCTGTGCCCACGAAGTAGGCCGTCCCGTCCTTGAAGGCGCGGAACGAGAACAACTTCCGGAAGACCGGGAGGCTGAACTCGATGCGTTCCTCGCGAATATAACAAGCGAACGCCGTAATCACCGCCATGGCATTAGGTGTGAGCTGGCCCGGAATGACGCCATAATGCTTGAGCACCTGGCGAGCAGCGAGAACAAGATTAGTCCATATGACGAGCGAGACTTGAACAACAGAACATAGGAAGCAAGCGAGAGCGATTATTACCTGGCGAACTTCCGGCCACAGGGGAAGGCGCAGACCGACTGCAAAATGGGCAGTGGGAATGGCCAACTCGTCGACCAGCGGGTCATTGATCACGTCATCCTCGCTAGGATGGCGTGCCTCGAATGGAGGGGTGACATAATCGGCGACCGCGCGGAGATACTCCTTGTCGGTCAAGTTGCATTGGTAGAAGGTGTGCTCGGCGAAAGCCTTCGCAATCTTTCGCCGACCCTCTGACTCATTAGCGTCGCCGCCAATCTTAGTAACCTGCTAGAAAGGGAGAGAAGCGAGAACGAGAAGGAGCGAGAGCTCTGAAGCAGAGGAAGAAGAAGGACAAGAGTAAATGCGGTGGTTGACTCAGTTATGACCGCCTATTTATAGCCAAAGTAAAAGGGCGGGAAGAAGTCCAAGCGTTAGCGAGCATGAGTATCAACAAAAACATCACATCACATACGCAGACGAGGGAGACCTGCGGGGTTAGTGCAAACAACATTTCGGCAGGACACGTTCAGCGAGAACAGAGGGTCCTCGCGAGCACAATATAACAAAAGTAAAATGGATTTATTGACAGCGAGCGAGAAAGCATAAAAGATACTGATACTTATTGTCGAGAGAAATAAAAGCCAGCGTGAGTGGCGAATACGCGAGTCATGAAACGTAGCGAGATTGTTCAAAAGCGACGACAACTATTACAAATAGTTTCACGATATAACCGCTAGCGAGAATCGTGGGGTAGCCATTTCCACCGGCCCCCACCCTGCGACCCGGACCTCGGCGGCACCCTGGAGTTATAATATTCCTCGGCCAAGCGGCCCTCCCGGTCCATGAGGTATGCGTAGTCTCTCATCTTAGCTATATGCACCTCCGGCGTCGTAGCGTTCTCTTCCCGATCACGCTGTCTCGCCTGCCGAGCCTCGCACATTCTTCCATCAGGACCGCGTGTCTGTCCTCGGCGGCTTCTCTATCCCGTCTCGCCTGCTCGTTGAGATCCATCAGCATCCGCCCATGTTTCCTCAGCAACTCTGCGGCTCGTTGTTTCATCATGTCAGGATCTCGCGGATCCCCTAAAAAGTCCTCCACCTGGTCAGGTAGAGGGGACATCTCGTCGTCGCCCAATTCAGAATCAGTGGGAGGAATTTCATTATTCTCTGCGAAACATCGTGAAAAGGTTAGACGGCGAGCTTGAGCCCGCGCAAGGCTTCAGCAAGGTCAGAGTGCCTACCAAGCGGAGGGCGAGAAGTCGAGGGATGGACCTCAAACACGTTGTCGTAGTGAGGGTAGATAGATTTGCCCAGGCCGGCAGGGTAGGCTGCGCTGTTGATAGGAGGGACCTTTGGCGGCGCAGAACCACCGGTCTCCTCGCTCGTCAAGAGCTGGAACCCGGGTTTATCAATTATTTTGTCTGAAGGACGCGGAGGCAGAGACGACGGCCGCGATGTCTGGCGAGCCGGAGACTTCACGAGGGAGACTGTAAGAAGCAAGGAGCGACGGTCAGTTGACAAAAACCATTCTGGCACGCGAGGTTCAGATCATACCGGTGGTGTTTTTCTCGGCGAGGAATAGCTCGTACCTTCTCGTGACGGCGATCGTCCAGGGAGGAGTCCAGCAGCACGGAGTCATCTCCGGTGCGATGAGCTGCTCTCGCCTTCTTGACTTTCGGCGACTGAGCAGGTGGCGGGCGATTCATCTAGGCGGGGACCCTGGTCGTGGAGGGTAGCCCGCCGACTCTCATCGCCTTCAGGCGAGCCTCTGCTTCTTCGGAAAGAGGCATCTCCAGGTAGCTACAGTATCAGACAAAGGAAAAGGAAGAGAAGTAACGGCGCACGCCACCGGAGGCTCGGGACGATATTTATAGCCCACAGGGTGGGTCCCACCAAAGATTCCCGACAGGTCATCAAGGAGCGGGCGAATACCAGGGGTTGGATGATTCTTCGCGAGCACAAATGTCCTCACGAAGAGCGGGGATTGTGTACAACCCCGATATTCG
Organism: Dactylorhiza incarnata; assembly: GCA_033032865.1. Taxonomy (NCBI): domain Eukaryota; kingdom Viridiplantae; phylum Streptophyta; class Magnoliopsida; order Asparagales; family Orchidaceae; genus Dactylorhiza; species Dactylorhiza incarnata. The sequence goes on along the minus strand of JAWHQI010000008.1, from coordinate 22,047,434 downwards.
CCAGGCAAGGAAACAGAGCTCGCCTCCATGGCGAGCGAGAAGGGTCGGCGAGACAGGCGTTCGACGGAATCATCTGAGGTCGACGAAGAGATATGCTCGTTGAAGCCAAAGGGACGGTCTCGCAACAGGAATTGCGAGATCCAGACCTCGCCGAGATGGGCCCCCAGCAGATAAGACCTCGGCAGATACCGCCAAAATGGGCCAGCGAGGCCCTCGCAAGGCGATCGCCTAGAATAGGCGTCGCGAGCAGGGTCCGCGAGAAGGCCCGCGAGAGCTCGGACAGTAAGGTTCTCGCAATCCCTTATCCATAAGCCAATAGGGGCAATTTACCCTTTTACCCTTGGTGGTCTGCTTTTAGCCTCTCCAAAAAGCGGAGTTTGGCTGTTCGCAGACCCATTTGGGGTGCGGATAGAAAAATCAAAAGGCGGAATCCTGCTATTTGCAGGCCAGATCAGAAAATCTATAAATAGGACCTCAAGGGAACCTTTGGAGGGGACTTCACTTCAGCTTCCCTCTCCTTCGGCTTTCTTTGGTTAGCATTTCCAGAGCTCTCCAAGGTGCTCGAGTCTCAGCTTTGGCTTGGGAGGGGAAGCGCTCAACGATCTTCCGAGTTAGTGGAGGGACCTCCTCGCTGCGACTAAGGTCTTAGTCATTTTCTTAGTTTCCCGTCTGTCTTCTCCGAAGGATCAGTAAGGGCTAGCTGCCCCTCATTTCGGTGAGGGCCCCGAACTCCACAAGAAGCCGAGAAATCGGTTTCAACAATTATGCTTTGTAGTAATAATCTGTCTTTTCTGCTTATGCGGTCTCTTCAATGTTATGTTATGGTTCTGAATCTTCTTATCTTTTGAGTGTTTGAATGAGATTGTGCGGCCTCGTAACCTGTGATCGATTTATATTTTTCTTGTCAAAATTTCCATTTGTGTAGAAGTAAACAGGTCGCGCGGTCTCCGTATGCAATCTTATCAACTCCATTCTACGTCATGATTACGCCATCATTGCTTGAGAAGCTATAAATACTGTATTTGCTGGCTCAATAAATGCATACTTGAAAATTCCTACGAGAGTGGGTTGTAGTGGTAATGCGAGATCGGAGCTAAATCCTTATTTCAAGATGGTGACCTTGACATGTGTCGCGGCTGAAATTTTCATGAGCGCCGAGCACAAGCCAAATAGGCTCTCTGATGAGTCCCTAATATATACACATTTATGGACTCATCTGGGCCGATTTTCTAGTCTATGCACTTCACTTTAGACATGTTTTCACTCATATTTGATACTCCATGCCAAGTGCACCTCTAGGCCCGTTTTTGGTGTTATTTCATGTTCTTCTTCTTTAGTAGTTTTCATGCATTGTTAAGTGCCACTTTCAGTGGCTGGATTCGTGGTTGTGCTGGAACAGGAGTCGTGCAGGTGTTCCCGGTACAATTCTGTACAGGAACACTGCGCACGATCACTGGTTCTATTGCGCACAACCACTTGTAGTGCGCCACTGATCGTGTGCACTTACCCCCTGAAATCTGAGTTCTGTCTTCCTTATCGCACGACCACTTACGATAGCGCGCACGACCACTGGTCGTGCGCCACTGGTCGTGCGAACATTATATTTTATAAATTTCTTACATTGCAGGCTCCGCCCAGGTAGGCGCACGATCACAGGATTCTAGTGCGCACGACCACTGGTCGTGCGCCACTGATCGTGCGCACTGTTTATTCCAGCGCCTATAAATTGACCTGCTCGCGAATTAGGTCGGGATCGTTCGATTTCTTCCGTCCAGTCTGCCGTTTTCGCCACTTCCGCAGGTTCTCCGCCCCCCTAGGCCTCCTCCATCATCCTTGAGCTCCAAGGAGAGGTTTCTAGCACAAAGATCGCCAACATCGAGCAAGGAGATCGTGTATCGGAGGAGATTGGATCGTGACACGAAGAAGACGAGCCATTGGGAGGAAGTGATAGCCCTCCTCTACCTCGGACGTAGTTGAAGACCGAGCTTGGACGCGGATTGACAACCCAACGATTCCAACCGTGAATCTTCGGCAAGGCTTCAGATGTGGTCGACTCCTTTACTCTCTTTTTCCTTCTTTATGTTGTTGATTGTATAAACTAGTTTCCTCTATATTTTGATGATGTGTGCTATGAACAATATTGCTTAATGCTTATTTCATTTATTTGGAATCATTTAGTTCATATGTGCTTATTGAGGTGCGCCCCCATCTAATTTCCATTCCACCATCGTGTTCGGTGCCGCACTAGCAATTGCTAGTGGCGTGCTTATCGAAGAGGTGCTTGTGACCCTCACTCCGTTAGCCTACTCGTCCATTCGCCTAGCGAAGCGTGGCATAGCGGCCCGTGTAATCCACTCGCGCTACAAAGCAGCGCGCTCAAGGCCTGCATAGTTCGACTCTGCTTGCCTACTCGTCCATCCGCCCTTGCGACGCAGCGCGCTCAAGGCCTGCCTAGTCTCCATCCCGCCAAGAGAAGCACTGCATAGCGACATTGCATAGGAGTAGTCATAGCATTGTCTCTTTATTTTCCATAATCCAAAACCCCCGTTTCCGCAATCCATCCGACCCAAAGGACTTCGATCTCAAGTCCTTCCTCGAACGTTAACTCCACCTTACTGTGTTCCTTGAGAGATTCGATACTTGGGGATTTACTTCCTCATATTATTACTTGAACGATCGGTACACTGCCGTTTCGTGCCGCAGTCGAGCTACCACCTATAGCGGTGTGCGAGATTTGCGCCATCAAGTTTTTGGCGTCGTTGCCGGGGAACACAGACGTGTGAGTTTTCTGGAGAGGGAGAGCTGTAAGATAGAAGCCCCTTTCCCTTTGTTTATACCATTTCTTTTGTTTATTTTAGTGTTAAAATTTGATATTTCTATTTCATTTCTTCCTTTAACTAGTTTCGGCTTTTCTATAGCAGGAGTTCATTCAATTCTGGTTGCGTGTAGTTTTATTTTGCAAGGAATTGTTGATTTTTGTTTTATTCACATATTTCTGTGATGTATTCTGAAGCCGAGTGTCGCCTCTATGACACTTTGCCTCTATACATCGACGCCATGACTGCTTTAAACGCTGAGCATTGTATTAGGTGCTTGTTATGTCAAGGTTTAGGCCATATGTTGAAGGATTGCCCTCGTCTGTGCGATCCTGCCCCCTCTGAGGACGTGTACGCAGCGTCCCCCTGTTTACGGGAGACAACTGTGGACAGGCCCACCAGAGTGTTGCCTGGCCCCTACACTGACATCGCACAGCATGCTCGATCTTTGCCCTTGGAGATTAGTGAGGAATCTCTCGCCGCGTACAGCTCTTTCATGGGTCCCTCAATCCCCTTTTATGAGCTTCCCTTGAGTGACGATGTGCACTCATTCGATGGTCAACAGGGACAAGATTGGGAACTCATGGATGCACCAGAATGGTGTGCAGATTCTGGTTCTTCCTGCGGGGAGGCGTCTGTGGATATTTTCGCGGAGGCGACTGCTCATTTATTTTCTGATCATGAGAGCAGTCTGGTTCCTCCGCATTCCTTGCAAAATTCATCTACTCCTATCTTTAGTGAGTCGGCTGCTGATGTTGTGCAGGTGGTTGATTCGGCGCCTGAGGTTGCACCAAAGTGGGATGAGGATTTCATTCTCTCTGATGGGGAGTGTGATACCTTTGAACACGATGACGCACCGCGGTGGGATGAGGAGGATTCTCTTTCCGAGGAGGAGGTATTTACTTACTTCTTGGATGGGGACATCCAGCTCACCACCGAGGGCCCCGAGCTCCTGGGTCCCCTTCGTTACGACTCATATGATACCGACAGTGATCTGTGCTTGGATCCTGCCAGGAGTGAAACCGGGATCACTCCTCCTTTGTTTGATTCTTTTAGTTCTTCGTCCATTTTATTTCCTAATCAACCTTGTTTTAATGCTGATATTGATAAGTTCATCCTTCCTGCTTCCCCGCCTGCTTTAATGTCTGATATTTCATTTATCCCTCTGCAGATGCTTGAATTTATAGACCCATTCTTGGGTAATTTTGAGAGGCAGTCTTGGCAGGGCAAGCAGCTGGCAATGATGAATTCAATCGTCTTTTCCACTTCATCATCATTGCCTGCTTTTTCCTTGAAAGACTGGGTGCAGGGTGGAAAGCGCTACTTCATCCATGACCGCCGATGGGAGGAGAGGAAGAGGATGAAGAAAGATGAAATATGGAGATGGAAAGCTCCTGATCGTCTGGACTGCTGCTGTTGGGTCTTCGGACCCATTTCTTTTATCTCTAGTTACTACTTTAAATCAACGTACAGTTGATCTTTTTGGCATGCTTGTAAAAATTAGGATATTTAGCTTTTTCTTTTATGCTTAGACTTTTATTAAAACTGCTTAATACAGGTATTAAGTCCAGCTTAAGGACGGTGAACAAAAGCGCTGCTGGGAGACAACCCAAGTTTTTGTTGCTAACCCTTTAATAGTTTAGTGTTATATATTTTTTTTTTGCTTGGAGCCTTTTTGCCTGCAGGTGTGCGGCAATTTCTTTTGGTGGCGGACTTGGACTTCCATCGCAGTATTAACGCCAATCTTCTGGTATGCTCATATCTGAGCATAGGTACCCTCTTCCTTAGCATCTCTTTACTCTCATTGTCATAATTCATGTGATTGTCCAATTCAAGTCTGGGGGGAGTGTACCGAGTGTTCACTACACGTGTACACGTTTTTGCATACCAGAAGTATATTTTTATTTATGTCATATTATAGCATACACCACTGCACCCCTTATGCACGCACTTATTTGCGAGTGCTACCGTGCCAAATTTCCTTTTGGAATGGAGCCGGGAAGTCAATTGTGTTAGCTAGGAATTGTGGTTTGGAGTACGATGTCGACTCCAGTAGTGTTCTAATCGAATACTCATGTTTTGCATAGAATTTTGCGTAGAAGCTATTTCTATTTTCATGCTTTGTATATTTATTCTTATCTAATCTAGTAATTAGAGTTTTTATTTTACTCAAAGCATGAACCTGTGCCGATCTACCGGTGGTGTAGGTGAGTCGATAGCGAACGCTAGATTCGTATTTCTCGAGTCGAGAGAAAGAGTTATCTTTCTCGGTGGCTAAGAACTTGCCCCTAGCGACTCTCGAAACATAGGCACCGGGTAGTTCTAATGCATTAGCATGATGTAGGCCATTCTTTGGACCGTTTGAGCTTTGAGCCAAAACCAGAGATTTATCCTTGCTAACCAATTTTGAGCCTATCCCACCTTTTCTCTTTAGCCCCACCGCTCTCGCTTAAGCCAAGATCATCAAACCTGTATACGCACGTGTTTTGAGCTTTATAGTATAACTAATTATTGTGATGTGCTGTTTTTGGCTAAGTTGAAAAAAAAAGTAAAATAAAAAAAGTATTAGTGAGCTAAAAATTGAAAACATCAGCGCTCCAAAAGAAAAAAAATTCCGAGTTCTTTATAGTCTAACTCAGAAATTCTGAATTGTTTGAGAGGAATTACTTTATATTGGGTGTTGGCAATGAAAACATCAGCGTTATTTGTTGCCGGGGTTTACAAAGTGTATTGCTCAAATGTGTTAGGTGCGTTAGCCTCCGAATTTATCATTGTATATCATACCGCAACCTAAGCCACATTTTTACCTGAAAGCCCTATTGACTAGTGTGTAATTTTACCTAATGCTGTGGAGAGAGTGCGAAAGTGCGAGCTTATGGCTCCCGACACCGATGGATTTCGGTGGAGTTAGTTCCGTATCCCGTATTTTGCGAAATACTCGTCTGAGCGCGTCTCTGCATTCTCCCTACACATGACTGGCAGATCACACTTGGGTCAGCTTTTGAGTAAACTAATCTCTTATTTACTATTTTATATATTTGTAGATTACTTTGCATAATAGAAATTTCTTCTACGAGAATTTTATGTACATGATTATTTGATTTCGCATATTACTCCTAGCCATAATCACCTCTCTAACCCTTGTTTTTCCCGTCCGCCGAGAGTTGTTTTCTCGGGACGCGCAAACAGTTAAGTTTGGGGGTGTGATGAGTCCCTAATATATACACATTTATGGACTCATCTGGGCCGATTTTCTAGTCTATGCACTTCACTTTAGACATGTTTTCACTCATATTTGATACTCCATGCCAAGTGCACCTCTAGGCCCGTTTTTTGGTGTTATTTCATGTTCTTCTTCTTTAGTAGTTTTCATGCATTGTTAAGTGCCACTTTCAGTGGCTGGATTCGTGGTTGTGCTGGAACAGGAGTCGTGCAGGTGTTCCCGGTACAATTCTGTACAGGAACACTGCGCACGATCACTGGTTCTATTGCGCACGACCACTAGTAGTGCGCCACTGATCGTGTGCACTTACCCCCTGAAATCTGAGTTCTGTCTTCCTTATCGCACGACCACTTACGATAGCGCGCACGACCACTGGTCGTGCGCCACTGGTCGTGCGAACATTATATTTTATAAATTTCTTACATTGCAGGCTCCGCCCAGGCAGGCGCACGATCACAGGATTCTAGTGCGCACGACCACTGGTCGTGCGCCACTGATCGTGCGCACTGTTTATTCCAGCGCCTATAAATTGACCTGCTCGCGAATTAGGTCGGGATCGTTCGATTTCTTCCGTCCAGTCCGCCGTTTTCGCCCCTTCCTGCAGGTTCTCCGCCCCCCTAGGCCTCCTCCATCATCCTTGAGCTCCAAGGAGAGGTTTCTAGCCCAAAGATCGCCAACATCGAGCAAGGAGATCGTGTATCGGAGGAGATTGGATCGTGACACGAAGAAGATGAGCCATTGGGAGGAAGTGACAGCCCTCCTCTACCTCGGACGTAGTTGAAGACCGAGCTTGGACGCGGATTGACAACCCAGCGATTCCAACCGTGAATCTTCGGCAAGGCTTCGTATGTGGTCGACTCCTTTACTCTCTTTTTCCTTCTTTATGTTGTTGATTGTATAAACTAGTTTCCTCTATATTTTGATGATGTGTGCTATGAACAATATTGCTTAATGCTTATTTCATTTATTTGGAATCATTTAGTTCATATGTGCTTATTGAGGTGCGCCCCCATCTAATTTCCATTCCACCATCGTGTTCGATGCCGCACTAGCAATTACTAGTGGCGTGCTTGTCGAAGAGGTGCTTGCGACCCTCACTCCGTTAGCCTACTCGTCCATCCGCCTAGCGAAGCATGGCATAGCGGCCCGTGTAATCCACTTGCCCTACGAAGCAGCGCGCTCAAGGCCTGCATAGTTCGACTCCGCTTGCCTACTCGTCCATCCGCCCTTGCGACGCAGCGCGCTCAAGGCCTGCCTAGTCTCCATCCCGCCAAGCGAAGCACTGCTTAGCGACATTGCATAGGAGTAGTCATAGCATTTTCTCTTTATTTTCCACAATCCAAAACCCACATTTCCGCAATCCATCCGACCCAAAGGACTTCGATCTCAAGTCCTTCCTCGAACGTTAACTCCACCTTACTGTGTTCCTTGAGAGATTCGATACTTGGGGATTTACTTCTTCATATTATTACTTGAACGATCGGTACACTGCCGTTTCGTGCTACCGCCTATAGCAGTGTGCGAGATTTGCGTACACTGCCGTTTCGTGCCGCAGTCGAGCTACCGCCGTTGTGTGTGAGATCGAATTTCGAGATTTCTTAGAAAAGTATCAGCTCGGCTCGCAGATTCTGATCTGACTACCGGCTGAGGGTGCTGGATTGAATACTTGTTCACCGATGAAGATCACCATTCCAATCGATCACTTTGAATGCGGGTTCACTTTTCCTCTACCTTGGGAGTTGGTGGAGATCTTTAATTATTATGGCGTTGTGCCCGCTCAGGTACCGTCGAACTCAATAGCTTTGATGTTCACTTACATCTGCTTCCTGAGATCGTCTAGGGTGACTTTCACTCTCGACCTTTTCTGCGCGATCTTCACCGTGAAGTCATTAAAATAGGTAAAGAAGAAAGAAGAGTTTAAGGGGTTGATGTATTTCTCCTGACAGGGGGTGAAGATCGTCAATCTCTCCCAAGCAAGATGCCAAACTGGACAAAATGGTTCATGATCTTTGAGGGAGATTTCAGCGGTCTTGAGACTCAACCTGCTCCCCGAGCTGAGGCGGTCTTCAAGAAGCTAAAAACCTTGTTAGAGGTGGAGACCGCCATTAAGCAGATGCTTTCCAAGCAGAGGATTGATCTTATCTATGACTTCAATCATTAGGATGAGGACACTGAGCTCACCCCTGAGGTGAATAAGTAACCATCTGCGATCTCAAAACACTTTAACCGCGTGTTTAATATCTAATGAAAATTTCTGACACAGCGACCCTAATGGTTCCGGCGATCTTACCGGTCCCTACGAAAGAGGAGGTCCTTACCCAGCGCGAGCTGAGGTTGAAAAGGGAAAGAGAGCGATTACAGAGTCAGCCCGCTGAACCATCTTCTCTTGCTCAAAGGAGGTTCCCTTTGGACGGCTATAGGAGAAAGCTGAAGGATCCGGAGGGGACACTGCTACTCAAATGGGATGAGAAGGGAAAAAGTGTGAAGGTTTCCACGACTCTTCCTCTTTGGAGTGGCGGTCTCACTCGTCATGCAGATCCGGTCACATCTGCACTTTATGGTGAGAATAATCAAAAGGATCTATACAACTTGGATGAATAGATTATACCTGACATGTGCGTGCAGGCGACGGTCAGAAGCACAGTCTTAAATCACCACATGGGGAGGCTTCTGCGCCGGACTCCCCGCGATAACAAAGATCTTGTACACGAGCTCGAGGTGAGGATCTCAACAACCCTTTGTGCGGTCTTATAAATTTCAGATCGCTTAACCTGGTTTATTTCCTTGCAGAAAATGAGGAGTGAGATGTATGATAATGACAATCCAGCTTACCATAGGATTATGATAGGAGAAGTCAAAGGAGTTGTCAAACTTACGATCACCCGGATCCGATATCGCGACATCATCATTCCTGAAGACATCAATTTTTTCAGCTTATTCCCTTATGTTGCATCCCTGGTAGAGGAAAAAGAAGAAGAAGAAGGAGAAGAAGAAGGAGAAGAAGAAGGAGAAGAAGAAGGAGAAGAAGAAGGTGAAGAAGAAGGAGAAGAAGAAGAAGGAGAAGAAGAAGAAGAAGAAGAAGAAGGAGAAGAAGAAGCTGCAGTCTCCAAGACCGGTAAGGCTGAGGACGAAGAGACTGATAGCTAGATCGGCCCGGCCAGCGGAAGTCAATATTAGTTGGGTGTCGACTTGATCTCGGCGGCGAACTCAAGTGCTGGTTCCAAGGAGTCACCTGAGATCCCGGAAGAGACCTCAGATGACACCATGTCTTCAGAAGAGCCTTCTCCCAAGAGATCGCGGCAGTCCAAATAGATTTCTTATTTTGATGAACTTGTATTTTGATCTTTTCAAAAGTCGCGGTCAAAATATTTTGTAGGCAACGTGATCTATAACCATAATTTTGACATGAGTAGAAATGAATCAGATTCTTTAAATACCTTTGCTGTTCAAGATCGATCTAATTTCTTTATGTTTATTCTTTACTATTTTTAATCTGATCAATCTTCTGATATCCGATCTTATGATGATGACCTCAGAATAAGTAAAATAATTACGTGACCGAATGACCTTATATTTTGAGTATGATATTCATTATTTTATAGAGTAATTCTTTTGCCTCCTCAATTTGATTCTTCTTCATATTTGAGGGACTCAAAGAATAACAATTTTCACATAAGTCCAGAATACCATTGAGATAATATCGATCTCAAAATAGTGAATACCCCAGGATGAGATAATTGTGGTCTTAGAAACCTCCAGACCGTCTATCTATAATACTTAGAAATGTTCTGAAGAATGATGAATCTCCTATATATCCAGGAAACCTAGAGTGAGCCATATGTGATCCAAATATACCCAACTCGCTCATATTTGATACAAATAATTTTAAAACTGTCGTCGGTGGTCTAATAATTTCCAAACTGTTCCACTGTTAGAATGTAGAAAGGGCATAATTTCTTCAAGATCACCGCGGTCGATGATATAAGAAGATTGAGACCGTCATTATCTCGAGATATTGGAAAGAATCACTTCAGGAAGAATTCCACAGGCGGCGGTCTTAGGTCATTAAGATATACAAGAACGAGACCGCACGGTCCCGAAAAGAGGGAAAGAGATTGCACAAGCTAAGATGACCAATTGGGCAGGTGTGTACTAAAAAGTGACCACAATGCTTTCCTCAGAGTGGTCATCAACGTCGTGTCACTGCTGATGAAACAACCTTACCGATCATGAGAGGGAGAGAGAGAAGAAGTGACTTCAGCGGTCACAGAGGGAGAAATAGAAGAAATGACCTCGGCGGTCAAGAGATTAGAGAGAGACGAAGTGACCTTTTTGGTCAGGCGAGAAGGAGAGGTGACCTTGGCGGTCTGGCACTCTCTAAGCAACGATCACAGGTGTTTCTGATCATTCCATTTTGTTCACAGACGACAGTCTCGAGTGCTCGAGACCGCCACTTAAAGAACTCTTAACCAAGAAAACTAAGGGAAGGAGTATTCAAGTGTAACAAGCTATGATGACCAGTTGGGCAGGTGTGTACTAAAAAACGACCACATTGCTTTCCTCAGAAGGGTCATCAACATTGTTGGACACTATCCGAAGTCACGACAGAGGTGACATTCACCTAGACCTCCCTTGATGCAGAGGTGTGTTCACGTATCGTACTGGATCCAGAATCCTAAAGATCCACCGCACGAGATTGGCGAACTACTACTACACGGAAGCGAAATCTCCCCGCAATCCGTCGTCAATATAGGTGTTACAACTCTAGCTTCAATTCGTGGAGGATAGGTTTCTGCGATATCTCGCTTGGTGTGACTTAGGATCACAGCCAATTCCATCTCATGGTGTCCCTCACAAAATGCATAGGAAGTAGTGTCAGTATTTGTATTAATAGTAAAGAAGGAGATAAAAAGATACAAGATATTGATAGAAGAAAAAGGAGTATCAGGAGTAGAAACGTTTTTTCTCCACTCTAGGTGTTGGAGATCTCCCTTCCATCATATGTTTTGAGGCGGTAGGCTCCATTCTTTAATACCACTTTTACAACATAAGGTCCTGCCCAGCTTGGATTCAGGTTCCCCACTGAGCTGTACCTGGCAGCCGCATCCACCTTTTTCATTACCAGGTCTCCAACAGCGAATTCCTTGACTCTGATATTTTTATCGAAGTGCCTTGTCATTCTCCTTTTCACTTCTTCCTGTCTTATCATAGCTTCTGTTGGGAACTGCACTAACAATATTATGATGTGAAGAAGTGCTCAGATCAATGATAAATGCACTATGTATTTGATGCTATATTTTATTCATGATTGCAGAATATAAACCATATGTCCAGTAATTTTCTAAGTCCAAAATCATCAGGAAGGACTGGACATATCGTTGAGATAATATACATATCGTCGAAATGCATCAAAGCTACATTACTAGTATCTAGACGAATAGTAATGAAAATCAACTAAGTAAAATATCGTCTCAAGACTCAGCAGAAGAATCGTTGAAAAAGGAAACATATCGTCGAGACAGTTCCGATGATATCGTCTTGAAGAAAACTTATCGTTGATAAATCTAAGTTCAAATATCTCGACGATATTGTCTTGAAGGAAATGTATAGTCTTGAAGAAAACATATAATTGATAAAGCTATGTTCAGATATCTCTACGATATCGTCTTGAAGGAAATGTATAGTCTTGAGAAAAGCATATCGTTGATAAAGCTAAGTTCAGATATCTCGACGATATCGCCTTGAAGAATGTGTATAGTCTTGAAGGTTGAAGAAAGCTTATCATTGATACAGCTAAGTTAAGATGTCTCGATGATATCGTCTTGAATAAGAGGTATAGCTTTGAAGATTAATGACTTGACTCATTAAGTCATGAAGAAAGATTCATGAAGACAAACATCGGTTTGAAGACCTATCGTCTAGAAGATCAAGACGATATCTTCCTGAAGAAAGACTGTCAGCCTGATGAATAAGTCTTAAGTCTTATTAAAAGAAACATCTCCACGATATCGTCTAGAAGAAGTAATATCATTGAGATATCAAGTAGAGTTGTGAAGAAGGAAGTATGTCGACGATATCATCGAGAAGAATATCTGTCGTTTACATTGATCAAGACGATATCTTCTTGAAGGAATATTATCGTCTTGACAGTTGCAGAGCTGCATTTAATGCGCAGACGTTCTTGGAAATTGATATTCAGGGAATGTGCATGCCGCCTATCTTGCGCACAAATCAAGGAGTAGTAAATGATAGATTCTCTACAGAATATAGTCGTTGCACAGAATTTAATGAAGAAATTTATTATTACTATATTCTGTAAGTTCCAAGAATGGTCAGTCATTATGATGAAATATTGTCAATTCTGCAAGACATTTCAAACGGAAAAATTGATTACGGAATAATCAACAAGGGGTTTTATGCAAAATTACAGAGAAATATAAAAGGAGATATTTTTTTATCTACAGGACACGCTTGCTCAGTATTTCTCTCTCAAGTTTATTCGCATACATACTTCCAGAAGAGAAAGAAAAGAATCAACAAGAAGAAGACTTCACTGCTGCTGTGTTGTGAAGGTCTAGAGAAAATTCTAAAGAAAGGTTCATTGATCCTCGAGATCTCTGGGCTTATTGTTACAAGAAGAAGAAGACTTGTTGTTCAATGTTTTCATCATGAAGTCTTTTCTTCTACAACAACCTTTCTGTTTTACTTTGTAGGGTTCTTTGTGAGCTTGAGATGGTAGGATCTTGTGATAGATCTAAGTTGGTAGGGTTCTTAGTGAGCCTGAGTTTGGTAGGATCTTGTTGAAGAACTGAGTTATTGTAAGACTTATAAAGTCTGAGCTTGGTAAGGTTCTGTGTGAACCTGAGTTGTAAGATCTGTTTATTGAGAAAAGATCTGAGTTGGAGAAGTCACCTAGTCTAGCTCATTGCTAGATAGGTGGGAGGGACGGTACCTTTAGACACATTGTCTTGTAGGGAACCACTATAAATCTTGTGTATTTTCTGTGATTGCTTTTGTGCTGTGATAGTTAAACTTTTAAGTAGCAATAATACTGAAAACACCTAATCATCCCCCCTCTAGGTGTAGTTTATAGAAAACTTATATCTTTCAATTGGTATCAGAGGCAGGTTGAGTTCAAAGTCTTAACAGCTTAGAACAAAATCTACAAGTTTTTGATTGGGTTGTGATCTTTAATGGCCTGTGAGCATCATCAAGAGATGAGATCAATGAGGTTGCCCATGTGCACCAAAGAGAACTTTTCCATCTGGAAGAAAAGAGTCAAGTTGTTCATGGAAGCATCAGATCCCAGAATATACATGGTGGTTGAAGTGGGACCCTATGTCCCCATGACTGGTTCAATGACTCCAACAACTCCTTCTGTCCCTAAAACTTTGTCATAGTTCACAAATGAAGATGTAGATCTGATAACTATGGATAAGAGAGCAAAGCACATACTTGAAAAAGCAATTGATGATTCTACATCTCAAAACTTAAGTCCTTGCAAAACAGCAAAAGAAATGTAGGATTCCTTGGAGATCTACAGGGAGGGAACTGAAGAAGAAAACTCAAAGGGGAACACCAGAGAAAGGGCCGTGGTTCTTGAGGGTGAAAGCTTAAGGAGTACCAAGGACAAGATTCCTATAATTCAGAAAATCTCTGAAGACAATGAAGCTTCTGATGTAAGCACATCAGAATATGATGACATTGTTAAAGGACCCGTACTCTTCACTAAGCAACTCAAAAGGAAGATGCCTAGAAGAAGAAGAGACAGCTATAGGACATGCTCCACAAACTCCAGAAAATCCAGTCAACATGACAAACTCAAATCCTCAAAGAAGGAAATGTATAACTCTAAGCTCAGTGAATTTGATTTGACTAACTTGTTTTGTTGTCACTACAAGAAGGCAGGTCACATGATTGTTGACTGCCCCTCCAGGAAGAAAGAATCTAAGAAGAGTGATGATAGAAGAAGGCAGGTCACATGATTGTTGACTGCCCCTACCAGAAGGCAGGTCACATGATTGATGACATTGTTACAGGATCTGCTTACAATAGCATACCCTCAAGATCCCCACATGAGGTTGAATCTGAGCTAGTGCAGCAAAATGATGCCTTATGGATTGCCTTGAAAAGAAGTAAGAAGCTTCTTAGAGCTCAATCTAAGGAGTTAGCATCCCTGAAATCTGCCCAATCTGAGCTCTAAGAGACAGTTGAAAAGCCGACTGCTATGAGCAAAGAAATGGACAAACTCAAGGTTGTCACCAAGCTTAAAAATGCTGAGTTGGGTCAGAAGAACAAGGTTATCAAGGACCTTGAGGAAATGTTATTAGCTGAGAAGAAAATTGTTGCCAGCTTCTCAATGCCCAAGACTGTCCTTCCCATTATTGATAAATTATCTGCACCATTCAAAGGTGGTGTAGGATTTGACAAAGAGACGGTCAAGGGCAAGGCATCTGAGGCACAACCCTCTTTCAAGGATAAGTTGTTGGCATCAAATTTCCTTGACCAGGAATCTTCACACGGTCATCTGACCAATGCCTGCTCTACTAGAAGCAGTAAATCCTCCAACACACATAGGAGAGCAAGCTTTGGGCCAAGTGTTCTTAAAGCACCTCTTGAAAAGACCCAAGTGAAGAATCCAGGTTCTCATGTCCATGGATCTGCAGCATCAACACTCAAAAGTAAGGGAAAGGCAACCCCCACAAGCCTATTCCCAAGATGGTGAACAAAAAAGTGCTGAGACCAGCTCAACTACATACACACTAATGTGAGGTTCACCCAAGGCCTGTTAGGTCAGCTATCTTCATTCATGCCCACCAACATTTCCAGATGGTGAGGCATAAGAGAAGGTACAACAGGTATGAATGATGGTGTTGTGGAAAGATTGGTCATTTTTCCATGGACTGCTGGTTCAATCAAACAGTGCCTAATGCAAGAAGAGTGCAGATCACTCAGAGGTGTAATAATTCAGGTTATTCCCCTAACATGAACCTAGGACCCAAATCCAATTGGGTGACTAATGATAAGTAATCCTTTTTACAGGTATGTCCAAATGCCAACCCTTTTGGTATTTGGACAATAATTGCTCCAGGAACAAGGCCAGAGTAGATAAGTATTCAAGAAAACTAAATCCAGAGAGAATAGACCAATAGTGATACTTGGGGTTTCAAACAAACTGATGTCACTCAAATCCCAGCACACATCCCACAAGATGTTCAACCCTCTTTTGCTTCTATTGAGGGGGAGCTTCTAAGAGAAGATAAATCTGTGTTGGAAAATGATCCAGCTCTTCAAAATGAGGTACATCAAGAAGATATCCTCAAAATTGCTCAAGAGGCTACCTTGAACATGGAAACTGAGGAATCTGAGAAAGATCTAAGTAGCGGACATGAAGTTATTGAAGAATCAGAAGAATCCACAAGATCCCTGCAACAATGGAGGGGGAGTCCACTACTCCGCTCACTATGCAAATCTCACTTCCAAGGAGAGAATATGAGCACCATGTTCCAACCATCATATTCCCTACTCTCTCATCACTATGTTTGAGTAGTAGGCAAGTCAGAAAAAGCAAAATATATCATGCTACCTCTGAAGAATAAGAAGCCAAAATGAAGAAAATGGAGAAAGTAAAGAAGAATCCAAACCTTGAAGAATGGAGCTCTTGCTCAAGAGAATATCAAATTGGTACTTCTATACAAGGGGTGTGAAGGATGAAATCTAAGTTGCACTGTCTCCAAGAATCCTTCAAGAAGTGCTGACAAATTTCTCAAGTTAGACAAGTATCAGATGAGTATTTCAATGACACAGATGAATTCTCTGTGATACAAAACGAACAGTCTCGACGACAAGATCTGCGTCTCGACTATATTTGTGGAATCTCAACGACAAAGCTGAAATGATTCCGACGACAGATATACACATCATCGAAAGACAACGCAAATACTTAATGCAATATTGGAACTTTAATCAGAGCCGTCTGATGGAATATTAATCTATCAACCAGGACAAAAAGGTATGCGCCTCTTCAACTACTTCTAATATAAATAGATTGAATGCTTAGGTAAAAAAATTACACTTTCATTTGCCCTAAGTGATTTTCGCGACAAACCTCCGTTCCGTCTCCGACAATCATTCATTCTCGACGCTCTGCCTCAGTGGCTCCAAAGAAGGAAGAATATTCAGTCATCTCTGTCTGTGAGCTTCTGAGAGGAGGATTCAACTCCTATTCCAAAGAAATCAGGTCAGCAATTGCATTGGTAGATTCGACAGGGTTGGAGTATCCGCTCTGCGAACCCTGTGTTCTCATGAACAAGGAGCTCCAAGAATTCTTTGATGGAGCAAGAATCAATAGTTCAGTGGCCATCCTAAAGTCTACAGTGGCCGGAAAGAAAATCAAAATGTCTGCCAAGAGCTTAGGAAATGCTTTGAGGATTCCAAGACTGGAGAAAGAAGTTGAAGAGGAAGATCTGACTGTTGAAGATCTATCTGCTAGATATGCCTGGCGTGGGCACAGTGGCAAGACCTATGGGTCCATTAAAAGGGCAAAATTCAACCAGAAGGGCAAGCTCCTTGCAGACATTGCAGGGAAAGTGCTATTGTGCAAGCTTGGTTCCCATGATAGGATTTCAAAGGAAATGTTTGAGGTAATGTGCAGGATCAATGCTTCAAAGAAGACAGACTGGAGAAAATTCATATTCCAAAGGATTAAGAACACCATGAAGACCCCATCATTTGGAAGAATCCTATCTATCTTCCTCCTGAATACCCTTGGGGATATAGTGAAGAGAAATATGGGAGAACCTCTGCACTATTCAAAGAGGTTAGATTCAAAGATGCTGGACAGATGGGAGAAAGTCATCTCCAAAACTCCTAAGGATGCCCAAACTTCTACAAAAATAAAGAAAAAGAAAGTTGTGATAGTTGATCACTCAGAGGAGGAAGGGTCCTCTAGTTGTTCTAAAGGAGGAGGAGCACCATCTCTACCAAACCCTACTTTGATAGAGGAGGAGGTAGCTTTAACTCAAATGATTCCAGAGGACATGAGTGAACATGCTAACATAAAGGTTCTTGAAGAAAGAAAAAGCCCATTCTGGGTAGTGATCCAGTTGAGGGGGAGTTCCTGGTTGGAAGCTCAGCCCATGACACTGAGAGAGTTAAGGGGGAGACCCATCTAGGGTGCTCTACCCTGGGGGATCAAGCTGAAGGATCTGCAACTGAGAAAGCAGTCCAGGAGAAGAATGCTCTAGAGAAGAAAATAAAAGACAATGTGCCAGAGAAGGATGGAAGTTCTGATCCCCGGATTGGGCTTGATCTAGCTCTGATCAAAGACAAGCAGGTGCTGGTAGAAGAAGATGAGAAGATGCAAGTAAACTCTCCTGATCTTCTGGCTCAAGATAGTGCTCCTGAAGGTTCTCCAGAAGAAAATACAGCTCCTGAGGTGAATGCAGCTAGACCATCTACTGCTCACCCAGGCTCCCTATTCCATATGATCTCAGCCTTGCTGAATGTTCAAAGGAAGGAGTTAGAAAGGTTCATTCTACAGACTGTAGATAACCCAAGGCAAGAAATTAAGGCTGAGCTGCAAACTGTAAAGAATGATATGCATCATCTCAACACTCAACACACTCATTTCTTTCACTTAGCAGCTCCAGCCATAGAACATGTTGGTGAGGAGATCAACAAGGTTGGACATTAGTCCCATCAGCTCATCCAAAATCAAGGCACTATGACAAGGTATACTGAGCAAGCTCTTCGACAAATATCTGGGTTTATGAATCAAGACAGAGATCAAATTCTAAACAAAATGAATAAAAATACTCAAAACTTAGATGAACATTTGCTAGAAGTAAGAAATTACATGGATGAGGCTAAACAACACCTTCATGAGAGGATAAATTTAGTACAAGTAGCTCTTGATGATCACATAACTGAAGAAGTCCTAAAGGGGGAGAAGGTAATGATAAATACTGGCTCAAATCAAGCAATGTGGGCTGACAATCAAGTTAAACAAGCTTTATAGAAGCCTCCCTCGGCCTTTGAGTTAGTAGAACCATCTGAGAGCACTGCATCAGAGATACATGGCATAGAAGTTGGAGAATCTGCCAGCTCCAGAAAAAGGAAAAGGCTTCAAAGCAAGAGGTATATGCAGAAGAGGCTTATGGAAATTGAGCAGGATCCACAGTCATGCAAGTGGAGTCTGAAAGATTATTGGAATGCTAACTAATTCACCTAGAGGGGGGGGGGGGTGAATAGGTCTCTTGAGTTTTACTTGATAATTATGGCCTATTAAAATTATTCTAATCAGAGAATCAAGCAACACAGAAAAACACACAAGTGTTTATAGTGGTTCGCCAAGACAGGGTGTCTCTAGGTAGTCCACTTTCCCCCTTCACCCTTCTAACAGTGTGTTAGACAGGGCCAACTACTCCAATCTCAGCTCCAAGAGCTTACAACACAAGTTCCTCAGAACTTCTCAGATCAAGGGTGATCCTACCTCAGGACACAAGCCCCTACAACTCAGAGCTATCACCATCTCCTACCTCAGGACAAAAGTCCCTATAACTCAGAGCTATCACCAGCTCCTACCTCAGGCACTGCTGCACTATAACTCAGAACTAACACCAGCTCCTACCTCAGGCGACAAGCCTTACTCCTCAGGCAAACCAGCCCTCCAATCTCAGGCAAAACAGCCCTACAAGCTCAGGCAAACAAGCCCTACACACTCAGGCAAATGCCCTACAAACTCAGGCAAAAAGCCTTACAGGAAAAAGATGTTTTTAGAAAAATTCTACAACAGAAATAACCTCCTGTAGATCCTGCACAGTTTGTGCTTTCCAGTAGCCGATGATGTTGATTACAGCAACAATCTGATCTTCCTCTTCAATAGAAGGATGGAAGATTACCTTGCCCCTTTTGGTGAAGGAGCTACCTTCTTCTCTCAGCTTCTTCTTCTTTTTCAGTAAGCAGGAAGAAAGTCGAGAGCAGCAGCTATCGTTAAATGGAGAAACGAGATTCAGCAAAATAGCTGTTCTTTGGAAGTGCCCTAAAACTTTCTTTTTATACTTCTTTTATCTTCAACGGCTCTAAGTTGATCTCCCAAAAGGTATGGGAGACATTAGTGGTCCCCTACAGCTTTTCTGCAACTTGCGCCAACAGCAGAACCCGCCAGATCATGTTTGAACTGTCTCAGCGGTTGGGCTGAGATGGTCAGTCGATTCAGCGGTTTTCTTCTTTCCAGTTCCAGCGGATCCGCTGAGACAGACAGCTGTCTTAGCAGTTTTCTTCTATCTGCAGCTCAGGTGGCCCAGACACCTTCTCAGCGGCTCTTGTCCTTGTCTCAGCGGTTCAGTTGAGACTGAGAGCTTGTCTCAGCTGTTTTGACAGTAATCAAGCTGAACAACTCCTGCACCTTGTTAAGTCCTAACCCTGCATGCTTATGAGATAGAAATAGGGTTTATCAAATACAACTTATCCTTAGCATTGAAAGTGATGCCTCTTCAAATCAAGGGAACATTGAGGACAATATTCCCAACAATCTCCCCCTATTTGAAGAAGGCAGAACATCCCCAATGCTAAGGTACAGAGCCAACAAAAACATATCATGATATCAGTTGAGGGACATATTATTTAAATGATCTATAAGGTAATCATGAAAACATAGCTTCTAGATAACAACATTGTTTAAGCTAACAACTTCATGACAGATAATATAAAGCTTTGACTAGCTTAGAGGGCATCTCCCCCTTTCTAACTCAGATTGAGTAGCATATCATGATAACTAACTCAGAGGGCTAACACTACTTTAGTCTTAGAAACTTGCATTCCATCTCCTATTTGCATCTAACAAGACCAAATTTGGTCCAAGCATTGGCCATCTCCCCCTTTCTGGATTCTTCAACCTCTTTCCCATTAGGGAATAGGATTCTTCAACCTTTACGCCTTTTTGGATACTTCTAACAAATCCAAAGATAGATTAGAAAGCATTTTCTAAATCCTCTTTTAGGACAACCTACATCCTCTCTGACCTATTGAGCATTAGCTATCTCCCCCTCAACTTATAGCTAACTCCCCCTTAATTGGAGCACCTGTTTTGAAAAGAAAACTAGAATTTCAGCAATCATACATTTCTGATCCAGCTGATCATTTTAAGCTACTCTACATTTAAAAACTTAGGGAGATTATCTACCCTATCAGTGGATTATGCCTATTGAAGGAAGATCAATTCAGATATTAATCTATCATAACATTACATTTTATGATAAATTTGAATAGATAAAAGCATAAACAGTGTAACATAGAGAACATAAATTCAGAAATGAACTCATTCTAAATTCAACATGCCTAAGTCAATTTTAAAGGAATTAAACTTGGCCTCATCCAGTGGCTTAGTGAAGATATCAACTACTTGATTGTCTGTAGAGACATATTTAAGTTTGATATCTTCACACTCTACATGCTCTCTAATAAAATGATACCAAATTTCTATGTGCTTGGTCCTGCTATGGGAAACAGGATTTTTAGCAATAGAAATTGCACTGGATGAGTCACACAGCAGGGGAGATTGTCTTACCATGATGTTATAATCTTCCAACTGATGTTGGATCCACAGAATTTGAGCACAACAGCTACCTGCTGCAATGTAGTCTGACTCAGCTGTGGACATTGCCACACTGGTTTGCTTTTTGCTGCTCCATGAGATCAGCCTTCTCCCTAAGAATTGACAAGTACCACTTGTGCTTTTCCTATCTTCTTTGCACCCTACAAAATCTCCATCTGAATAGCCTATCAATTCAAAATCATTGTTCCTAGGGTACCAAAGGCCAAGATTTAGGCTTCCCTTGAGGTATCTCAAGATCCTCTTCACAGAGGTGTAGTGAGATTCCTTAGGACATGCATGATACCTAGCACAAACACATGTAGAATACATAATGTCTGACCTACTAGCAGTCAAGTACAACAGGGATCCAATGATACACCTGTACATGGACTCATCAAAGGCATTCCCCTTTTCATCCTTGTCTAATGATATATTAGATCCTATTGGTGTTCTCATGGTGGAGGCTGACTCCATCCTAAATTTCTTGATGAGCTCCTTAGTGTACTTGGTCTGGGAGATGAAAATTCCATCATCAGACTGTTTCACTTGGAGCCCAAGGAAATATTTGAGCTCACCCATACTGCTCATCTCAAACTCCCCCTGCATTAGATTAGCAAATCTCTTGCAGAGGTTGTCATCAGTAGACCCAAAAATTATGTCATCAACATAAATTTGGACTAAGAGACACTTGCCCCCTGTTTCCCTAAGAAACAATGTGCTATCAATCTTTCCCCTCATGAACTTGTTCTTGAGGAGAAAGTTGGACAAAGAATCATACCAAGCTCTTGGAGCTTGCTTGAGACCATAAAGGGCTTTTCTAAGAAAATAAACATGAGATTTAAGAGTAGGATGAACAAAACCTGAAGGATGCTCTGCATATACGTCCTCTTTCAGATTTCCATTCAGGAATGCTGATTTGACATCCATCTGGTAGACTTTGAAGCCCTTGTGAGCAGCATATGCAAGGAATAGTCTAATGGCCTCTAACCTTGCAACTGGGGAAAATGTTTGGTCAAAGTCTATTCCTTCCTCTTGCCTATACCCTTTTGCAACCAGCCTTGCTTTGTTTTTGATGATTGTCCCATTCTCATCCAACTTATTTCTGAATATCCATTTGGTGCCAATGATGTTGTGCCCTCCTGGTTTTGGCACCAACTTCCAAACTTTGCATCTTTTGAATTGCAAAAGCTCTTCCTGCATAGCCTGAATCCAGAATGGATCCAAGTTGGCCTCTTCAAACTTTTTAGGCTCTACTTGTGATAGAAAACTGAGGAACATGGCCTCATTGTGAGCCCTGCTCCTAGTTGTCACACCTGGCTGAATATTCCCTATTATCTGCTTTATGGGATGATCCTTTAGATGTCTGGTAGTTGCAGTCATTCTATTTTCAGCTTGCTGTGCTGTTTCTGCAGGTTCAGCAGTTTCTTCATCAAGGTTGACTTCTTCCTCTTCAGGGATGGCAGCATCAGAAATTGTTTTGCTGCAGTTGGGAGTGTCTTGTATAGAGATTCTTTCCAATTCCTATTCATTTCCTGTCAAAACAGAAGATCTAGACCAACCTTTATATATTAGGCTGGTCTCATTAAAAACAACATGCATAGACTCCTCTACAACATGAGTTTTCTTGTTGTATACTCTATAAGCTCTACTATCTGAGCTATAGCCAACAAGAACACCTACATTGCATTTCTCTGCAAACTTTGTTAGTTGGTATTTTCCATTATTTAGAATGTAGCATTTGGAGCCAAAGATTCTAAAATATGAAATTGTAGGTTGTTTGCCTTTCAGAATTTCATAGGGGTTTATCCCATGTACCTTATTGATAGAAGCTCTATTGAGAACATGACAAGCTGTATTGACTGCCTTAGCCCAGAAATATTCAGGGAGTGAGGAGTCACTAAGCAGTGTTCTCCCAGCTTCTATCAAGGTCCTATTCCTCCTCTCAGCCACACCATTTTGTTGTGGAGTCCTTGGGGAGGAGAACTCTTGGGTGATACCAAATTCTTGACAAAATCTTGTCATTGCATCAGATTGAAATTATGTGCCATGGTCAGTCCTAGTCCTGACCACATCACATTGTAGATCATTCTGAATTGCCTTGACATGATTGATAAAGACATTTAAAGTATCAGGTTTCTTCTTAAGGAAGAATACCCATGTATATTTTGAGTGATCGTCAACAATCACCAAAGTATACAACTTCCCACCTAGGCTCTGAATTGAAAAAGGACCAAACAAGTCCATATGCAAGAGATAAAGACATCTTTCAGTGTCTTTGGATCCAATACTTTTAAAGGTGGCCCTAGTTTGCTTTCCCATTTGGCATGCATGACAGGGACCATTTTTAATACATTTTAAATTTGGACTATTCCAAATAAGATTTTTAGATCTATATATTGTCTTGTAGTTAATATGAGCAAGTCTCTTGTGTCATTGAACACAATGAGACTCATTCTCATTAGCTACAAGACAAACAGAAGTAAGAGAATTACTGCAAATGAAATCTAAGCAATAAACATTTCCACTCCTAGTGCCTGAGAGAATAGTCTCTAAGTCATTTGACTTTTTGATCAAGCATTTGTCATTGTGGAATTCAATGGCATAGCCTAAGTCACATAGATGACTTATGCTTACTAGGTTGTGTTGCAACCCATCAACATAAGCTACCCTTGTGATTGTAACTATACCATTAGAGATCATACCATAGCCTTTGGTGACTCCTTTTTCAGCTCCCCCAAATATAACTTTGGGTCCATTCTTCACAGGCTTGTAATCCTTTAGAAGACTCCTAGATCCTGTCATGTGCCTTGAGCACCCAGTGTCCAAGTATCATATTTGGTTGAGACTGGTACTTGAACTACCCTGCAAAGAAAGATTTAGTTATCCTTAGGAGCCCACAAAGCTTTGGGTCCTAGGTGCCTGTTAGTTTGATGAGATGATCTCACACTTGCTGCACTCCTAGCAGGAAAGCTCTTCTTTGCATTAGGTACATTGAGATTGTACCAACAATCTATGGCAAAGTGTCCCACCTTGCCACAACACCAACAATCATGAATATTGTATCTCCTTTTCTGAACATTTTTCTGAATTGGTACAACACTTTGCACATGTTCAGCAGAAGAGAATACAACATTCTTCCTGTTTCTTTCAGCAACAATCTGACTGAAGGATAATTTATAGACAGTCTTGCTGCTCATTGTCCTGATGGCCTCAGCTTGATTTGGCTTGTCAGCCATACAAGATCTGATGGAATCAGACACTGGGCAGCAGGCCTTGTCAGCAGATTTGACAGCAGTCTTGCTTTTTGCTGAAGCTGATTTGGAAGTGCCTGCTTCCATGTTCTTGACTGAAGGTGCTGAAACACCAATCACAAATGGTCCAGATTGGGCCATTTATATTTCCTCATGGGGATCTTTCATTGCACTCAATCCCATGCCCTTTCTTTCACTATGGGAAGGAGTATTTTCCTTCCTATAGGATCTTCCATTCTTCCAGTGACCATAAATGCTTTCATGGTCATACCTGTTGGAAGGAAGTAGCACCTTTTGAAAGGTGGTTTGAGGCTTAGCCTTCTCCTTCCTCTTTCCTCCACTCCCTTCTCCTACTTCCATCTTATTGAATCCAAGTCCCCTCCTATTGGTTTGAGAGGAGAAGGAGTCAATAATGGGAGGCACATATTTGGGCTTGGAGAATTGAGCCACCAGGCTCTTCTCCTTCACAAGCTTCTCCTCATGGTCCTTGATGACCTTGGTCTTCAGGGCAATAGTGCTTAAGTGCACAATAGTTAACCCCTGTAAATGGCTAATTTGTCTACTCATCTGAGCCACCAGGAGGGTAGGTTCAGTGTAGTCATTTTTAGTCATCTTGAGAGAAACAATTTCCTGGGCTTGCCTCTTGGCAAGCTTCTTACTCTCCTTCAGAGCTTCCACAAGAGCATCATACTTGTCAATCAATTGATTGACATCTACCTCAGCTTCTGAATTACCTCCATTAATTGATGAGTGTGCATCAGATTCTGGACCATTCTCATTATCAGAAGAGGATATAGAGTGGATTAATACCTGCTCATGTTCTGAATTGTTGTGGATGTCCTCATCATCAGTAATGGCCATTAAGCCTAGATGAACATTGACTTCTTCATCCTCCTCTATATCACTATCTGAGTGTGATAGAGGGGCCCTGATTCATGTCCTGGCAGCAGGATAGTCCTCTTCCTCCTGATCAGCAAATAGCCCTATCTAGGCTTCCTCTTCTCCATTTGAATCTGAAGATGAAGATTCAGATTCACTCCAGCTCTTGCTTTTCTTGGCTAGAAAGGATTTTTCTCCCTTTCTCTCCTTCTTGTGATGAGGTTTCTTTTCACCTCTTTCTTTCCTTTTGACTGGGCAGTCAGCAATGACATGCCCAGGCTTGCTGCAGCAAAAGAAAACAATGTTAGCTAAATCAGCACTACCTATTGTCTATAGTGTATAGTGCAATTTCATCATTGGTCAGCTCAGAAAATACCTTGAGTACTTTTGTAGTAGGGTCAATAGTGGAGGCCTTATCAAAGGTGTAAGGACCATTTTTTACTGTTACATATATCCTTGGGTCTGAGGCTTCCAAGAGCAGCCTCACTCTTTGATTCCATATGCCAAAGTTTTCTTTGGAGCATATGGGCAACTTCATTGACCCCAACTCCTTCTTCATTCCACTTGAGGCCATTTAATTTTGAATCAGCACTACCTATTTAGGAACAGGTTAGACTGTTAAGTCCTTTTTGACCAACCTGCCTCTGATACCACTTGAAAGAATATTGGTATGCTAACTAATTCACCTAGAGGGGGGGGGGGGGGGGGAATAGGTCTCTTGAGTTTTACTTGATTATTATGGCCTATTAAAATTATTCTAATCAGAGAATCAAGCAACACAGAAAAACACACAAGTGTTTATAGTGGTTCCCCAAGACAGGGTCTCTATGGGTAGTCCACTTTCCCCCTTCACCCTTCTAACATTGTGTTAGACAGGGCCAACTCCTCCAATCTCAGCTCCAAGAGCTTACAACACAAGCTCCTCAGAACTTCTCAGATCAAGGATGATCCTACCTCAGGACACAAGCCCCTACAACTCAGAGCTATCACCAGCTCCTACCTCAGGACAAAAGTACCTACAACTCAGAGCTATCACCAGCTCCTACCTCAGGCACTGCTGCCCTACAACTCAGAACTAACACCAGCTCTTACCTCAGACAACAAGCCTTACTCCTCAGGTAAAACAGCCCTCCAATCTCAGGCAAACCAGCCCTACAAGCTCAGGCAAACAAGCCCTACACACTCAGGCAAATGCCCTACAAACTCAGGCAAAAAGCCTTACAGGAAAAAGATGTTTTTAGAAAAATTCTACAGCAGAAATAACCTCCTGTAGATCCTGCATAGTTAGTGCTTTCCAGTAGCTGAAGATGTTGATTACAGCAACAATCTGATCTTCCTCTTCAATAGAAGGATGGAAGATCACCTTGCCCCTTCTGGTGAAGGAGCTACCTTCTTCTCTCAGCTTCTTCCTCTTTTTCAGTAAGCAGGAAGAAAGTCGAGAGCAGCAGTTGTCGTCAAATGGAGAAATGAGATTCAGCAAAACAACTGTTCTTTGGAAAGTGCCCTAACACTTTCTTTTTATACTTCTTTTATCTTCAACAGCTCTAAGTTTATCTCCCAAGAGGTATGGGAGACATTAGTGGTCCCCTACAGCTTTTCTGCAACCAGCGCCAACAGCAGAACCCGCCAGATCATGTTTGAACTGTCTCAGCGGTTGGGCTGAGATGGTCAGCCAACTCAGCGGTTTTCTTCTTTACAGTTGCAGCGGATCCGCTAAGACAGACAGCTGTCTTAGTGGTTTTCTTCTATCTGTAGCTCAGGTGGCCCAGGCACCTTCTCAGCGGCTCCTGGCCTTGTCTTAGTGGTTCAGCTGAGATTGAGAGCTTGTCTCAGCTGTTTTGACAGTAAACAAGCTGAACAACTCCTACACCTTGTTAAGTCCTAACCCTGCATGCTTATGAGATAGAAATAGGGTTTATCAAATACAACTTGTCCTTAGCATTGAAAGTGATGCCTCTTCAAATCAAGGGAACATTGAGGAAAATATTCCCAACAGAGTCCTAATTCTAGGACCCTGATCTCAGAATCCTGGATGGAATTTGGATACCCGATGATGGGTCAGAAAGAGTCTACTAATCTACTGATTGGAATCTGCAGTTAACTAAAATGGAGAAAAGGAGAAATCATAAACTAGCATTCCCTCATGGTCCTCCTCCTTCTCCAAAGAAGATTCCAAAACCAATCAGCTTCTATGAAAGGCAGAGGAGAAAAGGAAAAGGAAGCAGCAGTAGGATCTGAAGATCATAGGATGTTTTGTCTAAACATGATTGGCAATTGACTAAAATATTTTTGTTCTAAGAACATTCTCTATTTATATTATGTTGATTGATGACTAATATAATACTTTTTGAATGTCTTCAAATTATGATTTTATCTATCCTTTGACATTTATCATTGAAGTGAGTTATGACTTCTTCAAATAGAGGGGATTGTTGGGAGCTGTGCCAACAGTGTTCCTGATTTAAAGAAGTGCTCAAATCAATGATAAATGCACTATGTATTTGATGGTATATTTTATTCATGACGGAAGAAGATAAACCATATGTCCAGTAATTTTCTAAGTCCAAAATCATCAGGAAGGACTGGAGATATCGTTGAGATAATATATATATCGTCAAAATGCATCAAAGCTACATTACTAGTATCTAGACAATAATAGCAATGAAAATTAACTAAGTAAAATATCGTCTCAAGACTCAGCAGAAGAATCATTGAAAAAGTAAACATATCGTCGAGACAGTTCTGACGATATCGTCTTGAAGAAAGTTTATCGTTGATAAAGCTAAGTTCAGATATCTCGACGATATTGTCTTGAAGGAAATGTATAGTCTTGAAGAAAGTATATCATTGATAAAGCTAAGTTCAGATATCTCGATGATATCGTCTTGAAGGAAATATAAAGTCTTGAGGAAAGCATATCGTTGATAAAGCTAAGTTCAGATATCTCAACGATATCGTCTTGAAGAATACGTATAGTCTTGGAGGTTGAAGAAAGCTTATCGTTAATACAGCTAAGTTCAGATGTCTCGACGATATCGTCTTGAAGAAGAGGAATAGCTTTGTAGATTAATGACTTGACTCATTAAGTCATGAAGAAAGATTCATGAAGACAAATATCGGTTTGAAGACCTTATATCGTCTAGAAGATCAAGACGATATCATCTTGAAGAAAGATTGTCAGCCTGATGAATAAGTCTTAAGTCTTATTAAAAGAAACATCTCGACGATATCGTCTAGAAGAAGTAATATTGTTGAGATATCAAGTAGAGTCGTGAAGAAGGAAGTATGTCGACGATATCGTCGAGAAGAATATATGTCGTTTACGTTGATCAAGACGATGTCGTCTTGAAGGAATATTATCGTCTTGACAGTTGCAGAGTTGTATTTAATGCGCAGACATTCTTGGAAATTGATATTCAGGGAATGTGCACGCCGCCTATCTTGCGCACAAATCAAGGAGTAATAAATTATATATTATCTACAGAATATAGTCGTTGCACATTATTTAATGGAGAAATTTATTATTACTATATTCTGCAAGTTCCAAGAATGGCCAGTCATTAAGATGAAATTTTGCCAATTCTGCAAGACGTTTCAAACAGGAAAATTGATTATGGAATAATCAACAAGGGGGTTATGCAAAATTACAGAGCAAAATAAAAGGAGACATTTTCTATCTACACGATGATGAGTCCCATTTATATACACATATTTGGACTCATCTGGGCTTATTTTCATGCACATGCACTTCACTTTCTGCACATTATTGCTTATATTTCACTTGAACACATTTCTTCACGAAGTGCTCACTTTGGCCCATTATGGTGTGCAATTGCGCACTATTCTGCTGGGGGTAAGCACATGATGCTCCCCATGTCTTTATTTTGTTGTTATTATATATTTCTGTGTGCTGGTGGTTTGTTCCCCAGCTTGTTGGTTTATATTGCAGGTGGGCAGATCTTCATTCGATGTGAATTGTAACCTGGAGAAATCGCACAGTCGTGTGATTCCTTGACACACAATTTCAGCGACCGTGCGAGTCCTACAGTCCTTATGAATGGTGATCTGCCCGGGCTCGTGCGTTTTGTTTGCGTACGGTCAGTTTGATTGTGCGTGAGCAAAATCGCACGAGTTTCCCTCTTTTTTCTAAGAATTTATGTCATTTTGCAATTTTCCATATCGCACGGTCGTGCGTTTATCCTTCACGCACGATCTGGTCGATCATGCGCGTTCATTTACGGCCCAAAACAGCATTCTGAATTTGGTCATGCATTTTTACGCACGGTAGTGCGTTTGGTCGTGCATGAACAATTCTGCAATCTGTTCTATTTAAACTGCGATTTTTAGGTTTTTCAATCCTGATTCTGTTCTGCGATTTCTTCCGCCGGAAGGGGCGACAGCTCCGTTTTCTTCCCTTCTTCCTCCACCTTTTGCCCAAGGCCACCTCACATCATCCAAGTGCTTCAAGGAGAGGATTCTACACTCATCTTCATCGCCAAGTTAGGAGATATTCACAGCGGACGTGGCTGAATTGTAGTTTACCGGAGAAGACGGGTCCATTGGGAGGAAGTGACAGCCCTCCTCTACCCCGGACGATAGCTGAGACCGAGCTAGGACGCGGATTGACAACCCGACGATTCCTACCGAGAATCTACAGCAAGCCTCCGGATTCGGTCGTATCTCTTGCATTTTTCTCTTCTTAGGTTATTGTTGCGTGCAGTGTAATTTTCTATTTTATGATGATGTTTGTACTCTGCACTTGCTTTAATTTGTATTTCATTGTTAAGCAATGATATCATTTGTGTATGAGTGCTTGAGGTGAGCTCTTGTGGTGATTATGGTGTGAGCGATTTGGGTTTGCTACACTAGCAATTGCTAGGTGTGAGCTTTGTGACGAGGTGCTTGCGAACCTCATTCCGCCAGTGTGACCCACTCCATTCGTAAGCCTACTCTTACATCTGCCAAGCGAATCGGTTCATAGCGGCCCGTATAGTAATCCATCCGCCCGGTGAAGCAGTGCGCTCAAGTCCTGCATAGGAGTAGTTGTAGCATTTTCTTTTATTTTCCACAACTAAATCAACCCCCCTCTGCATTCCATCCAACCAAAGGACTTCGATCTCAAGTCCTTCCTCGAACGTTAACTCCACCTTACTGTGTTCCTTGAGAGATTCGATACTTAGGGATTTACTTCCTCATATTATTACTTGACAACGACCGGTTCACTGTCGTTTCATGTCGCAGTCTTGCTACCGCCTATAGCGGTGTGCTAGATTTGCGCATCAAGTTTTTGGCGCCATTGCCGGGGAACACAGTCGTGTGAGTTTTCTAGAGAGAGAGAGTTGTAAGATAGAAGCCCTTTTCCCTTTGTTTATACCATTTTATGTAATTTTTTTTATATAAGTAGAATCGTTTAATTTCCTTGTTTCTAATCTTTATTTGCAATTTTTCAAAAGCAGGTTTTCAATTTTATTGTTTGTGTTTAGTCAATTCTTGCTTAGAATATTTCTGTTTGGGGAAATCTTCCTTTGCACCATGTTTGCTCATCTGAATATACGTTGCAAATGGTGTGGGGATGCTAGGCATTATAGTGATGAATTCCCCACTGAAGATGGTAAGCATAACTCTCGTGGTTCAGTGCATGGATCATCGTCTTCCTACGCCTCTTCATACACTGTACCCAAGTCTTATGGTTACTCTTCTTTGCCACTTCCATCATTTTTGTTTTCGTCACCAGCCCCGCAAGGACTGAGGATGAATAGAAAATTATGTTTGTGTTGTCATAGCACCGATCATGCGTTGAATGACTGTGCAAAATTCCAGCACCAGATGGAGATGGATGACGAACCAGATATTCTTGTCATTCCATCCACCTCTCATTTGGTTGCCCTTCTGATTCTGATGATGAGTTCGCAGTACCACCTTGTCTATGGGGGACTTCTGCGGATATTCCCATCAGACTTTCGACTGCTCAGTGTGATGACGTGGTGGAGATTCCTCTCCCTTTGCTTCCATCTCCTCTTTTGGATTCACCCCCGGAGGAACCTGTTTATATTTTCTCTGATGATGTTATTACTGTTGTTCCTCCGCCTTCTTTGCAAAAATTTTCTACCCCTATTCTTTGTGATTTGGTTGATGATGTTGTGCAGGAGGATCATTCGGAGCCTGAGGTTGTGTCAAGGTGGGACGAGGATGTTATTCTCTCCAATGGGGAGTGTGACTTCTTGGAGCACGATGATGCACCGAGGTGGGATGAGGAGGATTCCTTTCCTGATGAGGAGGTTTGCACTTCCTTATTGGACGAGGAGGTCCACCTCACCACTGAGGACCTTGAGCTCCCAGAACCCCCTCGCTATGACTCATATGATACCGATAGTGATCTATCCTTGGATCCTGCTGGGAGTGTGACCGGGACCACTCCCCCGATTTATGATTATTTAAGTTTTTCTTCTCTTTTTTTTCCTGACCTCCCTTCTTCAGTGTCTGAGCCTGTGCAGGTTGATTCTTCACAGGTACCCCAGGAGGACTTGGAGCTTGATGCTCAAGCCAATGATGAGAGCATCCTCCTTTGTGAGGAGGTTGATTCCCCCTCCATAGAGGAAGCCTCATTCATTGCCTCCTCCTCCTGCCGCCTCCCTGAAGACGACACCTTGCTGGGCAAGGATTTATTTTGTGGTGAGACGAGTGAGGACCAGCCTTCCTCCTCTTCTTACTTCCTATTTCCTCTACCTGTGTTAAGCAGGTATTATTATTTAGGTAGGGGAGTAACTGTTATGTCGCTGTATCGGTACCCGCTACCGACACGCATATTAGAACAGTTACCTGTTAATTTCCTTTTTCATACGCCCATTAGCTAGAACTG
This sequence comes from Dactylorhiza incarnata, assembly GCA_033032865.1. Lineage (NCBI taxonomy): Eukaryota > Viridiplantae > Streptophyta > Magnoliopsida > Asparagales > Orchidaceae > Dactylorhiza > Dactylorhiza incarnata. The sequence goes on along the minus strand of JAWHQI010000008.1, from coordinate 22,015,810 downwards.
TTTTGTTTTTAAATAAGTCGTGCTGGGAGGACAATAACCCCAGTAGTTATCTTACCTTTCTTGCAATGTTAGTTTATCTAGTTTGTTTAGTTAGTTTTACATTATTTTAGTTTGTATATTTTATTTTGTTTTTGCGGAGCTCACCTATGCAGGTTCTTTTTCTGGTTGGGGATGTTGCAGCTTTATCTTGGATTTCTAGCGTCTTCTGGTATGCTCATTTGCTGAGCATTGGGTACTCTCTTCCCCTAGCTCTTTTCTAAATTTCATAACTATATATTGTGTGTATTGTCTAGTTTAAGTCCGTGGGAGAGCAGTTTTGTGTGCCCACTCACGTGCACTTTTGCATAGCATGCTAGAAGTATTTTATTTTCAGTTATATTATATGTTCATTTTCATCACACGCCACAGCACCCACATGAGCGTGTACTTAGCCGTAGGCGCGTTACGAGTTCAACTTGTTTCTTTTGTGTGATTGTGAAAATCTCTGTGCTGGCTTAGGATTGTGAGACGGAGTAAAATGTTGACTCCCATTGTGCCCCTAGTCGAGCGCTTGCGTCTCGCGTAGAAATTCATGTAGAATTAATTATTCCTTATTCTTATAGTTTTATATTTTTCTTTTTACGTAAATATTGTTGATTCTACTCAGAAGTGGTGAATCTGGTGTGAATCAAACGGTAGCGTAGGGATGTGTGTAGACGTTTGCTAGATTCGTATTGCTCGAGTCGGGAGGAAGGATTGTCTTTCTCAGTGGCTAAGAACTTGCCCCAAGCGACTTTTGAAGCATTGGCATAGGTTAGTTTAGTGCGTGAGCATGACGTAGGCCATCATTTTTGGCCCGGTTGAGCTTTTGTGCCCATTCCTATCGCCCTATCCTCGTTAGCCCAGTTGTGCCTACCCGTTCTTTGATTCAGCCCCACTTTTATCTCACCAAAGCCTAAAAGCCAATCCTAGTTGCACACCCGAATTTGAGCTTTAGTTGTTTATTATTTTCATGATTGGGGTGTTGATGTTGTGATATCTTTGTGAAAATATGGATGCGCTTCATTGGTCTTCTTGCTGAAAATGTTTTGAAAAGAAAAGAAGAAGAAAAATGAGAAAAAGAAAAAGAAGTAAAAAGAAAAGAAAAAGAAGAAGTGTTTAATTGAAAATTTTTATAGATTTATGATTGGGAGTAGGCGGTGCACACACCCATATAGTTAAGTTCATGTCTGGGGGTGTGGTGCACCTGCTTGTTTATCGTGGTGGGTGGATAGTTTATTTTGCGCTAGCTCATTTGGGCTTCGTGCGTAAGCCTTCATGTTTATCATTGTATATCCCACCGAAACCCAAGCCCTGTCTTATACCTAAAGTCCTACTGATTTGTGCATTGAATCAAACTATTGCCGTGGAGAGAGTGTGAACGGGCAAGCTTATGGTCACCGACATTGATAAATTTCTTTGGAGGTTGTCCCGAGCCCCAATCTTTAGCAATGCTCACCTTAGCGATCGGTTTACTTTCTTCCTACGCGTGACCGGATGATTCACCACGATTCAGATTCTGAGTAATAATAATATATAGATACGCTCCTAGAAAAATGTAAACTTTTATGCATAATTATATATTTCTTCTACTGAATTTTTATGAGCGTGAGCTTGCGACTTCGCATGGTACTCCACCCTTGCAATTTCTATGCTAGCTTTTTATTTTCTCATCCGCTTGAGGGATTTGTTTGCTCGGGATGCGCAAACAGGTAAGTCTGGGGGTGTGATGAGTCCCATTTACATACACATATTTGGACTCATCTGGGCTTATTTTCACGCACATGCACTTCACTTTCTTCACATTATTGCTTATATTTCACTTGAACACATTTCTTCACGAATTGCTCATTTTGGCCCATTATGGTATGCAATTGAGCACTATTCTGCTGGGGGTAAGCACATGATGCTCCCCATGTCTTTATTTTGTTGTTATTATATATTTCTGTGTGCTGGTGGTATGTTCCCCAGCTTGTTGGTTTATATTGCAAGTGGGCAGATCTTCATTCTATGAGAATTGTAACCTGGAGAAATCGCACGGTCGTGCGATTCCTTGACGCACGATATCAGCGACCGTGCGAGTCCTACAGTCCTTATAAATGGTGATCTGCCCCGGCTCGTGCGTTTTGTTCGCGCGCGGTCAGTTTTGATCGTGCGTGAGCAAAATCGCACGAGTTTCCCTCTTTTTTCTAAGAATTTATATCATTTTGCAATTTTCCAAATCGCACGGTCGTGCGTTTATCCTTCACGCACGATCTGGTCGATCGTGCGCGTTCATTTATGGCCCAAAATAGCATTCTGAATTTGGTCGTGCATTTTTACGCACGGTCGTGCGTTTGGTCGTGCATGAACAAATTCTGCAATCTGTTCTATTTAAACTGTGATTTTTAGGTTTTTCAATCCCGATTCTGTTCCGCGATTTCTTCCGCCGGAAGGGGCGACAGCTCCATTTTCTTCCCTTCTTCCTCCACCTTTTGCCCAAGGCCACCTCACATCATCCAAGCGCTTCAAGGAGAGGAGTCTACACTCATCTTCATCGCCAAGATAGGCGATATTCGCAGCGGACGTGGCTGGATTGTAGTTTACCGGAGAAGAAGGGTCCATTGGGAGGAAGTGACAGCCCTCCTCTACCCCGGACGATAGCTGGGACCGAGCTAGGACGCGGATTGATAACCCGACAATTTCTACCGAGAACCTACAGCAAGCCTCCGGATTCGGTCGTATCTCTTGCATTTTTCTCTTCTTAGGTTATTGTTGCTTGCAGTGTAATTTTCTATTTTATGATGATGTTTGTACTCTTCACTTGCTTTAATTTGTATTTCATGGTTAAGCAATGATATCATTTGTGTATGAGTGCTTGAGGTGAGCTCTTGTGGTGATTATGGTGTGAGCGATTTGGGTTTGCTACACTAGCAATTGCTAGGTGTGAGCTTTGTGACGAGGTGCTTGCGACCCTCATTCCGCCGGTGTGACCCACTACATCCGTAAGCCTACTCTTCCATTTGCCAAGCGAATCGGTGCATAGCGGCCCATGTAGTAATCCATCCGCCCGGTGAAGCAGTGCGCTCAAGGCCTGCATAGGAGTAGTTGTAGCATTTTTTTTATTTTCCACAACCAAATCAACCCCCCTCCGCATTCCATCCGACTAAAGGACTTCGATCTCAAGTCCTTCCTCGAACGTTAACTCCACCTTACTGTGTTCCTTGAGAGATTCAATACTTGGGGATTTACTTCCTCATATTATTACTTGACAATGACTTGTTCACTGCCGTTTCGTGTCGTAGTCTTGCTACCGCCTATAATGGTGTGCTAAATTTGCGCATCACAGGACACGCTTGCTCAGTATTTCTCTCTCAAGTTTATTCTCATACATACTTCCTGAAGAGAAAGAAAAGAATCAACAAGAAGAAGACTTCACTGTTGTTGTGTTGTGAAGGTCTAGAGAAAATTCTAAAGAAAGGTTCATTGATCCACGAGATCTCTGGGCTTATTGTTACAAGAAGAAGACCTGTTGTTCAAAGCTTTCATCATGAAGTCTTTTCTTCCACAACAACCTTTATGTTTAACTTTGTAGGGTTCTTTGTGAGCCGGAGCTAGTAGGATCTTGTGATAGATCTAAGTTGGTAGGGTTCTTAGTGAGCCCGAGTTTGGTAGGATCTTGTTGAAGATCTGAGTTATTGTAAGAGTTATAAAGTCTGAGCTTGGTAGGGTTCTGTGTGAACCTGAGTTGTAAGATCTGTTTATTGAGAAAAGATCTGAGTTGGAGAAGTTGCCTAGTCAAGTTTATTGCTAGACAGGTGGGAGGGACAATGGACTACCTCTATACACATTGTATTGTAGGGAACCACTATAAATCTTGTGTGTTTTCTGTGATTGCTTTTGTGTTGTGATAGTCAAACTTTAAAGTAGCAAATAATACTGAAAACACCTAATCACCCCCCCACGCCTCTAGGTGTAGTTTATAGACAACCCATATCTTTCAGCTTCATCTCTCAACTCTTTAATGAGGTCGTGACTTCATTTTAAGTTCTCGTCGTTCTCCTCAATCCAACTGCCTTCATTCTGCTTACCAAGTATAAATCTTGGGATTTTGACCTCGAACTCAACTGGAATGAGGGCCTCTAAACCATGGGATATCTTGAAAGGAGTCTCTCCAGTAGCTCTTGTAGGGGTGGTTCTCAGGGTCCAGAGCACTGATGGAAGCTGCACTGCCCAGTTACCTCTGATTTTCTCGACTTTCTTCTTAAGGAGATTCAAGATAAATTTGTTAGTTGCTTCTACCTGACCATTACTTCTAGGATGATGCACTGAAGCAAAATGTAGATCAATTCCTATCTCATCACAAATGTTAATCAGCTCTGAATTGTTGAATTGAGGTCCATTATCAGTGATGATAGCCATTGGGATCCCGTGTCTGCAAATAATCTCTCCCCCAATAAAGGTTCTTACTATCAGGGTAGTAGTTCTAGCTAAAGCTTTTGCCTCGATCCATTTACTGAAGTAGTCAATCATAACCAGAATGAAACGACGTTGCTCGCTTGTCATAGGAAAGTGTAACAACCCGCATTTTCCCGAATATTTTACGATATCAGAGTAACGGGAAAATACGTGTCGTGATGCCATGTCGTGCAGGGGACAACTACAGATGCTCAAACAAGCACTCTTTACAAACACTTATGCATAAAATAAGCATTTTTTTTGAAAGACAACTTTTATCATTTTCAGGCTGAGACCGTGTCCCTCGATCCAGAGACTTACTTAGGCCACAAATAGAAGATATACATATGCAACAAAAATAAATTAGGTTCATTTATACTATTAAAGCATGGAGACCAAGCTGGTCACCAAGGCTAGCACACATCTAGATTTACTGCATAGGTATAAGAAAGTACTTAATACGATTTTTGTTAAAATAGGTGCTACATAATATTAAAAGACATGCTATGCGATTAAATCACTATAAATGCCTTACATACAAAAAATAAAACACATTTCGCAGAGAGTAAGGGCACACTTACCCCAAAGAGAAGGAAAAGAAAGCACAAGCAGCAATATAAGCAAGTAAACTGAGCATAAAAAGCCATACGGGCGCCAACAACTGACACGAACCCGCAGGAAAGAAGGAAAACATCCAAAAGAGGGCAACAACTAAATAACTGCCCCTTACTTAGAAGATAGGAAAGGCCTCGACAGGAAAACTGAACGACACCGCTCTAACACCTGCGGCAGCTACATACCTGAACCTGAGACATTCATAAGAAAAGAATGTCTTAGCCCAAAGGGTGCAAGAAAACCAAGGTTAGCAGCAATCAGAAATAAAAGATTGCAGGAAGGAGAACTAAGCAGATAAGCATCTATAATCTTACGACAACTCGAGCCAGCTCAAACGAGTGCACTCGGTAAGAGGAAAAGCCTGCACCAGAAGGTAATATCCAAAGCAATCAAAACCAACCACTTGTCCGCCAATGCGGCTCAGAGGTGGTGGTTATACATATAATATCATAATACACATACATAAGCATATATGTTTATAAGCGCTTGAGACAGATCAGCTTAAGGGAAGAGCGTCCCCCAAAAGAAGGCACTGCGACGGTGGTATCTTCCACAAACGCCCGCAGCCCAAAACCAAACAGGAGTGCTGCGGTGGTGACTCCAATCCACTCAAACCAACAACCCAAAAGAGGCACTGTGGCGGTGACTCTTAGCTCACACGCTCAACATACTCACACGTAGCACCAGAAACAGGGGTGCATAAACATATATATAAGTATATATATAAGTATAAATAAACCACAATGCAGTTCACCATAGAACACTCAGAACATTAGACAACGAAGATCATAGAGATCCAGAACCACTCACCAAAACTATCCCGGAGATTTAGAAAACATAGCATACTAAGCTCATAAATCCAACAGAACAAACAGAGGAGTGTCAGACAGGGAAAACAAGATGACAAATGGCTGTAACTACAACTCAAGACGAGAGAATCAGTAAGCACCTAGTTCGGCAATTAATCAATATATCAACATTCAACTTACAACAGGGTCGAAGATTTCAGAGAGTCGACACCATGCAAGGCTTGGTGTCGGAATAAGACGAAGATAAACTTAACACGAAGGCCAAACACCAGAACAATACTCCACGGTTCAACCAAAACCACTATGGTGAGGGCCCATATGTCCACCCACACCCCAGTCTAAAACCAATTTTCAACATGAACTTATCAGCAACATGCGTGGTTTGACGCTCAAGGAGGGTCTTATATTTGATATAGGGGAATGAACTTTAACATTTCACTATAAGTAGAAAACTATTTAACAACCTTCAATAACTTCTCTATATATATAAGTGCTATATAATAGCATTCGATATTTTTTACTATGAGTACAAAGCTGCCGGTCCCTTGAACAGAAGGAGACCCAAGGCCGAAGTCTCATCCACGAATCCTTCAAGACAAAAATCGCTAGCCTCGCTAAATAATCGAGAATTAGCAAGAGAAATTCCCAGGAAATTTAGCATCTAATTTCCCCAAATCGTCAGGAGATTAGAATATGAAATTTCCAGGGAACTATAGCCCGCCGAAAAGTGCAGGGTTTGGAAATTTGCCGAGCAAGACCACTTATGCTTAACTAAATAAATAAGTCCATGTTTTAGCCGATAACATATAGTCCAAGGAAAAACCCAGCATAAAACAAATAGCTGACAAGCTCAACCTTCCCCAAGAGAACGAAATCTCTAGCATATAGCCTAGGAAATTTAACTTAGCATATACCCAAGTAAATACCTAGCCTTTAAATCGAAAAAAAATTCACGAACCAGGTAATTGACATAAGTATAAACCAAGAAAATTTCCTAGCATATAGATGCAGAATTTCATGAAACAAGACGAGTTTATTTTTGGATGAAACCATGGGGGATTCACTAAACTTCAACACAAAAACAGATCATTTCTAGCATAACCAAGGGAATTCACCAAAACTCCCAACATAACCGAAATAGCTGCTAGCATGAACCAAGGAAATTCCCTAAACTCCCAGCATAGTCAAAATAGCTACTAATCATGAAACCAAGGGAAGCCAAGATAGCTGCTAGTCATGAAACCAAGGAAATACCAAATAGCGACTAACACAAACCAAGGAATTACCAAATAGTTGCTAACACAAACCAAGGAATTACCAAATAGCTGCTAACACAAACTAAGGAATTAGCAAATAGCTGCTAACACAAACCAAGGAGGAGATTTCCGAGAATGAATAAGGTGTTACAAAAAATTTCTGAAGTTTAACCCCCAACAGCTAGCATAAACAGCTACTAAAATAAGAGAAAAATAATTGCTAACAAACAAGGAAGTTCCAAAATAACAAATTTCCTGGAGCAACAAGCCCAACAACCACTAATGGGAAAAATGAAATTTCCTGAAATAGAATCCCTGGAGCATACCAAAGAGCCTCTATAGGAAATGTTAGGAATACTTTTAATGAATAAGATAAATTTTCTTGGAACTTACCCAGCAGTCGTTAATGGGAAAAACGCTAAGAATACCTTTTCTGAAGCATAATCCAAATGGAAGGGAGAGAAGGAGGAAGAGGAGGAAGGAGAAGAGTTTCCTTGCCTGAATCAGGAGCCGACGCCACTCGTCGAAGCGAATCCACGACCATGGGACTCTACAACCACTGCCGAACCCAACGAGAACTCCCAGCAACCCCGCTCCGGCGACGAAAACAAGCCCTGACAACCACAAATCTCCATACACCGGCGGCTTCGGCGTCTGCGACTCCCGCTCGACGGAACCCTAGCTCATACTCCTAAAAATCTTCAAGCTTGCACGGGAAAGGGGAAGAATGAAGTGAAAAGAGGGACTGCCGCACCCCCAATAATACTCTGCATATAAATATATGCCCTTATAATTTTTTTTGTTTGCACCAATGGTTATATATATAATTTGTGTATGTGCATGCATATATAAACTCTTTCTCCCTTTTTTGTATAACATGTACACACTAAATATATACATAATGTATATAAGTGTACATAGTTTTGTATGAACAAGATCTTTATATATATATATGTGCTTATATATACCCTTATACCCGTGTGCATATATATATACATATATATATATATATATATATATATATATATATATAATGGTATAAATGTAGCACTCGACACAAAACCCTTCCCCTATAAAACTTCAAGCATGCATACCCAAGGGAATACATGTATTCGTATACATTTATAGTGGCATGATTATATATAAGGATTTTCAGTCATGCTTATAATTGCATATGTATACATATGTACGTATTTATATACACATTTACATTCATATATCCGCCTTTACGCCCCCATAAAAAGGGTAACTCGCCGGACGATGATGGCGTTTCCGAAACGGTAACGCCCTTCCGCATTAGCACCACGCAACGACAACTTTCATATTTAAACTGTCAACGCTGCCATAGCCCTACTTGGAAGACTATAAGGAAAATCTGGGGCGTTACAACCACCCCTCCTAACAAAAAGTTTCGCCCCGAAACTTTGCAACAACAATACTGAACAAGGAAAAAGAAAAAAGAAACAAAAGAGACGAAGACTTACCAGGGATACTAGTCGAAGAGATGAGGATAGGACTCCTTCATTGCCGACTCTAGTTCCCAGGTCACACCCCGAACATCCTGATTACCTCAGAGGACCTTCACCATAGGGATGGACTTTCTTCGCAACACCCGATCTTGCTTCTCCAAGATACGAACGGGTTGCTCCACAAAGGATAGATTGGGCTGCAGCACTGGCACGGGATCTAGAACATGGCGATCACTGAGGACGCACTTCCGCAACTGGCTTACATGAAATACGTCATGCACACCAGGTAAGGAGGCAGGTAACGACAACCTGTAAGCAGAAACTCCGATGCGCTCGACAAGTGAAAGACTGCGCTACAAACCTTGTAATATCGCCCTTCATGCCTGACCACCACACGATCTGATTCAAACCGCGATACATCTTCGTATAGCCAGGATGATAAGATAAGCTAGAGTCGTGAGCCTCCTCGCAAATCTTCGCTCGAATCTCCTCCATAGCGGGTATGCAAAGCCTGCCATGGTACCTCAAGGTACCCTTGACATCGATCGAGAAATTCGGCAACTCACCACTCTCTGCTCTACCTCGGAGGTGCTGCAAATTTGGATCATCCTTCTGGTGCGACTTCGCCAGAGTAATCCAGGAAGGTTTTCAACTTCCTGACAAGACGGTCCACCCTTGGGCTTCACCGCGATACTCATCAAAAGAAACTCCTCAACCAGAGTGATAGTTTGTTAGGTGTAGTCAATATTACCTAGAGGGGGGGGGGGGTGAATAGGTTTTACTTATTTTCTTTATATAATCCTAATGTATCTAGCTACAGAAAACTCAATCACAGAAAGCACACAAGGATGTATAGAGGTTCCTCAAGACAGGGTGTCTTGAGTAGTCCTCTTTCCCCCTTCACCTTTCTAATAGTGAGTTAGACAAGGCCACAAACTCCAATCTCAGCTCCTTGAGCTTACACCACAAGTTCCTCAGAACTTCTCAGATCAAGAGTGATCCTACCTCAGGCACAGCAGCCCTACACTCAGGCTCAGCAACCCTACACCTCAGGCACAGCAGCCCTACACTCAGGCTCAACAACCCTACACCTCAAGCACAACAGCCCTATAGCTCGGAGTTATGTAACTCCTACCACTCAGAAATCACACAGATTTCCTATCTCAGACCTATCAAGAAGTCCTACCACTCAAGCTGTCAACACAACTTTACACACAGGCTCAACAGCCTTTCACTCAGGCAACAATGCCTTACAAAAATATAAGAGAGTTTGTATTAAATACAGAAGACAAAAGGTTTACTCTCAGGTCTTCTGATTTCTTTCTTCTGATCTGAAAGACAGTAGCTTCAGATTTGAATCACCTTGATCTTCTCCTTCAGCAAAACAGAAGATCAACTTGCCCTTCTTGAGTTGGTACAGGAAGAGCTAACTAATCTCCTTCAGAAGATTAACTCCAGCTTCAGAGAACAACTTCAACTGGCTGGAACGTGAATGCTCGATTGCGGCTTGCAGCAAAAGCTTTTCAATGGAACAATTATTGTTGTTGTGCCCTAGCTTTTGCTTTTATACCTCCAGAAGGCTTCAACGGCTTTTACATTCCTCTTGACACAGTATGAGGCAGATTGGAGTTGCTTTTCCCTTTTTATTTTTTCTTGCGCCAAAAGCAGATCCCATCAGCACATTTGAATCTGTCTCAGTGGTTGGGCTGAGACAGCTTCCAGTCTCAGCGGTTGGGCTGAGAGAGCTTCCAGTCTCAGCGGCAGCTCCAGTCTCCTTCTCAGCGGTTCTGCTGGGACAGACACAAGTCTCAGCGGTTTTGGGCAGATTGTTACCAATACTATTCCTTGTCTTGGAATAACCTAACCCTGCATGCTTATGAGATACAAATAGGGTTTATCAAATACAACTTGTACTTTGTATTTGAGTGTGAGGCCTCTTCAAATAAAGGGACATTGAGGGTCAATTTCCCAACAATCTCCCCCAAAATGAAGAAGGCAGAACACTCTCAAATGCAAGAGTACATGACTTATAAATTTTTGATATATATCAATGCTGCAATGAATTCATCATATTAAGCAAACAGATTTTATAACAGATGATCAGAAATATATATCCACACCAGATAATCAATCCATCACTGTGAGTTGAAAGATATGACAATGCATCTCATAATAACATAACCAATAATACCAAGGTAAAACTTAGCTAAATCTCAGATTAGTGTTTCAGATAAAACAGTATTTAATTAACCTCAGTTTGCACAAAATATTTTAGACAGACTCTAGTTCAATCACCATTCAACCATTCCTAGGAGTTTTATATATTAAATCAATATTTTCTTTTCTTAGAGGAAGAACATTCAAGAATCTCAGCAGCAGCTTCTTTTCCCTTGGTTGAATCCAGTTGATTTGAAGTAGCATTCATATTTTCAGCAACAACTTCTTCTTGGACTGCAGGCTCCTTGTCTTCAGCAGGTACAGTAGTGTCTTCATTCAGATTTGTAGCTGAGTCCTTTTCAGTATTGGTTGCCTTAATCTCAGCAATCTTCCTCTTGAGCTCTTGCCTTCTAAAGTACATAAAAGGTTTTGGGATGTACCTAGATGCCATTCTTTGTGGGTTATCTTTCTTGACTAGGTTTTCTTTGAATACCTTATCTCTTTTAGTGTTCCTTTCAAGATGTCTTATCCATTCCTCAGTTGGATATAACTTATCAATATCTTTGCACATCTGACCATGGCTTACCCAAGCATTCAGGATTATCTTCTTGGAATCATCACTCCAGTATTCAAAATCAGGGTCTCTCCTGTTTTCATCCCTTTGGTTGGCCATGAATTCCTCAGTAAGCAATACATGCTCTCTCTCTCTCTCTCTCTTTGCTCTTTCAATCTCTGATTTTGTGCTGTTGCTTATTGATGAGGAAAATCACAGTCTTCTGCCCTATTAACATCTAGTAATGGTAGGTTCAGAGCAATCCTAGTGCCTTATAGAACTTTCAGTGTGAGGTCAGAATTGATGTGTGCATTTGTATTCTCCCCCTTTCTGGCTTCTTCATATATCTGTTGATTGAGGTCTTGCTTAACTGTTGTGATTGTGCCAGAGAGAGTTTGGAAGACATTCTCAAGATCATCTTGAAGGTCACTTTTTAACCTGCCAACTTCTTCATTCAGATGGGAAGAAGTGGCTTTTGCATCAAGAGCTTGTGATAGAGTTGCAAGTTTTCCTCTCAGCTCTTCCTTGTAGCTGTCAGCAGCTTCATTTAACTACATTGCAATGGAGTAGACATACTCTTGAAGATGATTTGCTGACTTCTCGATGACTTCATCTATTTTACTGGCATAGTTTTTGACATAGCTCATGTCTTTTGCAGACATGACCAGGTCATTCTGAATGGACTGGAATATCTGTCCTTGGGAATCCACGGTCTTCTTGGCTAAGTCAAACCATATGGTCATTTGCTTGTTTAGGAATGTTGAGTCCTCTTTGATGATGTTCAGTTCACTCATCATTTCATTTCTTACTACAGAGACAGATTGGTTGCCATAATCTCTGACTGAGGCAGTGGACCTATCAACATACACTTGCATAGATGCAAGGTGTGCATCTAGCATAGACTGTATGGCTCCCAAGTTGTGATCATTGGACTGTGAAGATGAGGCAGGGGCTTGATATTCCACTATCATTGCCTGTTTTAGCCTTTGAGGAGGACTACGTGGAAGAACAACATCTACAGGTGGTGTGATGATGATTGGTTCAGACACCACAGCAGTATGGATCACTTGATCCAGTTCCTTTGGTTCTTCACCCTCTTGATGTTTAGCATATGTTGCAATATCATCTATATGATCTGGATGCAGTCCATCATCATCATTGACATCCACATCATCAGCATCTTTCTCCTCAGACTCACTATTCTGCTCCCCCTCAGATTGTGCACCAGGATTTTCTTGAACAGATTGATTCAAGGAATCTAGGACATCAGATGACTTATCAGCTGTCTTTGTGATTTTCTCCCCCTCAGTTTGAGCAGTAGGGAGACCTAGATCTCCTGAATTCCAGAGAGCAGGGATGTTATCAGGAATCTGTGAGATTCTTCTTTCAAGATTTGAGATGACAGAGTCAATCTCTCTTTGTAGATCTTCAGTGGTAGGTGCTTTTGGTGATTCAGTTGGATCAGTGACTCCATCCTTGTTCAGCTGCTCCCCCTCAGATGGAGCATCCAACATTTCTTCACAGGCTTTGGATAGGATCATAAGAGAATCAGGTTCATCCATGACCTTGTCTTTTGATAAGTAGTATTTTTATAACTTTTTAATAGAAAATTTTGTAAATATTTAATATGAATTTTCCTTTTTATGTCAATTTTAGGTTATAAGTAGTTCTTTTTGTAATTTCTATTCTAACTTAGCTTAATTTCAATATTTGCAGAATTTTGGGACAAATCGAGAAAAATGGCATGTCACGCCCTCGGTCACGCCCGTGACCAAGGGCGTGTAACCTGAAGATCAGTCCAGAATCGATGCCACGGTGATTGAACCAGTCCACACCAAGTCATGCCCCAGGTCATGCCCGTGACCCAAAGTCACGCCCGTGACCGAGGGCGTGTAATCTTAGAATCTTCCACGTAGAGCCGCCGTCGAGACGTGGAGCTGCAGTCGAGAAGTCAACTTGAGTCACGCCTGTGACCCGCATGTCACGGCCGTGACTTGCCCGCGTGATCTCTGCTTCGCCGCCGCGCTGAATTCCAGCCCACACTGCATTTAATGAAGCTGCTGTCCAAAGTCACGCCCTTGGTCACGCCCGTGACCGAGGGCGTGTAATGTCAACTTTTCGTCCCGCCGTCCAGAAAGCCCACGCCACTGTCAGACCCGATGTGATTAGAGCAGCCACGCCCTTGGTCACGCACGTGACCGAGGGCGTGTAATCTGAAATTTTTTCCTATAAATTCAGAGGCTCTCCTTGAGTCCAGGGTTCGGAAATTTGGAGATGGGGAGGTGTTGTTAGAGCTGAGAGTGAGTTTTTCAAGTTGATGTTCATGTTTCTTAAGGCTTTCATGTTCTCTTCCCTTTCAAATTCATGCAATGTTTTAATGTAATTTTCATGCACTAGTTTTCTCAAGTTTGTAATCTTTATTTTCCTTAGCCTTGCACTCTTAAATTAAGGCTTGTAATAGTTCTTTGATTTTCAATAAAATTAGTTTTCTCTTTCATGTTCTCTTTCTCCTTAAGTAATTTCTTCCTTTTCATGCAATGTCAATCTTTCTCTCCTTAGTTATATCTTTTTTTTTGCAATGTCAATTTCTCTTTCTTTTCATGCAAGGTTTAATCCTTTCATTTAGCTTGCAATTAGTTTTAATTTTAGTTAAGAAAAAACAAACCAATCAAATTTTCGTCGATAAGATAATGGCGATTTTCCTTGAAGTAGAAGTAATCAACACGCCCCGTGGAATACGACCTTGATATTCCTAAATATCCTATACTATAGACGATAAGGTACACTTGCCTTTGTCGGATATAGTTTTGGAGAAAATCTCAAATCTTCACTAAAATTCAAAACCGCAAAATCAATATCATGTTTTTGGCGCCGTTGCCGGGGATTTTGCGTAGATATTTTGAAAAGAGGATAGCTATTAATTTTATCATGTTTCTTTTTATTTTATTTTCCTTTTTCTAAATTTCAAAAAGAAAAAAAAAATTTATTTCAGTTTTTCCTCTTCCCTTCTTCTCTTTTTAGTGTATGACCCGAGGTAGCACTTTGATTCTTCCTTTTGATCCGAAGATCGAGCGAACCCTCTTGAGGCACCGCCGTTCTCGTGATCAGGGAAATCAAGTAGAATCCGAAGAGTTGATCGGGGACACTAACGCAGCAAATATGGATCATAATCTTAATCCTCCTAATCTCAACGAGCCAAATCCTAATGAGGACGCGCAACGGACCATGTCCTATTATGCGCGGCCGAATTTGGAAGGCACACAATCGAGTATTGTTCGCCCCACGGTGGCGAACAATAATTTTGAGATCAAGTCCAGCATCATACAAATGGTGCAACAATCGGTGACCTTTGATGGTCAACCAGACGAGGATCCAAATTCACATATCTCTTACTTTCTTGAAATTTGCGACACTTTTAAGATCAATGGCGTCACCGATGACGCCATTCGACTACCTCTTTTTCCTTTTTCTTTGCGGTCTAAGGCCAAGCAGTGGCTGGGCTCCCTACCAAGGGGATCCATCACTACATGGGCCTAAATGGCGGAAAAATTTCTCAATAAATATTTCCCGCCTTCAAAGATAGCTAAATTGCGCACGGATATTGCATCGTTCATGCAAATCGACTCAGAGACTCTCAATGACACATGGGAGCGCTTCAAGGAGCTTTTGCGTCGATGCCCTCACCACGCACTTGCCACTTGGCAACAAGTGCAAATATTTTATAATGGCTTAAATCTCCAAACGAGGCAAATGATTGATGCGGCCGCCGGGGGGACATTAAATAACAAAACCCCGATCGCCGCTCAAGAGCTTTTCGAAGAGATGGCCACAAATGCGTATCAATGGAACATGCCACGAGCGCGGCCTAATAAGTCGGTCGGAATTTTTGAAATAGACGCAAACGCAAATTTGGCCTTACAAGTTGAGCGGTTAACAAAGCAAGTGGCGGAGAAGTCTGCTTCCTCCGCCACTCCTCCTTGGGCTAAAAACGTTTTAATTGAAGAACATGTTGACTACATGGTAAATCCTCCTCGGCCTTCCTATAACCCCAACACCGCTCCGTATAATAACACATACAATGCGGGTTATAGGAATCATCCGAATTTCTCATGGAGCAACCAAGGAAATGCTCAGCGTCCTTTGAATTTAAATCAACCTCCTCCTAATCAACTTCTTAACTTAACTCCGCCTCCAAATTTGATTTCTCAAAATTATAATCCACCCGGTTTTCCACCGCAACAGCAAAAACTCTCTCCGCTTGAAGAGGTTTTTGCAAAATATGTTGCTACAAATGAAACGAACATCCGGAACCTTACCGGATCGATCAAAAATTTGGAAAATCAAGTGGGCCAGCTCGCAAAGATGATTTCTGAGAGTCAACAAGGAGCACTACCGGGGAATACCGAGCAAAATCCAAAGGAGAGCGCGCATGTGATTACACTCTGAAGCGGGAAGGAGGTGGTTCAAAAACAGGACGAACCCAAGGTAATTTCCTCTCCTCCTCCTCCTACTTTTAATTCATCTTCGAATTTGCCCGCTACGATAGCTCCGCACACTTCTATTTTAAATCCGCGCGCTCCTACTTCTAATATTCCGTATCCATCTAAATTTAAAAATGAAAGCGCCGAAAAAAAATATAAAATTTTTTAGATGTTTTAAAACAAATCCATATTAATGTACCTTTCTGCGAGGCTATCTCACAAATGCCTAAATATGCAAAATATCTTAAGGAGTTGCTCTCCAATAAGAAAAAGTTAGAAGATATTTCGCATATTTCTTTAAACGCAGAATGCTACGCGGTTGTACTCAACAAATTGCCTAAAAAAGCAAATGACCCGGGACGGTTTTCTATCCCATGTCTATTTGGCAATTCGTTGGTAAAACACGCCTTAGCGGATCTTGGAGCAAGCACCAACCTTATGCCGTTGTCTTTGTTCAAAAATCTAGGTCTAGGAAATCCAAGGACCGCTCGAATGAGTATCCAATTAGCGGATCGTTCTTTAAAATATCCGATAGGAATAGTGGAGGACGTGCTCGTCAAGGTTGACAAATTCATCTTCCCGGTGGATTTTGTCATTCTTGACATTGAAGAGGATGTCGAAGTACCCCTCATACTCGGCCGCCCCTTCCTTGCCACCTCCCGCTCTATTATCGACGTAAGTAACGGAAAGCTCCTCCTACGGGTTGGAGACGATGAAGTTACTTTCGGCATAAATTCCTCGATGCGGAACACGCTAGAAAATGACGATTCATGTTTTTACTTAGAAGAGTGTTGTGAGTTCGATTCATCCATCGAGTTGTTTTCTTTGGCGAGTAGTGATTCCGAGCCCGTAGAGCTCTTTTGTGATGAAGAAGAAGTTTCTCACCCCACACCACCCGAACCATTATTTTTAGAAAAATTAAAAATCAAGACTTCTTATGAAGAACCACCCGTATTGGAGTTAAAACAACTCCCCCCTCACCTTAAATACTTGTTTTTGGAAAAAGAGTCTAAGCTACCCGTCATCATTTCATCCGATCTTAGCAACTCAGAAATTTCTGAGTTAACTATAGTCTTAAGAAAGCACCGCCACGCAATTGTGTGGCAATTATCGGACATTAAGGGTATAAACCCATCTTTCTGCACTCATAAAATATTTCTCGAAGATAATTCCCGAAATTCAGTCCAGCCTCAACGATGGCTAAACCCTAACATGAAAGAAGTCGTTAAGACCAAAGTTATAAAACTTCTGGACGCGGGAATTATCTACCCGATATCGGACAGTACTTGGGTTAGCCCAGTACAAGTCGTGCCAAAGAAAGGTGGTGTCACGGTAGTTGCGAACGAAAATAATGAATTGATCCCAACCCGTACTGTTACGGGTTGGCGGATGTGCATCGACTATCGGAAATTAAATGATGCCACCCGTAAGGATCACTTCCCTCTACCATTTATCGACCAAATTTTTGAACGCCTTTCGGGTCACTCCTACTACTGTTTTCTCGATGG
This sequence comes from Dactylorhiza incarnata, assembly GCA_033032865.1. NCBI lineage: Eukaryota > Viridiplantae > Streptophyta > Magnoliopsida > Asparagales > Orchidaceae > Dactylorhiza > Dactylorhiza incarnata. The sequence goes on along the minus strand of JAWHQI010000008.1, from coordinate 21,998,507 downwards.
TTTGTCGGGATACTTCCAAATTCCGATTTCGCCCGACGACCAAGAGAAAACCACTTTCACTTGTCCCTTTGGCACCTTCGCTTATCGAAGGATGCCATTCGGTCTTTGTAACGCGCCAGCTACATTCCAAATATGTATGCTGGCAATTTTTGACGAGTTAGTGGAGGAGGTGATGGAAGTATTTATGGACGATTTTTCCGTGTACGGGAGTTCATTTGAAAACTGTTTAAAAAATCTCGAGCGCGTGTTGCAGCGATGTGAGGAAACGAATTTAGCGCTTAATTGGGAAAAATGCCATTTTATGGTCAAGGAAGGACTAGTCCTTGGCCATAAAATTTCGGGCAAGGGGATCGAGGTCGATAGGGCCAAGATTGAAGTAATTGAAAAACTCCCCCCTCCCACAAACGTAAAAGCTATTAGGAGTTTCCTAGGCCACGCGGGGTTCTATCGGCGCTTTATACAAAACTTTTCAAAAATTACAAAGCCGTTAACCCATCTTCTCGAGAAAGATTCATCTTTTCTTTTTAGCGGTGAATGTCATTTAGCTTTTCAACTTATCAAAGAGAAACTTATAAACTCCCTGATTCTAGTTGCCCCAGATTGGTCGCTCCCTTTTGAAATCATGTGCGGCACGAGTGATATTGCGGTTGGTGCCGTTTTAGGCCAACGGGTGAGTAAATATTTTCACCCGATCTATTATGCGAGCAAAACACTCACGTCGGCACAAGCAAATTACACCACGACCGAGAAGGAACTTCTAGCAATCATTTTGTCCTTCGATAAGTTTAGGTCGTATATCACCCTCTCGAAAGTCATCGTCTTCACGGATCACTCCGCACTTAGATATCTTTTAAGCAAATCGGACGCCAAGCCTCGTCTTTTGCGATGGATCCTCCTCTTGCAGGAGTTTGACTTAGAGATCCGGGACAAAAGGGGAGCCGAAAACTTGGCGGCCGATCATCTCTCCCGTTTAGAAAACCCCGCCTCGGACGTATTAATAGAATCTGACATTAATGATAAATTTCCCAAAGAGCGCCTCCTTGCTCTCGATAATATTAATTCATCTTCTACCCCCTGGTTTGCAGATCTGGCTAACTATTTAGTAGCCCGGGTCCTGCCAAAAGAATTCTCGAGTCAGCAAAAGAAGAAATTCTTTTCTGATTTAAAGAATTACTTTTGGGAGGACCCCTTTTTATTCCGTGTATGCAAAGACCAGGTAGTAAGACGATGCGTTTCAAGTGAGGAAGGCCTTAAAATTTTACGTCATTGTCATGAGGGACCCACCGGTGGTCATTATCATTCGAACCAAACCGCGAGGAAGGCGCTGGAGGCGGGCTTTTATTGGCCCATGCTATTCAAAGATGCTCACACCCTTGTGAGTACCTGCGACAGCTGCCAGCGGTCGGGGAACATCTCTCGCCGGGATGAGATGCCCCAAAACATTTTCTTAGAATGCGAAATTTTCGACCTTTGGGGTATCGATTTTGTTGGTCCTCTCCCTCCATCTTTTTCAAATAAATATATTCTAGTGGCAGTCGACTATGTATCGAGGTGAGCGGAAATGCAAGCTCTCCCCACCAATGATGCGCGAGTCGTCGTTAATTTCTTAAAAAAATTATTTTCTCGATTTGGCACGCCGCGCGCTATTGTGAGTGATCGGGGCACCCATTTTTGCAATACTCAATTTAAAAAAATTTAGCGAAATATGGTGTCACTCACAAATTATCCACCGCATATCACCCACAAACGAGCGGCCAAGTCGAAGTTGTTAATCGAGAATTAAAACGGATTTTAGAAAAAACAGTTTCTATTAATCGGAATGATTGGGCAATAAAGCTCGATGACGCGCTATGGGCCTATCGAACGACGTACAAGACCGCTATTGGTTGTACACTGTATCGAATGGTTTATGGCAAGGCTTGCCAACTTCCGGTCGAATTAGAACTCCGCGCATTTTGGGCGCTTAAATTTTTAAACCTCGATTCCACTATAGCGGGAGAACAAAGAAAATTCCAAATGAACGAATTAGATGAGTGGCGAGCGAATGCGTATGAGAGCAATAAATTATATAAGGAGCGAACAAAGTTTTATCACGATAAGCATATAAAATTTCCAAAAACTTTTTCGCCGGGCGATCTCGTCCTCCTTTATAATTTCCGCCTTCGCCTTTTTCCGGGAAAACTAAAATCCTGATGGTCCGGACCCTTTATTGTTAAAGAGGTTTGGTCCTATGGGACAATTTTAATTTCCCACCCGGAAAAAGGTACCTTCAAAGTTAACGGGCACCGCCTTAAATTATATCTTCCGGGAGAATTAACTAATGAAAAAGTGATTCGATTGTATTTCAACCAATAATATGATCGGCAAGTGGGTCAAGCTATGCGACCTTAAACAAAGCGCTTTTGGGAGGCACCCCAAAGTTATCTTTTTATTGTTTTCTCTTGTTTTCTTTTTCTTGTTCCTTCTTTAACATTTTTTGTAGGTAATCGCGGCTTCCCCACAAAAGCTTCAAAAATTAGGGAAGCTCTTTTTCCTTCTTTCCTTTCTTTTTCCTTGCATTTCTTTTTACCTTTTCTTACTTCATACTTATTTTTAAACATTGGGGACAATGTTTAACTTTAAGTATGTGGGTGTAAATAGCCCTTTGTAAATATTTGTAAATAGTTTTAAAAAGAAAATTTTCAAAAAAAATAAATGAAAAGAAAAAAGAAAAAAAAACAAAAAACAAAAACAAAAACAAATTTTAATTTTGTTTCTATGTTTTCCTTTATTTAAGCACTTGTAAAATCCAAAAACTCAAAAAAATTTAGAAAATCAAAAATTTAAATCTTGGAAAGGGACGTTTGGGATTTCATCCCATCATACCTCCTAGTACCTTGCGAACCCTTCACCGGGTAGCCCTTGGGAAGTCCAAGACTTAACAAAAATTGTTAAGTTTTAAAGCTAGTTTCCTTTCTTTGTAAATAGTTTTTAATGAGAAAAATTCAAAAAAAAATGATAATATCAAAAATTCAAAAAAAAAAAGATATAAATCAAAAATTCAAAAAAAGATAATATCAAAAAATCCAAAAATTCTTATATCCCTCCTTGTTGTTTTTGTGATTTCTTAGAAATCTAGTTGAGAATGTTTATAAGCATGTTTAAGTTTTTAATTGGCTAAAATTTTGCTTATCATAGTTTGTTAATTTTAAATTTGAGGTAATCTTGATTTAAGAATCATCTTATGATTTTAAGTTGATTAGAGAATTTTGTTAGCATGACTTCTCTTTTTATTTTTAAATAGCTTCATTTTGTAGTGAATTTCCTAAACCTCTTTAGATTTCAATTATATTTTCTTCTAACTTTTTAGATCTTAGGAAATTTAATGTTACTAGAATTTGCTCTCAATATAATTTAAAGCTAGCTAGATTTATTTCCCTTCCTTACCCCCCTTTGTGGCATAAAAAAATGAACTTTAAAAGATCATATGTCATGGGAATAAGAGGATAAAATTCATTATTCCCTAAAACATATGCACCCAAAATATTTGAAAAGATTATATGGCATGGAGTAAGAGGATAAAATTCATTACTCCTAAACCATATACATTTTGGGTTTTTATTAGAAGAGAAAAAAAAGAAAGAAAAAAAAAGGAAATTTCATGATAAATTCCATTTCCTCCATTCAAAAATTTCTCTTCTTATGCCAAATTTTATGAAATCCCCCTTAGCCAATTATCATTGTTCTAGTTTTAGTTGAAAATTATGGAGAGAGCAATATTTAGTAATTTACTTTTCCTTAAGTTTCTTTTAAGGTAGTGTTCTTATAATTTTAATCTAATTTAGTTTTATAATTTCTACAATATTGTAAACTAATTAATTTTCTCGAGAAGTCTTTGCCTAAACATTTTTGCCCCTTTTCAAATCATCATCATAATTTAGGACTTAACTCCCCCTTGAATTTACTCTTAACTTAACTTTTGGTTTAAATGAAATTTTAGTTTAAAATTAAAAAAAAAAATTTAAGGATGTCTTATAAATTATGTCTCACACTTTTGCTCTGGAATAGCAAAACCTCAAGTATGGGGGAATTTGATAAGTAGTATTTTTTATAACTTTTTAATAGAAAATTTTGTAAATATTTAATATGAATTTTCCTTTTTATGTCAATTTTAGGTTATAAGTAGTTCTTTTTGTAATTTTGATTCTAACTTAGCTTAATTTCAATATTTGCATAATTTTGGGACAAATCGAGAAAAATGGCATGTCACGCCCTCGGTCACGCCCGTTACCAAGGGCGTGTAACCTGAAGATCAGTTCAGAATCGATGCCACACTGATTGAACCAGTCCACACCAAGTCACGCCCTAGGTCACGCCCGTGACCCAAAGTCATGCCCGTGACCGAGGGCGTGTAATCTTAGAATCTTCCACGTAGAGCCGCCGTCGAGACATGGAGCTGCAGTCGAGAAGTCAACTTGAGTCACGCCCGTGACCCACATGTCACGGCCGTGACTTGCCTGCATGATCTCTGCTTCGCCGCCGCACCGAATTCCATCCCACACTGCATTTAATGAAGCCGCTGTCCAAAGTCATGCCCTTGGTCACGCCCGTGACCGAGGGCGTGTAATGCCAACTTTTCGTCCCGCCGTCCAGAAAGCCCACGCCACTGTCAGACCCGATGTGATTAGAGCAGTCATGCCCTTGGTCACGCCCGTGACCGAGGGCGTGTAATCTGAAATTTTTTCTTATAAATTCAAAGGCTCTCCATGAGTCCAGGGTTCAGAAATTTGGAGATGGGCAGGTGTTGTTAGAGCTGAGAGTGAGTTTTTCAAGTTGATGTTCATGTTTCTTAAGGCTTTCATGTTCTCTTCCCTTTCAAATTCATGCAATATTTTAATCTAATTTTCATGCACTAGTTTTCTCAAGTTTGTAATCTTTATTTTCCTTAGCCTTGCACTCTTAAATTAAGGCTTGTAATAGTTCTTTGATTTTCAATGAAATTAGTTTTCTCTTTCATGTTCTCTTTCTCCTTAAGTAATTTCTTCCTTTTCATGCAATGTCAATCTTTCTCTCCTTAGTTATATCTTTTTTTTGCAATGTCAATTTCTCTTTCTTTTCATGCAACGTTTAATCCTTTCATTTAGCTTGCAATTAGTTTTAATTTTAGTTAAGCAAAAACAAACCAATCAAATTTTCGTCGATAAGATAATGGCGATTTTCCTCGAAGTAGAAGTAATCAACGCGCCCCGTGGAATACGACCTTGATATTCCTAAATATCCTATACTATAGACGATAAGGTACACTTGCCTTTGTCGGATATAGTTTTGGAGAAAATCTCAAATCTTCACTAAAATTCAAAACCGCAAAATCAATATCATCTTTCTCAGTCTCAGCAGGCACAGTCTGTGCATCTGCATTATCTGAATTTCACTAAGTTAGGATAGGTAAGAATAATGTTGTTGTTCTTAATTGATTTTATGTTCTTAATTGATTTTTAGCAATGGAGATTCCCTTACCTTGAGGTTGTAATCCTCCAACTGATGCTGTGTCCAAAGGAGTTGTGCACAACAGCTACCTGCAGCAATGTATTCAGACTCAGCTGTGGATATTGCCACACTGGTTTGTTTCTTGCTGCTCCAAGATATCAATCTTCTCCCTAAGAATTGACAAGTACCACTTGTACTCTTCCTGTCTTCTTTGCAACCTGCAAAATCTGCATCTGAAAAGCCTGTTAGTTCAAAGTCATTGTTCTTAGGGTACCAAAGGCCAAGATGTAAGCTGCACTTAAGGTATCTCAAAATCCTCTTCACAGAGGTGTAGTGAGATTCCTTAGGACATGCTTGATACCTAGCACAAACACATGTAGAATACATAATGTCTGACCTACTAGCAGTCAAATACAATAGGGATCCAATGATACATCTGTACATGGACTCATCAAAGGCCTTTCCCTTTTCATCCTTGTCTAATGATACATTAGACCCCATGTGTGTTCTCATGGTAGAGGCTAATTCCATCCCAAATTTCTTGATGAGCTCCTTAGTGTACTTGGTCTGGGAGATGAAAATTCCATCATTAGACTGTTTCACTTGGAGCCCAAGAAAATATTTGAGCTCACCCATACTGCTCATTTCAAACTCCCCCTTGCATTAGATTGGCAAATCTGTTGCAGAGGTTGTCATCAGTAGACCCAAAGATTATGTCATCAACATAAATTTGGACTAAGAGACACTTGCCCCTTATTTCCCTAAGAAACAATGTGCTATCAATCTTTCCTCTCATGAACTTGTTCTTGAGGAGAAAGTTGGACAAAGTCTCATACCAAGCTCTTGGAGCTTGCTTGAGACCATATAATGCTTTCCTAAGAAAGTAAACATGAGAAGTTAGGGTTGGATGCACAAAACCTGAGGTTGTTTAACATATACCTCTTCCTTCAAGTCTCCATTGAGGAAGGCTGATTTGACATCCATCTGGTAGACTTTGAACCCCTTGTGGGCAACATAGGCAAGGAATAGCCTAATTGCTTCCAACCTTGCAACTGGTGCAAAGGTTTGATCAAATTCTATACCTTCCTCTTGCCTGTATCCTTTGGCTACTAATCTGGCCTTGTTCTTGATGATTGTACCATTCTCATCAAGCTTGTTCCTGTATACCCATTTGGTGCCAATCATATTGTGTCCCTGAGGTCTTAGCACCAGCTTCCATACTTTGCATCTCTTGAATTGTAGGAGCTCTTCTTCCATGGCTTCAATCTATAAGGTGTCTTGATTGGCCTCTTCAAACTTCTTGGGCTCCATTTGAGAAAGGAAGCTCAAGAATAGTGCTTCATTATGAGCTGTGCTTCTTGTCAATACTCCTTGGGTATGATCTCCAATTATTAGATCTCTTGGATGACCTCTCAGGTGCCTTGCAGCAGTTGGAAGAGGGTCCTCTGGTGGCTGTGTTTGTTCCACTGGTTCAGCTGTGACTTCACCATCTTGTACCTCTTCTTCTTCAGGAATTGCAGCAGCTGTTTGTGTTTTGCTGCTGCTGGGCTTGTCTTGGACAGTCAGCTCATGCAACCCTTCTTCATTTCCTGTCAAAATAGAAGAGCTAGACCATTCTTTGTAGAGAAGGCTGGTCTCATCAAACACAGCATGCATAAATTCTTCTACAACATGGGTTTTCTTGTTATAAACTCTATAAGCTCTACTATATGAGCTATACCCAACAAGAACCCCCACATTGCATTTTTCTGCAAACTTTGTTAATTGAGATTTTCCATTATTTAGAATATAGCATTTGCAACCAAAGATTCTAAAGTAAGAAATTGTAGGTTGTTTGCCTTTCAGAATCTCATAAGGGGTTTTCCCAAGGACCTTATTGATGGAGGCTCGATTGAGAACATAACAGGCTATATTGACTGCCTCAGCCCAGAAGTATTCTGGGAGTGAGGAGTCACTAAGCAATGTTCTCCCAGCTTCTATCAAGGTCCTATTCCTCCTCTCAACCACACCATTTTGCTGTGGAGTCCTTGGGGAGGAGAACTCTTGGGTGATACCAAATTCTTGACAAAATTTTGTCATGGCTTCAGATTGAAATTCTGTGCCATGGTCAGTTCTAGTCCTGATCACAGTACATAGTAGATCATTCTGAATAGCCTTGACATAATTTATAAAGACATGTAAGGTATCTGACTTCTTCTTAAGGAAGAATACCCATGTATACTTTGAATGATCATCTACAATTACCAAGGTATACAACTTCCCACCTAGGCTCTGAATTGGCAAAGGACCAAACAAGTCCATGTGCAATAGGTATAAACACCTCTCAGTATCCTTGGAGCCAATACTTTTAAAGGTGGTCCTAGTTTGCTTACCCATTTGGCAAGCATGACAGGGACCACTTTTAACACATTTTAGTTTAGGACTATTTCTAACAAGGTTTTTAGAAAATAATCTATACATTGTATTATAGTTAATGTGGGCAAGTCTCTTGTGCCATTGGACACAAAGAGACTCACTTTCATTAGCTACAAGACACATAGATGAGATAGAATAATTGCAAATGAAGTCTAAGCAATAAACATTTCCACTCCTAGTGCCTGAGAAAATGGTCTCCAAGTCATTAGACTTTTTGATCAAGCACTTGTCATTGTGGAATTCAATGACATAGCCTAAGTCACATAGTTGGCTTATGCTTACAAGGTTGTGTTGCAACCCTTCAACATAAGCTACCCTTGTGATTGAGACTATGCCATTTGAAATCATACCATATCCTTTGGTGACTCCCTTTTCAGATCCACCAAAGATAAATTTGGGTCCATTCTTCACTGGATGGTAATCCTTTAGAAGATCCTTAGTTCCTATCATGTGCCTTGAGCACCCACTGTCCAAGTACCATATTTGGTTGAGACTGGTACTTGAACTAACCTGCAACATAGAATTTAATGTACCTTAGGACCCCAACTGATTTTGGGTCCTAGGTTCAAGTTAACACCATAGGGCATATTCCTAGAAAGGGCTGGTTTGGCTTGAGGTTCAATCCTTGCCTTTGGCACATTGGGGTTGTGCCAACAATCAATTACAAAGTGTCCCAATTTGCCACAGCACCAACACTCATATATATTATATCTCCTCTTCTGAACAGTCCTAGAAGATGAAGCTTCCTGTTTCTGTTCAGTAGGGGATGCAGCTGCTGTTTTCTTTTTCTTATTAGTAAAGGCATGGCATTTTACCTTCCTATAATCAGTCAAGGCAACCTGTTTTTGTTTGACATCAACACCCTTTAGCTTCAGGTAAACATGTGTGGATGGCAGCAGAAACTGGGCTTTTTGGCTTGGTTACAGGACAGTCAACAGCCATGGACTTTGCTGAACAATGTTTAGAATTGACAGCCTTAGTTATCTTGAGTGAAGGGGCTGAGGTTCCAAAAACAAAGGGTCCATGATGGGCCATTTGAATTTCCTCATGCAGAGCCTTGAAGGCACTCAAGCCTAACTCCCTTCTATTTCCATAGCTGTGAGCATTCTTGCTCAAGTTATATGAACTTCCATTTAATAAGTGACCATGAACACTTTCTTGGTCATAGTTGTTTGAGGGCATCAAGACTTTCACAAAGGAGGTCTTAGATTCTTTTGAGTCCTTGACCTTTCCCTTAGTGTTGCTAGTAGCTACCTCCTTGTTGAAACCAACACCTCTCATGTCATGGGAGTTGAAGGTGTCAATAATAGGCAGCACTGTCTTGGGCTTGGAGAACATAGCCACTAGCATCCTCTCCTTGAGGAGCTTTTCTTCAAGATCCTTAATGATCTTGTTCTTGTAGCTTATGGTGCCCACATGGATGATTGACATTCCCCTTAGCTTGCCAATCTCCTTGCTCATTAGAGCTAGCTGGGTAGCATGCTCAATGCACTCAGATTTTGATTGCTTTAGGGAAGTAATTTCTTGGGCTTGCCTCTTGGCTAGCTTTTTGCTCTTTTTCAGAGCTTCCAGGAGTGCACTATACCTATCAATTAATTGATTGACATCCTCCTCAGAATCTGATTCACTTCCAACTTTAGATGGAGGAGATTCAGATTCTGGACCTGTTTCAAAATCAGAAGAAGAAGAAATGCAGTGTATCAATACTTGCTCATGTTCTGAATTGCTGTGGCTGTCCTCATTTTCAGTTATAACCATCAGCCCATGGTCTTCTAGAGTGACCTCATCCTCCTCTACATCACTATTTGAATGTTATAGAGGGGCCCTGATTCCTATCCTGGCAGCAGGATAGTCTTCTTTCTCCTGATCAGCAAACAACCCCAAGTAGGCTTCCTCCTCACCATCTGAATCTGAAGATGAAGATTCAGATTCACTCCAGCTCTTGCCTTTCTTAGCTAGGAAGGATTTTTCTCCCTTCCTCTCCTTCTGGTGATGAGGCTTCTTGTCACCTCTTTCCTTTCTCTTGACTGGACAGTCAGCAATGACATGTCCAGGCTTACTACAGCAATAGCAAATTATGTTAGTTGAGACATGTTTACTATATTTAGAGTCATACCTGTCCCCTTTGGGATGTTGCCTCTCAGATCTGTAATGATTCTTCTTGGGATGAGAAGAGGAGGAAGGTTTGTTCTTCCATTGTTTCCTCCTGATCATCTTCTTGAACTGCCTTGTGAAGGCAGCAAACTCCTCATCAGAAGAGGAGCTGTCTGAATTGCAGCTCTCAGATTTCTCAGATTCAGCAGCCTTTCTTGGAGGTGACTGCACTCTACCCTTGTTCTTCTTAGAGCTTTCAGCTTTGAGAGCAACAGATCTCTTCCTTGTGTGAGCCCTGGAGGAAGTGTCCTCCTCCTTTCTTGCAGAAAGTTGCATCTCATATGAGAGCAGTTTCCCAAACAGTGTATGGGTAGGGGTTTCTCCAAGTCTTGCCCCTTCCCTGATTGCACATATTTTAGTGTACCAATCTCTAGTTAGAGATCTAAGGAACTTGTCATTGAGTTCATAATCTGTGAACACCCTTCCATAGGTTCTTAGTTCATTTACAATCATAAAGAACCTTTCATAGCACATGGAGATATTCTCCTGGCTCAGCTGCCTGAAGGCTTCATACTCCTGATTGAGGAGTGACTTTCTATCATCCCTCACTTCAGCTGTTCCCTCCATATAAACAACCAATGTGTCCCAAATTTCCTTGGCAGTTGTACAGTGTACCAAGTTCTGAAATATAGTGTCATCAATGGCATTTACTATTATGTTTTGGGCTCTCTTGTCCATATTGTACAATGTTATCTCATCCTTGGTCAGCTCAGAAAATACCTTAAGTACTTTTCTAGTAGGGTCAATAGTGGAGATTTTCTCAAAGGTATAAGGACCATTTTTTGACAGTCAAGAAGATCCTTGGGTCTGAGGCTTCCATGAATAGCCTTACCCTTTGCTTCCATATACCAAAGTTTTCTTTGGAGCATATGGGCAACTTCATTGACCCCCACTCCTTCTTCATTCCACTGTTGGCCATTGGATTTCAGATTTGACTACTCCTGTATAGGATCTGATCAGACTGTTAAGTCCTTTTGATGAACCTCCCTCTGATACCACTTGATAGTTTGTTAGGTGTAGTCAATATTACCTAGAGGGGGCTGGGGGGGGGGGGGGGGGTGAATAGGTTTTACTTATTTACTTTATATAATCCTAATGTATCTAGCTGCAAAAAACTCAATCACACAAAGCACACAAGGATGTATAGAGGTTCCTCAAGACAGGGTGTCTTGAGTAGTCCTCTTTCCCCCTTCACATTTCTAAACGTGAGTTAGATAAGGACACAAACTCCAATCTCAGCTCCTTGAGCATACACCACAAGTTCCTCAGAACTTCTCAGATCAAGAGTGATCCTACCTCAAGCACATCAGCCCTACACTCAGGCTCAGCAGCCCTACACCTCAGGCACAGCAGCCCTACACTCAGGCTCAACAGCCCTACACCTCAGGCACAGCAGCCCTACAACTCAGAGTTATATAACTCCTACCACTCAGAAATCACACAGATTTCCTACCTCAGACCTATCAAGAAGTCCTACCACTCAAGCTGTCAACACAGCTTTACACACAGGCTCAACAGCCTTTCACTCAGGCAACAATACCTTACAAAGATATAAGAGAGTTTGTATTAAATACAGAAGACAAAAGGTTTACTCTCAGGTCTTCTGATTTCTTTCTTCAGATTTGAATCACCTTGATCTTCTCCTTCAGCAAAACAGAAGATCAACTTGCCCTTCTTGAGTTGGTACAGGAAGAGCTAACTAATCTCCTTCAGAAGATTAACTCTAGCTTCAGAGAACAACTTCAACTGGCTGGAACGTGAATGCTCGATTGCGGCTTGCAGCAAAAGCTTTTCAATGGAATAATTATTGTTGTTGTGCCCTAGCTTTTGCTTTTATACCTCCAGAAGGCTTCAACGGCTATTACATTCCTCCTGACACAGTATGGGGCAGGTTGGAGTTGCTTTTCCCTTTTTATTTTTGCTTGTGCCAAAAGCAGATCCCGTCAGCACATTTGAATCTGTCTCAGCGGTTGGGCTGAGACAACTTCCAGTCTCAGCGGTTGGGCTGAGACAGCTTCCAGTCTCAGCGGCAACTCCAGTCTCCTTCTCATTGGTTCCACTGGGACAGACACAAGTCTCAGCAGTTTTGGGCAGATTGTTACCAATACTATTCCTTGACTTCGAATAACCTAACCATGCATGCTTATGAGATACAAATAGGGTTTATAAAATACCTCTTGTACTTTGTATTTGAGTGTGAGTCCTCTTCAAATTAAAGGGACATTGAGGGTCAATTTCCCAACACAGAGACTACACGGAGAGTCCGAAAACAGAAGTCGACTTCTTGCTTAGGGCATCCGCCGCTACATTCGCCTTGTGTGGGTGATACATGATCTCCACATTATAATCTGCCACGTACTCCATCCATCGACACTAGCGCAAGTTCAATTCTCTCTGGGAAAACACGCAAATCAAGCTCTTGTGATCTGAATAGATCTTGCACACCACCCCATACAAAAGATGCCTCCACAGCTTCATGGCATAAATCACCGCAGCAAACTCTAAATCATGCATCGAGTAGTTCCTCTCATGAACCTTTAGCTACCTCGACCCATATGAAATGACCTTGCCCTCTTGCATGAGGACGCACCCAAGGCCTATCCACGAAGCATCAACATAAACCTGAAACTCCACTCCCTCAACAGGGAGAGCCAAAACTGGGGCGGAACACAGTCTTTTCTTTAGCTCCTGGAAGGCCTCCTCGCACTGCTCGCTCCAATCAAAAGCTGCCCCCTTCCGCGTCAACCTAGTCAGAGGCGCGGAAATACCTGAGAATCCTTCCACAAATCTTCGATAATAGCCAGCCAAACCCAAGAAACTCTGGATTTCCTTAGGCATTGTTGGTCTTTTCCAATCCAAAACAACATCAACCTTTGCTAGGTCCACCGAGAAACCACCCTTGCTCACTACATGACCCAAGAAGGAAACTTGTGAAAGCCAAAAGTTACATTTGCTCAGCTTGGCATACAACCTGTGTGCTCTCAAGGCAGACATCACCAAGCGCAAATGTAGAGCATGCTCTTCTTCACTTGATGAATAGACTAACACATCTATAAAACCACCACGAACTGGTCCATATAATCTCGAAATACCCTGTTCATCAAATCCATAAAAGCAGAGGGCGCATTAGTCAGCCCAAAAGACATCACCAGGAGCTCAAATGCCCGTAACGCGTCCGGAAAGCAGTTCGCGGAACATCTGCATCGCGGATCCTCAACTGATGATAACCGGACCGAAGGTCAATCTTCGAGAACACGCACCTACCCTGCAACTGATCGAACAAATCACCAATCTGCGGCATCAGATACCTTTTCTTAATCGTAACCTTGTTCAACTCCCTATAATCAATGCATAGCCTCATCTCCCATCCATCTTCTTTTTTTTCACAAACAAAACTGGCGCACCCCAAGGAGACGAACTCGGCCTAATAAAACCAAACTGCAGCAACTCATCCAACTGAGTGCGCAGCTCCTCCAACTCTCGCGGCGCCATACGGTAGGGTGCCTTTGCAATTGGGCGAGTCCCAGGCTCCAGATCTATCACAAACTCTATTTCTCGCTCAGGAGGGAGAACAGGAAGGTTGTCGGGAAAAATGTCCGGGTACTCCCACACCACAGGTATGTCCTCAACACAAGGCGACGATGCACACACCGCAAACAGAACAGAAACAAAGCAAGCACGGCCACCAAACACCGCAAAGGCCTGAGCATAAACAACAGAGATAACCGAGGAAGTTTGATGTGGAAAGCCAAACACACTCCTGGGCTGGCCATCATCCATCAGGAAATCCAGATGCTTATCCCTGCACTAGATCACAATGTCATATCGGGCTAGCCAATCCATGACCCTCGCGTCAAAATCCTCCAAATCGATCATCTTCAAGTCTGCATAGGCCAAAAATCCCTCCAAAACAATCGAACACTGCCTTATACACTGGTCTGATACCACCGAATCACCGGACGGGTACTTAACGCAAAACGGATCATCAACACGCTCCAAAGCCCAGCGATGCCGATCAACAAACTTCTTAGCCACAAAAGAGCGAGTGGCGCCTGAGTCAAAAAGAACATGCGCCCAACAATCTCGAACCTTAAACCCGCCTAACAAAAAACATTACAGACAAATGACATAACAAAGATAGAACGTGGCTATAGCGACTAAATTACCACAGAAAGATTGGAATACAACGAGAACGAGGACAAACCTGATACAAACAGCCTGCTAAGACTGGACTCAAACCTCTAGGAAGAGAAGACATACAAATACTTGCTTTTGCTACTGCTTTCTCTCTGGGAAAAGTTGTACATGATATTTCGCTACGCTCGGGACTATATATCATCCCTTAGCACTCGTGCACCTCACCCGTATGCATATAAGCTTAGCATCTTACTTTTAAAACCATGAGTGTACATGTGTCATCGCGTAGATCTCTAGCTTGGCACGTGTGCTTATGCAGTGTTATGCTATGTATGCAGTGCTATGCAGTCTAAAAAATGCCTTAATGCATGTTATGATCGGCGTACACATGTGATCTTATGCATCCCATACTACATATTATCGCATGTAATGAAAAAGAAAATCTAATGGACATGCATGCGACCTACGTTATGCATCACATCTACATAACAGTCGCATGTTGTCATCTATGAGGATCCATATACAGACACATATTATGCATCCCATACTACATAATATGCCCCGTATACTTCTTTCATGCTTTTGAGTGTAGTGTTCATGCTTCAGTCGAGATCTACCAATGACCCATCGGTGAGTGTATGCAATGAATAACGATTCTCACTAGACGGTTAACCGGGCCAACCAGACCATTTCTAGCAACCCGGCTAACCTGGCTCTGATACCAACTGTCACAACCCGCATTTTCCCAAATATTTTATGATATCAGAATAATGGGAAAATACGTGTCGTGATGCCACGTCGTGTAGGGGACAACTACAGACGCTCAGGCAAGCACTCTTTACGAACACTTATGCGTAAAATAAGCTTTTTTTTTAAAGACAACTTTTATCATTTTTAGGCTGAGACCGTGTCCCTCGGTCCAGAGACTTACTTAGGCCCCAAATAGAAGATATACATATGCAGCAAAAATAAATTAGGTTCATTTATACTATTAAAGTATGGAGACCAAGCTGGTCACCAAGGCTAGCACACATCTAGATTTACTGTATAGGTATAAGAAAGTACTTAATATGATTTTTGTTAAAATAGGTGCTACATAATATTAAAAGACATGTTATGTAATTAAATCACTATAAATGTCTCACATACCTAAAATAATACACATTTCCCAGAGAGTAAGGGCACACTTACCCCAAAGAGAAGGAAAAGAAAGCACAAGAAGCAATATAAGCAAGTAAACTAAGCATGAAAAGCCATACGGGTGCCAAAAACTGACACGAACCCGCAGGAAAGAAGGAAAACATCCAAAAGAGGGCAACAACTACAGAACTGCCCCTTACCTAGAAGAGAGGAAGGGCCTCGACAGGAAAACTGAACGACACCGCTTTAACACCTGCGGCAGCTACAGACCTGAACCTGAGACATTCATAAGAAAAGAATGCCTCAGCCCAAAGGGTGCAAGAAAACCAAGGTTAGCAGCAATCAAAAATAAAAGATTCCACAAAGGAGAACTAAGCAGATAAGCATCTATAATCATACAACAACTCGAGCCACCTCAAACGAGTGCACTCGGTAAGAAGAAAAGCCTGCACTAGAAGGTAATAGCCAAAGCAATCAAAGCCAACCACTTGTCCGCCAATGCGGCTCAGAGGTGGTGGTTATACATATAATATCATAATACACATATATAAGCATATATGTTTATAAGTGCTTGAGACTGATCAGCTTGAGGGAAGAGCGTCCTCCAAAAGAAGGCACTGCGACGGTGGTATCTTCCACAAACGCCCGCAGCCCAAAACCAAACAGGAGTGCTGCGGCGGTGACTCCAATCCACTCAAACCAACAGCCCAAAAGAGGCACTGTGGCGGTGACTCTTAGCTCACACGCTCAACAGACTCACACGTAGCACCAGAAATAGGGGTGCATAAACATAAATTTATAAGTATATGTATATATAAGTATATAAATAAACCACACACAGTTCACCAGAGAACACTCAGAACATTAGACAACGAAGATCATAGAGATCCAGAACCACTCACCAAAACTATCCCAGAGATTTAGAAAACATAGCATACTTAGCTCATAAATCCAGCAGAACAAACAGAGGAGTGTCAGACAGGGAAAAACAGGATGACAAATGGCTGTAACCACAACTCAAGACGACAGAATCAGTAAGCACCTAGTTCGGCAATTAATCAATATATCAACATTCAACTTACAATAGGGTCGAAGATTTCAGAGAGCCGACACCATGCAAGGCTTGGTGTCGAAATAAGACGAACATAAACTTAACACGAAGGCCAAACACCAGAACAGTACTCCACGGTTCAACCAAAACCACTATGGTGAGGGCCCATACGTCCACCCACACCTCAGTATAAAACTTGTTTTCAACATGAACTTATTAGCAACATGCGTGGTTTGACGCTCAAGGAGTGTCTTATATTTGATATAGGGGAATGAACTTTAACATTTACACTATAAGTAGAAAACTATTTAACAACCTTCAATAACTTCTATATATATAAGTGCTATATAATAACATTCGATACTTTTTACTATGAGTACAAAGCTGCCGGTCCCTGGAACAGAAGGAGACCCAAGGCCGAAGTCTCATCCACGAATCCTTCAAGACAACAATTGCTAGCCTCGCTAAATCATCGAGAATTAGCGAGAGAAATTCCCAAGAAATTTAGCATCTAATTTCCCCAAATCGTCAGGAGATTAGAATATGAAATTTCCAGGGAACTTTAGCCCGCCGAAATATCAAACTTAGTAAACAAAAAGGAAAAGTGCAGGATTTGGAAATTTGCCGAGCAAGGCCATTTATGCTTAACTAAATAAATAAGTCCAAGTTGTAGCCGATAACATATAGTCCAAGGAAAAACCCAGCATAAAACAAATAGCTGACAAGCTCAACCTTCCCCAAGAGAACGAAATCTCTAGCATATAGCCTAGGAAATTTAACTTAGCATATACCCAAGTAAATACATAGCCTTTAAATCGAAAAACAAAAATTCACGAACCGGGTAATTGACATAAGTATAATCCAAGAAAATTTCCTAGCATATAGATGCAGAATTTCATGAATCAAGAGTTTATTTTAGGATGGAAGCATGGGGGATTCACTAAACTTCAACACAAAAACAAATCATTTCTAGCATAACCAAGGGAATTCACCGAAACTCCCAACATAACCAGAATAGCTGCTAGCATGAACCAAGGAAATTCCCTAAACTCCCAGCATTGTCAAAATAGCTGCTAATCATGAAACCAAGGGAAGCCAAGATAGTTGCTAGTCATGAAACCAAGGAAATACCAAATAGCTGCTAACACAAACCAAGGAATTACCAAATAGCTGCTAACACAAACCAAGGAATTACCAAATAGCTGCTAACACAAACCAAGGAGGAGATTTCCGAGAATGAATAAGGTGTTACAAAAAACTTCTGAAGTTTAACCCCCAACAGCTAGCATAAACAGCTGCTAAAATAAGAGAAAAATAATTGCTAACAAACAAGGAAGTTCCAAAATAACAAATTTCCTGGAGCAACAAGCCCAACAGCCACTAATGGGAAAATGAAATTTCCTGAAATATAATCCCTGGAGCATACCAAACAGCCTCTATAGGAAATGTTAGGAATACATTTCCTGAATAAGATAAATTTTTCTGGAACTTACCCAGCAGCCGTTAATGGGAAAAACGCTAATAATACCTTTCCTGAAGTATAACCCAAATGGAAGGCAGAGGAGGAAGGAGAAGAGTTTCCTTGCCTGAATCGGGAGCCGACGCCACTCGTCAAAGAGAATCCACGACCAGGGGACTCTACAACCACTGTCGAACCCAACAAGAACTCCCAACAACCCGCTCCGGCGACGAAAACAAGCCCGACAACCACAAACCTCCCTACACCGGCGGCTTCGGCGTCTGCGACTCCCGCCCGACGGAACCCTAGCTCGCACTCCTAAAAAGCTTCAAGCTTGCACGGGGAAAGGGGAAGAATGAAGAGAAAATATGGACTGGCGCACCCCCAATAATACTCTGCATATAAATATATGCTCTTATAATTTTTTTTGGCACCCTTGGTTATATATATAATTTATGTATGTGCATGCATATATAAACTCTTTCTCCCTTTTTTGTATAACCTGTATACAATAAATGTATACATAATGTATATAAGTGTATATAGTTTTGTATTAACAAGATCTTTATATATATATATATATATATGCTTATATATACCCCTATACCCGTGTATATATATAATGGTATAAATGTAGCACTCGACACAAAACCCTTCCCCTATAAAACTTCAAGCATGCATACCCAAGGGAATACATGTATTCGTATACATTTATAGTGGCGTAATTATATATAAGGATTTTCATTCATGCTTATAATTGCATATGTATACATATGTACGTATTTATTTACACATTTACATTCATATATCCATCTTTACGCCCCCATAAAAAGGGTAACTCGCCGGACGACGACGATATTTTCGAAACGGTAACGCCCTCCCGCATTAGCACCATGCAACGACAACTTTCATATTTTAACTGTCAACGCCACCATAGCCCTAATTGGAAGACTATAAGGAAAATCTGGGGCGTTACAGAAAGGGTCCGAGAAGATTCATTCCCCAAACAACAAACGACCAAGGAGTCATTATCGATCTCAACATCCGGGCAGGCTGATGCTGAAGAGGAGCAAACTTTTGACACTGAACACACTTCTTAGCATAGTCACTGGCATCCTTCCTCATATTAGGCCAAAAGTATCCTTGTCTTAGAATTCTCTTTTCAAAGGTTCCGACACCTGAATGACTTCCACATTCACCAGAATGAACCTCTCTAAGAACTACTGGGACCTCTTCTTCTAAGATACATCTGGCTAGAGGGGCTAAGAGAGTCTTTCGATACAAAATTCCTGCAATCAGATAATTATGCGCTGCTTTCAGCCTGAATCTTTTCTTGTCTTTGACATTTATATGAAACTCCCCTATTGAAAGATAGAGAATAAAAGGTCCATCCAAGATGACCTTTGGTCAATCATCATAACTGTCTTTTCTTCCACTGTAGGATGAAACAGGTCTGAGGTAGTCCCTTCAGATAGCAACCCAAATTTTGGAAGCTGATCGGCCTCGAAATTATCTGTTCTGGGAATATGTTGAATCATGAAACTTTTGAACCTCCCAATTTCATTTTTTACCAGCTCTTGATACTTCTTTAAGACAGGTTCCCGAGTTTCATAAGTACTATTCACCTGAGAAGCCATGGCTAGAGAGTCTGTTTTTACCTCAACATTCTTAATACCTAGTTCCCTAGCAAAGTGAAGACCTGCCAAAAGAGCCTCATATTCGGCTTGATTGTTAGTAACCGAAAAATGAATCTTCAAGGCTCGATTTAGTCTTACACCATTCAGATTGATTAATACTACCCCCTCTCCTTAGGAGTTTTTACCTAAAGCTCCGTCGACGAAAATGGTCCAAGGGAGAGGTCTCCTAACCTCAATTTCAGGGCTAATATCTATTGCATCAACCATGAAGTCTGCTAGCACCTGCGCCTTGATTGACATCTGAGGCATATAAGAAATATTGAACTCACTTAGCTCTATCGCCCACTTGGCCAACCTGCCTGAATGCTCTGGCTTTTCTAATACATTGTTCAGAGGTGAGTCTGTGACTACTTGAATAGAATAAGCCTGAAAATACGGTCTGAGTCTTCTTGCTGAGATGATAAGAGCTAGTGCCAGCTTCTCTAGGATTGGGTATCTGATTTCCGCATTTTTCAGGATCCTGCTAACATAGTAGACCTGGAACTGCTTTCTCTTTTCTTCTCTTACTAGCACCAAGCTAACCGCATCAGCTCCAACATCTAGATATAAGAAGAGGTCTTCACCCTCTCGGAGGCTCTGAAGAAGAGGACTTGAGGTTAACTGCCTTTTCAACTGATCAAAAGCCATATCACACTCTTTGGTCCACTCGAACTTAGATGCCTTCCGAAGTGTCTTGAAAAAAGGAGCTCTTTTATCTCCTGAACGAGATATAAACATGCTCAGACCTTCCATTCTACCTCCTAGCTGCTGCACTTCCTTTGGAGACCATGGAGGTGCCATTTCGAGAATCGCTTTCACTTTATCAAGATTAAGCTCAAGTCCTTCCGGGGTCAAGAGATGACCTAAGAACTTGCTCTTGCTAGTTCCAAAAACACACTTTGAAGGATTCAACCTCGTATTGAAGGTTCGGAGAGTTGAGAACGTCCCTTCGAGGTCTCTCAAATGAGCTAAAAACACCTTACTTTTGATGAGGATATCATCAACATACACCTCAATGTTTCTACCCTTTTGCTTTTGAAACACAGAATCCATCATTCTTTGATAGGTCGCGCCAACATTTTTAAGCCCAGAAGGCATTAAGTGATAACAAAAACATCCATCGTTCGTAATGAATGACATATGAGGTAAGAATGCATCTACTAAACTCTTAACAGGATACCCAACCGCGGAATCAACTAAAGAATCTATCTGAGGCAAGGGATAGCAACCTTTCGGGCAAGCTTTATCAAGGCGGGTAAAATGTACATACATACGCCATTTACCACCTGGCTTTTTCGCCATTACAATATTTGAAACCCAATCAAGGTACTGAACTTCCTGGACAAAGCCAGCTTGAAGAAGCTTCAGTACCTCCTCCCTGATTGGTTCGGCATGCGACTCAGCAATGACACGCTTCTTCTGCTTCAGGGGCCTGCAAGCTGGATCTATATTCTGATGATGGCAAGCTACATCAGGATCAACGCCTGGCATGGCATCCGCTGCCCAAGCGAATACATCCAAGTTCTTCAGGAGACAGGAAATTAAATCCCTCTTTTTTACTTCAGCGAACTCTCCATTTATGGAGAGTTCATTTTCTTCACCTTCAGCCTCAACAGGCATCTTCTGGACTACCTGGGCAGGTTCCATGTGAGCCCCTTCTGACTTCACTCCCGCTGCCAACTCCCCTGACAGATCTTGGACTGGTTCCTCCAGAGCCTCTCCAACAGGGATCTCACAGACCATATCTTCAGCTTCTGGAACCCCTTCCATAATTGCTGCAACGGGGGGGGGGGGGGGGGGGGGGGGGGGAATATCTCCACGGCTTTAACCATTTTGACATAACATTCTCGGTCGAGATTTGGGTCACTCCGGACCCTGAACTGCTTCCCTTTGACAGTAAACTTCAAAGCCAGATGGTAGGTAGACACGATGGCCCTATATTCATTAAGTATAGGTCTCCTGAAGATGCAATAGTACCTGTTAGGTGCGTCTACTACTACAAACTCTGCCTTCTTGCCACCACTCCCATCACCACACCGAGGGTTACCTTCCCTTCAACTTTCTTCTCCTCTGGGAACCCGTAGAGAGATCCCTCGGTAGAAAGAAGAGGCTTCCCAAACTTGAGGCCTTTGAAGGCTGGCTTGAACAAGAGATTTACGGAGTTGCCAGTATCAATTAGAATTCTGTCCACGGTGAAATTTTCTATCACTGCCTTGATCATTACTGCATCATTAAAAGGATTGCCATTGGGGGGGGGGGGGGGGGGGGGCAGATCTTCCTTACTAAACACAACCACTTCCGGCTCAGGAGCTGAGGTCAAGGCCACTGCCACCTCCGACCTGAAGACCCTCGAAACACTAGACTTTTTCGAGGACTCCAACCCTGCTCCCCCGTGAATGCAAAAAAGATGAATGAACTCTCCTTCATCGTCAACATCCATGCACTCGCTTCCAAAGTGAAGACTGCCGAATAAACCGGCATCTTCCACTTCCTCACACTCCCCACTCACCTCAGCCATGTTCTTCGCCTTCTTCGCCTGCTCGTCAACCCTTTTCGCAATCAAATCCTGGAGTTTCCCCTCCTTCAGCAACTTCTCAATCAGGAACCTGAGAGCTTTGTAATTCTCAGTCTGATGACCCCTTTCTTTGTGATATTCACAATATAAAGTCGGGTTTCTGGACCGGATGTCAGAGTTGATTGGTTCTGGTTTCTTGAAAAAGGGTTGCTTCTGAATAATTTCTAGTACTTCACTAATTGGGAGAGCAAGATTTGTAAAAGCATCTTGAGAGTCATCGAACTGCTGCCTGGGATGAGCAATTGGAGGGAGGTGAAGGAGAGCTGGAAGTTGAGCTGGAGCAGGTTGATGTCACTGGTCAAACTGTTGGTGATTGACGGATGGGCGGTGGTGGCGAAAATTCCTTCCTCGGGGGGGGGGGCTGGAGGCTGATAGTCTTGACGGGCTGGCTTTTGGAAATGCTGAGAAGCGGAAGAAGACCTGCTTGCTCCTTGATAAGCGAAGCTGGAGAGATTGGAGACATATTCTGTATTGCAGATCTCTCCCTCGATGAACTTGTTGGAAACTACTATCATCTCCTGATAGGAATTTGGCTCTCTGGTGATTAACTCGAACTTCAGTGGACCATCTCGGAGGGCATTACTGAAAGCTACTTGATGCAGAATCAGACCAACATCTATGATACTCAGAATCGCTTCCTGGAAATGTGCTACGAAGCGATCTACAATCTCGTTTTCACCCTGCCTGATCTTGAAGAGGACTGGAGGGCCACTCATTCTTTTCTTCGAGGTAGCAATCCTTAGAAGAAGTTCTCTCCGCAGGTATACAAAACAGGAAATAGACCTGGAGGGAATGTTGAAGAACCACTCCCTAGCCTCACCTCCCAAAGAGGTTGTAAACAACTTGCAACACTTCAGTCAGAGTTCTCATCGATACTGCAGCTTCAAAAGCCTGCAAGTGAGAGACTGGATCATCTCTACCAGTGAAGACTGGGAACCAAGGTTCTCGGATCCCTATGGGAACTAGCTCCCACCTCACTTGGTCAACAAAAGGAGATGGCTCCTCCCAAAGGCAAGCTGGGGGATGAGAAACATCCTCCTGAAAGTTTAGAGCTTGGGTTGGACTTCCCTGGGCAGCTGCATGGACAAAATCATGTCGAGCGATGAACTCCTCCCCCTGAGATTGTAGAGGAGCTGCTGGTTGAGGGGCTGAGCGATCTTGCACGTGACCACTAACAGGCATATTATCGATTGGCGTGGCGACCTCAGCGGTCTGAGGGATGAAACGCTGAGAGATCGCCATCAAGGCTTGACTCATCGTCTCTATCTGCTGAGCAGTCTCTCGCTGGGCTTTAGCAAACTCTTGTTGGGTCTGCTCTAAAGCCCGCTCAAAATGAGACTCGAGGCCTTCCGAGGTCGCGTGACCAGGACCTGAGGGACCGCCCAAAGGCTGACTTTGCAACTCCCGGTCTCACATCCTAAGACCACAAAGTTCGTCGGTACGTCCTAATCTGAAGGTCGCGTGTTCGTCTGTTGGTACAAAAATTGTACCTACACAATTTACACTAAAGGAAAAAGGGAAAAATTGAGGACGACCGATTACTAAGGGCCTAGAGCAGCCGAGGAGGATGCTGCTTGGCAGCGAGACCGGGAAAGGAATCTTACGGAGGACAAAAACTAAGACCGCTTAAGCTGATACTACGATCTAGACCCGAACCAAAAGTCTATTTTAGGGACCCATACCCCCTTATTTTTAGATATGGAAGCCTGCCCAAATGGGCAGATCTCAAAATTACGGGCTGCGCAGGATATAAGAGGGTCGGGACAGAGGAAAGAAGCTACCTGGTGTTCAAATAGCAGAATATCTCAGGGCTCCAGACCGTGCAGTCTGACGATCTCGAATGGTCTTGACCGTTGAGAACTTAAAGATCAGTTGCCGAGGACGAGACAAGCGGTATGGAAAAACTGAGACCGCAGTGACCGCCAAGTTCAGGTGAATTTCATCATGAGCACTTGAGATCGCGAACTTCCGGGCAAACATCTATATAGTCAATGCACAAATTTGCACTCTATATAGTCTAATATATTTCAGAATTTTTTTAAATATTCATGAGAAATTTTAAAATTTCTCTTAGAAAGTAAACAGATGATCGAAGAGGATATATAAACAACTTGGGAAAGATTTTAGTAGAAAGTTGACTAACACAACAGTAGATATATGGAATCATGCAATCAATGAAATCGACATACCTCTAACCGGTTGTTAGAGATGTCGAGAGACACCAATCCCTATCTACTTTCAAAGTCCTCAAGAAGAAACCTGAGTTGTTGTCCCGAGATTTTCACTCTCCTCGCACTTAACTGAGGCCTCCTGCTTGATCACAATAACATCCTCGTTTAATTGCTCTCCCTCGTCCTCCTTCTCCGTCTGCTTTATTATATCACATCAAAGCAAAAGATTAGATGATTTTGGTATGATTTTATATGGAGTGATATAAGATTGTAGTTATCTGATGAACAACTTATACATTGATACTATGGTTGTTGACATCACTATTAAGTCTTATGATGAAGCTCAAGTTTAACACCGGAATAAACATAATTCGTCAGTGTCAAGAATATAAATTATGCACCTGGGAATGAAAATAAAAAAAACATTACAAAGAAAAGCATAAAACTAATTTTAATGTTGTAAGAGATTGGAAATCTTAAATTTATATTCAAATGAATGAAAAAACCAACACAGATAATTTGTGCAATGATCATAATCAGCTGGCAAGACAAAAATAAAAGAGAATCAACATATGGCTTATGTTTGCTGAGTAAACCAACTATGTTTTCTGTGGTGGGTCAACTCAACCACTCACCTATTAAAAAATTTCACAGATACATAACATTCACATGTAAGAGAAAATACAAGTTTGAAGTAAATATGGAAGAAATGAGTATCTTCATTTGCCTTCCAACTATGTTTGCACTTAAAACCACACTTCTACAAAAAAAGAGTAGCCCAACATATTTGTAAATGTAATTAAAAATTTCATCTAATTACAAATCATAAAGGGGCAGCCCGGTGCATAAAGCATCCCCGCCCAGTCGAGGCTACATAATAGAAAAGTTAATTGATAGCAACATTTAAAAATAAGTAAAATGTTCAGTTTTTTACCAAGATGATCAATTAGAATGAGCAGTGAGATAATAACCTCAATGAAATCTTACAAACAAAGGAGGTAGGCATTTCATCAAACATGTGGCGGGCATATGCATAGCAGTCTATCTCCTCAAAGGCGGTTGCAGCAAATGTTACTCGTAGAGCAACATTTTCCTTGGGGATGGCTCCACCTGCAGGAACATTTGGTTGATGGCTCGCCAGACTCGACGGGCGTGTTCCACGGGGGTATGAAGACCCTGCAATTGTTACTTTGTTAGAAATTATTAGAAATATCAAGGTTTATGTTCAAATCCTATGTTGGGAAAATTGCCCCCAATGTTCTCTTGATTTGAAGAGGCATCACTTCCAATGCTATGTACATATTGTATTTGATAAAGCTTTGTTTTTGTAAGTGAAACAAGCTTAGGTGATTCAAGAGAAAGGGTTAATCAAGACCTAAAATTTAGGAGAAATCTTCTCCTAAGTTGATGAAGGTATGTCTCTGCTGAACTGCTGAGACAAGCTCTCAGTCTCAGCTGAACCACTGAGACAAGGCCCGGAGCCGCTGAGAAGGGGTATGGGCTAGCTGAGCTGCAAATAGAAGAAAACCACTGAGACGGGTGTCTGTCTCAGCGGATGTTGGAAGGGCACTGAAGAAAACCGCTGAGACGGCTTACCCGTCTCAGCCCAACCGCTGAGACTGTTCAAATCTGATCTGGCGGGTCCTGCTTTTGGCGCAAGTTGCAGAAAAGCTTCAGGGGACCACATATGTCTCCCATACCTCTTTGGGAGAGCAAATTAGAGCCGTTGAAGATGAGAGAGATATAAAAGAAGATGTTAGGTCAACTTTGTGACTACCACCGACAACTAGGAAAAAGCTTTTCAAGCCATTGACGACAGAAGAAGCTCTCGACTTTCTTCCTGCTCACTGAAAGAGGAGAAGAAACTGAGAGAAGTAGATAGCTCCTCCACCAGAAGGGGCAAGGTGATCTTTCTTCCTTCTATTGAAGAGGAAGATCAAGTTGTAGCTGTTTTCAACATCTTCAGCGGCAGGAAAGCACAATTTGTGCAGAATATACAAGAGAGTAATTTCTGTTGTAGATATTATCTAAAACACTTTATTTCTGTAAGGCTTTTTGCCTGAGTTGTAAGGCATAATTGCCCGAGCTGTAGGAGGAGGATTCCTCTAAGTTATAGGATCTGGAGCTGATCTGAGGTAGGGTTGTTAAGCCTGAGTTGTAGGGTTGTTTAGCCTGAGTGGTAGGACCTGCTGACGTCTGAGCTGTAGGAGGTGGATTCCTCTGAGGTAGAGCTTGTAAGCTTGAGTTTGTAGGACCTGCTGAGGTCTGAGGTGTAGGATCAGTTGCTGGTCTGAGAAGTTCTGAGGAACATGAGTTGTAAGCTCTTGAAGCTGAGTTGGAGGAGTTGGCCCTTTCTAACACACTGTTAGAAGGGTGAAGGTGGAAAGTGGACTACCCAAAGACACCCTGTCTTTGGGGAACCACTATATATTCTTGTGTGCTTTCTGTGTTGCCTGATTCTTTGTTTAGAATAGTTTTAAATAGGTCATAACTATCAAGTTAAACTCAAAAGACCTATTCACCCCCCTCTAGGTGAATTAGTTAGCATACCTATAATATTTCAAGTGGTATCAGTGGTAGGTTGGTCAAGAAGGACTTAACAGTCTGACCAGATCATGTATAGGTATTATTGATTCAAAATTAGATGGCCTCCAGTGGAGTGAAGAAGGAGTTGGGGTCAATGAAATTGCCCATATGCTCCAAAGAAAACTTTGGAATATGGAAGCAAAGGGTGAGGCTGTTCATGGAAGCCTCAGACCCAAGGATATATGTAACAGTCAAGAATGGACCTTATACCTTTGAGAAAGCCTCCACTATTGACCATACTAGAAAAGTACTCAAGGTACTTACTAATTTGTCCAATGATGAAATGGCTTTATACACTATGGACAAAAGGGCCCAGAATATAATTGTTAATGCAATTGATGACACTACATTTCAGAACTTGGTACACTGCACAACTGCCAAGGAAATGTGGGACACATTGGTTGTTTACATGGAAGGGACAGCTGAAGTAAGGGATGATACAAAATCACTCCTTAACCAAGAATATGAATCCTTCAGGAAGCTGCCTCAGGAAAGCATGTACATGTGCTATGAGAGGTTCTTTAGGATAGTAAATGAACTAAGAACCTATGAGAGGGCATTCACTGATTATGAGCTGAATGACAAGTTCCTTAGATCTCTAACTAGGGATTGGGACACAAAAATCTGTGCAATCAGGGAAGGGGCAAGACTTGGAGAAACCCCCACTCACACACTGTTTGGGAAATTGCTCTCATATGAGATGCAATTGACTGCAAGAAAGGAGGAGGATACTTCCTCCAAGGCTCACACAAAGGAGAGAACAATTGCTCTCAAAGCTGAAAGCTCAAAGAAGAACAAGAGCAGGTTGCAGTCACCTCCAAGAAGGAAAGCTGAATCTGAAAAGTCTGAGAGCTGCTCTCCAGACAGCTCCTCTTTTGATGAAGAGTTTGTTGCCTTCTCTAGGCAGTTCAAGAAGATGAGGAGGAGGAATCAATGGAAGAGCAAGCCCTCCTCCTCATCATACTCCAAAAAGGATCACTTCAGATCTGAAAGGCAACACCCCAAAGGGGACAGGTATGATTCCAAAACTAGTAAACATGATTCAGCTAATATTGTTTGCTATTGCTGCGGCAAGCCTGGGCATGTCATTGCTGACTACCCAGTCAAAAGGAAAGAAAGAGCTGAAAAGAAGCCTCATCACAAGAAGGAGAGAAAGGGATAAAAATCCTTTCTAGCCAAAAAAAGCAAGAGCTGGAGTGAATCTGAATCTTCATCTTCAGATTCAGATGAAGAAGAGACAACCTACATAAGGTTGTTTGCTGCTCAGGAGGATGAAGACTATCCTGTTGTTGGCATAAGAATCAGGGCCCCTCTTTCACACTCTGATAGTGATGAAGAGGAGGATGAAGAAGACTGTGTTCAGATAGGCCTTATGTCCATCACTGATGAGGAAGACTGTCAGAACTGTTCTGACAATGATCAGGTAACAAACCATTCCACTTATTTTTCTGATCATGGTGCATGTCCAGAATCTGAAGCACCGCCATCACATGATGTATGTGTTTCAGAAGCTGAGGTAGATGTCAATCAACTGATTGACAAGTATGATGATCTTGTGGAAGCTCTGAGAGAGAGCAAGAAGCTTGCCAAGAGGCAAGCCCAGGAAAATTGCCTCCCTTAAGATGACTGAAAGTGACTGCACTGGACTTACCTCCATGGTGGCCCAGATGAGTAGACAAATAAGTCATTTAAAGGGCATGACTGCTGCTCAATTGAGCACCATTTCCCTGAAGAACAAGGTCATCAAGGACCTTGACGAGAAGCTGGTGAAAGAGAAGAGCCTGGTGGATCAATTCTCCAAGCCCAAATCTGTGCTTCCCATTATTGACTCCTCCACTCAAACCAATAGGAGAGGACTTGGATTCAATAAGATGGAAGTAGGAGAAGGGAGTGGAGGAAATAGGAAGGAGAAGGCTAAGCCTCAAACCACCTTTCAAAAGGTGCTACTTCCTTCCAACAGGTATGATTATGAAAGCATTTATGGTCACTGGAAGAATGGGAGTTCCTATAGGAAGGAAAATACTCCTTCTCATGGTGATAGAAAGGGCATGGGATTGAGTGCAATGAAAGCTCCCCATGAGGAGATACAAATGGCCCAATCTGGACCATTTTTGTTTGGTGTTTCAGCACCTTCAGTCAAGAATAATGAAGCAAGCACTTCCAAATCTGCTTCAGCAAAAAGCAAGACTGCTGTCAAATCTACTAACATGGCCTGCTTTCCAGTGACTGATTCCATCAGATCTTGTATGGCTGCCAAGCTAAAGCAAGCTAAGGCCATCAGGACAAAGAACAGCAAGACTGTCCACAGATTAACCTTCAGTCAGATTATTGCTGAAATAAACAGGGAGAATGCTGCTCTCTCTTCTGCTGAACATGTGCACAGTGTTGTACCAATTCAGAAAATTGTTCAGAAAAGGAGATACAATATTCATGACTGTTGGTGTTGTGGCAAGGTGGGACACTTTGCCATAGATTGTTGGTACAATCCCAATGTACCTAATGCAAAGAAGAGCTTTCCTGCTAGGAGTGCAGCAAGTGTGAGATCATCTCATTAAACTAACAGGCACCTAGGACCCAAAGCTTTTTGGGGTCCTAAGGATAACTAAATATTTCTTTGCAGGGTAGTTCAAGTACCAGTCACAACCAAATATGGTACTTGGACAGTGGGTGCTCAAGGCACATGACAGGAACTAGGAGTCTTCTAAAGGATTACAAGCCTGTGAAGAATGGACCCAAAGTCATATTTGGAGGGGCTGAAAAAGGAGTCACCAAAGGCTATGGTATGATCTCCAATGGCATAGTTACAATCACAAGGGTAGCTTAAGTTGAAGGGTTGCAACATAACCTAATAACATAAGTCAACTATGTGACTTAGTCTATGTCATTGAATTCCACAATGACAAGTGCTTGATCAAAAAGTGAAATGACTTAGAGACTATTCTCTCAGGCACTAGGAGTGGAAATGTTTATTGCTTAGATTTCATTTGCAGTAATTCTCTTACTTCTGTTTGTCTTGTAGCTAATGAGAATGAGTCTCTTTGTGCTCAATGACACAAGAGACTTGCTCATATTAACTACAAGACAATGTATAGACTTTTCTCTAAGAATCTTGTTAGGAATAGTCCAAATATAAAATGTATTAAAGATGGTCCCTGTCATGCATGCCAAATGGGTAAGCAAACTAGGGCAACCTTTAAAAGTATTGGCTCCAAAGACACTGAAAGATGTCTTTATCTCTTGCATATGGACTTGTTTGGTCCTTTGCCAATTCTGAGCCTAGGTGGGAAGTTGTATACTTTGGTGATTGTTGATGATCATTCAAAATACACATGGGTATTCTTCCTTAAGAAGAAATCTGATACTTTAAATGTCTTTTATCAATCATGTCAAGGCAATTCAGAATGACCTACAATGTGCTATGGTCAGGACTAGGACTGACCATGGCATAGAGTTTCAATCTGATGGAATGACAAGATTTTGTCAAGAATTTGGTATCACCCAAGAGTTCTCCTCCCCAAGGACTCCACAACAAAATGGTATGGCTGAGAGGAGGAATAGGACCTTGATAGAAGCTGAGAGAACATTGCTTAGTGACTCCCCACTCCCAGAATATTTCTAGGCTGAGGCAGTCAATATAGCTTGTCATGTTCTCAATAGAGCTTCTATCAATAAGGTTCATGGAATAACCCCCTATGAAATTCTGAAAGCCAAACAACCTACAATTTCATATTTTAGAATCTTTGGCACCAAATGCTACATTCTTAATAATGGAAAATCCCAATTAACAAAGTTTGCAGAGAAATGCAATGTAGGTGTTCTTGTTGGCTATAGCTCACATAGTAGAGCTTATAGTGTATACAACAAGAAAACTCATGTTGTAGAGGATTCTATGCATGTTGTTTTTGATGAGACCAGCCTAATATATAAAGGTTGGTCTAGATCTTCTGTCTTGACAGGAAATGAACAAGAATTGGAAAGGATGTCTATGCAAGAAACTCCCAGCTCTAGCAAAACCATTTCTGATGATGCCATCCCTGAAGAGGAAGAAGTCAACCATGATGAAGAAACAACACAGCAAGCTGAGAACACAATGACTGTTGAACCTGTAGAAACAGCACAGCAAGCTGAAAACACAATGACTGCTGAACCTGCAGAAACATCACAGCAAGCTGAGAACAGAATAACTGCAGCCACCATACATCTGAGGGATCATCCCATAGAGCAGATAATAGGGAATGTTCAGCAAGGAGTGACAACTAGGAGCAGGGCTCACAATGAGGCCTTGTTCCTCAGTTTTCTGTCACAGGTAGAGCCTAAAAGGTTTGAAGAGGCCAACTTGGATCCATTCTGGATTCAGGCTATGCAGGAAGAGTTGTTGCAATTCAAGAGATGCAAAGTATGGAAGTTGGTGCCAAGACCAGAAGGACACAACATCATTGGCACCAAATGGATAGTCAGAAATAAGTTGGATGAGAATGGGACAATCATCAAGAACAAAGCAAGGCTGGTTGCAAAAGGGTATAGGCAAGAGGAAGGAATAGACTTTGACCAAACCTTTGCCCTGGTTGCAAGGTTGGAGGCCATAAGACTATTCCTTGCATATGCTGCTCACAAGGGTTTCATAGTCTACCAGATGGATGTCAAATCAACATTTCTGAATGGAAATCTGAAAGAGGAAGTATATGTAGAGCAGCCATCAGGTTTTGTTCATCCTACACTTAAATCACATGTGTACTTTCTTAGAAAAGCCATTTATGGTCTCAAGCAAGCTCCAAGAGCTTGGTATGAGACATTGTCCAACTTTCTCCTCAAGAATAAGTTCATGAGGGGAAAGATTGATAGCACATTGTTTCTTAGGGAATCAAGGGGCAAGTGTCTCTTAGTCCAAATTTATGTTGATGACATAATTTTTGGGTCTACTGATGACAACCTCTGCAAGAGATTTGCTAATCTAATGCAGGGGGAGTTTGAGATGAGCAGTATGGGTGAGCTCAAATATTTCCTTGGGCTCCAAGTGAAACAGTCTGATGATGGAATTTTCATCTCCCAGACCAAGTACACTAAGGAGATCATCAAGAAATTTGGGATGGAGTCTGCCTCCACCATGAGAACACCCATGAGATCTAATGTATCATTAGACAAGGATGAAAAGGGGAAGGCCTTTGATGAGTCCATATACAGGTGTATCATTGGATCCCTGTTGTACTTGACTGCTAGTAGGCCAGACATTATGTACTCTACATGTGTTTGTGCTAGGTATCAGGCCTGTCCTAAGGAATCTCACTACACTTCGGTCAAGAGGATTTCGAGATATCTCAAGGGCAGCCTGAATCTTGGCCTTTGGTACCCTAAGAACAATGACTTTGAACTAATAGGCTATTCAGATGCAGATTTTGCAGGATGCAAAGAGGACAGGAAAAGCACAAGTGGCACCTGTCAATTCCTAGGGAGGAGGCTGATCTCATGGAGCAGCAAAAAGCAAACCAGTGTGGCAATGTCCACTGCTGAGTCAGAATACATAGCAGCAGGTAGCTGTTGTGCTCAAATTCTGTGGATCCAACATCAACTGGAAGATTACAACATCAAGGTAAGTAAATCTCCCCTACTGTGTGACTCATCCAGTGCAATTTCTTTTGCTAAAAATCATATTTCCCATAGCAGGACCAAGCACATAGAAATTAGGTATCATTTTAGCATGTAGAGTGTGAAGATATCAAACTTGAATATGTCCCTACAGACAATCAAGTAGCTGATATCTTCACTAAGCCATTGGATGAGGCCAAGTTTAATTCTTTTAAAATTGACTTAGGCATGTTGAATTTAGAATGAATTCATTTCTGAATTTATGTTCTCTGTGCTAAACTGCTTATGCTTTTACATGTTCAATTTATCATAAAATATAATGGCATGATAGATTAATATCTGAATTGATCTTCCCTCAATAGGCATAATCCACTGCATGGGTAGATAATCCCCCTAAGTTACTAAATGTAGAGTATTTTCAAATGGTCAGCTGGATTAGAAATGTCTGATTGCTGAAATTCTAGCTTTCTTTTCAAGAAAGGTGCTCCAATTAAGGGGGAGCAAGCTCCTGCTCAAATTGAGGGGGAGTTGGCTATAGGTTGAGGGGGAGATAACTAATGCTCAGTAGGTCAGAGAGGATGTAGGTTGTACTAAACCAGGATTTGGAAAATGATTTCTAACCTATCTTAGGATTTGTTAGTAGTATCCAAAAAGGGGTAGTGGTTTGAGAATCCTATTCCCTAATGGGAAAGAGGCTGAAGAATCCAGAAAGGGGGAGATGACCAATGCTAATAATGCTAATATTGGTGAGGGGGAGATGGCCAATGCCAAGACCAAATTTGGTCTTTATACATACAAATAGGAGAAGGAATGCCAGTTGCTAAGACCAAAGTTATATTAGCCCTCTAGGTCAGTTATCATGACATGCTAGTCAATCTGAGTTAGAAAGGGGGAGATGCCCTAGGCTATCATGTTTATCTTATAAATCATTTACATAATATGTCCTTCATATGGTATCATGATATGTTTTTATTGGCTATGTACATTAGCATTGAGAATGTTCTGCCTTCTTCAAATAGGGGGAGATTGTTGGGAAAATTGCCCTCAATGTTCCCTTGATTTGAAGAGGCATCACTTCCAATGCTAAGTACATATTGTATTTAATAAATCTTTGTTTTTGTAAGTGAAACAAGCTTAGGTGATTCAAGAGAAAGGGTTAATCAAGACCTAAAGTTTAGGAAAATCTTCACCTAAGTTTATGAAGGTATGTCTCAGCTGAACTGCTGAGACAAGCTCTCAGTCTCAGCTGAACCGTTGAGACAAGGCCTGGAGCCGCTGAGAAGGGGTCTGGGCTAGCTTAGCTGTAGATAGAAGAAAATCGCAGAGACGGGTGTCTGTCTCAGCGGATGCTGGAAGGGGACTGAAGAAAACCGCTGAGACGGCTTACCCGTCTAAGCCCAACCGCTGAGACAGCTCAAATCTGATCTGGCGGGTTCTGCTTTTGGAGCAAGTTGCAGAAAAGCTTCAGGGGACCACCTATGTCTCCCATACCACTTTGGGAGAGCAAATTAGAGCCGTTGAAGATGAGAGAGATATAAAAGAAGATGTTAGGTCAACTTTGTGACTACCCCCGACAACTAGGAAAAAGCTTTTCAAGCCATTGACGACAGAAGAAGCTCTCGACTTTCTTCCTGCTCACTGAAAGAGGAGAAGAAACTGAGAGAAGTAGATAGCTCCTCCACCAGAAGGGGCAAGGTGATCTTTCTTCCTTCTATTGAAGAGGAAGATCAAGTCGTAGTTGTTTTCAACATCTTCAGCAGCAGGAAAGCACAATCTGTGCAGAATATACAGGAGAGTAATTTCTGCTGTAGATATTTTCTAAAACACTTTATTTCTGTAAGGCTTTTTGCCTGAGTTGTAAGGCATAATTGCCTGAGCTGTAGGAGGAGGATTCTGTTGGAACATGGTTTTCCGCATCCCTTTGCTTT
The DNA here is from genome assembly GCA_033032865.1 of Dactylorhiza incarnata. Classification (NCBI taxonomy): domain Eukaryota; kingdom Viridiplantae; phylum Streptophyta; class Magnoliopsida; order Asparagales; family Orchidaceae; genus Dactylorhiza; species Dactylorhiza incarnata. Next base: position 21,964,166 of record JAWHQI010000008.1, on the reverse strand, counting down.
GAGAATAACAAATCCCTTTGTATTTGATCTTGTTTGCCATTGTGTTTTTAGCATGCAGGTTTGAACAATTATGACACTAGGATGCTTCTTTTGGTATGGACCTGCTCTAAAGCTGAAAAGAATGGAAATGAGCTAACGCCCGGCGTTAACTCTTAACGCCCGGCGTTAACTTTTGTTCCTGCCAAGATGAAGAATGGAAATGAGCTAACGCCCGACGTTAACTCTTAACGCCCGGCGTTAACTTTTGTTCCCGCCAAGATGCAAAAAGAGTGGAGGAAAGCTGCCGTGATTGCAGGAGCATTTTGGGAATGGTTTGACTCAACGCCTGGCGTTAGAGTCAATGCCGGCGTTAAGGTTGCCTAAAATGAATGTTTCTAAAGATGCAGAATCTCCTTCCCGTTTTTGAAGATCCGAGTCATCAAAACATTTCTATACTGAGTCAACGCCCAGCGTTAATCTTAACGCCGGCGTTAGCTTCTAGTCCTATAAAAAGATGGATTTCGTCTTCTTGAAAGAGAGATTGCGAAGAGCCCTATTCCAGCACTTCAGAAACTTTGAGAGGGCCGTATTTTCCAGACCAACACATCTCCCACTTAATTTCAAAAGGAGGAATCAAGGAGGCTTGGATCAACACGCTAACACAATGCGAAGAACGCACACTTGGACTTCAACGATCTTCAGCGATTCTTCGGTGCCTCCCTCAGATTACCATAGGGAGTTTTTTCATATTTGTCTTTTGTATTTTTATATTATCTTTGTAATCGTTTAGAGAAATCGCCTCGTGTTGGCGACTAGGTCTGGGTAGGACTTAGGGAGGAATTCGCCTCGTGTTGGCGACTGGGTCTAGGGTTTAGATCTAGGGGGTGCTCGAGGCCTTTTCTGGGAATAGAGAGGCTAGAGCGGCTTGAGGCCATATCCGGGGGAGGATAGGCTAAAGCCACCGGTTCGTGCGGATACGAGTCGGAATAGAAAACAAAAAGGGTTTTTATTATTCGCCTTTGATTTCTAGCGTTATAGAAATCTAATTTTGTAATCAATTTTATTAATAGTAATCATGTCTCTCTTTGTTTAATAAAATTGATTTTGTTCTTCATTCATCTAAATTGTTTATTATCATCTCTTTCATTATAAAACAATTTAGATCTTTATTCAAAATCATTATTTTGATCTCGTATTATTTCAAGAATTACAAAATATAAGTAAAAGTTTTAAGACCCTTATTCACCCCCCCCCCCCCCCCCTCTAAGGGTGCCTACAGATCCAACAGATTCCTCTGAGTTGTAGGATCTGGAGCTGATCTGAGTTAGGGCTGTTAAGTCTGAGCTGTAGGGTTGTTTAGCCTGAGTGGTAGGACATGCTGAGGTCTGAGCTGTAGGAGGTGGATTCCTCTGAGGTAGAGCTTGTAAGCTTGAGTTTGTAGGACCTGCTGAGGTCTGAGGTGTAGGATGAGTTGCTGATCTGAGAAGTTCTGAGGAACTTGAGTTGTATGCTCTTGAAGCTGAGTTGGAGGAGTTGGCCCTTTCTAACACACTGTTAGAAGGGTGAAGGGGGAAAGTGGACTACCCAAAGACACCCTGTCTTTGGGGAACCACTATATATTCTTTTGTGCTTTCTGCATTGCCTGATTCTTTGTTTAGAATAGTTTTAAATAGGCCATAACTATCAAGTTAAACTCAAAAGACCTATTCACCCCCCCCCCCCCTCTAGGTGAATTAGTTAGCATACCTATAATCTTTCATCCTAGCTCCAAAAAAGTTGAGTTATGGGAGTACGAATACTTCAAATAAAAGCCTAATTATGGCAAATTTATACCCCGGGCATCCCTAATATTTAAAAAAAACATCTGGCCCCTATAGTTTTCAAGCAGAGAATAAAGAAGATGGCGGAGGAGAATGGGAAGGGCGCACCTTAACAACGTCGACAAGCTTGGGGTATCGGGGTGGCCAGAGGGCAATGGAGTCGTACTGGGATCTTTGCGTTGTGCAGTAAAAATGGTCATTGAAGAGGAAGCAAGATGTCACAGTGAGAAGACAAGGAAGAAGGAGGAAAAATAGATGCCTACCTTGAAAAACTGATGACTGTACAACCTCGTATTCGTCGAGTGGTTCCCCGGGTCCCAAAGGGTCAAAGGGCATGCAAGGTAGGTCAAGAAGAGCATTCGCTGAGAGTGCGGGGGGATCACTCGCCAGGGTCAGGAGAGGCAGGGAAGCCTCGGGGCGAGTGCAAGCCTTATCCGCAAAGCACTCGCCAGCTTAGGAGTGCGGATGCGCAAGAGGTCAGGCAAGTGCGGCGGAACCCAACTCGCCCAGCAAACCCTGCATCGAGCGAGTGGTACCCCTACGGACCACCCGCCTAGTGGAACTTAGAGAGTCTAGTGCGCGAGAATTCTGGCGAGTGGTGCCTTCACGGACCACTCGCCCAGAACGATTTAGTGAGGAAATTACGTAGATACCCTTTGTAGGCTGCCAATAGCCCTTCAGAACAGCAGAGTTTGGCTGTTAGTAGACCAGTTTGGTGTGCGATTAGTAAAACTAAAATGCGGATTTATGTTATTTGTAAACCAGACTATAAAACCTATAAATAGAACCTTAAGGGCACCTTGGAGGAGATCTGATCTTTTGGGCTCTTTCCTCCACTAGTTAATTTTGGTTGGCTCGTATTGCCCTTGTAACACCCCAAATTCTGGAAGCAAATTTGGGTTGCTGGCTGCGTTAGACGAACGACAGCCTGGCTGCGTTCGACGAACGGCCGCCTGGCTGCGTTCGATGAACTACCGCCTGGCTGCGTTTGACGAACGGCAGCCTGGCTGCGTTCGACGAACGGCAGCCTGGCTGCGTTCGACGAACGGCAGCCTGGCTGCGTTCGACGAACGGCTGCCTGACTGCGTTCGACGAACGGAAGCCTGCCTGCATTCGACGAACAACCGCCTGGCTGCTTTCGACGAACGGCCGCCTGGCTGCGTTCGACGAACGGCCTCCTGGATGCGTTCGACGAATGGCAGCCCGTTCGACGAATGCCTGTCAGTTCGTCGAACGCTGTCTAGTTCGGCGGTTTTTGCGATACAGACCCATGATTTTTGATCGTGGCCGTCAAATCCTAAGGATTTAGGTCCAATGCTTGGGATTTATTCCGGGATTTCTTAGGGTCTGAACAGAGGAGTGTTTATCCTCTTTATTTCTAAATCTGATCTCTCTTCAAGCTTGAGGAAGAAGAAAGCCGAGGAGGAAGAAGAAGACATCTTCTGCCATTGATGGAGCTCCGAAGCTCCGAATCGCGAGCCATTTTCAGATATAGAAAGAACAGCCCGTTGCGATTCTTTCTATCCGAGTGAAATCTCAGATCTATAGCGAACAAGAAAGCTCCAAGGGTAACGATCTTCTACTTGGACAAGTGAAGTCCTCCTTTTTATGGCATGTTTGCATGGAGAATCCCCCACCGATTGGTGGGGAAAAGGGAGTTTTCTAGCGGGTTGATCGTTTCGATCCCCTTTGGTTACTTGCATTTAGCATCCGGAATCGTAGTACGGAAATAGGAATTGTGTGTGAAACTCATCCGGACAGGTTGGTCTGGATTGGTGATGGCTATATTGTCGATTGTGCCGGAGAAGACTCTGTGATCTTGTATGTGTTATTTTCGGGTTCTGCATATTGTTGAGTATTGCAGGGAGTCCTGGAGTTAACCTCCAGGAAATACCGAAAGTTGTGGGCGGATCCGTTGACCTATCACTACTGCCCGCCGTTATGGCTAACGTTGGTGGTAGCTCCCAGGGAGCTGTTTGTTAAGGTGTGATACCTCCTTTCGTTGCTCGGGCTGAGGTGAAGTCGTACCCGCGTCATGCCTATTGATGCCGAGGATTTGAGCACGGGCAAGGCTGATGCAAACCCGCTCTCATACTGAGTCGGTGAAGAGGTAGCTCCTCGGTGCACCGTAAGATGTTGGGATTAGTCCGTAAGATAAGATAGTCTTGGCGGCCGAAGCTCATGCGAACTCTTTGTTTAAGGAGTTGTTAGGTGTGGCTCAGGGAGTACACCGTAAGAGTGCCTTGAGTGCACGAAACGTGTGGTTGTGCGTGCCAACGTTGGTGTTGATTGCTTGTACATGTGGTGCTTGAACGCGCCTTGACAATCTATGCCTATACTGTCTCCCTGCAGGGAAGGAGTACCGCCACCCCGTCTATAGGGGTGGGGTCGTTATAATATTGGTCAGCTTTAGCTGACCGGTTACTTGTTTCCACATTTTGGTGGATCGTTGTTGCAGGTGCAGGTGAGCCAAGCGGGAAATAGCTTGCTGGAGCTTATGCTGTTTTGGCCCTCGAAGGCCATCCCCCCTCTTTTGCTTTCCTTAAATTGTCAGCCTGCGTGCCGATGTATGTTTGAGTTTAAATACATTGTCCAATGTAAGGCCTTAAGGCTGTAAATCTATTATTTCATTCCTGGGATAGTGGACAGTTCTAAAGGTGTTTTTAATCAAATGCTTCCGCTTTCGTTTTATTCACTCTGGTGTAGTTGTAGCTCTTTCTGTTTATCACCTTATAATTCCTAGCTAGTGTGTATAGTATGGCGTGGGGTCCCGGCTGGACCTACTATTATATTATTTGTACTGGCAGGGTGTTACAATTTGGTATCGGATTTAAAGAATCGATCCATAGTTTCGTGAATTCGAGGCCAAATTCATTTTAAGGGGTGGAGTGCACGTGTTGTGCGTTCACCTAAAACGATTTCAAAACTAACAAGAATGTCCACTTAGGAATGAAAGTCATGCTTGTTTGTGGAACCCGAGCGTTCCTTGCTTGTTTGTTGTTTTGTTTTCGGTCCCTAATCTGTGTTTCGCACGATTATAGGTGACTAGGAGTGGTGCAGCGTAGTCTCAACCCCGTAACACTGCTGAAAGTAGTGCGTCCGCTGAGGTACCAGAGACCACTCCTTCTGCTGAGATGGTTAGAATGGTCGCTGAAGCTGTCTTCGCGATGATCAATAACCAAGCTGGATGGCTTGCACAACCTACTACTCCTACTCCAGAGGTGGCCCCAGTGCATGTTACTGTAGTGGAGCCGAGAGCGGAACCTGTGGTAGAGCCCATGGTGGAACTGAGAGTGGAACATGTAGCTGTGGGGCTAGCGCGCGACCAACAATTGAAGCACTTTCTAAGCTTCAACCCTCCAAAATTCCTTGGGACCGAGTCCCCAACAGAGGCTGAGGATTGGCTGGCAATAGTAAAGAAGACTCTAAGGGCAACAACAACTGAAGAGGCGATGAAAGTCACCTTAGCCACTTTCCTTCTGAATGGAGAGGCAGGGATTTGGTGGGAGGAACTGGAAGCGCACAAGTTGGACGGTAGAGTTATTACCGAGGTCTCGATTGCAGAGTTCACAGGTCTGCTCCTCCAGAGGTTTATTCCCTCTGCCCAGTGTCATGCATTGCAAAATCAGTTTCTGCGTCTAACTCAAGGCGACCGTTCAGTGGACGACTACATGCATGAGTTCACGGGACTGAGTCGTTATGCGGGATCTTTGGTAGAATATGAGGAAGATAAGACGAGTAAATTCTTTGAAGGCCTTCGAGATGAGTTAAGGCTGCTTTTGGCAGGCCCTATGACTCTTGGTTTTCAGGTTATGGTGCAAACTGCCAGATCACTGGAGCTAGATATGCAGAGAGTGCAACGCGCAAAAGGCCTCGGCAAGAAGCAAGAATTTCTCGCGACGACCTCTCAAGTAAAGCCTGAGTTCAGGAAAAATAAGAGGAAGTCTAGGTTCGCGGAACCAGCTCCTTCTAATGTTTCAGGAGCAACTACTGTGCGGGATCCTATCACGTGTTTCACCTGCCGGAAGGTGGGACACAAAGCCGCGGTGTGTCGAAGTGTCCCCCGATGGTAGGAAATCGAGCGGTGGACTATGCTCGTGCGGCGGGTTCTTCTTATGCGGAGAAAGGCAAAGCTGCGGAGTCTTCTGCTTCCCAGCAAACTCTGACCCAGCCGAGAGTCTATTCGATTGGCCAGAAAGAAGCCATCCTACAAAATGATGTCGTCACAGGTATGAAGTAAAATTTAGTTTTTACAGCTTAACTTGATTTATACTGTATGTACGACTATACCTTGGTTGATGTGCTTTTAGGCTTCGTTCTAATCTTCAACTATCCGGCGAGAGCTCTCTTCGATATGGGAGCATCGAACTCCTTCTTGTCTAAGGACTTCGTGTTGCGAATCGGAGTACCGTCTATCCTGGTGAAGGATAGACTGGAGGTAGTGCTGCCCAATGGATCTCAGATGAGCGCGAATAGGTTGAGTTGTGTAAAGGTACGGATTGGGAATCGGAATTTCGACTTAGAAGCGTCACTACTACCACTAACTGAGTTTGACGTAATCTTTGGCATGGACTGGCTCTCGAAGCAGCGAGCATGCATAGATTGCGATGGAAAGGAGGTTACCTTGGGAAAGAACACCGGTGACGAGATGATAGCTAAAATTTAAGATGTAAATAATATTCTCCAAATTCTGCGAACTATAGGCAAGAGCACCTATCATTCATAGCATAGGATATTCAAAACAAATAAATATCAAGTGTCGTATTCCACGGGTCTGTTGATTACTTCTACTCACGCAAATTATTATTATTTTATCGGCAGTAAAATAGAGTTTTGAAAATAATTAGAAGAAAAGAAACATTTGATCGGGAATCATTCTTAAGTGAAATGTTTTGTAAATCTAGAATTCAAAAGAAATCGATTTAGACAAACTTGACCGTGGAGGTTCCCAAAATATGATAGAACCTCTCTCGAGAGAACTACCACCTAACCTTAGGTTGATCGATTAAGACCCCTCGGCCAGTCGAAACCCCTAAGCTTGCTTTATGCGGTGAGCCCCACTATTGGATTTGACTCCAATCCGGAAGATTTGCGTCACCCTCTCTCGAGGAATGCATACAACTCTTTTTACCGATGAGCGATCTACCCGTATTTACGGATCTCTCGATACACTAAAATACGGATCAAACTTGATTATCATACCCTAGAAATATGAAACCAAAAATTGCAAATCAACGGTAAATCTTAGTTTTCCAAACTAAACTATGAATAAGAGATTTTGAAAAGATAAAAGCTTAAGAATTCATCCGACCAAATACTATGAAAATTAACAAAACATAATTGAGAAGAAAGTTATTTTTATTTCTAAGTAAAGAAAAGTACAATTGCATGTAAAGTAGATCTAAGCTAGGAATTAAAAAAGACAAGACATAAAATAAAGTTACACTAAGAAAAATGCAGAAAAACTATACTAGAAACGATCCAAACTAAGCATGGCCTGGATGCCCATCACTTTGGCAGCAGCTGGCTTTTATAGGCAGAAAATTGCTGAGTCACGCCCTTGGTCACGCCCGTGACCAAGGGCGTGTAAGCTGCGTAATTGCGTCTTGAAAGCCCGGGAACGTTGGGGAAGAAAAACCGCCAAAATTGATCATCTCGACGGGTCACGGCCTAGGTCACGCCCGTGACCTAGGGCGTGTCTTGACCGAGTCAGGAAACGGCGGGAAACGGCGCGATCTGGAGTTAATTTGGCAGTTGAGGGAGAGGGCACGGCCTCGGTCACGCCCGTGACCAAGGGCGTGTAAGCTGGAACGACTCGGCGGCAGAAACTGCTTGAATTGAATGCTTGTTGGGCGAGTCACGCCCGTGACTTGAAGGTCACGCCCCCGGTCACGCCCGTGACCTGGGGCGTGTAACTTTAATCCGACGTGGCAGCGAGTTCTGTGAGCTGAAAGCGATACACGGTCGTGGCCATGGTCACGCCCCTAGGTCACGCCCGTGACCTGGGGCGTGTATTGAGGGTTTTTGCAGAAATGCTCCAGAATTTCCCCTGAACACGGCTATGTGCTTGAAATTGCTATTAGCAGCCCCAAAGTCCCTGAAAATATAAAACAAAGCAAATTAGATATATATTAAATTAAAATTATATAAAAACTAATTAATTACTACTAAAATACTATATAAAAATAACTATAAATAATGCACTATCAAATACCCCCATACTTAAGCTTTTGCTATTCCAGAGCAAAAACTAATTTATAAGTATGAGAAGAATTTATAGGACATTTCCAAAAAGATTTACTTCAAATTATGCACTTCAAATCTCATAAAACTCATGTCAAAATAAGTTAAGAAATTAAAATTCAGATTTATAAGAAATAATTAATAATTCATAAATTGAAATGAGTAGAATAAATTTTAGTTTTGAAATTCTCTAACTAAATCTTCATAAACAAAATTGCATTGAATTAAGCAAAATATTCCAAGATTAAAATTATAAGAACTTTACAATCATGAGAAACTTTTAGAAAACTACAAAATATTAACTATGCTCTCTCAATAATATCTTGGATAAAAAAGTGAACTTGGCTAAATGGGGTAAAATTGGCATTGAAGAAGTTACTTTGTATATGGGAAATGATGAATTTTATCCTCTCATTTCCATCTTTTTTTTTTAATTTCTTCTTCTTTTTATATCCCAAATGTATATGTTTAGGAGTGATGAATTTTATCCTCTCAACTCCATGCCATATAATCTTTTACTGATTTGGGTGCATATGTTTAGGAATGATGAATTTTATCCTCTCATCCCATGACATATGATCTTTTCAAAATTTTTTTATGCCAAACAATGGGTTTAACAAAAAGGTAGGGGAAGGGCTAGGGTTTAAAGGCTAAACAAATTCCAAAGAAACATTTTAAGAGCATAGAAAATAATTTGAGCAATCTACAAGAAACTATGAGTTCAAGTTAATATAAGTAAAATCTAGAGATATTTAACACGATTACTACAAAATTGAATTATGATATTTTAAAGAGAGAAAGTAAAACTAAGAAATATTCTAAGCAAATCAAGATAATGAAAAACTCATTAAATCAAATTCATCTAAAAATTAAATCTAACATATTTTGAAGAGAAATATAAGATTAAAACTACATAAAAAGAAAACTCTTTAAAAAGCCTATAAAGAAAACTCATAATTAAAATCAATTTTGCATAAATGAAGTTTGGAGAAATTTAATATTACAAAATTTATTTTATTGGAAATTAAAATAGTTTTTTTAAATGAAAACATTTTTTTGAATTTTGTAAATTTTTATAACAAAATTGAAAATAAAGAATAAAAAAAATCAATTTTTTTTGTGAGTTTTGAAAAAGATTTTCTAATTTTTTTTTGGATTTTTAATAAAAACTGAATATAGGAGAATACACCCCCATACTTAAAAATAAACATTGTCCCCAATGTTTATAAGCCAAGTAGGAGGGAAAAGAAAATAAAATGCGGAAAAAGTAAAGGGCAAGAAAAATAAAGATAAGCAAGGGGTGCCTCCCAAGAGCGCTTTCTTTTTCCCGTCTTTAAGCTAGACGGTTATTATTAGGAAAAAGGAAAATAAAATTGAAAATGCACAGGCAACTCCCTTAATTCACGCTCAGGTGAGCATGCCGAAATCCGTTGCCCGGCGACTCCTCCGCTATACTCTTGACTCTTCCGTTGTTCGTTAGCGTGAAATTGCGAATCCAAATTACCTATACATACCTTAGGTAATTTGGATTGTTGGAGATGAGCGGCAAATGAATCGGTGAAGACGTTTGGTTGCAACGGCTCATCCTCTACATGAAAATCGTTAGTATAAAAAGAATCAGGATTTAGCGAGTCAGAAAATTTTTCACAAGGAGGAGTTTCTTGCGAAAATACATGATTAAGCGTCGGTTGTTTATTTTCAAAAATAAAAGAATTATCAGAAAAATCAATGCAAAGGGGAGAAAATTCATGAGACACAATTTCTTCATGAATTATAATTTCATGAGAATGAGAAGAAAGGGCGGGCGAAGGAGAAGAAGAAAAATTTTCATTTTCTAATTCGTCCGGTGTCTCCATGACTTTGCGAAATTCTTGGTACAATTGTTCTTCTTGATCTTGAGAATAAACATTTAAAGTGGGAGAAATAACATTCGGAAAAATTTCAAGATCAGAAGAAGAACAAATTTGTGGAAAAGGCGAGGAATGCAAATCATAATTGAAGGAATTTCCATTTTCGCACTGAAAACTATCCGGGTGACCTTGCCACCATGAATAATCAACATCAGAGTAAGAAGGAAATTCATTCAAATCATTATTTAAAGAAAAATTATTTTCATCATAAAAATTATTATTTTCATTATAAAAATTATAATTTTCAGTAGAAAAATTAATTTGATGTTCATGAGAAAATTTTTGAAATGAAAAATAGCATTCCTCACTAGAATGATGATGCCCACAAAAATGACAAATAATTTGGCGCATTCGCGCGGCTTCCAAAAGATCAACTTTATTTTGAAGCTCGGCAACTTTTGCGGCCAACTGCGATAACATCATTTTTTTTTAAAAAGAAAATTAAACAACCGTTACCTAATAGAAGTGAATTTTAAAAGAAAAAGCAAAAAGAGAAATGGGGGTGGAGAAAGAGAATGATAAAATTAATAAAATTCACGCTTTCAAAATATCAACAAAAAAGTACTCCCCGGCAACGGCGCCAAAAACTTGATAGCTAAAATTTAAGATGTAAATAATATTCTCCAAATTCTGCGAACTATAGGCAAGAGCACCTATCATTCATAGCATAGGATATTCAAAACAAATAAATATCAAGTGTCGTATTCCACGGGTCTGTTGATTACTTCTACTCACGCAAATTATTATTATTTTATCGGCAGTAAAATAGAGTTTTGAAAATAATTAGAAGAAAAGAAACATTTGATCGGGAATCATTCTTAAGTGAAATGTTTTGTAAATCTAGAATTCAAAAGAAATCGATTTAGACAAACTTGACCGTGGAGGTTCCCAAAATATGATAGAACCTCTCTCGAGAGAACTACCACCTAACCTTAGGTTGATCGATTAAGACCCCTCGGCCAGTCGAAACCCCTAAGCTTGCTTTATGCGGTGAGCCCCACTATTGGATTTGACTCCAATCCGGAAGATTTGCGTCACCCTCTCTCGAGGAATGCATACAACTCTTTTTACCGATGAGCGATCTACCCGTATTTACGGATCTCTCGATACACTAAAATACGGATCAAACTTGATTATCATACCCTAGAAATATGAAACCAAAAATTGCAAATCAACGGTAAATCTTAGTTTTCCAAACTAAACTATGAATAAGAGATTTTGAAAAGATAAAAGCTTAAGAATTCATCCGACCAAATACTATGAAAATTAACAAAACATAATTGAGAAGAAAGTTATTTTTATTTCTAAGTAAAGAAAAGTACAATTGCATGTAAAGTAGATCTAAGCTAGGAATTAAAAAAGACAAGACATAAAATAAAGTTACACTAAGAAAAATGCAGAAAAACTATACTAGAAACGATCCAAACTAAGCATGGCCTGGATGCCCATCACTTTGGCAGCAGCTGGCTTTTATAGGCAGAAAATTGCTGAGTCACGCCCTTGGTCACGCCCGTGACCAAGGGCGTGTAAGCTGCGTAATTGCGTCTTGAAAGCCCGGGAACGTTGGGGAAGAAAAACCGCCAAAATTGATCATCTCGACGGGTCACGGCCTAGGTCACGCCCGTGACCTAGGGCGTGTCTTGACCGAGTCAGGAAACGGCGGGAAACGGCGCGATCTGGAGTTAATTTGGCAGTTGAGGGAGAGGGCACGGCCTCGGTCACGCCCGTGACCAAGGGCGTGTAAGCTGGAACGACTCGGCGGCAGAAACTGCTTGAATTGAATGCTTGTTGGGCGAGTCACGCCCGTGACTTGAAGGTCACGCCCCCGGTCACGCCCGTGACCTGGGGCGTGTAACTTTAATCCGACGTGGCAGCGAGTTCTGTGAGCTGAAAGCGATACACGGTCGTGGCCATGGTCACGCCCCTAGGTCACGCCCGTGACCTGGGGCGTGTATTGAGGGTTTTTGCAGAAATGCTCCAGAATTTCCCCTGAACACGGCTATGTGCTTGAAATTGCTATTAGCAGCCCCAAAGTCCCTGAAAATATAAAACAAAGCAAATTAGATATATATTAAATTAAAATTATATAAAAACTAATTAATTACTACTAAAATACTATATAAAAATAACTATAAATAATGCACTATCACGAGACCACATTTGCGGGTATGCGAGGACCAAGCAGGACGCCGATGTCTGCTCTCCAGGTGGTCAAGGCGGTGAGAAAAGGCGGGGAGTTGTTCTTCATGTTGTTGGAGGCTTCGACGCCTAAGCCCAGTTTAAGTGATGTCCCTGTGGTGGCAGGTATGTGGACGTGTTTCCTAACGAACTCCCTGGGGCTCCGCCCCAGCGAGAGATCGATTTCTGTATCGAGTTGGTGCCAGGTGCCAAACCTGTGGCCCGCTCACCATACCGGATTGCGCCAAAGGAGTTGGCAGAGTTGAAAGTTTAGCTGCAGGAACTGCTAGAGCAAGGCTATGTACATCCAAGTTCATCCCCTTGGAGTGCACTAGTTCTTTTTGTGAAAAAGAAGGACGGGAGCTTACGTCTATGCATCGACTATAGAGAGCTGAATAAGCTGACCGAGAAGAACCGCTATCCGATTCCAAGAATCGACGACTTATTCGACCAACTGGTTGGGTCGACGGTATACTCGATGCTAGACTTAAGGTCCGGCTATTATTAGCTTCGTATAAGGGAATGCAATATTCCAAAGACGGCGTTCAGTACCCGCTTCGGGCACTACGAGTTCACGGTTATGCCGTTCGGCCTTTCCAACGCGCCGTCGGTATTTATGTACTCATGAATAGAACGTTCCGAGAGTATTTGGACCGATTTGTGAACGTCTTCATCGATGATATTTTGGTATACTCTCAGTCAGAAGAGGATCATACTGCATGCACTGTTGAGCACCTTGAGGAGGAGTCGGCTATATGCCAAATTCTCCAAGTGCGAGTTTTGGCCACCATCAGTAGCATTCCTTGGTCATGTCGTTAGTGGGAAGGAATAACAGTCGATCCGTTGAAGATAGCGTCAATCCGAGAGTGGCTTATGCTGAAAAACGTGGCTGAAGTCCGAAGCTTCTTAGGACTTGCCGGTTACTCTAGGCGCTTCATGGAGAACTTTTCGAGGATCACACTTCCTCTCACTAAGCTGACTAGGAAAGATCAGAAGTTCGCTTGGTCGCCTGAGTGCGCACGAGCTTTTGAGGAAATGAAGAGCTGTCTGACCACGACACCCATTCTATGCTCCCATGTGGAACAGAAGGTTATGAAATATATAGCGACGCCTCGGGGAGTGGCTTGGGTTGCGTTCTGTTGCAGTTCAGAAATGTGATCGCTTATGGCTCCCGACAATTGAAGGTACATGAGAGGAACTACCCGGTCCATGACTTAGAGTTAGCGGCTGTGGTATTCGCTCTTAAGTTATGGATGAGTTAAGCGGGCTGCACGACGTATTCCACATTTCTGTTTTGAGAAAGGCTGTGAAAGAGCCTACGCATATCGTTGCGGTTGACGAGGTGCCGATTGATGTTGGGCTAGAGACGAAAGTCAAGCCCATGCGCATCGAAGATATCGTGGTGAAACAATTGCGGAACAAAACCATCTGAATGGTAAAGGTCCGTTGGGACAACTGCGAAAAAGAGGAACTCTCCTAGGAAAGAAGCAAACCAGGCTTGCTGAGTACCCTGAGCTTTTCCATTCAGGTATAATCTATTTTCCTGTACCTTTCTGTTTTTGGAATTTCGGGCTGAAATTCTGCTGAGGGGGGTGGAGTTGTAACACCCCAAATTCTGGAAGTAGATTTGGGCTGCTGGCTGCGTTCGACGAACGACAGCATGGCTGCGTACAACGAACGGCCGCCTGGCTGCATTCGACGAACGCCCGCCTGGCTGCGTTCGACGAACGGCAGCCTGGCTGCGTTCGACGAACGGCAGCCTGGCTGCGTTCGACGAACGGCAGCCTGGCTGCGTTCGACGAACGGCAGCCTGGCTGCGTTCGACGAACGGCAGCCTGGCTGCGTTCGACGAACGGCAGCCTGGCTGCGTTCGACGAACGGCAGCCTGGCTGCGTTCGACGAACGGCAGCCTGGCTGCGTTCGACGAACGGCAGCCTGGCTGCGTTCGACGAACGGCAGCCTGGCTGCGTTCGACGAACGGCAGCCTGGCTGCGTTCGACGAACGGCAGCCTGGCTGCGTTCGACGAACGGCAGCCTGGCTGCGTTCGACGAACGGAAGCCTGGCTGCGTTCGACGAACGGCAGACTGGCTGCGTTCGACGAACGGTCGCCTGGCTGCGTTCGACGAACGGTCGCCTGGCTGCTTTCGACGAACTGCCGCCTGGCTGCGTTCGACGAACTGCCGCCTGGCTGCGTTCGACGAACGACCTCCTGGCTGCGTTCGACGAATGCCTGTCAGTTCGTCGAACGCTGTCCAGTTCGGCAGTTTTTGCGATATGGACCCGTGATTTGTGATGGTGGCCGTCAAATCCTAAGGTTTTATGTCCAATGCTTGGGATTTAGTCCGGGATTTCTTAGGGTCTGACCAGAGGAGTGTTTATCCTCTTTATTTCTAAATCTTATCTCTCTTCAAGCTTGAGGAAGAAGAAAGCCGAGGAGGAAGAAGAAGACATCTTCTGCCATTGACGGAGCTCCGAAGCTCCGAATCGCGAGCTGTTTTCAGATCTGGAAAGAACAGCCCATTGCGGTTCTTTCTATCCGAGTGAAATCTCATATCTATGACGAACAAGAAAGCTCCAAGGGTAACGATCTTCTACTTGGACAAGTGAAGTCCTCCTTTTTATGGCATGTTTGCATGGAGAATCCCCCACCGATTGGTGGAGAAAAGGGAGTTTTCTAGCGGGTTGATCGTTTCTATCCCCTTTGGTTACTTGCATTTAGCATCCAGAATCGTAGTACGGACATAGGCATTGTGTGTGAAACCCATCCGGACAGGTTGGTCTGGATTGGTAATGGCTATATTGTCGATTGTGCCGGAGAAGACTCCGTGATCTTGTATGTGTTATTTTTGGGTTCTGCGTATTGTTGAGTACTGCAGGGAGTCCTGGAGTTAACCTCCAGGAAATACCCGAAGTTGTTGGCGAATCCGTTGATCTGTCACTACCGCCCGGCGTTAGGGCTAACGCCGGCGGTAGCTCCCAGGGAGCTGTTTGTTGAGGTGTGATATCTCCTTTCGTTGCTCGGGCTGAGGTGAAGCCGTACCCACGTCGTGCTGATTGATGCCAACGATTTGAGCACGGGCAAGGCTGATCCAAACCCGCTTCCATACCGAGTCGGTGAAGAGGTAGCTCCTCGGTGCACTGTAAGATGTTGGGATTAGTCCGTAAGACAAGATAGTCTTGGCGGTCGAAGCTCATGCAAACTCTTTGTTTAAGGAGTTGTTAGGTGTGGCTCGGGGAGTACACCGTGAGAGTGCCTTGAGAGCACGAAATGTATGGTCGTGCGTGCCAACGTTGGTGTTGATTGCTTATACATGTGGTGCTTGAACGCGCCTTGACAATCTATGCCTATACTGTCTGCCTGCAGGGAAGGAGTACCGCCACCCCGTCTATAGGGGTAGGGTCATTATAATATTGGTCAACTTTAGCTGACCGGTTACTTGTTTCCAGGTTTTGTTGGATCTTTGTTGCAAGTGCAGGTGAGCCAAGCGGGAAATATCTTGCTAGAGCTTATGCTGTGTTGGCCCTCGAAGGCCATCCTCCCCTTTTTTGCTTTCCTTAAATTGCCGGCCTGCATGCTGATGTATATTTGAGTTTAAATACATTGTCCAATGTAAGGCCTTAAGGCCGTAACTCTATTATTTCATTCCTGGGATAGTGGATAGTTCTAAAAGGTGTTTTTAATCAAATGCTTCCGCTTTCGTTTTATTCACTCTGGTGTAGTTGCAGCTCTTTCTGTTTACCACCTTATAATACCTAGCTAATGTGTATAGTATGGCGTGGGGTCCTTGCCGGACCTACTGTTATATTATTTGTACTGGCAGGGTGTTACAGCCCTCCAAGGTGCATATTTGTGCATTGGTTTGGGAGGGAGAGCTCTCTAAGATCTTCCGGGTGTGTGGTGGGACCTCCTCGCTACAGCTTTGGGTCTATTCGACAATCCAGAGTGCCAGTGTAAGACCCCATTTGTTTCTTTCAAAAACCCGGGTCTTATGCCCAGAACCGCCGCTTTACGGTGACACCAACACACTGGAAGGTCGCCACTACAAAACGCCGATCCTGCCGGCCATATCGATCACAAAAGAAGTAAAGCTTAAACAAACTTATAGAAGTTCAAGTCCACATCACATAGAAAATAAAATCATCAAAAGAGATGTCCACATTGAATGACTGAATAAAAGGTACGGTAATAATAAAGGGCTTATGCCCTATACATCAATTCCTCACTACAATTTCACTCGCAGAAGCATAATCTACTAAATCTAATAAGACACTCACAGATCCTGTCATCGGTTCTCTCGTGCTAGACTGCCCCGCCTCCATCTGCACCGGCCTCTGGTGCTGCAGCATCTCCTCGGCCCCCTAAAATGATAAGGTCCACCGACCATTAGTCAAAAGACTAAGCCAATCCCCCACACCTCCCCCGGTGACTCCTAGGCACCGTGCGGGAAGGACGAAGCGGAGGACATCAAGGGGTATAATCAAAAGCAGGTGATAGTGAATCTAACTACGGGAGGGTGTATTGGTAAGCAATATATAGTAAAATGGGTAAAGCAGTAGGAAGTAAAACAATAGCAAGTAAGAAGTAATGATAGGTAAAGCAGTAGTAATGAAATGAAACCTTAATTTATAGGAATGCACAAACAAACCTATAGACCAAGGGGTCGTTTAGCAGGGCTTATCGTATAAAAAGTCCCATAACCAATTTATACGATAGGGGTAGGGGTAGAAATGAAATGTTTATGCTATGTCATGCAAGGTATGCAGTTTAATGTTATGTTCATACAAGTGCAACTCACACACTACGACTCTATGCGCACAGACCTTTAGTTCCCCCTTTTTGGAGTTAGCAAAACTCCCGGGATACTTCCGTAGTGGCAAACGAAAGCGGTGGGTTGGGCCTCGCCCACCTCTAGGTTGGTATCTGCACTACCCCACCTAGACCTATCGTACGCCTCAATGCTAAGAACACAACAGCGGAGCTCCTGCGTACTCTTACTGGTTAGTCCACCAGACTTTTCTTTGGTAAAGTGTTAACCACACTACTGAGCCAAAGTATCGATGTCGATGCGATGACCGTCAAGACAAATGACCCACCACCTTATGAACATACAATATGTCCTATTATATCCCGAGCCATAAGCTCCCGGGCTAACCTGCCCTTCATCGTAACCTTCTGAGCCGACGACTCGCCGGACCAACCTATCCGTACCAACAAGCACTACTGAGTCACAAGCTTACCGGATTATCTAGTCCACTGCTACAACCACCAAGCCTACCGCTCGTAAACCAAACAAACTAACCTCCTGTAATAACGGGGTGTGGGTGTGTTCATTATTAAGTTAATCTTACATCGCCATTTATTCCTACACTTTAGGGTTAACCATGGACTTCCCGAGGACTACCCTGTAAGGGGCTCGCTACGGTACTAGGAGCTATAATGGAAAGACACCCAAAGCTCCATTTCCAAGGCATTTAATGTTATTTGTAACTACCCGTAAAAATACCCTTCTTGTTATTACACTCAAATTACCCTAAGTACTTTATGACCCTCAAAGGGGAAAGACGATCTTTTGTCGGTCCCGAACACAACCTTGCCCTTTAGCTTATCGGGTACACCCAACATATAGATCCCTAATGGTGACCTAACATCCTCTATAACAGACTAGGTACACCATCTACCTTCCATTCCCACCTAATGACCCATAAACTACTCAGTTTTTATAGTTTTACTATACGCTTACCAAATGAGTTATATGAGTTACATAAGGGGAGGTACCCCAAATATTCATCCAACTGACACAAGATTATTACTGGGTGTCTATCATGCTATTCTAAGTCTGAATCTAGAGGATCACATTTTTCCTTATTTAATTGGCATTTATTATAATTTTCCTCAACATTGACCCAGTATGAAATTGAACATGAAGTATAAAATCCTCTTATGACATGGCCTCCACAAAATTATGGAAAATCTATGAAGTCAAAAGAACAGCAAATAAATAATATCAAAATTTTGCAGTAAGGGGTTAACCTCTAATTATAATATTGAACATTACCCCAAATCAGAATTTAAAGAAAGAACCACCAAAAATACATGTATAAAAATTATGGGAAAATTACCATACCTTCATAATAATCAGAAAAGTCTACTGACCAAATTTCAGAATTTATCAAGGCAAATTAATCACACAAATAAATATTCCAAAAACCCATTCTAGGGAAAATTGTGAAGGAACCTACTGATGAATAATTTCAAAAATTATACAAAAATTCATAGAGCTCTATATAGCCCTAAAATGTCCTACCACCAAGTTTCATAATTTTACAGAGGGTATTTGGCCCTTAATTATTTAATATATTCTTAAGACCAAATAGATGACTTGTGAATGAAGTGCTAAATAATTTAATTCAACAATTACCCAAAAACTACCAGAGATCTATTACATGATTATAACGGTACCACCAAATTTTCGTCACTATCCAAGGTTATTTGAGCATATAAATTCCTCTCATGAGGAGGTTCCCAAAAATGGTTATAACCCAAATCAGAATGAATAATAGGTCCTAAAATTCTCTTAAAATTTCCTAAGAATTATTTACACCCCATAAACTTATATACCAAGTTTCATGACCATCCAAGGACATATGACCTTATGTCCTTCACAAGGCTTAAAGTGCAACCCTAAGGCAAAAATTAGGGTCCTAGGGCATATCCACCCCACCTCACCCCAAATTAATCATGGGGGTGTCTTAGGTGATCCTAAACCAGTGGCCAATGTTTCACACCCCTTGGATAAGAATTGGCCACCCAATTCCATCATGTGCACTTTTAGCCTAGTTTGACCTAGTTTGACCAAACTTGGGTTAACAAATTACTCAACCAAATCAATCCCAATTGGGCTGAAATTTTTACCATGGTTATATAATAACGCTAAAGAGCACCCACCAAAATTTGGAGTGGATTGGAGGTCATTAGACCCTAAAATTAAATAATATATGAATTATTAAATTATTACAAAAAGCTTAGAAAATTTTTCTCCTAAAATTAACATCCTTGGATATGTTAAGGGGGTTGGTACAAATATCCTAGGTTTCAATTTTCATGCCAATAGCATTTTCCTATCAAAAGTTATTCAAGAAAAGGTGACTGCCCTACCCTAGGGACCAGTCCCACCAAAATGGCTCTACAGGAAGCTACAGTGCCCCTATTGGGCTGAAACAAATTTTCAATTAAACTACACACCAAAGGATACAACTTTGATGTTGGGCACTTTTTCAACAGAGGGGCTCTAGTATTTTTAATAATTAAAACAAAACTCTGCAAATAATGTGACATAAATACAAATATAACATAATAATTTAATTCGATCTCAGCACAAATCTCGGCGCAAATCGTGCGGCCCTGGGTCATCATCTACCTCCAGCCAAGGGATGCGAACAATCTGTCCTGGTGTCCCTTCCACTCCATTTTCCCAGCCACCTGAGCGCCGCCCCGGCTGGCCAATGCCACCACCACCTCCATTGAGGTGGTGGTCGGCGATTAGGGGCGGTTGTCCAGCCGGAGGTGGCCAGAACGGAGAGAATTAATGGTGTAAGAAGGGATCAAAACGAGCCCTTTCGGGAGCATGATTCGAGCCCGATTTGGCTCGAATCATGCCCCGAATTAAGTGGGGATCTAGCACTATAGGAGAGGAAGCGGATCAGACCTGTGTGGTGGCCTGAGGTCGCGTATTCCGGCGAGTTTCCATTGCCGGAGGTGGTGCTTTTGGTGTCATGTCGATTTGCACTTGGAGAGCTCGATTTCTTCAGGGAAGAGGGTGGGTTTCATTCCTTTCCAACCTCTGAAGATGTTAAAGAGTTTAATTGGGGGAGGGGAGGAGCCATGACATCAATTTCCATTAACACCATTAATGGTTATTTTCGGTTTCATATGGGGGGAATGAATTGGGCATCAATGTGGCTGGGAGAAGGCTGGAAACTTCTCCTCTCCCCAAGAGGAGATGAATTGTGCCATTAATGGAGAAGATGGGAGGTTTCTTCTTCCTCCTCATTAACTCCATCCATTCTCTCTCTCTTTCAATTTGGGTTTTCTCTCTCCTGGCCAATTTTTCCTGAAATTGAATGGCCTATTCAGTAATTTCCAAGCCCCCTAGATGGTGGACCACCTTAATTGAGTCTAGCCCAAATGGATTAGGTTTAATTTGGGAAAATTAGGTCATTTTGACCTAAGTTTAGGACAAGGTTGACTTTGGTCAAATTGACCATTTGGTTTGACCACAGTGGGTGGGTAGTGACCCCTTGGACTCCCTTAAGGATTAGGAAGGTCTAGGTGGAGTCAATTTGGCAAGGTGAGGGTCAATTGACCCTTAATAGGTCACTTTGACCAAAATAGGGCTGGGGTTGACTGGTAAAATTGGCCAAATTGGAGGCCCCATGATGGGGCTTTTTGGTCCATTGGGTCCCTAGTATCCCTATACGGGTAGGGGCAAGTTAAATTTGGTATGATGAAGGCCAATTGGCCCTAATTAAGCTACTTTGAGCAATTTAGGATTAAGGTTGACTTTGGCCAATTTGGCCTCTTTGGTTGACCCCAATGGGTCCCTGGTGATCTAAGGGGTCCCCTAATGGGTTAGGGATGTTATGGTGGGGTCAAAGGATCAAGGTGAGACCCTACAATCCAACCTTAGGCTTGGTATTTGAAAATTACTATTTGCAGACCACTTGGTTTTCTCCTTCTTTCCTAAGTTCACATGAGCTTAAGCTCTTCCTATGGTTTTGTCATGACCAAGTCATGACAAAACCAACTTAGGGGTCTAGTTGTTTGGGGGATGTTACAGCCAGTGAGGGAGTAGTAGGTGTTGGCTACACCCAATGTGGGTCCAAACTCAAGAGACCGGTTGACGGTTTCAACATTTTTAGGGCGGTGAGCGTGGACCGTAGCCTATACAGGAAAATATCTAGCTGAGCTCCATTACAGTAGGCCAAGGAAGAGGTACAGGAAGAGGTAATGGAAGAGGAGGAAGAGGAGGAGGCAGGGTGGTGTTGCCCTATTGTGACTTTCACCAGGAGGAAGGTCATGCGATGGCCACCCTCCCGGAGTTTTTGGAGATGAGGATAAGAGGATCGTCACAACAGCAACAACCGCAGGTGAGGATCGAGGAGGTGATCCCTGGATAAGGGGAGGATAGGTGCGAGGACCGAGATAATGTAGGAGCTCGAGGGGGTTCAGAGTGATCCACGATGGGGTCGGGATTGAGGCCACTCGTAAGAAGAGCCTCCAAACGATGTTCAGGAGGAGTGTCGCGTCGACCTCCCAGAACCCGCCCCCTCTATAAAAAATCACCTTCTCATCAGAAGATATGCCAGATTATGAGGACCCGTTCTGCGATGCCTTGGTGATCCAGATGGCCATCAAAAACTTCACGGTCTCCCGAATCTTGGTCGACAATGGGAGTTCCGTGAATGTGATATTCAAGAAGGCTTCCGATGATATGCAGGTGGAAGCAAAGAGAGTGTTGTCCTCGGATGGGCCATTGTTTGGTTTCTCGGGGGATAGGAAGGAGGCCGAGGGAGGAGTCGGGCTCCAGGTGACGTTGGGAGGGGTCCCAAGGAACTGCCGGTTCATCATATTCGATGCTCCGAGTAGTTGTAACCCCATTTTCGGACGCCCTCTCATCAACACCTTCCAATGCGTTCCCTCTTCCTTCCATCAGTGCCTTAAGTTCCATAGCGGAGGAGTTGAAGCCCGAATCTGAGGGGATACAAAGGTGGCGAGCCAGTGCTGTGTGACTGTCATCAACACCATCTCCTGGATGGTGGAGGCTGAAGAGGTGGATAGGGAGATGAGGGGGTCATAGGGGCCAAGAGAAGCAGAAGAGGAGGTCCGTGTTCTAGAGGAAGAGATGGAGGCGATGCAGGGGGAGCATGCCGAGCTGATGGAGGTTGAAGTTGTGATGGAGGAAGAGGCCATAGTCGAAGAGGGAAATGCAGAGGTTGAATGGGAAGAGTAGTCCAGGCTTGAGGCGGTAGAGGAAGTAGTTGAGATGGAGGTCATCACCAGGGAAGGGAAGTTGGAGAAGGTGCGAGTTAGCGGAGGCCTTGGTTCAGAAGATAGGGAGAAGATGTTGGAGTGTGTACAACCTAGTATTCGCCGAGTATGTCCTAGAGTCCAGAGATATTTTGTAACATTATTTTTCAGTATGTTCCAGGACAGGAGGAGAGGAGGCAAGCGGTGGAGGCGGGAGCCTCCCGCTCGCCCTTCCAAACAAAGGGGGCGAGAGGAGGAGGGGGCCGACCCCCCTCTCGCCCCCATCCCATGCAGGGGCAAGAGGCTGCGGGGCCGACCCCCCTCTCGCCCCCATCCCAAGCAGGGGCGAGAGGAGGCGGGGCCGACCCCCCTCTCGCCCCCATCCCAAGTAGGGGAGAGAGGAGGCGGGGGCCAACCCCCCTCTTGCCCAAGCCCAAGCAGGGGCGAGAGGAGGCGGGGGCCGACCCCCATCACGCCCCCATCCCAAGCAGGGCGAGAGGAGGCGGGGCCAACCCCCCTCTCGCCCCCATCCCAAGCAAGGGCGAGAGGAGGAGGGGGCCAACCCCCTCTCGCCCCCATCCCAAGCAGGGGCGAGAGGAGGCGGGGGCCGACACCCCTCTCGCCCCCATCCCAAGCAGGGGCGAGAGGAGGCGGGGCCGACCCCCCTCTCGCCCCCATCCTAAGCAGGGGCTAGATGAGGCGGGGCCGACCCTATTGGAACATGGTCTTCCGCATCTCCTAGGTTTGAGAATAACAAATTCTATGTGTATTTGATCTTGTGTGTTTAAGTGTACAGGATAACAAAGTCCACATGACTCATGGATTACATAAGAAGGTTGCCCCCAAAGTTGAGCCAACAAATCCAAAACATCTACTAGCGCTGGCGGTAGTACTAGCGCAGGCACTAGCTGTCATTCGATGAACTATAAGCGGCGCTCGACTAAATGCTCATAACGGCATTCGACGATAATTCGATCGACAAACTCTTAGCTGCGTTCGACCAAATTTTGAACGACAAAATATTTTCTTTAGTGCAATTGTCGGGAGAACTTATAGAAGGAGATAGTGCCAGGAGATATCCGATAGCGCAGGCGATAGCGAGAAGCACAGTAGGCAAGAGAGAATTATTTCCTCGGATTGAAGATTCTGCCGCGCAGAATGTGTCCTAATATGGGATAGCACCGGCGGTAGCACTAGCGCAGGCGCTTGCGCTAAGTCTATAAATAGGACATCTTGGCTCCGTCTTCTTAAGCCTCTTGAGATCCAAAATTCTAGAACTTCGTGCCACAGCATAGAGAGGAAGGTTCAGAGAGATACTCCCATAAATCCATAAAGACTAAAGGAGATCCGTGGAGAAGATCTCAACACGCGTCATCATCGTGACGAAAGACCGCATCGACTACGATCATACTCTGCATCTTCGTCTACTTCTCCAAGAGATCTACATAGAGGGAGTTTTTATATTATTGTCTTTTCATTTCACATTTTTTCTTGTAATCGTGTAGTAAATTTGCCTCGTGTTGGCGACTAGGTCTAGGTAGGAATTAGGGCAAAAATTTTCCTCGTGTTGGCGACTAGGTCTCGGGTGTAAGTCTAGGGGGTGCTCGAGGCCCTATCCGGGGAAGGGTTGGCTAGAGCGGCTTGAGGCCGTATCCAGGGAAGGATCGGCTAAAGCCAACCGGTTCGTGGGGATACGAGTCGGTATAGAAAACAAAAAGAGTCTTTCTGTAAGCTTTGATTTCTAGCTTCGATAAGAGATCAAGTTTTGTAATCATGCTTCTCAAGTTAATAAAATCATGTCTTTACTTTTACTTCACTTGATTTGTCTTGATCTTCTCTAGTTTAATAATCAAAGCTTTTTCAAAGTTATTCAAAATATGATATAAGTTTTTAAAACCCTTATTCACCCCCTCCCCCTCTAAGGGCGCCTACCTATCCAACGAGTGGTATCAGAGCTAGGTTATTCCAAATCGGCTTAACAACCCGGAATAATGGCGTCTCATGATCTCGCTTCTACTAGTGGGGTAAATTTTTATGAAGAAGAAAAATCTCCTAAACCACCTTTATTCGAAGGGAGAAATTATAAAGGGTGGAAATTATTGATGGAAAAATTTATTAAAAATTTAGATATCAATGCATGAGATATATCAATAGTTAGACCAGCAGACAAATCAAATAAACAAGAGCGTCACCTAAATGCAAAAGCTATGCATTATATTTTTTGTGCTTTATCTCAAGATATTTTCAAATTAATATATTGTTTTTCTAGTGCATACAAAGTATAGAAATTTCTTAAAGAAATGTATGATTCTCCTTCTACAGGTATGGAACAATTGCAAGAACCGGAGAATATGCAAGCTTGCATAAGTCTTCATGAATGCTCCTCTCATGACGGATCCATGAAGTGCACATCAAATAAAAGAGAAGAAGAAATCCCATCTCTGGAAGAAGAATGCCAAATAGATGAAGACAACAAAAAAAATTCATGCTCAAATCTCACAGCATCCAAAAGCACTGTAAGGAAATCAAATCATCTTATTGTTTGCAATTCTATTTCTACTTTACAATTGCTACAAATTACAAAGCGCAAAATTAAGAAATTAAAAAATACGAATTGCAAATTGCGCTTAGAAAATAAAAGTTTAAAAGGGAAAGTTAAAGTAGAATCAAATGCTAATTCATCTAGTCCTACTCGTGTCTTTTTGAATGAAACTATTACACCTTGTTTAGAATTTAATAACTTAAAAGAAAAATACAAGGGACTTGAAAAGGAACTTCTTATTGTAAAAGAACACAATGAATAATTGTCTTTAGAAAATTCAACTTTGAAAAGTAATTGTGCTACATGCAAAAGTTATAAAATTGAAATCAAAGAGATGGATGAAACATTTGATGAATATAGAAACAACTATCAAGATCATATTGATTCAATTGTTTCCACTTTTAAAAATATCACAATCGCTTATAATAAAGCTAGACATAATTTACAGATTAAGAATGATGAATTAAAATCAAAAATCAACTTGCTTATGAAAAGTGTAAATACAAATTCACAATATCAAACTATATCTAAAAATAAGTTCACAATCGCTTATAATAAAGCTAGACATAATTTACAGATTAAGAATGATGAATTAAAATCAAAAATCAACTTGCTTATGAAAAGTGTAAATACAAATTCACAATATCAAACTATATCTAAAAATAAGTTGAATATGAATATGAACATCTTAACTAAGTTTAATAATGGGAGTAAGGAACATAAAGGGTTTGTTAATCAAAATCAAAATCACCATTATTTACAAAATTATGTATCTCCCAAAGTAAATTCAAATATGCAAAAATTTCCTATGAAAAATGATTTCAAATGTCATCATTATTTTAAGCCTAAATTTAATAAGTATGGAAATTTAATGCAAAATTATAATATTAAACCTAAGTATGAGTGGAGACCCAAAATTAAAAATGAAACATTAACTCCACTTGAAAGGGTCCATTCGTACTTTTCTCCCCAAAAGCCATCTCGCTATATTTGGGTACCCAAAGGAACCATCCCACTTGGTCCTCTTTGGATACCTAAAACTCTTATTCATTAGGTATCATCAAATGCGTGAAGTAGAATCCTTTCAAAATGAAATATACAAAGTTCTACTTCATGATATGCTTTCATGTCTTTTAATTTTTCTTGTTTTCTTATTTCTTTTGAACTATCATGTCATGGTCATCCTATACAGCATTAAAAATATGATTTTATCTCTTAAAAGCTTAATATGTTTATAAAATCAAATTGATCAAAATTCAAAATCATATTTTATTTTGATGACTTATTTTTATTCTTATATTCATTGCTTCTAAATATCTTATATTATCCATATGAATCAAACACTAAATTTACTATAAGATGTTTAAAATTAAATCCAGTTACTAGGCTATTTAGATTTTTAGCCTTCACCAACAAGTGGTTTAGTGAAATAACATGACTTAAATACAAGCTCAACTTTCAATATGGTTGTCTTTGTTCACAAAAAAAAATTATATTGTGTTCATTCCTTGATGTCAAACATGATCTAAACCATCACTATTGTTCACCTATCCAAAATCACATATATATATTCAAAATTCTTAATTAAAAGAAAATCACTAAAATGTATTGAAAGAATTTATCTTTATAATGAATATTGATGTCACTCGCACCACCATGATCTATTGATGTCCGTTGCTAAATTTCTCTAAAATCATATATCATAACTCACATCAAATATCTTCTAAAAACAACTATTTCTATCACATCCATATGAATTATATGATGACAATTGATATTATAATTGTTTTACCATGGTTGGTGTATTATGCGTGTATTATGATTTATTTCTAGTTTAAACCTTTGAATCATCTTGATATCAATTCAAATAGAATCGTCACTCCATTCTAGGTCTATAAGTTGAAACACTATCAAACCTTGGTATAACATTAATCTCAAACTTATAATTCTAACATTGCCACATAAAGAATTTTTGTGTCTATGTTAGGCTTTATGTGTTTACCAAGATATACAGGCTGGGTATTCTCATCTAGGGCTTATCCAAGATATTCTTGTGCATGAACATTATGGTTAATCACTAAAATCATGCATATTTGATTTGTTCATCCATGCCATCTCATGCAAAGTTTAGTTGGTAAAGTCATATACAAAATTGCTAATGTTTCATGAAATTTGCACTATCTAGACATTTCCTAAAAATCTAAAATTTCAGCATGAAACTACTATTGGGACACTTAATCAAGATCAACAATTAAAAATTTGAAAATCATAAAAAATCGTGTACTATTTCCCGCGCTAGCGCTAGCGTACCTATGTGTTTTTCTGTATTTTTAAAATTTTGAAAAAACCCTAAAAATATATTAATCTAAGTGAATTATTCATCTCTGCACTTTTGCTTTTATTACATTTTTGAAAAATCAAATACAAAATACAAAAGCCAAATTACAAAAAATATGTTTTGCCTTTTTTGTTTTCTTGTCATTTGTTTAAATTCTATTTCTAAAAGCAAAAATCAATTAAAAAAAACAAGTATCAAAAATTATTATTGTGAACTTAACTTTTCTATTTAAAGGTATCTTGTGAAAGGGTGATTTGGGCTACCATCCCATCATATCACCTAGTATCGGGCGAACCTCTCACAAGGTAGTCCTCGGGAAGTCCAAGATCAATCTTATGAGTTCAAACTTTAAATAAAAATTATTCTTCAAAAATATCAAAAATACTGTATGGACTTCATTGAAAATCAAGCATGATTTAATCTAGTATTTAGAACTTCTATAATGTTGCAATTTATCTTTTCAAACTACTTTGAACATTGCTTTCATCGTGCTTTGATATATCTATTAATATGTATATCAATTATAGTGAAAAAGTTGTGTAGAACTAAGCTTAGCACGCCTCTAAGTATG
Source organism: Dactylorhiza incarnata (assembly GCA_033032865.1). Classification (NCBI taxonomy): domain Eukaryota; kingdom Viridiplantae; phylum Streptophyta; class Magnoliopsida; order Asparagales; family Orchidaceae; genus Dactylorhiza; species Dactylorhiza incarnata. Next base: position 21,936,557 of record JAWHQI010000008.1, on the reverse strand, counting down.
AGTAAATGTTTTATGTTTGATAATGATCGCTATTCACTCACTTATTTTGGCATTGTCTACTTATTTGTTTAATCTAAGAACGCTTGTGTATGTGTTGTAATAGTACAATGAATTAAAATTGCACAAGTATCTTACCTACACAACCTTTGTTTGCAGTTTAAAAGTTAAGAAAAGTGGTTATGTTTTTATAAATTATATTGGTTTGCAAAACAAGTGTATTCGGAGAACTTTGTACAAAACAAAAATCATAAAATAAAGTGACAAAGATAACTCCACCAAGCACTACTTGAACCTCCTTAAGTCTTAATAAGCGTTGTGAGGTTGAGCACCTTGGAAAGAATAGTAAAGTATCTTGTGCAAACCATAACTTTCTTTCAAAATAAAAACCACTTATTCTTAAGTACACCGGATCACAATAAAAAAAGCAATATTGAAGAATAAAATTATGTGATCCCCCAAGCACTACTTTGCACCCTGATAAGTCTTAATGAGCATTGTGTGTGCAAAGCACCTTGGTAATTGTACATTTTTGTGCATTGAAGTTTGTGGAAGTAAAACTATTTGTGTTTTATTGTGCTCTTACTTTACATATTTCTTGTATTTTTGATTAAAACATTTGTTTACTCTATTCAAAATACACTTATGTGCACATCATTATCTTCCATAACACTTCTTCTCATGAGTATTGGATCCTAATGCAAATTCTATACTACTCTTTATTTATGAAATGCACTAAATAACCTAGCAAGCTTTCTACAATGTTTGGTATGTTTTGAATTTGTGCATTAAAATAACATTGTAGTAATCTTTTTGATAACATTATTTCATGCTTGGTTACATTATTGTTAAACTTAAAGATTTTAATTGAAAAATGATCTACAAAAACATCTTCTTTTTGAAATTTAACTCATATATCTTTTTATAGATCATCATTACAATAATATGTTTCTTGTATTTCTATAAGTCTTCCGCATCATCACCATATATTTCTACCTTGCGCTTTCATGCTTATTTAAAGTCTTTTATTTTATGTGCATCATCACTTGAATCTTCAAATTCCTTTCTTGCAACAAGTGGTAGACTTGCTTGGTAAACTTTATATTGGTTGCTTTTAACATGGACTTTTTTTGCTATAAAACTCTGATTTATTTCTATGAAAATATTATTACGCTAAAAACTCTGATTTATTAATGGACTTCAAAATAGCTATGTGAGTGTTTTCATAAATTCAAATAAAAATATAAACCCATAGGCTATGACCTTATCACTAAATTTAAATGCTTAATGTTTCCAATAATTACTATCCATGACTTCATTTCTCACCATAGCGGGGGCGTAGGGTTGTAGACATTAGATAACCTTATCTCTAGTCATGTCTTGTCCTTAACTGGGGAGGGTTCCAGTTGGGCCTTGCGAGGCACTGGGGGGAAAGAGTGATAGGTTAAGTTGTGTCTAGTGTTTGCATATGGGACTAACACCCCAACCTACAGCTTATTTGCAGCTCCTCATGCCCATCCGTCACTTAGTACGGGGCTAGGGTGTAGATATATTGTCTGGGTAGATTGGTTATTTGGAAATCATTACCTCTTTAAGCTAAAACCTCTTATCTATAAAAATTACTCAAAAACTCCTTATTATTTCCTTCTCTCTATAAGCTCGATCATGCCTTTATCTTATTATCAACTTTTAAGTGGTGTCTCCTTACCCGCTTTTGCTAATAACAAAAGGGGGAGAACTAACATGATAAATATATTCTGCTATCAAAATATATGCTTAATTAAGATGATAGCTTACATATTAGGGGAGCATTCACTTAGGGGGAGCATGTATTTAGGGGGAGCAATTCTAAATGCTAAAATCGATAATTATCCTAAGTCATCACTTTCACACACACAAGTATGTTTCTTCATGCTTATATATTAATGCTCTGATTTATCATTAATGGATTTGTTATTATCAAAAGGGGGAGTTTGTTGGAACATGGTCTTCCGCATCTCCTAGGTTTGAGAATAATAAATCCTATGTGTATTTGATCTTGTGTGTTTAAGTGTGCAGGATAACAAAGTCCACATCTCTCAAGGATTACATAAGAAGGTTGCCACCAAAGTTGAGCCAACAAATCCAAAACATCTACTAGCGCTGGAGGTAGTACTAGCGCAGGCGCTAGCTGTCGTTTGACGAACTATAAGCGGCGGTCGATGAAATGCTCATAACGGCATTCGACGAAAATTTGATCGACGAACTCTTAGCTGCGTTTGACGAAATTTTGATCGACGAAATATTTTCCTTAGCGCAATTGCCGGGAGAACTTATAGAAGGAGATAGCGCCAGGCGATATCTGATAGCGCAGGCGAAAGCGAGGAGCACAGTAGGTAAGAGAGAATTGTGTCCTCGGATTGAAGATTCTGTCGCACAGAATGTGTCCTAATATGGGATAGCGCCGACGGTAGCACTAGCGCAGGCGCTAGCGCTAAGTCTATATATAGGACATCTTGGCTCCGTCTTCTTAAGCCTCTTGAGATCCAAAATTCCAGAACTTCGTGCCACAGCATAGAGAGGAAGGTTCAGAGAGATACTCCCACAAATCCATAAAGACTAAAGGAGATCCGTGGAGAAGATTTCAATACGCGTCATCATCGTGACGAAAGACCGCATCGACTATGATCATACTCTACATCTTCGTCTACTTCTCCAAGAGATCTACATAGACGTAGTTTTTATATTATTGTCTTTTCATTTCACTTTTTTTTCTTGTAATCGTGTAGTAAATTCGCCTCGTGTTGGCGACAAGGTCTGGGTAGGACTTAGGGCAGAAATTCGCCTCGTATTGGTGACTAGGTCTCGGGTGTAGGTCTAGGGGGTGCTCGAGGCCATATCCGGGGAAGGGTTGGCTAGAGCGGCTTGAGGCCGTATCCGTGGAAGGATCGGCTAAAGCCAACCGGTTCGTGGGGATACGAGCCGGTATAGAAAATAAAAAGAGTCTTTCTATTAGCTTTGATTTCTAGCTTTGATAAGAGATCAAGTTTTGTAATCATGCTTCTCAAGTTAATAAAATCATGTCTTTACTTTTACTTCACTTGATTTGTCTTGATCTTCTCTAGTTTAATATTCAAAGCTTTTTCAAAGTTATTCAAAATATGATATAAGTTTTTAAAACCCTAATTCACCCCCCACTAAGGGCGCCTACTGATCCAACAGACCCCCCTCTCTCCCCCATCCCAAGCAGGGGCGAGAGGAGGCGGGTGCCGACCCCCCTCTCGCCCCCATCCCAAGCAGGGGCGAGAGGAGGCGGGGGCCGACCCCCCTCTCGCCCCCATCCCAAGCAGGGGCGAGAGGAGGCGGGGGGCGGCCCCCCTCTCGCCCCCATTCTAAGCAGGGGCGGGAGGAGGCGGGGGCCGACCCCCCTCTCTCCCCCATCCCAAGCAGGGGCGAGAGGAGGTGGGGGCCTCCCCCCTCTCACCCCCATCCCAAGCAGGGGCGAGAGGAGGCGGGGGCCGACCCCCCTCTCACCCCCATTCCAAGCAGGGGCGAGAGGAGGAGTGGGCCGACCCCCCCCCCCACCTCTCGCCCCCATACCTAGCAGGGGGCGAGACCAGCAGGGGGGAACCCTGGGTCTCGCCCCGCCTAGTTAGTGGGCTCGCCGAGCCCCGCGAGGTACCCCCTCTCGCCCAGTTCCGAGGGGAGGATTTACTCTACATTTAGCGCTGCAGAACAACGGGATTTGGCTATCAGCAGCCAAATCCAAGGGTATTTTTGTATTTTCGTTGGCCAGAGTTTGGCTATTTGCAGCCCAAGTCTAGAAATCTTATAAATAGGACCAAGGGGGCACCATTTGGAGGCAAGCTTGTTCTAGGCTAGCTCTCTCTCCCTCTCCCTCCCCAAGACTCTTTAATGGGGTGAGGAGAGCCTCCAGTGGTGGCCAAACCCAGCATTGGCTTGGGAGGGGAAGCGCTCTAAAGATCTTCCGGGTTTGTGGTGGGACCTCCCCGCCGAGCCCTTGGTCCAGTTCATAGTTCCAACACCTTCAACCTAGAGCTCTCCCTTAGGGGGAGTAAGAGTTGGCCACCTCTCAACTTATTGGGGGCCCCGAACTCCAGAGAGACCAAGAAATCGGTTTCAACATTATGGTACGGTGAGCGTGGATTGTGACCAACTCAAGAAACTCTCAAGGTGAGCTCCATGGACGGAGGTGGAGGAAGATCCGACCCAGGTCACTCGCAGCCCCCGGTGGCTGGGGTGACATTGGAGATGTTTGAAAATCTCAAGTAGGAGGTCATGCAGACCTTGCAGGTAGCTTTCGCCTCGATAAGCGAAGGCAGGAGAGAAAGTGGTCCAGAGGCCTCGCCTCAGCAAGTTGGCGAGAACACCCTCGGCCAGCCATCCAGGAAGGAGGTGCCGGGAGGGGGCGAGTGGGGAAGTCCCAGACCCCCACTCACTAAGACTCAAGGGGGCGAGTGGGCAGGTCCCAGAACCCCAGTCGCCGAGACTCAAGGGGGCGAGTGGGGAGGTCCCAGACCCCCACTCGCCGAGACTCAAGGGGGCGAGTTGGGAGGTCCCAGACCCCCACTCGCCGAGACTCAAGGGGGCGAGTGGGGAGGTCCCAGACCCCCACTCGCCGAGACCCAAGGGGCGAGAGGGGAGGTCCCATGCCCCCACTCGCCCAGCCCCAAGGATGCGAGTGGGGAGGCGGCCAGCCCCCACTCGCCCAGCCCAAAAGGGGGCGAGCAAGGGAAGTCCTTTTGGTGAGCAGATCCTCTCGGCCCCGGTTCCAGAGGGGTTCAGGGGGGGCGGAGACGTCCCACTACTCCGGCAGGAATGACCCAGTCCTGCACCTGCAGTGGTTTGAGGACATGGTCTCCATCGTGCCCATGTCGGACGCTTTCAAATGTCGACTCTTCGCGATAACCCTGAAGTAGAGGGCTAGAGATTGGTTCCACCAGCTCCCTATGGGATCCATCTATGCCTTCGAAGAATTGCGTCAAGGTTTCCTGCTACGCTTCTCGACATCAAGGAAGAGGAAGAAACATGCCGAAGCACTTTTCCAGATCAAGCAATACCTAGGGGAGTCGCTGGCTCACTACCTGGAGCGATTCAGTGAGGAGGTTCCCCTCGTCCAAGAAGTGCCCGGGTGCACCCTCAAGCTTTCCTTCATGTTGGGACTGCGGGAGGGCTTCTTCAAGATGGACCTCAAGAGGAGAGCTCCTTTGTCCTTCGAGGAGTTGATGGAAAGGGTGGCAGAAGAAGTTGAGAGTGAGGAGACAAACCTGGAGTTCGCGAGGAGGTTGGCCAAGCTGAGTGAGCCGGAGGCAAGGCAGCAAGGGGGAAGGGTAGGGGCCCCCAAGAGGAAGTTCGACCAGGAGGAGGACAACTTCCAGGGAGAGGGGGCCGACCTCCCAGGGTGGAGGCAGTGACCGAAGGCACCCTCTCCACCACCCCAACAAGCCATGGTGATCGGCCACAGAAGAAGAAGAAATCATAAGGGAGGAAGAGGGGGCGTCCGGGTGGAGATGCCTTACTGTGACTTCCACGATGAGGAGGGTCACGCGACATCCTCCTGCCCCGAGTTCTTAGAAATGAAGGAGTCGAGGGGTCTGAAACCGCAACGTCAGCAACCAGAGGAGGTCGAGGAGGACCGTGCCTGGGAGTAGAAATCCGAGTCCCGGTCTCCGCGCTTGGTTTTTTCTTTAAGTCCATGTAGTATAACAGTGTGTTTCCATACTTAGTTTTTCTTGCGTGTAACTGGATGACTAATGTAATAAAAGTTCTTTTCAAAGTGATTTTCCCCTCGGATGGTTCCGCTAACCGGGCTCTCACTAGCCGGCAGGCCAGGTTGACCTCCCAGGGAGGACAAGTGATTTTACCCTCGATGGTTCCGCTGACTGGGCTCTCACTAGCCGGCAGGCCAGGTTGACCTCCCAGGGAGGACAAGTGATTTTCCCCTCGGATGGTTCCGCTGACTGGGCTCTCACTAGCCGGCAGGCTAGGTTGACCTCCTAGGGAGGACGAGTACTTTCCCCTCGGATGGTTCCGTTGACCGGGCTCTCACTAGCCGGTAGGCCAGGTTGACCTCCCAGGGAGAACAAGTATTTTCCCCTCATATGGTTCCGCTGACTGGGCTCTCACTAGCCGGCAGGCCAGGTTGACCTCCCAGGGAGGACAAGTGGTTTTCCCATCGAATGGTTCCGCTGACCGGGCTCTCACTAGCCGGCAGGCCAGGTTGACCTCCCAAGGAGGACAAGTGATTGTCCCCTCGGATGGTTCCGCTGACCGGGCACTCACTAGCCGGCAGGCCAGGTTGACATCCCAAGGAGGACAAGTATTTTCCCCTCGGATGGTTCCGCTGACTGGGCTCTCACTAGCCAGCAGGCCAGGTTGACCTCCTAGGGAGCACAAGTATTTTCCCCTCGATGGTTCCGCTAACCGGGCTCTCACTAGCCGGCAGGCCTCGTTGACCTCCCAGGGAGGACAAGTGATTTTCCCCTCGGATGGTTTCGCTGACCAGGCTCTCACTAGCCGGCAGGCCAGGTTGACCTCCCAGGGAGGACAAGTGACTTTCCCCTCTGATGGTTCCGCTGACCGAGCTCTCACTAGCCGGCAGGCCAGGTTGACCTCCCAGGGAGGACCAGCATTTTCACCTCGGATGGTTCCGCTGACCGGGCTCTCACTAGCCGGCAGGCCAGGTTGATCTCCCAGGGAGGATAAGTGATATTCCCCTCGGATGGTTCCGCTGACCGGGCTCTCACTAGCCGGCAGGCCAGGTTGACCTCCCAGGGAGGACAAGTGATTTTCCCCTCGGATGGTTCCGCTGACCGGGCTCTCACTAGCTGGCAGGCCAGGTTGACCTCCCAGGGAGGACAAGTACTTTCCCCTCGGATGGTTCCGCTGACCGGGCTCTCAGTAGCCGGCAGGCCAGGTTGACCTCCCAGGGAGGACAAGTATTTTCCCCTCGGATGGTTCCGCTGACCGGGCTCTCACTAGCCGGCAGGCCAGGTTGATCTCCCAGAGTGGATTAGTGATTTTCCCCTCGGATGGTTCCTCTGACCGGGCTCTCACTAGCCGACAGGCCAGGTTGACCTCCCAGGGAGGACAAGTGATTTTCCCCTTGGATGGTTTCGCTGACCGGGATCTCACTAGCTGGCAGGCCAGGTTGACCTCCCAGGGAGGACAAGTATTTTCCCCTCGGATGGTTCCGCTGATCGGGCTCTCACTAGCCGGCAGGCCAGGTTGACCTCCCAGGGAGGGCAAGTATTTTCCCCTCGGATGGTTCCGCTGACCGGGCTCTCACTAGCCGGCAGGCCAGGTTGACCTCCTAGGGATGACAAGTGATTTTCCCCTCGGATGGTTCCACTGACCGGGCTCTCACTAGCCGGTAGGCCAGGTCGACCTCCCAGGGAAGACAAGTGATTTTCCCCATAGATGGTTCCGCTGACCGGGCTCTCACTAGCCGGCAGGCAAGGTTGACCTCCCAGGGAAGACCAGTATTTTTCCCTCGGATGATTCCGCTGACCGGGCTCTCACTAGCCGGCAAGCCAGGTTGACCTCCCAGGGAGGACAGGTGATTTTCCCCTCGGATGGTTCCGCTGGCCGGGCTCTTACTAGCCGGCAGGCTAGGTTGACCTCCCAGGGAGGCTTAGTTCTCTCCCCCTCGGATGGTTCCGCTGACCGGGCTCTCACTAGCTGGCAGGGCAGGTTGATCTCCCAGGGAGGCTATGTTCTTTTCCCCTCAGATGGTTCCACTGACTGGGCTCTCTCTAGCCGGCAGGGCACGTTGACCTCCTAGGGAAGCAGAGTGTTTTTCCCGGAGGAGGTCTCGCCAGCTGGCGGGGTTGGAGGACCTCTCGGCGAGGCCATATGTTTTTTCCGAGGTAGCACCGTTAGCCGGATTCCCGGCGACACTCGTCGAATATGCAGGGTTGGACATTTCTTTCCGAGCGTGTACCTCGCTTGAAAAGAGCGGGGATTGTGTACAACCCTGTATTCGCCGAGTATGTCCTAGAGGCCAGAGATATTTTGTCATATTATTTTTCAGTATGTTCCAGGACAGGAAGAGAGGAGGTAAGCGGTGGAGGCGGGAGCCTACCGCTCGCCCTTCCAAACAAAGGGGGAGAGAGGAGGAGGGGGACAACCCCCCTCTCGCCCCCATACCAAGCAGGGGAGAGAGGAGGCGGGGGCTGACCCCCCTCTCGCCCCCATCCCAAGTAGGGCCGAGAGGAGGCGGGGGGCCGACCCCGCCTCTCGCCCCCATCCCAAGCAGGGGCGAGAGCAGGCGGGGCCGACCCCCCTCTCGCCCCCATCCCAAGCAGAGGCGAGAGCAGGCGGGGCCGACCCCCCCCCCCCCCCCTCGCCCCCATCCCAAGATGGGGAGAGAGGAGGCGGGGGCCGCCCCCCCCCCCCCCCCCCCCCCCCCCCCCCCTCTCGCCCCCATCCCAAGCAGGGGAGAGAGGAGGCGAGGGCCGACCCCCCTCTCGCCCCCATCCCAAGCAAGGGCGAGAGGAGGCGGGGCCGACCCCCCTCTCGCCCCCATCCCAAGCAGGGGCGAGAGGAGGCGGGGCCGACCCCCTCTCGCCCCCATCCCAAGCAGGGGCGAGAGGAGGCGGGGGCCGACCCCCCTCTCGCCCTCATCCCATGCAGGGGCGAGAGGAGGCGGGGGCCGACCCCCCTCTCGCCCCCATCCCAAGCAGGGGAGAGAGGAGGCGGGGGCCGACCCCCCTCTCTCCCCCATTCAATGCAGGGATGAGAGGAGGCGGGGGCTGACCCCCCTCTCGCCCCCATCCCAAGCAGGGGCGAGAGGAGGCGGGGGCCGAACCCCCTCTCGCCCCCATCCCAAGCAGGGGCGAGAGGAGGCAGGGACCAACCCCCCTCTTGCCCCCATTCCAAGCAGGGGGGAGAGAAGGAGGGGCCGACCCCCCCCCCTCTCTCGCCCTCATACCTAGCAGGGGGCGAGACCAGCAGGGGGAATCCTGGGTCTCGCCCTACCTAGTTAGTGGGCTCGCCGAGCCCCGCGAGGTACCCCCTCTCTCCCAGTTCCGGGGGGAGGATTTGGTCTGCGTTTAGCGCTGCAGAACAGCGGGATTTGGCTATCCGCAGCCAAATCCAAGGGTATTTTGGTATTTTCGTTGGTCAGAGTTTGGCTATTTGCAGCCCAAGTCCAGAAATCCTATAAATAGGACCAAGGGGCACCATCTGGAGGCAAGCTTGTTCTAGGCTAGCTCTCTCTCTCCCTCTCCCTCCCCAAGTATCTTTAGTGGGGTGAGGAGAGCCTCCAGTGGTGCCCAAACCCGACATTGGCTTGGGAGGGGAAGCGCTCTAAAGATCTTTTGGGTTTGTGGTGGGACCTCCCCGCCGAGCGCTTGGTCCAGTTCATAGTTCCAACACCTTCAACCTAGAGCTCTCCCTTGGGGAGAGTAAGAGTTTTCCACCCCTCAACTTGTTGGGGGCCCCGAACTCCACAGAGATCGATTAATCGGTTTCAACAGAGTGCATCCAGAGGAGCGTGGATATCTTCGCTTTGAGTGCGACAGACATGTCGGGCGTCGACGCGAAAGTAGCCTGCCACCAACTCAACCTCGATCTAGGAACCTGCCCCATCCGTCAGAAGAGGAGAATCATTGCCAACAAGCTATAGGATCCAATCCGGTAAGAAGTGGAGAAGCTCCTCAAGGCATGTTTTGTATCGGAGATCAAGTATCTAGGCTGGGTCTCCTATGTCGTCATGGTAAAAAAGGGCGATGGCCGCTGGAGAATGTGTATCAATTTTTATTTTTAAAATAAAGCATGTAACATACCCCAAACAACTAGACCCCTAGAGTGGTTTTGTCATGACTAGGTCATGACAAAACCCTAGGAAGCTTGAAGAGACCATTTGGCCTTAGGAAAGAAGAAGGAAACCACAGTGGTCTGCAAATATCAATTTCCAGTTAACAAGCCTAGGGTTAAACTTTAGGGCCTCACCTTGACCCTTTGACTCCACCATAGCATACCTAACCATATGGGGGTTCCCTTAGAGCACCAAGGACCCATTAGGGTCAACCAAAGAGGTCAAGTTGACCAAAGCCAAGATTAACCCTAAATTGGTCAAAGTAGCCTAATTAGGGTCGATTTGGCCTCCACCATGCCAAATTGACCTTTCCCCTACCCTTATAAGGATATTAAGGACCCAATGGACCTAAAGCCCCATTATGGGGCCACCAATTTGGCCAATTTGACCTAAGTCAACTATAACCCTGTTTTGGTCAAATTGCCCTATTATGAGTCAATTGGCCTCCACCTTGACAAATTGACCCTACCTAGACCTTCCTAACCCTTAGGGGAGGCCAATGGGTCACTAGCCACCCATTGGGGCCAACCCAAATGGTCAAATTGAGCAAAGTCAACTTCACCCTAAATTGAGGTCAAAATAACATATTTTGACCTAATCAAGCCCAATTCACTTGGGCTAGACCCAATTGAGGTGGTCCACTAGCTAATGGGGCTTGGAGTTACTGAATTGACCATTTAATTTCAGAGAGTTCAACCAAGAGAGAGAAAACACCATTTTCCCCAAAAATGGTGGGGAGAGAAAGGGAGGATTAATGACATTCATGGCCAAGGGAGGCCAATTGATCTCTCAATTGATGGGGATTCATCTACTCTGGCTGTTACAAGAAGTTTAGGCGATTTTCCAGCCCACATGGGGGCTGAATTCACTGGGTTTCACCATGGCCAAAATTAGGCTTAATGGCCATTAAGGGTGGAATCAAGGTGGTGGCTCCTCCTCTCCCCAAATTGATCCTTTTAAAAGCTTCAGAGGACTGAGAGGAGTGTTTTCCACCATTTACTTGGAGAAATCGGGAAACTTGGTGTAGAAGTTCCATGACACCTACAGCTTGAGGCCGGCCATGGAGGATCACCCAGTCGGCAAGGAATCAACCCTCCCAATATGTCCTCCCCTCCTCCTCTCTCTCTTTGGTAGATCTTCCTTCTGTTGACAACAAGCTTTGAGGCCAAATGGCCCTAATATTGTTAGGCCAAAAAGCTTGGGATTCAAGCCTTTTCCTCCACCGAAAACACCATGTTTTGGCCACCTCCGGCCGACCAATCACCCACAATCGCCGACCACCACCACAACGAATGTGGTGGTGGCATTGGCCGGCCAGGGCGGCGCTCGGGTGGCCGGGAAAATTCCTCCAAACATCACCCTGACATGGCAAATCTGAGTCGTCGGCTCACTGGAGAAGATGAGGGATGCCCCACTAATGGGTATTGTATCCACAATAGCCCTGATTTGAAGAAGTCCCCTTCAAACTAAGACGAATTGTAATTGTATTTGATTATGCACTTTAGCTGTGATGTGACAGGTTATTCCACTCTAAGTACAAACCAATGTCAGGTTTCAATGAGTCGTCAAACACAGGCCTGTGCAATGTAATCCCTCATTGTATAGACCAGAGTGTTGGCTCATGTGAAATCTCTCTATTGGGATGTACTTCATTTACAAAGTGCTAGAGAAGAAGGACTGGAGCTGATGATGGAATCAATTGAGAAAGGAAAATAACTTAAGTAAAATTCGATTATATCATTTAGAACATATAGCCGAACTCGACAATATGGTTTGAATGGATATAACCGAATTCGGCTAATCCTTGCCTGAAAGGTTTATTTTTCTAAGTAAAAGAATAGTCAAATTCGATTATTGTAATTCGGTGAATCTGGTTAGTCGAATCCCTAGAACTGCTGAATTCGACTATATGGTTTAACCGAATAAATTCGGTTAATGCCATTCGGTTAATCCATTTGGCCGAATCGGTCTGCGGGTATTTTCCGGTTCAATTCGATGACGTATTCTTTAGGGCATTCCCCATGTACATTACACGTGGAGCTAGACCCCTATTTTGCGCTTATGACCGTTGGAAGAAGACTCTATAAATACCTAAGGATCATTTCTAAATAACCCTAATCGCGAATTGTGAAAAATCTCTCGCAAACTACGACTGACGGCCGACTATTCGTGCGCAAACATTTCGTCTCCGTCAAAGCCAGCGATTCGTGATTCGTCTTCAAAAGTGCAATCGTCAAGATCAAGATCTACTGATTAGCTCTCATCTTCTATTGATCAAGTCGATTCAAGTTCTCAGATCTAGCTTCAAATCGTCTTCAAGATTTCTTCATTCTTCATTTTCAAAGAACTAGAGTTTATTGCTAAGAAGAAGAAATCTATACCTCAAGATCTGAAGAAGAACTTCATCAGAAGTTTAAGAAGATTGTTTTTCAATTTACTGTGTTGTTGTAAGAACCATATCTTAAATCTATTAGGAAGCTTGCTTCCGAGTTATTGTGTAGATCCTTGTTTGAGGATCGAGTTGTAGGAGTTGTGTTACTCCGAGTTGTAGGAGTGTTGTACTCCGAGTTGTAGGAGTTTTAACTCCGAGGTGTAAGATTATTTTTAATCTGAGATTGGTGAAGTAGCCGAGTCTAGCCTCAAAGTGCTAGATAGGCGAGGCGGGAAAGAGGACTACCCACATCGGGGAACCTCTATAAAATCCTTCTGTCTGTGCTGTGCTTTATTGTGTGCATTTCTGTGTTATATTTTAATTCCGCGTAAAGACATAGAATCCACCTATTCATCCCCTCTAGGTGATTTAGGCCGCAACTAGATACTTTCAATTGGTATCAGAGGTAGGTTGTTCTCTATAAGGCTAACACCTTGAACAAGACCTCCTCATCTAGTTGTTGAAGCAAGTATGTCTGGAATGGATAAAGCCAAGGATTCCGTCAAGCTGTCGGTCTGCACCAAAGAAAACTTTCCAATGTGGAAAGAAAGAGTTAGATTCTACATGGAAGCTGCTGGCCCAAGAATCTTTCAGATTGTGGAAGAAGGTCCCCATGTTCCAATGAAATCATCTTCAATAAACTCCGCCATCATGATTCCCAAGAAGATGTTGGAACTAACCAAAGATGAGATCGCTCTAGTCGCCCTAGATAAGAAGGCAAAGAACATCATAGCAGGTGCAGTTGATGATTCCATATTGCAAAATCTGCTTCACTGCAAGTCTGCTAAAGAAATGTGGGATTCTCTAGTCGTTCTGATGGAAGGGACAGAAGAGGTAAGGGATGATCGAAGATCATTGCTGAATCAAGAATACGAAGCATTCAAGCAAAATCCCAGTGACTCCATTTCTGACACTTACGAGAAGTTCTTCAAGATCGTAAATGGTCTTAGGAACTATGATCGAGAATTCACAACTGGCGAACTTAATGACAAATTCTTGAGATCCCTAACGAAAGAATGGGATACCAAGGTTATAGCCATTAGAGAATTCGGAAAGCTAGGAACCACGGAGCCACAAATGCTGTTTGGTAAGCTCTTGTCCCATGAGTTAAAGTTGAACTCCCGCAAAGCTGAAGAAGAGGGGATCAGGGCCTCTGGAAGGGAGAAGACCTCTGCTCTAAAAGCTGTAAGTTCAAGAAAGAGCAAGGCTCTCCCACCTGTCAGGAGATCATCTTTTGATGAGGATGAATCTGATGCCAGCCCCTCAGGTTCAGAGATGTCTGATGGAGAATTTTCTCTGCTCTCCAAGCAATTCAAAAAGCTTTTAAATAAAAGAAGACAAACGAGAGGTCAATCCTCGATTTCTCATCATAGAAGATCGAACCGTGATGGAGATCATCACAAGAAGAATCATGAAGGTGACAGGTATAAATCTAAACCTAATAAACATCTTTCTAATGACATTATTTGTTATTGCTGTAATAAGCCAGGACACGTGATTGCGGAATGTCCTTACAAGAAAAAGGAAGGTTCCAAGAAAGAAGATAAGAAATCTTTCAAAGGTAAAAGGAAGGAAAAGAGCTTCATTGCAAAGAAGCCAAAGAATCTGAGCGACAGCGACTCAGAGGAATCAAACACTGATGAAGAAGCCTACTTTGGGCTAATGGCACAATCAGATGAGGAAGCGAGCGACTCCTCATTCAAGAGGAAGGTAAACCCTCACACCTCTCTTTCCGCTTCTGGGTATGAAACTGAATCCATAGCAAATGAAGGCTATTCTTCAGAGGAATTGTCAAAATTAATGACTCAGTATAAAGCCGTTTTGGAAGGATTTGACAAATGTCGCAGGGTAGTCAAATCTCAAGCAAAAGAGATTGGATCACTCAAGAATTTGGAATCGGATCTGAGAGAGGAAATCGAAAGATTAACTCCACTCAGAAATGAAGTCCAATTCTTGAAGGATAAATTAAAAGGCTCTACTGAATTATTAATTCTGAAAGAGAAACTTATAAATGAACTTTAAGATAAGTTGAAGGTAGAAAGAAAGCTCGTAGAAAGCTTCTCGAAGCCAAAGACTATTCTTCCACTCATTGATAGGTTTTCTGCTCCTGCGAAGGGTAGTGGCCTTGGCCATGTGGCTGAAAGTAGTAAGGCCGCTAAGAAACGGGCCGTGAATGGAAAAGGGAAAGCTGATCGAAGTCCACCTTCATTCAAGAAGGTAGTTTTCCATCAAATCCATTCGACCTTGACTCATCCTATGGTCACTTTGCTAGACAAACACATGTTGAATCTAGCAATAGATATCAAGGATGGAGCCGACCCCGGAACTTTGACACGACTCCTTTCAAGGCTCCTTATGAAGAAATAATTCTCAAGGATCATGGTCCATTTGTCCATGGATCAGCTGCAAAGAAAGCACCAAAAGTTAAATCTGTTGGTGCCAAGACTGATGAGAAGAATGAGTCTTGTGTTTGCTGCAATCACGAGGCCTCTACTTCTAAGAAGGTTGCTCCTACTAGACCTCCCGTTCAAAAGGTAAAGAAGGAGAACAAGAGAAGGTACAACAGATTTGACTGTTGGTGCTGTGGCAAAGTTGGTCACTTCGCCATTGATTGCTGGTTTAATTATAGTTATGTTAAGACCCCACGAGGTAACAATGCAAGAGTGACTCCTCGCAGTGTTAACACTCCAAATGGCGGTCATCTGACAAGAAGCCAAGGACCCAAATCTGTTTGGGTTCCTAAGGGCAATTGATTATTGATTGCAGGTATGTCCAAAGGCCAACTCAAATCCCATATGGTACTTGGACAGTGGATGTTCTTGGCACATGACCGGAACAAGAAGTTTATTACAAGAGTATACCCCTGTGAAAGATGGACCAAAAGTTTTTTTTGGCGGGTCTGATCGGGGAATCACGAAAGGCTACGGTATGATTACCAACGGTATAATCTCTTTCACAGATGTAGCTTATGTTAAAGGATTACAACATAATCTCATTAGCATAAGTCAACTATGTGACAAAGGATATATGGTTGAGTTCTACAAGGACAAGTGCTTGGTAAAGTCGTCTGATACGTCAGAAACTATTTTAACAGGCACTCGGAGTAGAAATATTTTCTGCTTAAATTTCCTTTGTTTAGACTCTTCTACACCAGTGTGTCTTTTAGCAAAAGATAGTGCATCTCTTTGTGACCAGTGGCACAAGAGACTAGCACATATTAATTTCAAAACTATAAGTATGTTATTTTCTCACAATTTAGTTCGTGATGCTCCAGATGTTAAGTGCATTAAAGAAATACCATGTCATGCATGCCAAATGGGTAAGCAGACTCGGGCTACCTTTAAAAGCATTATTGGCAAAGATTCTACCAGATGCTTATATCTACTCCATATGGACTTGTTTGGTCCCATGACAATCCGAAGTTTAGGAGGTAAGTCTTATACATTGGTTATTGTTGATGACTACTCACGTTTTGCTTGGGTATTCTTTCTGAAACACAAGTCAGACACCTTTGCTTCTTTCACCACTTTCGTCAAGCAAATCCAGAATGAGTTGGAATGTTCTGTGGTCAAAATCAGAAGTGATCATGGTATAGAATTCAAGTCTAGAGCTATGACTGAATTTTGTGAAAGCCTAGGTATCTTTCATGAGTTTTCCTCTCCCCGTACTCCACAACAAAATGGAGTAGCTGAGAGAAAGAATAGAACACTCATAGAGGCTTGCAGAACAATGTTGAGTGACTCTTCCCTACCAGAATACTTCTGGGCTGAAGGCATCAACACTGCTTGCCACGTACAAAACAGAGCACTGATCAATAAGAATCATCATAAGACTCCGTATGAACTTCTGAAGGGCAAGAAACCAACCCTATCTTATTTTAGAATCTTTGGTAGTAAATGCTTCGTACTTAATAATGGGAAATATTACAAAACTAAATTTAGTGAAAAATGTTTTCAAGGTATTTTTGTAGGTTATAGTAGCCATAGTAAGGCATATAGGATTTTCAACAAGAAAACCATGGTTGTAGAAGAAACTTATAATGTTATATTTGATGAGACGAGTATGCTTCAAAGCAGCTCTTCTAGTGTCTTTGTTGAAGATGCAGATGCAAGGTTCAAGGAACTAAACTTAGAAGAAGTTGTAAAGGAAGACATTCCAAAGTCCATTGAAGTAAATATTCCGTCTACATGTGAGGAAGATGAACCTCAAGAAGATGAAGATGTACCTGAAGTGCAGGAACCTCATGGTCATCTAAGTGCTGGAATGATCAGACATTTAAGGAACCATCCTGCTGAGCAAATTATTGGAGATACCCATGTCGGTGTAAGAACAAGAAGAGGTACAGCTAATGAAGTTTTGCATTTAAGCTTTCTATCACAGGTTGAGCCAAAGAAATTCGATGAAGCAAAGAACGATGCTTCATGGATCATCGCAATGCAAGAGGAACTCAATCAGTTTAAGAGATGCAAAGTGTGGAAGCTTGTACCCAGACCCAAAGGACAGAATGTCATCGGAACAAAATGGGTATTCAGAAACAAGCTGGACGAAGATGGTGTGATCATCAAGAACAAGGCCAGACTTGTTGCTCAAGGGTACAGACAAGAAGAAGGTATCGACTTCGATCAAACATTTGCTCCCGTGGCAAGGCTCGAAGCGATTCGGTTGTTTCTAGCGTATGCTGCTCATAAAGGATTTAAGGTCTATCAAATGGACGTGAAGTCAGCCTTCCTTAATGGTGATATAAAGGAAGAAGTATACGTAGAAGAACCCCAGGTTTCTTTGACTCCTCTTTTCCTGATTATGTTTACTTCTTACGAAAAGCTTTATATGGTCTCAAGCAAGCTCCTCGTGCTTGGTATGAGACGCTGTATAGCTTCCTTCTTGAGAACAAATTCACAAGAGGAAAGATAGACAAGACATTATTTCTTAGGGAAGTAAAAGGCAAGATTTTGCTAGTGCAAATCTATGTCGACGACATCATCTTTGGATCTACCGATGATAACCTCTGCAAAAAGTTCTCTAACTTGATGCAAGGGAAATTTGAAATGAGCAGTATGGGAGAGTTGAAGTATTTCTTAGGACTTCAGATAAAGCAATATGAGGATGGAATTTTCATCTCTCAGACGAAGTTTACCAAAGAGTTAATTAAGAAATTCGGAATGGAGAATGCAACCTCTATGAGGACTCCAATGGGTTCAGCTATGTCTCTAGACAAGGATGAGAAAGGGAAACCTTTTGATGAAACCAAGTTTAGGAGCATAATTGGATCCTTGCTCTACCTTACTGCAAGTAGACCAGATATAATGTTCTCAACATGCGTTTGTGCTAGATTTCAGGTGAACACTAAGGAATCTCACTATTCCGCTGCAAAGAGGATTTTGAGATACCTTAAAGACACACCAAATCTTGGCTTATGGTACCCAAGAAGTAATGATTTTGAGCTAACAGGTTTTTCAGATGCTGATTTTGCAGGAAGCAAAGACGACAGGAAAAGTACTTCAGGAACGTGCCAATTCTTAGGGAAACGGCTTATCTCCTGGAGTAGCAAGAAACAGAATTGTGTTGCTATTTCAACCGCTGAATCGGAGTATATCTTCGCAGGCAGTTGTTGTGCACAATTGCTGTGGATAAGAAACCAACTTGAAGAGTACAATTTGAAGCTTAAGGAAATTCCTATGTACTGTGATTCATCAAGCGCTATTGCAATTGCCAATAATCCGGTGTCTCACAGCAGGACGAAGCACATTGAGATCCGTTACCACTTCATCCGGGAGCTTGTGGAGCACAAGGACATTGATCTTAGCTATGTCCCGACGGATCGGCAAATTGCAGACATTTTCACAAAGCCGCTCGACGAATCAAAGTTCAACTATTTCAAAAAGGAGCTTGGCATGTTAAACAAAGAATCTTAGAAACAAGATCAGAAAATCAGAAAACTCCTTTTCCCAGAAGACAGAAACTTGAATAGTCAAATTTTTCAGAAGATATCATCGAATTGCATTCGACTATACCATTTAGTCGAATTCGGCGATTTCAATTAATCGAATTCGGCTAATCGAAACCCTTTAACCGAATTCGGCGTATCTTATTAATCGAATTCGACTAATCCCAATAGCCGAATGATGAATCATCCGTAATTCAAATTTCATTCTTATCATTTACTGGAATTCGAAGAGACACGATTCAAAATATCAGGTACGCACTCTCTCTCCTAATTTCCAACTCTATATAAATGATTCTTAAAAGAGAAATCCGAACGCAACGCACTCCCGAATTCGTCCGTCGCTTCACTTTCGACTCCGATCTTCGTTCGTGCGATTCCTCTGCCGATTCGTCTCCCTCGATCGATTCTTCTCCAAAATTTCGTTCGCAATGTCTAAGAAACAGTCGAGCAAGTTGCTCTCCGGCAGTGAGCTCGTAAGAACAGGGTTCGACAGTTCGATGGATGAATTCCGAAATGTCGTTTTGGCGCTTGAAGTTGCAGGATTAGGTTTTATTCTTGAGCACCCTTGCAAGGTTCTTGAGAAGGAAGTGTTGAAGTTCTTCAAGCATGCAGAGCTCAGGAAGCAAGGGTCAGTAATCAAGAGCAAAATCGGTGATCTCTCAGTCAAGGTTTCTCCCTCCAGATTGACTAAGCTTCTCAAACTTCCAGTGGTAACCGAATCAGACGTTTTCTCTTCCAAGGACTTCAAGAAGGCATTGTCGTTTTGTGGATTGCTTAAAGGAACTAAATCCATCTATAGGAAGCACATGAATGAGCAAGGGAAACTGTTCTCAGATATTATGGGGAAAGTTCTTTTGTGTAAAGTTGGGTCTCATGACTACATTTCAAATGATATGTTCAAATTGCTCGGTTCAGTAATCTGCAGGACAAGGGTTGATTGGGGCTGCGTGTTGTTTGAAAAAATTTCAGCTAGTCTGAACATTCCTAACTTTGGAAGAATCCTCTCTTTATATCTCAATTGCTTAGACAAAGTCAGATTCAGCATGAAGACAGGAACCCCTCTCCACCATTTCAAAAGAATAGATTCCTCCATGATTGAAAGATGGTCCAGGAAAGTTGGTGGGACCAAGGTGCTGACTCCTGTTGTTTCAAAAGCTAAAAAGATCCTTTGTGATGAGTCTGAAAGGAGCTTCGACAGTAACTCTCTAGTCTCCTCTCCTGAAAAAGAAAGTGAAAAAGAACGTGAACCCTCCAAGGGGGAGTGTTCAAAGCTACCAGAATCAGGCAAACGAGATTCTCCTGTAGTTGCTCCAGCTCCATCTCCAAAGATTCCTACTCCTCACAGCTCTCCTTCCAAAGAATATGACAATGTTGGTAGCAATGATGATAGTGATTGTAATGATGAAAAGGGAGATGACCCTGATGCTGATACAGTGAAGATAAATAAGTCAGCTAAGGGCAAAAATTCTCTTCCAGAAGATGAAATCCCTGCTCAGATTGAGGGGGAGAATGTCCATTCTGATCATTCTCATTCTGCAACAGACAAGCAAGATAAGACAGAGCTAACTCCGCCTCCTGAAAATATTACAATCATTATTGAAGATGAACATAAAGCAGGGCCTTCTGCCTCTTCATCCAAGAATAAGGGGAAATCAGTGCCACACCCCAAGATTCACAAAATTCAGATCACTGTTGAAGATAAGAGAAATGAAGGATCCACCCCTCCTCCAGTTAAAAATGATGACACCCTCGATGCTCTTCAATTTTATCACTATATAAATGATGTAGATTCAAGTGATTTTCTGGTCGCTGAGGATGATTTTGGAATATCTTCTCGATTCCAAGCTCAACCTCCCTCTGCTGAAGACTCCATGATGATCAATTTGGAAGAACTGCTTGTAAAGCAGAAAAGATTCTATGAATTTGCTCTCCGTCAGGTTTTTGAGAAGACCAGAGCCATAGAGAAGGGAATGGGCGATCCTTTACATTCAGTAGCTCAAAGTTTAGACAAGGTCAAAGAAAAGCAAGATGAATATTTCTCGATGAGTGCTTCCACCCTAAACCATGTAGTGGATGGATTACACTCGATTTGTGATAATACTACAAAACTTTCTGAAAATCAGACCTATATTTTTGAGGATGCAGTGAAGGGAAGATTGGCCATTCATAACTCTCTCCAAAGTGTAAAGAATGAAATTATCCAAACCCTGACTGAAGAAGTCAGAAAGGGGGAGGAAATATTGCATGAAAGGATTCAAATGCAAATTTTTGATTTGAATAGAGAGATAGAAGGAAGGATTCAAGAGTCATATATGAATGTTCAATCACAGCTTTCAGAAATTTCAAGAGGCATTGATGTCAAGTTTCAAGATTTATATGGTTATCTACATCTAAATCAAATGTGGTTGCACAATGAACTCTCAAGAAGCTATGCCCATGGTTTCCAAGGGCCAGGCCAATCTTCTGCGCAGCCAGCATTTCCGTCTGAAGAATTCTATCCGGACATTCAATTTACTGCTCCTCACGGTGACTACGAACCTCCTGAAGGATACATTTGGTCTGATGATGAGAATGAGACATCCAGAAGAAGGGTAAGATCTGAAAATACTAAAGCAGGTGGAACTGGTTTCATGAGAGATGCCTTTTGAGCTGCAAATCCAAGGCAGGATGTTCAGAGGGCTGAAGGTCCGAGAAATGTTAGTTCTGGAGCCTCTCAACCTAGAAGATTTGATGGTGAAGTATGGAGCCCTGAATCCAGAAATATCATTCTTGATCATTTCAGGCTAATTTGCTGTTCAAATGAACTGCCAGAAAAGTATTATAGCAGAGAAGAAATTAACAAGTGGCAGGACTCCATGCTAAAAAGAAGAATTCATTCAAGAAATCATAAAGAAGACTCAAATCCTCCTCCACGTCCTCCGAAGTATTTTCCGAAGCCAAAAGCTTAATTTGACAGACAATTGAAGAAGATTCAAAATTGAAAGACGCAAGAGAAATGATGGATGCTTGATCGCTTGACTCTATTTCTCTTTTAAGAACATTTATATATTGTTGTCAAATTAATTTTTGGTGGACTTAAGTTTTTGATGCTTTTATATATCCACATAGTTCAGTTCTTTACTTGCTTACATTTATTATTCCCTGTGCAATTCACCATAGTAGATAGGGTTCTGACTTCTTCAAATAGGGGAGATTGTTCGGTATTGTATCCACAATAGCCCTGATTTGAAGAAGTCCCCTTCAAACTAAGACGAATTGTAATTGTATTTGATTATGCACTTTAGCTGTGATGTGACAGGTTATTCCACTCTAAGTACAAACCAATGTCAGGTTTCAATGAGTCGTCAAACACAAGCCTGTGCAATGTAATCCCTCATTGTATAGACCAAAGTGTTGGCTCATGTGAAATCTCTCTATTGAGATGTACTTCATTTACAAAGTGCTAGAGAAGAAGGACTGGAGCTGATGATGGAATCAATTGAGAAAGGAAAACAACTTAAGTAAAATTCGATTATATCATTTAGAACATATAGTTGAACTCGACTATATGGTTTGAATGGATATAACCGAATTCGGCTAATCCTTGTCCGAAAGGTTTATTTTTCTAAGTAAAAGAATAGTCGAATTCGATTATTGTAATTCGGTGAATCTGGTTAGTCGAATCCCTAGAACTGCCAAATTCGACTATATGGTTTAACCGAATAAATTCAGTTAATGCCATTCGGTTAATCCATTTCGCCGAATCGGTCTGCAGGTATTTTCCGGTTCAATTCGACGACGTATTCTTTAGGGCATTCCCCATGTACATTACACGTGGAGCTAGACCCCTATTTTGTGCTTATGACCGTTGGAAGAAGACTCTATAAATACCTAAGGATCATTTCTAAATAACCCTAATCGCAAATTGTGAAAAATCTCTCGCAAACTACGACTGACGGCCGACTATTCGTGCGCAAACATTTCGTCTCCGTCAAAGCCAGCGATTCGTGATTCGTCTTCAAAAGTGCAATCGTCAAGATCAAGATATACTGATTAGCTCTCATCTTCTATTGATCAAGTCGATTCAAGTTCTCAGATCTAGCTTCAAATCGTCTTCAAGATTTCTTCATTCTTCATTTTCAAAGAACTGAAGTTTATTGCTAAGAAGAAGAAATCTATATCTCAAGATCTGAAGAAGAACTTCATCAGAAGTTTAAGAAGATTGTTTTTCAATTTACTGTGTTGTTGTAAGAACCATATCTTAAATCTTGTAGGAAGCTTGCTTCCGAGTTATTGTGTAGATCCTTGTTTGAGGATCGAGTTGTAGGAGTTGTTTTACTCCGAGTTGTAGGAGTGGTGTACTCCGAGTTGTAGGAGTTTTGACTCCAAGGTGTAAGATTATTTTTAATCTGAGATTGGTGAAGTAGCCGAGTCTAGCCTCGAAGTGCTAGATAGGCGAGGCGGGAAAGTGGACTACCCACATCGGGGAACCTCTATAAAATCCTTGTGTCTGTGTTGTGCTTTATTTTGTGCATTTCTGTGTTATATTTTAATTCCACGTAAAGACATAGAATCCACCTATTCACCCCCCTCTTGGTGATTTAGGCCGCAACTAGATACTTTCACCCATATTTTTGCTTTAAGATCTGTGCACAGATCATGTGTTAGTTTAATTAATATTCGTATTTGTGTCCCTTTACTCACAGCTGATAGAAATAAATATTAAAAATACTTAGGGCCTCCTGATGGAAAAGTGTATAACACCAAACTTGTAGCCCTTGGAGTCTACTTTATTTTAAAATTTGTTTCACATCATTTGTATTAGTGGTTAAAGCACAACACTCAAAATGGTGCAACCTATACATAGGGTTGACCAGAGCTTGATTTGAGTGTCCCCACTAAACCAGCCATCCAAATGTCCTGAAATTAATAGCATAGCCTGCATATACCCACACCCTTAAAATATCCAAAAATTAGAATTTTTGGAGGACCTTTATCTAAGGTTCTTGCAAACATTTAATAATTCATATATAAATTAATTTCAGGGTCTAATGACATCCAAACCCTTCCAAATTTTGGTGGGTGGTCCTTAGGGTCATGATATGGCTCTGGTAAAATATTCATCCCATTTGGGATTGATTTGGTTGGGTAATTAATTAACTCAAGATTGGTCAAACTAGGGGTTATTAGGTCAAAGTTCCATTGATGGATTTGAGGGGCCAACCCTCATCCAAATGTTGTGAAACTTGGCCACTGACTTAATATCACATAAAACACCTCCACCAATGATTTGGGGTGGATTTGCCCTAGGACCCTAGTTCAAACCTTATGGTTGCATTTTGAACCCATTGAAGGACATATGGTCATAATTCCTTGGAATGACTTGTAATTTGGTAGAGAAGTTCATAGGGTGGTATTAAGCCGTAGGTAATTTATCTGGGATTTTTAGAGACACTTATTCTATCTGAATTAGTTAAAATTTTATTAAGGAACTTTTCTATAGGAGGAATCTACATGCTCATTTTACCTTGTTTGTTGATGAAAGTTTGGTAGTACTAATATGATCATGATATAAATCTCTGGTAATTTTTGTGTGAATTTTGGATTGATTGAATTAGCACTTCATTCACAAGTCAACTATTTTGCCCTAAGATTATGATAAATAAATAAGAGCCTAATTTTCTCTGAAAAATTGTGATACTTGGTAATAGGACATTTTAGGGCATTAGAAAGCTTTGTGAATTTTTGTATGATTTTTGGAAGTATTTATAAGTAGGTTACTTCACAATGTGCCCTGGCTTGGATTTTCTTGAAATATTTATTAATGTGACTGAATTGTTTTGAAAAATTAGAAAACGCAGTCAGTAAACTTTTCTGAGCATTATAGAGGTCTGGTAATTTTACCATAATTTTTGGATAAGTATTTTCTGTGGTTCCTTCATTAGCCTCCAATTTTGGATAATTATTAAATATTATAATTAGAGGCCAATTCCTTACTGTAAAATTATGACATTCTGTATTTGCTGTTATTTTGATATCATAGATTTTTCATTAGTTTGTGTAGGCCATATCATAAGAAGATCTTAGATGTTCAATTTCATATTTGGCCAATTTTGGAGAAATTATAGTAAATACCAAATAAATAAGGAAAATTATGATCTTCTGGATTTAGTCTTATAATATCATGATAGACTCCCAGTAATAATCTTGAGTCTTTTGGATGATTATTTGAAGTACCTCCTCTCATGCACCTTATTTGGCTCACTTGGTCTGTGTATAGTAAAACTGTAGAGTTAAGATAACATGCAGACCATTTGGTAGGAATGTGTTGGAACATGCTTTCCGCATCTCTTGGTTTGACAATAACAAATCTTATTGTATTTGATCATACTTATTTTGTGTTTATAGTATGCAGGATTCTGTGCTTTTAATTCTCCATGGTGCTGTGTTTTTGTTGTTGCTACCGCGCCGCGTTAACTCTACTGCTGGCGCTAGCGGTAACGAACCGCTGAGAAGAAACCACTGAGAAGGAAAACCGCTGAGATGCAAACTGCGTTCGACGAATTGGCGGTCGACGAATTTGCGATCGACGAAAGCTGAATCCCGTTCGACGAAATGCTTATCACTGTGGTCGACAAATTTGCGATCGACGAAAGCGGAATCCCATTCGATGAAATGCTTATCACTGCGGTCGACGAATTTGCGATCGACGAAAGTGGAATCCCGTTCGACGAAATGAAGACGGCGTTCGATGAACTGCATGCTCTACCACGACGCTCGATGAACTGCACGCTCTACAGCGAAGCGATAGAACTACCGCAGGCGCTAGCGATCGATGAAGCTGTGCTCGACGAAATGTGAGGCCAGTTCGACGAAGATGCGCCCGATGAAATGCTCTACCGTGGAGCGTTAGAACTAACGCTGGCGTTAGCATATATGGAAACTATTGACAGAAAGGAAACAGTGGAGAAAAAGGAATAGCGATGGGTATCTATGTTTGGCAAGTACTATCGCGGCGCGTTGGGTCTAACACCCGACGGTAGCTTTTGGAAACATCCCGTCTGCAGTTGATTGAGCTGCAGATTTGGAAGAAGATTGTGGCTGAAGGAAGGAAATCTCGCTAACACGGGGCGTTAGCGATACCGCTGTGCGCTAGTGTTTGGCGCTCAAAATGTTGCCTAAACTACCACGATTCGTGTGCTTCATTGCCTTATGTGGATACCGAGGGGCGGTAGTACTACCGCATGCGGTAGTGGATGAATCTATAAAAATACATGCGCCTCCTCCGTTGTGGCTTGCTGATATAGAAGGAATTGGAGCCATATATTCAGAGCACTCGTGAGAATCTTCTCCAAGCAGCCCGAAGAACTCCGTCAACGTCCGTGAACACAAAGAACTTGAGGACCAATCTGATCGCATCTACATCGACATTAAGTTCTACTTTTGTGGGAGTTTTTAGTTTGTGTTTTGTTTTATTTTTAAATTGTAACCTTTATATCTTTTGTTCGGTAGAGGAACTCACCACACGGTGACTAGGGCCTTGCGGGGACTAGGGGGAATTCGCCACACTGCGACTAGGTCTAGATAGGACTTAGGGTTTAATTTGCCACACGGCGATTGGGTCTAGGGAGTAGATCTAGGGGGTGCTCGAGGCCTTTCTGGTGATAGATTGGCTAGAGCGGCTTGAGGCCGTATCTGGGGAGAGATCGGCTAAAGCCAACCGGTTCGTGAGGATACGAGTCGGTATAGAAAACAAAAAGGTTTTTCATATTATTCGCTTCGATTTCTAGCTTCATTGAAATCAGATTTTGTAGTCAATTTTATAAATGATAATCATGTCTTTTCTTGTTTAATAAAATTGATTTCATTTCTAATTTCATTATCTCTTTACTTTTGATTTAACTGCGACCAAACTATCAAAAGTTTTCTATTTAAGTTTAAAGTTTTCAAAATTCTTATTCACCCCCCCCCCCCCTCTAAGGGCGCCTACAGATCCAACAAGTGGTATCAGAGGTAGGTTATTCCAATTCGGCTTAACAACCGGGAATAATGGCGTCTCTTGATCATGATCTCGCTTCTACTAGTGGAGAAAATTTTAATATAACTGAAAAAGTATTAGCACCACCTTTATTTATGGGCAAAAATTATAAAGGGTGGATAACATTAATAAAAAAATTTCTTAAGGCCTTAGATGAAAAAGTTTGGAATATTACAATTAAAAAGCCACCTAGCGTACTAACTAGAAACGAAATTGTTCTAAATGCAAAATCTATGAATAGTTTATTGTGTGCGTTAGATCAAAATATTTTCAAACTTATTTATACTTTACCTACCGCATATGAGATTTGGAATTTTCTTGAAAGAACTTATGATTCTCCTTCTACAGGTATTGAACAATCTCAAGAACCAGAGAATATGCAAGCTTGCACAAGCCTTCAAGAATTATCCTCTCATGATGGATCAATGGAGCACACATCAAATGGAAGAGAAGAAGAAGTACTGTCTTCGGAAGAGGAGTGCCAAAAAGATGTAAAAGAAACTATATGTTCAAATTGTGCCTCTCTTGAAAACAATGTAAGGAACTCAAATCCCATTTTTTGTACTTCTGTTTCTACATTACAATTGCTTCAAACTACAAAGCGCAAAATTAAGAAATTAAAAATGCTAATAAATATTTGCGCTTAGAAAATAAAAATTTAAAGGCAAAAATTAATGAAGAATCAAATTCTAATTTATCTAGCTCTACCCTAGGCTCCTTAGTTGAAAACATTACACCTTGTATAGAATTGAATGATCAAAAGAAAATGCAAGGAATTTGAAAAGGAACTTCTTTTTATAAAAGAACAAAAAGAAAGATGATGTTTAGAAAATTCATCTTTGGAAAATGATTGTGCTAAGTGTAAAGAATATAAAATTGAAATTAAAGAGATGGATGAAACATTTGATAAATATAGAAATAACTATAAAGATCATATTGATTCAATTGTTTCCACTTTTAAAAATAGCACAATCGCTTATAATAAAGCTAGACATAATTTAAAGATTAAGAATGATGAATTAAAATCAAAAATCAACTTGCTTATGAAAATGGTAAATACAAATTCACAATATCAAACTATATCTAAAAACAAGTTGAATATGAATATGAACATCTTAACTAAGTTTAATAATGGGAGTAAGAAACACAAAGTATTTGTAAATTAAGGTCAAAATCACCATCATTTACAAAATCATGTTTCTCCCAACATAAAATTAAATGTTCACAAATTTCCTATAAAAATGTTTTACAAAATCATCATGGAAATTTGACAAATAAAAACAATATTAAACCAAGGTTTGAATGGAGACCCAAAGTTAAAGATGAAACACTAACTCAAATCAAAAGGGCCCATTCAATCATATCTCCCCAAATGCAAACATGATATATTTGGGTACCCAAAGGAACCGCCACACCTGGTCCTCTATGGATACCTAAACTTCTCATTCAATAGTATCCTATCATTTGCGTGAATTAGAAATCATTTAAAAATGAAATATCAATTTTCTACTTCATGACATGCTTTATTTCCTTTTTGTTTTTGTTCTCTTGTTTCTTTGAGCCATCGTGATAAAATAACTTTATATAACTTGTGACATTTTTTTATATGTTAAATCAAAATTCATTAATACTAAATTGAAATAGCTATGATAATGCTAAGAGAAATAAGAATAATTATCAAACTATGATGTAAAAAATTTCATAATCATGCAGGAGATTCTTAAACTATTTTAGCAAGATAAGCATAAAAGAACACTTAAACAAAGCCAGAAATTAGTCCAAACTGAAAAAATAGATAAACCCAGATAGTATGCTGATACTAACGCCAACGCTAGAACTAGCGCCACGCGGTAGTAACAGCAGTCTGTTTTGCTATCCCTGAAAACCTGCATTAATTACAAAAATGAAAATAAAATTCATTCTCCTATTCTCCAGCCCCCATACTGCTACTCTCCCCTTCATCACCTCCATGACGTATCCGACGAACCGATTGTCGTGGTTGCTCCTCTTCTGGACTCTCCTCTCTAGGCAGTGATGGAGTTAATTTAAGTGCCACCATTATCTTCTGAACCATCTTCTCGATACCGGATATCTTCTTCGACATCCGTGTCACCTTCCAATTGATATTCGCACCCTGCTCCGCTAGCTCCTGTAGCTCTCGCTGGGTCTCTCTCACTGACCCACCTCGTCGAACTGGAGGTTGTGGAGATGGAGCCCTTTCTTGATGTGGAGGATGAATAGATAGGGTAGATAATCTGGCTGGACGACAATCAAGATGATAAACCTCCCTATTGAGAGACCGACATTTCTTGAATACATTTCGTTGAATTATTCCTCCCAATGGAAGAGTATTCAATCGCTGTCGCCGTGGATCTTTCAATTTATATGTATATCGGATCATTGATAGTAGGTGATCTGCCATATCAAACTGAATTTTTTCTAAAATATGATAGGTGACCATACTCAATTGAGATGTGATCATCCTTGTATCTCCCCCCTTTATCATGATTGTACGTCGTAGGATCTCTTGGATAATGTATGCGTCAGGAGTTAGTGTTGTAACCACTGAAATCAAATCCACCACACCTTCTTGACCATGCATCACTTCATTTATTCGTGTCCAGTTATGGAGTGTTCGAAACCTCTCTACAATATCCAAGAGATTACTACTCCACTCAAGACCAAATTCCTTATGTAAATCTTCATGAGTTATCACTACCTTATGACCCTGAACATAGGAACGTACTCCTCCTTGGAGATCAGTCCAAGCTGGATCCTCCAATATCATGTAAAATTCCCTTACTAAAACTGAAGAAAAGTTATCATCTATGATCACTGAGAGAACACCTGCATCAGCTAAATATTCATATATATGTGTATGAACGGGTAATTCTATCCCCACCGTCATAGCCACTCCGATGGTAGAATCCTCAATACCAGGAAATATAGCTTCACCCTCTTGATTCCGATCTACGTTTGATCGTCGAGCGTGACGACTGGAGGAAGCCATTATCAAATATGAGCCAAAATAAAATTGAAGGAAAAACATCAAAATCTGGACAGGAGATTACATCAAAATCGGTACAGGAGAGTTACCGCGGCGCGGTAGATTCTACCGCCATGCGGTAATTGGCGAAACTACTGTTCATCTTCCTCCTTCGAATCCACCAAAAAATTCTCCAATATCATTTCGAAAAGGCTCAAAAATTCCAGATCTGAGTTATTTCAACTAATCTAACATGAATACTCGAACAATAACTCATAGATCTACCAAAATAACTTGAAAAAGTTGTTAAATATCCTCCTATGACCACACCGCCATGAAATTCCTTCAAATCCTCTAGATCCTAGCTTGAATCACTACAATGAACCTTAAAACAAAGTAAAACAACAAAAGAAAAACCTTACCTACTTCTATCGCCGGCGGAAGTTGAAAGAAAAAAATGTGATCCAAAACCCTTGACCAAATGAGATCTGACCGGCTCAAACCCTTTTATTTCACGCCAGCTACCGCGGCGCGGTAACTCTATCGCCTGGCGATAGCGTTCTTTTTGTCTTTCTTTTTGCTGCTTTCTTTTTATTTATCTTTATGCATTTTTTGTTATTTTCTTTTAAAAATTTCTAAACACAAAAAAACTGTAAAACAAATCAAAATCCAACCAAAAACATGCTTTGTGTTTCTATATATCAAAACCAACTACAAAATTGAAAAACCAATTAAAACAACAAAAACATGCTTTATATTTGTTTTATTTATTATTTTTGCTTTTGAAAACAAAATTTTTTTAAAAAAACTGATGTGCTTTTCAATATTTCAAGGATGATATGGTTTATCATGCCTAGTTTAGAATACAATGTTTCATTCTCTATTTCAAGTATCTTAATAACATTATTTTGTATCATGCCTGGATCATTATCTTATGTGTGCTTCGAAATTGATTATAGAAATCATGTATAGTATTGCATAACATGCCTCTATGTATGAGCAAATGGTCTATATTTGATAATGATTTATTCACTCACATCTTTGATAAACTACATATGAATTTATTCTACTCTTACATGATTATGTAGTGTAACAACCTAATATTATTGTTATGCATGCTTAGTTTTACCTACACCACAAGTAAAAATCTTTTTCATGCACCTATTTTTTTTGAAGAAGTATGTCTTTGCAAAATCTCTTTTGTTTGCACATACAAGTGAATTCGGAGACCTTTGTCGTTAAGCAAAAAAAATTCAACTGAATAATTGACAAAGATAACTCCACCAAGCACTACTCACCCTCCTGATAAGTCGTAATGAGCATTGTGAGGTTGAGCACCTTGGAGAGAATTGTAAAGTGTCTTGTTGCAAACATTTCTTTCTACACTACTTCTTCTTGTACACCGGATCACAAATAACTAAACTTCAAAATAATAACTGTGATTCCCCAAGCACTACTTTGCACCCTGATAAGTCTTAATAAGCATTGTGTGTGCAGAGCACCTTGGTAGTTGTACTATTTTTCTATGTGCATTGAATTATTTACATAGCTTTGTGGGTAGAAGTAACTCTAAAAATGCTTTTTCAATAATATTGTGGTTATTCCATTATACATGTCATGTGTTTTGATTAACTCATATGTATACTTTTATCAAAAACGCTATTTTGCACACATCATTATCACTTGTAAGCCTTCTACTCATGAGAATTGGAGTTATTGCATATCTACATGTATTCTCTAAATTCTTAAGTAAATGCACTAGATTGCCTTGCATGATCAATACAATGTATAAGTGTACTTGTTTTTCTCAATTTCGAACATTGTATTCTTCCATCTTGACTTGATATCTTGTATCATGCTTACATACTGTTTCCGTTACGCCATGAGAACTCTGTATTGCATATCCTTCAAAACTAGTATATGGCTATGTTACAACAGATCTTATTTTGTGCACTTAAAATGCTACAACATCTATTTTGTTATATCTAAAATCCTTAATCACCTACTATGCTTCTCAATTCCTATATAGATGTTCACTTAACAAAAAATTTATTTCGTCATGCTTTCCACCTCTTTACTACTTGTTCGCTCTATCATGAATACATTTTTTTCCCAACAAGTGGTTTCTTTATGACTATTTCTTCACATTCGCTATTCACTCCTATATTCTTTTTCTTAAGCATATATTACTTTATCATGTTCATTCCCACTCTACACAGTTATTGCACACTTTTTGTTGGACTACCTCTCCACCCTCTTTTGATAATACCAAAAGGGGGAGAATAAATTTGAAAGAAATTAACATGTTTTTAGGGAAGTCAAGTTCATAGGAAGTTTTGGTGTAGGGGGAGCATTCACTTAGGGGGAGCATTCATTTAGGGGGAGCATATGCACATGTCTTAAATTTCATGTTTTTCTCTATTATAAACACAAATTCCTATCAATTGAATTATTTCTAAGGGGATTTGTTATTATCAAAAGGGGGAGTTAGTTGGAACATGCTTTCCGCATCTCTTGGTTTGACAATAATAAATCCTATTGTATTTTATCATACTTGTTTTGTGTTTATAGTATGCAGGATTCTGTGCTTTCAATTCTCCATGGTGCTATGTTTTTGTTGTTGCTACCGCGTAGTATTAACTCTACCGCTGGCGCTAGCGGTAACGAACCGCTGAGAAGAAACCGCTGAGAAGGAAAACCGCTGAGATGCCAACTGCGTTCGACAAATTGGCGGTCGATGAATTTGCGATCGACGAAAGCTGAATCTTGTTCGACGAAATGCTTATCACTGCGGTCGACGAATTTCCGATCAATGAAAGCGGAATCCCGTTCGACGAAATGCTTATCACTGCGGTCGACGAATTTGCGATCGACGAAAGCGGAATCCTGTTCGACGAAATGAAGACGGCGTTCGACGAACTGCATGCTCTACCACGGCGCTCGACGAACTGCACGCTCTACCGCAGAGTGATAGAACTACCGCAGGCGCTAGCGATCGATGAAGTTGCGCTCGACAAAATGTGAGGTCAGTTCGACGAAGATGCGCCTGACAAAATGCTCTACCGCGGAGCGTTAGAACTAATGCTGGTGTTAGCATATATGGAAACTATTGATAGAAAGGAAACAGTGGAGAAAAAGGAATGTCGACATGTCGCTATGTTTGGCAAGTACTATCGCGGCGCGTTGGGTCTAACGCCCGGCGGTAGTTTTTGGAAACATCCCGTCTGCAGTTGATTGAGGAGCAGATTTGGAAGAAGATTGTGGCTGAAGGAAGGAAATCTCGCTAACGCGGGGCATTAGCGGTACTGCGGCGCGCTAGTGTTTGGAGCTCAGAATGTTACCTAAACTACCACGATCCGTGTGCTTTATTGCCTTATATGGATACCGCGGGGCTGTAGTACTACCGCAGGTGGTAGTGGCTGAATCTATAAAAAGACGCGCGCCTCCTCCGTTGTGGCTTGCTGATACAGAAGGAATTGGAGCCATATATTCAGAGCACTCGTGATAATCTTCTCCAAGCAGCCCGAAGAACTCCGTCAACGTCCGTGAACGCAAAGAACTTGATGACCAATCTGATCGCATGTACATCGACATCAAGTTCTAATTTTGAGGGAGTTTTTAGTTTGTGTTTTGTTTTACTTTCAAATTGTAACCTTTATATCTTTTGTTCGGTAGAGGGACTCGCCACACGACGACTAGGGCCTTGCGGGGACTAGGGGAATTCACCACACGGCGAATAGGTCTAGGTAGGACTTAGGGAGGAATTCGCCACACGGCAACTGGGTCTAGGGAGTAGATCTAGGGGGTGCTCGAGGCCTTTCTGGTGATAGATTGGCTAGAGCGGCTTGAGGTCGTATCTGGGGAGAGATCGGCTAAAGCCAACCGGTTCGTGGGGATACGAGTCGGTATAGAAAACAAAAAGGTTTTTCATATTATTCGCTTCGATTTCTAGCGTCATTGAAATCAGATTTTGTAATCAATTTTATAAATGATAATCATGTCTTTTCTTGTTTAATAAAATTGATTTCATTTCTAATTTCATTATCTCTTTACTTTTGATTTAACTGCGACCAAACTATCAAAAGTTATCTATTGAAGTTTAAAGTTTTCAAAACCCTTATTCACCCCCCCCCCCCCCTCTAAGGGCGCCTACCGATCCAACAGAATGTGCGATAATTGGTGCACCTGGTCTGGTTGAAGAGATTTGAGGTCACCAATAGGAGTCTAAGTGTGGAGTGTGCCCGGTGGTTAAGGGCAAGTTTGTGCTCGGGGTTGACGGAAGATTGTCTTTCCCTTTGAGAGTCATAAATTACTTAGGGTAATCCAAGTGTAATGATACGAAGGGTAATATTATGGGTAGTTACCAATAACATTAAGTGTCTTGAGAAAGGGAGGTTTGGGCTATCATCTCACAGGGTAGACCTCGGGAAGTCCAAGATTAACCCTAAACCGCAGGAATAAATGGTTGTGCAAGATTAACTTAATAATATACACACCCACACCACGTGGTTATGGGAGGTTAGTTGGTTTGGTCTTACGAGTAGTAGGCTTGGTGGTTGTAGGTGCAGGCGGGTTGGTTCGGTGAGCCAGTGGCTCGAAAGGTTATGGTGACGGGCGGGTTAGCCCGGGCAGCTTATGGCTCGGAGATAGATGGTAATCATATTGTTTGTGAATAAAGGTGATGGGTCTTCGGTATTGACGGACGTTCACACCGACATCGATACGCTGACTCAACAAGTGTGGATCTGGACTTAACCATGAAAAGTCTGGTGGTCCAGCCAGTAAGAGTACGCAGGCGCTCTGCGGTTTTGCGTTGAGGCGTATGATATGTCTAGGTTAGGTAGTGTGAATATCAACCTAAAGGTGGATGATGCCCAACCCACCGCTTCAGTTTGCCACTACGAGAGTATCCTGGGAGCCTTGTAAGCTCCCAAAAGGGGGAACTAAAGGTCTGTGCCCATGAAGTCTAAGTGTGTGAGTTGCACTTGTGTGAACATAGCATAAACTGCATAACTCTGCATGTCATGGCATAAGTATTGCATTTCAACCTCTACCCCTATCGTATTTATCGGTATGGGACTTTTTATACGATAGGCCCTGCTAAATGACCCCTTGGTCTATAGGTTTGTATGAGCATTCCTATAAGCTAATGGTTATTTTTCTAATGAATAACTGCTTTACTTACTGTTCTAAATATGCTCTTTACTATGATTTACTTACTACTTCATTTATATATATACACCTGTGTAGAGTAGTTATTCGTGTAGCTAGGCCATGTTACATGCCTTGATATATACCCCTTGCTGTCCTCCGCTTCATCCTCCCGTACGGTGCCTAGGAGCCACTGGGGGATGGGTGGTGGGAAACGAGGCTTAGTCTTTTTGACTAACGGTCGGCGGACCATAGCATTTTAAGGGATCGAGGAGACGCAGCAGCACTAGAGGCCGGTGTAGATGGAGTCGGGCCATTCTAGTACAGGAGCACCAGTTTAAGGATCAGTGAGTGATTAGTAGTTTGCATCAGCGAGTGACCTTGTAGTGAGGATATGATGTACAGGACATGAGCCCTTTATTATTGTTATTTTTTTATTCAGTTATTATCTATGGACATTTACCCTTATGGTTTTATATTTCATGTGATGTGGACTTGAGATTATTTGTTCATTTGTATTCTTTTCTTCTTCTGTGATCGATATGGCTGGAAGGATCGCCGTTTTGTAGTGGCGACCTTCCCGAGTGTTTGTGTTACCACAAATCGGCGGTTCTGGGCATAAGAACCGGTTTTGTAGTGAAAAAATGGGGTCTTACAAAGCATGCCCTAAGGAATGTTACCCTCTTCCTCGAATCGATGCGTTGGTTGATTCAGCCGTCGGTTTTTCTGTAATTAGTTTTTTAGATGTTTTTTCAGGTTATCACCAGATCAGGATGCACCCACCGGACATCAAAGATGTCTCCTTCATTGTGAGGGAGGGGTGCTACTGCTATAAGATGATGCCTTTTGCGCTAAAGAATGTAGGGGCGACGTACCAAAGGATGATGGACCGAGTCTTTCGGGAGCAAAGGGGGAGGAACTTGGAGGTGTACGTAGACGACCTCATGGTGAAGAGAAAGAACATGAGCTCTCACCTCCAGGACCTTGAGGAAACCTTCGCCAATCTGTGCAAGTTTATGATGAGATTGAATCCCTTGAAGTGTGTATTCGGGGCCAGCAAGGGAAAGTTTCTAGGTCACCTCCTTACCCCGGCAGTGGTAGAGCCCAATCCGGATAAGGTGAAGGATATAATGGAGCTGGAATCGCTGCGAAATGTCAAGGAAGTCCAACGCCTAACAAAAAAGCTCACAGGGTTGAGTAGGTTTCTCTCCCGAGCAGGGGAGAAATGCTCGCCCTTTTTCAAAGTATTACGCGACATTCAAAAGTTTGAGTGGTCAAAAGAATGCGAGGAGGCTTTTCAAGCCATAAAAATTCAGCTCACCAAGGCTCCGGTTCTCTAGGGGCCTAAAGTGGGGGAAGGCCTAGCCTTATATCTCAGAGTTGGGGCAGAAGCTGTAAGCTCCGTCTTGGTCCGAGAGGAGGGCAAGAAGCAACTGCCCATCTACTATGTGAGTAGGGTCCTGAAGTAGGCGGAGCTTCAGTATCTGAATTTGAAAAAGCTGGCGTTTGCCCTGGTTGTCTCGGCTAGGAAGCTCAGGCCGTACTTCCAAGCACATTCGATCCAAGTAGTGACCGACTACCCCCTTCGCAAAATCTTTGATGGGGTAGACCATTCAGGGAGGCTCGCAAAGTGGTCAGTAGAGCTAAGATAATTCGGCATCGCATTTCTCCCTTGGCTATCAATGAAGACCTAGTCGTGGCAGACTACGCGGTTGTGATGGAAGATGAGCAATCCCTTTGTCATGTCCCCTGGAAGCTGCTGGTGGATGGGCCCTCAGGAAGAAACTCTCTATAACATCCCCCAAACAACTAGACCCCTAGAGTGGTTTTGTCATGACTAGGTCATGACAAAACCCTAGGAAGCTTGAAGAGACCACTTGGCCTTAGGCAAGAAGAAGGAAACCACAATGGTCTGCAAATAGCAATTTCCAGTTAACAAGCATAGGGTTGGACTAAAAGGGCCTCACCTTGACCCTTTGACCCCACCATAGTATACCTAACCCTTTAGGGGTCCCATTAGAGCACTAAGGACCCATTGGGGTCAACCAAAGTGGTCAAGTTGACCAAAGTCAACATTAACCCTAAGATGGTCAAGGTAGCCTAATTATGGTCAATTGACCTCCACCATGCCAAATTGACCTTTCCCCTACCCTTATAAGGTTATTAGGGACCCAATGGACCAAAAATCACCATCATGGGGCAACCAATTTGGCCAATTTAACCTAAGTCAATTCTAGGTATGTTTTGGTCAAATTGCCCTATTGTGAGTCAATTGGCCTCCACCTTGCCAAATTGACCCTAGCTAGACCTTCCTAACCCTTATGGAAGGCCAAATTATCACTAACCATCCATTGGGGTCAACCCAAGTGGTCAATTTGACCAAAGTCAACTCAACCCTAATTTTAGGTCAAAAATCCCTATTTTGCCCAAATCAAGCCCAATCCACTTGGGCTAGGCCTAATTGGAGTATCCATTAGCTTAGGACGATAATAATTACTAAGAGTTACCACTCAATTTCTGTAAAAGGTGACTAGGAGAGAGAAATCTCATTTTCCCCAAAAATGGAGGAGAGAGAAAGAGAGGGATTAATGGCATTCATGGCCAAGGGAGGCCAATTGAACTCCCCATTGATGGGGATTCATCTCCTCTGGTTGTTACAAGAAGTTTAGGGGGTTTTCCAGCCCACATGGGGGCTGAACTGAGAGGTTTCCACCATGGCCGAAAATGGCCATTAATGGCCTTCATGTCAATTGATGTCATGGCCCTCCCTCTCCCCAAATTGGCTAATTTAAAACCTTCAGAGGACTGAGAGGAGTGTTTTCCCCCACTTACTTGGAGAAATCGGACAACTTGGTGTGGAGGATGTAGAGGCACAAGCTTAGGATCGGTCATGGCAAGGAAAGGATTTGGCAAGGCTTCAAGGCTCCAAGAAGGTCTGGTTCTTCTCCTCTCTCTCCGTGGATAGATCCCATCAGGTTGGCTGCAAGGTTTGATGACAAAAGGCCCCAAATCGTGTAGGACATAAACTCCAATTTTGGAGCTTTAAATCCCCGCTCGATTCCACTGTTCCAACCACCTTCGGCCGACCAACCACCGCTAATCGTCGGCCACCACCTCAACGAAGGTGGTGGTGGCATTGGCCGGCCGGGGTGGCGCTTAGGTGGCCGGGAAAACAGTGTTCAAGGTAGCCCAGGCTCAGCAAATCGGGGTCATTGGCACCCTGGTGAAAATGACCCGATGTCATCCGTTATTGCACCAAGATTCGTGCACGCTGATGTTTTATTTGAATTACTAGTATTTCATTATTTGATATTTGGTCACTTATTACGTTGAACCTTAATTTAATTATTAAAAATAGTTAGCCCCCCTGATGAAAAAGTGGCCAACAACAAAGATGTATCCCTTGGATTATACTTCTTTTTAAAATTTATTTCAGCCCAAAAGGAGCAATGTAGCTTCCTGTAGTGCCATTTTGGTGGGACTGGTCCCTAGGGTAGGACAACCATTATTTCTTGAATAACTTTTGATTGGATAATGATGTTGAAATGAAATTTGGAGCATAGTCTAATTATACCTACCCCCTAATCATATCCAAAAATGGGCATTTTTGGAGAACATTTTTCTAAGGTTTTTGTAAAAATTTAATAATTCACATTTAATTAATTATAGGGTCTAATGAAATCCAATCCCCTCCAAATTTTGGTGGGTGATCCTTAGGGTCATTATATGACCCTGGTAAAACTTTCATCCCAATTGGGATTGATTTGGTTGGGTAATTAATTAACCCAAGTATGGTCAAACTAGGCCAATTTAGGTCAAAAGTGCTCTTGGTGGATTTAAGGGGTCAACCCACATCCAAAAGTGATGAAACTTTGGGCACTGGTTTAGAATCATATAAAATACCCCCATGAGTGGTTTGGGGTGGTTTGGGTAGATGTGCCTTAGAACCCTAGGGTTGCACTTTGAGCCTTGTGAAGGACATAGGGTCATATGTCCTTGAATGGGCATGGAACTTGGTAAATAAGTTCATAGGGTGTAAATATGCCCTAGGTAATTTTATGAGAATTTTAGGAACACTTTTCCTCTCTGAATTAGGTTATAACCTTTTAAGGCACTTTCTTACAAGAGGAATTTACATGCTCAATATATCTTGGATCTTGATGAAAGTTTGGTAGTGCCCATATAATCATGATTTAAACCTCTGGTATTTTTTGTACAATTTTTGAATTGATTTAATTAGTACTTAATTCACAAGTCATCTATTTTGCCCTAAGATTGTGATAAATAAATAAGGGCCTAATACTCTCTGGAAAATTGTGAAACTTGGTGATAGGACATTTTAGGGCATTCGAAAGCTTTTTGAAATTTAGTATAATTTTTAGAATTATTTATCAGTAAGTTACTTCACAATGTTCCCCAGTTTGGATTTACTTGAAATATTTATTTATGGGACTTGGCGGTTTTTATAAATTATGAAACTCTGTCAGCAAGCTTTTCTAATCATTATAGAGGTCTGGTAATTTGTCCATAATTTTTGGACAAGTATTTTTGGTGGTTCCTTCTTTAATTTCTAATTTGGGATAACTATTCAATATTATAATTAGAGGCCAATACCTTACTGTAAATTTGTAACATTCTATATTTACTGTTATTTTTGATATCATAGATTTTCCATAATTTTGTGGAGGCCAAATTATAAGAAGATCTTACACTTCATGTTCAATTTCATACTTGGCCAATGTTGGAGAAATTATAATAGTGCCAAATTAAATAAGGAAAAATATGATTATCTGGATTTAGTCTTAAAACATCATGATAGACCTCCAGTAAATATCTTGAGTCAATTGGATGAATATTTGGAGTACGTCCTCTCGTACAACTCATATAACTCAATTGGTCTGCGTTTGGTAAACTGAAAAATTGATTAAATTGAAGACCAGTAGGTGCGAATGGAAGGTAGTTGGTGTACCTAGCCTAGTTGAAGAGATTGAAGGTCACCAAAAAGGAGTTTAGGTGATGAGAGTGTGCTTGGTGAGTTAAGGGTAAAGTTGTGCTTGGGATTGACGAAAGACCGTCTTTCCTGTGGGGAGTCAGAAAACACTTAAGAGGATAATCCAAGTGTAATGATAAAAAGGGTATTCTTATGGGGTAGTTACCAGTAACATTAAGTGTCTTGAGAAAGGGAGATTTGGGCTATCATCCCATCGCACCTCCTAGTACCGCTGCGAGCCCCTCACAGGGTAGACCTCGAGAAGTCTAAGATTAACCCTAAATTGCAGGAATAAACTGTTATGCAATATTGTCTTAATAATCCACACACCCACACCCCGTGGTTATGAGAGATTAGTTTGTTGGGTCTTACAAGCGGTAGGCTCAGTTGTTGTAGCAGCAGACTAATTAGTCTGGTGAGCTTGTGACTCAGTAATGCTTGTTGGTGCGGACGAGTTGGTCTGGCGAGCAGGTGGCTCGAAAGGTTATGGTGACGGGCGGGTTATCCCAGGGAGCTTATGGCTCTGGAATAGATGGTAAACATGTTTGCATGTGCATAAAGGTGGTGGGTCTTCGGTATTGGACAGACGTTCACACCAACGTCAATACGTTGACTCGGCAAGTGTGGAATTTGCACTTAGCCATGAAAGTCTGGTGGTCCAGCCAGTAAGAGTACGTAGGTGCTCTGCAGTTTTGCGTTGAGGCATACGATAGGTCTAGGTTAGGTAGTGTGAATACCAACCTAGAGGTGGGTCAGGCCCAACCCACAGCTTCCGTTTGCCACGACGGGAGTATCCTGGGAGTCTTGCTATCTCCAAAAAGGGGGAACGAAAGGTCTGTGCACATAGATTCGAAGTGTGTGAATTGCACTTGTATGAACATAGCACTAAACTGCATAACTCTGCATGTCATGGCATAAACATTGCATTTCAACCCCTACCCCCATCGTATAGATTGGTTATGGAACTTTTTATACGATAGGCCCTGCTAAACGACCCCTTGGTCTATAGGTTTGTATGGGCATTCCTAT
This sequence comes from Dactylorhiza incarnata, assembly GCA_033032865.1. Classification (NCBI taxonomy): domain Eukaryota; kingdom Viridiplantae; phylum Streptophyta; class Magnoliopsida; order Asparagales; family Orchidaceae; genus Dactylorhiza; species Dactylorhiza incarnata. The sequence goes on along the minus strand of JAWHQI010000008.1, from coordinate 21,896,192 downwards.
AAATAAATGGTTACTTTTCTATTATGTACTTATCTTTACCTACTGTTCTTTACTTGCTCTTTACCATGCTGTATTTCTATTTCAATTATCTATAAACACATGTGTGGCGGTAGAACTTTCCGTAGTTAGATTCACCGTCATCTGCTCTTTGTTTATACCCCTTGATGTCCTCCTCTTCATTCCTCCCGCTCGGTGCCTAGGAGCCATTGGGGGAGGGGTGAGGAATATAAGGCTTAGTCTTGTTTACTAATGGTCGGTGTACCATATCATTTTAGGGGACAGAGGAGATGCAGCAACACCAGAGGCCGGTGCAGATGGAGACGGACCAGTCTAGCACAGGAGCACCAGTTTCAGGATCAGTGAGTGATTAGTAGTTTGCTTCCGCGAGTGACCTTGTAGTGAGAACATGAGGTATAGGGCAAGAGCCCTTTTTAGTGTAACCTTTGTTATTTCAGTTATATCATGTGGACATTTATTATATATAGCATGTGATTGTGGACTTGAACTTCTATTTGTTCATTTATACTTTTCTTCTTCTGTGATCGATATGGCCGGCAGGATCGGCGTTTTGTAGTAGCGACTTTCCCGAGAGTTGGTGTCAGCGCAAAGTGGCGGTTCTGAGCATAAGACCCAGTTTTGTAGCAAATAAAATGGGGTCTTACACTCTCTGGGAGAGGGGTGGTACTGAAAAGCCCCCATGGAGTAAAAATAGAGAAATCCATCGTAATACATTTCCCCGTCACCAACAACCAGGAGAAGTACGAAGTAGTGATCGCTGGCTTACGTCTGGCCCAGGAGCTAGGGGTTCACGATGTAGATGTCCTCACAGATTCAACGGTGATAGCGTCATAAATCAAGGGCGAGTTCGAGGCAAGAGAGCCCACACTCATAAGGTATTTATCCAAGGTTAGGGGCCTCATCGGGACCTTTAGAACATTCTTAATCAGACACATACCAAGGGAAGAAAGTACCCCAGCGGATCGGTTGGCTAAGTCAGATCCTCGGGCCGGAGGGACCTTGATGGATTTGTTCCGCCCGTCAATTGAAGAGGGGGAGCTGGTGATGTAGGGGTGCCCGTGGGTTGGAGATTGACAAGAACAAGAAGACTCACGACGCCTTTCACACCTAGATCTACCGCACCTACACAAGCACCTATCGTCGCAATATGTTTTGCGTCTAACGCAGCACATACACCACAAGGGAGGAATGATCGACTCTAAAATAACGATCGGAAGAGAGTCTGATTATTCCCCAAATTAACATAAAGGTTGCCAATCCTTTTGGAGAGCAAAACCAAGGCTATAGGTCAAGATTCGCTCAAGCAAATTGGACCTACCCGATCCGGAATAAAAGAGGTTCGATAACAACGAAATAAATTTCAGAAATTGCAAGCGGAGTATTTAAAAATCGCGGATAAAACGGATGCTCAACCTCCACAAATCTAAAGAAAGAAAACACAAGATGGAGAGGAAGAAGTTACCCAACCCGGTTCCAACAAACACACAAGATAAGTGGGAGAATCACTCTCTCCACGGATCCACCGGCGTCACACCGAATGGGGCTGCAACCTTCTTCCTTGGAGTCGCACCGAAGGAATCCACGTCGGAGTCGCACCGAAGAGGGGTGGAGGGAGCAAACGTTGGCTTCACACCAAAGGGGGGCGGCGGCAAGGAGGAGGCTCCTCTATGGCCGAAATTCTCAAGGAGAGATTTTTAGGGTTAATTCTTTCTCATGTCTTTAATCCTCATAATAGCCTCCTTATATAGGAGTTACAAACAACACATAACCGTCCAAGATGGAGATGTAATCTCAACCATCGGAGCAGTTAAATACACACCAAATGTTTAAAGTGCAAGAAATAAATAAGATAAATGCTTATATGAATATAAAATTATTACCCAAACATGGAATAATTTTATATTCACCAATATAAAATAAAAGAGCATAATAATTAAATAAAATTGGTCTTCAAGTGGGCTTAGCACGCCGTGGGCGGAGGTTGTAACGCTGTCTTCCGTTAGCGTCATCATGGCACCTAAAATCTTTATGTCGTTGTGCCTCGGCAACCAGATCATCATCAAGTAGTGGTGGAGAGGCCGCGATATCAATCCTCCCCCGCTCAAAATCACGTATCATCGATGCATGGTCTGAGAGATAGCGGTGGAGAAGGTCGGCATCCATGCGTCAAAGCTCCGTCTCGAGTACCCATGAGTCGTCCGAAGGGGGGAGGTCACGCCAACGGATGAGGAAGCTGTAGGTATCACCATCAGCAGTAGCAAATGGCTCAGCAGCAAGTATCGTATCTGGAGTGAGAAATGTCTTGGGAAACCTGGGAAACATGTCAGCAGTAGGAGTAAAAGAATGCAACTCACCATCCGATGATATACCTGCCGGGACCGAAAGAGAGAGATCATCCGAACTACAACTCCCCAACCCATTAGAAATTTTAGTGGAGGGAGAAGATGACAAAGAATTCAACTCTTGTGGAGGCGAAACAAACGGCGTTAAATCCGAGACATTAAAAATGGGGGAGATACCCCAATCCGCAGGTAAATCCAAAACGAAAGCATTGTCACCTAGCTTCTTTATAATCCGGAAAGGGCCGGCGCGCTTTGGTGCTAACTTTTTAACAGTACCAGATGGCAGTCGTTCGGGAACTAACCGGACTAAATCCAGATCGCCAACTTTAAAGTGTGACACTCTCCTATGTAGATTAGCGTGAGCTTGATAGGACTCGTATTGAGCAGTCAAGGTAGCCCGTATACGTGAAAGTAGGTCATGAATGTGTTGGGCAAAGGATTGTGCAAACTGACTTGCTTTGTACGTTGGGGGAAACTGAACCAAGTCAAGCGGCACAGGGGCCTTGTACCCGTGAACAATCTCATTTGGAAACATACCCGTGGACCTATTTTTTGAATTATTGTAGGCCAATTGGGCATGGGGAAGAAGTAGATCCCACGTGCCTTTGTGATCACTCACTAGACATCTAAGAAGATTCCCCAAGCTCCGATTAACCACTTCTGTCTGCCCATCGGTTTGTGGATGATAGGAGGCGGAAAACAATAATTTGGTACCCATTAAAATCCAAAGTGTTTTCCAGAAATAACTCGTATACTTGACATCTCTATCTGAGTCTATTGTCTTCGGAACTCCCCGGTGACTAACGACTTCTTTAAAATATAATTTTGCAATGTGAGACGCATCGTTGGTCCTGGTGCACGGAATAAAATATGCCATTTTTGAGTACCTATCCACAACTACAAAAATAGAATCGTGACAGCGTATATTGGTGGGTAGGCCTAAAATAAAGTCCATACTCACGTCTTCCCATGGTGTGGAAGGGATAGGAAAGGGTGTATATAATCCTACGTTGGTTTTGGTGCCCTTGGAGACCTGACAGTTACGACAACTACTCACTACCCTTCCCACCCTCGCTTTAAGTTTTGGCCAATAAAATTATTCCTCAACTAGCGTAACGGTCTTATCCATACCGAAATGGCCACTCAATCCTCCGCTATGCAGCTCCCAGATGATATGAAGATGTAAAGATGACTGCGTGATACACAACTTTCCATGCCTAAATAGATAGTCGTCCTTAATAACAAATGCAGATATTGTTGTGGGGGAACTATCCTGGGCAGATAAATAGGAATCCAGAAAATCTGGACAGGTAGCGTACTCATCCTTAACGCGCTCAAATCCTACAACATTAACCTCCATAGTGGAAAGTAAAAGGGTAAGGCGACTAAGAGCGTCCGCAACTCAGTTGTCAGCTCCCCTAAGGTGCTTAAGATTAAACGTGTAACCTTGTAGGCAAGCTACCCACTTAGCGTGACGCGGGCTAATTTTATGCTGGCCATTTATGAACCGCAATGCTTCGTGATCGGAGAGGATCACAAATTCCTTGGAGAGGAGATAGCGCCTCCAATGGTGCAAACATCTAACAACCGCATAAAACTCCCTGTCATAGTTTGAATAATTTAACTTAGCGCCAGATAACTTCTCACTAAAGTAACTCACAGGGTGCCCTTCCTGACTCAAAACACCTCTTATTCCCGCACCAGAAGCGTCACAAGTAAGCTCAAAGACTTTGGCGAAGTCAGGTAGACGTAAGATAGGTGCCTCGGTCATAAGTTTCTTAATGCGTTGAAAAGCATGGGTGGCGGACTTCGTCCAGGTGAACTCTCCCTTCTTCATGCAATCAATAATGGGGGCTATGATGCTATAGAAGTCCCGTATAAAACGGCGGTAGAATGTAGCTAACCCATGGAAACTACGCACCTCTCGTAAAGTGGTTGGCTCGGGCCAGTCCTTATTGACTTGGACCTTGTTAGGATCAACTCTAATGCCCTCCGATCCGACTATGTAGCCTAAGAACTCCACTTCAGAGACATAGAAAGTGCATTTCTTAAGATTAAGAAATAATGTTTCCTTCCGCAGGGTGGAAAGAATCACTCTCATATGGGAGATGTGCTCGGCAGTGGTGGTGCTATAAATCAATATGTCGTCAATGTAGACTACCACAAACTTTCCCATGAACGACTGAAAGACGTGGGTCATCATCCGAGAAAAGGTACTGGGGGCATTAGATAGCCCAAAGGGCATCACAAGCCACTCGTACAATCCATCCTTAGACTTAAACGCAGTCTTCCATTTGTCTCCCTCACGGATCCTAATCTGGTGATAGCCACTCCGTAAGTCGAACTTTGAAAAGATGGTGGCGTCATATAAGACATCTAAGAGGTCATCTAATCGTGGAATAGGGAACCTATACTTGATGGTAATCACGTTGATAGCACGGCTATCAACACACATCCGCCATGTACCATCCTTCTTGGGGGCAAGCAAGGCTGGCACCGCACATGGACTCATGCTAGTCCTAATGTACCCCTTCTTCAACAGGTCCACAATCTGGGTCTGTAACTCCTTGTGGGTGGAAGGATGGAGTCGGTAATGGGGCTGGTTGGGCAAAGAGGTGCCCGGGATCAGATCTATCGCATGCTGAATATCTCTAAGCGGGGGTAATGACGACGGTAACTCCTCCGGGTACACGTCCCTATACTCTTCCAACAGTACCCGTAACTCACTGGGTAGATCATCCAAAACACTAGAATCAGTCTTCGCACTCATAAGTACTAGTGCATACATCACTCCATCAAGAAATGGATCCTTCACAAACTCCTTCCTACCAACTAGATTCAACGTCTTCCTCTCTACTAGGATAGTGGTGTCCTTAGCAAAAACTACTGGCTCTTTCGGGATGGTCGGCCTCAAGGTAATGGTCTTGCCATTGAATTTAAATTCATATGTGTTGGCTCTACCAAAATGTGTCACATCATGGTCATAGAGCCAAGGGCGGCCTAGTAACACGTGACAAGCGTCCATCAGAAATACATCACACCAAACCTCATCAGTATAAGATTTGAATGAGAGGAGGACCAGGCATCGCTTGGTAACCGGGACGGTGATCTTGTTGATCCAAGCTACCTGATATGGGGTCGGGTGTGGTTCCGTGGTCAAGGACATACGTGTGATGACGTTCTCAGAAACGACATTCACACAGCTACCACTATCGATAGTCAGCTTGCAGAGTTTCTCTCCACTCTTAAAAATCAGGGAAAATATGCTCGTCCTCTTCCAATCATCTAACAGACGAGGAGTGGTGAAGATACAATGCATCACCATAAGGTGGTGATCGTCCTCTAAATCACTTGGGACCCCTTCTGGGTCACTCTCCTCAGCAGCCTCGAATACGTAATCAGCGGGATCGGTAGTCGACTCTAATAGGGCTACGGCCTTAGTCTTCGTTGGGCACTCAAAGGCATAGTGGCCTTAAATGCCGCAAGAGTAACATGTCGTGTTGGCCTTGCTCACCTTCCCTATGGGGATACGCTCACTCGCGTGATTCCTAGCGTTCCTAGCAGTGATCACGACAGACTTCGACTTGGTGGACCTAAACTTCCCCTTATCCGGATATGTGGAGGAAGATGCTCCAACGGTGGACTTGTTCTTCGTGTGGGAATATCGGGAGTAGGCCTTCGAGGCAAGATGCTTTTCAATGTCAAGGGCGGCATTGAAAGTCGTGTTCAGGTCCATGTGACCATAGCGCATGAGCTTCCTTTGAATATCGGGTTGAAGCCCCTTACGAAATCTAGATAGGGTGACCTCAGGAATCTCCCTAAGATCACAACGTACCACGCGGTCCTTCAGCTCTCCCATATATTCAGCTACCAAATTTGAGCCATGTCGTAGGGTGGCAAGCTCATCGAACATCTGTGTTTGGTGGTACGCAGGGACATACTGATCGGTTAGCAAATTCTTCATAACCGGCCAACGTATAAGTGGCACTCCTTTCCCGGCTCCTAATCTCCGCTCCTCATTCAGCCAATAAGTCTTCGCACGACCCGTTAGCTTCATCCTGGCAACTTTGACCTTTTGGGGGTCTGTAAGGTTCTGTCATTCATAGTAGCATTCCATATCCACTACCCAAGTAAGGAAGACCTGAGGGTCTCCCAATCCATCGTAAGTGGGGGCGTCAATCTTAACGGCCCTAGTAATATCAAAGTCACGCTCGGGGCGGTGATCTCGAGGGGGCACTCGTGGAGAGTGACCATCAGAATCCGAATCATGGGCCTGTTGGCGCTGGTTGGGCTGCCCCACATTGACGGGTGGCGGTGGCGGCTCTCCTTGATTCAGAAGGATTTGTGCTAACATGGTCCTAAGCTCCGTCATATCGTTACGCAGCCCCTCTATGGCTACGACGTTGGGATCCCCGTGCTCATTCGCAGCCATCCTAGACGATGATGGTGTGTTACACTTCGGTCCTAGCCTAGTGCGCATGCAGGTTTGGAAAAAATAATGAGTGAATTTTGTAGTGTCGGGTAAAAATTAAATTTTTTTGGCAGAAAAATATTTTCGGGATGTGACTAAAAAGAAGAACCTCCAAAAAAAATTTTTGATTTTTTTTTGACGAAAAATAAGGATTTTAGCCCGCTATTCACAGACCACCAATTTTTTTTTTCTAGCTTAGTTTGCGCCACAGAAATGGATAACAAGGTTGTATCAATTGAGAAATTGACACGACCTGCTTGATACCAAATTGATGTAAGGGTGCCCGTGGGTTGGAGATTAACAAGAACAAGAAGACTCACGACGCCTTTCACACCTAGATCTACTGCACCTACACAAGTACCTATCGTCATAATACGTTTCGCGTCTAACGCAGCACAAACACCACAAGGGAGGAATGATAGACTCTAAAATAATGATCGGAAGAGAGTCGGATTATTCCCCAAATTAACATAAAGGTTGCCAATCCTTTTGGAGAGCAAAACCAAGGCTATAGGCCAAGATCCGCTCAAGCAAATTGGACCTACCCGATCCAGAATAAAAGATGTTCGATAACAACGAAATCATTTTCAGAAATTGCAAGCGGAGTATTTAAAAATCGCGGATAAAACGGATGCTCAACCTCCACAAATCTTAAGAAAGAAAACACAAGATGGAGGGGAAGAAGTTACCCATCCCGGTTCCAACAAACACACAAGATAAGTGGGAGAATCACTCTCTCCACGGATCCACCGGCGTCACACTGAATGGGGCTACAACCTTCTTCCTTGGAGTCGCACTGAAGGAATCCACGCCGGAGTCGCACCGAAGAGGGGTGGAGGGAGCAAACGTTGGCTTCACACCAAAGGGGGCGGCGGCAAGGAGGAGGCTCCTCTATGGCCGAAATTCTCAAGGAGAGAGTTTTAGGGTTAATTCTTTCTAATCTCTTTAATCCTCATAATAGCCTCCTTATATAGGAGTTACAAACAACACATAACCGTCCAAGATGGATATGTAATCTCAACCATCCGAGCGGTTAAATACACACCAAATGTTTAAAGTGCAGGAAATAAATAAGATAAATGCTTATATGAATATAAAATTATTACCCAAACATGGAATAATTTTATATTCACCAATATAAAATAATAGAGCATAATAATTAAATAAAATTGGTCTTCAAGTGGGCTTAGCATGCCGCGGGTGGAGGTTGTAACGCTGTCTTCCATTAGAGTCATCATGGCACCTAAAATCTTTATGTCATTGTGCCTCGGAACCGGATCATCATCAAGTAGTGGTGGAGGGGCCACGACATCAGCTGGTGGATATAGAGCGGCGACCATCATGGAAAGATCCTTTTATGACCTTCCTAGCAACAGGCAAGTTTCCGGAGGAGGTCCCAGATCAAAGGCGATTTAGGCACAAATCAGCCTACTATATGTTGCACGAGGGGGACCTGTACCGAAAGACCCTCTCGGGACTCTTGGCTTGATGTGTATCTGAAGAGGAAGTCCTGAGGGTCTTGGAGGAGGTTCACTCCGGCGATTATGGAAGTCACTCGGAAAGCAGGACATTGAAATCCAGGATAATGAGGCAAGGGTACTTCTGGACGACCCTAAGCAAGGATGCAACGGAGTTCGCCAAAAAATGCCAGAAGTGTCAGTTGTTCGCCCCGCTTCAACTTCTGCTGGTTCAGGGGCTAAGGAACATAATGGCACCGTGGCCCTTTGCAATTTGGGGGATGGATATGGTATAACCATTCCCCAGGCAAGTGGGCAGAGGAGGTTCTTGCTGGTCATGATCGACTACTTCTCAAAGTGGTTGGAGCTCAGTGCATTGGCCAAGGTAACCTATCAGGTAATCCGCAACTTTGTATGGTGGGAGATCATTTATGGACATAGGCTCCCTCAAGCCATAGTCACAAATAATGGGCCACAGTTTGCTAGTGAAGAATTCATTAAATTCTATAGCCAACTGGGAATAGATCTCGGGTTCGCATATGTTCATCATCCTAGGAGCAACAGACAGTTGGAGGCGGTGAACAAGATCATAGTAAACCTGCTGAAAAAGAAGGTAGAAAATTTGAAAGGAAATTGGGTGGAGCAGCTCCCCTCAGTCCTTTGGGCTTTAAGGACTACACCCAACACCACCACCGGTGAGACCCCCTTCAAGCTCTCTCACGGTTGCGAGGTCATCCTTCCTATGGAATTCGAGCTCAAGACACTGCGGGTAAGGGCCACCGAAGGAGGCGACGAAGAATGGAGAGTGGATAATGAAGAGCAACTACAAATCTCCTTAAATCTGATTGAGGAGGCCCGAGATCCTGCCACCATTCGATAAGAAGAAGTCAAGCATCGGATTGCAAAGTATTTTGACAAGCACATTAGTATTGAAAGTATCTAGTTGCGACCTAAATAACCTAGAGGGGGGTGAATAGGTGGTTTCTATGTCTTTTTGCGGAATTAAAAACTATAGAATAAAACACACAGAAAACCAAAGAGCACAGTACACACAAGGATTTATAGTGGTTCCCCGTTCTTGGGTAGTCCACTTTGCACCTCACCTATCTAGCACGACCGGCTAGACTAGGCTACTTCACTAACTCGGATTATGAATAATCCTACAACTCGGAGTCACCACTCCTACAAGCGCTCGGAGCAAAACAACTCCTACAAAAACTCGGAGCAAACCACTCCTACTAAAAACTCGGAGAACAATCTTCTCTTACTCAAACTCAGAGCAAAAACTCCTACAAAAACTCAGAGGAAAACCTCCTACAAGATTATGTATAAGATTTTTACAAAACTTTAGATTGAAAAACAATCTTCTTGAAATTTTCTGGAGACTTGACTTGATCAGATCTGAAAATGATAAAACTTCTTCTTCCTTGAAAGAATAGAAAATCTGGATCTAAAGAGAGGAAGAAGAAACCTTTTCTCGAAAGCTTGATCTGAAACTTAGAGTCGACTGGATCAAAATGAGAATGAATCTTTTATTTGTGTTGATCTTGTCGACTGCTCTTGGCGATGAAGAATCGCAAACCACTTTCTTGTTGGAGAAGAAGAACTTGCGTGAGAAGTAATATCAGCCAACAGAACAAGAGAGAAAGAAAATCTGTATAAAATATTTGCACTCCCTTTTCACGATTAACTCTGATTAAAAAATCAGAGGGAATATATATTGACAGCTCCTCTTCAACGGCTAAATAAAATAAATAGGGAAGATTATATTTCCAACGGCTATCTCCAAGAAATTAAGGCAAATAATCTTCCAACGGATGTATGCATGATTTAAGGAAGATATTCCGTGAAGGCATTTATTGAAGATCTGATGACAATTTGAATTTCGAAACAGCGCAAGGCAAAACCGTCGGTCTGGGAAGATTTCCTCGAACGGAACAGTGTTTGACGAAATTAACTAAATTAGTCGAACGATGTTCAACAGACGACGGTCGACGAAATCTAAGCAAACAGCGCTCGACGAAATCTAACCAAACAGCGCTCGACGAAATCTAACCAAACAGCGCTCGACGAAATCTAAGCAAACAGCGCTCGACGAAATGTCTTCAGCTAATAACAAACCAGTGAACTAAGAAATATAAATTTCTTCGTACTGCGATCGACGAACGCCAGCTTCGTTCAACGAATTCTTACGTTCGACAATTTTTTCCCAATTAGTCGAACTGAGCTCGACGAATTTTTCCCAATTCGTCGAACAGAAAATTCTTAAGAAAAAATTTCTTTCTTCTGATTTATTCATTGTGTGTGACTGAAATTCCAATCTTCCAATTTTCTTTCTTCCAATTTGCCAATTTTCTTTCAATTCTTCTTTCTTCCAATTTCCTCTTAGCTTTTCCTTTGTGTTTGAATATGAAGTGCATCCCAATAGAGAGATTCCACATGAGTCAACACTTTGGTCCATACAATGAGGAATTACATTGCATAGGCCTGTGTTTAGTGACTCATTGAAACCTAACATTGGTTTGTACTTAGCCACTTAAAACCTGCAAACACACTACTAGAAAACAACATCAAATACAAGCTCAATTCAACTAAGTTCAAGGGGACTTCTTCAAATCAAGGTAATTGTGGACACAATTCCCAACAATCTCCCCCTATTTGAAGAAGTTAGAACCTATGTACTGAGTTGAATTGCACAGAGAGTAAATATACAGGAAAATACATAAGGAGAGTAAAAACTTAGCTTTTCAACCTTCTCTCAAATTCAACCTCTCTCCCAACTTCAACCTATCTCCCAACTTTAACTTCTCTCCCCCTTTCTGACTACTTCAGATAGGGAAGAAAAAGCTTGAGAGATCAACAGATAGCTCCCCCTTAGCAACTGCATAGGAGTCCTTATTTGGGAGTAGACTTTGAAAATATTGAACCATCTCCCCCTCAATCTTTTCTCTCCCTTGGAATTTCAGTGCTTAGACTGATTTCCTTATCTTTTCAGCAACCTTACTATATACTTCTTGTTCTGGTCATGTACCATGAACATCCACTGTCCAAATGCCTGATTAGAGTTTTGGTTGGCCTTTGGACATACCTACAATCACAGATTAATTACCCTTAGGAACCCAAAAGGATTTGGGTCCTAGGTTCCTGGTTAGATCAACACCACTCGGAGTGTTAACATTGCAAGGGGTCATTCTTACATTTTTAACCCGTGGAGTCTTATAATTTATGGGGTTAAACCAACAATTTATGGCGAAGTGACCAACCTTGCCACAACACCAACAATCAAATCGATTGTATCTTCTCTTGTTCTCCTGTTTTAACTTTTGAACGGGGAGTTTAAAAGGAGCAACATTCTTAGAAGTAGAAGCCTCGTGGTTGCAACACACACATGGCTCCTTCTTCTCTTCAAGAGATTTAGCAACAATAGATTGGATCTTTGGTGCTTTCTTAGCAACTGATCCATGTACAAATGAACCATGATCCTTGAGGATTACTTCTTCATAAGGTGCCTTGAAAGCAGTTGTTTCGAGGCTTCGGGGATCGCTCCATCCTTGGTTCCTCTTACTTGACTCAACATGAGTTGGTCTTGTAAAGTGACCATAGGATGAATCAAAGTCAAAAGGGTTTGTAGGAAAAACCTCCTTCCTAAATGAAGGTTGACTTTGATCAGCCTTTCCTTTTCCTTTCACAACTCTCTTCTTAGCGTCCTTACTACTTTCAGCCTCATGACTAAGGCCACTACCCTTCGCAGGAGCAGAAATTTATCAATGAGTGGAAGAATAGTCTTTGGCTTCGAGAAGCTTTCTACGAGCTTCCTTTCCACCATTAACTTATCTTCTAGTTCATTTATAAACTTCTCCTTAAAATTTAATAACTCAGTGGAGCTTTGAAGTTCATCTTTCAAGATTTGGACTTCATCTTTGAGAGGATTTAATTTTTCAATTTCCTCCCTCAAATTTGATTCCACTATCTTGAGAGATGCAATCTCTTTTGACTGAGATTTGACTACCTTGCGGCATTTGTCAAATCCTTCCAAAATGGCTTTATACTGAGTCGTTAAATCTAAGTCTTCCTCTAAAGAATAGCCTTCATTCTCATTGGAGTCAGTTTCAGAAGCAGAAAGAGGCGTGTGCGAGTTTACCTTCCCTTTGTATGTGGAGTCGCTTACTTCCTCATCTGAATGTTCCATAAGCCCAAAATAGGCTTCTTCATCTGAGCTTGACTTCCCTGAGTCACTGTCGCTAAGAGTCTTAGTCTTCTTTGCTAAGAAGCACTTTTCTTCTTTCCTTTTTCCTTTGAAGGATTTCTTCTCTTTCTTCTTTTTGTATGGACATTCCGTACTTATATGTCCTGTCTTATTACAACAATACAAATGATATCAGTCAAAATCTGTTTATTCGGTTTAGTTTTATACCTGTCGTTGTTGTGTTCCTTCTTGTGATGTTCATCATCACGTCTTGATATTCTATGATCTAATGAGGACTGACTCTTCCTTTGGCTCCCTTTTCTGAGCAATTTCTTGAATTTCTTAGAGAGTGAAGAGTACTCTCCATCGGACATGTCTGAGCTTGATGAGCAAGCCACAGACTCATCGTCTTCATCTGACGACTGTGTCCTTTCAGATGATCTAGCTTTACCTCTTCTTGCCTCTTTGGCCTTCAGTGCCACGGACTTCTCCCTTCTAGAGGTCGAGCATCCTTCTTCTTCAGCTTTTCTAATACTCAGCTTTAGCTCATGTGATAGGAGCTTGCCAAACAATATTTGTGGCTCCATCGTAGCCAACTTTCCGAATTCCCGGATAGCAATAGCCTTGGTATCCCATTCTTTCGTCAGGGATCTCAAGAACTTGTCATTCAATTCTCCGACGGTGAATTCTCGATCATAATTCCTAAGTCCGTTTATGATCTTAAAGAACTTTTCATAAGTGTCTGAGATGGAGTGTCTCGGATCTTGCTTAAATGCTTCATATTCTTGATTCAGCAAAGATCGTCGATCATATCGCACTTCTTCTGTACCTTCCAAGAGAACCACTAGGGAGTCCCACATTTCTTTTGCAGATTTGCAATGTATCAGATTTTGCAACATAGAATCATCCACTGCACCGGCAATGATGTTCTTGGCCTTTTTATCCAAAGAGACGAGAGCAATCTCATCCTTGGTCAATTCCAGCATTTTCTTTGGAACCTGTATGGTTGAGTTTGTTGAAGAAGGTTTCATCGGAACATGTGGACCTTCCTCAACAATCTGAACAATTTTTGGATCGGTCGCTTCCATGTAGAACTTCACTCATTCCTTCCACATGGGGAAGTTCTCTTTATTGCAGACTGGCAACTTGACGGAATCCTTGGATTTATCCATTCCGGACATACTTGCTCTTGCAAATAGATTTTAGAGATCTTGTTCAAGGTGTTAGCCTTTTAGCGAACAACCTGCCTCTGATACCAATTGAAAGTATCTAGTTGCGACCTAAATCACCTAGAGGGGGTGAATAGGTGGTTTCTATGTCTTTTTGCGGAATTAAAAACTATAGAATAAAAGCACACAGAAAACCAAAGAGCACGGTACACACAAGGATTTGTAGTGGTTCCCCGTTCTTGGGTAGTCCACCTTGCACCTCACCTATCTAGCACAACCGGCTAGACTAGGCTACTTCACTAACTCGGATAATGAATAATCCTACAACTCGAAGTGACCACTCCTACAAGCGCTCGGAGCAAAACAACTCCTACAAAAACTCGGAGAAAACCACTCCTACTAAAAACTCGTAGAACAATCTTCTCCTACTCAAACTCGGAGCAAACAACTCCTACAAAAACTCGGAGGAAAACCTCCTACAAGAATATGTAAAAGATTTTTACAAAACTTTAGATTGAAAAACAAACTTCTTGAAATCTTCTGGAGACTTGACTTGATCAGATCTGAAAATGATAGAACTTCTTCTTCCTTGAAAGAATAGAAAATATGGATCTAGAGAGAGGAAGAAGAAACATTTTCTTGAAAGCTTGATCTGAAACTTAGAGTCGACTGGATCAAAATGAGAATGAACCTTTTATTTGTGTTGATCTTGTCGACTGCTCTTGGCGATGAAGAATCGCAAACCACTTTCTTGTTGGAGAAGAAGAACTTGCGTGAGAAGTAATATCAGCCAACAGAACAAGAGAGAAAGAAAATATGTATAAAATATTTGCACTCCCTTTTCACGATTAACTCTGATTAAAAAAATCAGAGGGAATATATATTGACAGCTCCTCTTCAAGGGCTAAATAAAATAAATAAGGAAGATTATATTTCCAACGACTATCTCTAAGAAATTAAGGCAAATAATCTTCCAACGGCTGTATGCATGATTTAAGGAAGATATTCCGTGAAGGCATTTACTGAAGACCTGATGGCAATTTGAATTTCGAAACAGCGCAAGGCAAAACTGTCGGTCTGGGAAGATTTTGTCGAACGGAACAGTGTTCGACGAAATTAACTAAATTAGTCGAACGATGTTCAACAAACGGCGGTCGACGAAATCTAAGCAAACAGCGCTCGACGAAATCTAACCAAACAGCGCTCGACGAAATGTCTTCAGCTAACAGCAAACCAGTGAACTAAGAAATATAAATTTTGTCGTACGACGATCGACGAACGCCAGCTTCGTTCGACGAATTCTTGCGTTCGACGTATTTTTCCCAGTTAGTCGAACTGAGCTCGATGAATTTTTCCCAATTCGTCGAACAGAAAATTGTTAAGAAAAATTTTCTTTCTTCTGATTTATTCATTGTGTGTGACTGAAATTCCAATCTTCCAATTTTCTTTCTTCCAATTTGCCAATTTTGTTTCAATTCTTCTTTCTTCCAATTTCCTCTTAGCTTTTCCTTTGTGTTTGAATATGAAGTACATCCCAATAGAGAGATTCCACATGAGTCAACACTTTGGTCCATACAATGAGGAATTATATTGCATTGGCCTGTGTTTAGTGACTCATTGAAACCTGACATTGGTTTGTACTTAGCCACTTAAAACCTGCAAACACACTACTAGAAAACAACATCAAATACAAGCTCAATTCAACTAATTTCAAGGGGACTTCTTCAAATCAAGGTAATTGTGGACACAATTCCCAACAAGTATCAAGCAATTCGAGAAAAGGGGACCCTATATTAAAAAAGGTCGACGCGGTCGGAATGTCAGCCGCGGTGGGGAAGCTCAATCCCAATTGGGAGGGCCCCTAAGTCGTTGAAGAAGCCCTAAAATCGGGGGGATATCGCCTCCAAAATGTGTAAGGCGAGTCCATCGGTCACGCATGGAGTGGTGACGACCTGAAACATTTCTACCTATGAATTCATGTAATAAGAACGTTTATTTTCAAACTTAGTTTTTCTTATGTATGGTGTATTAACTTGTAAGATGAAAGGAAGTTTCAAAGTAATGTTGGCCCCGAGTAGACCCGCTGACCAGGCTCTCACCTAGCTGGCAGGGTCGTAGGCTCACTCGGTGGCAGGATGAAAAGTTTCAAAGTAAGGTTGGCCCCGAGAAGACCCGCTGACTAGGCTCTCACCTAGCTGGCGGGGTCATAGACTCACTCGGTGGCGGGATGAAAAGTTTCAAAGTAAGGTTGGCCCCGAGCAGGCCCGCAGACCAGGCTCTCACCTAGCTGACAGGGTCATAAGCTCACTCGGTGGCAAGATGAAAAGTTTCAAAGTAAGGTTGGCCCAGAGCAGACCTGCTGACCAGGCTCTCACCTAGCTGGCAGGGTCGTAGGTTCACTCGGTGGCAGGATGAAAAGTTTCAAAGTAAGGTTGGCCCCGAGCAGACCCGCTGACCAGGCTCTCACCTAGCTGGCCGGGTCGTAGGCTCACTCGGTGGCAGGATGAAAAATCTCAAAGTAAGGTTGGCCCCGAGCAGACCCACTGACCAGGCTCTCATCTAGCTGGCAGGGTCGTAGGCTCACTCGGTGACAGGATAAAAAGTTTCAAAGTAAGGTTGGCCCCGAGTAGACCCGCTGACCAGGCTCTCACCTAGCTGGCAGGGCTGTATGCTCACTCAGTGGCGGTATGAAAAGTTTCAAAGTGAGGTTGGCCCCGAGCAGAACCGCTGACCACGCTCCCACCTAGCTGGTAGGGTCATAGGCTCACACGGTGGCAGGATGAAAAATCTCAAAACTAAGGTTCGTCCCGAGCAGACCCGCTGATGAGGCTCTCACCTAGCTGGCAGGGTCGTAGGCTCACTCGGTGACAGGATGAAAAGTTTCAAAGTAAGGTTGTCCCCGAGCAGACCCGCTGACCAGGCTCTCACCTAGCTGGCAGGGCCATAGGCTCACTCGGTGGCAGGATGAAAAGTTTCAAAGTAAGGTTGGCCGCGAGCAAACCCACTGACCAGGCTCTCACCTAGCTGGCAGGGCCGTAGGATCACTCGGTGGTGGGATGAAAAGTTTCAAAGTAAGGTTGGCCCCGAGCAGACCCGTTGACCAGGCTCTCACCTAGTTGGCCGGGCCGTAGGCTTACTCGGTGGTAGGATGAAAAATCTCAAAGTAAGGTTGGCCCCGAGCAGACCCGTTGACCAGGCTCTCACCAAGTTGGCAGGGTCGTAGGCTCACTTGGTGGCAGGATGAAAAGTTTCAAAGTAAGATTGGCCCCGAGCAGACCCGTTGACCAGGCTCTCACCAAGCTGGCAGGGTCGTAGGCTCACTCGGTGGCAGGATGAAAAATCTTGAAGTAAGGTTGGTATCGAGCAGACCCACTGACCAGGCTCTCAGCTGGCTGGCAGGGTCATAGGCTTACTCGGTGGCAGGATGAAAAGTTTCAAAGTGAGGTTGCCCCGAGCAGACCCACTGACCAAGCTCTCACCTAGTTGGTAGGGTTGTAGGCTCACTCGGTGGCGGGATGAAAAGTTTCAAAGTAAGGTTGGCCCTGAGCAGATCCGCTAACCAGGCTCTCAACTAGCTGGCAGGGTCGTAAGCTCACTCGGTGGAAGGATAAAAATCTCAAAGTAAGGTTGGCCCCGAGCAGACCCGCTGACCAGGCTCTCACCTAGCTGGCAGGGTCATATGCTCACTCGGTGGCATGATAAAAGAATTTCAAAATATTGTTGGCCCCGAGCAAACCCGCTGACCAGGCTCTCACCTAACTGGCAGGGTTGTAGGCTTACTCGGTGGCGATTCACGATGAAGGAAAAATAGGAAAGGAAAATCCAAGAAAGGAAATATCAGCATGAGGTAAGTCTCCCAGTATGAGGTATGTGAATGGTGTCCATCGAGAAGGACACTCGCCAGTGAATGGGGTCCATTGAGAAGGGCACTCGCCCGACGAATGCACTCGGGGTGTCAGCCTACCCCAGGGGGGATAAGAATCATTCGGAATGAGGCGAGCTCTCGGCATGGTCACGTTCCCGGCAGAATCAACCCGACCACCTAAATCCTAAAAGGGTATGGACGTGCGTGAATGGGTTGCGACCGTGTGGCGCGCCTATGGGGTGAGAACGTCGTTGTCATGACCTAGGATTAACTGTCGGTGGCACGCGAATGAGAAGTGATACGCGAGTACGTGGGCGAGTGTGTGAGAGCATGGAGGACGACATACGAGCGCGCGAACTATTAGCGAAGGCCAGCAAGTAAAGAAAAAAATGAAGAATCACAGAAACTTGGACAAACTAAAATCTTTCATTTCATTTCATTTTCAAAAAGAGGTTTGCAAAAAGAAAGATCCCGCACTACAACCAAAAAATAAAATAAAGTAGAATAGCAGGGGGGGCGCCAGACTTCTTGATGGAGGACCCACTGCTTATGTCACAACCCGCATTTTCTCTGAATTTAGGAATATCATATTAAGAGAAAATACGCGTCATGATGCCACGTCATGCAGGACACAACTGCAGACGCTCAGGCGGGAACCTATTACTTATTTAAATCAAACATGATTACATGATAATTCGTCATTTGAAATCATTTATTGGTGTTTGAAGTAAGAACTGTGTCTCTCAGTTCGTGGATCAACTAGTCCACCGAGAAAATATATGTAATTGCAGCGGAAAATACTTGATTTAGTTCACTTAAGGTCCTAAATGCACGTGATGACAGGACATAAAGTAAATGATATGCACATATCTAGGCATAGTATAAGTATAGAAAATACCTTTAGGCGACTTTAAAGATAAGGATTTCAGTAAAAAGGAATGCAATGAGGATGAAAGAAAAGCCATTTTATAACTATAATGCACCTAAACATAAATCATTCCCATAGAGCAAGATACACGAGATCTAAAAGTAGTGGCATTAGCTGGCAAGTAACTATAAAGTATCAAAAAGAGGCACAACGGGCGTCAACAACCTGACACTAACTCATTGGCTCCAACTAGCATGTCTAAACACCAGAAGAAAACTAACAACAACAACCTCACAGCAACGGTGTAAAACAACACCTAAGACTCCCGAAGACTCCGGGCTATTCCACTAGCCGCTATGGCTCAGAACCCGAGGCATTCAATAAAACAAAGAACGCCTCAGCAAGGGATTTACAAGTGGCAGAAAAAAAAGAAGTAAAGTAAATAAGGCATAAGGGGTACCAACCCAGGCCAAACTTACAGAAAAAAAAAGAGAACTCCAAAGTAAAGAACTAAGCAATGCACCGAGTGCACCAAATATCAAAAAGAGGAACAAGCATGGTTCATTTATCTTGTAAATTCTATTTAAAGAGACTAATCAGCTCAAATTAAACGGGGGCGGTTACTATACTCCGCCACCCAAAGCCTAGAAATGGGTGGGGGTTTCTCTATCCCCAACCACCTAAACACGGCCCCTGGGGCCTCAGGACGAGCCTGCTGACCACCCCTAAAATGGCCACCATGCAAGGCTTAACAAATCCCCACTGTCCCCCAAACACGACTACCGTGCAAGGATAAAGACAATGGTTCTTATTAAATAAATTTCAATTAAAACACGGGGCGTTGCCCGAAAAGAATAATCACCAGGATGCCCTAAGAGATAGGGTCACAACAAAGTAAACATTTCCCAACACTATTCATAAGAGAACCCATAAGTTATTTAATCACAACGGGTACGAGATTTCAAAGAGGAGAAGTAATCGGAGGTATAACTCAAGTACTAAGAAGTAGAGGGCATTTCTCGAGAATCTAAAGGATAAGAACATAGTTCTCGAGAAATCAAGGAGTGAGGTCATAAAGTTCTAGGGAAAACCAAGGGCGGAGTCAATATAGTTCTCGAGAGAAAAGAAAAGACAGAGAACATGACTTCTTGAGAATTAAAGGTAGGTAATAGGAGCTTCTCGAGAAATCCAAGGACAGGGTCACTCATTTCTCGAGAAATCCCAAGCAGGGACTATGATTTCTCGAGAAAAACCCAAGGTAGGGACTATGATTTCTCGAGAATCTAAATGCAGGGATCAAGGTTTTCTCGAGAAATTAAGAGCAGGGATTATGAGTTTCTCGAGAATTTAAATGCAGGAAGCAGCAGTTTCTCGAGAAATCCAAATGCAGGACTTGATTTCTCGAGATATTAGGCAGAAATTAGTAGTTTCTCGAGAGTAAAGGTTGTACATGAAGCTCTCGAGACACAAGCATGCAACAGGGGTAAGTTTCGGGCTACTACAGATTTTTCCGGGGGAAGACTCTGATACTTCGGGTGGGATCGAGGGGGGTTCGAGATCAAAACGACACGACCATAAAACACAAGCCAAGACACAGCAAGAACACATAACCACAGAAAACAGTGCTTTAAGAAAACAACGAGAAGGAGGGGATAGTCACTTGCCTTAACCTTGCGAAAACTCAAATTTCTCCGCCCCAAAAGCCAAGGAAATACTCGAGCACAAAAACCTGAAGCTTTTTGGTCAAAAAGAAGGAGTTAGGTCACTACCTTAACTCCAAAAATTCCACGAAAAAGGAAAAGCTCACCACTAGAACGAAGATCTCGCCGAAAGCTTCCAAATCTACTCTCCAAATGCGATTCCGACTACAGCAGCCCTAGGAATCATCAGCCGGAAGCTCCACGACACTTCGCTCTCTTGCTCGGAGGCTGGTTTGGATCGATGAAGGAAGAAGAAGAATAGGGAGAGAATTTTAGGTTTTATAATAAAAACCTAATTTAATATTTAATTAATTAAATAATACTCCATTTCACTTAAACTGCGAGGGTGACTAGATCACCTCGGATTTCTACAAAACACACACCCCAACTTAAAAACATCGCTACGAATCCAACGGCGAAGTCAGAATTCAATTCCGACGAGCCAAAATCGGGATAAAGCTTCCTGAAGCTAAGATCTCAATAACTACACAAAATCCTCTCCATAACTCGAAATGATGTGAAATATTACACGCTCGATCTAAATTACATACTTTAACTAAGCTAAGGCTCAAAACTAAACCTGGCGAGCTGACGTAATGCCCTTACGCCAAAATTATGCTACAACGGCCACGTAAATAATTAACGAAAACCAGGGGCGTTACAGTTACTCCCCCTAAAAAGAAGTTTATTCCCGAAACTTGAAATCCAAAGATCAAGAAAGATACAGAATCAAATCCAAAGGTTACCTGACAGAAGATTTACCCGAAATCTAAGAGAAGAGGCTAGTATGAGTCTCTCTCATGGCAGGCTCCAGCTCCCATGTTGCGCTTTCGACACCCTGATTCTTCCAAAGAACCTTAACCATCGGGATCGTCTTCCTCCGCAACACACGCTCTTGAGTCTCCAAGATTCGGACATGCTCTTCAACATACGAAAGATTGGGTTGCAATACGAGCACCGAATCAAGAACAAGCTGACCACTACGCAAACACTTCCTCAGTTGTCTCACATGAAACACATCGTGAACATTAGGGAAGGAAGCAGGCAAATCCAATCTATAAGCTGACGCTCTGATGCTCTCAACAATCTGGAAAGGTCCCACATACAGGGGATCCAACGTGTGGTTCCTTCCAAATCTCTTAACGCCAGGCGTCAGAGAA
Source organism: Dactylorhiza incarnata (assembly GCA_033032865.1). Classification (NCBI taxonomy): domain Eukaryota; kingdom Viridiplantae; phylum Streptophyta; class Magnoliopsida; order Asparagales; family Orchidaceae; genus Dactylorhiza; species Dactylorhiza incarnata. Next base: position 21,874,956 of record JAWHQI010000008.1, on the reverse strand, counting down.
ACTTTCAAGAACACTAAGTCTCCGATGACAAACTCTAGATCCACCCTTCTCCGATTAGCGTACTTCTCATAACTCTCCCGAGCAATGTGAAGCTTCTCGCGGATATGAGTCACTACAACGCTCATCTCATCCAGAGCTTCTGGGCCTAACAACGGACTCTCACCAATCTCGGCCCAAAACAACGGAGTTCAGCAACGCCTCCCATACAGAGCCTCAAAAGGGGCCTGTAGGCTTTCCTGATAACTGTTATTATAAGCGAACTCCATCAATCCAAGACGCTTGCCCCACGCTCCTCCATGATCTAGAATATAGCACCTTATCATATCTTCCAAAATTTGATTTACTCTTTCTGTCTGACCATTGGTCTGGGGATGGTAAGCGGTAGAGTATATAAGGTCAGTGCCCAACGCACCCTGCAAACTCTGCCAGAAATGAGACATATACCTTGAGTCTCGGTCCGACACAATGCTCACTAGAACATCACGCAATCTGATAACTTCGTCCAAGTAAAATTCTGCAAATTTCTCCATCGAATACCTGATCTTAAAAGGCACAAAGTGAGCACACTTTGTCAAACGGGGGATTTCGGTAAACCAGTAATGAAGTCCATTGAAATACTCTCCCACTTCCAGCTTGGAATATCCAAAGGGTTCAGTTTACCTCCAGCCCTCTTATGATCTGCCTTAACGCGCTGGCAAGTAAAACATTCAGAACATATCTGGCTATATCATTCTTCATACCTGACCACCAAACGATCTGCTTTAGTTCTTTGTACATTTTTGTGGAACCAGGATGATAGGAAACATTTGAGCCATGCGCTTCACTACAGATCCTTGCCCGAATATCTTCCAACGCGGGAATACAATACCTACCTCGGTACTTCTAAGTATCACTATCATCGATTGAAAAGTCTACCAGTTCCCCTTTCTCAGTCCTACTCCGAAGATGCTGCAAGTCAGGATCTTCCTTCTAAAGCAGTCTTGTAAGGGTAATCCAAGAAGGCTCTCCAGCTTCTAAACTCGAAGGCGCGGCACTACTACCGTCTGAGATATCCATCAGCATAAACTCCTCCACTAAGGACTGCACAGATAGATTGAAGACATGCACGGTCTTTCTGCTCAAGGCATCAGCCACTACATTAGCCTTACCCGGATGATACAGGATATCAACTTCATAATCCACCACATACTCCAACCACCTACGCTGGCGCAAATTTAGCTCTTTCTGGGTAAAGACATACTTCAGACTCTTGTGATCCGTGAAAATCTTGAATGACACTCCATATAACAGATGTCTCTAAAGCTTTAAAGCATAAATCACTGCAAGAAATTCTAAGTCATGCGTAGGGTACTTCTTTTCATGAACATTCAATTGTCTAGACCCAAAAGCAATCACTTTTCCTTCTTGCATCAAAACACACCCTAGACCAATGTTAGATGCGTCCACATAAACAACATACTCTATTCCTTCGATCGGCAAAGCCAACACAGGAGTACTGCACAAACACCTCTTTAATTCTTGAAAGGCTTCTTCGCACTTATCGCTCCAAACAAAAGCGGTATTCTTCTGGGTAAGCTTAGTTAAAGGTGCCGACAGCACTGAGAATCCTTGAACAAATCTCCTGTAGTACCCAGCCAACCCTAAGAAACTCCTTATCTCCTTAGGCGTTGAAGGCGTCTTCCAATCCAACACAGCATAAATCTTAGCTGGGTCTACATTAATTCCATCCTTGTTCACTACATGACCCAGAAAGGACACCTGAGGAAGCCAGAACTCACACTTACTAAGCTTCGCATACAACTTGTGCTCTCTAAGAGTAGACAATACTAAGCGCAAATGCGTAGCATGCTCTTCAGCACTTCTGGAATATACCAACACATCATCGATGAATACCACTACAAAATGATCCAGAAAATCTTTGAACACTCGGTTTATCATGTCCATAAACGTAGAGGGTGCATTCGTCAAACCAAAAGACATAACTAGAAACTCAAAATGACCATAACGGGAATGAAAGGCAGTCCGGGGAACGTCCGACTTACGGATCCTCAACTGATGGTAGCCTGATCAAAGGTCAATCTTTGAAAACACCGAACTACCACGCAACTGATCAAACAGATCATCTATCCTCTGCAATGGATACATGTTCTTGATGGTCACTTTGTTTAACTCCATATAATCTATGAACAACCTCATAGAACCATCCTTCTTTTTCACAAACAACACTAGAGCACCCCATGGCGAAGAACTTGGTCTAATGAATCCACACTGCAACAGCTCATCTAACCGAGTCCGCAACTCTTCTAGCTCACACGGGGCTATACGGTACGGTGCCTTAGCGATAGGATGAGTATCAGGCTCAAGATCAATAACGAACTCCGCATCTCTATCAGGCAGAAGACCAGGAAGACTGATAGGAAAGACATCAGGAAACTCTCACACCACCGAAACTCCCTCGATACACGGCGAACCACTAACAGTTTCTAACACTGAAACAAGGTAAGCCAAGCAACCGGAATTTAACAGTTTTCGAACACATGCCGTAGAAATTAACGGGGAACTCTGGCATGGGGATCCAAAAATGCACATGGGATGACCATTGTCCATCACAAAGTCCAGACGCTATTCCTTGCATCGGATGACAACATCATAACTAGAGAACCAGTCCATACCCAAAATCACATCGAAGTCTTCTAGGTCCAACACCTTGAGATCAGCAACATCCATGAAATATTCTAAGAGAATGGGGCAACTTCGGACGCACTGGTTCGAGGATACCAAATCACCAGAAGGGAACTTAACGAGGAACAAATCGTTGCCCAGCTCAAGGGTCAAACGGTGACGCTCGATGAAAGTCCTTTCCACGAACGAATGGCTAGCACCCGAATCGAAAAGAACACGCACCCAACGATTCTTTACCATAAATCTCCCTATAAACGCGAAAAAAAACTAGTCTAATACAGCGAAACTAAAAGGAATCAAGACTTAATAGTTGGCTTAAGGTCTAACCTGCGATCACTTGGGTCGAAGACTGCGCTTGCTCCTAGGTTAACACGTTCAGCTTTCCTCTTCCTTTATCCTGATGCTGCGGCGGCGGCAAGGCTCGAAGCGGAACTGGCTGCAACGGGGGTTGAACTCGCGGGCATTGAAACTTCATGTGCCATTTTTGTCCGCATTGGAAGCAGACTTTCTCCTTGGTCCAACACTGGGACGCATCATGCCCCTTCTACTTGCACAACGGGCAGAGCACTTCTCCCTTCGGAGCACCCTGAATTGCCAGCACTCGCTACTGCTTTTGAAATCCTTTCCTCTTGAAACACTTTTCAAACGGATGGCCAGAGAGGCCACAGAAACTGCAGACCTCACCACCTCCTTTCTTCAATACTGAGCCAGGTGCACCAGAATTCCCTTCTTCTCCGGCCTTTCTCTTTCCCTTCTTCATTATTGATCCTCGATTCTTGGCATTTTGAATTGCCTCAACCTTCAGTGGTGCCTCTACTACCTCGGCGTACTTCTCCGATCTGTACGCACTGGCCAGCTGCTGGATGTCGCTGCAGAGACCACCTAGAAATCTCTTCACCCTACCTTCTTCTGAGGCCACCAAGGCCGGAGCAAACTTGCTCAACTTGCAAAACTCTATTTCATACTCACTCACCGAGAGCTGCTTCTGCTTCAGATGCAGGAAATCATTCATTAACTAGTCTTGTTCCACTTACAGAAGGAACTTCCTTATCAGCATCCCTTTGAAGGTTTCCCACGTACATCCTCCAGTAAGGTCTTCCTTCTCCCTCAACCACCAGCTCTTTGCGAGGCCCTTTAGCTGGTACACGACAATCATCACCCTTTGGTCCGCAGCGATCCCTGAATATGAGAACATCTCTTCAATGGTTATAAGCCAATGATCCAAGGCCACGAAGTCAGCTCGTCCGTCATACGAGGGAGGTCCCAATCTCTGAAAGTTCAAAATGAAGTTCATTTCCGGCGGTATTGCTACAGGGGGTACCGGGGGAGTAGGAGGGGTAGGTAAGGTCTGCTCTACTACGGGGGTAGGTAAGGTCTGCTCTACTACGGGGGCCTGCACCGCAGCTTGCTGCCTTGCACCGGCAGACAACAACGCCTCAACTTATGACTGCATCGCAACCATTTACCTCGTCAGAGCCTCATTGCTCTGGCGCAGACTCTCGATCAATGCTTCACTCTGCGCTCCGGACGACTCACCCTCCGACTGAGGAGTCGATTTAGTCGCGACTCACTTACGCACCATTTCTGCTTAAACGCATAAACCTACAATCAAAACTTAACCTTACACTAAGACTACTCTGCTTGGTTCAGAACATACATGTACAGATACTTGCTATTGCTACCACCTTGCTCTGGGATTTTCATGATGCTATGCTAAGTTTGGGGATGATACTACATCATCCCTCTTGACTCATGTGCAAGGGTCATGAATGCATGAATTTTCTTGTGTTCGTTTTGAAATCATGTGTGTACATATGTCATCATATAAATCTTTAGCTTTGCACGCGTGCTTATGCAATGCTATGTAAGGTAGGTTGTGCTATGCATTCTACTAAAGGCCTTAATGCGTGTTATGAGCGGCGTACACATGAAATATTATGTATCCCATACTACATAATATCGCATGTAACAAAAAGAAAATGTGCTAATGGGCATCCATGTGATGATGGTTATGCATACCATACTACATAACCATCACATGTTGCCACCTATGGTAGATTCATATACAGACACATATTATGCATCCCATACTACATAATATGCCCCGTATACTTCTTATCATGCTATGAGTGTAGTGTTCATGCTTCGACCAAGACGTACAGATGACACATCGGTGTGTATATGCAATGAAACCAAAACAACTATACTATATCAGAATTTGTTGCTCGACCGACTTGTCGAACAACCTAGCCTGATACTAACTGTCACAACCCGCATTTTCTCCGAATTTAGGAATATCAGAGTAAGAGAAAATACGCATCATGATGCCACATCATGCAGGAGACAACTGCAGACGCTCAGGCGGGAACCTATTACTTATTCAAATCAAACATGATTACATGATAATTCGTCATTTGAAATCTTTTATTGGGTTTGAAGTAAGAACTGTATCTCTCAGTTCGTGGATCAACTAGTTCACCGAGAAAACATATATAATTGCAGTGGAAAATACTTGATTTAGTTCACTTAAGGTCCTAAATGGACGTAATGACAGGACATAAAGTAAATGATATGCACATATCTAGGCGTAGTATAAGTATAGAAAATACCCTTAGGCGACTTTAAAGATAAGGATTTCAGTAAAAAGGAATGCAATGAGGATGAAAGAAAAGCCATTTTATAACTATAATGCACCTAGAATAAATCATTCCCAGAGAGCAAGATACACGAGATCTAAAAGTAGTGGCATTAGCTTGCAAGTAACTATAAAGTATCAAAAAGAGGCACAACGGGCGTCAACAACCTGACACTAACCCATTGGCTCCAACTAGCATGTCTGAACACCAGAAGAAAACTAACAACAACTACCTCGCAGCAACGGGGTAAAACAACAACTAAAACTCCCGAAGACTCCTGGCTATTACACTATCCGCTATGGCTCAGAACCTGAGGCATTCAATAAAACAAAGAACGCCTCAGCAAGGGATTTACAAGTGGCAGAAAATCAAGAAGTAAAGTAAATAAGGCATAAGGGATACCAACCCAGGCCAAACATACAGAAAAAAAAGAGAACTCCAAAGCAAAGAACTAAGCAATGCACCGAGTGCACCAAATATCAAAAAGAGGAACAAGCATGGTTAATTTATCTTGTAAATTCTATTTAAAGAGACTAATCAGCTCAAATTAAACGGGGGCGGTTACTATACTCTGCCACCCAAAGCCCAGGAATGGGTGGGGGTTTCTCTATCCCCAACTACCCAAACAAGGCTTACGGGGCCTCAGGACGAGCGTGCTGACCACCCCTAAAATGGCCACCGTGCAAGGCTTAACAAATCCCCACTGTCCCCCAAACACGACTGTCGTGCAAGGCTAAAGACAATGGTTCTTATTAAATAAATTTCAATTAAAATACGGGGCGTTGCCCGAAAAGAATAATCACCAGGATGCCCTAAGAGATAGGGTCACAACAAAGTAAACATTTCCCAACACTATTCATAAGAGAACCCATAAGTTATTTAATCACAACGGGTACGAGATTTCAAAGAGGAGAAGTAATCGGAGGCATAACTCAAGTACTAAGAAGTAGAGGGCATTTCTCGAGAATCTAAAGGATAAGAACATAGTTCTTGAGAAATCAAGGAGTGAGGTCATAAAGTTCTAGGGAAAACCAAGGGCAGAGTCAATATAGTTCTCGAGAGAAAAGAAAAGACAGAGAACATGACTTCTCGAGAATTAAAGGTAGGTAACAGGAGCTTCTCGAGAAATCCAAGGACAGGGTCACTCATTTCTCGAGAATTCCCAAGCAGGGACTATGCTTTCTCGAGAAAAACCCAAGGTAGGGACTATCATTTCTCGAGAATCTAAATGCAGGGATCAAGGTTTTCTCGAGAAATTACGAGCAGGGAGTATGAGTTTCTCGAGAATTTAAATGCAGGAAGCAGCAGTTTCTCGAGAAATCCAAATGCATGACTTGATTTCTCGAGATATTAGGCAGAAATCAGTTGTTTCTCGAGATAGTAAAGGTTGTACATGAAGCAGGGAGTAAGAGTTCCGATCGGGTGTTCCCACACCCCGACGTCGTTGCCGCCTCTCCCTGTCGTCGGACCTAGCAGTCTGTGGGAGGCATAGAGGACTCTTCTTCTCCGACCTAGTTCTTGTGCGCCAAGGCATAGGGTTCTCCTCTCGCTCGTGTGGACTTCCATAGAGGCGCCGATCGATTTCAGCGCTTGGGACTCAGAGGTTGTTTTCGGGATTTCTTCTTGGAGCATCTTGGTTGAGTATTGACTCAATCCCCTTCAGGTATTGCAATGTATTGCTCTTCCCTATTTCTTGATTCATGAAATCGCAAGTTCCTTGAACTGTTTAGGGTTATTCTTGTTCTTTTGTTTCTTCCGCTGCACACATTTGATGTGCTATTATCATTATGAATGGTATATAGAAAACCCAACAGTGGTATCAGAGCTAGGTTGCGATCTAATGCGTGTAAATCAGAAATTTTGAAGTGTTCTAAATGTCTGGATTTCTTCCTGGGTGTTTCGATTCCGATGAAGTGTTTTAAATTGGAACCACACCAGGAACACATGTGATTGCGTTGCGATTTCATTGTTTCTGAAATTGTTTCTCCATTGTAGTAACCGTCCCTCAAAATGATTTGTCAAATCAAATGTCTTGGATTTTGAATCTGACATTGAGAGACGAGCTTGTCTAATGCATAAGTGGAGTTATTTTGCCTGTGTTCAATGCATGTAAATCTAGAGATTTAGAAGTGTTCTAAGTATTCAGATTTAGCCCCTCTTATCAAAAGTGTTGATAATTTTAATTTTGTGCACATTGGGGATGCATTTGGTTTTTGAATGTTGTATTTCTATTTTGTGAATGTGCACCGTGATTAAATGTTAATCACAATGAAATGTTCATCGATTGTATAATAAAATCCCTTATCCAATATTAAGTATACGGATGCTTTCCGATGGATGACACTCTTCCTGCCTCGATCGATGAAGTGTGGGCTTGCCAAAGCGAGGTGCATTAATCTATCTTGGTAAAGGTGCGAGCGGATAATTGTGATATCCCACTGTCGACATCGGGTCCAACTTAACTAAGTGACCTCAAAGGTTGAGTGCCTAGAGGCATAGGGTTGGCATGCTCCATATGATGGATGCGAGTAAAGAGTTATTCACCAACCATACAAGAGTTGCATATTGATGCAACTGACAAATGTTGTCTACCTAAATAACCGCATTATGAGAGGAACGCCAAAGCGGACTCGCTATGTTGGTGAAATACGAATCTTGTCCACTAAGAGAGTAGCTCGCATAAACTCTCCGAATCGAAATTAAGGGTTGTCGATTTGATTAAAATAGTGGGAGATTTTAATAAGTCTTTATTAATATAAAATGAATTTTGAAATACAGTACTAAAAGTTTTGCAAATTTATTGTAGAATTTCCATGGCAAGTGGATCACACTCCACCTTTTCCTTGAGGGCTATCCTTGAGAAGGACAAGCTCAATGGGACGAACTTCCTTGACTGGTACAGAAACCTGAGAATTGTTCTCAGGCAAGAGCGCAAACTCTATGTCTTGGAAGGGGAAGCCCTTACAGAGCCGACCGGGAATGCTCAGCAAGCAGACAAAGATGCTTACAAGAAGTATCAGGATGATACCTTGGATGTGGAATGTCTCATGCTTGCTACCATGTCATCTAAGCTTCAGAAAAAACACGAGAGCATGTGTGGTTATGAGATAATCAAGCACCTCAAGAAAATGTTCGAGGGGCAAGCTCGGCAAGAGAGGTTTGACATATATAAGGCATTATTTCTGTGCAAGATGGGAGCTCGAGACTCAGTAGGGACTCACGTACTTAAGATGATTGGGTATATAGAGAACCTTGAAAGACTGGGTTTTCCCCTGGGCCAAGAGTTGGCCACAGATCTGATCCTGCAATCGTTGTCGGACAGTTATGAGCAGTTCGTCTTGAACTATAACATGAATGAAATAGACAAGACACTGCCCGAGCTCCTAGGCATGTTGAGAACTGCCGAAAATAATATGAAGAAAGTCAAGTCTGCTAGCCCCATACTGATGGTGCATAAAGGCAAGGGCAAAACTAAGGGATCCAAGAAGACGAAGATTGGATCTAAGTCTGATCTTGATCCCAAATCCTCTGCACTGAAAAAGAAAGGTCTGGCAAAGGAAGGAAAGTGCCACCACTGCGGTAAGGCAGGGCATTGGAGGCATAATTGTCCCATCTATATTGAGGATCTGCAAAAGAAGAAGGGAAGTGTGACTTCCACTTTAGGTATTTACGTTATAGAGATAAACCTTTCTGCTCCTTCATCTTGGGTATTGGATACCGGATGCGGTTCTCACATTTGTACAAATGTGTAGGAACTGAGAAGGAGAAGAATGTTGGGTAAAGGGGAGGTTTAACTGCGCGTCAGAAATGGAGCATGAGTTGTTGTCGTTGGTGTCAATTGTCTTTCTCTGCCCACTGGGCTTGTAATAGAATTAGATAACTGTTATTTTGTTCCAACCATAACTAGAAACATAATATATATTTCATTTCTTGACATAAAAGGTTTTTCATTTATAATTAAGAAAAATTGTTGTTCAATTTTTATGAATGATGTTTGTTATGGTGTAGCCCAATTGTTTAATGGTTTAAATGTTTTGAACTTAGACCATCCGATCTATAATGTAGAAAATAGTAAAAGACTAAAAATAAATAACTCAAATCCTACGTACCTTTGGCATTGTCATTTGGGCCAAATAAACGAGAAACGCATATCCAAGCTTCATAGAGATGGACTACTGGACTCATTTGATTATGAATCATTTGATAGATGCGAGTCATGTTTATTAGGCAAGATGACGAAAGCTCCTTTCATTAGTTGTAGTGAGAGGGCTGGTGATCTCTTGGGTATAATACATAGTGATGTATGCGGACCCATGAGTTCTATGGCTAGAGGTGGGTTCTACTATTTCGTTACATTTACTAATGATTTCAGTAGATACGGATACGTGTTTCTTATGAAGAATAAATCTGAAACCTTTGAAAAGTTCAAAGTGTTTAAGAATTAAGTAGAGAACCAACTGGGAAAAAGGATAAAAGCACTCCGATCTGATCGAGGTGGCGAATATCTGAGTGATGAGTTTCGTGATCATATGAAAGAGTGTGGTATTGTATCACACCTCACTCCGCCTGGAACACCACAACATAATGGTGTTTCTGAGAGGAGGAATTGTACCTTGTTAGACATGGTGCGGTCGATGATGAGCCATGTAGATCTGCCCGTTTCCTTTTGGGGTTTTGCTCTAGAGACTGTTGCTTTCACACTAAATAGAGTTCCAATGAAAACAGTTCAAAAGACACCATATGAGATATGGACTAGGAAGCGTCCTAGTATGTCGTTCATTAAGATTTGGGGTTGTGAGGCATACGTAGGATGTCAAATGCCTGACAAGCTGGAACCCAAATCGGATAAATGTTATCTAGTGGGGTATCCTAAGGAGACCAAAGGGTACTACTTCTACCTGCCGTCTGAGGGCAAAGTGTTTGTCGCAAGGACTGGTGTCTTTTTGGAGAAAGAGTTCTTATCCAGAAAAACTGCAAAGGTAGAACTTGAAGAAGCTCAAGAACCACAAACAATGAACGAATCGGAATTGGAACCTGAGCAAGGACTACAAGAAGTTGTATCTGGAGAGCCTGCTCAAGAAACACAAGTCCTACGTAGATCTGGTAGACCAAGATTTGAGCCTGAGAGATACGGATTTCTAATGTCTCAAATAGGTAATGTGTTGCTTATGGATCATGATGATGAGCCTACAACCTACCAAGATGTTATGAATGGACCAGACTCCGAGAAGTGGCTTGAGGCCATGATATATGAAATGAACTCCATGTATGCAAACCAAGTTTGGACCTTGGTGGAACCCCCTGAAGGGGTACGACCCATAGGGTGCAAGTGGGTCTTCAAGAAGAAGACCTACATGGATAGGAATGTACAGACATTCAATGGTCGGCTGGTGGCTAAAAGTTTCAGGCAAATTCATGGTATTGACTATGATGAGACCTTTTCCCCTATGGCCATGGTCAAGTCCATCAGAATTCAACTTGCTATTGCTGTGTATTATGACTACGAGATCTGGCAAATGGATGTCAAAATGGCTTTCCTTAATGGAAACCTCCTTGAGGAAGTGTATATGACACAACCCGAGGGTTTTGTATATCCATGTGAAGTCACTAAAATATGCAAGTTGAATCGATCCATTTATAGATTGAAACATGCTTCTCGAAGTTGGAATCTGCGTTTTGATGAGAAAATCAAAGAGTTTGGTTTCATCAAGAACGAGGATGAGCCATGTGTTTACAAGCGGATTAGTGGGAGCATTGTCATTTTCCTGATATTGTATGTGGATGACATACTGCTGATCGGGAATGACATTCCGACCCTGCAAGTAGTTAAGAACAACCTAGGGAGCTGCTTTTCTATGAAAGACTTGGGCAAAGCAACTTACATACTTGGTATTAAGATCTATAGAGATATATCGAATAAGTTGATGGGTTTGACCCAAAGTACCTACATTAAGAAGATGGTGAAGCGGTTCAGCATGCTTGAGTCCAAGAAGGGATTCTTACCCATGTCACATGGTATGAGTCTCTCAAAGGACCAGTGTCCTAAATATTTGGAAGATAAGGACCGCATGAAGTTGATTCCATATGCTTTGGCAATTGGATCAATCATGTATGCAATGTTGTGTATTCGACCCGATGTCTCAAATGCTTTGAGCATGATGAGCAGGTATCAGTCTGATCCTGGTGATGGTCACTGGATAGCTGTCAAGAATATCCTAAAGTACTTGAGAAGGACAAAGGACTTATTCCTTGTGTTTGGTGGAGAGTAAGAGCTCGTTGTAAATGGTTACACAGATGCTAGCTTCCAGACTGATAGGGATGATTCAAAGTCTCAATCAGGTTTTGTATTTTGCCTTAATGGAGGAGCTGTAAGCTGGAAGAGTTCCAAGCAAGAGACGGTTGCCGATTCTACGACTGAGGCCAAGTATATCGCTGCTGCAAATGCGGCGAAGGAGGCTGTGTGGATTAGGAAATTCATCAGCGAGCTTGGTATAGTTCCTAACATTGTTGGTCCCGTAGTTCTCTGCTGTGACAACAATGGTGCAATAGCCCAAGCTAAGGAACTTATATCTCATCAGCGCTCCAAGTACATACTTCAGCAGTTCCATCTTATTCGAGAGATTGTCCATCGAGGAGATGTGAACATTTGCAGAGTACCAACTGAAGAAAACACAGCTGATCCACTGACAAATCATCTTGCACAAAAGAAACATGATGATCATGTTAGATCAATGGGTATTTAATACCTGAATGATTGTCTTTAGTGGGATCCTTGTGGATTGTATGTTTGTTGGTTGTTTATTCATTTGATGAATTGTGTTATGTACTCTGTTTTTCATTTTACATTTATGGCAAGTTCTTATTGTTATGTCAATAGCTTCTATTTGAAAGATTAATTAACATAATAAATGCCCTTAGAATGTTTGCTTCCATAGGAGTTCAAGTACGTGACTTGAATGTGAGGGCCTATGTATAACAAGAAGCTTCATCCTTAAATGGTCCCTAGTCGGAGTATCATCTTAGAAGTTGAGGGGCAATGATGATACATTAAGACTAGCATGTGCGTTGAATGATGACCGGTTCATACAGGTCATGAAATTGTGATATCAAGTCATCACATGGGTACTTGTTAGTGAATAAGTTGCACTGGACAGACCTACCTTGAGACTACTTTGTGGATTGTTATATGAACGTGTCACAAGTAGGTCTCAACTGACAATGGTGTTTGTAGTTCTTTGACCTGAAGTCACAACATTCATCAAGTGAGGAAGAGCGTACTTTGATGTCATCTAATGTCTTCCTTGAGAAATGTTGATGATAAGGGTGGTTATTGGGTATGTTACGATTCATTTGGGTGTTTGGGTGTGGACAGATATGGGATTTGTCCTCCTTTATGATAGGAGTTACATCCGTGGGCCCCTTTATGGAATGAGACTGAGAAATGCATGGCCATGCTGGGTTGAGCCAATATGTGATATTGAGATTACCACTCTCTTAAGGTCTACTCTAGATCAAGAAACTAGGATTGAACAATTATGAGGGTGACACGGTCCATGCCTCTAGTTCTATCCGGATGTAAGGGACAAAGGGACATGACAACACTGATAAATTGGTCAAGACATGCTTGTTGAGTTATGAACTCTTATCGCTTGGGTAGCAATGTTGTATTGCTAGATGCCGCTCATTGTTTGTGAGACTTTTGTTTGATACGTTCAAGATGGAGACTGTTGGAGTTTCCATGGGGATCTGGAAGTGATCAAGCATCTAGTCTCACTGCCAACGCGATATGAGCTTATGGGGTCACACATAAGAGTGTTTGGAGAAGTGGGAGGAAGAATTGTGTTGGCATTACTCATATTGGATATTAGTGAAGGACCAATTCTACGACTTAGTGGAGTTGGGTCGAGTCAACTGAATGCTCCAAAGCTATGGTGAATATTGTATGGAGCGTGTTGGCAAGTCTTTGAGATGAGTCGTCGAGAATGTCTCGACGACCCTTACCTCAGTTCATCGAATGGATGAATCCATGTCGGCTCGATGAATCCATGTTGACTCGACGAATTAAAAGTTGATTCGACGAATCCTTGATTGACTCGACGAATCCGACAAAATCATTAACTCGATGATTTGAGTTGTACTTGACAAACTTATCATTACTCGACGAAATCATGACTCGACGAATTTCTGATTACTTGACGAAATCATGACTCGACGAATTTCTGATTACTCAACGAAATCATAATTACTCGATGAATTATGTCTGCTTCAATTCTGGTCATGGGTGTGAGGATAGTCTCTCTCTCTCGCCTGGGTATAAATAGAATACGATTCTTTACCCTAAATGAGCGATCTCTTTTGCGAATCAGAGAAGAGCGACGAAAGTGTTCCGTGATTCCAACGGAAGAGTTCCGATCGGGTGTTCCCGCACCCCGACGTCGCTACCGCCTCTCCCTGCCGTCGGACCTAGCATTCCGTGGGAGACGCAGAGGACTCTTCTTCTCCGACCTAGTTCTTGTGCGACAAGGCCTAGGGTTCTCCTCTCGCTCGTGTGGACTTCCGTAGAGGCGCCGATCGATTTCAGCGCTTGGGACTCAGAGGTTATCTTCGGGATTTCTTCTTGGAGCATCTTGGTTGAGTATTTGCTCAAACCCCTTCAGGTATTGCAATGTATTGCTCTTACCTATTTCTTGATTCATGAAATCGCAAGTTCCTTGACCTGTTTAAGGTTGTTTTTGTTCTTTTTTTCTTCCGCTGCGCACATTTGATGTGCTATTATCATTATGAATGGTATATAGAAAACCCAACAACACCACCCAATATTGATTGGGTCATGGTGTGTAACACCCTCCCTGTTACATAAAACATAGCAGTAAGTCCGGCCAGGACCCCACGCCATATTAAACGAAGAGAAGAGTGTGTTACTTAATTAGTTTCAAACAGTTAATATAACAACCATCTCAGCATATAGAGTCGTACAATGGAAGCATTTAATTTATTAAGTACAAACCAGTTTACAAAAACTTGTCCACTTACTAGCTAGGAATGAGTACACAAAAAGGGTCTTTACATAATATTTTTACATCAACTAGGTGGCTTCCAAACATCGGCACGAATTCTGGCCACACATGAAAAACACTAAACAAAAGTTTTGGCCTTCGAGGGCCAGCACAGCACAGCAGCAGGGGCTTCAGCCCGCTATTTCCCGCTAGTCTCGCCAGGACCTGTACAAACAAATCCACCAAAAGAGTGGGAAAACAGGTAACCGGTCAGCTTTAGCTGAACCAGATATAACAACCCCACCCCATGCCCGGGCGGTGGTACTCCTTCCCTGCAGGCAAGCAATAACAGCATATATTTCACAGGTGCATCTAAGCACCACATTGTGCTCTCAAGGCACATTTTAGCATACTCCCCGAGTTACGCCTCCACGCTAAGTCTTATTTCAACTTAGACAAACTATTTGAATTAGGATATACACACGAAGTTCCGTCACTCTTCCATAGCCCAGTGCACCGAGGGGCGACCTCTTCACCACCACTATGGGCGGGTTCGGATCAGCTAGGCCCGTGCTTAATCATCGCGATCAACTATGCACGATGCGGGTAAGCTTTCACCTGTGCCCGTTCCTCAAAGCGAGGACCTCCAGCTTCTTCTGCCACGCACCCAGACCTCAGGGCTTAGGTCACACATAGGCTCACACAATCAGCTCACTGGGAGCTGACGCCGGTGCTAGCACTAGCGCCCGACGCTAGTAATAGAACCTAGTTCTACTACCTTTTTCCGGGTATTGTCTGGGAAACCCCTCCAGGACTCCTTCTAGCACGTCTTAGTACTCAGAACCCAAAAAACACAGCATATATCACAAAGTCTTCTCTGGAAAGAAACAAGCAAGCATCACCAATCCAGACCAACCTATCCAGATGTGCTTCACACAGCATGCTTATGTCCGTACTTTGATTCCGGACTCTAAATGCAAATTCTTGTGGGGATAACATCAACCCACCGGAAGAACCCATCTACTAATTTGTAGAAGTCTTCCTAAGCATGCAAAAACAAAGGACGCACATGTCCAAAGATATAGGGAGGAGAATCGTTACCCTCAGCGCTCGTTTCGGTGCCATAGAACTGAGAGGGAATCGGCTGGAATCCTTTGAAATAGCTTCCTCTCCACAGAATCGATGGTGGCGCAAGCACGCAAGATCTCCTTCGCGGATTTGCCCTTGGCACAATGACCTTCAACTGATCTCCTTCCCTGATCTCAGCCCACCGCTCTCAGAAAGGCAGAGGATTCTCAGAAAATGAGAAGGAAAGTCGGATTTGGGTGCTTATATGGTTTTCCCGCTACCACCGGCCCTAGCCACTAGCGCCTGGTGCTAGCTCAGAGTCGTCACCGCTCTAATACACGGCCGTTAGCACTAGAGCAACCGCCTGCGCTAGCAATTATTGAAGAATCTATTGCGTTCAACACGTTCGTCGAAATTCATTCGTCGGGACACATTCGCCGAAAATCTACCACTAGCGCTAGTGCTACCGCCGGCGCTAACACGTATCGACGAATACTCTTGATGATTTCGTCGATACACACAAGTCCCTTCGTCGATATGCTACTTTCGTCTATAGAGCTACCGACGGCGCTAGCACTAGCGCCTTGCGCTAGCTCCTTAGCTTCAGCGCACTTGCAATTTCTTTGCACATGAAAATTGGGGTCTTACAATTCTTCCCCCCCCCCCCCCCCCCCCCCGTAAAAGAATTTCATCCCGAAATTCTAACAGTGCAAATAATCAAAAAGATACAAAATATGACTTGTACCTCAACGGAACAGCGCGGGGAACTCCTCACGCATGGTTTACTCGTGCTCCCATGTAAGCTCCTCATGACCGCAGTTGTTCCAGCGGACTTATGACCATCTTGATCAATTTATTTCGCAGCTGCTTGACATCAGTGTCTTCGATGCAAATAGGCATGACCATCATCTTCAGCCCATCATCGACCGACACCTGACTAGCCACAAACACTTGGCTAGGCCTTGGCTTAGCTTTCCTCAGCACCGATATGTGAAACACATCGTGCATGTTGAAACCTGCAACAGGTCTCTTGAGTTCGGACCTACTGGGGGTGTAGCCGGTGCTTACTTCTCCATCACTAAACTCTCTTGACGGTGGATGTGAGAATGTGAATAGACCCAAGGCTGAAGCGAGGAGGTCCCGCCACACACCCGGAAGATCTTAGAGAGCTTCCCCTCCCAAACCAAAGCTCAACCGGGCACCTTGGAGGGCACTAGCAGCCGACCAAAAACTAGCCTGGAGGAGAGGATTCTCTAAAATCGGATCTCCTCCAAGGTGCCCTTAAGGGTCTATTTATAGATTTTTCTAGGCTGGTCTGCAAATAACATGAATCCGCCTTTTAATTTTACTAGCAGCACCTTAAATTGCTCTGCTAACAGCCTAACTCCGCTGTTCCGAAGGGCTATATGCAGCCCACCAGGGGTATCAGGGTCATTTCCCCCTTAAATCATCCTGGGCGAGTGGTCCATGAGGGCACCACTCGCTGGGCATCCGCCTAGCTGGGCGAGTGCCCACGCCTCCGGGCGAGTGGTCCGTGAGAGCACCACTCGCCTAGCTCCTTCTCTTCTGCACCTTACCCCCACCAAACTGGGGGTACTTCCACCTCCTAGGCGGGGCGAATGATCGAGCTGACCCAGGTCTCGCCACTTGGCTTGAGGGGCCCACTCGGCGAATACGGGTTGTACACAATCCCCGCTCTTTGCGAGTGGTTACTACACTCGGAAAGAACAGTCCAACCCTGTATTCGGTGAGTGCTTGCTGACTGGACTTTCACAAGATTCTGTGGGTCCCACCGTTGTCCTATATATATCTCTTCATGTCAGAACTTCATGGAGCGTTGACAACCCTTGATTCGGAGCTTCTTCCTTCTCTTAGTCCCGCATTGATATCAATGTCTTCTCACAAGCCTTCCGCGAGACCCCTCTCGCGGGAGATGATCGAACGTCTGGCCGCGGCCCAAGCTGTAACTGCCCCCAAGGCAGCCAGATTTGCTCCCTGGCTCTTATCTAAATGGGATCCGAATGCCCCCTACGTCTCACTTCGAGCCAAGGCGATTCGACTGAATCGCCAGAGAGGCGAGACTGCCTCGGAATCCCCTGCGGGCACTCCTCCGGCGAGGACTCCAGCGGCGGATACTCTTCCGGCAAGGAACCCTCCGGACCTCGGGACGCAGGTATGAGGATTCCTCTCGTTCCTCTGTTTAGTTCCTCTCCTTACCCTGCCTTCGCTCTGACCATTCGCAGGGGATCTCGATGCCCGAGACCGGCCACGGGGCCGTCTCGAGCAGTGCCATGGTGCCACCTCCCCCGGGCGAGAGGCCTCCAGATCGGGACCTTGCTCCTCCACCTCCTCCGGGCGAGACCTCATTTCATTCCGGTAAGTTGTAACCCCTTTTGGATTCATCCTTCCTGCTGCTCGCTGCTGACCACTGTTTTTTGTAGCCCTCGACCCCAACCTTTCGCTGCGGGACTCTATTCCTCCGAGTTCCCCTGTTCGACCGAACCCCTCCGCGCTTGCGGACGAGCCGAGGGTATCCCCCCAGAAGGGATCCGGTCAGCAGGGCCGCGCGAATGATCCTGCGGATGCTCCAGCTCCTACCTCACAGCCTTACCGTCCAGGAAAGGGAAAGGTCTTACCTCCCGCCTGGTTGTTTGGAACGCACCCCCATTCGTCTCGTCCTTCAGGTCACCAGGACCCCACCCCAGGTCAGTTCACGCACCCGCCCCTATCGTACTCGCATAATTTATCACTACTGACCTAGTTGTGATTCCGCAGGCTATCGGGAAGCCTCCCCCTTTGACCCCTACTACGAGGGGGGAGAGGGGATGCTCTCGCCTCTCCCTTCCCCTGGGGATCTCGCTGACTTTCTGGGTGACTCCTCGGATCACGCGACCCTGAAGGATCGGATCTCGGAGGTTTTGGGGAAGCTCATCCACATCCAGCGAAACGTAGCCGGCCAGGTGGACGGCGTGCGACTGAGAGTCGCGCGTGAGTGAAAGGACCTCCATCGGGACTACTCGCGCATTCTCACAACGGTGGAGCGCCTGGGGGGCGAAGGAGGGGAGTTGTCTCCTGAAACACACGCCACGCGAGCCCGGGACCAACTCCAATTGGCTTCCCATGAGATCACCAATATACTCGCATATTACCGCCCGCGAATGCCCATGGAAGCTGGGTCGCGAAAGCGAGGTCGGTGGGTCTGGGAGAAGTATTGAGCCAGTCTTCATTCGCCCTTCTTGTAATTTTTCTGCTTTCTGTAGCGCGGATGCTGGACTTTTATTTCCGTTCGTAATAATCTTGTCCTGTGTTTTGCGAATGCTCTATTCTTCATTTTTTATTTCCTATATCTTGCTTGGGTATTGCCGAATGTTTTATTATTGCCGAATGCTTTCTGAACCTCTTTTGCGTAGTCGATGAGCGAATAGCCACATGGCATTTGTCATTACTGAGCGAGAGGGGTCGGCCCGGGTTCCGAGGCATCGGGAAGGCGCGACTGCTATCTGCACACCCGCTACCTCGAAAGCCCAAACGCCGTTTAGCCCTTCTATAAATAGGTCTTTCAACCACCGTATTAAATACCTTACCATCCGCTCCTTCTCTTTCCTCGCGCTAGCACTCGCGCTTCTCTCTTCTCTGCCGCTTTCTTATCCTTCGTCATTCGCGTCATGGGTGGTGATGCGGAAGGCAGAGCGAGGTGCGCCAGCGCGTTCGTCAACCACACCTTCGATTCATGCGACCTCTCCGACGAGGCTTACCTGACTGCGATCGCGGATTACATCCCGCCTGGGTTTGAGGCGCGAAAGCCCAGGCCGGACGAGCGCCTAAACTCCATCTCGTCCTGTGCTCTCGCGATCCCGCTAGAGTACTTCGAGGTGGGGTTTCGCCTGCCCATCTGGCCAGAACTCCGCCAGACCTTCAGATATTACGGAGTCGTGCCCGGCCAGCTCAACCCCAACTACATCGCCATGCTGGTCGGGTATGTGAGCTATCTGCGAGAAGAGGGGATCGAGTTCTCGCTCCCCGTCTTCCGCAAGCTCTACACCTTTCGTTGTACCAACGACATCTCGTTCTTCTCGGGTCTGAACCCGCTCAAGCATTACGGGCTCCCGAATAAGAATCACGACTGGGTTCGGCGCTTCCTTTTCGTCAGCGGGAACCTGGGGAATACACTTCTCGCCCCAGTGCAGGAGGAGGAGTCAACCTTCCGACCCCCGACCCTAGGGGGGCATGAGGCCAAACTCCACCAATACATCTTGGAGCACGGGATGGACCTCGTCTATCTCCGGCGAAACGTCAACTCGCTCCCGCTCATTCCGCAGGGCGAGGGTAAGTTTTCGGAACTTCGTTCGTTTCGATCTTGTGACTCTTATACCATTCGCTAAATCACTCGCAATATTATGTAGGCGTGCGTAGCTTTCCCCTGCATCCGCCGCGTCCCGCTGGGGCTTCTGTGTCTTTCGCACAGGCTGCAGTGGATGCCTGTCGGGAAGAACCCTCCTCCTCCAAGCCTAGCGGAAAGAAGCGGAAGCCTGGGGCGCTGACCTCCTCTTCTTCCAAGAAATCAAAGAATCCCCCCTCCGCCAAGGGAAAGGGGGTCTTGGATGAGGCCCTAGGGGCGAGTGCTCAGACTCAAACCCTGGGGGCGGGTGCGCCAGGCGAGACCACCCTTCGCGCGGGATCGTCGTTGCCGCCGCCTCCATTGCCCAGGGACCACCGGAACTTCCCCAGCGGCGAGAAGTACGTGGACCCCTCGGGGGCTCCCTTGGTAAAGTGGGACAGGAACGCCAACAGGGTCTCGCTCTCCACCCTTCATCCATCGTGGATAGAGAGCGACCTCGCGAGTGGTGAGGCCTATGCCATCGCGTATGCCCTCTACGGTCGGGAGGATGCTGAGGTTTATGATGCCGAGACGACTCAGGTCCTCGCCCACGAGACCGCCAGGGCCATGCTGCGGGCGCTCGAGCTCGCGCATATGTCTTTGCGCCGGAGCATCAAACTGGCGCGGAGCTTGGCGGAGGTTGAGGAGTCCAGGGCCGTCATTTCTGCCGAGGCGCAGGAGCTCAGGACGAAGCTGGCAGCTGCGGAAACCCTTCTCGCCCGCCGCCCCGTTGCGGAGGTATATATTTTCTTCATCACCGCGAGTGGCCTGTTGTCGATTGATGTACTTTCTTCTTACCACCTTTATTATTATTCTTAGGACACCACCGTTGCCGAGATGCTTCGTGCTTGGGTGGCTGGCCTTGAAGACGAAGTTCGGCTGGCCAAGGCCGAGGCCCAGCGGTCGCGAGAATCCGAGGTCTCGGCACTCGCCTTGGGGAGCGGGGGGCACTTCTACCCCCACCACGAGCTGGAGCAATTGATGCAGGAGAACGCCCAGAGCGCCGTGAAGCATGCGCTGCAGGTGTTGCGGCAGGCTGGGTACCTGAAGGAAGAGGCCGAATGCCTCTCTGCTCGGCAGGTCGTCCCCGAGCTCTTCATCCCGATCCCCTTCCCGGAAGATGAGGATGGCGAGCCGCGAGAAGACGCCCTCCTACCGGATTCAGGCGAGAGTGATAGATCTTCTGGCGAGAAGCCTGCCGACCCCTGAGCTGGACCGTGTTTTTTGTAGTCTTTTACTTAAAATCTTTTGAATGTAATCATGAGAGGGGCGAGTGCCCTTGAAATATATGTATATTGGCCACGATTTTTGTGCTCTCCATTTTTGTGCTATCTCCACTTTTTCTCATTTGTTGTTATGTCTCGCTAGGCTCACTATGACGTTAATTCTTTCTCAATCGCCGCTATATCTCGCTAGGCTCATTAGGACGTTTAAACTGTAGTGCAACCGCCCCGGCCACCTAGCGAATGCTCGAGGGTGACCTGGGCGTGTCTCTCCCTTTCGCTTTCCGCTGCCTCCCCCACTCGCACTTCCTTACCATTCGCCCAAACCGGGGTTTCGCTTAGGTAATCATGAAAGTGAAGTGAGGTCGTTTCTCCCGCGCGTGGTCAATGCGAGTGCTCTTGAGGTCACCCCCTGAGGATTTTGAACCTGCCACCGAGTGAGTCTTCGGACCTGCCAGCTAGATGAGAGCCTGGACAGCGGGTCTGCTCGGGGCCTTCTTTTCTTTCACATAGAACCTGCCTCCGAGTGAGCCTTCGGACCTGCCAGCTAGATGAGAGCCTGGACAGCGGGTCTGCTCGGGGCCATTTTCTCAACACCTTAGAACCTTCCACCGAGTGAGCCTTCGGACCTGCCAGCTAGATGAGAGCCTGGACAGCGGGTCTGCTCGGGGCCATTTTCTCAACACCTTAGAACCTTCCACCGAGTGAGCCTTCGGACCTGCCAGCTAGATGAGAGTCTGGACAGCGGGTCTGCTCGGGGCCATTTTCTCAACACCTTGGAACCTGCCACCGAGTGAGCCTTCGGACCTGCCAGCTAGATGAGAGCCCGGACAGCGGGTCTGCTCGGGGCCATTTTCTCAACACCTTGGAACCTGCCACCGAGTGAGCCTTCGGACCTGCCAGCTAGATGAGAGCCTGGACAGCGGGTCTGCTCGGGGCCATTTTCTCAACACCTTGGAACCTGCCACCGAGTGAGCCTTCGGACCTGCCAGCTAGATGAGAGCCTGGACAGCGGGTCTGCTCGGGGCCATTTTCTCAACACCTTGGAACCTGCCACCGAGTGAGCCTTCGGACCTGCCAGCTAGATGAGAGCTTGGACAGCGGGTCTGCTCGGGGCCATTTTCTCAACACCTTGGAACCTGCCACCGAGTGAGCCTTCGGACCTGCCAGCTAGATGAGAGCCTGGACAGCGGGTCTCCTCGGGGCCATTTTCTCAACACCTTGGAACCTGCCACCGAGTGAGCCTTCGGACCTGCCAGCTAGATGAGAGCCTGGACAGCGGGTCTGCTCGGGGCCATTTTCTCAACACCTTGGAACCTGCCACCGAGTGAGCCTTCGGACCTGCCAGCTAGATGAGAGCCTGGACAGCGGGTCTGCTCTGGGCCATTTTCTCAACACCTTGGAACCTGCCACCGAGTGAGCCTTCGGACCTGCCAGCTAGATGAGAGCCTGGACAGCGGGTCTGCTCGGGGCCATTTTCTCAACACCTTGGAACCTGCCACCGAGTGAGCCTTCGGACCTGTCAGCTAGATGAGAGCTTGGACAGCGGGTCTGCTCGGGGCCATTTTCTCAACACCTTGGAACCTGCCACCGAGTGAGCCTTCGGACCTGCCAGCTAGATGAGAGCCTGGACAGCGGGTCTGCTCGGGGCCATTTTCTCAACACCTTGGAACCTGCCACCGAGTGAGCCTTCGGACCTGCCAGCTAGATGAGAGCCTGGACAGCGGGTCTGCTCGGGGCCATTTTCTCAACACCTTGGAACCTGCCACCGAGTGAGCCTTCGGACCTGCCAGCTAGATGAGAGCCTGGACAGCGGGTCTGCTCGGGGCCATTTTCTCAACACCTTGGAACCTGCCACCGAGTGAGCCTTCGTACCTGCCAGCTAGATGAGAGCCTGGACAGCGGGTCTGCTCGGGGCCATTTTGGGAGCTTTCGGAGTTTTTCCTACAAGCTGCAGTATCAATCTCAAACACACATGTTAAACAGAATATTCTTATTTCAAAAACATTTTCATTACATAATTTCAGGGATAGAAACGTTTAAGATCGTCACCACTCCATGTGTGGCTGAGAGGTTGGCCCTCCACATTCTGAAGGCGATACCACCCAGACTTTAGTGCATCTTCCACGACATAGGGGCCTTCCCAGTTGGTGTTAAGTTTTCCCACTGCGGCGGACCTTCCAGCCGCGTCGGCCTTCTTGAGCACCAGATCTCCCTTCTCGAACTGCTTGACCCTGACGTGCTTGTCGAAATACCTGGCCATCCGCCGCTTGACCTCTTCTTGGCGAATGGCTGCCAGGTCCCGAGCTTCCTCGATGAGGTCGAGGGAGAGCTGCAACTCCATCTCATTTTCGGCTTTCCAACTTTCCTCTCTGCTTGCGGCGGCCTTTACCCGTGGTGTCATAACTTCGAACTCTATGGGGATGACGGCCTCACAGCCGTGAGAGAGCTTGAAAGGGGTCTCTCCCGTGGCGGTGTTGGGGGTAGTTCTTGGGGCCCACAAGACCGATGGAAGCTGTTCCACCCAATTGCCCTTCAAATTTTCCACCTTCTTCTTGAGCAGGTTCACAATGACCTTGTTTGCCGCCTCCACCTGCCCGTTGCTCCTGGGATGGTGAACGGATGCAAACCTGAGGTCTATCCCCAGCTGGCCACAGAAGCTGATGAATTCCTCGCTTGCGAACTGCGGACCATTATCCGTGACTATGGCCTGTGGAAGCCCATGCCGACAAATGATCTCCCCCCATACGAAGTTGCGGATTACCTGGGAGGTGACCTTAGCCAACTCCTTGACCTCCAACCACTTTGAGAAGTAGTCAATCATTACTAGGAGAAACCTCCTCTGCCCACTAGCCTGGGGGAAGGGTCCTACCAGATCTATCCCCCATATGGCGAATGGCCAGGGCGCCGTGATACTCTTTAGCCTCTGAGCTGGCATGAGCTGAAGCGGGGCGAACATTTGGCACTTCTGGCACCTCTTGGCGAAGGCTGCCGCGTCTTTACTTAGGGTTGGCCAGAAGTACCCCTGCCTCACTATTCTTGCCTCCAACATCCTACTCCCCGAGTGACTGCCGCACTCGCCGGAGTGGACCTCTTCCAAGATCTTTGGGACCTCCTCCTCTGAAACGCATCGGGCCAGGAGGCCCGAGAGGGTCTTCCGATACAAGTCCCCCTCGTGGAGCACGTAGTAGGCGGACTTATATCGGAAGCGCCTCTGGTCTGGGACTTCCTCTGGAAACTTTCCTGTTGCAAGGAAGGTGACGAAGGGATCCTTCCAGGAGAGCCGCTGCTCTACTTTCATGAGCTCCCCCTCTTCGATCGAAGGGCGGAATAGGTCCGTCAGGGTTCCCCCGGCCCGAGGACCGGATTTGGCCAACCGATCTGTCGGGGTGCTCTCCTCCCACGGGACGTGCTGGATGGAGAAAGTTTTGAACGCTCCCACGAGACCTCTCACTTTGGCCAAGTACCTTATGAGCGCAGGCTCCCTCGTCTCGAACTCTCCCCTGATCTGAGAGGCTATTACCATGTAGTCGGTGAGGACCTCCACGTCATGGACACCGAGCTCTTGGGCTAACCGTAGACCGGCGATCACCGCCTCATACTCCGCCTGGTTGTTGGTGATTGGAAAGTGTATCACTAGTGTCTGCTCGATCTTTACCCCTTGGGGACTCTCCAGCACCACCCCTCCTCCGAGTGAATTCTTGCCCGAAGCCCCGTCCACCAGCAGCTTCCACGGAACGTGACGAGGGGTTCCATCTTCCTTCATCTCGGCCACATAATCTGCCATGAAGTCAGCCACCACCTGTGCCTTCATGGATAGTCGAGGGACGAAGACAATGTTGAATTCACTTAGTTCTATTGACCATTTTGCGAGCCTTCCCGAGTGTTCCACTCCTTCGAAGATCTGGCGGAGAGGGTGGTCCGTCACCAACTGAATTGAATGGGCCTGGAAGTATGGCCTGAGCTTCCTTGCCGCGACGACTAGAGCAAAGGCCAACTTCTCCAAGATCGGGTATCTGAGCTCTGCTTCCCTCAGGACCCTGCTCACGTAGTAGACGGGCAGCTGCTTCTTTCCTTCCTCCCGAACTAGGATGGAGCTTACGGCCTCAGTCCCGACCCCGAGATATAGATATAGATCCTCCCCCTCCTTGGGACCTTGAAGCAGGGGAGCCTTGGTGAGTTGGCTCTTCAAGGCCTGGAAGGCCTCCTCGCATTCTTTTGTCCATTCAAACTTCTAGTTACCTCATAATGTTTTGAAGAAGGGGGAGCATTTCTCCCCGGCTCGGGAGAGAAACCTGCTCAGCCCTGCGAGTCTTCCGGTCAAGCGCTGAACTTCCTTGGCGTTCCGCGGCGACCCCAGCTCCATTATGGCCTTCACCTTGTCCGGATTAGGTTCTACCCCCCAAAGGGTGAGAAGGTACCCCAGGAATTTCCCCTTATTGGCCCCGAACACACACTTCAGGGGGTTCAAGCGCATCTTGTACTTGCGTAGGGTGGCGAAGGTCTCCTCGAGGTCCTGGATGTGAGAGTTCACGCACTTGCTCTTCACCATAAGGTCATCCACATAGACCTCCAGGTTCCTTCCCCTTTGCTCCCTAAACACCCGGTCCATCATCTTCTGGTAGGTTGCTCCTACGTTTTTCAACCCGAAGGGCATCATCTTATAGCAGTAGCATCCCTTCCTGGTGATGAACGAGACGTCTTTGACGTCTGGGGGATGCATCCTGATCTGGTGATAACCTGAAAAAGCATCCAAAAAACTCATCACAGAAAAACCGACGGCTGAGTCAACCAGCGCGTCGATCCGAGGCAAGGGGTAGCAATCCTTAGGGCAGGCCTTATTTAGTAATGAAAAATCCACACACATGCGCCAGCGGCCATCGGACTTTTTTACCATTATGACGTTGGAGACCCAGCCTGGGTACTGGATCTCCAATACAAAACCTGCTTCGAGGAGCTTTGCCACCTCCTCGTGGATGGGTCCTTCGAGCTTGCTGGCGAAGGTCTTCCTCTTCTGCCGGATGGGACGGGCTTCCAGATCGAGGTTGAGACGATGGCAAGCCACATCCGCCTCGATGCCTGGCATATCAGCTGCGCTCCATGTCAAGACATCCACGTTCCTCTGGATGCACTCCAACATCTTCACCCTGTCCTCCGGGCCGAGACTCCCGCTGATCCGCACCTCTCTCACCCTCCCTTCCTGGGTGAGGACTTCCATCTCCACCACCTCTTCTGCCGCCTCGAGCCGGGCTGGCTCTTCCCATTGGCCCTTTGCTTTTCGCCCTTCTACCCGGGCCTCTTCATCTGCGACTCCTTCCGCCTTCACCGGCTCGACCTCCTGCTCCTCCTGAGCGACCTCCAACAACTCGACCTCCTGCTCCTCACGAGCGACCTCCAACAACTCGACCTCCTGCTCCTCACGAGCGACCTCCAACAACTCGACCTCCTGCTCCTCACGAGCGACCTCCATATTCTCCTCTCGGGCATCGCCCTCTCTCCCTACTTCTCTCTTCTCCACTTCTGCTGGCCCCTCCGGCCTCTCCATCTCTTCATCCATCTTCTCGGCATCCGCCATCCATGAAATGGTGTTGACGGCAGTCACATAGCACTGCCTCGCCACCTTAGCATCTCCTCGGACGCGGATCTGGACTCCTCCACTATGGAGCATTAAGCACTGATGGTACGATGAGGGCACGCACCGGAAGGCGCTGATAAGGGGTCGTCCGAAAATGGCGTTATAGCTGCTCGGAGCGTCCACAATGACGAACCGGCAGTTTCTTGGGACTCCTCCTAGTGTCACCTGGAGACCAACACCTCCCTCGACCTCCTTCCGCTCTCCTGAGAAACCAAACAGCGGTCCGTCGGAGGCCTGCACCCTCTTCTTTTCCACCTCCATTGCATCGAAGGCCTTCTTGAAGATCACGTTCACTGAGCTCCCGTTATCTACCAGGATCCGGGAGACCGTGAAATTTTCAATTGCTGTCTGAATCACCAGGGCGTCGCAGAATGGATCCTCATAATCTGGCATGTCTTCCGATGAGAAGGTGAGCTTCTCCGAGAGGGGTGGGGTCTGGGAAGTCGACGCGACGTCCCTTCGGAACATCGCCTGGAAGCTCCTCTTGCGAGAGGCCTCTATCCCAACCCCTCCATGAATCACCCTGATTCCCCCCTGGTTCCTGTATCCGCCCTGTCCTCGCATCGGTCTTCTTCCGCCTCCGGGAGCATTTCCTCAATCCTGGCTTGCTTCCGCCGTGGCTGACCTCTCTCTCTCATCTCCAAGAACTCTGGGCAGGTGGCGGTCGCGTGACCTTCTTCCTGATGAAAGTCACAATAAGGCAACGCCACCCTGCCCCCTCTCCCTGCTCTTCCTCTTCCTCCTCTTGCTCCTCTGGCCCCTCTTCCCCGGCCTACTGCCATAGCTTGCTCCCTTGGGGGGTGAGGGGGTCTGGGACCCTGCCTCCACCCCGGATTCATTCCTCCTGCTTCTCTTCCTTGGTATCCTTCTTCCTGACCTCTCGCCGGTCCTTCCTGGTGCCTCCAGCCCAACCTGTTGTTGGGCTCTTGATTGCTCCAATTCCGAGGCGGTCTTTCGAACCCCTGACCCCTGGGTTCATCTCGCCTTCTTCCTTCCTGCTGCCTCACCTCAGGCTCGCTCATCTTTGCCAACCTCCTGTAGAACTCCGGGTTGGCCGCCTCCCCTTCAATCTCTTCTGCTGCTCGCTCCATCAATTCTTCAAAGGATGAGGGAGGTCTTCTTTTCAGGTCCATCTTGAAGAACCCGTCTCGCAACCCTACGATGAACGCCATCTGGAGGGTGAATCCCGGCACCTCCTGCACGAGGTGTATCTCCTCCTGGAACCTATCCACGTAATGTGCCAGGGACTCTCCCTCCCTCTGCCTGATCTTGAAGAGAGCCTCCGCATCCTTCTTCCTCTTTTTTGACGTCGAGAAACGCAGCCGAAAGCCTCGGCGCAGATCATCAAACGTGTAGATGGAACCCGCGGAAAGCTGGTGGAACCAGTCCCTTGCTTTCTTGTAACACCCCAAATCAGGTAGTTCCGCGAAGTAGGCGGAGTGGTAGTGCGGCACGTGAAGCAGGCTAGAATTCTCCCTGTCTGCTCTTAGCGCACGATCAGTGGCCTCATCGCGCACGACCAGTGATCGTGTGCCAGCGATCGTGCGTTAATTCAGAAGAGAATCGAGTTCTGTCTTGGACAGTGCGCACGACCATTTCCCTCTTCGCGCACGACCAGTGATCGTGCGCCAGCGATCGTGCGCTTATTCGCAAGAATTCAGAGTTCTGTCCCGGATAGTGCGCACGACCATTGCCCTCGTCGCGCACGACCACTGACCGTGCGCCTGTGATCGTGCGCCCTGTTTATTCTGTTCCGCGATTTTGAGCGGAGAAGAAGATCCGACCGATCAAATCTCTTGGAATTCGATCCAACGGCTGGGATTTAATGCTGGGGGGTCTTAGGGCTTTGGAGAGGGATTAAACCCTCATTATTTCATAGTGTTTCTCTCTCCTAGGCTAGAGGAAGAAGAAGGGGGCAAGGAAGAAGAAGAGGAGATTTCGCCATTGACGGAGCTCCGGAGCTCCGTTTCGCGAGCCGTTTCCAGATCCGGAGAGTGCAGCCCGGTGCGGTTCTTTCCCTCCGCGTAGAATCTCGGATCCATGGCGAAGAGGAACACGTCTAGGGTAACGATTCTTCCTCCCGAACTTTGGACTTGTATTTGTCCATTCATTCCTCTTTCTTTGCTTGCATGAGGTATCTCTTTCACCAAATGGGTGAAGTGTAGGATTTCCTCAAGTCCTTCGGGACTCCGGGTAGATTGTGTCCGTCCCCGGCATATTGCATGTAGAAAATCCGGTAGTCGTGCGGATTTAGGCATTTTGTGTGAAGCCTATTCGTGGCCGTGAGCCCGAATCGGTGATGCTTGATTTGCGACGTTGCATTTAGGTTAGACCTAGAATGCGTGCCGGAGAATGACTCCGTGAACTCACCTATAGTATTGCGGGAGTTAAGTGTAGGCGTCTTGTGAGGATCCCTACGAAAGCCCCATGCTTTGAGTTTTGGATGAAGGCAAACCTTCACCACGATATTGATGCGGAGCGTATGTACCTCCCTTGTTGAGAATTCGTGAAGCCTAGATCCTTGTAAAGGGGTTAGGTGCGTAGCGTATATTTAGTGTAGCACCTGAAAGTGCTAAACCCTTACGGGCCGAGGTGAAGCCGTACCCGCGTCGTGCGATAGATCGCGATGATTAGAGCACGGGCAAAGCTGAACCGAACCCGTTTCCATGCAGATCGGCGAGAGGTCCCTTCCTCATGAAGGCCGTGTGATCATGGGAGAGGTCGTGGAAGGTGTCATACCTAGACCGACCAAAAGCTCTTGTTTCCCACCTAAGGTTGTGACCCTTAGGGTGGAGTGTTGTGAATTTGATATTATGATTAGCCTCATGCGATTGCTTAGGCGGTTGTGGGGAACCTTCGGGTGAACCCAACCAACATCATGTGCATACCTAGGTTCCCTTCTTTTGATGCTCAACCTAGAAGATTGATTGTGCTTGAAACCTCACCTTGTGTAGTTGCACCTTCTTTATATTAGCACTTGCTAGTGTAGCTTGCTTGCAGGGTAGAAGCTCCGCCACCCCGGAAAAGGGGTGGGGTCGTTATAATTTGGTCAGCTGTGCTGACCGTTACTCTGTTTGCCACCGCTTGGTGGAATGTTCTTATGCAGGTGCAGGTGAGCCTAGCGGGAAATAGCGGGCGTTGGTCCTTTTGCTGTCCTTTTGCTGAGTTGGCCCTCGAAGGCCAGCCTTTTTCCTGTTTTCTCATGTATTGCCGGCCTGCGTGCCGATGTATGCTTTTTGGAGTTTTGTACATTGATTTGATGTAAGGCCCTAAGGCCGTAACTCTTATTTCTGGATTCATTCCTATGATAGTGGACATGTCTATTTGAATGGTTTAATTAATGCTTCCGCTTACGTTTTGTACTCTCGTTAGTTGTTACTTTTCTGGTTATCACCTTTTAACTCCTAGCTAGTGTGGTTTGTATGGCGTGGGGTCCCGGCCGGACCTGCTGTTATACTTTTTGTACTGGCAGGGTGTTACAATTTGGTATCGGACTTAAGGCGTCGATCCGTAGTTTAGCGAATTCGGGACGAATTCCTTTTAAGGGGTGGTGCGCACGGGCTGTGCATTCACCTAAAACGACAAAAACTAATAAGGATGTCCACTTAGGAATGAAAAAAAAAACATACTTGTTTGCGGAACCTGAGCGTTCCAGGATTGATGTTTGATATGTTTAGGGTCACTAAATTGTGCCTTGCATGATTATAGGTGACTAGAAGTGCTGCGGGGCGGTCTCAACCCCGTAACACCGCTGAAAGTAGTGGGTCGGCTGAGGTGCCAGCGACCACTCCTTCGGCTGAGATGATCAGAATGGTCGCAGAAGCAGTCTTCGCGATGATCAATGCTCAACCGCAAAGGCTTGCACAGCCTGCTACGCCTACTACAGATGCGGCCCCGGTAATTGAACCTGCAGTGGAACCTGCGGTAGCACCGAGGGTTGATGCCCCTGTGCCAGTAGCTGCAGTGGAACCGGCGTTAGCACCGAGGGTGGAGCGTCAAGTTGCGCAAGTAGTTGCGGGGCGAGCGCGTGACCAACAATTAAAGCACTTCTTGAGCTTTAATCCTCCTACCTTCTCGGGATCTGAGTCCCCAACGGTGGCAGAAGACTGGTTGTCAAGAGTTAGAAGAACTCTGAGGGCGACGGCGACGGACGAAGCCATGATGGTCACCTTAGCCACTTTCCTTCTTGACGGAGAGGCTGTGCTGTGGTGGGAAGAGCAGGAACTGCACAAGTTCGGCGATAGAGACATTACTGAAATAACAATGGCTGAGTTTTCAAAGTCGTTCCTCCAGCGGTTTATCCCCTCTGCCCAACGCATTGCGTTACAAAACCAGTTCCTGAGGTTAACTCAAGGTGATCGCTCCGTTGACGATTACTTACATGAGTTTACCAGACTGAGTCGCTATGCGGGGGCATTGGTGGAGGATGAGGAGACGAAGACGAATAAATTCTATGAAGGGCTTCGGGACGAGTTGAGGCTGCTCCTTGCAGGCCCTATGACGTTTGGCTTCCAAGTGATGGTGCAAACCGCCAGATCTTTGGAGTTGGACATGAAGAGGGTACAAGCAAAGAGTGTTGTAAAGAAACCCGAGTTTCATGCGCCGGCCTCTCAGTCCAAGCCGGACTTCAGAAGGAACAAGCGGAAGTTCAAGCAGGCGGAACCAGCTTCTTCGAATGTTTCGGGAGCCACGACCGCGCGGACTCCTATTACGTGTTTCACCTGCGGGAAGGTGGGACACAAAGCTGCGGTGTGTCGAAGTGGTCCCCCAAAGGCGGCAAATCGAGCGGTGGATTATGCTCGGGCTGCGGAAAAGGGCAAAGCGGCAGAGTCTTCGGCCTCCCAACACATTCCGACTCAGCCGAGAGTCTATTCGCTTGGCCAACAAGAAGCTATACGACAAACCGATGTCGTCACAGGTACGAATTAGAAGTTAGCTTTTACAGCTATGTATATGATTCTTACTGTTGTACGACTATATGTGTTATTTGTGTACAATTAGGTTTCGTCCTAATTTTCAACTATCCGGCGAGAGCTCTATTCGATACGGGTGCATCGCACTCTTTTCTGTCTGAGGACTTCGTGGTGCGAATCGGAGTGCCGTCTACCTTTGTAGAGGATAGATTGGAAGTAGTGCTACCCAATGGATCTCGAATGAGTGCGGATAGGAAGAGCCGTGTGAAGGTGCGAATCGGAAGTCAAGATTTCGACTTGGAAGCGTCGTTACTACCGTTAGCTGAATTCGATGTGATCTTCGGCATGGACTGGCTCTCGGAGCAGCGAGCATGCATAGATTGCAATACAAAGGAGATCACTCTGGGAACGAACACCGACGATGAAACCACATTCGCCGGTATGCGAGGAGCGAGCAAGACGCTGATGTCTGCTCTCCAGGTGGTTAAGGCGGTGAGAAAAGGCGCCGAGTTGTTCTTCACCTTGTTGGAGGCTTCGGAGCCAAAGCCCAGGTTGTGTGATGTCCCAGTTGTAGCGGAATACGCCGACGTGTTTCCTAACGAACTCCCTGGGGCTCCGCCTCATCGGGAGATTGATTTCTGTATCGAGTTGGTGCCAGGTGCCAAACCTGTGGCCCGCTCACCATACCGAATAGCGCCAAAGGAATTGGCAGAGTTGAAGGTCCAATTGCAAGAGCTGCTAGAGCAAGGCTACGTACGTCCAAGTTCTTCGCCTTGGAGTGCACCGGTCCTCTTTGTGAAAAAGAAGGATGGGAGCTTGCGTCTATGTATTGATTATAGAGAGCTAAACAAGTTGACCGAGAAAAACCGATATCCGATTCCTAGAATCGATGATCTATTCGACCAACTGATGGGGTCGACGGTTTACTCCAAGCTAGACCTAAGGTCCGGCTACTATCAACTGCGAATAAGGGAATGCGACATTCCAAAGACAGCGTTCAGTACCCGCTTTGGGCACTTTGAGTTCACGGTAATGCCGTTCGGTCTATCCAACGCACCGTCGGTATTCATGGACTTGATGAATAGGACATTCCGAGAGTATTTAGATCAATTTGTGATCGTCTTCATCGACGACATTTTGGTATACTCTCAGTCGGAAGAGGAGCATGTAGGGCATCTGCACGCAGTCCTGAGCACCTTGAGGAGGAGTCAGCTATATGCCAAGTTCTCCAAGTGCGAATTTTGGCTACCGTCAGTGGCATTCCTTGGTCATGTTGTTAGTGGCGAAGGAATTGCAGTTGATCCGTCGAAGATAGAAGCGATCCAAGCGTGGCCTTTGTTGAAAAACGTAGCGGAAGTCCGAAGTTTCTTAGGACTTGCCGGCTATTATAGGCGCTTTGTGGAAAACTTCTCGAGGATCGCACTTCCTCTCACAAAACTGAATAGGAAGGATCATAAGTTCGTTTGGTCGCCCGAGTGCGCACGAGCTTTTGAAGAGCTAAAGAGCCGTCTGACCACGGCGCCCATTCTATGCTCGCCACAAGGTACGGAAGGCTACGAAATATATAGCGACGCCTCAGGAAGTGGTTTGGGTTGTGTCCTAGTGCAGTTCGGGAAGGTAATTGCCTACGGCTCCCGGCAACTGAAGGTTCACAAGAGGAATTACCCGGTCCATGTTTTGGAGCTAGCGGCCGTGGTTTTTGCCCTCAAACTTTGGAGACACTATCTATATGGCGTGAAGATCGATATCTTTACCGACCATAAGAGCCTCAAGTACTTACTAGACCAAAGGGAGTTGAACATGCGCCAAAGGAGGTGGATGGAGTTCCTTGGGGACTACACCTTCGATATCAAGTATACTCCCGGTAAAGGAAACGTAGTTGCAGACGCGTTGAGTCGTCGGGCTCCCGCACAAGCAAATTGGATTTTGATGCACGATGAGCGTCTAATCCGTGAGCTAGAAGAGATGGAGATCATATGCATTGATAGGAGAACGTCTACTTCAGCATGCTTGAACTGGACGGAAGTTCACTACGACCTTGCCGACCGAGTTCGACAAGCATTGGAGTTGGACGAGAGCTTGAAACGATACAAAGCGGAAACCGTTGAAGGGTTAAACGCTGATTTCTCCTTCGAAGACGACCTTATGTGGAAGCAGGAAAGGTTATGCATCCCAAACGTTGGTACTCTACGGGCGGAATTGATGTACGAGGCTCATCATACCAAGTACTCGATCCACCCGGGGAGCACTAAAATGTTTATGGATATGAAGAAACTGTTCTGGTGGCCGGGCATGAAGAAAGACATTGCCCTTTACGTAGCCAAGTGTCATACTTGCGCGTTGGTGAAAGCGGAATGTCAACGTCCCGGCGGGTTTCTGAAGTCCTTGCCGATTCCGGAATGGAAGTTTGATGATATTTCGATGGATTTCGTGCACGGATTGCCGAGATCGCAACATGGAAACGACGCCATATGGGTGATCGTGGACCGTTTGACAAAGGTATCACACTTCATTCCGAACCGGAAGGATGATTCCGTAGAGAAGCTAGCAAAGCTCTATGTGGATAGTATCGTGAGACTGCACGGTGTCCCTCGTAGCATCGTCAGCGATCGTGACGGGCATTTCACATCGAAAGATTGGAGGCTTATCCATGAACTGTTGGGCACAAAATTGAAGTTCAGCACGGCCTTCCACCCGCAAACGGATGGACAGACCGAGAGAACCAACAGGACTATGGAGGATATGCTCCGAATGTGCGCTCTAGACTTTGGAAAGAGGTGGGAGGATCACCTCTATATGATCGAATTCGCCTACAATAATAGCTACCAAGCCAACATAAAGATGGCTCCCTTCGAGGCCCTCTATGGTAAGAAGTGTCGTACGCCGTTGTCGTGGGCGGAAACGGGCGATACTAAGCTATTGAAGCGAAAGGATGTTGAAGAAGCAACTTCGACGATCCGGGCTATACGCTAAAGGCTATTGGTTGCCCAGGATAGGCAAGCAAAGTATTTCAACGCCAAGCATAGGAACTTAGAGTTTGCCGTCGGTGACCGGGTTTACTTGAAGATCAAACCGTTCAAAGGGGTATCAAGGATTCGACGCTTGAAAAAGCTCAGTCCGAGGTACTTAGGACCGTTCGAGATCGTGGAGCGTGTTGGTGATGCGGCTTATCGGCTTGCACTATCTGCAGAGCTGAGCGGTCTGCACGACGTGTTCCACATTTCAGTGTTGAGGAAGGCAGTGCAAGAGCCTACTCATATCGTTGCGGTCGGCAAAGTTCCGGTTGATAGTGGGTTGTCGACGAAAGTCAAGCCTTTACGCATCGAAGATACCGAAGTAAAGCAGCTGCGGAACAAGTCCATTCGGATGGTAAAAGTCCGGTGGGATAACTGCGGTCGAGAGGAGCTCTCTTGGGAGAGAGAGCAAACGATGCTTGCGGAGTATCCCGAGCTATTTCCATCAGGTAAAGTATAACTGTAATTTATGCTATTACTGTTTCCTGGATTTCGGGACGAAATTCTTTTAAGGAGGGTGGAGTTGTAACACCCCAAATCAGGTAGTTCCGCGAAGTAGGCGGAGTGGTAGTGCGGCACGTGAAGCAGGCTAGAATTCTCCCTGTCTGCTCTTAGCGCACGATCAGTGGCCTCATCGCGCACGACCAGTGATCGTGTGCCAGCGATCGTGCGTTAATTCAGAAGAGAATCGAGTTCTGTCTCGGACAGTGCGCACGACCATTTCCCTCTTCGCGCACGACCAGTGATCGTGCGCCAGCGATCGTGCGCTTATTCGCAAGAATTCAGAGTTCTGTCCCGGATAGTGCGCACGACCATTGCCCTCGTCGCGCACGACCACTGACCGTGCGCCTGTGATCGTGCGCCCTGTTTATTCTGTTCCGCGATTTTGAGCGGAGAAGAAGATCCGACCGATCAAATCTCTTGGAATTCGATCCAACGGCTGGGATTTAATGCTGGGGGGTCTTAGGGCTTTGGAGAGGGATTAAACCCTCATTATTTCATAGTGTTTCTCTCTCCTAGGCTAGAGGAAGAAGAAGGGGGCAAGGAAGAAGAAGAGGAGATTTCGCCATTGACGGAGCTCCGGAGCTCCGTTTCGCGAGCCATTTCTAGATCCGGAGAGTGCAGCCCGGTGCGGTTCTTTCCCTCCGCGTAGAATCTCGGATCCATGGCGAAGAGGAACACGTCTAGGGTAACGATTCTTCCTCCCGAACTTTGGACTTGTATTTGTCCATTCATTCCTCTTTCTTTGCTTGCATGAGGTATCTCTTTCACCAAATGGGTGAAGTGTAGGATTTCCTCAAGTCCTTCGGGACTCCGGGTAGATTGTGTCCTTCCCCGGCATATTGCATGTAGAAAATCCGGTAGTCGTGCGGATTTAGGCATTTTGTGTGAAGCCTATTCGTGGCCGTGAGCCCGAATCGGTGATGCTTGATTTGCGACGTTGCATTTAGGTTAGACCTAGAATGCGTGCCGGAGAATGACTCCGTGAACTCACCTATAGTATTGCGGGAGTTAAGTGTAGGCGTCTTGTGAGGATCCCTACGAAAGCCCCATGCTTTGAGTTTTGGATGAAGGCAAACCTTCACCACGATATTGATGCGGAGCGTATGTACCTCCCTTGTTGAGAATTTGTGAAGCCTAGATCCTTGTAAAGGGGTTAGGTGCGTAGCGTATATTTAGTGTAGCACCTGAAAGTGCTAAACCCTTACGGGCCGAGGTGAAGCCGTACCCGCGTCGTGCGATAGATCGCGACGATTAGAGCACGGGCAAAGCTGAACCGAACCCGTTTCCATGCAGATCGGCGAGAGGTCCCTTCCTCATGAAGGCCGTGTGATCATGGGAGAGGTCGTGGAAGGTGTCATACCTAGACCGACCAAAAGCTCTTGTTTCCCACCTAAGGTTGTGACCCTTAGGGTGGAGTGTTGTGAATTTGATATTATGATTAGCCTCATGCGATTGCTTAGGCGGTTGTGGGGAACCTTCGGGTGAACCCAACCAACATCATGTGCATACCTAGGTTCCCTTCTTTTGATGCTCAACCTAGAAGATTGATTGTGCTTGAAACCTCACCTTGTGTAGTTGCACCTTCTTTATATTAGCACTTGCTAGTGTAGCTTGCTTGCAGGGTAGAAGCTCCGCCACCCCGGAAAAGGGGTGGGGTCGTTATAATTTGGTCAGCTGTGCTGACCGTTACTCTGTTTGCCACCGCTTGGTGGAATGTTCTTATGCAGGTGCAGGTGAGCCTAGCGGGAAATAGCGGGCGTTGGTCCTTTTGCTGTCCTTTTGCTGAGTTGGCCCTCGAAGGCCAGCCTTTTTCCTGTTTTCTCATGTATTGCCGGCCTGCGTGCCGATGTATGCTTTTTGGAGTTTTGTACATTGATTTGATGTAAGGCCCTAAGGCCGTAACTCTTATTTCTGGATTCATTCCTATGATAGTGGACATGTCTATTTGAATGGTTTAATTAATGCTTCCGCTTACGTTTTGTACTCTCGTTAGTTGTTACTTTTCTGGTTATCACCTTTTAACTCCTAGCTAGTGTGGTTTGTATGGCGTGGGGTCCCGGCCGGACCTGCTGTTATACTTTTTGTACTGGCAGGGTGTTACATTTCTCCTTCAGGGTGGTTGCGAAGAGTCGGCATTGAAAAGCATCTGTCATGGGAAGGATTGAGGTCATGTCCTCAAACCACTGCAGGTGCACGACTGGATCCTCCTTGCCGGTGTAGTAGGACATCTCCGACCCACGAAACCCCTCTGGCACTGGGGCCGAGAGGATCATCTCGCAAAAGGGGCTCCCTTCCCCTGTTCGGCGAGTGGTCTTCTCGCGCGGGCCCAGCTCGCACACCTCAGCACTCGCCGGACTGCTGAATAGCTGCCGCCCCGGGAGATCTCGCTCACTTCCTTCTGCTGGCACCTCCTTCCCCGGCCGCTGCCTTGGTGCGTTCTCGCCAATCTGCAGGGGTGGAACCACGGGGACCGCCGGGGTCTCGCACTCGCTCCTTGCTGCGAGAACTGTTTGCAGGACCTCTCGCTTGAACTTCTCAAACATTTCTAGCCATTCCCCTGTCGCGGGTGGCTGCGAGTGGCCTGAGTCAGAACCATTCCCGCCATCTCCTGTCATCGAACCTAATTCAAGATTTTCCTTCACCGGCTACGGTCCACGCTCACCGCACCAAAAATGTTGAAACCGGCAACAGGTCTCTTGAGTTCGGACCTACTGGGGGTGTAGCTGGTGCTTACTTCTCCCTCACTAAACTCTCTTGACGGTGGATGTGAGAATGTGAATAGACCCAAGGCTGAAGCGAGGAGGTCCCGCCACACACCCGGAAGATCTTAGAGAGCTTCCACTCCCAAACCAAAGCTCAACCGGGCACCTTGGAGGGCACTAGCAGCCGACCAAAAACTAGCCTGGAGGAGAGGATTCTCTAAAATCGGATCTCCTCCAAGGTGCCCTTAAGGGTCTATTTATAGATTTTTCTAGGCTGGTCTGCAAATAACATGAATCCGCCTTTTAATTTTACTAGCAGCACCCCAAATTGGTCTGCTAACAGCCTAACTCCGCTGTTCCGAAGGGCTATATGCAGCCCACTAAGGGTATCAGGGTCATTTCCCCCTTAAATCATCCTGGGCGAGTGGTCCGTGAGGGCACCACTCGCTGGGCATCCGCCTAGCTGGGCGAGTGCCCACGCCTCCGGGCGAGTGGTCCGTGAGAGCACCACTCGCCTAGCTCCTTCTCTTCTGCACCTTACCCCCACCAAACCGGGGGTACTTCCACCTCCTAGGCGGGGCGAATGATCGAGCTGACCCAGGTCTCGCCACTTGGCTTGAGGGGCCCACTCGGCGAATACGGGTTGTACAGTGCAAACTGCTCAACTCCATCGAAAGAGAGAGCCGATAGGCAGCTTTGCCAACACGCTGCAGTATCTCAAATGGTCCAAGGTATCTTGGACTCAGCTTTTTCAAGCGTCGAATCCTGGACACACCCTTGAAAGGCTTGATCTTGAGATATACTCAGTCGCCCACGGCGAACTCAACATTCCTGTGCTTGGCGTTGTAGTATTTTGCCTGCCTATCCTGCGCCACCAACAATCGCTCCCGGATTGTTCGAATAGTCGAATTTGCATCTTCGACTTCCTTCCGCTTAAACAGCTTTGTCTTGCCAGTCTCCGCCCAAGCCAAGGGAGTATGGCAAGCTCTACCATAGAGGGCCTCGAAGGGCGCCATCTTTATACTTGCCTGGTAGCTGTTATTATAAGCGAACTCGATGATGAAAAGATGATCTTCCCACTTCTTACTGAAATCCAGGACGCACATGCGGAGCATATCCTCTAAAGTTCTGTTAGTACGTTTAGTCTGTCCATCCGTTTGAGGGTGGAAGGCAGTACTAAACTTCAATTTTGTACCCAATAACTGGTGGATTTGCCTCCAATCTTTCGAAGTAAAGCGCCCATCTCGGTCACTTACGATGCTATAGGGCACACCGTGCAAACGTACAATGCTATCAACATATAGCTTTGCTAATTTCTCCACTGAATCGTCCTTCCGGTTTGGAATAAAGTGGGCTACCTTCGTCAAGCAATCCACGATCACCCAAACAACATCATTCCCACTCTACGATCTCGGCAAACCGTGCACGAAATCCATCGAAATGTCATCAAATTTCCATTCCGGTACAGGCAACGACTTCAGGAACCCACCAGGTTTCTGACATTCGGCCTATCTCTGATACATTTCGACGAACGGTCGTCCTTCCAGTTTCATAGAACATAGCAGTAGGTCCACCAGGTTTCTGACATTTGGCCTAGCATTGATACATTTCGACGAACGGTCGTCCTTCTGGTTCCATAGAACATAGCAGTAGGTCCACCGATTCAGTGGAGAAATTAACACCCTCCCTATTACATAGAACATAGCAGTAGGTCCGGCCGAGACCCCACGCAATATTAAACGAACAGAAGAGTGCGTTACTTAATTAGTTTCAAACAGTTAATCGAACAACCATCTCAGCATTTAGAATCATACAACGGAAGCATTTAATTTATTAAGTACAAACCAGTTTACAAAAACTTGTCAACTTACTAGCTAGGAATGAGTACACAAAAAGGGTCTTTACATAATTTGTTTACATCAACTAGGTGGCTTCCAAACATCGGCACGCAGGCCGGCCACACATGAAAAACAGTAAACAAAAGCTTTGGCCTTTGAAGGCTAGCACAAGACAGCAGCAGGGGCTTCAACCCGCTATTTCCCGCTAGTCTCGCAAGAACCTGTACAAACAAATCCACCGAAAGAGTGGGAAAATAGGTAACCGGTCAGCTTTAGTTGACCCAGATATAACGACCCCACCCCATGCCCGGGGCAGTGGTACTCCTTCCCTGTAGGAAAGCAATAGCAGCATATATTTCACAGGTGTATCTAAGCACCGCATTGTGCTCTCAAGGCACACTTTAGCATACTCCCCGAGTTACGCCTCCACGCTAAGTCTTATTTCAACTTAGATAAACTATTTGAGCTAGGCCATACACACAAAGTTCCGACACTCTTCCAAAGCCCGGTGCACCGAGGGGCGACCTCTTCACCACCACTATGGGTGGGTTCGGATCAGCTAGGCCCATGCTCAATCATCGCGATCAACTTTGCACGATGCAGGTAAGCTTTCACCTGTGCCCGTTCCTCAAAGCAAGTCCCTCAAGGCCCTCTAGCTTCTTCTGTCACGCACCCAGCCCCCAGGGCTTAGGTCACACATAGGCTCACAAAATCAGCTCATTAGGAGCTACTGCCGACGCTAGCACTAGCGCCTGGCGCTAGTAATAGAACCTAGTTCTGCTACCTTTTTTCCGGGTATTGTTTGGGAAACCCCTCCAGAACTCCTTCTAGCACGTCTTAGTACTCAGAACCCGAAAAACACAGCATATATCACGGAGTCTTCTCTGACAAGCAACAAGCAAGCATCATCAATCTAGACCAACCTGTCCAGATGGGCTTCACACAGCATGCATATGTCCGTACTTCGATTCCGGACTCTAAATGCAAATTCTCGTGGGGATAACATCAACCCACCGGAAGAACCCATATACTAATTTGTAAAGTGTTCCTAATCATGCAAATCAAAGGACGCACATGTCCAAAGATATAGGGAGGAGAATCGTTACACTCGGCACTCGTTTTGGTGCCATAGAACTGAGAGGGAATCGGCTGGAATCCTTTGAAACAGCTTCCTTTCCACAAAATCGACGATGGCGCAAGCACGCAAGATCTCCTTCGCGGATTTGCCCTTGGAACAACGACCTTCAACTGAACTCCTTCCCTGCTCTCAGCCCACTGCTCTCAGAAAGGCAGAGGATTCTCAGAAAATGAGAAGGAAAGTCGGATTTGGGAGCTTATATGGTTTCCCGCTACCTCCGGCGCTAGCCACTAGCGTCTGGCGCTAGCTCAGAGTCAGTACCTCTCTAATACACTACCGCTAACGCTAGAGCTACTGCCTGCGCTAGCAATTATCGACGAATCTATTGCGTTCAACACGTTCGTCGAAATGCATTCTCTAGGACACATTCGTTGAAAAGCTAGCGCTACCGCCGGCGCTAACACGTATCGACGAATGCTCTTGATGCTTTCGTCGATACACACAAGTCCCTTCATCGATATGCTACTTTCGTCTATAGAGCTACCATCGGCGCTAGCACTAGCGCCTGACGCTAGCTCCTTAGCTTCATCACACTTGCAATTTCTTTGCACATGAAAATTGGGGTCTTACATGGTGATGCCCTAATTGGGCCAATTTAGCCAATAAGTGTTATTTTGATCAAAATTGGGGAAAAGTTGACTTTGGTCAATTTGGACCAATTTTTAATGATCTCATGATGGGGATTTTGGGTCAATTGGGTTCCTCATTATGTTCTAAGCCTAGGGGTGAAGTCAATTTCATGTCTTGGGGGTCAATTGGACCCATTAGGGAATGATTGGCTTATGTTGACCTAAGTTTGACTTTGGTCAAATTGAACCAATTAATGACCCCATAATGGGGCTTTTGGGTCCATAGCGCTCCTTTAAAGGTTTACCATCTAGTGGTAGGGTCAATTTGGTCATGTGAGTATGAATTGAACCCTATTGAGTTGAATTGTGCTATATTGACCTAGATTTGACTTTGGTCAACTTGGCTAAATTGGTTGACCAAATGATGGGGTTTTTGGTCAATTATGCCTCCTTTAGGGTTAGGGACATGGTGGTGTGGTTAATTTACAAGTGTAAGTTCAATTTGAGCTAATTTGACCTAAGTTACATGCCTCCTATAGTGGACCACATGTGAGTTCACTCAACTCAATGTATCCTAAGGTCACTACCTAACTCAAACTCACCTCACTCACCACATGTCCTACTCTGATTGACGTTAAGGAGTCTAATAAGAAATGGGATGTGTGTGTGTGTGCGTGCGTGCGTGCGTGCGCACGCGCGTGTGTGTGTGTGTGTGTGTGTGTGTGTGTGTGTGTGTGTGTGTGTGTGTGTGTGTGTGTGTGTGTGTGTGTGTGTGTGTGTGTTCTATAATGGCTTCACTTTAGATCATTCAGTAGATCTATATCGATTATGGTGGTTGGACAACATTTCTGGTCTTGGATTGATATATTTACACATATGTTATGAATAAAAAACATAAATTTTAGTCAATTATCTCATATTATTGTTTTTGCCACGGCCAAAAACCTTGGCTAATACTTATGTATTTGACACGAATTAGGAATTGTGGCTAAAATATTAGACACGAATTAGACAACTGTGGCTAATATTATCTTATTAGTCACGAATTCGATAAACCGTGGCTAATGTTTTTTTCCACGAATTAAGCATTTGTGGCTAATACTTGCTTATTAGCCACAATTAGGGGTCGAGACTAATACTTAATTATTAACCACGATTTTTGACCCGTGACAAAAAAAGTTTGGCTAAAAGTCATTTTTTTAGTAGTGGGATCACACTTTTTATTTCACTTTATTATTCCCTGATTATAGGCAAGTGCATTGAGTTTCATTATCATATTGGGCATCTATTTAGATGTCATCACATTAAGAGGATAGAGAGGACCCCTTAGGCATTCACCCTCATATGGATACAGGCTTCAAGGGTTTTCTTTGGAAAATTTTAAAAGGGGTCAAAATTTAATTTTGTGGTGCTCGCCGGACTTGATCAACAACAACACTCGAGCCTTTATCTCACTATAGTGGTGTCAGCTACATGGATCTTTTGTCACCATTGTGCCCTATCTTTAGTCATAATCTCACTAATGCCTAAGTACACATGTCGAGCATGTTTTCGTCATACCTTATTAAATGAAATACATATAATTGTAACTAAAAATTTGTGAGCATCTACGAGAAATTATAATTTCATGGCTGATTTCATCAGCATGGCTTATATTTTTCGATGTAGATTTATTTCCTGCATCTTTCAGGAAATGGAGATTTCTTATAGGGCATGGCTGCAACAAGGAATCCGTGCTTTGTCCAACTACCTATCACAACCCAGAGTTTCCCACTTCTCATTTACATTTCAGACTTATCTTGGAGGAGCTTACTCGGGTCTTGGTTATTCACTGACATGATAATAGCAGAGCATTTTTCAGATCGATGTTCGGACTTTCTTGTCACAAACTATATTACATTCTCGATGGGGTCATGGTCTTTCCACTCTGGAAAGTTGATGCAAACTTCGTTGCAACAGCACACTTTTATTTTATGTTTTACTCGCAAATGTATCACACATGCTTTACCGCACATTTATTTATTTCGCGTGCATCTTGTTTTTTATGATCGTGCATGTACTCATATATTTTATATCGCGCACATCGATCGCACTCGTTGATATGACTTATTAGTGTGATTGTCCAATAAGACCTTGGATAAAAGATTCGTCAAATTAGGTAAGAAGATAATCAGGGTAATCATAAAATACTAAAATGAAGCATCTAGTTTTTCATTTTCAAAAATATTAAAATGTGCATTGATTTGTAAACTCTAAGAAATCCTATATTTTAACACCTATTAAAGCCTAATTAAAAGTTAAAACTAACACTTACTCAAATTAGATTTCTTTCTCTGTTCGTGCTCCTGCCCAACTTCGCGCTCCCTCGACGACGCCCCAATCCCGTCCATCATCAACACCGCCGCCTACCGAGGCATCGCCAATCGTGGACGACCAC
The DNA here is from genome assembly GCA_033032865.1 of Dactylorhiza incarnata. Lineage (NCBI taxonomy): Eukaryota > Viridiplantae > Streptophyta > Magnoliopsida > Asparagales > Orchidaceae > Dactylorhiza > Dactylorhiza incarnata. The sequence continues at coordinate 21,831,223 of JAWHQI010000008.1, read as the reverse complement.
TTTACCTTTAGACACCCAGCCTGACACCTTCGCCTGATCGAGCATCCAACGCCTCTATGTAGCAGATTATACTTGTGGTCATCTAATAGTCATTGATTAAAGAAGCCTGTATGTACCCCTACACTGCCATATCTCATGTGGCCAACGAATATATAATAAGATGTATATAAATATAGGAGGGGAGGGATTGCAGAGTGGATGAAATGAATGTAATAAAGATAGTTTTTTTGTTCTTGTAGAATAGCTCGTCCCCTTCATCTCTGCCCCTTGATTCGTCTCTCTTCTCCGGCCTTCCCCCTTCTATAGGCCTTCTTCTAGTGTTCTTCTTCCTCTTCTAGCGTCGGCGATATCTCCGGTGAACTTGTAATGATTTATGATTGTGGAGGCATTGGGGGTGCAAATCGAGAACGACATTGAGGATGACATTGAAATCACCAGCATTAAGTCTCCTCCAACTACAGATTTCTAGAATCAATTGGACTCAAAGCAAGAGGGAATTCAACTTCTTCAAGAAGATTTGGAGGTATTGAAGCCATTTTATTAGAAAGGATGTATTGGTTCTTTCTGTGAAGACCATTATTTCTCACACTTTCATCCAATCAAGTTGCAGGCATGCCAACAAAAAATGATTTTAGGAAGGAATTGGATGCGCGCCACAATCAAAAATCCAAGCAACTATCAGCTCTTCAACACAAATCCAACACCTGGTTCATTTGTTTAAAACACAAATGATCAAGATGAGTCAAGTTGTCTAACACTCTTTTGAAACAAAAAGGCCCCATTCGTTTGGATGGAATTGGAATTGAATATTGATGAATATTGTGGAATTAAATATTGGTGACTAATTCCAATTCCAACGTTCGCCTAATAAATAATATTGTTGAATATTGTGGAATTAATCAATACTTTTGTTCGTTTGTTGATGCGTGTCGGCAAGTGCACCGGTCGCTGTCAAGTAAAAATTGTGGAGAATAAATTCCCCGGATGTCGGTCTCTTGAGGAATGCAGGATGGGTGAACGAATCGCGCAGTGATGATTGTTACACAAGCGTTCAACAAACACAAAGAGGGGTTTTTGGTTGGTTTTCCTAATCTTAGCAATAACAAAAGAAATGCGGGTCGAAAAACACCGCTTCGCAAAGTGAAGTGGATGCAACGGCCGCGATGCCGTGCTTCGTGAGGCGGATGAATTGAACTCAAGTGCGAGAGGGTGAGGGTCGCAAACACCTCTTCACAACCGCCGTTAGCTCTTGCTAACGCGGGTCAAACACCTTGCGTGCGGGCGCGAGTGAGTGAATGAGAACGGAGTGAATCACAACCAAACCATGAAGAATAACAAAGACACATTCATTTAAACAAATAACATCTCAATATTCGAGTTTTACAAGGTTCAAAGAGTACAACGAGGAAAGAGGAAAGAAATAACCGATGTTGAAGACTAGCGGCCGTTCACGGCCGGAATGGTAGGTTGTCGGGCTACCTCCGGACTCGGACGGACAATGCTTCCGGCGTAGAGAGCTGTCACGATCTCCCTACGTGCTCCGTCGTCTTCGACTTTAGGTTTCTTCTTCTTCTCACCGAGCGGAATGAAAGAATGCTTGCTTGGAGGCTTGCGGACGATGGAGAACACTCACGGACAATGGAGGAGGTCTTAGAATGGATGGAGGAGGCTTCCCTTTGCGTAGGAGATGAAGTGGAGGCGTCCCAAGGTGGAAATCGGCGGCGTACGGAACAGGAATCCCGCTCCCGGCATGAACGATCCGCCCTAAAATCGCAACAGGCGTTTAAATAGGCGCTGGATTAAATACTGCGCACGATCATTGGCGCACGACCAGTGGTCGTGCGCACTGGAATTCTGCGATCGTGCGCACTGCCTGGGTGGAACCTGCAAGATAAGAAATTATAAAATAGAATGTTCGCACGACCAGTGGCGCACGACCGGTGGTCGTGCGCACTGGAGTTGATGGTCGTGCGCACTGGAGCAAACAGAACTCGGAAATTAAATGGTAAGTGCGCACGAGCAGTGGCGCACGACCGGTGGTCGTGCGCACTGGTGTTGGTGGTCGTGCGCACTGCACCAAACAGAACTCGTGAAAAGGGTTAAGTGCACACGATCAGTGGCGCACGACCAGTGGTCGTGCGCAATAGAACCGGTGATCGTGCGCAGTGTTCCTGTGCAGAATTGCACCGGGAACACTTGCACGACTCCTATTCCAGCATAACCACAGATCTAGCCACTGAAAGTGGCACCTAACAGCACAAGAATACTACTAAAGACAAAAAGCACGAAAATCACACCAAAGTGGGCCAAGATGTGCACCTAGCATGGATTATCAAATATAAACTAAAACAAGGCTAAAGTGCGGAGAAATGACTAAATAACGGCCCGGATGAGTCCATAAATGTGTATATGATCAGGACTCATCACACCCCCAGACTTAACTGTTTGCGCGTCCCGAGCAAACGAATCCGGCGGAGCGTGAAAACGATAATTGACATAGAGAATTACACAAAGGAGTACGGTGCGAAGTAACATACGCATGCAAGTAGAGAATTTAGTAGAAGGAGATTCTAGATATGCTAAATAATTTACAAGAGTATTAAAGCGTAATTAAAGATTTAGATGTACTCAATTGGTGAATTATGAAGAATTTGACGATCATGCCCGGTATGAAAGTGACGAGACACTGAGGCGGGTGTTGCAAAAGATCGGGGCTTAGGAATAACTCCGCTGAAATCCATCAACGTCGTGAACCATACGCTCGCCCGGTCATACTCTCTCCACGGCGCTAGCAAACTCGCAAATCAAATCAGTAGGACTTATAGGATTAAAACGAGGCTTAGGTTACGGTATGATATTCAAAGTTAAACACGGTGGCTACGCAACCCAAGTGAGCTAACGGAACGCTGCACCATACAAGACCAACGAACAATGCTCGTGTGACACACCCCCAGACTTATCATGAAAACCAGGTGTGCACACGGCCTACTTCACAAATACCAACAGATTTTCTGTTTTTAGCTCGGGAGGATTTTTTTTCAAAATACTCTTTTTTTTTCTTTTACATATTTTACTTCTTTTATGTAACCCCCGGTTGGTTCAAAATCAGCAGACAGAATTTATTTTTCCTTCATAACACAAGGATTCCACACTCCACACAAGTTTAGAATTATGAGCGCAGTTAAAAACATTTTGGTTGCGGGAGTAGGATAGGCTTCAGGCTTTGGTGGATGAAGAGGAGCTGAACAAAGGATTGGTAGGCACAAAATTGGCTTGCAAAGGTGAATGAAATGGACATGGAATAACAAAGCTCAAACTAGCCAAAGGGTGGCCCACATCATGTTTGACTCAACGAGTAGCTCTCACCCATGCTTCGAGAGTCGCTAGGGGCAAGTTCTTAGCCCACGAGAAAGATAAACCTTTCTCCCGACTCGAGCAACACACGACTAGCAATCGCACACACACAACACCGGGTTATCGTCAATTCCATACAAATTCACCACTTGAGTATATTAAATCTAAATTTACGCAGAAATACTAAACTTAAATTAGATGCATAAAGAAAATCTTGTTCTACACAAATTCTACCATAGCATGCGAAGTAACTAGAACACTACATGAGTCAACATCGCACTCCAAATAATAATTCCTACGTTAACAACCTATTTCATACTCCAACCAAAATTGTTTACAACGGAACAACAACAAAAAGATAAGCGCGCACTCAAGTGGGTGAAAGGGTGTGTGAAACATGGAAAACAACGATAATGATAAGATAAATAAGAATCAACCTTCTAGTATGCGGTGCACTCGTGCACAGTGGATAACAACAACCGCTCCCCCAGACTTAAGCTAAACAATATCTCTAGAAATTTGAAGCAACAAGAGGGGAGGAAGTGTTACCCAATGCTCAGAAATGAGCATACCAGACGATTGGCGTAAATAATCAAGAATAGTCCGCAGCATCCGCTCCATCGAACACAAAACCTGCAAGCACAAACTCAAAGCAACAAAAGCAGATACAAAAGCTGAACTAAAAGAAGTTAGATAAAAAGAAATACGAAAACAGGAAATCTGGGTTGTCTCCCAGTAGCGCTTTCATTTAACATCCTTAAGCTGGACCAAATACCTGTATTAGCAGTGTTTATAAAGTGCAAGAATTAAAAAGAAAGAGTTCTCAAAAGTAGTTCACCACAGCAAATAAAACACACATCAACTAAAAGCGCTCTTATGGTGTGCTTCTCCCGTAGCACGTAGGCGGGAGGTGAAGGCTTTAGGGCCAGCACTGGTATTACCCAATGCTCCCCTAACCTCCGCCACCTTGCCACGGAGAGCGGCAGCACGAGCGTCGCGCAGAAGTTTTTCCTTTTTAAGTTTGGTGACAGTCGGAGACTGCCACCGTTGAGAGTTCTCAGATTTTTCCTCCTTAGAATCAGGTGGCGTCACTTCCGGCATCGTGGTGACTACCGGATCGGCCCAGGAGATGGAGCGCTTAGATAGTTTATTACATGATTCACCATAAGAAGATAAATAATCAGCAACCCTAACTACATTCACGTCAACGTTTTCCGAACTGCCGTCTTCCTCCTTCTCGGAGTCGAATTCTTTCCGGAGGTCGACCTCTTCTTCCTCATCCGATTGGAGCTCCTCCATTCCTCCTTCACATGTTTCTCGAACATGTATCTTTCCTGCACAGCTTAGAAATTCATCAGAAATAACGAGAGGGGGCGGAGTGAATGTTTCAGTTGTGGCTTCGGGACAAGTGGGCTGCTGCAACATATTGGTTAGGGAAATGCACCCCGTAGCAAAATCAAGGGTAGCACCGCTCTCTTTCAAGAACGGTACGCCCAAGATAGGAATGGACTGGTTTTCCCGCGGCCCCAAAACCTGAAAATCAGCAACTACAGTTGTCCCCTCAACCGTCACCTCCACATTCTTTACTTCCCCCTCGGATTAAATAACAGTACCATTGGCAAGCACAAGGGATTTCCTTTCTTCCGTGTTCAAATCCAGTTGTAATTTGGCTACATCTTGCAACGCAATAACGTTGCGGGAGGAACCGGAATCGCATAAAGCTTTTGTTTCAACCTTATTGATGGAACAAGAGATTACCAGCTCACTCGGATTGGCATCTACCACATCCCCCAGACTCTTCCCTTGATCAATGGGGTTCTTCTCCGTGTTGCTGGGAAGGGTCCCCTGCGAACGCTCGGTTAGCGCTTGGGCCAATTGGCCCAACTGCGTCTCCAAGTTTCGCATAGATGCAGTTTGATTTACCATATTTGAATTAGCTGCTAGCATGAATTTCTCCATCATCTCTTCTAAATTACTCTCCTTTTGGGTAGGGGGTGCTTGGTTATAATCCGGGTGCGGCGGCCTCGGTTGGCTCCCGGAGGCGTAAGCATCGTTTTGATGCTGCCCCGGTGCCCATCGTTGGCCAGGTGTGTTTGGATTCCACGAGAAGTTCGGGTGACTTCTCGCTCCCGGATTATAAGCATTATTGAAAGGCGCCCCCTAGGCTGATTTCCTACATAATTAACAGATTCGTTCAAGTTCAAGTGTGCGAAGTCACCTGCCACGTTGTTCCCCGAACACTCATACGCGTGGTGGCCTCCGCCTCCACATCCCTCGCAGGTAATGACAGCAGCAGTAGCGGATGGTGAGGGGAGAGAGTCGACCATGAAAAGACCTCGGCCGCTTCTTGGAGCATTTCTCCCTGCAGTCCAGAATGTACTGTGGGAGGCAGTGTCGCGCAGAATTCGAAGGGCTTCTTCAGGAGTGTGGTTCATCAAGGTGCCACCCGCCGCAGCATCGATCATTGCCCTGTAGTTGGGCTCGATCGCGAAGTAGAACAATTCAACCACATTCCATGGTTGGAGCCCGTGGCCAGGGCAACGGCGAAGGAGATCGTTGAGGCGCTCCCATGCTTCAGCAAGGGTCTCTTGGTCAAGTTGGCGAAATGTGGCGATCTCCCGCCGCAAGCTTACAATCTTATCCACAGGGTGGAATTTAGCAAGGAACTTGGATGCGAGGGCATCCCAAGTTGCAGCAGTCCCGGGCGGAATGGAGTGGAGCCACACCTTTGCTTTGTCGCGGAGTGAAAAGGGAAACAGTCTAAGCTTGACCGTGTCGTCAGCAATCCCTGCGTAGCGGAAGGTTCCGCAAATATCAGAAAACTCCGCCAGATGCAGATGCGGATCTTCGCTGGCCAACCCCGAGAACTGAGCGTTGTTCCGGATGATGTTTAAGATCGCTGGCTTGATCTCAAACTGATTATTCATAATGTTTGGCCCGAACCCCGGAGACACACTCCCAGCAGTTGGAGTGGTGTAGTCCCTCATCGTGCGGGGTCGAGGCCTGACTGCCTCCTGCTCAATCCCAGGCTGATGTTCCCCCACGCCGGGCATTCTCGGATCAACATCATTTGGGTCTACCTGATCACCCATGGCCGCTTGTACAGCCGCAGCGCGCCTTTGCGCGCGAGCAGTTCGTTCGATTTCTGGATCAAAAGGTGCGAGTTCACCTGCGACCTGCCTCTGCATGAAATGTCAAAAACAAAAAGAAAAACAAAGAAAATAAAAAACAACTGCTCGTATAACGAAAGTCACAACACAAGACGAAACACGCCTGCATTCCCCGGCAATGGCGCCAAAAACTTGATGCGTGTCGGCAAGTGCACCGGTCGCTGTCAAGTAAAAATTGTGGAGAATAAATTCCCCGGATGTCGGTCTCTTGAGGAATGCAGGATGGGTGAACGAATCGCGCAGTGATGATTGTTACACAAGCGTTCAACAAACACAAAGAGGGGTTTTTGGTTGGTTTTCCTAATCTTAGCAATAACAAAAGAAATGCGGGTCGAAAAACACCGCTTCGCAAAGTGAAGTGGATGCAACGGCCGCGATGCCGTGCTTCGTGAGGCGGATGAATTGAACTCAAGTGCGAGAGGGTGAGGGTCGCAAACACCTCTTCACAACCGCCGTTAGCTCTTGCTAACGCGGGTCAAACACCTTGCGTGCGGGCGCGAGTGAGTGAATGAGAACGGAGTGAATCACAACCAAACCATGAAGAATAACAAAGACACATTCATTTAAACAAATAACATCTCAATATTCGAGTTTTACAAGGTTCAAAGAATACAACGAGGAAAGAGGAAAGAAATAACCGATGTTGAAGACTAGCGGCCGTTCACGGCCGGAATGGTAGGTTGTCGGGCTACCTCCGGACTCGGACGGACAATGCTTCCGGCGTAGAGAGCTGTCACGATCTCCCTACGTGCTCCGTCGTCTTCGACTTTAGGTTTCTTCTTCTTCTCACCGAGCGGAATGAAAGAATGCTTGCTTGGAGGCTTGCGGACGATGGAGAACACTCACGGACAATGGAGGAGGTCTTAGAATGGATGGAGGAGGCTTCCCTTTGCGTAGGAGATGAAGTGGAGGCGTCCCAAGGTGTAAATCGGCGGCGTACGGAACAGGAATCCCGCTCCCGGCATGAACGATCCGCCCTAAAATCGCAACAGGCGTTTAAATAGGCGCTGGATTAAATACTGCGCACGATCATTGGCGCACGACCAGTGGTCGTGCGCACTGGAATTCTGCGATCGTGCGCACTGCCTGGGTGGAACCTGCAAGATAAGAAATTATAAAATAGAATGTTCGCACGACCAGTGGCGCACGACCGGTGGTCGTGCGCACTGGAGTTGATGGTCGTGCGCACTGGAGCAAACAAAACTCGGAAATTAAATGGTAAGTGCGCACGAGCAGTGGCGCACGACCGGTGGTCGTGCGCACTGGTGTTGGTGGTCGTGCGCACTGCACCAAACAGAACTCGTGAAAAGGGTTAAGTGCACACGATCAGTGGCGCACGACCAGTGGTCGTGCGCAATAGAACCGGTGATCGTGCGCAGTGTTCCTGTGCAGAATTGCACCGGGAACACTTGCACGACTCCTATTCCAGCATAACCACAGATCTAGCCACTGAAAGTGGCACCTAACAGCACAAGAATACTACTAAAGACAAAAAGCACGAAAATCACACCAAAGTGGGCCAAGATGTGCACCTAGCATGAATTATCAAATATAAACTAAAACAAGGCTAAAGTGCGGAGAAATGACTAAATAACGGCCCGGATGAGTCCATAAATGTGTATATGATCAGGACTCATCATTTGTTAAATAAAATTCAATTTAAGAATTAAAAAATATTATGAAAAAACTAATAATTATCACATATATCATAAACAAATGTATGTCATGGCGACGATTTTTTCGCCCGGGGGCAATTTTTTCGCCCGAGAACGATTTTTTTCGCCCGGGCGCAATATTTTCGCACAACCGCGATTTTGTTTCCCGGGCATGATTTTTTTGCCCGGGTGCAAATTTTTTTCCTGGGTGCGATTTTTCCACCCGAATGGCCGAAAAAAACTCGCATAGGCGATAAAAGTGCGTCCCGGCAAAAAACCGCTCCCCGGTGAAAAAATCGCGCCCGAAAAATAGCCCTGAGCAAAAAAATCTCGTAGGGCGGAAAAAACTCGCCCGGGCAAAAAAATTGCTCCCGGCCAAAAAAATCTTGCCCGGGTGAAAAAATTGCGTGCGGGCAAAAAAATATCTCCCCGACGAAAAATCGCGTTTGAGCGAAAAAATTGCGCTGCGGTGAAAAACTCTCTCCTGGGAGAAAAATTTGCGTCCGGGCGAAAAATTCGCATCCGGACAAAAAAACGCTCTCGCGGGAAAAAATCGCGCCCGGGTGAAAAAATTGCGCCCGGGCGAAAAAATCTCCCCGGGGCGAAAAACGCGGGCCCGGGCGAAAAAAATCTCCCGCGGGCAAAAAAACGCCCGGCCGGGCGAAAAATGCGCGCCTGGGCGAAAAACTTGCGCCCGGGCAAAAAATTGTGCGGCCGGGTGACAAAACATGCGCCCGGGCGAAAAAACGCGCCCCAGGGCGAAAATGCGCGCACATGAGAAAAATGCGCGCCCGAGCGAAATACGGGTGCTAGGGCGGAAAATTTCCACACGGGCAAAATTTGGGCGCCATGGCGAAAAATGCGCGTTCGGGCGAAAAACTCGCGCCCTTGCGAAAAACTCGCGCCCGGGCGAAAAAACGCGCGCCCGGGCGAATAACGCGCGCCCGGGCGAAAAACGCGCGCCCGGGCGAAAAACGCGCGCCCGGGCGAAAAAACGCGCGCCCGGGCGAAAAAAACGCGCGCCCGGGCGAAAAAAACGCGCGCCCGGCGAAAAAACGCGCGCCCGGGCGAAAAACGCGCGCCCGGGCGAAAAACGCGCGCCCGGGCGAAAAATGCGCGCCCCGGCGAAAAACGCGCGCCACGACGAACTACGCGCGCCACGACGAACTACGCGCGCCCGGGCGAAAAACTCGCGCTCGTGCAAAAAATTGCGTGACCATGTGATAAAATATCTCCCCCGGGCGAAAAAATCTCCCTCGGGCGAAAAATGCACTCCCGAGCGAAAAATTGTGCGCCCGGGTGACAAAACATGCACCCGGGTGAAAAACGCACCCCCGGGCGAAAAATGCGCGCCCTGGCGAAAAACGCGCGCCCGGGCGAAAAACACGCGCTAGGGCGAAAAATTGCCACTCTGGCAAAATTTGGGCTTCCGGGCGAAAAATGCGCGTTCGGGCGAAAAACTCGCGTCCTTGCCAAAAACTCGCGCCCGTGCCAAAAACGCGCGCCTGGGCGAAAAACGCGCGCCCGGGCGAAAAACGCGCGCCCGGGCGAAAAATGCGCGTCCGGGCGAAAAACACGCGCCCTAGCGAAAAACTCGCGCCCGTGCAAAAAATTGCGCTCCCGGGTGACAAAACATGCGCCCCCGGGCGAAAAACGTGCGCTAGGGCGGAAAATTTCCGCCCGGGCAAAATTTGGGCGTCCGGGCGAAAAACGCGCATCCAGGCGAAAAAGTCGCGTACGTGCGAAAAACTCGCGCCCGGGCAAAAAATTATGCGTCCGTGCAAAAAACGCGATAAATCCAGCGTGCTAGACTCGCCCAATTCCGATATGTCTAGTTAGATTTTGTGCTTAAGCTAAAATCAATTCCATGATATTCAACTCAAATTTCATTTATTAAAGCTAGATAACAAGTGAACTACGTATTTGGAATTCGACATCGAATTTCAATTTCAAGTCTTCAATTCCGTCCAAACGAACGGGGCCTAATAGATCTCACCCAAGATTTCAAATATTTTGGCTCCGAAGTCTCCGTGTTCATGGACCAAATGGAACATTTGGATAATACCAATTATGACCATTCTTGGCTTCCCCCCATCCGTCATGGTTTACTCATCGGACGAATGAAGTTTAAGGCTCAAGAATGGGATCAACGCGATCAAGAGCGATAAGAATCGAGTCAAAGGACGAAAGATGACCTGCAAGAGATTATAGATGAGATTATTAATCACAATTTAAAATGAAGCCAAGAAGCTTCGTCGGCACCTCATTATGTTTCGTCCAAACCTGATAACAATTATGCCTTCTGACCAACAGTGGTCGATGTCATAGGGGAAATATTTTAAAGTTTCTAAGACGAAAGAACGACAACCATTCAACAGTTGGCAGACGATCGCCGGAAATATCTCCATGAGTTTTTCTTGAAGATGCGGTGGCATCATCACTGCAAAAGACGATCGCCGAAAATATCTCCATGAGTTCTTTCTTGAAGATGTGGTGGCATCATTACTGCAAAAGTTTGACAATCATTTTTCAAAGCTTCTTTCAGGCGACATGTAAATTAAGAACATCAACAATAATGTTCCTGACCAGGACCAGCCGCAACCACTTTGCTCGACTTAGCTTCTTGGATCATTCCCACTGGTTCAAATGGATCGTCTTATCCATCCCAATCTGTTAAATTTTTGTTCAGATATGCATTATATATATATAGAATAAAATATATATAAGGTTATATATATAGAGAAATTCTATATATAAAGAATCAGCAACTGCATGCTTTGGACAAAAAGACAGAGCCGCGCGGGTCTCTTGGCAGAACCGCCGGAAACAAATATGAGAAACCGCCTGGGATCGAGCGCCAGGAATAAAAACTGTGGAGGAGAATTTGGCCGGTAGCCTTTTTTCGGAAATAGCCGGCCTGGGAGAAAATAGGCATGCCGCCTGCTGCATTTAGAGAGTGCCGCCTGAAGCTTTCGCTCCCTCTCTCCAGTCTCTCTCTCTCTCTCTCTCTCTCTCTCTCTCTCTCTCTCTCTCTCTCTCTCTCTCTCTCTCTCTCTCTCTCGTGCGACGGAGAGGCCGCCGGCCTCGTGGGGTTCGCCGTTGGAGAGGGTGGTGTTGCTGGTCTTGGAGGTGAGCCGCCGGCGTTGGAGAGGGAGTCGTCGTCGGGCTTGGCGGAGGTCGCCGTAGACGTTGAAGGCGTGCGCGAGTGCAGTTAGCCTTGACAGCGTTTTGATCTCGGTGGTGGCGTTTGTCTCCGGTGGTGGCGTTGGTCTCCGGTGGTGTTTGCGGTTGAATGTCGGACTTCGACGTTGAAGGTTCCGGTGAACCTTGTGCGTCCGCTAGGCGGATTGCAGTCCAGATCTTCTACTCGCCCGTGGATCGTGCGCGTCTTGCGCATCTGCGGTGTTCCATCGGACGGTCTTTTTTTCTCTAATTATTTCCTTGTAATTGCATTTATATACTGTTCAAATTAATATATATTTGTGATTGTGCGCCGGCGGGTTTTGCCGGGCGCAGTTTTTGCCTATATAGTGTTCTTGGTTCCTGCAATTTTTATAGCGGTGCCCTGCGGTTTGCACCTGATTTCCCAACAAGTGGTATCAGAGCGAGGTTCGGTAGACGACCGTGATTGGACGTTCTAGGAAGGGTTTGACTGTGGTGGTGAACGACTAGGTCCTCTTCCCACTCTCTCAGATCTGACCTTTGAACAAATCAGGTCTTCTAGTTTGCTGAGGGAAGCTATGGCAGGGAAGAATTCAGTGTTGGCAAGGTATTCAGTGGAGAAGTTTGACGGCAGCGGGAATTTTCGCCTATGGCAGATTCGGGTCAAGGATATGCTGGTTGAGCAGGGGTTGATCCAAGTGCTGCGGGGGCGTGATTCTTTGCCCGATCCGGTGAAGGATTTTGAGTGGACTGAGATGGATGAGAACGCAACTAGCGCTATTCGGATGTGCGTCGACGACAAGGTGCTGTTCAACATCGGTATTGAAGAGTCCGTTGTAACGTTGTGGGAGAAGCTTGAGGGACTCTACATGAGCAAGTCGTTGACCGCGAGGTTGTTACTGAAGCAGAGATTGTACGGCCTGAAGATGCAGGAGGGTAGTAACCTGCAAGAACACTTCAATGTGTTCAATGGACTTCTTAACCAACTGCATGTGGTTGGTGTGAAGGTGGAGGAAGAAGACAAAGCCCTCTTGCTTCTTACCTCGCTCCCAGCATCATACAAGCACATGGTGACTACGCTCCTGTATGGGAAGGATACGGTGGGGCTGGAAGAAGTCACGTCGGCGCTGTTATCCAGTCAGATGTTAAAGGACCCCACTCCTAGGGGTGACCAGATCTTGGTAGCACATGGACGCGGGAGGAGTTTTGACAGAGGATCGAGCAGTGCACGAGCTCGGTCGGCGTCGAAGAAGGCAGTGACGTGTTACCACTGCAGACAAGTTGGTCATATTAGGAGGAATTGTCCGCAGCGTGCAGGAAGTTCTGGAACTTCGAAAGATGTCCAAGATGCGGGCTTAGTGACATTGGACCTGGAAGGAGATGACGGATTTTATTGCGTCACTGAGAGTCAGAGTGACTCTGATAGCTGGATTTTGGATTCTGGTGCTTCGCAGCACATTTGCTCAGATGCAGGGATGTTCAGGTCACTGGAGGTGATGTCTGGGTCGGTCTTCCTGGGTGACGGCTCAGCATGTGAGGTCACGGGGACAGGGACGGTGGACATCAGGACGCATGACGGAGCTGTGCGTACACTTGAGCGGGTACATCTGGTACCTAAGCTGCGCAGGAATCTGATTTCGTTGGGCAGATTGGACTCTGATGGGTGCAGTTTTGCATCAAGAGGTGGAGTTCTGACGGTGAGGCGAGGGCGCACCGTGCTCATGCGAGCTATGCAGCACAGTAGTTTGTACTGGCTGATGGAGACCACGATGCGAGGTGGTGTGCCCATGATTTCTGCGGCCGATAGGGTGGATGGTCGAGGTGGTGCAGGGGATCGCCCTTCTGGTAGTCTGACTAGGCGAGTCAGATTCAGCGATCCAGTTGCGTCGACATTCATGGGTTGAGCTCGAGCAGGGATGAGTCGACTGGAGCAGGTCGGCTGACGCCTCAGGACTTTGAGGTGGTGCTTTGCACAGTGTTGTTTCACACAGTTTTGCTTCGCGCAGTCAGTGCCTTGTGCAGAGAGTGCTTCGTGCAGGTGATGGCTCCAGATCCCGAACCAAGATGGTGAATTGTTAAATTTTGGTTCGGATATGCATTATATATATATAGAATAATATATAAGGTTATATATATAGAGAGAAATTCTATATATAAAGAATCAGCAACTGCATGCTTTGGACAAAAAGACTGAGCCGCGTGGGTCTCTTGGCAGAACCGCCAGAAACAAATATGAGAAACCGCCTGGGATCGAGCGCCAGGAATAAAAACTGTGGAGGAGAATTTGGCCGGTAGCATTTTTTCGGAAATAGCCGGTCTGGGAGAAAATAGGCATGCCGCCTGCTACTTTCAGAGAGTGTGGTCTGAAGCTTTCGCTCCCTCTCTCCCGTTTCTCTCTCTCTCTCTCTCTCGTGCGACCGAGAGGCCGACGGCCTCGTGGGGTTTGCCTTTGGAGAGGGTGGTGTTGCCGGTCTTGGAGTTGAGCCGTCGGCGTTGGAGAGGGAGTCGTCGTCGGGCTTGGCGGAGGTCGTCGTAGACGTTGAAGGCATGCGCAAGTGCAGTTAGCCTTGACGGCGTTTTGATCTCGGTGGTGGCGTTTGTCTCCGGTGGCGGCGTTGGTCTCCGGTGGTGGTTGCGGTTGAACGTCGGACTTCGTTGAAGGTTCTGGTGAACCTTGTGCGTCCGCTAGGCGGATTGCAGTCCAGATCTTCTACTCGCACGCGGATCGTGCGCGTTCGGCACATCTGCGGTGTTCCACCGGACGGTCTTTTCTTCTCTAATTATTTCCTTGACATTGCATTTATATACTGTTCAATTTAATATATATATTTGTGATTGTACGCCGACGGGTTTTGCCGGGCGCTGTTTTTGCCTATATTGTGTTCTTGGTTCCTGCAATTTTTATAGCGGTGCCCTGCGGTTTGCACCTGATTTCCCGACACAATCAGCTACACAATAAGGAGATCAAGAACGGCATCGACATCTTTCTTGACGGTTCTTTCAAAGAGATGTATGGAATCACCATTCAACATTCTCATCTTACTTGTCTTCAAGTGTGAAATCAGAAACCAAGCTATCTGTCATTGGAGGCATGCAAGATTGTTGAGGAACAAAGATACACAGAGCTGAAATGAAATACAGAACAACCTTGCTGAAAGTAACATATTAGACTGCACCGCCCTCTATTTCCAACTAGCTCCATACAGGTCTTTTCACTGACGCTCCTCCCGCCACCCCCGACTCCCTTCACCGACTAGCGTCCTCCACCTCCTCACTTTCCTCCCCTGATCTAGTCAGTTGAACACCTTTTTGCCTCCTCTTGACCACCAGAGGCTCAGAGCCCTGTTATACCACCCAAACGCATACCCCTCCTCCCAACCCAGATCCGAGCCATTTAGAACCCTATACTCTAGGCCTTCTTTCAATCCCGAGAGTCTCCAGGTTGACCTAAGTTCAGTAACTCATATTGCTAAGCTAAGTTCGGATTGACCCAACGATATACTTCCTGCACTATTATTATTTCAATATATATTATTTCTCGTATTGTATTATCCGCCTCTATATAGAGGGGGGAAGGCCTATAAAGAATAATATAGCAAATTTCTCTCGTTCAACATGGTATCAGATTCTGCGCTCCTCGTGCCCTAGTCGATTCTCATAGTTTCCTCAGCTCGCTCCGCTGCACGACCGACTCCCGTATCTCATGCGTCCACCTCTTCCACACGCTCGCAGCCCTTTCGTTCACCACTAGTGGTTCGTCGCGGGTTCCGCCTCCTCAACGTGTCCACCTCTTCCGCCTTTTCTGTCTTACGTGCATCTTTTGCAGACAGTGTTAGTTATGGGGTGTCAACTTATCACCTATAGGGGGGTGAATTGGTATTTCAAATTACTTTGCCCTTCTTTGGCGTTCTTGTTTTCTTATTTGTTAAATTATGAAATAAGAAGCATAACATAGAAAATACGCAAAGATTTATAGAGGTTCCTCAAGACGATGTGTCTTAAGTATTCCTTTATCCCTCTGCGTCGACCTAACAGTGTGCTAGGCTCGGCAAACTCCGCCAATGTCTCCGGCCCGCAAGCCTTACAACTCGGACCCGCAAGTCCTACAGCCTAGGCCTACAAGCCCCTATTGCACTCAGGTCCGCGAACCCAACACTCAGGCCCTCAAGCCCTATACAGCACAGACCCGCAAGTCTTGCATCTTGGACCCGTAAGTCCACTACCCTGGCCCTTAAGCCTCACAGTTCTCAAGCCCGCAAGCTCGACAAGATCAGACCCGCAAGTCCACTTCCCTGGCCTTCAAGCCTCACAGCTCTCAAGCCTGCAAGCTCGACACTCAGATTTGTAAACAGATCCTACAGTTTTTGTCCCGCAAGCCTTACAAAGAAAGATGTGCAATGATTCTTTTGCCTGATGAAGATCGGCTTCTTGACTTGAAGAAGATGCTTTTGATTTAACCTTGACAGCACAGATCTTCTTCAAGCTTCTTCTTTAGCCTGATGTTGACTGGCTTCTTGACTTGAAAACGCTTCTGATATTATCTCTTGTAGCGCAAGCTCTTCTTCAATCCTTCTTGACTCGAACGATTCTTTTCAGTCGATGCTGATTGACTGATTCTTAGAGAACATAAGATATGAGTTTTGTTCTCTTCTCCTTCTCGACACTTCTCCGCAACTATTACTGTTTTATTGATATGTTGTGCGGAATACTTTTTCATTCCAAAGTTCTTTTGTTTTTTTAGGGCATCCACTGTTCCATTTTATAGGACTGAGGAGCCCCCCAATGGTCTCATGCAAAGTTCCATAAGTGTCAGAAGCCCTTTCCTTAAGAGCATGCGCTGATTGGACAATTAGGCGGCAGCATTAAGTGTTGACAGTGCGTCTGGAAACTTTTGAATCTGTCTCGACGATATTTCCATCGTTACGACGACATGGACAATATATCGACGATACGGGACATCCCTTCTGCACTAGTGATTATGACGATAGACTATCTTCTGGATATGTCATTGTAATCTTCTCGACTGCTTGATGTCGTCGACACCACCTTGTATTATCGACGACATTATCAGTATCATGTCGATAAGTTATTCCTCAACAACTGCTGCCTTCATAACTTCTTCCTTGGCCTTCTCGACGTCAAGCCTTCTTTACGACGATATCGTCGATATCAGTCTTTCTTTGCCTTTTCAACGATACGGCTTCTTTACTACAATGTTGTCGACATTTGTCTTACTTAGCCTTTTCGATATCAAGGCTTCTTTACGACAATGTCATCGACATTGTCTTGCTTAGCCTTTTCGACGATATTGTACTTAGTGAAGTTATTAAAGTACTGGACATATTGTCTGATCTCTGCAAGCATGAACTAAATATAACATCAAATACAACTTGTACGTATCATTGAACTGAGCACTTCTTCAAATCAGGAACATTGCAGGGCACAGTTCCCAACTGTTGATGCTGAAATCGCACCTCCACGATCGACGCTAAGAAAGCGAAGGAAAAGAGGAGGCTGCGGGTTATCGGTTACTATTGACAGAGAAATTAGACCACTTTGACCACTAGCAGCGGTCGAGACCAGACTTCGCCTATCACGGTGAAGGCCACTCTTGTGACGGGCTTTCCCTTGATTTAAGAAAAGTGTTTACATCAGGTTACAGGGCAAAGTAGGATAGAAGCCGCGGACAACAAGCCGTAAGACACTGAACTCGAGACCGAACCTCTAACAAGCGAGCTCCTAGATTCTAGTGTTCGTGTCTTGGGAACGTCGCCCCCTATTTATAGGCTCGGGGGCCTGCCCAAACGGGTAGGGATAAAATAACCGTCTGCCCGGATACAGGAGAATCGGGCAGGAGGTGACGGGATACAGGAGGGAAAAAAGAGTGAAGCTGTGCGGCCTGGCGGCTTGAGCTTCGATCTGTATCGAGCCGGGGTTAAGATAAGCTGCGAACAAAGCAAAGAAGCAACTTGGGCGGTCTTTGATCCAAAATCGCGGTTTGCCTTCTGAACTTGATCCTGACTGTAA
Organism: Dactylorhiza incarnata; assembly: GCA_033032865.1. Lineage (NCBI taxonomy): Eukaryota > Viridiplantae > Streptophyta > Magnoliopsida > Asparagales > Orchidaceae > Dactylorhiza > Dactylorhiza incarnata. The sequence goes on along the minus strand of JAWHQI010000008.1, from coordinate 21,813,855 downwards.
CCACCTTGATGGCGAGCTGACGTTGCATAGACTGCTCGACTTGGTCTGATGAACTGAGAGACTTGCGCAAGTAATCAAAGATAGAGCTAGGCGGTTAACATAAAAGACCGCCCAGTCTGAGTGGTCCATTATATCGATAGCGGTATTCTGGGTAAACATAATCCCAGCATATTTTCAAATCACGAGAAAATTTCGAAAATATGAGTTCTAGCCGGAGACAGCGCATGGTTTGTTCTGGAATCTATAAAAAGCTCTGAAAGCTCTCCACTTCGCACAATTCTTCTGAAACCACGGGGCACTATTCGCCATTAGCGGTTAGAATTTTTCAAGCTGTCAGTCCCCTAATCCACATGGCTGATCTAATGTCCAAGATTGTAGTCTGTGAGAAGAAAGAGACTGGCCGCAAGAAGAAAAAGGTTCGCCGGTCTGAGAAGACCGAGCGGGCTGCCACAACAACCACCGATAAGAATACCGCTAAGCCCGAAGCAGGTTGCTCAAATCCTCCTCTGATCAATCTGCCCGCCCCTTCTGACAAGGCGGGTTCGAGTACTGTCCCGCTGAAGACTGCTAGTGACACCCCCTTTGACATAATATTTTCCCCTTCTGGAGATCCTCTTTTAAAAATAAATGAGCGAGAAGAAGGGGTGGATAATTCCCCGAATCCGGATGAGTTGATTACCCCATCGGTAGTGGTCGTGGAAGATAACTCCAGCCGATCTCAGCAAGCCGACCTGGATTCTGTCAAGAATAGGAAGAGGGCCAAAACGACGGCTGAGAGGATAACAAGAAAGGCTAAGAAGTTGAGGGCAAAGAACCAAGCGGCCTCCAGGAAATCAGTCGCGGCTAGCCTCCAAAATAAGTCGCGCGATAAAGAAGTTTCTGAGGGGCGGGTCACTCATCCCGATAAGCCGGACGAGTTTCCATTCAACTCTACGGTCAGCACAACTGTTAGTGATATCCTCAAGGTTATAGATGCCCTGCAGAGGCAAGACAAGCTGCTTGTGGAAGACCCCATTTTTTCACTACAAAACTGGGTCTTATACCCAGAACCGCCGCTTTACGGTGACACCATCACTCAGGAAGGTCGCCACTACAAAACGCCGATCCTGCCGGCCATATCGATCACAAAAGAAGAAAAGTATAAACGAACAAATAGAAGTTCAAGTCCACAAATCACATGATATATATAATAAATGTCCTTATGATATAACTGAAATAATAAGGGTTACAATAATAATAAAGGGCTCATGCCCAGTACATCATATCCTCACTACAAGATCACTCGCGGAAGCAAACTACTAATCACTCACTGATCCTGACACTGGTGCTCCTATACTAGACTGGCCCGCCTCAATCTGCACCGGCCTTTGATGCTGATGCGTCTCCTCGGTCCCCTAAAATGATAAGGACCACCGATTGTTAGTCAAAAAGACTAAGCCTTATGTTCCCCACCCCTCCCCAATGGCTCCTAGGCACCGAGCGGGAGGATGAAGCGGAGGACAGCAAAGGGTATAAACAAAGAGCAGATGGCGGTGAATCTAACTACGGAAAGTTTTACCACTATACATGTGTATATAGATAATTGAAGCAGTAACAAAGCATGGTAAAGAGCAAGTAAAGAACAGTAAGTATAGATAAGTACACAATAGAAAGGTAACCATTGATTTATAGGAATGCCCATACAAACCTATAGACCAAGTGGTCGTTTAGCAAGGCTTATCGTATAAAGAGTCTCATAACCAATTTATACGATATGGGTAGGCGTTGAAATGCAATGCTTATGCCATGACATGTAGAGTTATGCAGTTTATGCTATGTTCATACAAGTGCAACTCATACACTTCGACTCTATGCGCACAGATCTTTAGTTCCCCCTTTTTAGAGCTAGCAAGAGTCCCAGGATACTCCCGTAGTGGAAAACGGAAGCGGTGGGTTGGGCCTCGCCCACCTATAGGTTGGTATTCACACTACCTAGCATAAACCTATTGTACGCCTCAACGCAAAAATCGTGGAGCATTTGCGTACTCTTACTGGCTGGACCACCAGACTTTTATGGCTAAGTGCAAATTCCACACTTGTCGAGTCAACGTATTGAAGTCGGTGTGAACGACCATCCAATACCGAAGACCCACCACCTTTATGCACATGCAAACATGTTTACCATCTATCTCCGAGCCATAAGCTCCTCGGGCTAACCTTCCCGTCACCATAACCTTCCGAGCCACCGGCTCGCCGGACCAACCCGTCTGTACCAACTAGCATTACCGACTCACAAGCTCACCGGACTAACTAGTCTGTTGCTTTAACCACCGAGCCTACCGCTCATAAAACCAAACCAACTAACCTACCATAACCACGGGGTGTGGGTGTGTGCGTTATAAGTTAATCTTGTACAACATCTTCTCCTACAATTTATGGTTAATCTTGGACTTCCCGAGGTCTACCATGTGAGGGGCTCGCATCGGTACTAGGAGGTGCGATGGGATGATAGCCCAAACCTCCCTTTCTCAAGACACTTAATGTGGTTGGTAACTACCCATAAGCATAGCCCCCTTACCATTTCACTTGAATTAACCCTACGTGGTTTATGACTCTCCAGGGGTAGGGCGATTAATCGTCAATCCCGAGCACAAGCTTACCCTTAACCCACCAAGTACACTCTCATCACATAAACTTCTTTTTGGTGACCTACAAACTCTTCAACCAGGCTAGATACACCAACTACCTTCCATTCCCACCTAATGATCTGCATGCTATTTAAATCTTACAGTTTTACTATACGCAGACCAAATGAGTTATATGAGTTGCATGAGAGGAGGTACTCCAAATATTCTTCCAACTGACTCAAGATTATTACTGGGAGTCTATCATGATATTCTAATACTAAATCCAGAGGATCATATTTTTCCTTAATTATTTGGCATTTATTATAATTTCTCCAACATTGGCCAAGCATGAAATTGAACATGAAGTGTAAGCTATTCTTATGATATGGCCCCCATAAATTATGGAAAATCTATGATGTCAAAATAAAAGTTAATACATAATATCAAAATTTTGCAGTAAGGGGTTGACCTCTAATTATAATATTGAATAATTATCCCAAATTAGAAATTAAAGAAGGAACCACCAAATATAATTGTCCAAAAATTATGGAAAATTTACCAGACCTTTATAATGATCAGAAAAGTTTACTTACAGTGTTTCATAATTTATAAAAACCATCAAGTCCCATAAATAAATATTCCAAGTAAATCCAAACTAGGGAACATTGTGAAGTAATATACTGATAAATAATTCCAAAAATTATACAGAAATTCACAGAGCTATCTAATGATCTAAAATGTCCTTTCACCAAGTTTCATAATTTTCCAGAGGATATTTAGCGCTCATTTATTTAATATATTCCTAAGACCAAATATATGACTTGTGAATGAAGTGCTAATTAAATTAATTAAATAATTACACAAAAAATTACCAGAGTTCTATATCATGATTATGACAGTACTACCAAACTTTCACCAACATCCAAGACAATTTGAGCATGTAAATTTCTCTTATAAGGAGGTTCCCCAAAATGGTTATAACCTAAATCAGAGGGGATAAGTATTTCTAAAATTCTCATAAAATTTTCTTGGGAATATTTACACCCCATGAACATATCTACCAAGTTTCATGACCATTCAAGGACATATGCCCATATGTCCTTCACAAGGCTTAAAGTGCAACCCTAAGGTTAGAACTAGGTTCCTAGGGCATATCCACCCCCACTTCACCCCAAATTACTCATGGGGGTGTCTTATGTGATCCTAAACCAGTAGCCAAAGTTTCACACAACTTTGATGAGATTTGACCACCTAATTCCATCATGTGCACTTTTGACATAGTTTGACCAAAGTTTGGTTAACTAATTACCCAACCAAATTAGTCCTAATTGGGCTGAAATTTTTACCATGGTCATATAATAACCCTAAAGAGCACCCACCAAACTTTGGAGGGGATTGGAGGTCATTAGACTCTATAACTAATTAGTATATGGATTATTAAATTTTTACAAAAACCTTAAAAATTTTCTCCAAAAATTCTCATCTTGGATATGTTAAGTTTGTATGTACAAATAGCCTATGTTGTAATTTTCAAGTCAATATCATTTCCCAATCAAAAGTTATTCAAGAAATAGTGGTTATCCTACCCTAGGGACCAGTCCCACCAAAATGACCCTACAGAGAGCTACAGTGCTCCTTTTGGGCTGAAACAAATTTTAAATTAAAGTAAACACCTAGGTATACAACTTTGGTGTTGACCACTTTTTCTGTAGAGGGTCCTAAGTATTTTTAATAATTAATTCTAGGTGCTGTCAGTAAAGGGACAGAAAAATACAATATATAAGGATTTATATTATTTGATTCTGCACGAATCCTGAAGCAGATCATGTGGTAGCTGGTCATCTTCCTCCTTCAGCCAAGGGTCCAGATTGCCCTGACCTGTAGCCCCTTTATCTTGGTTTTCTCGGCCACCCATGACCCTCCCCGACCGGTCAATGCCACCACCACCTTCCTTGAGGTGGTGGTCGGCGATGGGAGGTCTTGGCCGGCCGGTGGTGGCCGGAACCGGCGGTTTAGGCAAGAAGAAAACCTCCAAAAAATGGAGATTTTGGCCATTTTGATTGGGGACCAATTGGCCCCAATCCCTGCCGATTTTATATGTAGATCTATCCGTAGGAGAAGAGGAGAAGAACCAGACCTTCTTGGAGCCTTGAAGCCTTGCTGATTTGCCCATCACCATGGCCGACCTTGGAGCTTGGAAGCCATGGCAACCTCCACACCAAGTTGCATGATTTCTTCAGGTAAGTGGGGGATAATGGTCCTCTCAGTCCTCTGATGGAGTTATAGTGCTCAATTTGGGGAGAGGGAGAGTCATGGCTTCAATTGCCATGAAAGCCATTAATGGCCAATTTCGGCCATGGTGAAAACTCCCCATTTCAGCCCCCATGTGGGCTGAAAAAACTCCTAAAATTCTTGTTTCATCCAGAGGAGATGAATCCCCATCAATTGGGAGATCAATTGGCCTCCCTTGGCCATGAATGTCATTACTCCTCTCTTTCTCTCTCCACCATTTTTGAGGGAAATGGTGTTTTCTCTCTCCTGGTCGAATTCTCTGAAATTGAATGGCAATTTCAATAACTCCCAACCCCATTAGCTAGTGTACCACCTCAGTTGCGTCTAGCTCAAGTGGATTGGGCTTGATTAGGTCAAAATAGGTCATTTTGACCTAAATTTATGGTGGAGTTGACTTTTGTCAATTTGACCATTTGGGTTGACCCCAATGGGTAGGTAGTGCCCCATTGGTCTCTCTTAAGGGTTAGGAAGGTCTAGGTATGGTAAATTTGTCAAGGTGGAGGCCAATTGACCCATAATAGGGCAATTTGACCAAAACATGGCTAGGGTTGACTTAGGTCAAATTGGCCAAATTGGTGTCCCCAAGATAGGGCTTTTTGGTCCATTGGGTCCCTAACAACCTTATAAGGGTAGGGGTCAAGGTCATTTTGGCATGCTGGATGCCAATTGACCCTAATTAGGCTACTTTGACCAATTTAAGGTTAGAGTTGACTTTGGTCAATTTGGCCTCTTTGGTTGAACCCAATGGGTCCCTGGTGCTCTAGGGGAACCCCTAAAGGGTTAGGTAAGCTATGGTGTAGTCAAACGGTCAAGTTGAAGCCCTAAAGTCCAACCCTAGGCTTGTTAACTAGAAATTGCTATTTGCAGACCACTGCGGTTTCTTCTTCTTGGCTAAGGCCAAGTGGTCTCCTCAAGATTCCTAGGGTTTTGTCATGACCTAGTCATGACAAAAACACTCTAGGGGTCTAGTTGTTTGGGGGATGTTACAGCTTGACTCCCCCGCGACCATGTGCGAAGCCGACCATCCTGGCGAGGATGTGGCTAAACCTGAAGAGACCGTGCCGAGAAGGGACGCCTTTGAAGAAAATGGGATGAAGCTGATGAAGGTGAAGGCAGAGGAGCTGAGGCGGTCTCTCGATAAACCGCGGCCGTCAGACCCCTTGGCAAAAGGTAAACATGATGCGGGCTGTCACCCTGTCCGCTTCTTTAGAACGCGGCCTCGGAAAAAGCAAAATGATTTGTTATTGAATCCGCCACCGAGTTATTTCCCATCCGCAATCCAAACTTTTGTCGCTAAATGAAGACAGAATGAGCGATTTTGGAGAGAGCAGCGCCGAAGAATGGACCCCGAGCAATCAAGGCGGCCTGTATATCCGAACTTTAATCTTGCGGTTGCGGCTAGTAAGCGGGAAACATCGAAATGAGCGGTCTCAATTCCGTAGTACTCTTTTTGTATTAAGTTGTGCTCCTGACTGTTCTAACCACATTTTCTTTGTTGCAGATGACTCTGAACCAAGCATGAAGTCAGGCGACTTGGAGGCTAGGCTTCCTCCACTGCTTCCACCAGCGCTAAGTTTTTTCATTCAACTTGAACACTGGAGGGGAGGAGGAGCTGGCCGACTTCAAGGGTCTCCTTGTTATTTTGAAGGAGAAAGTAAAAGACCTCGAGGATCAGGCCGAGGTCGCATGGCTAAAGGAGCAGGAAATGCAGACTGCCCTGGAGGCCGAAAATAAAAAATGGTTGTAGGAAGAGAGGACGCTGTAGGAGAAAGAGAGGATGTTGCAGGAGCAGATCGCCACTCTGGCCACGCGGCTGGACAAGGAGAAGAAAGCGAGATGGAAGTTTGAAGATGACGACAAGTATTATCGAGAGAAGTATCTACATCTGACTGGGGAAGTCGGCGGGAGTCAGCGACCTGAAAATACGAATGACGAGAGGTTGCGGTTATCGAGCCGCCCAACTGTTGGGGAGACCTCAAATCCCCCACCGGTCAGGGCATCCGATCTGGTTGCTACTACTGTAGAGGCCACCAAGGCATTGCCTGCTCGCATGATCCCTGCTGTGCGGGTAGAGCGGGATGTCGCGCGACTTCACAGTACTATCAATCACCTTCATCATAGCGTAATTCAGATATATACACTTCTTCTTTAAACTGTTGATCAAGTTGCACGCCTTCATCGCGAAGACCATTCTTCTGATCAGCCATGAATGATTTCTTTTCGAGAACAATTGTCTGTAATAATATTCTTTATTCGGTCCTTTGGACAATACGAATGTTGAATGCTCGCTTGACGACATTTTATTATTTGATGCCTTTTAGTATTTGTATAGTCCGTGCGGCTTGAGTCAAATGCTTGCGGTTTATGCTTTTGCATACTTAGAATATTTTTTGATATTTTTGAACTGTTCTGCAAGCCGTGCGGCTTGTGTTGTATGCTTGCGACTTTTGCGACTTATGTTGTATGCTTGCGATTTTTCTGTTATAAAATAGTAAATATGCAGATTGCTGGCCGAGCGGTTTAAGTTAGTTAGCCGCGATCCGATTTTGCTATTTGCAGGTCATTGGAATCTATAAGTAGTAGACTCTTTCGGAGTCATTCCACAATCATTCAAGATGCGGGCTAAGAGCAAATCAAAGCGGCCTGAGAATGTAGCAGCTGTCCGAACTGACGCGGCTTTAGCATTCCATTCGGGGGATCATAAGGAATGTCGTCTGATGCAAGCAGAGTTAGATGATTTGTTGAGAAACACATGGCGGGTCGCCACTTACTCACGCGGCTTCCCTTGCGTGACGAGCGAACCAACTCATCAACTTCTTCCCAAATCGCCATCCCCATTGACCATTTTGATAACGACTTCAAGATTCCGCTCCCGCTTGAAGTTATTACAATTTTTGATCACTACGGAGTTGTTCCCGGACAACTTCCGCCAAACTCCATAGCTTCAATCTTTGGATTTATCTCTTACCTGCGGTCTGAAGGAGTTCACTTCTCCATCAGCCTGTTCAGGAAAATTTTCTCCGTGTAGTCTATTCCATACTCCGGAATGAAGATATTCAGAGGACATCTATACTTTGGGTGCAGGGGTTTGAAGGTCGTCAACCTGGAGAATAAGATCGTGAGCTGGCTGGAGAGGTACTTGATCTTCGTGGGCCAGCTTGGGTTGTTGCAGGTTAACCTGCATGTGCGGGAAGAGGATGTTTTCTGGCAGCGAGATGTTGAAGGCGTCGAGTTGGAGATTTATGAATTCCTTGAGAACGCGCGGCTTGATGTCAACTATTACATCCCGCTGCTCGCTGAGTTAAATCAAGTCCGGCATGAGGACAGTAAGTTTTCCATAACCGGCCACTTCTGACCGGGCGACCTATTTTATTAACCTTTTGAATTTGTTTCGCAGTTGTTGTTGTCCCGAAGAACAAACCGGTTAGCCCGGGCGGCCTAGTTCTGACGCAGAGGGAGAAGCGGCGGAAGAAGAGCAGGCCGCAGATATCTGAAGAGGAGGGCTCGGCCTCTTCTGTGGAGTTCGGTCTCCTCCATTTCTGCGGCAACCCAAAAGATCTGCGCGGCGACCCGACCTTACGCTGGCACCCAGATGATGACTGCGTGCAAGTGTCAACCGCGCTCCCGTATTGGGGGAGCGAAAAGATAAGCCGCCACGCTTTAGCCGTCGGCGCTGCTCTGTATGGCTGGAAAACTTTGAAAAAGCTCCAAGAAGTTCCGGAAGAGGAGCTCTCCAAGCTAGCCGCACAGGTTGGTGCGAGGAGCTTCGCGACCAACCACTTTATGGGCCTATCATACAAGCGGCTAATATCAGCGCACACTCATTTTGAAAATAAATGCGCTGTGCAGGCGCAGGAGATCGCCCAGTTAAAGGAGGCCGGGTTGGTAAGTTGTCACCTGACAAAGAATTGTGCTATCCGATTTTCTCAAACCGTGCGGTCTAACCTTGTTCTCCTTTTCAGAAACAATATGACATCGACAACCCGGTATTACAGGATGAGGTTTTCCCCACATTGCGAAAGGGATCGAAGCGACTTTAAACCGCTTGAGGGAGCTGGACGGCCTGTCTTCGGGTTTTGAAGACTTCACCTTCTCGGATGTCTATCCATCCCTGAAGAGAAAGTTAGATGATATTTCCCGCAAGGCGAAGGGTAAAGATAAGGTTGATGCCAGTAGCTCGAAAGAAGAAGATGATGATGAGGATGAAGCCGCCGTAGAGGATAAAGTCGAGGAAGAAAAGAATGAGGCCGCTGCTGATGGCGAAGATGGAGGGGATTCGGCTTCTGAAGCCGATGCTTCTGAAGAAGAGACCGAGCGAGTTGGGAGCCAGGAAACTAAAGGTTCGAGCGGCTCTAGTAGCTCATCAACAAGCTCTTCGTCAGTTAGCGGAGGTTATTCGCCAGACGTTGATATTGAAGGCGGAGGAGACTCGAGTTCTCCTAAGGCCAAAAGACTTAAGTCGGGCAACTAGTTATTTTTGTGCTTTTTAGAATTTTATCTTTACATACCCGACGGCTTAAATTTGTTAGCCGGTTGGTCAGAATGATTGTAAATGAATTTTTTGAGTGAATGAATGAAAGATATAATTACCTGTTCAGTTGTCTGTTTTTGCGACTTACTTGTGAATGTTCTTATGTAATCATTATTCCCTTTAAACTGCAAGTTCTTTCTTTTAATCCACCAGAATATTAAGTCGTGCGGTCAGAATTTAATCTGAGCAGTTAGAAATTCGAGCTCTATCCGAGCAGTTAGAAGTTCCTAGCACAGAAAGTGTATCTGCGCCTCTATAGCAGTCCACACGAGCGAAGGAGAACCCCAAACTTCTTGTCCAACAAGATCTGGGTCGGAGAAGGAGTGTCCTCAACGTATCCCATAGATTGCTAGATCCGAGCAAGGGAAAGGTGGCGACGGCGGACTGGATCTCGCGGAAACCTAACAACAGTTCCGCATCTATCTCCAAAAGGGATCGGTTATTGAAAACCTAATCTCTGCCCTATTTATACACAGGGCATAAAAGAGATATCTGCATACCCCAGTCTTTAATAGGTGTATTCAGTTAGCATCGGCGTGATCACTAAATATCATCTAGATGATCTTGATGATATCGTCGTGATAACATATATCGTCGAGACAATCTCAACGACATCGTCTTGATGTCATACATCATCTTGAAGACATATATCGTCTTGAAGACATATATCGTCTTGAAGACATATATCTTCTTGAAGACATATATCGTCGAGACAATCTCGACGATATCATCTTGACAACCTATATCATGTTGAAGACATATATCATCGAGATGATCTCGACGATATCTTCTTGAAGACCAATATGTCATCTTGACAATCAAGACGACATTATGCAACAATTAGCCGATTTGACCTAACTCCAGTGAGTCATAGGATTGGTCCTTCAATCATATCCAATATGAATAAGCCCAACACAATCCTTCCTCCAACTTCTCCAAACACTCTTGTGTGTGACCCCATAGGCTCATATCGCATTGGCAGTGAGACTAACTGGTTGATTGCTTTGAGATCACTCTGGAAATGTCAACAGTCTCCCACTTGATCACAAAGTATCAACAAAAGTCTCACAAACAATGAGCGGCATCTAGCAATACATCATTGCTACCCAAGCAATAAGAGTTCATAACTCAACAAGCCTGTTCTGGCTAATGTTTCAGTGTTGTCATGTCCCTTTGTCCATTACATCCGGATAGAACTAGAGGCATGGACCGTGTCACCCTCATAATTATTCAATCCTAGTTTCTTGACGTAGAATAGACTGTCTGAAAATAGTGAGCTCAATATCACATATTGATTCAACCAAGCATGGCCATGCATTTCTCAGTCTCATTCCATCAAGGGGCCCTTGGATGTAACTCCTGTCATATAGGAGGACAAATCACATATTTGTCCACACACAAACATCCAAATGAATCGTAGCATTCCTAATAACCATCGTTATCATCAACCTTCTTCAAGGAAGACTTTTGATGGCATCAAAGTACGCTCTTCCTAACTTGATGAATGATGTGACTTCAGGTCAAAGAACCACAAACATCATTGCCATATGAGACCTACTTGTGACACATTGATGTAATAATTCACAAAGTAGTCTCATGGTAGGTCTGTCCAGTACAACGTGTTCACTAACAAGTACCCATGTGATGACTTGATATCACAATATCATGACATGTGAGAACTGGTCATCAGTCAACGCGCATGCTAGTCTAAATATACCATCATTTCCCTTAGCTTCTAAGATAATACACCGACTAGGGACTATTTAAGAATGAAGCTTCTTATAAGCATAGGTTCTCACATTCAAATCACGTACTTGAATTCCTATGGAAGCGAACATTCTAAGGGCATTTATTATGCTAATTAATCTATCATATAGAAACAGTTGACATAATAAAAGAACATGCCATAAATGTAAAGAGAAATATATAGTACTCTATTTATCACATGAATGACAACCGACACAAAATACAATCCACAAGTCTCCCACTAGAGATGATCATTTAGGTATCTAATACCCATTGATCTAGTATGACCATCATTCTTTCTCTGTGCAAGAGGCTTTGTCAGTGGATCCGCAATATTCTCTTCAGTCGGTACTCTGCATATGCTCACATCTCCTCGATCGACAATCTATCGAATGAGATGGAACCGCCGAAGTATGTGCTTGGAGCGCTGATGAGATCTAAGTTCCTTAGCTTGGGCAATTGCACCATTGTTGTCACGGTAGAGAACTACGGGATCAACAATGCTAGGAACTACATCTAGCTCACCGATGAACTTCCTAATATATACAGCCTCCTTCGCCGCATTAGCTGCAATAATACACTCGGCTTCTTTCGTAGAATATGCAACTATCTCTTGCTTGGAACTCTTCCAGCTTACAGCTCCTCCATTAAGGCAAAATACAAAACCTAATTGAAACTTTGAGTCGTCCCTATCAGTCTGGAAGCTAGCATCTGTGTAACCCTTTACGACGAGCTCTTCCTCTCCACCAAACACCAAGAATGCATCCATAGTCCTTCTCAAGTACTTTAGGATATTCTTGACGGTTATCCAGTGACTATCACTGGGATTGGACTGATATCTGCTTGTCATGCTCAAAGCATATGAGACAGCGGGTTGAGTACATAACATTGCATACATGATTGATCCAATTGTCGAGGCATATGGAATCAACTTCATGCGGTTCTTATCTTCCAAAGATTTAGGACACTGGTCCTTAGAGAGACTCACACCATGAGACATGGGCAAGTATCCCTTCTTGGACTCAAGCATGCTAAACCGTTTCAGCACCTTGTCAATGTATGTACTTTGGGTCAAACCAAACAACTTCTTCTATCTATCTCTATAGATCTTAATACCAAGTATATAAGTCGCTTCGCCCAAGTCTTTCATTGAAAAGCAGTTCTCTAGGTTGTTCTTAACAACTTGCAGGATTGGAATGTCATTCCCGATCAACAGTATGTCATCTACATTCAGTATCAGGAAGACAACTATGCTCCCACTAATTCTCTTGTAAACAAAAGGCTCATCTTCGTTTTTGATGAAACCAAACACTTTGATTTTCTCATCAAAATGGAGATTCCAACTTTGGGAAGCTTGTTTCAATCTATAAATGGATCGATTCAACTTGCATATTTTAGTGGATTCATTTGGAGATTCAAAACACTCGGGTGGTGTCACATACACTTTGTTGGCGCCTTGGAAAGCGGAGTTTTGACCCGCATTTCTTATTTCTGCAATAGCTTAGTACACCAAACACAACGCCCCTGTTTTACTTTATTCGCTCGTGTAATAATCGACTCACCACACGTCTCGCTCACCACATCCTGTATTCCTTTGAGAATGATATTCGGGGAATTCATCCCTACTTTTATTACTTGACAACGACCGGTGCACTACCGCCGTACCGCATTTCGCGCTAGCTAATTAGCGGTGCTGAAATCGTGCGTCAAGTTTTAGGCGCCGTTGCTGGGGAGTGCATGCGTGTAACGCTTTGTGTTGTGAATCTTTGTTATAGGAGCAGTTGTTTTTGATTTTTTTTTGTTTTTCTTTGTGTCTTCTTTTTGTTTATGCAGAGACAAGCTGTAAGGGGATTAGTACCCTTTGATCCTGAGATTGAACGTACTGCACGCACACTAAGGTGTGCTACAGCTGTCCAAGCAGCTATGGGAGATAATATGGAACCCAATGACCGGGAAGAAGTGAATCATGGAGTACCCCATGTGGGGCAAAATCATCTAAGGGATGAGCAGGAGGTGGTTAGACCGAGGCCTCGGACCATGAGAGATTACACCACTCCAACAATTGGGAGTGTGTATCTAGGATTTAGGCCTGACATAATGAATAACCAGTTTGAGATCAAACCGGCAATCCTGAACATCATCCGTAACACCGCTCAGTTCTCTGGGATGCCTACAGAAGACCCACATCTTCATTTGGCGGAGTTCGCCGATATCTGCGGAACCTTCCGCTACGCTGGAATTACTGATGAAACAGTCAAGCTGAGACTGTTCCCTTTCTCTTTGCACGATAGAGCCAAGATCTGGCTCCACTCTATTCCCTCAGGGACTGCTGCAACTTGGGATGCTCTCGCGTCCAAATTTCTAGCCAAATTCCACCCAATGGACAAAATTGTGAGCCTTCGGCGTGAGATTGCCACTTTCCGGCAAGCTGAGAAAGAAACTCTCGCAGAAGCTTGGGAGCATCTTGGTGACCTCCTGCGCAGATGCCCAAATCACGAGCTTAACCCGTGGAACATCGTGGAAACCTTCTACTTCGCCATCGAGCCCAACCACCGGGCAATGATTGACGCTGTTGTAGTAGGGACCTTGATGAACCATATGCCGGAGGAAGCTCTAAGAATTCTGCGGGACACTGCCTCTCACAGCACCTTCTGGACTGCGGGGAGAAATGCACCGAGAAGCGCTCGGGGGCTGTTCGTGGTGGACTCATTACCTCCTGATGCTGTGCCTGCAGCTAACATTACTTGTGAAGGATGTGGAGGCGGTGGTCACCACGCATACGAATGCCCAGGTAGCAGGCTATCAGGTGAGTTATCTCAGCTTAATTTAAATGAATCGGTAAATTTTGTTGGAAATCAAGCTAAGGGGGCACCCTTTGGCAATGCCTATAATCCGGGCGTGAGAAATCACCCCAATTTTTCCTGGAATCAAAACACTGCAGGCCAACGATGGCAACCGGGCCAGCATCAACATGATGCTCAAGCATCCGGAAGCCAACTGAGGCCGCCTCATCCGGGTTATAATCAAGGTGCCCTGGCCCCTAGGAAATGCAATTTGGAAGAGATGATGGAGAGGTTCATGGAAGCCGCCAACTCAAATATGGCCAACCAAACTGTGTCCATGCGAAACTTGGAGACGCACTTGGGCCAATTGGCTCAAGTGCTAACCGAGCGTTCGCAAGCGACCCTTCCCAGTAATACTGAAAAGGATCCAATTGACCAAGGGAAGAGTCTCACCGATGCGGGCGCGTGTGACCAAAATGAGTTGGTAATCTCATGCACCATTAACAATATAGAAATGGCGGCCCTATGTGATTCCGGTTCATCTCGCAACATCCTTGCATTGCAGGATGTTGCGAAATTACAACTTGAAATGAACACAGATGACCGGAAGTCCCTAGTGCTCGCCAATGGGACTGTCATTAAGGCAGAAGGTGAAGTTAAAAATGTTGAAGTTACAATTGAAGGGACGGTGGTGGTCGCCGACTTCCAAGTTTTGGGACCTAGTCAAAATCAATCTATTCTCATCTTGGGAGTACCGTTCTTGAAAGAGAGCGGGTCCACCTTGAATTTTTCTAAGGGGTGTGTTGTCTTACATGGTAAGGTAACACCCCCTACTTGTCCCAAGATTGCTTCCGAAGCATTAATTAACTCTCCCCTTCCTATTACTGCGAATTGTTTAGTACTGCTGAAGCCAGGAAAGAAAAAGAATTGTTAGCTGGAGAGAAGAAAGAAAAAGAGAAGCAGGTCGTGAATGATGAGGAGAAAAAGGAAAGAGAAAGCAGTGAGATGGAAGTCGGGAACAATAAGGGAGAAGGCGGAGCAAACTGCCTTTTGAATAAAATTTTTTATCATAATGAGAACTGTAAACAATTTAAACAGGTCCATTGGGCTGATCCGGTTGCCACGACGGCAATGGAAGTGATGCCACCCACCACCAAGGTGAGAAATTCTGACAATTATCAACGTTGGCGCTCTCCAACTGTGGAGAGGTTGAAACAAGAAAAATTGGTGCGTGGAGCACACTCTGCTGCCCTCCGACGCGAGAAGGAGGAGGTTAGGGGCAAGGGGGAGACATCCTCCTTGGGCCCTAAAGCCTTCACCTCCTTCCCATCTCGCGTGGCTGGGGAGAACCACCACAAATTAGCATATAGCTGATGCGTGATCGGGTCTTCGGGTTGTGCTTGCGCTGTTCCCTCTTTTCTGTGTTCTTTTTGTGTGCTTCGTTAGTTTGCCTCGCTGTGTTTTTTTTATTCAGTCTAGAACAATCTTTATAAATGCTGCTTTCGAACTTTAATACAGGTATTTGGTCCACCTTTAAGGACATTGAACAAAAGGGCTTCTTGGGAGACAACCCATGGGAACCACCCGGTTCCGTTTGCCTTTTATTTTCTTTTATGTTCTGTTATTTCCTTTTTGCTAACATCGTAGGTTGAGCTCTCACTTGGTGGATGAGGAAGGAGAAAAATTTAAAGAAGGAAGTACTGCACTTCTGGCATGCTCATTTATGAGCATAGGTCCTCTCTACCCCTATTTTCCTTATTCCTGAATTGTCTATTTTATTTCGTTTTGATCAAGTCTGGGGGAGAGAGCGAGTTGTGCACGTGCACACACTTTGCATGGCAAGTTAGAATGTGCTAAGTTAGGATCTATTATTTTGTGCACACATTGCATACACTTGCACCTAGTTCACACGCACTTGATCACACACGCTTATTGGGTACTGCTGTGAGGTTCTCAGCTCGTAAGAATTGGATTGTTAGTGTAGGAGTGAGGAGTAGAGAAAAATGTTGACTCGAGTAGTGCTCTAGTCAAGTGCTCCTGTCACGCCTAGAAATTCAATTAGAGTAGAATAAAATTCAATATTATAATTTAAGTATTTCTATTATAGTAGCTGCAATTTATTTTACTTTAGTGGTGAATCCGGTGAATCCAACGGTGGCATAGGGTCGAGTGTAGCTGGACTAATAGTAGCTTATTACTAGGGTCGGAAGGAAGGACAACCTTTCTCGGTGGCTAGAACTTGCACTAGGCGATTGTTGAAATGATTGCGTTGAAGTACTCTTTATTAAGTGTGATATAGGCCATTTCTTGATCCGTTTGTGCTTTTGAAATCCTTACCATTGTAATCACCTTTGCAAACACACTTGAGCCTACCTTTCCTCCTTGTTTAGCTCCACTAAAATTTCACCAAAGCCATATGGCCAAACCCATTTTCGCACCAACATTTGAGCTGAAAGAAATTTATTTATCGATCACATTTGGTGTTATCTCTGTGGTGTATGGCAGCTTTGAATTAGCTAAAGGAGCCATTTTTATTGTGCCTACAAAAGATATTTTGTCGAGAAGAAAAAAAAGAAAAAAAAGAAAAGAAAGAAAAAAAGTATTGCAAAAAGAATATTCTCTCGACAAACTCAAGTATGATTGGCATAACACGCACCTAGTGTTCAGTTGAAGTCTGGGGGTGTTGTGTAGTTCTTGAAAATGTTGTATTGGTGATTGTAATTCTCTTGAGTGTTCGGGTTATGTTGAGTGCAATTCCCATCGTCCTTCTACTTATCTAGCCTAAACTCAATCTAAGCCAAATCTTAACCTATAAGTCCTGTTGACTTTTGATAGGAGTCATCTCATGCAGTGGAGAGAGTGCAAACGTGCAAGCCTATGGACACCGACTTTGATGGATTTCTTAGGAGATTGTCCCGAGCTTTGATTAAAGTAATACTCTACTCATTAGTCACGCTATTTTCCCTTGTGCGCGACCGAAAGATTGACCGAGATTCACCATCCAACTAAAATAGATTTCAAATTACTATTTTAAAAATAGTTAAATATAATCTTGAGTTAAATTCTATTCTAATGTATTTCTACGCACGTGAGCATGAGACTTCGCATGAGTCTCCACCGCTCAATTACACTCTAACGTACAATTGTTCCGACAGGAGAGCTGAGTAGTTTGCCCGAGACATGCAAATGGTTAAGTCTGGGGGTGTGATGAGTCTCCATTATATACATGTTTTATGACACATTTAGGCTTATTATCACGCATAGGTACTGCATATTAGGTTGATTATCGATCATATTGGACTAGTTGTTTGATGCGATGATTCGGCAAGTGCACCAGTCGCGCAAGTAATAATAATGGGGAAAATCCCCGAGTGTCGGTCTCTTGAGGAACACAGTAAGGTGGAGTTAGGTTTCGAGGAAGGACTTGAGATTGAAGTCCTTAAATCGGATAGAATGCGGGGGAGTTGGGTTGGCTTTTGGAAAATAAAATAAAAGCTATCAACTACTCCTATGCAATGCCGCTATGCAATGCTTCGCTTGGCGGGATGGAGACTAGGCAGGCCTTGAGCGCGTTGCGTCGAAAGGGCGGATGGACGAGTAGGCAAGCGGAATCGAACTATGCAGGCCTTGAGCGCACTGCTTCGTTAGGCGGGATGGAATACACGGGCCGCGATGCCACGCTTCGGTAGGCGGATGGACGAGTAAGCTAACGGAATGAGGGTCGCAAGCACCTCTTCGACAAGCACGCCACTAGCAATTGCTAGTGCGGCACCGGACGTGACGGCGGGATGGAGGATGGAATGGGGCGCACCTCAAGCACAAAAATAAACAAAAAGAGTATTTCACATAGACATGAAATAACTTTAAATAGCAAGGTCTATAGTGTTCTTCATCAAAATACAAAAGATCTAACTATTACAACAATCAATAAAAGGAGAACAAGGCAAGAAATCGACCGAATCCGAAGTCTCGTTGTAGATTCACGGTTGGAATCGTCGGGTTGTCAATCCGCGTCCAAGCTCGGTCCGCAACTACGTCCGGGGTAGAGAGAGCTGTCACGACTCTCCAATGGACCTGTCTTCTTCGTGTCACGATCCGGTAGAGGTTGCAAACTTCCTCTTGCTTGATGGTAATGGCGGCTAGGTCTTCCTTTGGAGCTCTTGGATGAAGGAGGAGGCCGAGAGGAAACTCCGGCTCAAGATTGGCGTGAAGAGCAAGTCCGGAGCACCTCCATATGGTGGGCGACGGTGGAGGGGCGAATCTGGACGGAACCGGGCGGAAAACGGCGGAAGAAAATCGGGGTCCGACCTAAAATCGCGAGCAGGTCATTTTATAGGCGCTGGAATAAACAGTGCGCACGGTCATTGGCGCACGACCAGTGGTCGTGCGCACTAGAATCCTGTGATCGTGCGCTCTGCCTGGACGGAGCCTGCAAAGACAGAAATTATAAAATAACATGTTCGCAGGACCAGTGGCGCACGACCGGTGGTCGTGCGCACTATCGTAGGTGGTCGTGCGCACTGGTTGAAACAGAACTCATGAAATTGATGATAAGTGCGCACGAACAGTGGCGCACGACCAGTGGTCGTGCGCAATAGAACCAGTGATCGTGCGCAGTGTTCCTGTGCAGAATTGCACTGGAAGCACCTGCACGACTCCTGTTCTAGCGTACAACCACGAATCCAGCTACTGAAAGTGGCACCTAACAGTGCATGAAAACTACTAATGAAGATAAACATGAAAACACACCAAAATGGGCCTAGAAGTGCACATAGCAAGTGATAACAAATATAAGCTAAAACAAGGCTAAAGTGCAGTGGAATGACTAGATAAACGGCCCAGATGAGTCCATATATGTGTATATAATCGGGACTCATCACACCCCCAGACTTACCTGTTTGCGCGTCCCGAGCAAACAAATTCTAAGCGAACGGGGAAAGAAAAGTAGATGGCTTAAAACTACAATATAGAGTACCATGCGAAGTCGCATACTCACGTGCATAAGAAGAATAGTAGAGAAGATTTCTGATTATATAAACAGTCTATATATTTCTAAAAGAGTAAAAGCATATTACAACTACTCAAAATGGTGAAAAGCGGTGAATCGTTCGGTCATGCATAAGGAGAAAGTAAACTAAACGCTGAGATGAGCATTGCTCAAGATTGGGACGCCGGACAAACTCCACCGAAATCCATCGGTGTCGGTGACCATTGGCTTGCCCGGTCACATTCTCTCCACGACACTGGTTTGACTCAAATGCGTGAATCAATAGGACTTTAGGTTTTAAATGAGGCTTGTGTTAAGGTGAGGAAAAACAAAGATAAAAATGACGGCTAAAGCACTAAACCCAAAGGAGCTAATGCAGGAAACTATCCTCATTCACCACACAAACATGCGGGTACACAACACCCCCAGACTTGGACTTAACAGCATGGGTGCGTGCACCGCCTACTCCCAAACATAAATCTATACATAAAGATTTTCAAGTAAACATTCCTTCTCTTTCCTTTCTTTTTAACTTCTTTTCTTTTTCTCATTTTTTTTTTCTTTTCTTATCATTTTCAGCAAATAAACAAAAGGACACATCCACATCTTCACAAACATATTACCACATCAACAACCCAACTCATGAAAATAATAAACAGCTAAAGCTCAAATTTTAGGTGTGCGACTAGGATTGGCTTTTGGGCTTTGGTGAAATAAAAGTGGGGCTGAATCAAAGAATGGGTAGGCACAACTGGGCTAGCGAGGATATAGCGGTAGGGATAGGCACAAAGGCTCAACCGGGCCAAAATGATGGCCTATATCACATTCACACAATTGACTAACCGTATACCCATGCTTCAAGAATCGCTTGGGGCAAGTTCTAGCCACCGAGAAAGATTCTCCTTTCTCCCGACTCAAGCAATACGAATCTAGCGATCGTATACACACATCCCTATGCTACCGTTTGATTCCACCGAATTCAGCATTTGAGTAGAGTAAACAATATTTACACTAATAGAAAAAACATAAAACCATAAGTATAAAGAGAAGTCTAATCTACACGAATTTCTATGCAACCGAGCACTCGACTAGGAGCACTACTAGAGTCAACATTTTACTCTGCTGCATAGTCCTAAGCCATCACCTAGACTTTCCCAAATAAGCAGAAGAATTAAATTCACTACAGAGCACGCATACAGACGAGTACGCGCTCAAGTGGGTGCTGTGGTGTGCAATGAAAATAAACAAAACATTTTAAATGAAATCTTCTAGTTTGCAGTGCAATAATGCACGTGAGCGGGTAAACAAAACTACTCTCCCCCAGACTTAAACTAAACAATCCACAGAATATATGACATGAAAATCAGAAAAAGCTAGGGAAAGAGAGTACCCAGTGCTCAGAAATGAGCACACCAGAAGATTGGCGTTTAAACCACGACTAAGCTGCAGCATCCGCCATCCAGAAGAAGTACCTGCAGGGGTCAGCTCCGCAAAACAAAAGAAACAGAAAAAGATAAACTACAATACTACAGCTAACTAAACAGGATTGAATAAAATAAAATGCATGAAAAGTAAGATAACTACTGGGGTTATTGTCATCCCAGCACGACTTATTCAGATTTTGTACAGTTCTAGCTTATAGGCCTATGAAAAGAAAAGTGCACAGGTAACTGTTCTAATATGCGCATCGGTAGCGGGTACCGATACGGAGACAGAGCAGTCACCCCTCTACCTAAATATAGATACCTGCTCCTCACAGGTAGAGGGTAGAGAATGTAAGAAAAGGAGGAGGCCTGGTCCTCACTCATCTCACAAAACACATCCTTGCCTAGCAAGGTATCGTCAACAGGGAGGCAGCAGGAGGAAAAGACAATGGGTGGAGCTTCCTCAACGGAGGGGGAATAAACCTCCTCACATGAGAGGATACTCTCATCATTGACTTGAGCAAAAAGCTCCAAGTCCTCCTGGGGCACCTGTAAAGACTCAACCTGCACAGGCTCGGAAGAAGAAGGGGGGTCCAGAAAGAAACGAGAAGAAAAACGTAAATCATCAACAATCTGGGGAGTGATCCCGGTTTCACTCCCAGCAAGATCCAAGGGTAGATCGCTATCATCATCGTAAATATCATAGCGAGGGGGACTTGAGAACTCAGGAGCCTCAGTGGTGATTTGGACCTCCTCGTCCCATGAAGAAGTGCAACCCTCCTCATCAGAGAGAGTATCCTCCTCATCCCACCGAGGTGCATCATCGTGTTCAAAGTATTCATTCTCCCCCTCAGGGAAAATGACATCCTCATCCCACTTTGGAGCACCCTCTGAGTCAGAAGCATCGCCCAGCTCCTTTACTTCGATAGGATCATAAAGAATATGTGTAGAAAAATCATGCAAAGAAACTGGAGGGACAAAAATATTCGGTTCCTCCGCAAAAAGATCTGCTAAAGCCTCCCCGATGGAAAGAATACTTTCCTCATCATACTCAGGTGCATCTAGGAGCTCCCATTCCTCTCCTTGTTGGCTAACAGATGAGTGATCATCATCACTGAGAGTGAAGCCATCAACAGGGAGTGAGGAGTCCGTGCACGAGACAAGCTCAGGGGTAGAGGGCACAATTGCCTCCATGGGTAAAGAATGAGCGCTAGGGACAATGTTGTCCTGAGTGGAGGGGTGGCGGTCAGGCTTGAAAAGACTAGGACAGTCCTTCAATTCATGACCCTCTCCTCGACACAACAAGCAAACAATGTTCCTACACTGCCTAGCATTCAACTCATTCATTTGGTCTATATAATAAACCATCTTATCATTAAAGCCAGGTGAAATATCCCATGACGACATATTTGACAATTAAAGCAGATAAAAAGAAACTGAAATTCTTTGCAAGGAAATCTACACAACTAGAAAAACTCCTTGAATAAAACTTGCCTAAAACTTTAAAATAGGGGATGAAGAAATAAAAACAAACAAAAGATAATTGAAAGGCAAACAAAAATAATAAAGCGGCTATACACACTGGAAGAACTACTATCTCTCGGCTCTCCCTCTCAAGAAAACTCACACGACTGTGTTACCCGGCAACGGCGCCAAAAACTTGATGCGATGATTGGGCAAGTGCACCAGTCGCGCAAGTAATAATAATGGGGAAAATCCCCGAGTGTCGGTCTCTTGAGGAACACAGTAAGGTGGAGTTAGGTTTCGAGGAAGGACTTGAGATTGAAGTCCTTAAATCGGATAGAATGCGGGGGAGTTGGGTTGGCTTTTGGAAAATAAAATAAAAGCTATCAACTACTCCTATGCAATGCCGCTATGCAATGCTTCGCTTGGCGGGATGGAGACTAGGCAGGCCTTGAGCGCGCTGCGTCGAAAGGGCGGATGGACGAGTAGGCAAGCGGAATCGAACTATGCAGGCCTTGAACGCACTGCTTCGTTAGGCGGGATGGAATACACGGGCCGCGATGCCACGCTTCGGTAGGCGGATGGACGAGTAGGCTAACGGAATGAGGGTCGCAAGCACCTCTTCGACAAGCACGCCACTAGCAATTGCTAGTGCGGCACCGGACGTGACAGCGGGATGGAGGATGGAATGGGGCGCACCTCAAGCACAAAAATAAACAAAAAGAGTATTTCACATAGACATGAAATAACTTTAAATAGCAAGGTCTATAGTGTTCTTCATCAAAATACAAAAGATCTAACTATTACAACAATCAATAAAAGGAGAACAAGGCAAGAAATCGACCGAATCCGAAGTCTCGTTGTAGATTCACGGTTGGAATCGCCGGGTTGTCAATCCGCGTCCAAGCTCGGTCCGCAACTACGTCCGGGGTAGAGAGAGCTGTCACGACTCTCCAATGGACCCGTCTTCTTCGTGTCACGATCCGGTAGAGGTTGCAAACTTCCTCTTGCTTGATGGTAATGGCGGTTAGGTCTTCCTTTGGAGCTCTTGGATGAAGGAGGAGGCCGAGAGGAAACTCCGGCTCAAGATTGGCGTGAAGAGCAAGTCTGGAGCACCTCCATATGGTGGGCGACGGTGGAGAGGCGAATCTGGACGGAACCGGGCGGAAAACGGCGGAAGAAAATCGTGGTCCGACCTAAAATCGCGAGCAGGTCATTTTATAGGCGCTGGAATAAACAGTGCGCACGGTCATTGGCGCACGACCAGTGGTCGTGCGCACTAGAATCCTGTGATCGTGCGCTCTGCCTGGACGGAGCTTGCAAAGACAGAAATTATAAAATAACATGTTCGCACGACCAGTGGCGCACGACCGGTGGTCGTGCGCACTATCGTAGGTTGTCGTGCGCACTGGTTGAAACAGAACTCATGAAATTGATGATAAGTGCGTACGAACAGTGGCGCACGACCAGTGGTCGTGCGCAATAGAACCAGTGATCGTGCGCAGTGTTCCTGTGCAGAATTGCACCGGAAGCACCTGCACGACTCCTGTTCTAGCGTACAACCACGAATCCAGCTACTGAAAGTGGCACCTAACAGTGCATGAAAACTACTAATGAAGATAAACATGAAAACACACCAAAATGGGCCTAGAAGCACATAGCAAGTGATAACAAATATAAGCTAAAACAAGGCTAAAGTGCAGTGGAATGACTAGATAAACGGCCCAGATGAGTCCATATATGTGTATATAATCGGGACTCATCACACCCCCAGACTTACCTGTTTGCGCGTCCCGAGCAAACAAATTCTAAGCGAACGGGGAAAGAAAAGTAGATGGCTTAAAACTATAATATAGAGTACCATACGAAGTCGCATACTCACGTGCATAAGAAGAATAGTAGAGAAGATTTCTGATTATATAAACAATCTATATATTTCTAAAAGAGTAAAAGCATATTACAACTACTCAAAATGGTGAAAAGCGGTGAATCGTTCGGTCATGCATAAGGAGAAAGTAAACTAAACGCTGAGATGAGCATTGCTCAAGATTGGGACGCCGGACAAACTCCACCGAAATCCATCGGTGTCGGTGACCATAGGCTTGCCCGGTCACATTCTCTCCACGGCACTGGTTTGACTCAAATGCGTGAATCAATAGGATTTTAGGTTTTAAATGAGGCTTGGGTTTAGGTGAGGAAAAACAAAGATAAAAACGATGGCTAAAGCACTAAACCCAAAGGAGCTAATGCAGGAAACTATCCTCATTCACCACACAAACATGCGGGTACACAACACCCCCAGACTTGGACTTAACAACATGGGTGCGTGCACCGCCTACACCCAAACATAAATCTATACATAAAGATTTTCAAGTAAACATTCCTTCTCTTTCCTTTCTTTTTAACTTCTTTTCTTTTTCTCATTTTTTTTTCTTTTCTTATCATTTTCAGCAAATAAACAAAAGGACACATCCACATCTTCACAAACATATTACCACATTAACAACCCAACTCATGAAAATAATAAATAGCTAAAGCTCAAATTTTGGGTGTGCGACTAGGATTGGCTTTTGGGCTTTGGTGAAATAAAAGTGGGGCTGAATCAAAGAACGGGTAGACACAACTGGGCTAGCGAGGATATAGCGGTAGGGATAGGCACAAAGGCTCAACCGGGCCAAAATGATGGCCTATATCACATTCACACAATTGACTAACCGTATACCCATGCTTCAAGAATCGCTTGGGGCAAGTTCTAGCCACCGAGAAAGATTCTCCTTTCTCCCGACTCAAGCAATACGAATCTAGCGATCGTATACACACATCCCTATGCTACCGTTTGATTCCACTGAATTCACCATTTGAGTAGAGTAAACAACATTTACACTAATAGAAAAAACATAAAACCATAAGTATAAAGAGAAGTCTAATCTACACGAATTTCTATGCAACCGAGCACTCGACTAGGAGCACTACTAGAGTCAACATTTTACTCTGCTGCATAGTCCTAAGCCATCACCTAGACTTTCCCAAATAAGCAGAAGAATTAAATTCACTACAGAGCACGCATACAGACGAGTATGCGCTCAAGTGGGTGCTGTGGTGTGCAATGAAAATAAACAAAACATTTTAAATGAAATCTTCTAGTTTGCAGTGCAATAGTGCACGTGAGTGGGTAAACAAAACTACTCTCCCCCAGACTTAAACTAAACAATCCACAGAATATATGACATGAAAATCAGAAAAATCTAGGGAAAGAGAGTACCCAGTGCTCAGAAATGAGCACACCAGAAGATTGGCGTTTAAACCACGACTAAGCTGCAGCATCCGCCATCCAGAAGAAGTACCTACAGGGGTCAGCTCCGCAAAACAAAAGAAACAGAAAAAGATAAACTACAATACTACAGCTAACTAAACAGGATTGAATAAAATAAAATGCATGAAAAGTAAGATAACTACTAGGGTTATTGTCATCCCAGCACGACTTATTCAGATTTTGTACAGTTCTAGCTTATAGGCCTATGAAAAGAAAAGTGCACAGGTAACTGTTCTAATATGCGCATCGGTAGCGGGTACCGATACGGAGACAGAGCAGTCACCCCTCTACCTAAATATAGATACCTGCTCCTCACAGGTAGAGGGTAGAGAATGTAAGAAAAGGAGGAGGCCTGGTCCTCACTCATCTCACAAAACACATCCTTGCCTAGCAAGGTATCGTCAACAGGGAGGCAGCAGGAGGAAAAGGCAATGGGTGGAGCTTCCTCAACGGAGGGGGAATAAACCTCCTCACATGAGAGGATACTCTCATCATTGACTTGAGCAAAAACTCCAAGTCCTCCTGGGGCACCTGTAAAGACTCAACCTGCACAGGCTCGGAAGAAGAAGGGGGGTCCAGAAAGAAACGAGAAGAAAAACGTAAATCATCAACAATCTGGGGAGTGATCCCGGTTTCACTCCCAGCAAGATCCAAGGGTAGATCGCTATCATCATCGTAAATATCATAGCGAGGGGGACTTGAGAACTCAGGAGCCTCAGTGGTGATTTGGACCTCCTCGTCCCATGAAGAAGTGCAACCCTCCTCATCAGAGAGAGTATCCTCCTCATCCCACCGAGGTGCATCATCGTGTTCAAAGTATTCATTCTCCCCCTCAGGGAAAATGGCATCCTCATCCCACTTTGGAGCACCCTCTGAGTCAGAAGCATCGCCCAGCTCCTTTACTTCGATAGGATCATAAAGAATATGTGTAGAAAATTCATGCAAAGAAACTGGAGGGACAAAAATATTCGGTTCCTCCGCAAAAAGATCTGCTAAAGCCTCCCCGATGGAAAGAATACTTTCCTCATCATACTCAGGTGCATCTAGGAGCTCCCATTCCTCTCCTTGTTGGCTAACAGATGAGTGATCATCATCACTGAGAGTGAAGCCATCAACAGGGAGTGAGGAGTCCGTGCACGAGACAAGCTCAGGGGTAGTGGGCACAATTGCCTCTATGGGTAAAGAATGAGCGATAGGGACAATGTTGTCCTGAGTGGAGGGGTGGCGGTCAGGCTTGAAAAGACTAGGACAGTCCTTCAATTCATGACCCTCTCCTCGACACAACAAGCAAACAATGTTCCTACACTGCCTAGCATTCAACTCATTCATTTGGTCTATATAATAAACCATCTTATCATTAAAGCCAGGTGAAATATCCCATGACGACATATTTGACAATTAAAGCAGATAAAAAGAAACTGAAATTCTTTGCAAGGAAATCTACACAACTAGAAAAACTCCTTGAATAAAACTTGCCTAAAACTTTAAAATAGGGGATGAAGAAATAAAAACAAACAAAAGATAATTAAAAGGCAAACAAAAATAATAAAGCGGCTATACACACTGGAAGAACTACTATCTCTCGGCTCTCCCTCTCAAGAAAACTCACACGACTGTGTTCCCCGGCAACGGCGCCAAAAACTTGATGCGATGATTCGGCAAGTGCACCGGTCGCGCAAGTAATAATAATGGGGAAAATCCCCGAGTGTCGGTCTCTTGAGGAACACAGTAAGGTGGAGTTAGGTTTCGAGGAAGGACTTGAGATTGAAGTCCTTAAATCGGATAGAATGCGGGGGAGTTGGGTTGGCTTTTGGAAAATAAAATAAAAGCTATCAACTACTCCTATGCAATGCCGCTATGCAATGCTTCGCTTGGCGGGATGGAGACTAGGCAGGCCTTGAGCGCGCTGCGTCGAAAGGGCGGATGGACGAGTAGGCAAGCAGAATCGAACTATGCAGGCCTTGAGCGCACTGCTTCGTTAGGCGGGATGGAATACATGGGCCGCGATGCCATGCTTCGGTAGGCGGATGGACGAGTAGGCTAACGGAATGAGGGTCGCAAGCAACTCTTCGACAAGCACGCCACTAGCAATTGCTAGTGCGGCACCGGACGTGACAGCGGGATGGAGGATGGAATGGGGCGCACCTCAAGCACAAAAATAATCAAAAAGAGTATTTCACATAGACATGAAATAACTTTAAATAGCAAGGTCTATAGTGTTCTTCATCAAAATACAAAAGATCTAACTATTACAACAATCAATAAAAGGAGAACAAGGCAAGAAATCGACCGAATCCGAAGTCTCGTTGTAGATTCACGGTTGGAATCACCGGGTTGTCAATCCGCGTCCAAGCTTGGTCCGAAACTACGTCCGGGGTAGAGAGAGCTGTCACGACTCTCCAATGGACCCGTCTTCTTCGTGTCACAATCCGGTAGAGGTTGCAAACTTCCTCTTGCTTGATGGTAATGGCGGCTAGGTCTTCCTTTGGAGCTCTTGGATGAAGGAGGAGGCCGAGAGGAAACTCCGGCTCAAGATTGGCGTGAAGAGCAAGTCCGGAGCACCTCCATATGGTGGGCGACGGTGGAGGGGCGAATCTGGACGGAACCGGGCGGAAAACGGCGGAAGAAAATCGGGGTCCGACCTAAAATCGCAAGCAGGTCATTTTATAGGCGCTGGAATAAACAGTGCGCACAGTCATTGGTGCACGACCAGTGGTCGTGCGCACTAGAATCCCGTGATCGTGCGCTCTGCCTGGACGGAGCCTGCAAAGACAAAAATTATAAAATAACATGTTCGCACGACCAGTGGCGCACGACCGGTGGTCGTGCGCACTATCGTAGGTTGTCGTGCGCACTGGTTGAAACAGAACTCATGAAATTGATGATAAGTGCGCACGAACAGTGGTGCACGACCAGTGGTCGTGCGCAATAGAACCAGTGATCGTGCGCAGTGTTCCTGTGCAGAATTGCACCGGAAGCACCTGCACGACTCCTGTTCTAGCGTACAACCACGAATCCAGCTACTGAAAGTGGCACCTAACAGTGCATGAAAACTACTAATGAAGATAAACATGAAAACACACCAAAATGGGCCTAGAAGTGCACATAGCAAGTGATAACAAATATAAGCTAAAACAAGGCTAAAGTGCAGTGGAATGACTAGATAAACGACCCAGATGAGTCCATATATGTGTATATAATCGGGACTCATCACACCCCCAGACTTACCTATTTGCGCGTCCCGAGCAAACAAATTCTAAGCGAACGGGGAAAGAAAAGTAGATGGCTTAAAACTACAATATAGAGTACCATGCGAAGTCGCATACTCACGTGCATAAGAAGAATAGTAGAGAAGATTTCTGATTATATAAACAGTCTATATATTTCTAAAAGAGTAAAAGCATATTACAACTACTCAAAATGGTGAAAAGCAGTGAATCGTTCGGTCATGCATAAGGAGAAAGTAAACTAAATGCTGAGATGAGCATTGCTCAAGATTGGGACGCCGGACAAACTCCACCGAAATCCATCGGTGTCGGTGACCATAGGCTTGCCCGGTCACATTCTCTCCACGGCACTGGTTTGACTCAAATGCGTGAATCAATAGGACTTTAGGTTTTAAATGAGGCTTGGGTTTAGGTGAGGAAAAACAAAGATAAAAACGACGGCTAAAGCACTAAACCCAAAGGAGCTAATGCAGGAAACTATCCTCATTCACCACACAAACATGCGGGTACACAACACCCCCAGACTTGGACTTAACAGCATGGGTGCGTGCACCGCTTACTCCCAAACATAAATCTATACATAAAGATTTTCAAGTACACATTCCTTCTCTTTCCTTTCTTTTTAACTTCTTTTCTTTTTCTCATTTTTTTTTCTTTTCTTATCATTTTCAGCAAATAAACAAAAGGACACATCCACATCTTCACAAACATATTACCACATCAACAACCCAACTCATGAAAATAATAAACATCTAAAGCTCAAATTTTGGGTGTGCGACTAGGATTGGCTTTTGGGCTTTGGTGAAATAAAAGTGGGGCTGAATCAAAGAACGGGTAGGCACAACTGGGCTAGCGAGGATATAGCGGTAGGGATAGGCACAAAGGCTCAACCGGGCCAAAATGATGGCCTATATCACATTCACACAATTGACTAACCGTATACCCATGCTTCAAGAATCGCTTGGGGCAAGTTCTAGCCACCGAGAAAGATTCTCCTTTCTCCCGACTCAAGCAATACAAATCTAGCGATCGTATACACACATCCCTATGCTACCGTTTGATTCCACCGAATTCACCATTTGAGTAGAGTAAACAACATTTACACTAATAGAAAAAACATAAAACCATAAGTATAAAGAGAAGTCTAATCTACACGAATTTCTATGCAACCGAGCACTCGACTAGGAGCACTACTAGAGTCAACATTTTACTCTGCTGCATAGTCCTAAGCCATCACCTAGACTTTCCCAAATAAGCAGAAGAATTAAATTCACTACAGAGCACACATACAGACGAGTATGCGCTCAAGTGGGTGCTGTGGTGTGCAATGAAAATAAACAAAACATTTTAAATGAAATCTTCTAGTTTGCAGTGCAATAGTGCACGTGAGCGGGTAAACAAAACTACTCTCCCCCAGACTTAAACTAAACAATCCACAGAATATATGACATGAAAATCAGAAAAATCTAGGGAAAGAGAGTACCCAGTGCTCAGAAATGAGCACACCAGAAGATTGGCGTTTAAACCATGACTAAGCTGCAGCATCCGCCATCCAGAAGAAGTACCTGCAGGGGTCAGCTCCGCAAAACAAAAGAAACAGAAAAAGATAAACTACAATACTACAGCTAACTAAACAGGATTGAATAAAATAAAATGCATGAAAAGTAAGATAACTACTGGGGTTATTGTCATCCCAGCACGACTTATTCAGATTTTGTACAGTTCTAGCTTATAGGCCTATGAAAAGAAAAGTGCACAGGTAACTGTTCTAATATGCTCATCGGTAGCGGGTACCGATACGGAGACAGAGCAGTCACCCCTCTACCTAAATATAGATACCTGCTCCTCACAGGTAGAGGGTAGAGAATGTAAGAAAAGGAGGAGGCCTAGTCCTCACTCATCTCACAAAACACATCCTTGCCTAGCAAGGTATCGTTAACAGGGAGGCAGCAGGAGGAAAAGGCAATGGGTGGAGCTTCCTCAACGGAGGGGGAATAAACCTCCTCATATGAGAGGATACTCTCATCATTGACTTGAGCAAAAAGCTCCAAGTCCTCCTGGGGCACCTGTAAAGACTCAACCTGCATAGGCTCGGAAGAAGAAGGGGGGTCCAGAAAGAAACGAGAAGAAAAACGTAAATCATCAACAATCTGGGGAGTGATCCCGGTTTCACTCCCAGCAAGATCCAAGGGTAGATCGCTATCATCATCGTAAATATCATAGCGAGGGGGACTTGAGAACTCAGGAGCCTCAGTGGTGATTTGGACCTCCTCGTCCCATGAAGAAGTGCAACCCTCCTCATCAGAGAGAGTATCCTCCTCATCCCACCGAGGTGCATCATCGTGTTCAAAGTATTCATTCTCCCCCTCAGGGAAAATGACATCCTCATCCCACTTTGGAGCACCCTCTGAGTCAGAAGCATCGCCCAGCTCCTTTACTTCGATAGGATCATAAAGAATATGTGTAGAAAAATCATGCAAAGAAACTGGAGGGACAAAAATATTCGGTTCCTCCGCAAAAAGATCTGCTAAAGCCTCCCCGATGGAAAGAATACTTTCCTCATCATACTCAGGTACATCTAGGAGCTCCCATTCCTCTCCTTGTTGGCTAACAGATGAGTGATCATCATCACTGAGAGTGAAGCCATCAACAGGGAGTGAGGAGTCCGTGCACGAGACAAGCTCAGGGGTAGAGGGCACAATTGCCTCCATGGGTAAAGAATGAGCGATAGGGACAATGTTGTCCTGAGTGGAGGGGTGGCGGTCAGGCTTGAAAAGACTAGGACAGTCCTTCAATTCATGACCCTCTCCTCGACACAACAAGCAAACAATGTTCCTACACTGCCTAGCATTCAACTCATTCATTTGGTCTATATAATAAACCATCTTATCATTAAAGCCAGGTGAAATATCCCATGACGACATATTTGACAATTAAAGCAGATAAAAAGAAACTGAAATTCTTTGCAAAGAAATCTACACAACTAGAAAAACTCCTTGAATAAAACTTGCCTAAAACTTTAAAATAGGGGATGAAGAAATAAAAACAAACAAAAGATAATTAAAAGGCAAACAAAAATAATAAAGCAGCTATACACACTGGAAGAACTACTATCTCTCGACTCTCCCTCTCAAGAAAACTCACACGACTGTGTTCCCCGGCAACGACGCCAAAAACCTGATGCGATGATTCGGCAAGTGCACCGGTCGCGCAAGTAATAATAATGGGGAAAATCCCCGAGTGTCGGTCTCTTGAGGAACACAGTAAGGTGGAGTTAGGTTTCGAGGAAGGACTTGAGATTGAAGTCCTTAAATCGGATAGAATGCGGGGGAGTTGGGTTGGCTTTTGGAAAATAAAATAAAAGCTATCAACTACTCCTATGCAATGCCGCTATGCAATGCTTCGCTTGGCGGGATGGAGACTAGGCAGGCCTTGAGCGCGCTGCGTCGAAAGGGCGGATGGACGAGTAGGCAAGCGGAATCGAACTATGCAGGCCTTGAGCGCACTGCTTCGTTAGGCGGGATGGAATACACGGGCCGCGATGCCACGCTTCGGTAGGCGGATGGACGAGTAGGCTAACGGAATGAGGGTCGCAAGCACCTCTTCGATAAGCACGCCACTAGCAATTGCTAGTGCGGCACCGGACGTGATGGCGGGATGGAGGATGGAATGGGGCGCACCTCAAGCACAAAAATAAACAAAAAGAGTATTTCACATATACATGAAATAACTTTAAATAGCAAGGTCTATAGTGTTCTTCATCAAAATACAAAAGATCTAACTATTACAACAATCAATAAAAGGAGAACAAGGCAAGAAATCGAC
The DNA here is from genome assembly GCA_033032865.1 of Dactylorhiza incarnata. NCBI lineage: Eukaryota > Viridiplantae > Streptophyta > Magnoliopsida > Asparagales > Orchidaceae > Dactylorhiza > Dactylorhiza incarnata. The sequence continues at coordinate 21,781,657 of JAWHQI010000008.1, read as the reverse complement.
CGAATCCGAAGTCTCGTTGTAGATTCACGGTTGGAATCGCCGGGTTGTCAATCCGCGTCCAAGCTCGGTCCGCAACTACGTCCGGGGTAGAGAGAGCTGTCACGACTCTTCAATGGACCCGTCTTCTTCGTGTCACGATCCGGTAGAGGTTGCAAACTTCCTCTTGCTTGATGGTAATGGCGGCTAGGTCTTCCTTTGGAGCTCTTGGATGAAGGAGGAGGCCGAGAGGAAACTCCGGCTCAAGATTGGCGTGAAGAGCAAGTCCGGAGCACCTCCATATGGTGGGCGACGGTGGAGGGGCGAATCTGGACGGAACCGGGCGGAAAACGGCGGAAGAAAATCGGGGTCCGACCTAAAATCGTGAGCATGTCATTTTATAGGCGCTGGAATAAACAGTGCGCACGGTCATTGGCGCACGACCAGTGGTCGTGCGCACTAGAATCCTGTGATCGTGCGCTCTGCCTGGACGGAGCCTGCAAAGACAGAAATTATAAAATAACATGTTCGCACGACCAGTGGCGCACGACCGGTGGTCGTGCGCACTATCGTAGGTGGTCGTGCGCACTATCGTAGGTGGTCGTGCGCACTGGTTGAAACAGAACTCATGAAATTGATGATAAGTGCGCACGAACAGTGGCGCACGACCAGTGGTCGTGCGCAATAGAACCAGTGATCGTGCGCAGTGTTCCTGTGCAGAATTGCACCGGAAGCACCTGCACGACTCCTGTTCTAGCGTACAACCACGAATCCAGCTACTGAAAGTGGCACCTAACAGTGCATGAAAACTACTAATGAAGATAAACATGAAAACACACCAAAATGGGCCTAGAAGTGCACATAGCAAGTGATAACAAATATAAGCTAAAACAAGGCTAAAGTGCAGTGGAATGACTAGATAAACGGCCCAGATGAGTCCATATATGTGTATATAATCGGGACTCATCATTGTTCATTTGCGTAGATAGTACCTTCCATAGCCTAGTTTCGTGTGTTATCTTGGATGGTTCCCTTTTAGTCTTTTTGGTGCATATTTTATGACCACTGGGGAGCTTTGTTTCTATACCCTAGCGGGTATGCTTGAGTTTGCTGCAGGTACAATGATCATGTGAACGCTCGGAATGGGTTGGGGCAAATTTTAGCCTAAAAAGCCACTGATTGTGCATTTTCCTTCGCGCACGATTAGGCGCACGACCACTGGTCGTGCAATAATTCCCCTTATCTACCTGAGCGGTTCGCATGATCATAGGCCTTCTTCGCGCACGACCACTGGTCGTACGCTACTGACCGTGCGTATTTTCCCTACCTTTTCCTCTGCTACAGGTTGACTGCGTACGATCACAAGCAGTCCTTCTCGCACGACCACTGGTCGTGCGCCCCTGATCATGCACTGTACTTTTTCTGCTCTGTATTTAAAGGCCGGATCCGCGATATAGGTCAAGACAGAATGGTTTGGGCGCGAATTCTTCCGCAAGTCTCCGCCATTTTCCCTCTCCAAGCTCCATCCATCCATACCCTTCCTTGGGAAAGCTTCATCCTTCCATACTAAGATCCATCAAGGGTCCTAGAAGCATTCTCCGCCATCTACAGCAAGCATTTGAAGGTGCGGCATCTCCATTGAGCTAAGTGGAAGAAACCCAGCTCTGAGAAGAAGACGAGAGATGTTTAGAGGTAGTGACAGCCTCTGAACCCTGGAAGCAACCAAGGACTGAGCTCGGAGGAGGCGTGACGACCCCCCATTCCGACCAAGATCTACGGCGAGGCTTCTCATCTCGTGGTTTCCTCTACCCTCTCTCTCTTTTATGGAAATGTACTTTGGATTGTTGTAATGAACTGAGTGCTTTCTATTTGTCTATGAATAGAAGCTTTTTCTTGTTTCATTCTTAATTTTGGTTCTTTGTTGTGATGCGCTCCGCCCCCACTCCACTTCCACACATACGTTCTAGCTAGCTCACTCTAGCAAAATCTAGAGTTGAGAGTGAAGAGGTGCCTTCGACCCTCACGAAACCCCACACTGTGGCCATTTCACCCACTTACCGAAGCACGGCATTGCGACCGCTGCACTCACCCCCACTTTGCGAAGAGGTGTGTGCTACCCTCACTCGTCACAGTTACTCTCTGTCCACGCGCCTTCCGAAGCACGGCACCGCGGCCGTTGCATCCATCCCGCCTTGCGAAGCGGAGTTTTGACCCGCATTTCTTATTTCTGCAATAGCTTAGTACACCAACCACAATGCCCCTGTTTTACTTTATTCGCTCGTGTAACAATCGACTCACCACACGTCTCGTTCACCACATCCTGGATTCCTTTGAGAATGATATTCGGGGAATTCCTCCCTACTTTTATTACTTGACAACGACCGGTGCACTGTCGTCGTACCGCATTTCGCTCTAGCTAATTAGTGGTGCTGAAATCGCGCGTCAATAACTAAGCCAGTCAATGCAGGTGCAAATTCCTAGGGGGAGCCTCTCCCTTCTGTCACTTCTGAGGATCAGAATGTGACTCCAGCTCCAGGTGGGACATCAACTCTAGCTCCTCTTTCTGATACTCCACTTCAAGATGATGTTGTTCCATCTCCTCCTCCTCCTCCTCCAGTTGTTGATTTTGAAAATGTTCAGGCAGATTCTGTAGCTACCACAATTGCAGAAATTGTTAGTGATATCCAAAAGGATGATTTGGCAGAGCACAGTCCCAGTGGCCATATGGCAGGGTCTGGTGCAGATTTTGATTTTTCCAATGAAGCTGATGATGTGTCTATTCATGGATTATCTCCTCCCCCAGCACATGTTGAGGGGGAGAAAGAGTTCTATTTGGAAGCAAACACGGAAGCTCAAGGTGAGCCAGTTAGTGAGAAAGGTGATGTGATTAAAATTTCTTCTCCAAAAGTTGTAAGTTCTGTTATTCTTGAAGAAATTCCAGACTGGAGGACCAATATTTTACCTCCTCCACCTCCTTCACCTCCTATGCATGATGCAGAATCACTTCTTGGACAGATTGAAATGATGCTGAATAGGCAAAGGGAGAAGTTTGAAAGCTCCATTCAAGGTGTGCATGCAAGGATTTCTACTGTTGAAAGGGAGATGAGCAGAGGATTAGCTGAAGTTCAAGCTAACACTGATAGTCTTAAGAAGCTTATCACTCAGGGTGGTGAAGCTATTGATCATTCTGTTCAGAGCATGGGTAAAGTTTTTGATGAAACTTTAAAGGTAAGGAAAATTCAAGAATCTAGTGAAGGGAATGCAGAGAAAAATACATTTTCAATTATTGATGAAGTTGGTCAGTTCAAGGAATCTGTCATTCAAACCCTATATGTAGAAGTCATAAAGGGGGAGGATAAAATGGCAGAGCATTTGGATTATCAGGTTCATCAGCTCCAAAGAAATTGGGTTGATCAGTTTGAGCAATTGAATATTGGTGTTCAGAAGCAGATTGCAGATGTCAATGCTCACACTACAAAGACTGCTATGTGGATACACAATGAGATTTTTCCAGATTTTGCTTTACAACCTCAGTTTTCACGTAGACCTAAAGAGCAACCTGCATATGAACCTCATGTTGACTATTCCCAGGCTTGGCCTGCAAAGCAACCAGAAATTCAGACCAAGGTGCCAAGGCCATCTGCTAGTAGGTTTGTTCCTGGATCAAGCTATGGAAAGGCAGTTGCTACTGAAGAAGTTCCAGAGGTGTGGAGTCCAGTTTCTAAAATAATTATTCTTGACTCATTCAAGCTTGTGGATGAAGGTGGTATGAAAGTTTCAGACTATTTCAGCACAACTGAATGGAAAAAGTATGAGACTAGCATGACAAAGAGAAGGATACATTACAAGACTTATGGTTATAACAATCCTGCAGCTCCATCCCCTCCTCCAAAATATCATCCTAATCCATATGCTTATTTTGCAAGACAAGAACAGAAGAAAAGAGACAATGCCTGAAGAAATGATTATGAGTTCCATCAAACCTTTTACTCAATCTGATTGTGTGAACATTAATTCATGAGACAATCTTAAATACATATATAGTTGTTGATTTTGATGAAGACAATCTAATATATATATATAGTTATTGGTTTTGATGCTCTCTCTGTTTTCATATCTTTTCTTTTATGGTTTGTTTTGCTTATGTTTTATATTGATGCAATTCATCTTGGTAAAGAGGGTTCTGACTTCTACATATAGGGGGATATTGTTGGGTATTGTATCCACAATAACCTTGATTTGTGGGAAGTCATCCTTGAACCAAGATTGAATTGCTAGTGTATTTGATATGTCTTTCTAGTATTATTTTTGCACGTTCATATTGCTAAGTGTATACCAATGTCAGGTCACAGTGGGTCAATAAGCACAGTTTCATACAATGTAATACCTCATTGTGTGGAACATGTTGGAACATGCTTTCTGCATCTCTTGGTTTGACAATAACAAATCCTATTGTATTTGATCATACTTGCATTGTGTTTATAGTGTGCAGGATCTTCAACATTCAATCCCCAAAGGAGTGTGAAAAAGAAAGACGTCGAAGCGACATCAGGATGATTATCTATTGTTACCGCGGCGCGGTAACACTACCGCTGGCGCTAGCGGTCCGACGAAATGAGATGCGCTCGATGAAATGGTGTTCGACGAAAGTAGATGTCGTCCAACAAATTGGCATTCGACGAAATTGAGTTCGACGAAATGGAACTGCGTTAGCACTACCGTTGGCGCTAGCGATCGACGAAATGGAGTTCGACGAAATGAAAACAGCGATCGACGAAATGGAGTTCGACGAAATGAAAACAGCGTTCGACAAAATATGAGGCCGTTCGATGAAGATGCGTTTGACGAAAAGAGATGTGCTCTGTCGCGGAGCGTTAGCACTACCGCTAGCGCTAGCATAAATGGAAACAATTGACGGGAAGGAAACAGTGGAGAAAAAGGAATGTTCGGCGGGATGCATATTTAGCATGCTCTACCGCGGCGCGGCATCACTACCGCCCGGCAGTAGCTTTTGGAATCCTCCTGTCTGCATGTGATTGAGGAACAAATATGGAAGGAGATATTGGCTGAAGGAAGGTTATCTCGCTATCGCGGAGCGTTAGCGTTACCGCGACAACCTAGTCGAAGCTCAAAGTTTGGCGCTCAAAAGTTGCCTAAGTTGCCACGATCTGTGTGCTTGGTCATTGCCTAATGTGGCTACCGCGGGGCGGTAGCACTACCGCAGGCGGTAGCGGTTGATTCTATTTAAAGACGCGCGCTTCCTCCGTTGTGGCTTGTTGTTACAGAATGAATTGAAGTCATATATTCATAGCACTCGTGAGAACCTTCACCAAGCAGCCCGAAGAACTCCGTCAACGTTCGTGAACGCAAAGAACTTGAAGACCGATCCGATCGCATCTACATCATCATCAAGTTCTTCTTTTGAGGGAGTTTTTAGTTCTTGTTTTGTTTTTGTTTCAAATTGTAACCTTTATATCTTTTGTTTGATAGAGGAATTCGCCACACGGCGACTAGAGCCTTGCGGGGACTAGGGGAAATTCGCCTCGCGTTGGCGACTAGGTCTAGGGTGTAGATCTAGGGAGTGCTCGAGGCCTTTCTGATGAGGGAAGGGCTAGAGCGGCTTGAGGCCTTATCTGGGGAGAGATAGGCTAAAGCCAACCGATCCTTCGGAGAAGGGTCAGTATAGAAAACCAAAAGATTTTTCATTGGTCGCCTCTTTCCAAGCGTCATTAGGAAAAGTTTTTGTAATCATATTTATTTCAATTTAATGTTAATGAAAATATGGTTGTTTCTTCATCTCTGATTCGTGCTCTATGATTTTCATTGTTCTAACCTAAAAGTATTTTCACTGTCGCTAACGCCGAACGGTAACTCTACTGTTGGCGGTAGGAATAGAGAATTAATTTCTCTAAATAATCTCGAAAATCTTAAAACCCTTATTCACCCCCCTCTAAGGGCGCCTACAGATCCAACAAGTGGTATCAGAGCCAGGTTATTCCAATTCGCTCTAACAAACGGGAATAATGGCGCTCAGTGGCCTCACTTTCCATGAGGGGCAGGGAATAAGTAGACCTCCGCTATTTACTGGAACTGATTATAATTACTGGAGAACGCGTATGCGTTGTTTTTTTGATAAACTTAGATCTAGATGTATGGGCATGTGTTGAAACTCCATACACTTCTCCTACATATATTGCTGGAGAAGTAACCATGGAAAAACCTAAGGATAAATAGGATGATGGAGATAAGGCTAGGTGTAAGAATAATGCGAAAGCGATGAATGCTTTATTCTGTGTTCTTGATAGGACTGAGTTTAATAGAGTAAGTGCATGTGAAACTGCTTATGATATTTGGAACTTATTAGAAATAATGCTTGAAGGTACCTCGCAGGTCACAGATTCAAAACTATTCCAATTGGAATCTGAATTCGAAAGGTTCGGGATGGATCCGAATGAGGACGTCGACGTCATGTACACTCGATTCACCAAGATCGTCAATGCCTCAAAAATTCTTGGAAAAACATTTTCAAACGGCGACTTGGTGAGAAAGCTTCTTCGATCACTCCCACCAAAGTTCAATCCAATGGTGACGGCGATTTCCGAATCGCATGATCTTAGGTGGCTTCAAATTGAGAGCCTCATTGGGAACCTCAAAACCCATGAGGTAGAGCTCAAGATTCACGAAGAAGAGTACAACAAGGAGCCAAAGAAGAAAGCCTTGGCACTGAAGTCAAGAAAAGAAGATGACGAGGAGAGTCTCTTTGTGAAGAACTTCACTAAGTTCATGAAGAATCCGAAAAGGAGGAACACCTTCCGGAAATTTTTCCGAAAGGGCTCCTCATCCAAAAGAGAGAAGAAGGAGAAGTCTAGCGACGACGACGAAGAGCGGCCACCTCCCGAGTGCTTCCACTATAGGAAGACCTGGCATATTAGAAGTCAATGCCCAAAATTCTTGAAGGAGCAAAAAGAAAAACGGCTTAAGGGAAAGGAGAAGAAGAAGGTCTTATAAGATGCAACATGGGATGACTCTTCCTCCGGATGCTCAAGTATATCAAGCTCAAGCAATGATGATGAGGCAAACTTGTGCCTTATGGTGAAAAGCAATGAATCAAACTACGACGAGTGCAATGTCCAAAGCGACACTAGGGTAATCCCTTCTAACTATGATGATCTTTATTCTGAATACTTAAAAACTTGTAAATCTTTTGGCAAAAATTTAAAAGATCTCGATCTATTTAAAACTAAAAATAAAATCCTTTTAAAACAAAGTAAAAAATTAAATTAGGAAGTATTATCCTTGGGAAAGGAGATGGAGTCTTGCCAAAAGAATGATGATCTTTTGGCAAGGACTAGGGAACTTGAAATTGATCTTTCTAACGCTCTCTCAGATATCGAATCACTCTCGAAACAAAAGAGAGACTTAGAAAGAAATTTGAAACTCTCATTTTCTAATGTTGAAAATGAAAAGAAAAACTTTGCAAATAGATGCGGAAATTTAGTTAGTGAAAATTTTGCATTAAAAGCCAAATCCATGACCTTAACTTAGCCATGGAAAAATTTGGTGTTGGCCAGAAAAGTCTTGATATGATTTTGGCAAAACCAAAGGCATGGTAGTGCAAAAACTGGGCTAGGTTATGTCTCTGCTAACTACCCCCCGGCGGTAATAGTTAACGCTGGCGGTAGTAACAAAAATCATAATTCAAATAATAATCATAAATCTGAATTTTTTTCTACTGATTCCCCATCCTCCAGCAAGAGTCCACTACAAAAACTGAAAAAGATATCAACCCCTTTTGTGTTATGTGTCAAGTGTTATCACTTCGGGCATACCTTGGACTCTTTCAGGATGAAGGGTCGATGTACTGTCAAGCAAATCTGGGTGCCTAAGGTTTCCACCTATTCTATGGGAGGAACCACTTGGGTATCCGGATCTTTACTCTCTTCTTCTTGTTAGGTATGTTGGCTAAGGAAAAGGAAGACATGTGGTACTTGGACTCAGGGTGCTCCAAACACATGACGAGCGATAAAGCAAAATTCCTTAGCCTCACTAAGAAGAAAGGAGGAATGGTGACATTTGGGGACAATGGAAAGGGAAGGATTTTAGGCACCGGTGTTTACCCAGAAATCCTCGATCACCTTGAACTAGCTTTTTGCAGGTAACCGAAGCAATCCACACCCTCTCCCGGCAGTCCAGGTATTTTTTCGCCGAAGATCCAAGCCCTAGCGGCCCTTCATCGCCTGGGTGGTCTCGCATTTCGTCTCGTAGAGGTCGCGCTTCGCTCCACCTTACCTAGAGGTCACGCCCCGCGTGATCCCTCCCTCGAGAGGTCACCCCCATGGGGGGACCTCGGCCTGAGGTAGGTCGCCCCACCTGGGCGATCTCGGACTGAGGTCGCCCTCTGGGCGACCTCGCCAAGTCGCCCCTTTGGGGCGATGTTGGCCTCAGGTGGATCGCCCTAGCTGGGGCAATCTCGGCCTGAGGTCGCCCGCTAGGCGACCTCGCCAGCTCGCCCCATTGGGGAGATCTTGGCCTGAGGCAGATCGCCCCAGCTGGGGCGATCTCGGCCTGAGGCGGATCGCCCCAGCTGGGGCGATCTCGGCTTGAGGCAGATCGCCCCAGCTGGGGTGATCTCGGCCTGAGGCAGATCGCCCCAGCTGGGGCGATCTCGGCTTGAGGCAGATCGCCCCAGCTGGGGTGATCTCGGCATGAGGTCGCCCCTAGGCGACCTCACCAGGTCGCCCCTTTGGGGAAATCTTGGCCAGAGGCAGATCACCCTAGCTGGTGCGATCTCAGCCTGAGGTCGCCCTCTGGGCGACCTCGCCAGGTCGCCCCTTTGGGGCGATCTCGAACTGAGGCAGATTGCCCCAGTTGGGGCGATTCCGACCTGAGGTCGCCATCTGGGCGACCTCGCCAGGTTGCCCCTTTGGGGTGATCTCGGCCTGAGGTCGCCCTCTGGGTAGTCTCCCCCTTGGGGCGACCTTGGCCTGGGAGGTCTCGGCCTCGGGCAGCCCGTTCCTTCCTGACTTGCTTGTTTGGGCAGGCCCTCCCGCCAATAAATAGAGGGGTAGGGGCATTAGTTTGGTGGACCTTTGGAGAGTTTCTAGGTCCTTTGACATGAACGGTCTCATTTATGAGACCATCGCATCTCTTTCCAGCAGCTGGGGCGTTCTCATTTTTTAGGTCGTCAATACTTCATTTTAGCAGCTGGAGCTATCTCATTTCTGAGACCTCGTTACATGTTTTACAGCAGATTCTGCTATCTCCTCCCAGGAGACCCTCGACATCTCTTTTTCTCCTCCCTCTTGCCTTCTATCATAGCTCAAAGTAACCAACCATCTAACAGTTTCCTTCCTCCACCTCTCTTCAGCTTGAGCGAGTGTGGAACTGGAGCATTTTTGGCTCGAACAACCGATACTGTGGGTAACAATTCTTTCTCTTACTAATGTCATATATGTAGAAGGTTTGAAATATAACTTGATTTCTATTAGTCAACTTTGCGATAAAGGTCTAAATGTCATATTTGAGTCTTCTACTGATTTATGTAAAATTATAGATCCATAAACTCCCCCTTTTTTAAGAAGTATGTCTTTCCAAAATCTTTTGTTTGCACATTCAAGTGAATTCGGAGTCCTTTGTCGTTAAGCGAAAAAATTCAACTGAAAAATTGACAAAGATAGCTGCACCAAGCACTACTCACCCTCCTGATAAGTCGTAATGAGCATTGTGAGGTTGAACACCTTGGAGAGAATTGTAAAGTGCCTTGTTGCAAACATTTCTTTCTACACTACTTCTTGTACACCGGATCACAAATAACTAAACTTCAAAATAATAATTGTGATTCCCAAAGCACTACTTTGCACCCTGATAAGTCTTAATAAGCATTGTGTGTGCAGAGCACCTTTGTAGTTGTACTACTTTTCTATGTGCAGTGAAAAATTTATATAGCGTTGTGGGTAGAAGTAACTCTAAAACGCATTTTCAATAATGTTGTATTTATTCTATTATACATGTCATGTGTTTGATTAACTCATATGTATACTTTTATCAAAAACACTATTTTGTACACATCATTATCACCTGCAAGCCTTCTACTCATGAGAATTGGAGTCTATTGCATATCTATATGTATTCTCTAAATTCTTAAGTAAATGCACTAGATAGTTTTGCATGATCAATATAATGTATAAGTGTACTTGATTTCACAATTTAAGACATTGTATTCTTCTATCTTGACTTGATATTGTATCATGCTTACATGTTTTTTTCGCTACGCCATGTGTACTCTTTATTGCTTATATTTCAAAACAAGTGTATGGTTATGTTGCAACTGAAATCTTAATTTTGTGCACATAAATTGCTACAACATTTATTTTTTTCAAAACTCTTAATCATCTACAATGCTTCACCATTCCTATATAGATGTTCCCTTCAAGTATATATTTCTTCATGCTTTCCACCTCTTTACTACTTGTACGCTCGATCATGAATACATTTTCCCAACAAGTGGTTTCCTTATGACAATTTCTTCACATTTTTTCACTCCTATATATTGTATTTTTCCTAAGCGCTTAACTCTTTATCTTGTTCATTCCCTCTCTACATATTTATTGCACACATTAACGTTTGACTTTCTCTCCACCCTCTTTTGATAATACCAAAAGGGGGAGAATAAATTTGAAAGAAATTCACATGTTTGGGGAAGTCAAGGTCATAGGAAGTTTTGTTGTAGGAGGGGGCATTCACTTAGGGGGAGCATTCATTTAGGTGGAGCATATGCACATGTCTTAAATTTCATGCTTATCCTTTTTAATAAACACAATTCCTATCTTTTGAACTATTTCTTTCTAAAGGGATTTGTTATTATCAAAAGGGGGAGTTTGTTGGAACATGCTTTTCGCATCTCTTGGTTTGATAATAACAAATCCTATTGTATTTGATCATACTTGCATTGTGTTTATAGTGTGCAGGATCTTCAACATTCAATCCCCAAAGGAGTGTGAAAAAGAAAGATGTCGAAGCGACTTCAGGATGATTATGTGTTGTTACCGCGACGCGGTAACACTACCACTGGCGCTAGTGGTCCGACGAAATGAGATGCGCTCGACGAAATGGTGTTCGACGAAATTAGATGCCGTCCGACGAACTAGCGTTCGACGAAATTGAGTTCGACGAAATGGAACTGCGTTAGCACTACTGTTGGCGCTAGCGATCGACGAAATGGAGTTCGACGAAATGAAAACAGCGATCGACGAAATGGAGTTCGACGAAATGAAAACAGTGTTCGACGAAATGTGAGGCCGTTTGACAAAGATGCGTTCGACAAAATGAGATGTGCTCTACCGCGGAGCGTTAGCACTACCGCTGGCGCTAGCATAAATGGAAACAATTGACGAGAAGGAAATAGTGGAGAAAAAGGAATGTTTGGCGGGATGTATATTTAGCATGCTCTACCGCGGCGCGGCATCACTACCGCCCGACGGTAGCTTTTGGAATCCTCCCATCTATATGTGATTGAGGAGCAAATATGGAAGGAGATATTAGCTGAAGGAAGGTAATCTTGCTATCGCGGAGCGTTAGCGTTAAAGCGGCGCGCTAGTCAGAGCTCAAAGTTTTGGCGCTCAAAAGTTGCCTAAGTTGCCACGATCACTGTGCTTGGTCATTGCCTAATGTGGCTACCGCGAGGCGGTAGCACTACCGCAGGCGGTAGCGGCTAATTCTATTTAAAGACGCGCGCTTCCTCCATTGTGGCTTGCTATTAAAGAACGAATTGAAGTCATATATTCAGAGCACTCGTGAGAACCTTCACCAAGCAGCCCGAAGAACTCCGTCAACGTCCGTGAACGCAAAGAGCTTGAAGATCGATCTGATCGCATCTACATCGACATCAAGTTCTTCTTTTGAGGGAGTTCTTAGTTCTTATTTTGTTTTAGTTTCAAATTGTAACCATTATATCTTTTGTTCGGTAGAGGAATTCACCACACGGCGATTAGGGCCTTGCGGGGACTAGGGGAAATTTGCCTCGCGTTGGCGACTAGGTCTAGGGTGTAGATCTAGGGAGTGTTCGAGGCCTTTCTAGTGAGGGAAGGGCTAGAGCGGCTTGAGGCCTTATCTGGGGAGAGATAGGCTAAAGCCAATCGGTCCTTGGGAGAAGGGTCGGTATAGAAAACCAAAAGAGTTTTCATTGGTCGCCTCTTTCCAAGCGTCATTGGGAAAAGTTTTTGTAATCATATTTATTTCAATTTAATGTTAATGAAAATATGGTTGTTTCTTCATCTCTTATTCGTGCTCTATGATTTTCATTGTTCTAACCTAAAAGTATTTTCACTGTCGCTAACGCCAAGCGGTAACTCTACTGCTGTCGGTAGCAACAGAGAATTAATTTCTCTAAATAATCTCAAAAATCTTACAACCCTTATTCACCCCCCCTCTAAGGGCGCCAACAGATCCAACAGAACATGGTGTTGACTCATGTGTGATCTTTCTATTGGGATAGACTTCATTTTCAAGACTATTGAAGCCCATGGTTTGGAGGTGCAGCTGTTGTCCAAGAGAAGAAGAAATATTTTTCCTAAGTATTTTTCGTTCGACGAATTTTGGTGAGTTCGTCGAGCTCCGTTCGACGAACTGAAGTGTTTTCATCGAGCGCCGTTCGATGGACAGTTTTTACTAAAGTTCAGAGTTCAGCTTTCGTCGAGCTCCGCTTGACAAACTGAAGTAGTTTCATCGACCGCTATTTTTCTGAAACTAAAGTGCTTTCGTCGATCGTCGTTCGTCGATCCCCGTTCAACGAACTAAAGCAGTTTTGTTGATCTCTGTTCTACTGAAAATTTAAGTAAGTTCCGTTGATCATCGTTCGTCGATCGCCGTTCGACGAACTGATGTGATTTCTTTGAGCTCCGTTCGAAGAATTTTTCTCGACCGACGAATTGTCTTTTGCGCTGTTTTGTTTCTCAATTTCCTTTCTCGAGAAATCCTTTCCAATCCTTTATTTCAAGTTTCTAAGGGTTTCTCGGCAAGACTTAAGTTTCTCGAGAATTCAAAACAATCTCTCGAGAATTATGTCTGTCTCTCGGAAAATCTTTCTCGTCTGCCAGAAGAGTTTTTCTAAGGTTGTTTTTTATTGAGAAGCCAATTGTTCTCGAGAAATCCTTCCATCTCTCGAGAAATTCTGTATTTTTCGAGAATCTCTATCTCCCGTAAATCCTTCTATATATTTTCTCGAAATAGAAGTTGATATTTCTCGAGAAGTTCTTTGTTCTCGAGAAATTATTTCTTTCGTTCTTTAAGTGATTTTCTGTCCGTTTGTCAGGACATTAATTTCTTCTATCTGTTGTGACAGCTCTTCTGATCTCATTTAAGGTTAATCCTACCTTAATTCTTGTCATTAATTCCTTGGCTATATAAGGCTCTCGTGTAAGGATTAATCAGTATTATCAATTATTCTAATCATAACCCTAATTCTGTTATCGTTCCAAGAAGAACGAGAAAGTGCCGCCTGCCGCCAATGCTGGAGATCGATCTTGTGTTCTGAATCTACTGTCTCCAGTGGAAGAAGAGGTTCGATTGATCATTGCTCTATCCTCTACTGTATTTATTGGATCAAGTCGAATCGAAGAAGGTCAGATCTGAGTTATGTACAATTCTTCCTCATCGACAACAAGTCAAAGCTTTTCAAATCTCAAGGAGGAAGAAGATTTCTCAGGGTTTTCAGATCTGTTTAAGTATTGATAAGTATTGTATCAATCTCAATTTACATTTGATTGTAGGAGAAGTTTTCTCCGATTTGTAGGAGGGGTTTGTCTCCGAGTTGTAGGAGAGGTTTATCTCCGAGTTGTAAGAGACGTTTTCTCAGAGTTTGTAGGAGTTTTGTCTCCGAGATTGTAGGAGTGTTGACTCTGATATTGTAGGATCATTCTTGATCCGAGTTATAGTGAAGTAGTCAAGTGTAGCTGTGGTGCTAGATTGGCGAGGCCGGCAAGTGGACCCGAGAACGGGGAACCACTATAAATTTCTTGTGTCGTCTGTGATTGTGATTTGCTTTCTATGCGTTCTATATCATCAAGTTTTTAATTCCGCAAAAGACGCAGTTATCACCTATTCACCCCCCTCTAGGTGATTTAGGTTGGCAACGAGATACTTCACACTTCCTCAAGGAGGTTTCCATTTAAGAAAGCCATTTTGACATCCATTTGCCAGATCTCGTAGTCATAATACGCAGCAATAGCAAGCAGAATTCTGATGGACTTAACCATAGCGACAGGGGAAAAGGTCTCATCATAATCAACACCATGAATTTGCTTGAAACCTTTAGCCACTAATCGCCATTTGAATGTATGTACATTCCCATCCATGTCGGTCTTCTTCTTGAAGACCCACTTGCACCCTATGGGATGTACCCCTTCAAGTGATTCCACCAAGGTCCAAACTTGGTTTGCATACATGAAGTCCATTTCAAATTTCATGGCGTCTAGCCACATCTCGGAGTCCGGTTCATTCATAGTCTCTCGGTAGGTTGCAGGCTCATCATCATGATCCATAAGCAACACATTACCTATTTGAGGCATGAGAAATCCATATCACTCAGGCTCAAATCTTGGTCTACCAGATCTTCGTAGGACTTGTGTTTCTTGAGCAGACTCTCCAGCTACAACTGCTTGTACTCCTTGCTCAGATTCCAATTCAGGTTCGTGTTCAGTTTGTTGTTCTTGAACTTCTTCAAGCTCTACATTTGCAGTCCTTCTGGATAAGAACTCTTTCTCCAAAAAGACGCAAGTCCTTGCGACAAACACTTTGCCCTTAGATGGTAGGTAGAAATAGTACCCTTTGGTCTCCCTAGGATACCCCACTAGATAACACTTATCCGATTTGGGTTCTAGCTTGTCAGACATTTGACGTCGTACGTATACCTAACTGCCCCAAATTTTAATGAAAGACATACTAGGACGCTTCCCAGTCCATATCTCATATGGTGTCTGTAGAACCGTTTTTGTTGGAGCACGATTTAAAGTGAAAGCAGCAGTCTCTATAGCAAATCCCCAAAAGGAAATGGGTAGATCTGCATGACTCATCATCGATCGCACCATGTCTAACAAGGTATGATTCCTCCTCTCAGAAACACCATTATGTTGTGGTGTTCTAGGTGGAGTGAGTTGTGATACAATACCACACTCTCTCAGATGATCACAAAACTCATGACTTAGGTATTCGCCACCTCGATCAGATCCTTTTTCCTAGTTGGTTCTCTACTTCATTCTTAAAGTATTTGAACTTTTCAAAGGTTTCAGATTTACACTTCATAAGATATATATATTTATCTGTATATCCGTATCTACTGAAATCATCAGTAAATGTAACGAAGTAATAGTACCCACCTCTAGTCATGGAACTCATGGGTCCGCAAACATCACTATGTATTATACCCAAGAGATCATCAGCCCTCTCACTATAACTAGTGAAAGGAGCTTTTGTCATCTTTCCTAATAAACATGATTCACATTTCTCAAATGATTCATAATCAAATGAGTCCAATAGTCCATCTTTATGGAGCTTGGATATGCGTTTCTCATTTATATGGCCTAAATGACAATGCCAGAGATATGTAGGATTAGAGTCATTAGTTTTTAGTCGTTTGGCATTTTCTATGTTATAGATTGGATGATTTATGTTCAAAACATACAAACCGTTAAACATTTGAGCAACGCCATAACAAACATCATTCTTATAAATAGAACAACAATTGTTCTTTATAATAAAAGAGAAACCAATCATGTCCAAACTTGAAATAGAAATGATGTTTCTAGTTATAGCAGGAACAAAATAACAATTATCAAGTTCTATAATAAGCCCAGTGGGCAAGGAAAGACGGTACACTCCTACGGCAATGACAACAACTTTTGCTCCATTTCCAACGCGCAGGTCCACCTCTCCTTTACCCAGCAGTCTTCTCCTTGTCAGTTCCTGCACATTCGTACAAATGTGAGAACCACATCTGGTATCCAATACCCAAGATGAAAGAGCAGACATGTTAATTTCTATAACAAAAATACCTGAAGTGGAAGTAACACTTCCCTTCTTCTTTAGATCCTCGATGTAGAGGGGACAGTTCCTCCTCCAATGCCCTATCTTGCCGCAGTGGTGGCAATTTCCTTCTTTGGCTAATCCCTTCTATTTCAGTGTAGAAGACTTGGGATCAAGGCAAGACTTAGGTCCCACCTTAGTCTTCCTGAATCCCTTGGCCTTGTTCTTGCTTTTATGCACCATCAATATGGGACTAGAAGGCTTGGTCTTCTTCATGTTGTTCTCGGTGGTTCTTAACATGCCTAGGAGCTCGGGCAATGTCTTGTTTATCTCATTCATGTTGTAGTTCAAGACAAACTGCTCGTAACTATCCGACAACGATTGCAGGATCAGATCCGTAGCCAACTCTTGGCTTAAAGGAAACCCCAGTCTCTGAAGGTTCTTAATGTACCCAATCATTTTGAGTACATGAGTTCCCACTGGGTCTCTAGCTCCCATTTTACACTGAAATAAAGCCTTAGTGATGTCGAACCTCTCTTGTCGAGTCTGCCCTTGGAACATTTTCTTTAGGTGCTCGATAATCTCAAAGCCACACATGGTCTCATGTTGCTTCTGAAGCTCCGAGTTCATGGTAGCGAGCATGAGGCATTCTACATCTAGGGATTCATCTTGATACTTCTTATAAGCATCTTTGTCGGCTCGGGACGAATTCCCGGTCGGCACTGGGGGGGATCCTCTTCCAAGATGTGGAGCTTACGCTCTTGCCTGAGAACAATTCTCAGGTTTCTATACCAGTCAAGGAAGTTAGTCCCATTGAGCTTGTCCTTCTCATGGATATCTCCCAGGGACAAGGTGGAGTGAGATCTACTTGCCATGGAAGTTCTACAAAATTATGCAAAATAAATTTCAGTACAATATTTCAAAATACATTTTCTTTAATAAGGACTTTTATTAAAAGCTCCCACTATTTTAATCAAATTGATAACCCTTAATATCAATTCGGAGAGGTTGTGCGAGCTACTCTCTTAGTGGACAAGATCTGTATTTCACCAACACAATGAGTCCGCTTTGGCGTTCCTCTCATAATGCAGTTATTTTGGTTGACAACACTTGCCAATTGCATCATCATGCAACTCTTGTATGGTTGGTGAATAACTCTTTATTTGCATCCATCATATGGTGCATGCCAACCCAATGCATCTAGGCACTCAACCTTTGAGGTCGCCTAGTTAAGTTGGTCCCAATGTCGACAGTGGGATATCACAATTATCCGCTCGCACCCTTACCAAGATAGATTAATGCACCTTGCTTTGGCAAGCCCACACTTTATCGATCAAAGCAGGAAGAGTGTCATCCATCGGAAGGCATCTGAATACTTAATATTGGATAAGGGATTTTTTATTATTATAATTGAATAACAATTATTCAATGTGGACAAAATAAAATACAACATTCACAAACCAAATACATCGCAGATGTGCACATAATAAAATAAACAAGAACACATCATATGCGCGCAGTGGTAAGAAATAAACAAGAACAACCCAAAAGAGTTTCGGATATTGCGACTTCATGAATCAAAAAAATAAATAATGCAACACATTGCAATATACCTGAGAGGGATTGAGTTTAAACTCAACCAAGGTTCTCTGAAATGTGATCCAGAAGCTAGTGGAAGAGTTCCTAGCACAGAAAGTGTATCCGCGCCTCTATAGCAGTCTACACTAGCGAAGGAGAACCCCAAACTTCTTGTCCAACAAGATCTGGGTCGGAGAAGGAGTGTCCTCAACGTCTCCCATGGATTGCTATATCCGAGCAAGGGAGAGGCGGCGACGGCGGACTGGATCTCGCGGAAACCTAACGGAACAGTTCCGCCTCTATCTCCAAAAGGGATCGGTTATTGAAAACCTAATCGCTTCCCTATTTATACCCAGGGCATAAAAGAGATATCCGCAGACACCAGTCTTAAATAGGTGTATTCAGTTAGCATCGGCGTGATCACTAAATATCTTCGAGACGATCTCGATGATATCGTCATGATAACATATATCGTCGAGACAATCTCGACGACATCATCTTGATGTCATACATCATCTAGAAGACATATATCGTCTTGAAGACATATATCATCTTGAAGACATATATCATCGAGACAATCTCGACGATATCGTCTTAATGACCTATATCGTGTTGAAGACATATATCATCGAGACGATCTCGACGATATCGTCTTGAAGACCTATATCATCGAGACGATCTCAACGATATCGTCTTGAAGACCATTATATCATCTTGATAATCAAGATGACATTATGCAACACTTAGCCGATTTGACCTAACTCCAGTGAGTCATAGGATTGGTCCTTCACTCATATCCAATATGAGTATGCCCAACACAATCCTTCCTCCAACTTCTCCAAACACTATTGTGTGTGACCCCATAGGCTTATGCATTGGAAGTGAGACTAACTGGTTGATTTCTTTGAGATCACTCTGGAAATGCCAACAGTTACTACATAACTCGGGAGACTGTCGATGTAGAAATATTAATAATAACTTCATGTTGGAATGAAGCATGTCTGGATAATGATCATCAAGATAGGCGATCACTTAGCCCGAGCGGTTAATAAATTGAATTCTTTTTTCTGAAGTTTGAGGAAACATTCTCATAAGTACAGAATAATCAATAAGTCGTGCGGCCAACGTTTAAACAGGGCGACTAATAAACAGAGTTGAGCAATTGTTATCACGATTCAACTTTCATAAGCAATTTCCCCCAGTCCGAGCGAATAGTACCAACTCGTAGTTGTATAATGAGATTAATCAAGTGCTGGTTGCATAAGTCGATCGGTCAGCATTATTATTGACAACCTGTTAGAAATATTGCCTTGCGGCTTCCTGTAATAACCTGCTTTTTAGCTTAAAGGCTAGATTTATTCTAACCGGTTAGCACATTATGCTGCCATTTTTTTCACCTGTTATTCTTATTCAAGCCGATCGGCTTAATAGATTAAACCGCCCAGTCTTAAAGCCATATTTCCTTAAATAGTTAAGTAGACAAATGACCGTACATGTTTAATACTGCTCCTCCCAAATGGTCATAAAAACCAAAAGAGAGAAATAACTTCCTGTAAAGATGTAAAAGAATTACAGACTCGGATGACCAGGTGGGCAGGTGCGCTTAGGTAGCAAGCTTTGCTTTCCTCAAGTGGTCATAAGAGCTGTAAGAATTTCAACGTCTCAACTTCTCTCTAGCCTAGGGTTACAAGCTAAGTTAATCAATTGGGCAGGTGTGGTTATTCCGCGGAGGCTTTATCGACATTGCTTTCCTCAGAGAGATCAACCTAGTTGTGGGTCCCCTATAGGCACCGCTCGAGAGTACCTTAGGAGTATTCGATGGTCACAGACTAAGATGATTAGTTGGGCAGGTGTGGTTATGTCGTGGAGGCTATATCGACATTGCTTTCCTCAGAAAGATCATCAAAGCTGTAACTATATCCCTTTCGGGGCACAATAGAGCTAACAGCCACCTGGACCTCCCTTGATGCAGAGGTGTGTTAGATACTGGCCGGGATCCAAAATCTGAAGACCTCAGTATGGGAATTGGCAAGCTTCCACTATACGTGTGCGAAAACTCCCCGCTACACGTGGTCCTCGTGGTATTATGCTAATGACTACAATACGAGGGGGTTCAAGCAGAACTTGGCGATGTATCCAAGGTTCAGTGAGGGATATATAAAAGGTACAATTACCAGACAAGAAAAAGTGTCAGTATGTGGCTTCTCATTGAATATTCAAAATGCAAATAATGAAAAGCAACATTTTCAAGGATAGAATCGTTTGAGTTCATCACCGCTCCAAGTACGCGATATGTCTTCCCCATCACTTGTTTGGAGGCGATAAGCCTCACTCTCCAATAATTCCTTGACAATGAATGGTCCTGCCCAGTTAGGATTTATTTTTCCAACAATACCTGTCCTGCATGCAGCATCCACCTTTTTCAATACTACATCTCCAACTGCGAATTGCTTGACTCTGACATTCTTATCAAAATGTCTGGAAATTCTCCTCTTTACTTCTGTCTGCCTCATAGTTGCTTCGTCTTGTAGTTCTTCGATGAAGTCCAAACTATATTTTATTGCTTCATCATTGGCCTCTATCCAAGCTTCATCTCCTTGTTTAGCATACATAACTCTAGGGTTGGTTACTTCGAATACCACGGGAATGAGCGCTTCTGAACCATGAGACAACTTGAATGGTGTTTCTCGTGTGGCCGAAGTCGGAGTAGTTCGAAGAGTCCAAAGGACTGAAGGGATCTGCTCTGCCCAGTTCCCCCTTTGATTTAGAACCTTCTTCTGCAAAAGATATAAGATTTGTTTATTTGCAACCTCCACTTGCCCATTACTTCTAGGATGATGTACCGAGGAGAATCGCAGATCTATTCCAATCTGATCGCAGAAATGGATCATCTCTGGATTGTTGAATTGAGGGTCATTATCGGTGACAATAGCCAACGGGATTTCATGTCGACAAACAATTTCTCCCCAGATGAAGTTCTTGATAACCTGCGTGGTAGTTTTGGCTAATGCCTTTGCTTCAATCCACTTGCTGAAATAATCAATCATGACGATTATGAAATGGCATTGCCCACTAGCGGTTGTGAAGGATCCAATAAGATCCATCCCCCAAACTGCAAATGGACAAGGTGTTGTTATCGATCTGAGTGACTAGGCTGGTTGAAGCTGAAGTGGAGCAAACTTTAGACATTGAACACATCGCTTGGCGAATGCTTCTGCATCTTTCCTCATGGTCGGCCAAAAATATCATTGTCTTAGGATTCTCTTCTCTAGAGTCTTTGCCCCAGAATGGCTCCCACATTCTCCTGAATGTACCTCTTGGAGTATCACATGAACTTCTTCTTCTGAAACACATCTTTCCAGAGGAGAAATGAGAGTCTTTATGTATAAGATTCCTTCCACCAAGCAATAATAGGCCACCTTTCTTCTGAATCTCCTCTTATCTTTTATGGATGAATGGAATTCCCCTTTAGACAAGTACAACTCGTAGGGGTCCTTCCAAGAAGGATGCTGATCAATTTGCATTAATTCACCTTCTTCTATTACCAGATGGAAAAGTTCAGAGGTCACTCCCCCTGATGGAAGACCGAACTTTGATAATTCATCCGCCTCTTCATTTTGTGTTCTCGGAATATGCTTGATTATGAATGATTTAAATTTTCCAATCTCTTCTTTGGCTAACAGCAGATATTTTCACAACATTTGCTCCCTACTCTTGGAGTTTCCCAATACTTGTGAGGCCATCACCAGGGAGTCTGTTTTAACATGCACATGCTCTATTCCAAGCTCTTTCGCAAGTCTTAGACCGACCAAGAGTGCTTCATACTCTGCTTGGTTGTTCGTGACCGGAAAAAAGAAGTTGATAGCCTGCTCCAATTTGATGTCATTTGGGCTGATCAAGACAGCTCCCACGGAGTTTCTCCCTAAGGCCCCATCTACATAGATAGTCTAGTCCAAAGGAGATCTTTCAATCTGCTCGGGACCAAACTCTGTTGTGTCTACCATGAAATCTGCCAGTACTTGCGCCTTGATTGCTGTTCTGGGAATGTAAGATAATTCAAATTCGCTTAGCTCTATAGCCCATTTAGCCAATCTTCCCGAATGGTCTGGTTTTTCCAGGATACTTCTCAATGGATGGTCTGAAACTACCTGAATTGGATGAGCTTGAAAGTAAGGGCGAATTCTATGAGACGACATAACCAGAGCTAGCGCTAGCTTCTCCAAAATTAAATATCTAGTTTCCGGATCTTTGAGAATGTGGCTGACATAATAGATCAGAAATTGCTTCTTCTTCTCCTCCCAGATGAGTACGGAGCTCGCCGCATCTGGACCAACCCCCAAATATAAGAATTGCATTTCTCCTTCGTGAGGGCTTTGGAATAGAGGAGTTGATGTTAACTGTATTTTCAATTGTTCGAAGGCGTTGTTGCATTCTTCATTCCACTCAAATTTAGATCCTCCCCGGAGTGTCTTAAAGAATGCAGCGCTTTTATCTCCTGACTTAGAGATGAATCGGCTCAGGCCTGCTAACCTTCCTCCCAACTGCTGAACTTCTTTCGGATTATGAAGAGGGGTCATATCAAGAATAGCCTTCACCTTATCAGGATTTGGTGCAAGGCCATCCGGGGTGAGAAGATGTCCAAGGAATTTTCCTTTATTTGCTCCAAACACACATTTTAATGGGTTCAATTTTAGCTTAAACCTCTGTAGAGTAGCGAATGTCTCTACGAGGTCTTTCATCTTCATTGAAAAGGTTTTACTTTTTGAAAGGAGACCGTCGACATAGACTTCGAGGTTCCTCCCCTTTTGTTGTTTAAAGACCGTATCCATCATTCTTTGGTATGTAGCGCCTGCATTTTTGAGGCTGAAAGGCATCACGAGGTAACAATAGCACCCATCATTCGTAATGAAAGACTTGTGCGGGATGTCGGGCTTATGCATTTTAATTTGACGATACCCGTAGAATGCATCTAAAAAGCTCATGAAATTATACGCAACTGCGAAATCTACTAAAACATTTATCTGAGGCAAGGGGTAGCAATCTTTAGGGCATGCTTTATTGAGCTTTGTGAAATCTACACACATCCGCCACTTCCACCCTGATTTTTTCACCATTACAACATTTGACATCCAGGTGGGGTATTGAATTTCAGAAATAAAATTGGCCTTAAGAAGTTTAGTGACTTCTTCTCTGATTGGCACTGCCAGCTTAGTTGTCACCTCCATTTTCTTTTGCTGAATTGGTTTGAAGTCAGGGGAGACGTTGAGATGGTGGCAGGCAACGTCCGGGTCAAATGTTGTAATGGCAACGTCCTCATGCAGTTCCACATTAATGACAAGCTTCTTCTCTTCCCCTTCAGCAATGGGGTCTTCTTGCGTTACCTGGGCAGGTTCCAGGTGAGCCCCTTCTCATTCTTTATTCCCCTCAACAACTTCTGGGAGCTTGGCTACTTCAAGGATAACAGCCGGAAGTTCTGGAAGTGGGGTATCAGTAATCATGTTGACCGTCTTAGCATAGCACTCCTGGGCACCTTTGGATCGCTCTGGACTCGATATTGCCTCCCCTCGGCAGCAAACTTGAGAGCCAAGTGGAAAGTTGACACCACTTCCCGATAGGCATTCAGAATAGGCCTTCCGAAGATGTCACAATTGCTACTTGGGGCGTCTACCACCACGAAATTAATCAGTTTGTTATGCCTCCCAATGATACCAGAAGCTTCATGAATCCTTCTACTTCCTTCTTCTCTCTTGAGAAGCCGTAAAGGGCCCTTCAGTGGAAAGCAGAGGATTTCCAGTCTTTAGGGCTTCAAAGGTTGGGCGGAAGAGGAGATTTACCGAACTGCCTGTGTCAATCATGATTTTATGCACCATGTAATTTTAAATAATAGCTTTGATTACCACGGCATCATCAAATGGATTGGCATTTGGAGGAAGGCCATCCTGGCCAAAGGTAACGACCGACCTTTCCGGAGCAGAAGTTGAACTGGATGATACTTCCTGTTTGAAGACTCTTGCAACGCTTGACTTTCTGGATGATTCAGGCCCGGCTCCTCCATGAATGCAATAAATGTTACCGAAGGACCCTCATCATTAACTTCAAAGCATTAGGTGGCAGGATGGATGTCGCCGTAACAGCCAACATCCTCCACATCAGCACATTTCCAGCTGAATTCTGCCATTTCCTTCCCCTTTTCGGTTGACGGTTCAGCATGCATCTCTTTTCTAACAAGACCTCAGAGCTTTCCTTCTCCCAAGAGCTTCTCGATTAATAAGCGAAGGGAACAACAATTTCCAGTTAGATGCCCTCCTTCCTTATGATATTCACAGAAGAGGTTCGGATTACGGTTTCAGACATCTGACCTCAGGGGAGCAGGTTTCTTGAAATCAGGACTCTTTTGAAGAATTTGGACAACCTCGTCCATGGTGATGTTGAGGGGAGTAAATTATTCTTGCGAATCATCATACTTAGCGGACGGAGAGACTGGAGGTGGTGGCGTAGTGTATTGTTGCAGATACACCGACAATATTTGTGGAACTGTCATAAATAGAGCGGGTGCGGCGGCCAATGGCGGTTTCTGCTCCTGAAACCGTTGATGGTCGAAAGAAGGTTGCTTATGCCTAAAATTTCTCCCCCTTTGAGCACGGGGTTCGAAATCAGGTTGAGGTGGATGGTGATATTGTTGTTGGTAGGTGGAAGAAGAGATGGATGGATCCTTATCATTGAGCAGCTTTGTGACATAACTAGGGTTAGCTTTTTCACCCCTGATGAACATATTTGCCAGGCTGATCATCTCTTGATAAGTCCTCGGTTCTCTGATATTGGCTTCGAATTTTAATGGCCCCTCTCTTAGGCCATGGATTAGAGCAACCCTATACAATTCTGGATCGACGTTCTGTATCTCCATGATCTCCTTTGAAAGCGATCGACAAAATGAGCCCATGTCTCGTCTTTGCGCTGCTTTATTTCAAATAGGGCCGCAGGACCACTTTTCCTCTTCTTAGAAGTAGAGAATCTAAGCAAAAACTCTCTACACAGCTCCGCAAAACAACGGATGGATTGAGGATGGAATCCATAGAACCATTCCCTTGCTTGTCCATCAAAGGACATTATGAGGAGTTTGCATTTGGTGGCATCAGTGATAGTTCTTAAGGTAATGGCCAACTCGAATGCTTGAAGGTGAATGGCTTGATTAGATTCCCCGTTGTATGCCTGCAAGCAAGGTTCCCTGAAATTATTTGGAGCTGGCTCTCCCTGAACTTCGTCCACAAATGGAGAAGTTTCCTCGACGTCCTCATAAAGAAGGGGAACAGAGTGACAAACCACCGAGGCTGCGGCTACTCGCGGATAAGCCGCTTGATAAGGAAGGTGGGTTGCGACTTCTGGAGGATAGGCTGCTGGATAGGAGATGCGAGTCGCATGAGAGGTCGCCTCTTGGAAATTGAGAACCCGCGTCATGATGTTCTGGGCGGCTTCTTGATAGAAGGCTTGCCGAGCTATGAAGCCTTCTTGAGTCGGTTGAAGGTTGGTGACTTGAGGTAATGGATATGGAGGAGGAGAAGGAACCGGAGTTACTGCCTGGCTAGCCACGGCTTGCTGAGAGATTAGCCGCTCGGTTAGCACGGCTAGGGCCTAACTAATTGCTTCTAACCGTTGATCGGTCAGTTTTTGAGCCCGCTCGGCCTCTCGCTTAGACTGTTCTAATGCCTCCCACAAGGAGTCATCACTGTGGTTAGAGCGGTCTTTCTGGACGAACTGGCAGTCTGTCATTTTGTCAAGGATTTCACCAATAACTCGCTTATCTGAAGGTCGTGTGTTTCTGTTGATGCCGAAATCGCACCTCCACGATCGACGCTAAGAAAGAGAAGGAAAAGAGGAGGTTGCGGGTTATCGGTAACTATTAACAGAGAAATTAGTCCACTTTGACCGCTAGCAGTGGTCGAGACCGGACTTCGCCCGTCACGGCGAATGCCACTCTTGTGATGGGCTTTCCCTTGATTTAAGAAAAGTGTTTACAGCGGGTTACATGGCAAAGCAGTAAAGAAGCCGGTCTGGCAACAAGCTGCAAGACATTGAACTCAAGACCGTAGCTCTAACAAGCAAGCTCCTGTATTCGAGTGTGCGTGTCTTGGGAACATTGCCCCCCTATTTATAGGCTCGGGGGTCTGTGCAAACGGGCAGGGATAAAATAACTGCCTTACCGGATACAGGAGAATCGGGCAGGAGGTGACGGGATGCAGGAGGGAAAAAGAGTGTTGTCGCGCGGCCTGGCGGCTTGAGCTCCGATCTGTATCGAGCCGGAGTTGAGAAAAGCTGTGAACAAAGCAGAGAAGCAACTCGGGCGGTCTTTGATCCGAAACTGCAGCTTGCCTTCTGAACTTAGTCCTGACTGTAACCCCCTTGATGGCGGTCTGACGTTGCATAGACCACTCGGCTTGGTCTGATGAACCGAGAGCTTGCGTAAGTAATCAAAGATAGAGCTAGGCGGTTAACATAAAGGACCGCCTGGTCTGAGTGGTCCATTATTTCGATAGCGGTCTTCTGGGTAAACACTAATAATATCCCCCTATTTGAAGAAGTCCTAACTCACCTCAATGATAAATGCCACACACATAAAGAATTAAAAATAATACAATATAATCACATTTAACCAGCATTCATAAAAATAGATCAAATGTTCTTGAACAAAAATTAACAGTAATTTGCCATATTCTAATTTTTCGACTAGACATTCCTCAAGGTTTGTTGCTGCATGCACCTTTGTCTTTCTTCTTTTGCCTCTTATAGTAGTGGATGGGCTTTGGAATCTTTTTGGGAGAAGGAGGAGGACCATTAGGGAAAGCTAACTTGTGGTTCTTCCTCCTTTCCATTTGCACTAGATGCATGTTCCATTCAACCGAATGATATACGCTTTCATAGCATTCTTGAGGGTATCCAAATTGTACACATGATTCTGTGATCATATCTCTTTAGAATTAGGACTCCACCTGCCTGATTGTGGATCCTGCTCAACTTCTCTCAGCTTCTTCTGTCTGTAGTTGTTGCTCTGGAGTTTTTTTTCTGGAGGATGCTGAATCTCCGAATTCAATACCGTATTCCTCTGAATCAGTACTTATTGATGGATCCGCTACTTCATACACGGATGGAGGTTTTTGCATTGTTTGCTTAACTTGATTTGTTATCCATATCGCTTGATGGGATCCGACATTTATTATTTCCTCCTCCCCCTTTAGGACTTGTTCAATCACACGTTCTCCGAGAGCTTCTTGGGCCAATGTTATCTATTCGTGTAGGTATTGTTCAGTGACATCCAGATTGTTCCTAACTTCCAGTATATGTGTATCTGATCTATGAGCATTCTCGTTGACCCTGTTCAGGACTTGATCTCTGTTATTATGAATGGCTTTTTCTATTTGCTCAAAGGCATAATCCACATTATTTGAGAAGGTTACTTGATTCTTCATGATGTCATGGGTTTGATGGCCCACCTTGTTGATTTCCTCACCAATGTGATCTATGGCGGGAGCTGCTAGAGTGTAGAAATGAGCGCACTGAGTGTTTAGATGAAGTACGTCCCTCTTCACTGTTCTTATCTCTGCCTTCATCTCATTTCTTAGACCATCCACGGTATTCAGTATGAATGTTTCCATTTCTTTCCGTTGAACAGTAAGAAGATCTGAGATCATATGGTGTAGAGAGCCTTCCTGAGCCGAAGATGGCATAGGAGTTTCTTCTTCTGAAGCAATTCTGTCCTTTAGAGCTATGTCAGAAGTATCTTCAAATGATTCATCACTGATGCGAGCTGTCATCTTGGCCTTTCCCTTAAGGACTTCTCGGATGATTTCACTTGGAGATATTATCACGATCTTACCCCCTATTGCCAACTCACGTCCAGTTGAGGGAGCTATGTCTTCCATCAGCTCGGGCATATTCCCCTGATCTTTTAGGGCAGAGTACCCCAGTTGGGTCTCCCCGTCAATTTGTTCCTCATCTTGGGCTGAGTCTCCTGCCAGGAGCTCCCCATCAACCATCTCTGCATCTTGGGCTGAGCTCCCAAGTTGGGACTCCCCCTCAGCTGGAACATTCCCCAAGTTGGGGTTGTAGTTTTCTTCAAGCACCTCTTTGGGAGCAGTTTCAGGTATTGTTGCTGGAGAATCTCTTCGAGCAGAAGTCTCCCCCTCAGATGGATCAGGGTTGTGTGGGGGTGGGGTTTTGTCATCAGAACTGCTTGATGAATCTTCTTCTTTTTAGAGGATGACTTGGGCGGCCAGCTTCTTCTGCTTCTTTGGAGCGGATGGGGCGTCAAAGGTGCTTTGGGGATGGACCTATCCCATCTGTCGAGCATCTTGGCGTTCAGCCGTTTGGAGTAGTGCAATGGCAATCCCATCCTTCTATGGAGAACTTCACTGAGGGTATTTAGAAGGAATAGAGATAGTATTCTTCTATAAGATGGAGTCTTCAGGGTACACTTCATTCTCTGGAAGAGAAACTCACTCCAGTCAGTCTTCTTAGATTGAATGATCTTGGCCATTACAATGAACATTTCCTTGGAGATTCGGTCATACGAGCCTGGTTTGCATAATATCACCTTCCCCACGATGTCGGCCAGCAACTTGCCCTTCTGATTGAACTCATTTCTCTTAATCGACTCGTAGGTCTTCCCAGTGTGGCCGCACCAGGTGTAGCTAGCGGAGATATTATTTGTGGTCAGCTCTTCTTCCTCTCCCCCTTCGATTCTGGGCAGATGCAGCGCCCTCCCGAGGCTCTTTGCACATATCTTAACTTTCTTACCGGCCACGGTGGATTTGATCTGGTATTCTGAATGGTTGAACCTGGCTTCAGGGAAGAATTCTGCCAGTTCTAGCTCAGTGGAGAAGAACTGAGGGCTCGCTTAGTAGATATTCTAAGTCGGCAGATTCCAATAACCCTATCACAGACCTGATCTCTTCATAGCACGAATTGAATCCACCGCGCTGAAGTTCACAACTTGAAATCACTTCTTCTCTCTTGGGAGCCATTGAGACAGGACAAGAGAAGAGACAGTACGTCGGAGACGAAGCGGTGGTTTGTCGAAGGAATAGCTTAGGACAAATGATAGCGTATTTTTTTTTGTTTAAGCATTCACTCTATTTATTGTGGAGGTAGGTGAAGTGGTGCATACCTTTGATTGTGTTGATGTGTCGATGAGAATGATCGGACGGCTCCGACAGATCGATCTAGTACCGTGCTAAATAGCTGGACTCTGTCTCCACGATACTGCTGATTGTCGTCGAGACTGGTCTTGGATACGCATCCTTCCAACTTAGTCCATTTGTCGTTGCGACATCTGCTATGTCGTCATGACAACTTATTCTATCGATGATACACTTTTCCTACACTTGTCTGTCTAGGGAAATCTTTAGCCCTTCTTGCGAGGCATCTTTGGCACCAACCCTGAGAGTTCTCCAGGGGTGTTTTGGTCATTTTCAACTTATAATCCTGATGACATATTTTAAGCTTTCCAATTGTTAGTAAACCAATTTTGCTGTTCCAGCTTATAGGCCAGAATATGCTTCTTGTCCAAGGCCCAGATTTGCTTTTAGTGGGCCCGTGGACTACCTGCAAAATAAGATTACAGACCCTTAGGTACCCAAGTAGCTTTGTGCCCTAGGATATTGTTAGCTTTAAAGAGCATACTGGATTTGACTGCTCCAGGATGTACATAATGATAATGAACAAAGTTATTTGCTAGTTTAACATTTGTTACCCTTTGGAGAAGTTGGATTGAACCAACAATCAATTGCAAAGTGGCCAGTCTTTCCACAACACCAACATTCAGACTTGTTGTATCTCCCTTACTTGCTGATAGTGTGAGCATGAGTCCTTTGTGTGTGAACAGAAGGATATTTGAAGGAGACTGAATTGTACTGATTAGGAATTCGATGTTGGTTATCACCATCCACAATTTTGCCTCTGGAGTTAGTCTTCTTTAAGGATTTCTTCACCTCTCTAGACCCAATGACTTCATGTTTCCTCATCACGATCATCCTTTCATGAGGTACCTTTGAGGCTTTTGGCATGTTCTCTGCTCCTCTTGTGGAGCTCCCATGCTTGAGGTGTCCATGGTTAGATTGCTCTTTATACTTGTTGGAGGGTGAAGTTACCTCTCCAAGGTTCACCTTCTTCTCACAGATTTGCCTGATTTTCTTTCCTCAAGGTATCCTTGGTCTCTTCTTGGAGTGAAGTAACAACTATTAATCAAGAGAGGAATGGTCTTCGGTTTGGAGGAGCTTGCTGCAGGCTTCCTTGTAATGAGGGGTTTATCCTCCACACTACTGACTATATTATTCTTAAATTTTAGGATACTAGACTGATCTCTATCCTTCTTTAGAAGTACTACCTCTTTGGTTAGAGAGTAGCACAACTCCTAACTGTCAATCAATGCCTTCAGAGTTTTCCCAAATTTGCTTATTAGGTCATGGTTGGAGCTTGCATTGAAGTCCTTTTTGAGTTAACATAACTTTGCATTCTGTAGAGTTAGATTTTCGGCCTTTACTGAGAGGTCAGAGTTTCTTGCTTGAAGATAGAAGATCTCTGCAGCTTGCTCCTTGCATGGCATCTTGATCTTTTTGAGATCCTCTAGAAGGACATCATATAACTTGGACAAGTCATCATTTCCTGATGAGCTTGTCTCAAATTCTGAATTTATGGCAGATAGAGGAGCCCTTATGCATAACTGTTCAGGAGAGACTTCATCCTGAATTTCCTCCTCTGACTCAGAAAAGGCAGTCAGTCCAAAATCAGCTTCATCTTCTGAGTCTGAAAAGCTTGAGTCACTGTCACTCAAGGTTTTGACTTTCTTCTCAGCTACATTGCTTCTTTATTCCATCTGATTCTTGGAAGGCAATGCCGATTCTGCATTTCTTTCATTTGATCCTTCCATCAGGACTGTTAGAGAGTCCCACTTCTCCTTTGTTGTTATACAGTGAGCAAGTTACTGGAATATAGAAATATCAACTGCACCAGCTAGAATGTATTTGGCCTCCTTATCCAAGTTGACCAAGATAATCTCATCTTCAGTCATTTCAGAAGTTTTCATGGGCACCATTTTAAAAGAACAACAAGTAGAAGCTGTCATGGGGACATATGGCCCTTCTTGAACAATTAGAAACATTCTAGGATCCATAGCCTCCATGAATATCTAAGCTCTTACTTTCCATAGGGCAAAGTTCTCCCTAGAACAAATAGCTAGTCTCAATTCCATAGGTATGATGAATGGACACCCAATAGCAGATATGTTCAAGCTGTTAAGCTTTTCTTTGAATAACCTACCTCAGATACCAATTGTTAGTTATGGGGTGTCAACTTATCACCTGAAGGGGGGTGAATAGGTATTTCAAAATACTCTGCCCCTCTGTGACGTTCTTGTTTTATGATTTGTTAGATTATGAAATAAGAAGCATAACACAGAAAACACGCAAAGATTTATAGAGGTTCCTCAAGACGATGTGTCTTGAGTAGTCCTCTGTCCCTCTGCGCCGACCTAACAGTGTGTTAGGCTCGGCAAACTCCGCCAATGTCTCCGGCCCGCAAGCCTTACAACTTAGACCCGTAATGTAACATCCCCATTCCTTCTATACCCCTTGGGTGGGTTTAGGGTTGAAATTGTGAATAGAGATCATGGAATGATTTTAGATCAACTGGGACTTAAGAAAACTACTATGAGCACCCCAAAAGGGCAGAGGTCAACCATTCCCAATTTACTTCAAATTGGACTCACCAAATCAAATTGAGCTTACCAATAGGTTCCTAACCCTAAGAGAAACTCAAGTGACCCAAAAGCCCTATCATGGAGTCACCAATTAGCCCAAATTGACCAAAGTACCCTTTAGGTCAACATTTGGCAATCCTTCACCAATAAGTTCAATTGACCACCAAAATAAGAAATTGACTTCACCCCTAGTCTTGTAACATTATAGGCGACACAATGTACCCAAAAGCCCCATCAAGTGGTCATCAATTGGCTCAATTTGACGAAAGTCAACTTTCCCCCAATTTTGGTCAAAATCACACTTATTGGCTAAATTGGCCCAATTAGGGCATCACCATGACCCAATCAACATTGGGTGGTGTCAAGGGACTCAATACTAACACCTTGGACCAGTCAACTCATCAGTTGACCAAGTCAACCCCAAAGTCAACATAGGTCAAAATTGGGTTAAATGTGCATTGAATCCATTAAGCCAAGCCCTATGGGCTAAGCCCTCAATAGGAGGCCGATCTTGCATCCCAATGGCACATGCCCATGCATACCCTCAGATTTGAGGAGGTATTGACATGCAAGGTGGTAAACTTGGGTTTTCCCCCAAATTGGAGAAGAGGCAAAATGGGAGGCATGGATTGAGTGCCAAATGGCACTCCAATTCTTCTCACAATACCTCCCACTGAGCTCCAACAGTAATTCCCAGCAGGAATTCGGGGGTGGAGGACACTTGGAGCCAACGAGGAGCATCCAAAGCTCATGCCCGAGATCCTCCTTAATGGCAACACCACTTAGAGCTAACCTCACCCCCAATACACCCCTCCATAAGCTTTAGAAGGTGCCAAGCAACTGAAATCATGTTTTGGATCAAGACATTTGATGGAGAAATGAGGAATCGGCATGGAAGAGCTTGCAGCATGGCTGACCATGGCTATTGGGGCAAACCTCCATCAAACGACACGATTGAAGCCATGTTTCCTCTCCCCCTTCCCTTGCGCTAATATCTAGATCAAATAGGAGAGATTTCAAGCTCAATAGGTCTTGAATCCATGGGAGATGAGGGAGAATGTTCAGAGCTTTTTACCCTACTCGGGATCCCCGGAGAGGTGGTTTTCGGTCGGCATCTCGCCGCCAATCGATGGCCACCACCTCAACAGAGGTGGTGGTGGTGGTGACCGGTCGTGGAGGTGGAGTGGCCGGGAAATGATCTTGGAAGATGATGCGCAAAACTATATCCGCAAACGATAACGACAAGTGTACCGTATCAAATGTAGTATAGGTTATAAAAACCAAGGTCGTATTAGACTCTGGGCGGTTGATTACTCTTACTTCGGAAAATCTCTATTAACATATCGAATAAAACTTGTGGTTGGTTGGTTGCAAAAAGAAGAAATAGCTTATTTTAAATTAATGAGTTTAAAGACTAGTACTCAACCTTGAATCACCTTGGAAAATAAAATATAATAAGAACAACTTCTAATTCTCTTAAGAAATCACTTGACCGTGGAGGTTCCCGATTTATGAACACACCTCTCTCGAGGATACGCTCAACTGAGTTTAGGTTGATCAATCGAACTTTCGTTCTAGAATCAAAATCCCTAAAGCTCGCTTTATCGTAGTGAACCCCTCTATAGGATTTGACTCCAATCTGGGAGAATCATGTCATCCTCGCTTGAGGAGTGCATTCAACCCTCTTTATCCTTGAAATGATCGATTCGAATTCAAAACCTCTCGGTTATTAGATTATGAAAACAAGAATGAGAATTATATATCTATAATATAATCTCGATCCAAATAAGTTCAAGGATAAATCTTAAGTATTCTAAGGAAGAGAAAGATAAGCTAGAATTTAAATCATGAATTATATTTCCCTTGGATCATATCGGTTGAGTACTAATAGAATTTAGCTACTCATAGAGATGGAGGAAACAACAAAATAAAAGGAGTGCATGATTAAAAGTGAGAGTAGAATAAGAGAAAAGTAACTATTTTATTAATTTGCAAATGAAATTACAACTAGAAATTGGAAGTTACAAGCTTGGGAAATAAAAGTGCAAGAAGGAAAAGACATACAAGAGTAAGAAAATAGTGCAAGAAATAAGCTAGAACTCCAAAACTTCGTCCCTAAACATCTGCTGGAGCTGGCTTTATATAGATGAAAAGTTGAGGTTACACGCCCTTGGTCACGCCCGTGACCAAGGGCGTGTAAGGGGAGTGATCGAAGCAACAGCGGAGAGGGCGCCTTCTGGAGTAAATGCGAGTGTTTCAGCCGTGTCACGCCCTAGGTCACCCCCGTGACCTAGGGTGTGTAATATTTAAAACTTGTTGCTGGCGGGAAGCTTCGGCGGGAAATGGCGCTGGATGAGTCAAGCCCGTGTACTGGATGTCACGCCCCATGGTCACGCCCGTGACCTGGGGCGTGTAATTTTAATTGACGTGGCGGTTCGCTCTGGATGCTTGTGGCAGGTCGCGACCGTGACACTGGGTCACGCCCTTGGCCATGCTCGTGACCTGGGGCATGTACTTGGCGAACTCTTCACGGAACGACCCCGGGGTGGTGGAAGCAGGTCTGGAACACCGCGCAGGTAACACGCCCATTGGTCACGCCCGTGACCTGGGGCGTGTAAATGTACTTTTTGCTCCAAATGTCCAGAAAACCTGAAAACACAAAATAAACTTAAGTTAGCTTATGAAATTAAAATATGAAAGATTTATATGATATAATTTAGATAAATAACATAATTTCATATTAAAAAAATATTAAAACTATACTAAAAGATGAGTAAATAAATTACTCATCAAACACCCCCATACTTGCTCGTTGCTCGTCCCGAGCAAACCATTCTTCATAAGGGTGGGAAAAATTAATGCTAGAAAGAATTATGAAAACTAGAGAGTAAAATGCGAAGTATTATGCCGGCATGCGTAGATATTTTAGTGAAAAGACGTTCTTGGCATAAATACTAATTTATGAAATAATTCAAAAATACGTTATAATTATTTATTATCACTTTTAAAATGAGTCGACGGTCAATCAAAAAGTTTTGAAAAGGGAGAAAATAGCATGATTGCTGAGATTTAAATTACTAGACGTAGACGCTCAGGGGTGACCTCCAAAGAAATCCATCAATGTCGACGGTCATGGGCTTGCCCGTTTGCACCTTCTCCACTACACTTCAAACTAAATCAACACTATGGATCTTTTGGACTTGAATGGGATGCAATTTAAGGCTTGGGTTTAAGGGCGAGGTGAAATATGATAGATATGAAGGTGTACTCCACTTAAACGAAATGTTTTGAGCTAAAATATAATAACTACCACAAAATAAGGAAGCTTTACACCCATACTCATGTTTTGCTAAGGGAAACACTCTCATTCACCAAAATTTATATCACAATTCTTCATAATTGGGATCATTCTAAGTATACATGCGCATACCTAGGCCGCATATCATTATGAGATTTTTGCATTTTGATAAAATATTTCTTTTGAATTGACACCCATAATTTTTTTTTCCTTCATAGTTGGGATCATTCTAAGTATGCATAAGCACACCTAGGCCGCATATCACTATGAATGTTATGCCAAAGTTTGATTGTGTTTCAACTTATAGACCTAAAATGAAGTGAAGATTCAATTTTATTTGATCTTATTGATATCAAGATGATTCTAAGGTCTAAACTTGAAAAAAAATCACAATACACATAATACACCATAACACCAACCATGGTAAACAATTATAATGTCAATTGTTATCATATAATTCATATACATGTGATAAGGATTGTAGTTTTTAGATGATTTTTGATATGAATTATGATATATGAATTTTAGAGAATTTTATCAAAGGACATCAATAGATCATGGTGGTGCGTGAGGCATTAGTATTTAAGACAATTAATCTTTCAACATGTCTTTTGTGATTTTCTATATAATTTAGATAAATATCTCATAACACATTTAGAGTTTGATTCATATGGATAATATAAGATATTTATAAGCAATGAATATTAGAATAAAAGATAGGTCATCAAAATAAAATATTATTTTGAATTTTGATTAATTTGATTTATAAGATCATATTTCCTATAAGATATAAGATGACTATAACATGATAGCTTAAAAGGAAAAACAAAAAGAAGAAAATAGAAAAGACATTAAAGCACATCATGAAGTAGAAATTTGTATATTTCAATTTGAAAATATTCTACTTCATGCATTTGGATGATACTAGTAGATGAGAGATTTGGTTATCCAAAGGGAACCAAGTGTAACGGTTCCTTTAGGTACCCAAATATAGCCTGATAATTTTTGGGGAGACGATAATGAACGAATTCTTTCAAGTGGAGTTAATGTTTCATTTTTTATTTTTGGTCTCCATTCATATTTTGATTTAATATTATGCATCAAATTTCCATATTCATTAAACTTAGGTTTAAAATAATAATCACTTTTGAAATTATATTTAATAGGAAATTTGTGCACATTAGAATTTAGTTTGGGAGATACATAATGTGGGTTAGAATTCATTGTGTTTGTGTGATTAAACATTCTACTAGGTGCATGTTTAATATGCTTTAACATACTAGTAGAAGTTTTACTCATGTTTGATGATAAACTAGAAATAATATATTTAAATTTATTTAATCCTTTTTGAAAGAGTGATTTTAAAGATTCTAGTTTATAAGAGAGAATATTATTTTCGTTTATCAATTTTTCGTTATGTTCTTTTGAAATTAAAAGTTCTTTTCCTAAATCCTTGAATTTTTCTTTAATATTATTATAATCAAAATAAGGTGTAAAGTTTTCAAATGAAGAGCATGATTGAGATTCAAACACATCCTTTTTGGATTCTTCATTCACATTTTCTTTCAAAGTTTTATTTTCTAAACGTAATCTTTTATTATCAATTTTTAATTTCTTCATTCTATGTTTAACAATTTTTTGTATATGGAAATAAGATAAAGAATTAGAGTTTCTTACAGCGCAATCGGAAGAGGCAAGATGTGAACATGACGTTCCTTTGTCGTCTTCTAGGCCTTCCTTCTTTATAGATGAATTTTCATCTTCTCTTGATGAATTGCTCTCTTTGGCTAAGTCAATTTCCATGATTTCCATGTTTTGCTACACGAGAGATTTTCTTGAATAATGGTGGATGCTTGTATGTCCTTCTCTTCCTGTGTTTTTTCCATACCTGCAAGAGGAAGATCATTAGTTATCTCAAGAAAATTCCACATCTCGTATGCAGTAGGAAAAGTATGAATGAGGTTGAAATATTTTGATCTAACGCACAAAATAGACTATTCATAGATTTTGCATTTAAAACCATTTCGTTTTTATTTAATACGCTAGGTGGTTTTTTGACAGTAATATTCCAAACTTTTTCATCTAAAGCTTTAAGAAAATTTTCCATTAATATTTTCCATCCTTTAAAATTTCTTCCTTCAAATAGAGGTGGTGCTAGTGATTTTCCTTCTTCATAAAAATTTACCCCACTAGTAGAAACGAGATCATGAGACGCCATTATTCCCGGTTGTTAAGCCGATTTGGAATAACCTCGCTTTGATACCACTTGTTGGATCGGTAGGCGCCCTTAGAGGGGGGTGAATAAGGGTTTTAAAAAAACTTTAGCTTTTATTTAGAAAAACTTTGGAATAGTGCAATCTTAAAACAAGAAGTCAAGTAAAACAAAAAGAGAGACAAGCTTTATTAATATTAAATAAGTTTTACAAAACTTGATCTCTACGATGCTAGAGATCAGAGGCGAATAATAAAACCTCTTTTCGTTTTATATCCCAACTCGCTTCCCCACGAACCGGTGGCCCTAGCCTTCTCCTCCCTGGATTCGGCCTCAAGCCGCTCTAGCCAATCCTTCCCCGGATGTAGCCTCGAGCACCCCCTAGACCTAGCCTAGATCTAGTCGCCAACACGAGGCGAATTTCAGCCCTAAGTCCTACCCCAGACCTAGTCGCCAACACGAGGCGATTTCACTACCGTTTACAAAGAAAGATAAATAAAATAATAAAACCTCCCTTAAGATGAACTTCTGAAGATGGAGGCGAAGATCCGCTGTAGAATCAGTGTTTGTCGAAGCGGACTTCGTTTGGATTTGGCGTGATGGAATCCTCCTTCAGAAGTTGGCAGAGCTTCGCAGGGACCTCAAATTTCGGCTAAGACAAGCCTCTGGAATTCTCGCGCTCTCTCTCTCTGAGGTGTATGCAATAGGTGTCACGAAAACAAGAGGAGAGGGGGTCCTTTTATAGCCAAAGCGCTACCGCCGGCGCTACCACTACCGCCGGCGCTATCCCTGATTAAGTAATGTTTTGCACGGCAGGATCTTCAATCCGCGGCAACATTTTGCTCTATGCCTCTTGTGCGCCATACTACCGCCAGCGCTAGTAGCTACCGCCGGGCGCTATCCCTGATTAAGTAACATTTTGCGCGGCAGGATCTTCAATCTGCGGCGACATTTTGCTCTATGCCTCTTGTGCGCCATGCTACCGCCAGCGCTAGTAGCTACCGCCGAGCGCTAGCTCCTTCTATATAAGCCGCCGGAATTGCGTTAATCGTCGCTAGCGCCAGGCGTTATCACTACCGCCGGCGCTAGTGGCCATGTTGGAATTCTGGCCTCAATTTTGGGGACAACCATCCTTGAGTCATGTGGACTTTGTTTTCCTGCACACTTAAACACACAAGATCAAATACACATAGGATTTGTTATTCTCAAACCTAGGAGATGCAGAAGACCATGTTCCAACAGAAGCAATTGGCGACAGTCGAGGCCCTTCTCGCCAGCCGCCCAGAATGAGAGGTGAGCGTGTCCTCCTACCGAGACTTAAACTCTCGTCTTCTTTCATTCCTTCACTATGCTAAATGTCTTTCTTTATGTAGGACATAGCCAACTATGATACCTTGCTCGTGCGGTCTCGCATTCTTGAAGAGCGAATCAAGGAGCTGGAGGCCTAGAACTCCAAGTTGCGAGAAGATGCCGCTCGACCACCTCCCGGGGAGAGGGACACTTGGCACTTGTACTCTAACATCTATTTAGAGGGGCTGATGCAGAGGTCCACCCAAGGAGCAGCGAAACACACGTTGGACGTGCTGCGGAGGGCCGACCTTTTAAAGGAAGAGGGTGAGAGGATTCTCGCCCGCCACATGCTTCCAGAACTCTTCGCCCAGATTGACCCTGCGGATGAAGCTGGCGATGGGCGGGAACTCGGAGACCTCCCCTCTCCCTGGCGCGAGCAGCGGATACTCCGACAATGAAGCTGAAGACCCTTGAAGACTCCCCTTTCTTTCACTTTTTGATGTAATGTGAGAACTATTATGTAATCCCTTTTTACACTGAAATGAAAAGAAATGTTTTGCCTCTTGCGCCATGCCATGTATATACATATATATATACATATATATATACATATATATATACATATATATAAATATATATATGTGCATCTCCCTATTACCAGCCGATGGCTCGCGCGTCTGCACGTAATTTTACACGCCTTCGCACTTTCGCTTGCGTGCTTGCCTATCATTTTTTCGCTTTCAGCATCGCTGGCCCTTAGTCTAGGTCATGAACGAGACTCTTTCGCCACACAGGCACGTCACGTGATCGCAACCCTCTCGCACTCGCCCCAGGCTTCTCAAGACTTAGGCGATTTTGTTGATTTTCTATCAGGAACGGAACTACGCCGAGAACCCACCCTCTCCTGCTAAATTCTTGTGGCCCACGGGTCTGGCCATCGTCCCACTACGCACTCGTCGGGCGAGTGTCTTTCTGGAGTGATATCATTCACCGGCGAGAATCCCTCATGATGGACACCACTCGCCGACCTTATGCTGGGACTTACCCTGTGTCAATTCTTCGCCTTGAATTTCTCTCTTACTTTGCCTTCCTCCTAGGTCATCATCAAGTGAGCCTTCGGCCCTGTAGGCTAAGTGAGAGCCTGGTCAGCGGGTCTGCTCGGGACCAACCTTTGAACCTTTAGAACCTGCCACTGAGTGAGCCTACGGCCCTGCCAGCTAGATGGGAGCCTGGTTAGCGGGTCTGCTCAGGGCCAACCTTTGAACCTTTAGAGCTTGCCACCGAGTGAGCCTACGGCCCTGCCAGCTAGGTAGGAGCCTGGTCAGCGGGTCTGCTCGGGGTCAACCTTTGAACCTTTAGAACCTGCCACCGAGTGAGCCTATGGACCTGCCAGCTAGATGGGAGCCTGGTCACCGGGTCTGCTCGGGGTCAACCTTCGAACCTTTAGAACCTGCCACCAAGTGAGCCTACAACCCTGCCAGCTAGATGGGAGTCTGGTCAGTGGGTCTGCTCGAGGCCAATCTTTGAACCATTAGAACCTGCCACCGAGTGAGCATACAGCCCTGCCAGCTAGATGGGAGCCTGGTCAGCGGGTCTACTCGGGGCCAACCATTGAACCTTTAGAACCTGCCACCGAGTGAGCCTACGGCCCGGCCAGCTAGATGGGAGCTTGGTTAGTGGGTCTGATTGGGGCCAACCTTTGAACCTTTAGAACCTGCCACCGAGTGAGCCTACGGCCCTGCCAGCTAGATGGGAGCCTGGTCAGCGGGTCTGCTCGGGGCCAATCTTTGAATCTTTAGAACCTACCACCGAGTGAGCCTACGACTCTGCAAGCTAGATGGGAGGCTGGTCAGCGGGTCTGCTCGGGGCCAACCTTTGATCCTTTAGAACTTGCCACCGAGTGATCCTACGCCCCGCCAGCTAGAAGGGAGCCTGGTCAGCGAGTCTTCTCGGGGCCAACCTTTGAACCTTTAGAACCTGCCACCGAGTGAGCCTACGGTGCTGCCAGCTAGATGGGAGCCTGGTCAGCGGGTCTGCTCGGGGCCAACCTTTGAACCTTTACAACCTTCCACCGAGTGAGCCTACGGCCCTGCCAGCTAGATGGGAGCCTGGTCAGCGGGTCTGCTCGGGGCCAATCTTTGAACCTTTAGAACCTGCCACCAAGTGAGCCTACGACCCTGCCAGCTAGATGGGAGCCTGGTTAACGGGTCTGCTCGGGGCCAACCTTTGAACCTTTAGAACCTGCCACCGAGTGAGCCTACGTCCCTGCCAGCTAGATGGGAGCCTGG
Source organism: Dactylorhiza incarnata (assembly GCA_033032865.1). Lineage (NCBI taxonomy): Eukaryota > Viridiplantae > Streptophyta > Magnoliopsida > Asparagales > Orchidaceae > Dactylorhiza > Dactylorhiza incarnata. The sequence goes on along the minus strand of JAWHQI010000008.1, from coordinate 21,741,251 downwards.
ACAGCGGGTCTGCTCGGGGCCAACCTTTGAACCTTTAGAACTTGCCACCCAGTGAGCCTACGGCCCTGCCAACTAGATGGGAGCCTGGTCAGCGGGTCTGCTCCGGGCCAATCTTTGAACCTTTAGAACCTGCCACCGAGTGAACCTACGGCCCTGACAGCTAGATGGGAGCCTGGTCAGCGGGTCTGCTCGGGGCCAACCTTTAAAGACTTTCTATCATCATCTTACAAGTTATTACTCCCCGTATGCATAAGAAAGATAAAGTACAAAGCATAAATATTCTGATTATATGGACTTAAGGATAGAAGCGTTTCAAGTCGTCACCACTCCACGAATGACTAACAGACTCGCCCTCCACATTCTGGAGGCGATATCCCCCTGACTTTAAGGCTTCTTCCACTACATAGGGGCCCTCCCAATTGGGATTGAGCTTTCCTACCGCGACTGACCTTCCGGCCGCGTCGACCTTTTTCAACACGAGGTCCCCCTTCTCGAATTGCTTGATCCGGGTGTGCTTGTCAAAGTATTTGGCCATCCGCCGCTTGACTTCCTCTTAACGAATGGCGACGAGATCTCGGACTTCCTCGATTAGATTCAAGGAGTGTCGCAACTCCTCCTCGTTTCCTGTTCTCCATTCTTCATCACCATCTGAGGCGGCCCTTACCCGCGGCGTCTTGACTTCAAATTCCATGGGAATGACAGCCTCGCAACCATGAGAGAGCTTGAAGGGGGTCTCACCAGTGGCGATGTTGGGGGGTAGTCCTTAGAGCCCATAGAACCGAGGGAAGTTGCTCCACCAAATTACCCTTCAAGTTCTCCACCTTCTTTTTGAGTAGGTTTATTATGATCTTATTCGCCGCCTCCACCTGCCCGTTGCTCCTGGGGTGATGGACAGATGCGAACCTGAGGTCTATCCCCAGCTGGCTGCAGAAGCTGATGAATTCTTCTCTGGTGAATTGGGGACCGTTATCTGTGACGATGGCATGTGGAAGCCCGTGTCGGTAGATGATCTCCCCCCATATGAAATTGCGGATTACCTAGGAGGTGACCTTGGCTAGAGCCTTGACCTCTAACCACTTCGAGAAGTAGTCGATCATGACCAAAAGGAATCTTCTTTGCCCACTGGCCTAAGGGAAAGATACTACCAGATCCATCCCCCATATGGCGAAGGGCCAGGGCGACGTGATGCTCGTTAGCCTCTGAGCCAGCAAAAGTTGAAGTGCAGCGAATAGCTGACACTTTTGGCACTTCTTGGCGAACTCCGCTGTGTCCTTGCCCAGAATCAGCCAGAAGTACCCCTGCCTCATCACCCTTGCTTCCAATGTCCTGATCCCTAAATGGCTACCACACTCGCCGGAATGAATCTCCTCTAGAACCATCGGGACCTCTTCTTCAGTGTCGCATCGCGCCAAGAGTCCTGAGAGAGTCTTCCGATATAAGTCCCCTTCATGAAGCACATAGTAGACGGACTTGTACCGAAAGCGCCTTTGATCTAGAACCTCCTCCGGAAACCTGCCCGTCGCCAAGAAGGTCACGGAAGGATCCTTCCACGAGGGCCGCTGCTCTATGTCCATGAGCTCACCTTCCTTAATCGAAGGGCGGAATAGATCCGTCAAGGTCCCTCTAGCCCAAGGGCCGGACTTGGCCAGCCGATCTGCCAGGATACTTTCTTCCCTTGGTATGTGCTTGATAGAGAAAGTCTTGAACGTTCCGATGAGACCCCTTACTTTGGCCAGATACCTCATAAGAGTGGGCTCCTTTGCCTCGAACTCACCCATAATCTGTGAGGCTATCACCATTGAATCAGTGAGGACTTCCACATCATGAACCCCCAAATCCTGGGTCAGGCATAGGCCGGAGATTACTGCTTCGTACTCCGCCTGGTTGTTGGTGAAAGGAAAATGTATCACTAATGCTTGCTCAATTTTCACTCCATGAGGGCTTTCCAAAATCATCCCTCCCCCTAAAGAATTCTTGCCTGATGCCCCGTCGACCAACAGCTTCCAGGGGACGTGACGAAGGGCTTGGCCCTCCTCCATTTCGACCACGTAGTCCTCCATGAAATCTGCGACCACTTGAGCCTTCATCGATAACAGAGGGACAAAATTGATGTCGAACTCACTCGGCTCCACCGACCATTTTGCGAGCCTTCCTGAATGCTCAACCCCCTCGAAGATTTTGCGAAGGAGGTGGTCAGTCACTACTTGGATTGAATGAGCTTGGAAATATGGTCTGAGCTTCCGAGCCGAGATGACCAGAGCGAATGCCAGCTTCTCCAAAATCGGGTATCGGAGCTCAGCCTTCTTCAAAACTCGGCTTACATAGTAAATGGGCAGCTGCTTCTTCCCCTCTTCCCCGACCAAGACGGAGCTCACGGCTTCAGCCCCGACTCCGAGATACAAGGATAGGTCCTTGATGCGCAAATCTCGCACAGCGCTACAGGCGGTAGCTAGACTGCGGCACGAAACGACAGTATACCAATCGTTCAAGTAATATAAAATGTGCGAGTGAATCCCCAAGTATCGATCTCGAAGGAACACAGTAAGGTGGAGTTTACTATTGAGGAAGGACTTGGAAACAGGCGTTTTGGTTGGTGGAAATAAAGAGAAAATACTACAACTACTCCTATGCAATGCCGCTATGCAATGCTTCGCTTGGCGGGATGGAGACTAGGCAGGCCTTGAGCGCGCTGCTTCGCAAGGGCGGATGGACGAGTAGGCAAGCGGAATCGAACTGTGCAGGCCTTGAGCGTGCTGCTTCGTTAGGTGAATGGATTACACGGGCCGCTATGCCACGCTTCACTAGGCGGATGGGCGAGTAGGCAGGAGGAATGAGGGTCGCAAGCACCTCGTCGACAAGCACGCCACTAGCAATTGCTGGTGCGGCACACGAACCTAGTGGATGGAGTGGTGGATGAAGTGGTGGCACATCTCATATACACAAATAACCAAATGGTTTCATAGAAATATGAAATAAACATTGCAATTGAAGATCATTGTGCATATCATCCAAAAATACAGGAATCTACCCTACAATATCATTACAATTTGAAAGAGAGTAAGAAATCGACCGAATCCGAAGGCTCATTGGGATTCACGGTTGGAATCGCAAGGTTTTCAATCCGCATCCAAGCTCGGTCCGCAACTACATCGGGGGTAGAGGAGGGCTGTCACTACCTCCCAATGGACCCATCTTCTTCATGTCACGATCCGCTCGGCTTCAATACATGGCTCCCAAGCTTGACGATGAAATATGGGCGGAGATCCTTCCTTCTGAAGCTTGTGGATGACGGAGATGGCCGAGGTGATCTCCGGGCTCAAGATAGGCGTGAATAATAGTCCTGTAGCACCTCCTGGTGGTGGAAGATGATGCAGGGGGGCGGAAGAGGCGAACAGGGCTCAAAAACGGCGGAGCTGGAATGTTGTCCCTGACCTAAAATCACGCACGCTATTTATAGGCGGTGCAGAAATTAACAGCGCGCACGGTCAGATGCATGACCAGTGGCCATGCGCGAAGAAATGCCTCTGATCGTGCGCGAAGAACCTGTAGTATAGTCCAGAACTACAAAATTGCGCACGGTCAGTGGCGCACGACCATTGGTCGTGCGCAAAGAAGGTTAGTGATCGTGCGAAGTTCTCTGTTTGGTAAGGGGAATTAACGCATGACCAGTGGTCGTGCGCCTGATCGTGCGCGAAGGAAAATGCACAATCAGTGGCTTTTTAGGCAGAATTTCCCCCAGAACCAATCCCGAGTGTCGCACAACCCATGAACCTGCATGAAAATATCCAGGACCACTGGGATACAAAGAATCACACCAAAATGGGCATAAATGTGCACTAAGAGTGGAAATATGAAATGTGATCAATGGAAGCATTTATGAGTAGTAAGTGAAGTGCATTGGCAAGAAAAACAACCCAGATGAGTCCGGAAATCATTATATAAACTGGACTCATCACACCCCCTGACTTACATGTTTGCGCGTCCCGAGCAAACAAATCCCTCAAGCGGATGAGAAAAAACAAAGCTGACATAGAAATGGTAAAGCGGAGTACCATGCGAAGTCGCATGCTCACGGGCATAAGAAAAATAATAGAGAAGATTTCTCATTATACACAAACAGTTTATAGATTTCTAAAAGAGTAAAAGCATATTACAAGCACTAAAATGGTGAACTACGGTGAATCATCTGATCACGCATACTAAGAAAGTAAACTAAGCGCTGAGATGAGCATTGCTCAAGATTGGGGTGCAGGACAAACTCCAACGAAATCCATCGGTGTCGGTGACCATAAGCTCACCCGGTCGCATTCTCTCCACGACACTAAATTGGTTCATAGCGTGAGTCGGTAGGACTTTAGGTTTTAAATGGGGCTTGTGTTATGGTGAGGTAAACAAAGATAAACATGGAGGCTAAGCACACCTAACCCAACATGAGAATAAGGTAAAACTACCCTTACGACTATCAATAAACAAGTGCACCACACCCCCAGACTTGGACTTTTGCAGCATAGGTGTGTGCACCGCCTACTCCCAATACATAATTTTTCTAAACGATTTTCAATAAAACTCATTTTTCTTTTCCACTTTTTTAATCATTTTTTTATCTTTCTTTTTCTTGTCTTTTTCTTTCAGCATATTTTTCAAAAATGCACATCCATACTTTCACATTGTATTTCCACAATCAACACCACCAATTTAAAATTTAGACAAAGTGCTAGCATCTGGGTGTGCGACTAGGATTGGAGTTTAGGCTTTGGTGAACAATAGTGGAGCTGAACCAAAAGAATGGGGTAGGTGCAAAGGGGCTAGCAAGGGTAGACGATATCAGGAATGGCACAAAGGCTCAACTGGGCCAAAATACGGCCTACGTCATTCTCACGCACTAGAACTATCCTATGCCAATGTTTCAAGAATCGCTTGGGGCAAGTTCTAGCCACCGAGAAAGATTCTCCTTTCTCCCGACTCAAGCAATACGAGTCTAGCGATCGTTTACACACATCCCTATGCTACCGTTTGATTCACACCGGGTTCACCATTTGAGTAGAGTAAACAACATTCACACTAATAGAAAAATATAAAACCATAAGTATAAAAAGATGTCTAATCTACATAAATTTCTATGCAACCGAGCACTCGACTAGGAGCACTACTAGACTCAACATTTTACTCCACTACATAGTCCTAAGCCAGCACAATGATTTTCCCACACATAAAAGAAATCAATTCGACTCGCGACGTGCCAACAGCTAAGCGCACGCTCAAGTGGGTGTAGTGGAGTGCAAAGAAAATGAACAATAACTAAATAAATGAAATAGAAATAGTTCTAGCATGCAGTGCAATAGTGCATGTGAGCGGGTAAACAAAACTACTCTCCCCCAGACTTAAACTAAACAATCTAATGCAAAATATGACTATAAAATTCAGAATAAAGCTAAGGAAAGAGAGTACCCAATGCTCAGCAAGTGAGCATACCAGAAGATTGGCGTGTAAACCACAAGAAAGCTACAGCATCCGCCATCCAGAAGAAGGACCTGCAAGGGTGAGTTCCGCCAAACAAAAAGAAAATAGACAAACTAAAAAGAAAGGAAACTAACAAAACTAAACTAGATGAAATAAAATTGCAGGAAAAGTAAGATAACTACTGGGGTTATTGTCATCCCAGCACGACTTATTTAAAAACATAACAGTTCTAGCTAATGGGCATATGAAAAAGGAAATGAACAGGTAACTGTTCTAATATGCGTGTTGGTAGCGGGTACCGATACGGAGACAGAACAGTTACTCCCCTACCTAAATAAAAATACCTACTGAACACAGGTAGCGGGAATACGAAGTAAGAAGAGGAGGAGAGCTGGTCCTCACTCATCTCACCACAAACTAAATCCTTGCCCAGCAAGGTGTCATCTCCACGGAGGCAGCAAGAAGAGAAGGCAATGAGTGGAGCTTCCTCTATGGAGGAGGGATCAACCTCCTCACAAGAGAGGATACAATCATCATTGACTTGAGCAAAATGCTCCAAGTCCTCCTGAAGTACCTGTGAAGACTCAACCCACACAGGCTCAGATGAAGAAGAGGGGTCAAGGAATAAAGAAGAGGAAGAACATAAATTAAAATCAAACGGGGGAGTGGTCTCGGTCTCACTCCCATCAGGTTGGGGAAGTAAAATAATGTTTGCATTGTCATCAATGCTACAAGGTTCGGCGGGATCAACAGTAGCAATGCCCAAGATTTGGACTTCCTCCACCGGTGCTGTGGAAAGCTCCTCTTCACCTAGAAGGTTGTCCTCCTCCATAGGAGTAGGCATACCACATAGATCGCCAGCCTCATCCTCCGACACATCCTCAACAATGTCATCAGAGACGAGTATAGTAGTATGCACAACAGGGGGGAGAATAATGCTCGGAAAAAAGTCGAGCACCGATTCCTCACGAAGAATCAAGTTCATGCATGGTGATATATGGACAGGGGAGACGGGCTCTGTCATGTCAGAACCTAGATCAGCCATACATCTGGAGACTGTGTCCATGCCATACCCTTCAAAATGTGAAGGTGGCACAGACACATAATCGGATGTTGAAGGTGTGCTGCCAGAAGTAGGAGTCGGGACGATCCGGATATCCGGCTTGTCATCCTCGTCCACTTGGCGAAGATAGGTAGCACAATCCTTCAAGGCATGATTCGTGCTCTGACAAAACAAGCACTGCCTTACGGGCTTCTTTGGCATAGCAGGTGCTGAAGCCGAAAAGAAGTATGACGGTAAAGGCTCGGCAGAATAGCCATAGGACTTATGTGCACCATATGGAGTACCAGAAGAAGTCGGTGCTCCATATACTGGGCCTTGAGAACTAGGGCTATTATCTCCCTTAGGACATCTATCACTAGCATGAGAGATATCTCCACACCAACGGCAACGAATATTTAATGAAGCCCACATTGCGTGAAGATAGCTCGATTCAAAATAAAAACACTATTGTGCAAAATACTACACCTAACAAAAATTTACTAGAGCAACCTAATATAAACAGTAAAACAGAATAAGAAGAAATAAAACAAAAGGACGCGATTTACAAATGGCTGGGCTTCTCTCTCAGATTCTCCCTCTCCAGAAAACTCACATGTCTGTGTTCCCCGACAACGGCGCCAAAAACTTGATGCGCAAATCTCGCACACCGCTATAGGCGGTAGCTAGACTGCGGAACGAAATGGCAGTGTACCGATCGTTCAAGTAATATAAAATGTGGGAGTGAATCCCCAAGTATCGATCTCGAAGGAACATAGTAAGGTGGAGTTTACTATTGAGGAAGGACTTGAGATTGAAGTCCTTTATGTTGGATGGGTTGCGGAAACGGGGGTTTTTGTTGGTGGAAATAAAGAGAAAATACTACAACTACTCCTATGCAATGCCGCTATGCAATGCTTCGCTTGGCGAGATGGAGACTAGGCAGGCCTTGAGCGCGCTGCTTCGCAAGGGCCAATGGACGAGTAGGCAAGCGTAATCGAACTGTGCAGGCCTTGAGCGCGCTGCTTCGTTAGGCGGATGGATTACACGGGCCGCTATGCCACGCTTCACTAGGCGGATGGGCGAGTAGGCAGGCGAAATGAGGGTCGCAAGCACCTCGTCGACAAGCACGCCACTACCAGTTGCTAGTGCGGCATACGAACCTAGTGGATGGAGTGGTGGATGAAGTGGTGGCACATCTCATATACACAAATAACCAAATGGTTTCATAGAAATATGAAATAAACATTGATCATTGTGCATATCATCCAAAAATACAAGAATCTACCCTAAAATATCATTACAATTTGAAAGAGAGTAAGAAATCGACTAAATCCGAAGGCTCATTGGGATTCACGGTTGGAATCGCAAGGTTGTCAATCCGCATCCACGCTCGGTCCACAACTACATCCGGGGTAGAGGAGGGTTGTCACTACCTCCCAATGCACCTGTCTTCTTCATGTCACGATCCGCTCGGCTTCAATACATGGCTCCCAAGCTTGACGATGAAATCTAGGAGGAGATCCTTCCTTTTGAAGCTTGTGGATGACGGAGATGGCCGAGGTGATCTCCGGGCTCAAGATAGGCGTGAAGAATAGTCCCGGAGCACCTCCTGGTGGTGGAAGATGATGCAGGGGGCGGAAGTGGCGAACAGGGCTCGAAAACAGTGGAGCTGGAATGTCCTCCCTGACCTAAAATCACGCATGTCTATTTACAGCCAGAGCAGAAATTAACAGCGCGCACGGTCAGACGCACGACCAGTGGTCGTGCGCGAAGAAATGCCTCTGATCGTGCTCGAAGAACCTGTAGTATAGTCCAGTACTGCAAAATAGCGCACGGTCAGTGGCGCACGACCAGTGGTCGTGCGCGAAGAAGGTCAGTGATCGTGCGAAGTTCTCTGTTTGGTAAGGGGAATTAACGCACGACCAGTGGTCGTGCGCCTGATCGTGTGCGAAGGAAAACGCCCAATCTGTGGTTTTTTAGGAAAAAATTCCCCCAGAACCAATCCCAAGTGTCGCACAACCCTTGAACCTGCATGAAAATATCCAGGACCACTGGGATACAAAGAATCACACCAAAATGGGCATAAATGTGCACTAAGAGTGGAAATACGAAATGTGATCAATATAAGCATTTATGAGTAGTAAGTGAAGTGCATTGACAAGAAAAACAACCCAGATGAGTCAGAAAATCACTATATAAACTGGACTCATCAGTCCTCTCCCTCCTTAGGTCCTTGGAGCAGCGGAGCCTTGGTGAGCTGGCTCTTCAGGGCCTGGAAGGCCTTCTCACATTCTTCCGTCCATTCAAACTTCTGATTGCCCTGCAGTACCTTGAAGAAAGGGGATCATTTCTCCCCAGCCCGGGAGAGAAACCTACTCAACCCCGTAAGCTTCCCCATCAGGCGCTGGACTTCCTTAGTATTTCGCGGCGATCCCAACTCCATTATGGCTTTAACTTTGTCCGGGTTAGGTTCCACCCCTGCTTGGGTAAGAAGGTGACCCAGAAACTTTCCCTTGCTGGCCCCAAATACGCACTTCAGGGGGTTCAACCGCATCTTGTACTTGCGCAGAGTGGTGAAGATCTCCTCGAGGTCCTGGAGGTGAGAGCTCATGCTCTTACTCTTCACCATGAGGTCATCTACGTAAACCTCCATGTTTCTTCCTCTTTCCTCCCGGAAGACCCGGTCCATCATTCTTTGGCATGTCGCCCCTGCGTTCTTTAGTCTGAATGGCATCATATTATAGCTATAACACCCTTTTATTGTGATGAAGGAGACGTCTTTGACGTCCGGAGGATGCATCCTAATCTGATGATAACCTGAAAAAGCATCTAAGAAAGACATTTCAGAAAAACCGATGACTGAGTCAACCAGCGCATTGATTCGAGGCAAAGGATAACAATCCTTAGGGAAGGCTTTGTTCAATAGAGAAAAATCGATACACATACGCCAACGACCATCGCCTTTTTTTTACCATGACGACATTGGAGACCCAGCCTGGATACTAGATCTCTGACACAAAACCTTCTTTGAGGAGCTTCTCCACCTCCTCGCGGATCGGCCCCTCCAGCTTGTCGGCAATGTCCCTCCTCTTCTGCCTGATGGGGCGGGCCCCTGACTCGAGGTTTAGTCGGCGGCAGGCCACGCCTACATCGATGCCCGGCATGTCTGCCGCGCTCCATGAGAAGATGTCCACGCTCCTCTGGATGCACTCCAGGATCCTCCTCCTGTCCTCCGGGCTGAGGCCCCCGCTGATCCATACCTTATCCACTCTCCCCTCCTGGGTGGTGACCTCCATCTGGACCACTTCCTCAGATGCCTCAAGACGGGTTAGCTCTTCCCATCTACCCCTTGCCTCCCTTCCTTCAGGAAGAGTCTCCTCTTCCACCACAGCCTCTTCCTCCATCGGCTCGACACGCTCCTCCGGAGCCACATCCCTCTCCTCTCCTCGTATGCTACTCTCTCCTTCTTCTCCCTCCTCCCTTTCTCCTCCTGTCCCCTCCATCCCCTTCATCTCTCTGTCCACCTTCTCAGCCTCCTCCATCCAGGAGATGGTGTTGACGACAGTCACATAACACTGCCTCGCCACCTTTGCATCTCCCAGGATCCGGACCTGGACTCCTCCACTGCGGAACTTCAAGCACTGATGGAAGGATGAGGGAACGCACCGGAAGGTGTTGATGAGAGGGCATCCGAATATGGCATTGTAGCTGCTTGGAGCATCAACGATGATGAACCGACAGTTCCTGGGTACCCCTCCCAACGTCACCTGGAGGCCGACTCCTCCCTCGACCTCTTTCCTCTCCCCTGAAAACCCAAACAGGGGTCCATCTGAGGCCTGCACTCTCTTTGCTTCCACCTCCAATGCGTCAAAGGCTTTTTTGAAGATCACATTCATGGAGCTCCCGTTGTCGACCAAGATTCGGGAGACCGTGAAGTTTTCGATCGTCGTTTGGATTACCAAGGCGTCATAGAATGGGTCTTCGAAGTCTGGCATATCCTTTGATGAGAAGGTGAGCTTCTCCGAAGGGGGTGGGGTTTGGGAGGTCGACGTGACGCTCCTCCTGAACATCGCCTGGAAGCTTCTCTTGCGAGTCGCTTCTATTCCCACCCCACCATGGATCACTCCGATCCCTCCCCTGGATCCTACGTCCGTCCTGTCTTCGCATCTATCTTCTTCCTCTCCGGGTAGCACCTCTTCAATCCTTACAGGGCGCTGTTGCTGACCTCTTCCCCTCATCTCCAGAAACTCCAGGCAGGTGGCCGTCGCGTTACCTTCCTCCTGATGGAAGTCACAATAGGGCAACGCCACTCCGCCCCCTCTTCCTCCTCTTCCTCGTCCTACCGCCATGGCTTGCTCTCGAAGGGGGTGAGGTTGTCTGGGACCTTGCCTCCATCCCGGATGATTGGCTTTCCACTCACCCCTTCGCTGGTGATCTCTTTCCTGACCTCTCGCTGGTCCCTCCTGGGGCCTCCAAGCCAGCTGATTATTGGGCTCCGGATACCCCCAATCCCGCTGCTTCGCTCAAAACCCCTGACCTCTGGGTTCATCCCTTCTTCTCCCCTCCTGCTGCCTCACCTCTGGCTTACTCATCCTTGCCAACCTCTTTGCAAACTCGGGGTTGGAGACCTCTCCCTCGATCTCTTTCGCCTCCTGCTCCATCAGCTCCTCAAAGGATAGAGGGGCCTTTCGCTTCAGGTCCATTTTGAAGAACCCCTCTCACAGCCCCACTATGAAGGCTAGCTGGAGGGTAAACCCTGGCACCTCCTGGACTTATAGGACCTCTTCTTGGAACCTGCCCATGTAATGGGCCAACAACTCCCCTGGCCCTTGCTTAATCTTGAAAAGCGTCTCCGCATCCTTCTTCCTTTTCTTTGACGTTGAGAAATGCAACCTGAAGCTCCGGCGCAAGTCCTTGAAGGCGTAGATGGAACCCATGGGGAGCTGGTAGAACCAGACCCTCGCCTTCTCCTTCAGAGTGGTGGAAAAGAGCCGACACTGGAAGGCATCTGACATTTGAAGGATCGAGACCATGTCCTCGAACCACTGCAGGTGCAGGACTGGGTCATCTTTTTCGGTGTATTAAGACATCTCCGACCCTCTGAACCCCTCTAGAACCTTGGCCGAAAGGATCAGCTCATAGAAGGGGCTCCCTTCCCCTGCTCGGCGAGTGGTCCTCTCACACGAAGTCAGCTCGCACACCTCCGCACTCGCTGGGCAGCTGAACAGCTGCCGCCCGGGGAGATCTCGCGCGCTTGCTTCCGCCGCTACCTCCTTCCCAAGATGCTGGCTCAGAGCGTTCTCGCCAATCTGCTGGGGCGGAACCATCTGAACCACAGGTGTCTCACACTCGCCCCTCCCGGCGAGAGCCACTTGCAGGGTCTGCATGACCTCCCACTTAAAATTCTCGAACATCTCCCGCCACTCCCTTGCTTCCGGCGGTTGCGAGTGACCTGGGTCAGAACCGTCTCTTCCATTTCCTGCCATCAAGCTCAGCTTGAGATTTTCTTACACTGGCTACGTTCCACGCTCACCGCACCAAAAATGTTAAAACCGTCAACCGGTCTCTTGAGTTCGGACCCACAGGGGGGTGTAGCCCGTGCTTACTTCTCCCTCACTAAACTCTCTTGACCGTGGAAGGAAAGTCTGGACTGCTAATATCATAAATCCGCCTTTTAGTTTTACTAACCACACCCCAAATTGGTCTGCTAACAGCCTAACTCCGCTGTCCTAAAGGGCTATTGGCAGCCCACACCGGGTATCTACGTAATTTCCCCCCCTAAACCTTCTGGGCGAGTGGTCCGTGAAGGCACCACTCGTCGGGCTTCTTGCGTACTTGAGTCCACTTGGCGAGTGGTCCACGGAGGCACCACTCACCTGGCCTCCCGCGCACTCGCATTCCTGAATGGGCGGATACCTTGGGGATGAGATTCGCACTCGCCTTGAGGCTACTCTACCTCTCGCGACCTAAGTGAATGCCCTTCCGGCTTGCTCACCTGCCTGTCCTATGTCGGTGGGGGGACCACTCGACAAATACGGGGTTGTACAGAGTTTGAGATGAGCAGTATGGGAGAGCTCAAGTACTTTTTAGGCCTCCAAGTGAAACAGTCTGATGAGGGTATATTCATCTCTCAGACCAAGTACACTTGGGAGCTTATCAAGAAGTTTGGGATGGAATCTTCTTCCACCCTGAAAACTCCCATGGGGTCCAATATTTCCCTGGACAAGAATGAGAAGGGCAAGACCTTTGATGAATCCATGTACGGGTGCATCATTGGATCCCTATTATATTTAACTGCTAGTAGACCAGATATTATGTATGCTACATCTGTGTGTGCTAGGTACCAGGCACGTCCTAAGGAATCTCACTACTTAGCTGCAAAGAGGATCTTAAGATACCTTAAAGGCAGCCTACATCTTGGCCTTTGGTACCATAAGAACAATGATTTTGAACTAACTGGATTTTCAGATGCAGATTTTGCAGGCTGTAAAGAAGACAGGAAAAGCACAAGTGGCACTTGTCAATTCCTAGGAAGAAGGTTGATATCTTGGAGCAGCAAAAAGCAGACAAGTGTGGCAATATCCACTGCTGAGTCTGAATACATTGCTGCAGGAAGTTGTTGTGCACATCTATTGTGGATTCAACACCAGTTAGAGGACTACAACCTCAAGGTAAGTGAGTCTCCCCTTTATTGTGACTCATCCAGTGCTATCTCTATTGCTAAGAATCCTGTCTCTCATAGTAGGACTAAGCACATAGAGATAAGGTATTATTTTATAAGAGAACATGTTGAATGTAAAGATATCTTCCTTGAATTTGTCCCCACTGACAATCAAGATACTGATATCTTTACAAAGCCATTGGATGAGGCCAAGTTTAATGCTTTCAAAATTGAACTAGGAATGTTAAATGTTGAATAGTGTAAAATATTTCTCTCTTTCAATCATATATGATATAATGCATGTCTTGTTGTAACTTAAAGTGTTGTCACATCAACTCTATTAGTGACATCATTCGGCCTTCAAACAATCATATCTCAAATGAATTTATGGTTCGGTAGTAAGACCAGCTAAAACAGAACTGTCTGTTTTAGCTGAGCCGCTGAGACAGCTGGGAAAAGTCTCAGCTGAGCCGCTGAGATGGCTAAATCTATCCCAGCGGCTGACAGTGCTCTATCCCAGCGGTTAGGTCGCCGTCTCAGTGGTTCCGCTGAGACGGGTTGATTTCATTATACTTTGTCTAAATACAACCCTAAATTGACCTATTTCCACTTACAATAATAAGAGAAATTAAATCTAATTATTAGGGTTAATTATACCAAAATTAGGTTATATAAACCGTCTATCTTAATTAGTGAAAGGTTCACGACCCTTCTTTCCTAGCCGCCGAGATGAATCACCTTCTCTTCCATCGCAGCGCATTCCTCTACCATAATAATGGCTCCCAAAAGTTCTAAAGATCTTCTTAAAGGATATGAGATAGTCAGGAATGGCTTTGCCCATGCTCCTGAAGAAATCAAGGGAGTGATTCAACTCCTTGTAGACCACGGACTGGAATTCCTTCTCTCTGAACCAAGTACCATTCTCAGAACTGAAGTTCTGGAATGGTTTAACAATGCCAAATTATCCTCCTCCAAGTCATCCATCAAATCAAAAATAGGAGAAGATAGGACAAAAGTCACCCCTGCCAAGATAGAAAAAGCCCTTCATCTTCCTTCCTGCAGCTCAAGTGAGGAGGAAGAAATCTCTGAGAAGGATAAGAAGAAAGAATTAAAATGGACAGAATATAATGATGCCAAGATTGGATCATTAAAAAGGAAATTGTTCAACCAGAGGGGGAAGTTATTATAAGATATTGTGGGAAAAGCCTTACTTTGCAAACCTGGATCCCATGACACAATCTCACAATATATGTTTGACCTCACGACCAGGATCATACTGAAAAGAAAAACATCTTTGGGAGCAGTAACTTACCAAAGGATCAAGAAATGTTTGCAGTCACCAAATTTGGGTAGAATCCTGTCCCTGTACCTAATCCAATCATACCCTAAGAAGTTTAGCAGCTCCAAAGGTTCAAGCCTTCACTATCTAAAAATAATGGATATCAAGACCCTGGACAGGTTCACCAGGGTACTTCCAATGAGTCAGGCCACTGTAGCAAAAGAAAAAGAAAAGATAGCATCCAAATCCTCAAAGAAAATTAGACTAATTATGTCAAGCTCTGAGTCTGAACACTCAGTAGAAGATGAAGATGATGGTGCTGACATTGGTTCACACAGCAATCTTGACAAGGATGCTCCACAGGATGACAAGCCAATTGAGAATATCCATCCACAGGAGCTGGACAAGGATATAACTCCTGGTAACTAATCTTTCAAACTTCAAACTACTCATTTAATTAATAAATCATAACCAATCAATTAGGTAGTCAATTCTGACATTTACATAATGTGGACCATATCTCCACAAGGACAAATGGGTGCTCCAACTGAGGAGGAGCATCAACAAGACCCAGCCCCCTTAGACATTACAAACATTAATGATGCTGATGAGGACAAAAGACAATCACCTCAGGATTTACAAGGTCAGATTAACAAATTTATCTTCAATCTTGAAGAAAGAATTAGACTCAATCTTGATAATGAAACAACCCTCTGGTCCTTACCTTCACCAGGAAAATCTAGTGACCCATCTGAGGGGGAGAAGCAGAAAGAGCCAACTGCTGAGAAAGATGAAGTTCTTGGTAAGCCTAACAATCCTATCTTTAGAATTTCTAAGTATTTAACTCTAACTTTAACTAATTGTCCCAGCATTCCTGGACTCATCTGACAAGGATGCTCTCTCTTAGGGGGAGGGGCAAGATAATGATGATAATGATAATCTGGATGATAATCAAGATAATGGTGATGAAGATGATCTGGATGATGAGCAAGTCCACCCTGATCACATTGATGATACAACATCATTTGCTGAGCTGGTGAATGCCCCACCTGCAGTCTTGCCTAAACCTCTAGTCAACCTATTGCTCAACATTATCAACCCTCCAAGTTCACCAAGGCCCCCAGCCCCAATGATCAATATTCAGCAAGCCTCCACTTCCAACTCCCCTAATGAGAATCTTCTCAATGCTATCAATCTGCAGCTACAGTCTCATCTCACTTCCATGAAGACACATGTGGATCAATCAGTTACATCAGTCAGGGAATATATTGATCAGTCCATCAGGAATGTGGAGGCTGAAGTCATGACTGAGGTCAAGGAGATAAAGGAGAACACTAAAATGCTCAACAAAGAGATGACCAAATGGTTTGACCTTGCTGAGAAGACAGTAATTTCTCAGAATACAATTCTAAGATCCATGGACAAACAGCTCAGACTATCTGAACAAGATATGTCATATGTCAAAAATTATGTCAGCAAAACAGATGAAGTGATAGAGAAATCAACCAATCATCTTCAAGATTATGTCTATTCCGCTGTCATGCAGTTGGATAAAGAAGCTGACAGGAACAAGGAAGAGCTGAAAGCTGATATTGCTAATGTCTCCCAATCTATTGCAGCATCAGTCACAGCTTCCCACTTCAATTCTGAAATAGTCAAACTGCAAGAGGTGCTTCATGCTGATATTGAGAATGCTTTCCAAACCCTGTCTGGCACAATCTACACAGCTAAACAAGATCTACATCAACAGGTATTTGAAGAAGCCAGAAAGGGGGAGGACACAAATGCTATCGTAAATTCTGACCTTACACTAAAAGTTCTACAAGGTACAAGGATAGCTCTGAATCTTCCCATCTTAGATGTCAA
The DNA here is from genome assembly GCA_033032865.1 of Dactylorhiza incarnata. Taxonomy (NCBI): domain Eukaryota; kingdom Viridiplantae; phylum Streptophyta; class Magnoliopsida; order Asparagales; family Orchidaceae; genus Dactylorhiza; species Dactylorhiza incarnata. Next base: position 21,724,943 of record JAWHQI010000008.1, on the reverse strand, counting down.
TAGGGCAGAAGATTGTGATTTCCCACATCAAGAAGCAATTGCCCAGAATGAGAGATTGAAAAAGAAAAGAGAAAGAGAACATGTATTGCTGACTGAAGAATACATGGCCAGGCAAAGGGATGTGCAGAATAGAGATCCTGATTATGAGTATTTGAGTGATGACTCCAAAGAAATTATACTAATTGCCTGGCTAAGCCATGGTCAAATTAGAAAAGACATTGATAAGCTATATCCATCTGAAGAATGGATAAAGCATTTAGAGTGAAACACAAAAAGAGATAGAGTATTCAAAGATAATCTAGTAAGAAAAGATAACCGAAGAAGGATGCCTTCTAGATACATCCCAAAGCCATTTCTGTATTTTCAAATGCAAGAGAACAAGAGGAAGATAGCTGAGATTGAAGCTGCAAATGCTGAAAAGGACACAACCACAAATCTCTCTAAAGACATGGTTGTACCTGTTGTTTATTGGGTGTCAACTTATAACCTAGAGGGGGGGGGGGTGAATAGGTTTTTCAAATTATATTATCCCCTTTTAGGTGTTCTTGATTTCTGGTTAGTAGGTCTAAAAGTTATAAAGCTTAACACAGAAAACACACAGCGATGTATAGAGGTTCCTCAAGACAGGGTGTCTTGAGTAGTCCTCTTTCCCTCTACGCCTACCTAGCAGTGTGCTAGGCTCAGCAAATGCCGCCAAATCTTCAGGCCCTCAAGCCTTACACCTCGGACCCGCAAGTCCAACAGCCTAGGCCCGCAAGCCTCTACTTCCCCCGAGCCCGCAAGCTCGACACTCGGGCCCTCAAGCCCTACAACACGAACCCGCAAGTCCAACAGCCTAGGCCCGCAAGCCCCTACTGCCCCCGAACCTGCAAGCTCGACACTCAGGCCCTCAAGCCTTACAACACGGACCCGCAAGTCCAACAGCCTAGGCCCGCAAGCCCCTACTTCCCCCGAGCCCGCAAGCTCGACACTCATGCCCTCAAGCCCTACACAGCTGACTCGCAAGTCTAGCCTCTGTCGTGGCCCTCAAGCCTCACATGTCTCAAGCCCTCAAGCTTGACAAGATCGGACCCGCAAGTCCACTGCCCTGGACCTCAAGCCTCACAGCTCTCCAGCCCTCAAGCTAGACAAATAGGCCCGCACGCCATTACAAGAGATTACAGTAGAAATAACTGTTACTTTTGCCGGACGAAAATTGGCAACTTTAGCCTGATGAAGATTGGCTTCTTTAGGTTGAAGAAGATGCTTCTTGATCTGTAGATTCAGCACTGGATCTTCTTCAGCCTTCGCTTCTTTTGCCTGGTGTTGATCGGCTACTCTACAGTCGATGATGATGACTGATTCTTTAGAGAGCACTCGATGCTTGCTCTCTACTTTTTCTTCTTCTTTTCCGCCGAGAATACTGTTCTATTAAAGTGTAGCGGCGGGATACTTTCTCGTTCTTTTTCTCTTTCTTCGAAGATGCTTTTCTAGGGCATCACTATTCCCTTTTATAGGACAGATGAGCCGCATAATGGTAACATGTGATGTCCTTTAATGTCAGACGCCCATTCCATAAGAGCACGCGCTGATTGGACAATCAGGCGGCGATATTAAATGCTGACAGCGCGTCCGCAACATTTGAATCTGTCTCGACGATATTTCCATCATTACGACGTCATGGACAATATCTCGATGACAGAACTTTGTCGAAGCCTTAAACTTAGATACACTTTCAATACTTCTATCTTCTGCTTCTGATGCTGGTGTCTCGACAATACGAGACAATATGCAGCTACTGCATATACGACGATATGATATCTCTGACTGTGTCATCGTGATCTTCCTTCTTGTAGACTGTCATCGTAATCATGTTGTTCTCTCGACAACAAGAGTGATACTATGTCGACAGATCATACTTCACCAATTGCTTGACTTCAGCTGTCCTTCTTCAGTCTTCTCGACGACATTCCTTCTTTACAAAAATGTTCGACGCCATCAGTCATACTTAGCCTTTTCAGTGACAAGGCTTCTTCACGACGATGTTTGTTCTTTCTCGATGACATTTCTTCTTTGTGGCGATGTTCAACACCATCAGTCATACTTAGCCTTTTCAGCGACAAGGCTTCTTCACGATGATGTTTGTTCTTTCTCGACGACAAGGCCACTTTGATGAAGTCAATGATACTGCGTCTTCTCTGCGTTCGACGATCTTGTCGAGTCTCAGCGGTCGACGATCTTCCTTCTGAGTTCGATGATCTTCCTTCTGAGTTCGACGGTCTTGCTTCTGCGTTCGACGAATCTTGTTCTTCATGACGATATATACGGTACTTACAGAAATAGTTAAAGTACTTGACATTTGTCGATCTCTACAAGCATGAGCTAGATGGAGCATTAAATACAGCTTGCACTTATCATTGAGCTGAACACTTCTTCAAATCAGGAACATTGCTGGGCACTGTTCCCAACAATCTCCCCCTATTTGAAGAAGTTATAACTCACTCAATGATAAATGCCATTCACTTAAAAAGGTTTAATATTTCAAGCAGATAAGCATGTAGTGATGATATTTCAGCTGAACATGAGTGAGCACGGAAATTTGGCAAATATCACTTCATTTATAAATAGTGTCAAGTGTTTTCAAAAAGTTTTAACATTTCTACATTTAGCCCCCTTTAAGTTTTAGCCATCTATTTCTCTGGTGCTCTCATATCAGCATCATCCTTTGCTTTCTTTGCACTGGCTTCCTGCACCTTATCAGCTTGCCTGATGAAGTACTCAAACGGTTTATGATGATATTTTAGAGGTTCAGGAGTGTCAGCTGGAATACTTCTTGCTTGCTTATTTCTTCTGTGTTCTCTCCTTACTTCTTCTTGATCTTCATGCTTAGCCCATTCTTGAGTATTGTATATATTGTATCTTTCAACTTTGTTAACTTTCACTTGCTCCAATGCTTTTAGAATGATGGTCCTGGATATAGGACTTCATCTTTCATAGCCATCCATTTTCTCCATTTCGTCCCTGTACTTTCTCTTTCTCATTTTTGTTTCTTCCTCCTCCAGTGCTTCCTTTTCTTTACCTTTATCAGTAACAGGAATATCTGTATGTTGCTCTTCAGCATGCTCGTCATAATATAGAGGAGGGAGATTCATTACTTCCCTGATGGTGTTTGTGGTCCAGATGGCATGATCACTACTGGCCTTTATCATTGATCTCTCCCCCTTTATTACTTCTTCAGATATCCCTCTGTGAAGATTCTCCTCGGATGCCAGTAGTTTGTTCTTGAGCATGTGGATACCTGCTTCCAAGTGATTCTTGGTTTCAAGCAGGTGACTGTCTAGATCTTTATTGTGTTGATCTAGACTTTCTTTGAGATCAATTTTATGTTCAACCATCCACTTGGTGGATGCAATGTAGGCCTTTTCTATGCTGCCGACAATCATTGATTGATTAGCCCCTAGGTTAGATATACCCTTGTGAGTACGGGCAGTGAATTCATGCAGATTTTTCACATCATTACTTAGGGTTGCCGTTTCAGCAGAGATTTCTTTTCTTAGATCATTGATAGCAGAAGTGACATAACTTTCAAGTTTTAATCTTTGCTCTCCCAGGAGCATCTTTATCTGAGATAATAGTGGGAGCTCCATTGGACTAACCTATGGAGGTGAACCATCTCGTTCCTCCTCTTCATCCCCTTCAATTATTGGAGATAGAGATTTTCTTATTGGTGAGTGGTTTGGCTCATTCTCCTTTTCAGCACTTTGCTGATCTTTGCTAGTTTCATCTGCATGGTTCTCTTGGTTGTGCCCTGGCATTGCTAATTCAAAGAGACCAGTGTCCTCAGCTCTTATGATCTTATTGATCACTTTTTCCACTTGAGCAGGGAGCTCACTGTCCTACTCCCCCTCAGTTCCAGCACTACCTTGATCTGATTCTGTTGTTGTCCTGGATCCCTGATTTGGAGTAAAGGTCTGGAGGATGTCGTTCCTTGTCTCCACAGCTGCCTCAGAGTCAGATGGAGGTGAGTTGTTGCCTGACTCACTTTCTTCAGACGAGCTTCCTACCTTCCTTTTCACATCGTCTGCAGTCTTGGATTTCTTGGAAGGCCTAGTCAGAACTTTTTCCCATCTTTCCAGTATTCTGATATCCATCATTCTCATGTGATGGATTTTACTCCATACTTTTTGTTAAAATTTTCAGGGTAGTTAATCAGAAGGTATAGTGATAGAATTCTTCCCAGATTTGGGGCTTCAAAGCTTTCTTGTATCCTCTTGAAGATTTGCTGACCCCAGTTGGTCCTTTTACTTAGGATAATCATGTTGGACATGTGTGTCACATCCCTTTGTTTGAGAATAACAAACCCCAAATTATATTTGATCTTGCTTGTCGTGTGTTTATAGTGTGCAGGAACTATAGGTGCAATACTCCACAGCTAAAAAGCAGCTGAATTCAAACATCTGGAAGAATGCACTACCGCTAGTGTTAATGCTAACGCTCCGCGGTAGATCATTTCGTCTGGCCAGCTTGCATCTGATGACTAGCTTTTAGTCATCGGTTTTAGGGTAATTTAGTACAAATTTCCCTAGTTTTAATTATATTTGCTTTGCATTTTATGTTTGTTAAGTTTTAATGTTGTTATTTTATGTTGTATGTTGTTATTTTATGTTTTAATTTCTCTTGTTTTATCATGTTGTTATTTTATGTTGGTTATCTAATATTTGCTATATTTAATTATGTTATGTTACTATTTTATGTTGTTACGTTGTTTTTATTTTCTTATAAAACTAATTGCGTGTTTTGTTGTAGGATGGTGCAGCCCGAGCTCCTCCTTTGGTGCAATCCAAGCTCAAACCCGACCTCCTTTGGTGCAGCCCGAGCAGCTCCCCTATCAAAACCGAGCCTCCCAAGCAAGCAGCCCGAGCTCAAGCCAAATCAGCTCAACTCCATGGTGCAGCCCGTGAGCAGCTCTCCAACCCCCCAAACCGCCACCTTTACATGAATATTCATGCATGGCTCCCATCAATGCATGGCCGGCCCCCTCTCTCTCTCCCCCTTTTTATTTTTCATCTCCATTTAACTCTCATACATCCCCCTCTCTCTCACTCTTATTTCTCTTTTTATTAATATGCATGCATGAACCCCTTTCTCCCTCCTCTCATTAAATGAAATTCATGCATTCTCCCATGCATGTGGCCGGCCACCCCTTGGTCTCCCTCCACTTCTTCAATGCTCTAGAACCTTCCCCTGCATCTATAAAAGGAGCCCACCCCTCATGCTTGAAAGGAACTTTTGGCAAGAGAGCAAGAGAGAGATCAAGAGAGAGTTGTAATTTTACTTTTAGTTTTCCATGTTTTGTACTTCTTTTTAATATTATTGTCATTTTAATTTCGTTATTGTACTCCTCTTTTATTCATAATGAAAATGCAAGCTTTCTTTTCTATCTTCGTCTCACTTTCCATTATGCGTAGCTAAATTTCCGTTAGCGTTTGATCATGAGGATCCATGAAATGAGATGAGATTTCTCTTTATTTCTTATTTTTATTTGTGTTAAATCATTTCTCGATCCTCCTTTGATTTATTTCGTGTCGACTCCGTATTTTCGGTATACGGTTGTAGGCTTTTTGATCTCATTTCATAGAAGTCGAGAGACTCGTTGATTTGAAAGATCACTCAAAGAAGGAAGGAGTTGCACGCAATCCTAGAGATAGGACGACGTAAATCCTCCGGATTGGAGTCAAATCCAATAGTGCGGTTCATTTCGATAATGCAACTTTAGACCTTTTTGATTTGCAAAGAGATTTCGGTCAAATCGTCTAGAAGTTAGGAGATTTAATGCTCTAGCGAGATTTTATCTTATTTGCGGATCCGTCACGGTCGAGTTTTGTTTGCAATTATAAAGCTATATTTTTATCCCTCTCATCTCTTTTCATGGTGAATCATTGATCGAACGCTATCTTCTTAATCTGGTTTTATCATTTTAATATCGTCTTTAATATTGTCTTAAAAATTCTCAAAATCACCCAACAATCGTACGGTAGGATAATAGTTGGAAGCGTGAGTAGTAATACTTGACAGCCCCGTGTTTTAAATATGACCTTGGTACTACAATTCGATAGGTACACTTGCCTCTTCGGGTTGATAGTCAATTCAAATCACCAAGTTTTTGGCGCCGTTGCCCGGGACATTTGTCAATATTAAGAAAACGCCGTCGCTATTACTTCTACAAAAATCCAAAAAATTATTATATATTATAATCAACCCACATCATCGTTTTTCTATCCCACCTAAACTCCTGGAAAGGATGCTTTGGGCTTGAATTCCCATCACAGCCTCTAGTACCGCTGCAAACCCCTCACAGGGCAGATCTCAGGATGTCCAGGACTAATATAATCCGCCTAAAAAAAAGAAAAAAAAAAGAAAAAAAAAATCATTATCATTTTTAATCCTGTTTTTTTTTTCTTTTTTCTTCACTTTCGTTTATTTTCCCCTTTTTCCTTTTTCTTCCTGCTAGTGCATGACCCGCATGAATTCGTCGTTAATTGTTGATTTGGACCCGAAAATCGAACGCTCCTTTCGGAGAAATTTACGATTCGGGGGTTCCACTTCTCAGGATACGGTTGAGGATTCAAACGGTGATTGTGATCGTAATTCTGAAATTATGGGTGATCCCAATCCAGAAGTTGACCAGCAATGGACCATGTATTGTTCGACCTGCAATAGCGAACAACAATTTTGAGCGTAAGCCCGACACTATACAGAATCCAGTATTGTTCGACCTGCAATAGTGAACAACAATTTTGAGCTTAAGCCCGGCACTATACAAATGGTGCAGCAATATGTGCAGTTCGACGGATTACCAGATGAAGATCCAAACTTGCATATTGCTAGTATCCTTGAGATCTGTGATACCTTCAAAATTAATGGTGTCTCAGACGATGCGATTAGGCTAAGACTCTTCCCCTTCTCCTTAAGAACAAAAGCCAAACAGTGGTTGAGTTCTCTTCCAAGAGGATCAATCACTACTTGGGACATTTTAACAGAAAAATTTCTTGCTAGGTATTTTCCCCCCGCTAAAACTGCTAAACTTTGAACTAATATCTGTTCTTTTAGTCAAATCGATTCTGAGACCCTCTATGACACTTGGGAGAGGTTCAAAGAACTTTTAAGACGTTGCCCTCATCATGCTCTGCCTGTATGGTTACAGGTCCAGACATTTTATAATGGGCTAAATCAAGCAACCCAGCAAATGATAGACGCCGCATCCGGTGGTACTTTGAACCAAAAAACTCCGGAGGGTGCTCTTGAGCTTATCGAGGATATGGCAATGAACACCTATCAGTGGAATACACCTAGGTCTCGCCCAATTAAACCTGCAGGTATCTACGAAGTGGACTCTGTGTCCCAACTAGCGCTTCAAGTGGAGATGCTGAACATGAAAGTAACGGAGATGACTGCTGCCTCCGCTATTCAGGTACATGAACATGCAAATGCTGCTGCTGCCGAGCAAGTGGATTATCTGGGGAACATACCCAGGCCTGCTCAAAATAATTTTTCTAATTTTTCTGTTTTTTCTCCTCCTCCTAGTTTTAATGCTGCGCCTAATTCATATCACCCCGGATGGCTAATCATCCACATTTTTCGTGGAGTAATCCCTCAAACGCCGCACGTCCACCACATGATTTCACTCCTCCACCACCACAAAATCAAAATCAAAATTTTCCAAAACCTCCATCTTTGGAGGAAATGCTTTCTAAATATATAAATTCGAATGAGGCGACCATTAGAAACTTAACAGGGTCGATGAAAAATCTTGAAACCACGATCAGCCAACTAGCTAAGGCTATCTACGAGAGACCACCTGGGACTCTTCCCTCAAATACTGAGCCAAACCCAAGGGAACACTCAAAAGCGACCACCCTTCGGAGCGGCAAAGTAGTCCACGAGCCCACCACAAGGGAAGAACAAGAGGTGAGGGCCTCTCCTGCTGCTGAACCGACTGTTGTTGCAATAGAAAATGAAAAAGAAGAGCTTGTTTTAGAAAAAGAGAAACCTATGTTTCAAACGAATGAAGTTTTAAAAGAATTTCCTCTGCCGCCCTACCCCGCTAAGCTTAGGAAAGATAAGCTAGATGACCAGTACCATCGTTTTCTGGAAATGTTTAAGCAAATCCACATTAATTTACCCTTTCATGAAGCAATTAGTCAAATGCCTAAGTACGCTAAATATCTTAAGGATTTGCTAACAAATAAAAAGAAACTGGAAAATTTATCTCATGTAACGCTAAATGAAGAGTACTCGGCGGTTATTAAAAATACTAATCTCCCTAAAAAGATAAAAGACCCGGGTAGCTTTTCTATTCCATGTGTTTTTGGTGATCTTTCCGTAAAAGACGCGTTAGCGGATCTAGGTGCGAGCATCAACTTGATGCTGTTTTCTTTGTTTAAGAAGTTAGGATTGGGCACTCTAAGCCCTACACGTATGAGTATCCAATTAGCTGATCGGTCGGACAAGTATCCACTAGGAATTGTTGAAGACGTATTAGTGAAGGTCGACAAATTCATCTTCCCGGTGGATTTTGTCATTCTCGATATCGAAGAGGACGTCGAGGTCCCTCTTATCCTTGGCCATCCCTTCCTAGCCACGTCTCGAGCAGTTATTAATGTAAGTAATGGGAAGCTATGTCTTCACGTAGGCGATGACGAGGTCACATTTTCAATTAATGACGCAATGAAACATCCTTTGAAAAATGATGACTCGTGTTTCTTTCTTGATGTTTAAATGAAGATTCCTCCCTTTCTCTTTCAAACATCTCTTCAAATGAATTTTCTTCTTCGATTTCTGAAATGTCTCCAACTCTTTTTGAGGACACGGTCATGTCCATACAAACTAATTTTGAAAATGAACCTATTTTTCGACGAATTGTTTTTGAAAATCTGACTTTTGAAAAAGAAAAAGTTTTAAAAAATTCTTACGATGAACCACCCTCTCTTGAACTCAAACCACTCCCCGATCATCTTAAGTACGCTTTTTTAGAAAAATTTTCTAAATTTCCCGTTATAATCTCGGCTTTTCTTTCTCAATCCGAGAACGATCAACTGATCGAAGTGCTACAAAAGCACCGTCGAGCTATAGCGTGGCAAATTTCCGACATTTCTGGCATAAGCCCTTCTTTTTGCACCCACAAAATTTTTGTTGAAAATGATTCAAAAACTGTAATCCAACCTCAACGTCGTCTTATTCCAAACATGAAAGAGGTCGTAAAGGGAGAGGTGCTTAAGTTGTTAGATGCGGGGATAATTTATCCAATCTCGGATAGTAAGTGGGTGAGTCCAGTCCAGGTAGTACCGAAGAAAGGTGGGATTACGGTGGTAGCTAACAAGAATAACGATTTGATTCCAACTAGGACGGTAACGGGATGAAGGATGTGCATCGATTACCGTAAATTAAATGATGCCACTCGTAAAGATCACTTCCCCCTTCCCTTTATCGATCAAATTTTAGAACGTTTATCCGGGAATAGTTTTTATTATTTTCTTGACGTTCTCTCGGGATATTTCCAAATCCCCATCGCACCCGAGGACCAAGAGAAGACAACATTCACTTGCCCCTTCAGAACTTTTGCCTATCGTAGAATGCCTTTCGGTCTTTGCAATGCACCAGCTACCTTTCAACGGTGTATGTTAGCAATTTTTGATAAGTACGTAGAAAATATAATGGAAATCTTTATGGACGACTTTTCGGTTTTCGGTGATTCTTTTTCTTTTTGTTTACAAAATCTAGCTAAGGTGTTAGAGCGATGCGAGGAAACGAATCTGGTTTTAAACTGGGAGAAATGCCATTTCATGGTGAGAGAAGGGTTAGTTCTAGGTCATAAAATCTCTGCTAGGGGAATCGAGGTCGATCGAGCTAAGGTCGAGGTGAACGAAAAACTGCCGCCGCCTACAAACATTAAAGCGATTAGAAGTTTTCTAGGCCATGCGGGGTTTTATCGGCACTTTATTAAGGACTTGTCAAAAATCACCAAGCCTCTAACCCAACTTTTACAAAAAGACATTCCTTTTAATTTTAACGAATCATGTTTAGCTGCTTTTGAATTAATAAAATCTAAATTAATTAATGCTCCGATTATGATTGCTCCGGTATGGGATTTGCCATTTGAAATAATATGCGATGCGAGTAGCTATGCGGTAGGTGCGGTGCTAGGACAACGGATTGATAAAAATTTCCACCCAATCTATTACGCTAGCAAGACTCTTAATTCGGCGCAAGAAAACTACTCAACAACTGAAAAAGAACTTTTAGCAATTATTTTCGCTTTTGATAAATTCCGACCGTATATTACGCTTTCCAAAGTTATAGTTTTTACGGATCATTCCGCCTTGAAGTACCTCCTTTCTAAACCGGACGCCAAGCCGCATCTTATTCGCTGGATCCTCTTACTTCAAGAATTCGACTTGGAGATCCGGGATAAGAAAGGAGCGGAAAACCTAGCGGCTGATCATCTTTCTCGACTTGAAAATCCTGAAATAGGAACTTTAAATGAAAATTTTCTTAGTGATTCTTCTCCGGATGAGCAACTCTTAAATGTTTCCTCTTCTACCCCCTGGTTTGCCGACCTGGCATTTTATCTTGTGGCCCGTGTCCTCCCAAAAGAGAACTCGTCTCAATAAAATAAGAAATTCTTTTCTGAGTTGAAGTATTATTTTTGGGAGGACCCCTTTCTATTTCGCATTTGTGCGGATCAGGTGGTAAGAAGGTGTGTTTCCCGGGAAGAAGGTTATATAATCTTAAAGCATGTTCATGAAGGTCCAACTGGCGGGCATTATCAAGCAAGCCGCACCCGCCAACAAAGTGCTTAGTGCTGGCTTTTATTGGCCAAGCATATTCAAAGATGCTCAAATCTTTGTGAGCGGATGTGATCGGTGCCAGCGGACTGGAAACATCTCAAATAAAAATGAAATGGAACAAAATTATTTTTTGGAGTGCGAGGTTTTTTATTTATGGGGCATCGACTTTGTCGGCCCGTTTCCTTCAAGTGCAGGTAATAAATATATTTTAGTCGCGGTAGACTATGTTTCTCGTTGGGCAGAGGCCCAAGCTCTTCCAAGTAATGATGCCCGCGTTGTGATTTCCTTTTTAAAAAAATTGTTTTCTCGTTTTGGTTTCCCTCGAGCGATCGTTAGTGATAGGGGAAATCATTTTTGCAATGCCCAACTCACTAAAGTTTTAACTAAATATGGCGTTACGCATAAACTTTCCACCGCTTATCACCCCCAAACTAACAGTCAGGTTGAGGTAGTCAATCGGGAACTCAAAAGAATTCTAGAAAAAACCGTTTCTACTTCTCGTAAAGATTGGTCCTTAAAATTAGACGACGCTCTTTGGGCCTATCGGACGGCGTACAAGACCGCTATCGGTTGTACTCCCTTCCGATTGGTCTATGGAAAATCATGTCATCTCCCGGTTGAAGTAGAACACCGCGCGTATTGGGCACTGAAATTTTTTAATTTTGATCCGCACTCAGTCGGCGAGCATAGAAAAAATCAATTGAATGAACTCGACGAGTGGCGAGCGTTTGCTTATGAAAATAATAAGCTTTATAAAGAATGTACAAAATTTTATCACGATAAGAACTTACGCCACCCTAAAACGTTTAAACCAGGCGATCAAGTTCTTCTCTTCAATTCACGTTTACGTCTTTTTCCCGGCAAACTTAAGTCTCGATGGTCTGGACCACTTACGGTCAAAGAGGTTTCTCCGTACGACACAATTTTACTTTCGCACCCGGATAAGGGTGATTTTAAAGTCAATGGTCATAGACTAAAGCTTTACTTTTCTAATGATTTAATATCATCTGATCAGGAACAAATTATTTTGCCTCTTAATGCTTATGTGAAACTTTTTTCTCGTTTATGTTGAACTTCTTGGAATCATTTTGGATGTTTTATTATTCAAACTTTGTAATAATAATTTAAGAACAATTTGGGGAGTTTGCCCACGGGCCCTCCTCTTCCTATTTTCTTTGTATTTTTGTTATCCCTCCCGGTGGCCACTCAATTGCAAGTTCGTGATCGCCGCTCCAACGTTGCTGATTTCAAGAAGGATCAAATCATACCTGCTAATGATCAAGTAACTAAAGTGCAAGCATGGGGGAGCGACATCCGCATTCGGCCTCACAAACCCGGGGAAGTCCTGTTTTTTTTTAGTTATTATTTACTGCATTTCTTGTCTTTCCCTATTCTCTTTCTCTTCCTCTTTCTCGTTTTCTTTTTCATTACGGACAATGAAAAACTTAAGCATGGGGGAGGGTTTTGTTCATTTCTTTCTTTTTTTTTTCTTTCAAAAAATTTGAAAACAAAAACAAAAATTGGAAAAAAAAATTATTACTAGAGAAGTACTATTTTTCTTCTTAGCTTTATGAAAAAAATCCAAAAAAAAAATCCAAAAATCCAAAAATAAAAAAAAATCTTTTAATCAAAACCAAAATTTATTTCCTATCTTTATTTCTATGCGTCTTTTAGTGGTGTGCATGCCCGAGCGGTACTTTAGTTCTAAGTAGAATTTCCTTGAAATGGTTTTCTAAATCTATTATTTTTACATAATTTAGTTTTACTATTTTCTAATTCATAAATATAGGCATCCATTTTTACGTTCTAAGTTAGCAATTTGTGGTTTTTCTTTTTATTCGGATTAGTTGCGTACGAATGGTTGCTAGATAATATTATATATTTTCATTAAGGGGTAATTCTTTCTTGGTGTCTAGAACTTGCCTCAAGCGACTCTCGAAGCATTTGCACGGTTCTTCACGAACTTTAGATATGATTTAGGCCACCTTTTCACCCGTTTTGAGCTTATTTGCCCACCCAAAAAATTTTACCGTTCTTTAAACAATTTTGGGCCTTCTTTCCGTTCCTTTTGTTCACCCCCACCAAATTTCACCAAGGCTAAAATTCCCTTCCCAATCGCACTAAATTTCTGAGCTAAAATTTCATTTGTGATAGGATCTTTCTTGTGTTTTGGTGACTTGTTTTTCTTGCATATTTTGGTGAAAAGGAAGAAGAAAAAAATATATTGAAAAATTTGGAAAAAAATTGAGAACATGTTACAAAGAAAAGAAAATTTCTTGTTGGCCGAGTGAAAAAATATATATATATTGTTGAAAAAATTATTGTGATGGCCTATTCTAAGAGCTGAAATCATCGCATTTGCCTTTTTCTTTTGTTTGGAAGCATCAAGTTGAAAAAATATCCTATGATTATCATTTGTTTTTAGCTCATCCTTGGTTTAGTGTGATTTTGACCGCCACGTTTATCTTTGTTATTCCATATCCTAATCATTTACCTAAGCCAAGCTAAATTACCTATAAAAGTCCTTTTAATCTTTAAAACGTGTCGCCAATTTGTGTAGTGGAGAGAGTGTGAACGGGCAAGCCTATGGACAACATCATTGATGGGTTTCTTTGGAGGTTATCTTGACGTGATTATGTGATAAATGTTATTTTAGCAACCTAGTAGTTTGTTCAACGCGCCGTTCATTCAGAAACTCTACTATTGTCTTTCTTACCTTTTTAATTTTTGGATGCTTTGTTTTAAGAATTTTGAAATGCGTAAACCTTCTCTATGTTCTAATAATATTTTTAGATTTCCATTTTCAAGTTTTTTATTTTTGGACTTCTCACCCTACTAGTTGCTAGCATAGAAGTTAGGATAGTTTAATTTTTCATGTTTTGATTTTCTTATTATTTGAAATTCCAAGTTGTTGTCATCTCTACCACCAATTATAATTTCATTTCCTTGGGGACAAGCAAACTCTTAAGCATGGGGGAGTTTGATGACTAGCTTTTAGTCATCGGTTTTAGGGTAATTTAGTACAAATTTCCCTAGTTTTAATTATATTTTCTTTGCATTTTATGTTTGTTAAGTTTTAATGTTGTTATTTTATGTTGTATGTTGTTATTTTATGTTTTAATTTCTCTTGTTTTATCATGTTGTTATTTTATGTTGGTTATCTAATGTTTGCTATATTTAATTATGTTATGTTATGTTATTATTTTATGTTGTTACGTTGTTTTTATTTTCTTATAAAACTAATTGCGTGTTTTGTTGTAGGATGGTGCAGCCCGAGCTCCTCCTTTGGTGCAATCCAAGCTCAAACCCGACCTCCTTTGGTGCAGCCGGAGAAGCTCCCCCCTATCAAAACTGAGCCTCCCCAAGCAAGCAGCCCGAGCTCAAGCCAAATCAGCTCAACTCCATGGTGCAGCCCGTGAGCAGCTCTCCAACCCCCCAAACCGCCACCTTTGCATGAATATTCATGCATGGCTCCCATCAATGCATGGCCGGCCCACTCTCTCTCTCCCCCTTTTAATTTTTCATCTCCATTTAACTCTCATACATCCCCCCTCTCTCTCTCTCTTATTTTTCTTTTTATTAATATGCATGCATGAACCCCTTTCTCCCTCCTCTCATTAAATGAAATTCATGCATTCTCCCATGCATGTGGCCGGCCACCCCTTGGTCTCCCTCCACTTCTTCAATGATCTAGAACTTTCCCCTCCATCTATAAAAGGAGCCCACCCCTCATGCTTGAAAGGAACTTTTGGCAAGAGAGCAAGAGAGAGATCAAGAGAGAGTTGTAATTTTACTTTTAGTTTTCCATGTTTTATACTTCTTTTTAATATTATTGTCATTTTAATTTCGTTATTGTACTCCTCTTTTATTCATAATGAAAATGCAAGATTTCTTTTCTATCTTCGTCTCACTTTCCATTATGCGTAGCTAAATTTCCGTTAGCGTTTGATCATGAGGATCCATGAAATGAGATGAGATTTCTCTTTATTTCTTAGTTTTATTTTTGTTAAATCATTTCTCGATCCTCCTTTGATTTATTTCGTGTCGACTCCGTATTTCCGGTATACGGTAGTAGGCTTTTTGATCTCATTTCATAGAAGTCGAGAGACTCGTTGATTTGAAAGATCACTCAAAGAAGGAAGGAGTTGCACGCAATCCTAGAGATAGGACAACGTAAATCCTCCGGATTGGAGTCAAATCCAATAGTGCGGTTCATTTCGATAATGCAACTTTAGACCTTTTTTATTTGCAAAGAGATTTCGGTCAAATCGTCTAGAAGTTAGGAGATTTAATGCTCTAGCGAGATTTTATCTTATTTGTGGATCCGTCACGGTCGAGTTTGGTTTGCAATTATAAAGCTATATTTTTATCCCTCTCATCTCTTTTCATGGTGAATCATTGATCGAACGCTATCTTCTTAATCTGGTTTTATCATTTTAATATCGTCTTTAATATTGTCTTAAAAATTCTCAAAATCACCCAACAATCGTACGGTAGGATAATAATTGGAAGCGTGAGTAGTAATACTTGACAGCCCCGTAATTTAAATACGACCTTGGTACTACAATTCGATTGGTACACTTGCCTCTTCGGTTTGATAGTCAATTCAAATCACCAGCATCTCAGCGGTTCCTCTTCCCAGCGGTTTCTTCTCAACGTCTCAGCGGTTTCGTCTCAGCGGTTCCATCTCAGTGGTTTCGTCTCAGCGATTTCGTCTCAGCAGTTTAGTTTCGTCTCAGCGGTTCCGTCTCAGCGGTTTCATCTCAGTGATTCCGTCTTAGCGGTTTAGTTTTATCTCAATGGTTCCTTAGCACTACCGCCAGCGCTAGCGCTACCGCCAGGCACTTGCTCAAGTTCGTGCACAATGCCACGCCGCCGATGGTTTCTCAACCGCTCCACACGAACGCTACCGCAGGCGCTAGGAGCTACCACAGGCGTTATCTTCAAGTTCTATAAATTGATGGGCTCTCTCTCGTTTCGGTTAGAGATCCTAGAGAGATTGCAAGTGCCACAACTCTATTGTTGTTATGCTGCCGAAGATGGATCTCCCACAAAAAAATTAAGGAGAATTCTGGAGGAGGACTACGTCACGCTACATCCGAAGGATGATCGCTTCGACCTCGCTCATACTACTGCGATCCTTCATCTCCGACTTCAAAAGATCTCATATAGGGAGTTTTATTATTATTGACTTTACTTTCATTCCATATATTTTTGTAACCGTTTAAAGAATTCAACTTGTGTTGGCGACTAGGTCTGACTAGGACTTAGGGAGGAATTCGGCTTGTGTTGGCGACTAGTTCTAGGTGATTAGATCTATGGGGTGCTCGAGGCCATATCCAGGGAAGGATTGACTAGAGCGGCTTGAGGCCTTATCCGGGGAAGGAAAGGCTAAAGCCAACCAGTTTGTGGGGATACAAGTCGGAATAGAAAAGGAAAACTTGTTTTACTTTGTACGCCTCTGATTTCTAGCGATATTGAAATCAAATTTATGTAAACACTTTTTATATAATATAATCATGTCTCTTTTTGTGTTTACTTGATTTCTATCATTTGGCATAATTTATAGAATTGCAAATTACAATTGTTTCCTCTTTTAAGTTAAATTGTTATTTTTGTTCTAATTTTCTCTAAACAATTTAGCAAAAATTTACAAAGAATTTTATTCCCTTATTCACCCCCCCCCCCCCCCTCTAAGGGCGCCAATCGATCCAACAAGTGGTATCAGAGGTAGGTTATTCCAAACGATTTAAGAACTAGGAATAATGGCGTCTTATGATCTCACTTTTTCCGAGGGTCAGGGAATTAGTAGACCTCCACTCTTTACCGGGTCAGATTATAATTATAGGAAAAATAGGATGCGTTATTTTCTTATGACCTTAGATATTGAGGTATGGAATATGGTCGAAGAGGAATACTCTCCTCCTACATGTGTAGTTGGAGAGATAACTTTAGAGAAACCAAAAGATAAATGGGATGATAGGGATAAGCTAAAATGCAAAAACAACGCCAAGGCCATGAATGCTTTATTTTGTGCGTTAGATAGAAATGAATTTAATAGAATTTCTACACGTACTACTACTTATGAAATTTGGAATCATTTGGAAGTTACTCATGAAGGTACAACGCAGGTTAAAGATTCAAATCTTTTCCAACTTGAGTTGGAATATGAAAAATTCTGGATGGATGAAAGTGAAGATGTTGATGCCATATACACGCGCTTCACCAAGATCGTCAATGCCTCCAATGCTCTTGGAAAAACCTTCTCCAACGGCGACTTGGTCTGAAAGGTCCTTCGTTCCCTTCCACCAAAATTCAACCCGAAGGTGACGACCATTTCAGAATCGCACACTCTAAGGACGCTCCAAGTTGAGAGCCTCATTGGGAATCTCAAAACCCATGAGGTAGAACTCAAAATCCAACATGATGAATACAACAAGGAGCCAAAGAAGATGGCATTGGCATTAAAATCAAAGAAGGAGTGCCAAGAGGATGAGGATGAAGATGAAGAAAGTCTTTTGGTGAAGAACTTCCGAAAGTTCATGCGAAATCCGGAAAGGCGAAACACTTTCCGGAAATTTATCCAAAAGGATGCAAGATGGAAAGGGTCGTCCTCAAAGAAGGAAAAGGAGAGCGACGATGAAGAAGAAAGACCTCCACCGGAATGCTTTCATTGTAGGAAGACCGGACACATTCGGAGCCAGTGCCCAAAGTTCTTGAAGGAGAAGAAAGAAAAGCGGCACAAATGGAAGGAGAAGAAGAAGGTGCTAAAAGCTAGAACATGGGATGACTCCTCCTCCTCCTCCGAAGAATCAAGCGGGTCTTCATCAAGCGAAGATGAGGAAGCAAACATGTGCCTCATGGGACATGGAAACGATGGCGATGACACCAGTGTTCTTAGCGATACTGAGGTAACTCCTCCCACTTATGATGAACTCTTTAATGAATTCCTTGAAACTTGCAAAGCTTTTGATAAAAATATGAAAGATAGTATTTTATTGAATCGTGAAAATAAATCTCTTATTAAAGAAAATCAAAATCTTGCCAAAAAGGTAATTTTTAGAAAAGAGAGGTTTTTTGCCAAGAGTGTGATCACTCCACTAAATTGGCAAAAGATATTGAAGAGTCACTTTCTAAAGCCCTCTCTCAAACCAAAACTCTTACAAAAGAGAAAGGGGAATTAGAAAGGAAATTAGAAGCCTCTCTTTTGCAAATCAAAAATAATAAAAAAAGGTTTTGAAAATAGGTGTGTCATGCTTGTGAAAGAAAATTTTTCACTTAAAGCACAAGTTCATGATCTCACCATGGCCATTAAAAAATTTGGAATAGGCCAAAATCACTGGAAATGATTTTAGGGAAACAGTGTCATGGTTCTGGAAAATTTGGGCTCGGATATCGAGGTGAGGGCTACCGCCCGACGATAGCACCTCTTACAAGAAGCCTGAATTTTTTTTCTCAAAATGTTTTTCTCCTGTAAATCCAATTTCTTCCAGCAAGAAAATATTTCATAAAAGGGTCTCAACCCCCTTTATTTCATGTGCAAACTGTTATAGGTTAGGTCACACATCTAGTTCTTGTAGGAAAATAAAACAAAATACTTTAAAGCAAATCTGGGTACCTAAGGCTTCCACTTATTCAATGGGTGGTTCCTCTTGGGTATCCGGATCTTTACTCTCATATTCTTTCTAGATGTGCAGGCAGGCTAAGGACAATGAAGACGTTTGGTACTTGGATTCAGGATGCTCCAAGCATATGACGGGAAATAAAGCAAAGTTCCTTAGCCTAGAAAAGAAGAAGGGAGGGATCGTGACGTTTGGTGATAACAGAAAAGGAAGGATCATGGGAATTGGTACAGTTGGTTACAAATCCTTTACTATATCTAATGTTCTTTATGTGAAAGGATTAAAACACAACTTAATTTCTATTAGCCAATTATGTGATAAAGGTTTAGATGTGTTATTTGAATCTTCCACTAATCTATGCAAAATATCTAATCCTACTACAAAAGATATTTTACTAACTGCACCAAGAATACATAATGTTTATATAGTTTCTTTTCATGATCTTTCTAAATCTTCTATAAAATGTTTTATCACTAAAAATGATGAATTAGAACTTTGGCATAGAAGACTAGGGCATGCTAGCACAAAGCTTATTGTAAAACATGCCAAAAGTAATTTAATTAGAGGATTGCCTATGTTAAATGGAACTTTACCTTCACTTTGTTCATCATGTCAAAAAGGTAAATTTTCTAGATCCTCTTTCAAAAGTAAAAATTTCATTTCTACTACAAGACCTTTGCAAATAATTCATATGGATCTTTTTGGTCCGGTTAGCACTCCAAGTCTTGGTGGTAGATTATATACATATGTTTTAATAGATGATTTTTCAAGATATTGTTGGACATTATTTCTCTCTCCCAAATCCGATGCGTTTTGTGACTTTGCAAAATTATGTACTTGTATTCAAAATGAAAGTGATTTAAAAATTAAATGCATTTGCTCGGATCATGGAGGAGAATTTGAAAATGAAAAATTTACATCCTTTTGTGATATGTTAGGCATTAAACATGAGTTCTCTGCACCATGCACACCACAACAAAATGGTGTTGTAGAAAGAAAGAATAGGACACTTCAAGAACTAGCACGCACTATGTTATGTGAATATAAATTACGTAAGTCCTTTTGGTCCGAAGCCTTAAGTACATCGTGTTATGTTTTGAATAGAATCATGCTTCGCCCATCTCTTAATCTCACACCATATGAACTCTATTTTCAAAAGAAGCCTAATGTATCTTATTTCTAAGTTTTTGGTTGTAAATGTTTTATTTTGAATACAAAAGATAGCTTGGGAAAGTTTGATGAAAAATGTGATGAAGGAACTTTTCTTGGGTACTCTTCAACTAGTAAAGCTTATAGAATTTTTAATAAAAGAACTAGTAGAGTTGAAGAATCAATAAATGTAAAATTTGATGAGTTTGTTCCTTGTGTAGAAAAACTTTTCGCAGGCAACGAGGATGATCGATTACCACCTTTGGAGCATGGTGACAAAGAACCTTCCAAAGAAGAGGAAGAGGAGGTCAAGGAAGATGAATATGTACCTCCAAGTACCTTAAAATTCACAAAGGATCATCCACAACAATTGATAATTGGTGAACCATCCATCGGGGTAAGAACTCGCTCTTCTCTTCATGAATCCTTTTCAAATATTTGTTTTGTATCTGAAATAGAACCAAAAACCGTTTCTACTGCGTTAAATGATGAATTTTGGTTTTTGGCTATGAATGAAGAGTTTGAACAATTTGAGCAACATAATGTTTGGAAATTAGTTGAAAGACCATCTAATCACCGGGTTGTAGGTGTAAAATGGATTTTTAAAAATAAATTAGATGGTGAGTCAAGAATCTCTAGAAATAAAGCACGATTAGTAGCACAAGGATATTCTCAAATCGAGGGGATAGATTTTGATGAATCTTTTGCAACTGTTGCTAGATTAGAGTCTATAAGAATTTTTCTAGCATTTGCAAGCTTTAAAAGAATAAAATTATTTCAAATGGATGTGAAAAGTGCTTTTCTAAACGGGTTTGTAAAAGAAGAGTTTTATGTTGAACAACCCCCCGGTTTTATTAGTGAAAAATTTCCAAATCATGTTTATAAACTAGAAAAAGCACTTTATGGTTTAAAACAAGCGCACCGTGAATGCTATGAAAGACTTACATCATTTTTATTAAAGCACGGTTATATTATGGGAAGTGCAGATAATACTCTCTTCATTAAGCACAATAATGATGATATAATTATTTTACAAATATATGTTGATAATATTATTTTTGGATCTACTAATGAAGAGATGTGTAAAGATGTTATTTTAGTGATGAAAAATGAATTTGAAATGAGTCTTGTTGGAGAACTTTCTTATTTTCTTGGTTTTCAAATATCACAAAAAATTGATGGTATCTTTGTATGTCAAACTAAATATGTCCATGATATGCTTAAACATTTTGGATTTGAAAACCTTAAACATGCTTCTTCACCAATGAGTGCATCACTAAAATTAGGAAAAGATGAATCAGGAATTTCTATAGATCAAACTTTATATAGAGGTATGATAGGATCTCTACTTTATCTAAGTGCAACTAGACCCGATATTATGTTTGTCGTATGCTTATGTGCTCGATTTCAAGCCAATCCAAAAGAATCTCATTTAAAAGCGGTAAAACGAATTTTAAGATATCTCATTGGGTCATCTAGATTAGGATTATGGTACCCGCACAATAATTCATTTACACTTCACGGCTACTCCGATTTGGACTACGTCGGTTGTTCACTTGATAGAAAAAGCACTAGTGGTACTTGTCATTTTCTAGGACCTTCATTAGTTGCATGGTCTAGTAGGAAACAAAATTCGGTTGCACTCTCCACCACGGAGGCCGAATACATTGCATTAGGGAGTTGTTGTGCACAAGCACTATGGATGAGCCAAACTTTAGAAGACTTTGGTTTTCATCTAAAACTTATTGAACTAAAATGTGACAACAAAAGTGTCATTGATCTCACAAATAATCCGGTACACCATTCTAGATCCAAACATATAGATGTACGTCATCATTTCATAAGGGATCACATTAAGAAGGAAAATGTTAGAATAAGTTTCATTGGCACGGACTCTCAACTTGCTGATATATTCACTAAACCGCTTCCCGATGCAAGGTTTCAAATGTTTTGGTTGGAATTAGGAGTCTTAGACATCTTAGGATGAATAACATGTAAAACACTAATGTTTTATGCAATTTGAGCAATCAAGACATCTCTGAAAATTACAAAATTTCTGCATAAGACTACTCTTAAGACCCCTAATCAATATCAAAAATCAGATTTATAAAATTCTCAAAAAATTGTGTACTGTTTCCAGCGCTAGCGTTAGCGCCGGCGCTAGCGTGGGTGTTTAATTTTTCTAATTTTTAAAATCTCTAAAAAACCTTAAAAATATGTTTGTTTATATTAACTAATTTGTTTTTTTTGAATTTCTGACATTTATTATCTTTGTTTTAATTTATAAAAAACAACTACAAAAATTCAAAATTCAAAAATACAAAAATATGTTTTTGAGATTTGTGTGTTATTCATATTATGAAAAATCAACTACAAAAGTTCAAAATTCACAAATTCAAAAATATTTTCTTGAGATTTTTTCTATTTTACTCGTATTATGATAAATCAACTACAAAAGTTCAAAATTCAAAAATACAAAAATATGTTTTTGTGATTTTCTGTTTTTTATCTCATTAAAATGATAAAACAACAAAAAAATTGTATGATCTTTATTGCTAATATCAAGCATGAATGAATTCTATTATTTAGAATTATTTAAAATAATGTCAACATTTATTCCTCTTTGATATATTCATTTCATGCTTGGTATCTTTATGAAAGACTTTGAGATTTCAAAAAGGTTAAAACATCTTTCAATTTTGAACTAAAACTCATATTTTTACATATGCTTTTCATGCTTACAAAAAGATGTTTCTTACGATCTTCCGCTTGCTTAAAACTCTTATCTATTTATTTGAAATCTCTTCAATATTATACTTAAACTCTTTATCATTTCATATATTACAAAAGCTCGATCATGATTTATAACTAGCCTAAAGAATGCCTCCTTACTTCCCTCACCCTACCTTTTTTTTGATAATACCAAAAGCGGGAGATTGATTGAAGAAATCTATATAGGAGAAATATAGAAGATTAAGGGGAGAATAATTCATGTAATCTATCATTTAGGGGGAGTAAAATGTAAATTGCATTTATGCTGGGGGGCATTAAGAAAGGGGGAGTATGCACATTTCTCATGCCTATCATATTCTATAGTTGCACTATTTATCATGCTTATCATATACTATAAACACTAATGTTGATTTCTTGCTAAGAGGATTTGTTATTATCAAAAGGGGGAGATTGTTGGACATGTATGTCACATCCCTTTGTTTGAGAATAATAAACCCCAAATTATATTTGATCTTGCTTATCGTGTGTTTATAGTGTGCAGGAACTATAGGTGCAATACTCCACAGGTAGAAAGCAGCTGAATTCAAACATCTGGAAGAATGCACTACCGCCAGCGTTAGTGCTAACGCTCCGCGGTAGATCATTTCGTCTGGCCAGCTTGCATCTCAGCGGTTTCTCTTCCCAGCGGTTTCTTCTCAGCGTCTCAGCGGTTTCGTCTCAGCGGTTTCGTCTAGGCGGTTCCGTCTCAACGGTTTAGTTTCGTCTCAGCGGTTCCATCTCAGCGGTTTCTTCTCAGTGGTCCCATCTCAGCGGTTTAGTTTTGTCTCAGCGGTTCCATAGCGCTACCGCCAGGCGCTAGGCTAAGTCCGTGCACAGCGCCACGCCGCCGACGGTTTCGCAACCGCTCCACACGAACGCTATCGCAGGCGCTAGGAGCTACCGCGGGCGCTATCTTCAAGTTCTATAAATTGACAGGCTCTCTCGTTTCGGTTAAAGATCTCAGAGAGATTGCAAGTGCCACAACTCTATTGATGTTATGCTGCCGAAGATGGATCTCCCACAAAAAGCTTAAGGAGAATTCTGGAGGAGGGCTACGTCACGCTACATCTGAAGGACGATCGCTTCGACCTCGCTCATACTACTGCGATCCTTCATCTCCGACTTCAGAAGATCTCATATAGGGAGTTTTATTATTATTGCCTTTACTTTCATTCCATATATTTTTGTAACCATTTAGAGAATTCGCCTTGTGTTGGCAACTAGGTCTGGGTAGGACTTAGGGAGGAATCTCCCTTGTGTTGGCGACTAGGTCTGGGTAGGACTTAGGGAGGAATTCTCCTTGTGTTGGCAACTAGTTCTAGGTGATTAGATTTAGGGGGTGTTCGAGGCCATATCCGGGGAAGGATTGGCTAGAGCGGCTTGAGGCCTTATCCGGGGAAGGATAGGCTAAAGCCAACCGGTTTGTGGGGATACAAGTCAGTATAGAAAAGGAAAACTTGTTTTACTTTGTACGCCTCCGATTTCTAGCGATATTGAAATCAAATTTATATAAACACTTTTTATATAATATAATTATGTCTCTTTTTGTGTTTACTTGATTTTTATCATTTGGCATAATTTTAGAAAAAGACATTCCTTTTAATTTTGACGAATCATGTTTAGCTGCTTTTGAATTAATAAAATCTAAATTAATTAATGCTCTGATTATGATTGCTCCGGTCTGGGATTTGTCGTTTGAAATAATGTGCGATGCGAGTAGCTATGCGGTAGGTGCGGTGCTAGGACAACGGATTGATAAAAATTTCCACCCAATCTATTACGCTAGCAAGACTCTTAATTCGGCGCAAGAAAACTACACAACAACTGAAAAAGAACCTTAGAAAATTATTTTCGCTTTTGATAAATTCCGACCGTATATTACGCTTTCCAAAGTTATATTTTTTACGGATCATTCCGCCTTGAAATACCTCCTTTCTAAACCGGACGCCAAGCCGCGTCTTATTCGCTGGATCCTCTTACTTTAAGAATTCGACTTGGAGATTCGGGATAAGAAAGGAGCGGAAAACCTAGCGGCTGGTCATCTTTCTCGACTTGAAAATCCTGAAATAGGAACTTTAAATGAAAATTTTCTTAGTGATTCTTTTCCAGATGAGCAACTCTTAAATGTTTCCTCTTCTACCCCCTGGTTTGCCGACCTGGCCAATTATCTTGTGGCCCGTGTCCTCCCAAAAGAGTACTCGTCTCAGCAAAAGAAGAAATTCTTTTCTGAGTTGAAGTATTATTTTTGGGAGGACCCCTTTCTATTTGGCATTTGTGCGGATCAGGTGGTAAGAAGGTGTGTTTCCCGGGAAGAAGGTTATAAAATCTTAAAGCATGTTCATGAAGGTTCAACTGGCGGGCATTATCAAGCAAGCTGCACCGCCCACAAAGTGGTTAGTGCTGGCTTTTATTGGCCAAGCATATTCAAAGATCCTGAAATCTTTGTGAGCGGATGTGATCGGGGCCAGCAGACTGGAAACATCTCAAATAAAAATGAAATGGAACAAAATTATTTTTTGGAGTGCGAGGTTTTTGATTTATGGGGCATCGACTTTGTTGGCCCGTTTCCTTCAAGTGGAGGTAATAAATATATTTTAGTCGCGGTAGACTATGTTTCTCGTTGGGCAGAGGCCCAAGCTCTTCCAAGTAATGATGCCCGCGTTGTGATTTCCTTTTTAAAAAAATTGTTTTCTCATTTTTGTTTCCCTCGAGCGATCGTTAGTGATAGGGGAAGTCATTTTTGCAACGCCCAACTCACTAAAGTTTTAACTAAATATGGCGTTACGCATAAACTTTCCACCGCTTATCACCCCCAAACTAACGGTCAAGTTGAGGTAGTCAATCGGGAACTCAAAAGAATTCTAGAAAAAACAGTTTCTAATTAGACGACGCTCTTTGGGCCTATCGGACGGCGTACAGGACCGCTATCGGTTGTACTCCCTTTCGATTGGTCTATGGAAAATCGTGTCATCTCCTGGTTGAAGTAGAACACCGCGCATATTGGGCACTGAAATTTTTTAATTTTGATCCGCACTCAGTCGGCGAGCATAGAAAAAATCAATTGAATGAACTCGGCGAGTGGCGAGCGTTTGCTTATGAAAATAATAAGCTTTATAAAGAACGTACGAAATTTTATCACGATAAGAACTTACGCCACCCTAAAACGTTTAAACCAGGCGATCAAGTTCTCTTCAATACACGTTTACGTCTTTTTCCCGGCAAACTTAAGTCTCGATGGTCTGGACCATTTACGGTCAAAGAGGTTTCTCCGTACAGCACCGTTTTACTTTCGCACCCGGATAAGGGTGATTTTAAAGTCAATGGTCATAGACTAAAGCTTTACTTTTCTAATGATTTAATATCATCTGATCAGGAACAAATTATCTTTGCCTCTTAATGCTTATGTGAAACTTTTTTCTCGTTTATGTTGAACTTCTTGGACTCATTTTGGACTTTTTATTATTCAAACTTTGTAATAATAATTTAAGAACAATTTGGGGAGTTTGCCCACGGGCCCTCCTCTTCCTATTTTCTTTGTATTTTTGTTATCCCTCCCGGTGGCCACTCAATTGCAAGTTCGTGATCGCCGCTCCAACGTTGCTGATTTCAAGAAGGATCAAATCATACCTGTTGATGATCAACTAACTAAAGTGCAAGCATGGGGGAGCGACATCCGCATTCGGCCTCACAAACCCGGGGAAGTCCTGTTTTTTTTAGTTATTATTTACTGCATTTCTTGTCTTTCCCTATTCTCTTTCTCTTCCTCTTTCTCGTTTTCTTTTTCATTAGGGACAATGAAAAACTTAAGCATGGGGGAGGGTTTTGTTCATTTCTTTCTTTCTTTTTTTCTTTCAAAAAATTTGAAAACAAAAACAAAAATTGGAAAAAAAATTATTACTAGAGAAGTACTATTTTTCTTCTTAGCTTTATGAAAAAAATCCAAAAATCCAAAAATAAAAAAAAAATCTATTAATCAAAACCAAAAATTATTTCCTATCTTTATTTCTATGCGTCTTTTAGTGGTGTGCATGCCCGAGCGGTACTTTAGTTCTAAGTAGAATTTCTTTGAAATGATTTTCTAAATCTATTATTTTTACATAATTTAGTTTTACTATTTTCTAATTCATAAATATAGGCATCCGTTTTTACGTTCTAAGTTAGCAATTTGTTGTTTTTCTTTTTATTCGGCTTAGTTGCGTACGAATGGTTGCTAGATAATATTATCTATTTTCATTAAGGGGTAATTCTTTCTTGGTGTCTAGAACTTGCCTCAAGCAACTCTCGAAGCATTTGCACGGTTCTTCACGAACTTTAGAAATGATTTAGGCCACCTTTTGACCCGTTTTGAGCTTATTTGCCCACCCAAAAAATTTTACCGTTGTTTAAACAATTTTGTGCCTTCTTTCCGTTCCTTTTGTTCACCCCACCAAATTTCACCAAGGCTAAAATTCCCTTCCCAATCGCACTAAATTTTTGAGCTAAAATTTCATTTGTGATAGGATCTTTCTTGTGTTTTGGTGACTTGTTTTTCTTGCATATTTTGGTGAAAAGGAAGAAGAAAAAATATATTGAAAAATTTGGAAAAAAAATTGAGAACATGTTACAAAGAAAAGAAAATTTCTTGTTGGCCGAGTGAAAATATATATATATATATTGTTGAAAAAATTATTGTGATGGCCTATTCTAAGAGCTGAAATCATCGCATTTGCCTTTTTCATTTGTTTGGAAGCATCAAGTTGAAAAAATATCCTATGATTATCATTTGTTTTTAGCTCATCCTTGGTTTAGTGTGATTTTGACCGCCACGTTTATCTTTGCTATTCCATATCCTAAACGTTTACCTAATCCAAGCTAAATTACCTATAAAAGTCCTTTTAATCTTTAGAACGTGCGCCAATTTGTGTAGTGGAGAGAGTGTGAACGGGCAAGCCTATGGACACCATCATTGATGGATTTCTTTGGAGGTTATCTTGACGTGATTATGCGATAATTGTTATTTTAGCAACCTAGTAGTTTGTTCAACGCGCCGTTCATTCAGAAACTCTACTATTGTCTTTCTTACCTTCTTAATTTTTGGATGCTTTGTTTTAGGAATTTTGAAATGCGTAAACCTTCTCTATTTTCTAATAATATTTTTAGATTTCCAATTTCAAGTTTTTTATTTTTGGACTTCTCACCCTACTAGTTGCTAGCATAGAAGTTAGGATAGTTTAATTTTTCATGTTTTGATTTTCTTATTATTTGAAATTCCAAGTTGTTGTCATCTCTACCTCCAATTATAATTTCATTTGCTTGGGGACAAGCAAACTCTTAAGCATGTGGGAGTTTGATGACTAGCTTTTACTCATCGGTTTTAGGGTAATTTAGTACAAATTTCCCTAGTTTTAATTATATTTTCTTAACATTTTATGTTTGTTAAGTTTTAATGTTGTTATTTTATGTTGTATGTTGTTATTTTATGTTTTAATTTCTCTTGTTTTATCATGTTGATATTTTATGTTGGTTATCTAATGTTTGCTATATTTAATTATGTTATGTTATGTTACTATTTTATGTTGTTACGTTGTTTTTATTTTCTTATAAAACTAATTGCGTGTTTTGTTGTAGGATGGTGCAGCCCGAGCTCCTCCTTTGGTGCAATCCAAGCTCAAACCCGACCTCCTTTGGTGTAGCCCGAGCAGCTCCCCTATCAAAACCGAGCCTCCCCAAGCAAGCAGCCCTAGCTCAAGACAAATCAGCTCAACTCCATGGTGCAGCCCGTGAGAAGCTCTCCAACCCCCCAAACCGCCAACTTTGCATGAATATTCATGCATGGCTCCCATCAATGCATGGCCGGCCCCCTCTCTCTCTCTCCCCCTTTTTATTTTTCATCTCCATTTAACTCTCATACATCCCCCCTCTCTCTCTTATTTTTCTTTTTATTAATATGCATGCATGAACCCCTTTCTCCCTCCTCTCATTAAATGAAATTCATGCATTCTCCCATGCATGTGGTCGGCCACCCCTTGGTCTCCCTCCACTTCTTCAATGCTCTAGAACCTTCCCCTCCATCTATAAAAGGAGCCCACCCCTCATGCTTGAAAGGAACTTATGGCAAGAGTGCAAGAGAGAGATCAAGAGAGAGTTGTAATTTTACTTTTAGTTTTCCATGTTTTGTACTTCTTTTTAATATTATTGTCATTTTAATTTCGTTATTGTACTCCTCTTTTATTCATAATGAAAATGCAAGATTTCTTTTCTATCTTCGTCTCACTTTCCATTATGCGTAGCTAAATTTCTGTTAGCGTTTGATCATGAGGATCCATGAAATGAGATGAGATTTCTCTTTATTTCTTAGTTTTATTTTTTTTAAATCATTTCTCGATCCTCCTTTGATTTATTTTGTGTCGACTCCGTATTTCCGGTATACGGTAGTAGGCTTTTTGATCTCATTTCATAGAATTCGAGAGACTCGTTGATTTGAAAGATCACTCAAAGAAGGAAGGAGTTGCACGCAATCCTAGAGATAGGATGACGTAAATCCTCCGGATTTGAGTCAAATCCAATAGTGCGGTTCATTACGATAATGCAACTTTAGACCTTTTTGATTTGCAAAGAGATTTCGGTCAAATCGTCTAGAAGTTATCTTATTTGCGGATCCGTCACGGTTGAGTTTGGTTTGCAATTATAAAGCTATATTTTTATCCCTCTCATCTCTTTTCATGGTGAATCATTGATCGAACACTATCTTCTTAATCTGGTTTTATCATTTTAATATCGTCTTTAATATTGTCTTAAAAATTCTCAAAATCACCCAACAATCATACGGTAGGATAATAGTTGGAAGCGTGAGTAGTAATACTTGATAGTCCCGTGTTTTAAATACGACCTTGGTACTACAATTCGTTAGGTACACTTGCCTCTTCGGTTTGATAGTCAATTCAAATCACCAGCATCTCAACGGTTCCTCTTCCCAGCGGTTTCTTCTCAGCGTCTCAGCGGTTTTGTCTCAGTGGTTCCGTCTCAGTGGTTTCGTCTCAGCAGTTCCGTCTCAGCAGTTTAGTTTCGTCTCAGCGGTTCCTACTCAGCGGTTTCATCTCAGTGGTTCCGTCTCAGCGGTTTAGTTTCGTCTCAGCGGTTCCTTAGCACTACCGCCAGCGCTAGCGCTACCTCCAAGCACTAGGTCAAGTTCGTGCACAGCGCCATGCCGCCGACGGTTTCCCAACTGCTCCACACGAATGCTACCGCAGGCGCTAGGAGATACCACAGGCGTTATCTTCAAGTTCTATAAATTGATGGGCTGTCTCTCGTTTCGGTTAGAGATCCCAAAGAGATTGCAAGTGCCACAACTCTATTATTGTTATGCTGCCGAAGATCGATCTCCCACAAAAAAATTAAGTAGAATTCTGGAGGAGGACTACGTCACGCTACATCCGAAGGACGATCGCTTCGACCTCGCTCATACTACTGCGATCCTTCATCTCCGACTTCAGAAGATCTCATATAGCGAGTTTTATTATTATTGTCTTTACTTTCATTCCATATATTTTTGTAACCATTTAGAGAATTCACCTTATGTTGGCGACTAGGTCTGGGTAGGACATAGGGAGGAATTCGCCTTGTGTCGGCGACTAGTTCTAGGTGATTAGATCTAGGGGGTGCTCGAGGCCATATCCGGGGAAGGATTGGCTAGAGCGGCTTGAGGCCTTATCCAGGGAAGGATAGGCTAAAGCCAACCGGTTTGTGGGGATACAAGTCGGTATAGCAAAGGAAAACTTGTTTTACTTTGTACGCCTCCGATTTCTAGCGATATTGAAATCAAATTTATGTAAACACTTTTTATATAATATAATCATGTCTCTTTTTGTGTTTACTTGATTTCTATCATTTGGCATAATTTATAGAATTGCAAATTACAATTGTTTCCTCCTTTAAGTTAAATTTTTATTTTTGTTCTAATTTTCTCTAAACAATTTAGCAAAAATTTACAAAGAATTTTATTCCCTTATTCACACCCCCCCCCCCCCCCCTCTAAGGGCGCCAATCGATCCAACAAGTGGTATCAGAGGTAGGTTATTCCAAACGGTGTAAAAACTAGGAATAATGGCGTCTTATGATCTCGCTTTTTCCAAGGGTCAGGGAATTAGTAGACCTCCACTCTTTACCGGGTCAGATTATAATTATTGGAAAAATAGGATGCGTTATTTTCTTATGACCTTAGATATTGAGGTATGGAATATGGTCGAAGAGGAATACTCTCCTCCTACATGTGTAGTTGGAGAGATAACTTTAGAGAAACCAAAAGATAAATGGGATGATAGGGATAAGCTAAAATGCAAAAACAACGCCAAGGCCATGAATGCTTTATTTTGTGCATTAGATAGAAATGAATTTAATAGAATTTCTGCATGTACTACTACTTATGAAATTTGGAATCATTTGGAAGTTACTCATGAAGGTACAATGCAGGTTAAAGATTCAAAGCTTTTCCAACTTGAGTCGGAATATGAAAAATTCTGGATGGATGAAAGTGAAGATGTTGATGCCATGTACACGCGCTTCACCAAGATCGTCAATGCCTCCAATGCTCTTGGAAAAACCTTCTCCAACGGCGACTTGGTCTGAAAGGTCCTTCGTTCCCTTCCACCAAAATTCAACCCGAAGGTGACGACCATTTCAGAATCGCACACTCTAAGGACGCTCCAAGTTGAGAGCCTCATTGGGAATCTCAAAACCCATGAGGTAGAACTCAAAATCCAACATGATGAATACAACAAGGAGCCAAAGAAGATGGCATTGGCATTAAAATCAAAGAAGGAGTGCCAAGAGGATGAGGATGAAGATGAAGAAAGTCTTTTGGTGAAGAACTTCTGAAAGTTCATGCGAAATCCGGAAAGGCGAAACACTTTCCAGAAATTTATCCAAAATGATGCAAGATGGAAAGGGTCGTCCTCAAAGAAGGAAAAGGAAAGCGACGATGAAGAAGAAAGACCTCTACCGGAATGCTTTCATTGTAGGAAGATCGGGCACATTCGGAGCCAGTGCCCAAAGTTCTTGAAGGAGATGAAAGAAAAGCGGCACAAATGGAAGGAGAAGAAGAAGGTGCTAAAAGATAGAACATGGGATGAATCCTCCTCCTCCTACGAAGAATCAAGCGGGTCTTCATCAAGCGAAGATGAGGAAGCAAACATGTGCCTCATGGTACATGGAAATGATGGCGACGACACCAGTGTTCTTAGCGACACTGAGGTAACTCCTCCCACTTATGATGAACTCTTTAATGAATTCCTTGAAACTTGCAAAGCTTTTGATAAAATATGAAAGATAGTATTTTATTGAATCGTGAAAATGAATCTCTTATTAAAGAAAATCAAAAGCTTGCCAAAAAGGTAATTGTTTTAGAAAAGAGAGGTTTCTTGCCAAAAGTGTGATCACTCCACTAAATTGGCAAAAGATATTGAAGAGTCACTTTCTAAAACCCTCTCTCATACCAAAACTCTTACAAAAGAGAAGGGGGAATTAGAAAGGAAATTAGAAGCCTCTCTTTCGCAAATTAAAAATAATAAAAAAGGTTTTGAAAATAGGTGTGTCATGCTTGTGAAAGAAAAATTTTCACTTAAAGCACAAGTTCATGATCTCACCATGGCCATTAAAAAATTTGGAATAGGCCAAAAATCACTGGAAATGGTTTTAGGGAACCAGTGTCATGGTTCTGGAAAATTTGGGCTCAGATATCGAGGTGAGGGCTACCGCCCGGCGATATCACCTCTTACAAGAAGCCTGAATTGTCTTTCTCAAAATGTTTTTCTCCTGTAAATCCAATTTCTTCCAGCAAGAAAATATTTCATAAAAGGGTCTCAACCCCCTTTATTTCGTATGCAAACTGTTATAGGTTAGGTCACACATCTAGTTCTTGTAGGAAAATAAAACAAAATACTTTAAAGCAAATCTGGGTACCTAAGGCTTCCACTTATTCAATGGGTGGTTCCACTTGGGTATCCGGATCTTTACTCTCATATTCTTTCTAGATGTGCAGGCAGGCTAAGGACAATGAAGACGTTTGCTACTTGGATTCAGGATGCTCCAAGCACATGACGGGAAATAAAGCAAAGTTCATTAGCCTAGAAAAGAAGAAGGGAGGGATCGTGACGTTTGGTGATAACAGAAAAGGAAGGATCATGGGAATTGGTATAGTTGGTTACAAATCCTTTACTATATCTAATGTTCTTTATGTGAAAGGATTAAAACACAACTTAATTTCTATTAGCCAATTATGTGATAAAGGTTTAGATGTGTTATTTGAATCTTCCACTAATCTATGCAAAATATCTAATCCTACTACAAAAGATATTTTACTAACTGCACCAAGAATACATAATCTTTATATAGTTTCATTTCATGATCTTTCTAAATCTTCTATAAAATGTTTTATCACTAAAAATGATGAATTAGAACTTTGGCATAGAAGACTAGGGCATGCTAGCACAAAGCTTATTGTAAAACTTGCCAAAAGTAATTTAATTAGAGGATTGCCTATGTTAAATGGAACTTTACCTTCAGTTTGTTCATCATGTCAAAAAGGTAAATTTTCTAGATCCTCTTTCAAAAGTAAAAAATTTAATTTCTACTACAAGACCTTTGCAAATAATTCATATGGATCTTTTTGGTCCCGTTAGCACTCCAAGTCTTGGTGGTAGATTATATACATATGTTTTAATAGATGATTTTTCAAGATATTGTTGGACATTATTTCTCTCTTCCAAATCCGATGCGTTTTGTGACTTTGCAAAATTATGTACTTGTATTCAAAATGAAAGTGATTTAAAAATTAAATGCATTTGCTCGGATCATGGAGGAGAATTTGAAAATGAAAAATTTACATCCTTTTGTGATATGTTAGGCATTAAACATGAGTTCTCTACACCACGCACACCTCAACAAAATGGTGTTGTAGAAAGAAAGAATAGGACTGATAAGTAGTATTTTTATAACTTTTTAATAGAAAATCTTGTAAATATTTAATATGAATTTTCTATTTTATGTCAAATTTAGGTTATAAGTAGTTCTTTTTGTAATTTTGACTCTAACTTAGCTTAATTTCGATATTTGCAGATTTTTGGGACAAATCGGGAAAAATGGCATGTCACGCCCTCGGTCACGCCCGTGACCAAGGGCGTGTAACCTGAAGATCAGTCCAGAATCGATGCCGCGCTGTTTGAACCAGTCCACACCAAGTCACGCCCAGGTCACGCCCGTGACCCAAAGTCACGCCCGTGACCGGGGGCGTGTAATCTTAGAATCGTCCACGTGGAGCCGCCGTCGAGACGAGGAGATGCTGTCGAGAAGTCAACCTAAGTCACGCCCGTGACCCAAAGTCACGCCCGTGACTTTCTAGTGTGATCCCTGCTCTGCCGCTGCGCCGAATTCCAGCCCACGCCGCATTTAATGCACACGTCCAAAGTCACGCCCGTGACCATGTTACACGGGCGTGTAATGTCCAACTTTTCTGCCGCCGACACGCCAAGCCCATGCCGCTGCCAGATCCAATGTTACAGTGATTACACGCCCGTGACCGAGGGCGTGTAACTTGAAAATTTTGCCTATAAATTCAGAGGCTCTCCTTGAGTCCAGGGTTCAGAAATTTGGAGATGGGGAGGTGCTGTTAGAGCTGAGAGTGAGTTTTTCAAGTTAATGTTCATGTTTCTTAAGGCTTTCATGTTGTCCTCCTTCCCTTTTCATGCAAGGTTAAATTTTGTAACTTTCGTGTACTAGTTTTCTTAAGCTTGCAACTTTCATTTTCCTTAGCCTTGCACTCTTAATTTAAGGCTTGTAATAGTTCTTTGATTTTCAATAAAATTAGTTTTCTCTTTCATGTTCTTTTTCTCCTTAAGTAATTTCTTCCTTTTCATGCAAGGTTAAATTTTTCTCTCCTTAGTAATGTTCTCTTTTTTATGCAATGTCAATTTCTCTTTCTTTTCATGCAATGTTCAAGCTTTTCATTTAGTTTGAATTTAGTTTTAATTTTAGTTAAGCGAAAACAAACCACCTCAAATTTTCGTCGATAAAATAATAGTGATTTTCCTCAAAGTAGAAGTAATCAACGCGCCCCATGGAATACGACCTTGATATTCCTAAATATCCTATACTATAGACGATAAGGTACACTTGCCTTTATCGGATATAGTTTTGGAGAAAATCTCAACCTTTCACTAAAATTCAAAACCCAAGAAATTTATATCAAGTTTTTGGCGCCGTTGCCGGGGACTTTGCGTAGATATTTTGAAAAGAGGATAGCTATTAATTTTATCATGCTTCTTTCTATTTTATTTTGCTTTTTCTAACTTTCAAAAAGAAAAAAAAATTTAGTTTTTCTTCTTCCTTTCTTCTCTTTTTAGTGTATGACCCGAGGTAGCACTTCGATTCTTCCTTTTGATCAGGAGATCGAGCGAACCCTCTTGAGGCACCGCCGTTCTCGTGATCAGGGAAATCAAATAGAATCCGAAGAGTCGATCGGGGACACTAACGCAGCAAATATGGATCATAATCTTAATCCTCCTAATCTTAACGAGCCAAATCCTAATGAGGACGCGCAACGGACCATGTCCTATTATGCGCGGCCGAATTTGGAAGGCACACAATCGAGTATTGTTCGCCCCACGGTGGCGAACAATAATTTTGAGATGAAGTCCAGCATCATACAAATGGTGCAACAATCGGTGACCTTTGATGGTCAACCGGACGAGGATCCAAATTCACATATCTCTTACTTTCTTGAAATTTGCGACACTTTTAAGATCAATGGCGTCACCGATGACGCCATTCGATTACGTCTTTTTCCTTTTTCTTTGCGGTCTAAGGCCAAGCAGTGGCTGGGCTCCCTACCTAGGGGATCCATCACTACATGGGCCGAAATGGCGGAAAAATTTCTTAATAAATATTTCCCGCCTTCAAAGACCGCTAAATTGTGCACGGATATTGCATCGTTCATGCAAATCGACTCGGAGACTCTCTATGACACATGGGAGCGCTTCAAGGAGCTTTTGCGTCGATGCCCTCACCATGCACTTGCCACTTGGCAACAAGTGCAAATATTTTATAATGGCTTAAATCTCCAAACGAGGCAAATGATTGATGCGGCCGCCGGGGGGACATTAAACAATAAAACCCCGATTGCCGCTCAAGAGCTTTTCGAAGAGATGGCCACAAATGCGTATCAATGGAACATGCCCCGAGCGCAGCCTAATAAGCCGGCCGGAATTTTTGAAATAGACGCAAATGCAAATTTGGCTTTACAAGTTGAGCGCTTAATAAAGCAAGTGGCGGAGATGTCTGCTTCCTCCGCCACTCCTCCTTAGGCCAATAA
This sequence comes from Dactylorhiza incarnata, assembly GCA_033032865.1. Lineage (NCBI taxonomy): Eukaryota > Viridiplantae > Streptophyta > Magnoliopsida > Asparagales > Orchidaceae > Dactylorhiza > Dactylorhiza incarnata. The sequence goes on along the minus strand of JAWHQI010000008.1, from coordinate 21,689,232 downwards.
CGTTTTAATTGAAGAACATGTTGACTACATGGGAAATCCACCTCGGCCTTCCTATAACCCGAACACCGCTCCGTATAATAACACCTACAATGCGGGTTATAGGAATCATCTGAATTTCTCATGGAGCAACCAAGGAAATGCTCAGCGTCCTATGAATTTAAATCAACCTCCCCCTAATCAACTTCTTAACTTAACTCCGCCTCAAAATTTGATTTCTCAAAATTATAATCCACCCGGGTTTCCACCGCAACAGCAAAAACTCTCTCCGATTGAAGAGGTTTTTGCAAAATATGTTGCTACAAATGAAACGAACATCCGGAACCTTACCGGATCAATCAAAAATTTAGAGAATCAAGTGGGCCAACTCACAAAGATGATTTCTGAGCGTCAACAAGGAGCACTACCGGGGAACACCGAGCAAAATCCAAAGGAGAGCGCGCACGCGATTACACTCCGAAGCGGGAAGGAGGTGGTTCAAAAATAGGACGAACCCAAGGTAATTTCCTCTCCTCCTCCTCCTACTTTTAATTCATCTTCGAATTTGCCCGCTACGATAGCTCCACACTCTTCTATTTTAAATCCGCGCGCTCCTACTTCTAATATTCCGTATCCATCGAAATTTAAAAATGAAAGCGCCAAAAAAAATTATAAAAAGTTTTTAGATGTTTTAAAACAAATCCATATTAATGTACCTTTCTGCGAGGCTATCTCACAAATGCCTAAATATGCGAAATATCTTAAGGAGTTGCTCTCCAATAAGAAAAAGTTAGAAGATATTTCGCATATTTCTTTAAACGCAGAATGCTCCGCGGTTGTACTTAACAAATTGCCGAAAAAAGCAAATGACCCGGGACGGTTTTCCATCCCATGTCTTTTTGGCAATTCGTTAGTAAAACACGCCTTAGCGGATCTTGGAGCAAGCATCAACCTTATGCCGTTTTCTTTGTTCAAAAAGTTAGGTCTAGGAAATCCAAGGCCCACTCGAATGAGTATCCAATTAGCGGATCGTTCTTTAAAATATCCGATAGGAATAGTGGAGGACGTGCTCGTCAAGGTTGACAAATTCATCTTCCAGGTGGATTTTGTCATTCTTGACATCGAAGAGGATGCCGAAGTACCCCTCATACTCGGCCGCCCCTTCCTTGCCACCTCCCGCGCTATTATCGATGTAAGTAACGGAAAGCTCCTCCTACGGGTTGGAGACGATGAAGTTACTTTCGGCATAAATTCCTCGATGCGGAATACGCTAGAAAATGACGATTCATGTTTTTACTTAGAAGAGTGTTGTGAGTTCAATTCATCCCTCGAGTTAGTTTCATCGGCGAATAGTGATTCCGAGCCCGTAGAGCTCTTTTGCGATGAAGAAGAAGTCTCTCACCCCGCACCACCCGAACCATTATTTTTAGAAAAATTAAAAATCAAGACTTCTTATGAAGAACCACCCGAATTAGAGTTGAAACAACTCCCCCCTCACCTTAAATACTTGTTTTTGGAAAAAGAATCTAAGCTACCCGTCATCATTTCATCCGATCTTAGCAACTCAGAAATTTCTGAGTTGACTATAGTCTTAAGAAAGCACCGCCACGCAATTGCGTGGCAATTATCGGACATTAAGGGTATAAACCCATCTTTCTGCACTCATAAAATATTTCTCGAAGATAATTCCCGAAATTCAGTCCAGCCTCAACGACGGCTAAACCCTAACATGAAAGAAGTCGTTAAGGCCGAAGTTATAAAACTTCTGGACGCGGGAATCATCTACCCGATATCGGACAGTACTTGGGTTAGCCCAGTACAAGTCGTGCCAAAGAAAGGTGGTGTTACGGTAGTTGCGAACGAAAATAACGAATTGATCCCAACCCGTACTGTTACGGGTTGGCGGATGTGCATCGACTATCAGAAATTAAATGATGCCACCCGTAAGGATCATTTCCCTCTACCATTTATCGACCAAATTTTAGAACGCCTTTCGGGTCACTCCTACTACTATTTTCTCGATGGTTTGTCGGGATACTTCCAAATTCCGATTTCGCCCGACGACCAAGAGAAAACTACTTTCACTTGTCCCTTTGGCACCTTCGCTTATCGAAGGATGCCATTCGGTCTTTGTAACGCGCCAGCTACATTCCAAAGATGTATGCTGGCAATTTTTGACGAGTTAGTGGAGGAGGTGATGGAAGTATTTATGGACGATTTTTCCGTGTACGGGAGTTCTTTTGAAAATTGTTTAAAAAATCTCGAGCGCGTGTTGCAGCGATGTGAGGAAACAAATTTAGCGCTTAATTGGGAAAAATGCCATTTTATGGTCAAGGAAGGACTAGTCCTTGGCCATAAAATTTCGGGCAAGGGGATCGAGGTCGATAGGGCCAAGATTGAAGTAATTGAAAAACTCCCCCCTCCCACAAACGTAAAAGCTATTAGGAGTTTCCTAGGCCACGCGGGGTTCTATCGGCGCTTTATACAAAATTTTTCAAAAATTACAAAGCTGTTAACCCATCTTCTCGAGAAAGATTCTTCTTTTCTTTTTAGCGATGAATGTCATTTAGCTTTTCAACTTATCAAAGAAAAACTTATAAACTCCCCGATTCTAGTCGCGCCGGATTGGTCGCTCCCTTTTGAAATCATGTGCGACGCGAGTGACATTGCGGTTGGTGCCGTTTTAGGCCAACGGGTGAGTAAGTATTTCCACCCTATCTATTATGCGAGCAAAACACTCACGTCGGCACAAGCAAATTACACCACGATCGAGAAGGAACTTCTAGCAATCGTTTTCGCCTTCGATAAGTTTAGGTCGTATATCACCCTCTCGAAAGTCATCGTCTTCACGGATCACTCTGCACTTAGATATCTTTTAAGCAAATCGGACGCCAAACCTCGTCTTTTGCGATGGATCCTCCTCTTGCAGGAGTTTGACTTAGAGATCCGGGACAAAAGGGGAGCCGAAAACTTGGCGGCCGATCATCTCTCCCGTTTAGAAAACCCCGCCTCGGACGTATTAATAGAATCTGACATTAATGATAAATTTCCCGAAGAGCGCCTCCTTGCTCTCGAAAATATTAATTCATCGTCTGCCCCCTGGTTTGCAGATCTGGCTAACTATTTAGTAGCTCGGGTCCTGCCAAAAGAAGTCTCGAGTCAGCAAAAGAAGAAATTCTTTTCTGATTTAAAGAATTACTTTTGGGAGGACCCCTTTTTATTCCGTGTATGCGCAGACCAGGTAGTAAGACGATGCGTCTTGGGTGAGGAAGGCCTTAAAATTTTACGTCATTGTCATGAGGGACCCACCGGAGGTCATTATCATTCAAACCGAACCGCGAGGAAGGCGCTGGAGGCGGGCTTTTATTGGCCCTCGCTCTTCAAAGATGCTCACAACCTTGTGAGTACTTGCGACAGCTGCCAGCGGTCGGGGAACATCTCTCGCCGGGATGAGATGCCCCAAAACATTTTCTTAGAATGCGAAATTTTTGATCTTTGGGGCATTGATTTCGTTGGTCCTCACCCTCCTTCGTTTTCAAATAAGTATATTCTATTAGCGGTCGACTACGTGTCAAGGTGGGCGGAAGCGCAAGCTCCCCCCACCAACGATGCGCGAGTCGTCGTTAACTTTTTAAAAAAATTATTCTCTCGATTTGGCACTCCGCGCGCTATTGTGAGTGATCGGGGCACCCATTTTTGCAATACTCAATTCACAAAAATCTTAGCAAAATATGGTGTTACGCACAAATTGTCCACTGCATATCACCCACAAACGAGCGGCCAAGTTGAAGTTGTTAATCGAGAATTAAAACGGATCTTAGAAAGAACGGTTTCTATTAATCGGAAGGATTGGGCAATAAAGCTCGATGACGCGCTATGGGCCTATCGAACGGCGTACAAGACCGCTATCGGTTGTACACCGTATCGAATGGTTTATGGCAAGGCTTGCCACCTTCCGGTCGAATTAGAACATCGCGCATTTTGGGCGCTTAAATTTTTAAACCTCGATTCCACTCTAGCGGGAGAACAAAGAAAATTTCAAATGAACGAATTAGATGAGTGGCGAGCGAACGCATATGAGAGCAATAAATTATATAAGGAGCGAACAAAGTTTTATCACGATAAGCATATAAAATTTCCAAAAACTTTTTCGCCGGGCGATCTCGTCCTCCTTTATAATTCCCGCTTTCTCCTTTTTCTGGGAAAACTAAAATCCCGATGGACCGGACCCTTTATTGTTAAAGAGGTTTGGTCCTATGGGACAATTTTAATTTCCCACCCGGAAAAAGGTACCTTCAAAGTTAACGGGCACCGCCTTAAATTATATTTTCCGGGAGAGTTACCAAATGAAAAGAGTGATTCAATTGTTTTTCAACCTTTAATATGACCGGCAAGTGGGTCAAGCTACGCGACCTTAAACAAAGCGCTTTTGGGAGGCACCCCAAAGTTATCTTTTTATTGTCTTCTCTTGTTCTTTAATATATTTTGTAGGTAATCGTCGCTTCCCCGTGCAAACTTCAAAAATCAGGGAAGCCCCTTCTCTTTCTTCCTTCTCTTTTATCATGCATTTCCTTTTTATTTTGTTTTGCACTTTTTTTTTCTTTTACTTCATACTTAGTTTTAAACATTGGGGACAATGTTTAACTTTAAGTATGGGGGTGTAAATAGCTTTTTTGTAAATAGTTGTTAAATCAGAAAATTTTCAAAACAAAAAAATATATATATTTTCTTATGTTTTCTTCTATTTTAGCACTTGTAAAACCCAAAAACTCAAAAAAAAAAATAGAAAACAGAAAAATTTAAATCTTGGAAAGGGACGTTTGGGATTTTATCCCATCACACCTCCTAGTACCTTGCGAACCCTTCACCGGGTAGCCCTTGGGAAGTCGAAGACTTGCAAAAAAAAAAAAATGTTAAGTTTTAAAGCTAGTTTCCTTTCTTTGTAAATAGTTTTTAATGAGAAAAATTCAAAAAAAGATAATATCAAAAATTCAAAAAAAAGATAATATCAAAAATTCCAAAAAAATTCTTATTTCCCTCCTTCTTGTTGTTTTTGTGATTTCTTAGAAATCTAGTTGAGAATGTTTATAAGCATGTTTAAGTTTTTAATTGGCTGAAATTTTGCTTATCATAGTTTGTTAATTTTAAATTTGAGGTAATTTTGATTTAAGAATCATCTTATGATTTTAAATTGATTAGAGAATTTTGTTAGCATGACTTCTCTTTTTATTTTTAAATGGCTTCATTTTGTAGTAAATTTCCTAAACCTCTTTAGATTTTAATTATATTTTCTTCTAACTTCTTAGATCTTAGGAATTTTAATTTTACTAGAATTTGCTCTCAATATGATTTAAAGCTAGCTAGATTTTTGTTTCCCCTACCCTACCCCTTTTGATGGCATAAAAAAAAATGTATTAAAAGATCATATGTCATGGGAATAAGAGGATAAAATTCATTATTCCCTAAACATATGCACCCAAAATTTTTGAAAAGATTATATGGCATGGAGTAAGAGGATAAAATTCATTACTCCTAAACCATATACATTTTGGGTTTTTATTAGAAGAGAAAAAAAAAGAGTAAGAAAAAAAAAAGAGAAGGAAATTTCATGATAAATTCCATTTCCTCCATTCAAATTTCTCTTCTTGTGCCAAATTTTATGAAATCCCCCTTAGCCAATTATCATTGTTCTAGTTTTAGTTGAAAATTATGGAGAGAGCAATATTTAGTAATTTACTTTTCCTTAAGATTCTTTTAAGATAGAGTTCTTATAATTTTAATTTAATTTAGTTTTATAATTTCTACAATTTTGTCAAACTACTTAATTTTCTTGAGAAGTTATTGCCTAAACATTTTTCCCTCTTTTCAAATCATCATCATAATTTAGGACTTAACTCACCCTTGAATTTACTCTTAACTTAACTTTTGGTTAAATAAAATTTTAGTTTTAAATTAAAAATTTTTTAAGGATGTCTTATAAATAATGTCTCACACTTTTGCTCTGGAATAGCAAAACCTCAAGTATGGGGGTATTTGATAAGTAGTATTTTTATAACTTTTTAATAGAAAATCTTGTAAATATTTAATATGAATTTTCTATTTTATGTCAAATTTAGGTTATAAGTAGTTCTTTTTGTAATTTTGACTCTAACTTAGCTTAATTTCGATATTTGCAGATTTTTGGGACAAATCGGGAAAAATGGCATGTCACGCCCGTGACCAAGGGCGTGTAACCTGAAGATCAGTCCAGAATCGATGCCGCACTGTTTGAACCAGTCCACACCAAGTCACGCCCAGGTCACGCCCGTGACCCAAAGTCACGCCCGTGACCGGGGGCGTGTAATCTTAGAATCGTCCACGTGGAGCCGCCGTCGAGACGAGGAGATGCTGTCGAGAAGTCAACCTAAGTCACGCCCGTGACCCAAAGTCACGCCCGTGACTTTCCAGCGTGATCCCTGCTCTGCCGCCGCGCCGAATTCCAGCCCACGCCGCATTTAATGCACACGTCCAAAGTCACGCCCGTGACCATGTTACACGGGCGTGTAATGTCCAACTTTTCTGCCGCCGACACGCCAAGCCCATGCCGCTACCAGATCCAATGTTACAGTGATTACACGCCCTTGGACACGCCCGTGACCGAGGGCGTGTAACTTGAAAATTTTGCCTATAAATTCAGAGGCTCTCCTTGAGTCCAGGGTTCAGAAATTTGGAGATGGGGAGGTGCTGTTAGAGCTGAGAGTGGGTTTTTCAAGTTAATGTTCATGTTTCTTAAGGCTTTCATGTTCTCCTCCTTCCCTTTTCATGCAAGGTTAAATTTTGTAACTTTCGTGTACTAGTTTTCTTAAGCTTGCAACTTTCATTTTCCTTAGCCTTGCACTCTTAATTTAAGGCTTGTAATAGTTCTTTGATTTTCAATAAAATTAGTTTTCTCTTTCATGTTCTTTTTCTCCTTAAGTAATTTCTTCCTTTTCATGCAAGGTTAAATTTTTCTCTCCTTAGTAATGTTCTCTTTTTTATGCAATGTCAATTTCTCTTTCTTTTCATGCAATGTTCAAGCTTTTCATTTAGTTTGAATTTAGTTTTAATTTTAGTTAAGCGAAAACAAACCACCTCAAATTTTCGTCGATAAAATAATAGTGATTTTCCTCGAAGTAGAAGTAATCAATGCGCCCCGTGGAATACGACCTTGATATTCCTAAATATCCTATACTATAGACGATAAGGTACACTTGCCTTTATCGGATATAGTTTTGGAGAAAATCTCAACCTTTCACTAAAATTCAAAACCCAAGAAATTTATATCAAGGACACTTCAAGAACTAGCACGCGCTATGTTATGTGAACATAAATTACCTAAGTCCTTTTGGGCCGAAGCCGTAAGTACATCGTGTTATGTTTTGAATAGAATCATGATTCGCCCATCTCTTAATATCACACCATATGAACTTTATTTTCAAAAGAAGCCTAATGTATCTTATTTCAAAGTTTTTGGTTGTAAATGTTTTATTTTGAATACAAAAGATAGCTTGGGAAAGTTTGATGAAAAATGTGATGAAGGAACTTTTCTTGGGTACTCTTCAACTAGTAAAGCTTATAGAATTTTTAATAAAAGAACTAGTAGAGTTGAAGAATCAATAAATGTAAAATTTGATGAGTTTGTTCCTTGTGTAGAAAAGCTTTCCGCAGGCAACGAGGATGATCTATTACCACCTTTGGAGCATGGTGACAAAGAACCTTCCAAAGAAGAAGAAGAGGAGGTCAAGGAAGATGAATATGTACCTCCAAGTACCTTAAAATTCACAAAGGATCATCCATAGGAATTGATAATTGGTGAACCATCCATCGGGGTAAGAACTCGCTCTTCTCTTCATGAATCCTTTTCAAATATTTGTTTTGTTTCCGAAATAGAACCAAAAACTGTTTCTACTGCGTTAAATGATGAATTTTGGTTTTTGGCTATGAATGAAGAGTTAGAACAATTTGAGCGACATAATGTTTGGAAATTAGTTGAAAGACCATCTAATCACTCGGTTGTAGGTGTAAAATGGATTTTTAAAAATAAATTAGATGGTGAGTTAAGAATCTCTAGAAATAAAGCACGATTAGTAGCACAAGGATATTCTCAAATCGAGGGGATAGATTTTGATGAATCTTTTGCAACCGTTGCTAGATTAGAGTCTATAAGAATTTTTCTAGCATTTGCAAGCTTTAAAAGAATAAAATTATTTCAAATGGATGTGAAAAGTGCTTTTCTAAACGGGTTTGTAAAAGAAGAGTTTTATGTTGAACAACCCCCCGGTTTTATTAGTGAAAAATTTCCAAATCATGTTTATAAACTAGAAAAAGCGCTATATGGTTTAAAACAAGCACCCCGTGCATGGTATGAAAGACTTACATCATTTTTATTAAAGCACGGTTATATTATGGGAAGTGCAGATAATACTCTCTTCATTAAGCACAATAATGATGATATAATTATTTTACAAATATATGTTGATGATATTATTTTTGGATCTACTAATGAAGAGATGTGTAAAGATGTTATTTTAGTGATGAAAAATGAATTTGAAATGAGTCTTGTAGGAGAACTTTCTTATTTCCTCGGTTTTCAAATATCCCAAAGAATTGATGGTATCTTTGTATGTCAAACTAAATATGTCCATGATATGCTTAAACGTTTTGGATTTAAAAAACTTAAACATGCTTCTACACCAATGAGTGCGTCACTAAAATTAGGAAAAGATGAATCAGGAATTTCTATAGATCAAACTTTATATAGAGGTGTGATAGGATCTCTACTTTATCTAAGTGCAACTAAACCCGATATTATGTTTGTCGTATGCTTATGTGCTCGATTTCAAGCCAATCCAAAAGAATCTCATTTAAAAGCAGTAAAACGAATTTTAAGATATCTCATTGGGTCATCTAGATTAGGATTATGGTACCCGCACAATAATTCATTTACACTTCACGGCTACTCCGATTCGGACTACGTCGGTTGTTCACTTGATAGAAAAAGCACTAATGGTACTTGTCATTTTCTAGGACCTTCATTAGTTGCATGGTCTAGTAGGAAACAATATTCGGTTGCACTCTCCACCACGGAGGCCGAATACATTGCATTAGGGAGTTGTTGTGCACAAGCACTATGGATGAGCCAAATTTTAGAGGACTTTGGTTTTCATCTAAAACTTATTGAACTAAAATGTGACAACAAAAGTGTCATTGATCTCACAAATAATTCGGTACACCATTCTAGATCCAAACATATAGATGTACGTCATCATTTCATAAGGGATCACATTAAGAAGGAAAATGTTAGAATAAGTTTCATTGGCACGGACTCTCAACTTGCTGATATATTCACTAAACCTCTTCCCGATGCAAGGTTTCAATTGTTAAGGTTGGAATTAGGAGTCTTAGACATCTTAGGATGAATAACATGTAAAACGCTAATGTTTTATGCAATTTGAGCAATCAAGACATCTATAAAAATTACAAAATTTCTGCATAAGACTACTCTTAAGACCCCTAATCAATATCAAAAATCAGATTTTTAAAATTCTCAAAAAATTGTGTGTTGTTTCCAGCGCTAGCGTTAGCGCCGGCGCTAGCGTGGGTGTTTAATTTTTCTGATTTTTAAAATCTCTAAAAAAACCTTAAAAATATGTTTGTTTATATTAACTAATTTGTTTTTTGAATTTCTGACATTTATTATCTTTGTTTTAATTTATAAAAATCTACTACAAAATTCAAAATTCAAAAATACAAAAATATGTTTTTGAGATTTGTGTGTTATTCATATTATGAAAAATCAACTACAAAAGTTCAAAATTCAAAAATTCAAAAATATGTTCTTGAGATTTTTTCTATTTTACTCATATTATGATAAATCAACTACAAAAGTTCAAAATTCAAAAATACAAAAACATGTTTTTGTGCTTTTCTGTTTTTTATCTCATTAAAATGATAAAACAACAAAAAAACTGTATGATCTTTATTGCTAATATCAAGCATGAATGAATTCTATTATTTAGAATTATTTACAATGTCAACATTTATTCCTTCAAATTACTATGAACATTGTTTTGTTTATCAAGCTTTGATATATCTATTTAAGTGCATCAATAATATTAAAAAATAAGTGTAGATCCAAGCTTAACATGCCTCTAAGTATGAGTAAATATTTTATGATTGATAATAATACATTTCACTCACTTATTTTGATAATCAACATGTGTGTTTAAATCTAAAATGCTTGCTTGTGTATTGTATTTGTACAATGAATTAAAACTTGCATAAGTTTATTGCTTACACTACATTTGAATTGCACTTATGAAATTTAGAAAAGTAGTTAAGTTAAAAAAATTGGGTTTGCAAAACAAGTGTATTCGGAGAATGTTGTCTCACAAATGTGAACAAAAAAATTAGGGGTGTCTTTATTCTTTCTCCTAATCCAGAACATTCTTCAACTTCTGATTCACTGTCTGAAGTGGTCAGTGGTGCTCTGATACATACTTCTTCATGAGAGGTTTCTTATTCGAGGTCTTCCTCTTACCCTTCCATGAGGACTTCTAAGAGGTCCACATGTCCTTTGCTGTTGTGCAACGACTCAGCTTCTGGTGTGTTGCCAGATCTACTGCACCAGCTAGAATGCTTCTTGCTTCTTTGTCCAAGCTGGCAAGAAGGGTCTCCTCTTTTAACATCGTCATGGAGGGACCTTTTTGAACAATCAATAACATTCTTGGATCCATTGCCTCCATGAATATTCTTGCTCTAACTTTCCAAATGGCAAAGTTCTCCCTGGAACAGATAACTATTCTTGACTCCATAGTTATGATACTTGGACAACCAATGGCAGATCTGTTCAAGCTGTTAAGCTTTTCTTTGAACAACCTACCTCTGATACCACTTGTTGTTTATTGGGTGTCAACTTATCACCTAGAGGGGGGGGTGATGCGCAAATCTCGCACATCGCTAAAGGCGGTAGCTAAACTGCGGCACGAAACGGCAGTGTACCGATCGTTCAAGTAATATAAAATGGGAATGAATCCCCAAGTATCGATCTCAAAGGAACACAGTAAGGTGGAGTTTACTATTGAGGCAGGACTTGAGATTGAAGTCCTTTAGTCGGATGGGTGCGAAAGTGGGTTATTTGGTTTGTGGAAAATAAAGAAAAACAACTATAACTACTCCTATGCAATGCCGCTATGCAATGCTTCGCTTGGCGGGATGGAGACTAGGCAGGCCTTGAGCGCACTGCGTCGCAAGGGCGGATGGACGAGTAGGCAAGTGGAATCGAACTGTGCAGGCCTTGAGCGCGCTGCTTCGTTAGGCGAATGGATTACATGGGCCTCTATGCCACGCTTCGCAAGGCGGATGGAAGAGTAGGCATACGGATGAGGGTCGCAAGCACCTCGTCGACAAGCACGCCACTAGCAATTGCTAGTGCGGCACATGAACGTGACGGTGGGATGGAGGATGGAATGGGGCGCACCTCAAGCAACTCAAACAATAAAGCATTTCACATAGACATGAAATATATAGAAATACAAACTAGTTTAAGTGCCACTTCATCATAATAATAAAGATCTACAACATATACACATCAATAAGAGAAGAACAAGGCAAGAAATCGACCGAATCCGAAGGCTCATTGTAGATTCACGGTTGGAATTGCTGGGTTGTCAATCCGCGTCCAAGATCGGTCCTCAACTACATCTGGGGTAGAGAGAGCTGTCACGACCCTCCAATGAGCCCGTCTTCTTCGTCTCACGATCCGGTAAAGGTTGCAAACTTCCCCTTGCTTGATGGCAATGGCAGCTAAATCTTCCTTTGAAGCTATAGGATGAAGGAGGAGGCCGAGATGATCTCCGGGCTCAAGATAGGCGTGAAGAATAGTCCCGGAGCACCTCCTGGTGGTGGAAGATGATGCTGGGGGAGGAAGAGGCGAACAGGGCTCGAAAATGGCGGAGGAAAATGATCGATCTAGAATAGGGCAAGACATGCGGCTTAAATAGAAATTCTGTCAGAAAATGGTCACGCACGGTCGAACGCACGACCGTGCGCAGACCGTGCGTTATTAAAAGATAAAACTTGACTTGGGGAAAACGCTGCGCCGCCCGTGCGTTTTGCTTACGCACGATCAACACCGCCCGTGCGTACAAACGCACGGGCAAAACCCGATGCTCTGAAATCACGAATACACAGGTCGACCGTGCGTTTTACTCACGCATGGGCAAACCGCCCGTGCGTAAAAACGCACGAGTAAACTCTGACGCTCCGTTTTCTGCCCAGACACAAACGCACGACCGCAACCGACCGTGCATCAAGAAAACGCACGACCGTACGATATGCACAGACATTACTTCTGGGGAAAACGGGACGATCCGGTCACCTGCATACAAGATACAATGGCTGGGAATACACGTCCAGCATCAGAAAAACATAGAAGAAGGGAAGGGGAGCACTATGTGCTTACCCCCAACAACAAGGAGCGCAATTGCACACCGGAATGGGCTAAAAAGTGCACCTAGCATGGAATAGTACATATGAATGAAAACGTGCCTAAAATGTGGTGCAAAGACTAGAATACGAGCCCAAATGAGTCCAAAAATGTATATATAAATGGGACTCATCACACCCCCAGACTTACCTGTTTGCGCATCCCGAGCAAACAAATCCGGCGGAGTAGGAAAAGCATAGCTAGCCAAAAAATTGCAATCATGGAATAGAATGCGAAGTTTCATACTTGTGTGCATAGAGGTTCATTAGAAGAAGTTTCTACATATGCTAGCTAATTTATAAAAATGTAAATGCGTAAAAAGAAATTTATTTTTACTCAAAAATGGAATGTTGGTGAATCTCGTGGTCACGCGTAGTACGAAAGTAAGCAAGTCGCGAAGGTGAATGTTACCCAAGACAGGAACTCAGAATTATCTCCGTTGAAATCCATCAACGTCGAGAACCATAAGCTCGCCCGGTTACACTCTCTCCACGGCGCTAGTGAACTCACAAGACGAATCGATAGGACTTTAGGTGTACACGAGGCTTAGGTTACGGTTTGGAATGTAAAGATAAACATGATGGCTAATCGCAACCCAAGAGAGCTCACAAAAGTGCTAATTCAAAGCTGCCACAATAATACACGTGTAACACACCCCCAAACTTGACTTTGAACCCGGGTGTGCACACGGCCTACAACAATCAATACTATTTAGATGTTTCAATTAAAACGCTGGGGATATAAATCTATTTTTTTCTTTGCTTTTCTTTTTTTTTCTTTTCATCCCCAAATCTATTTGCAACAAGCTCAGCACATAGGAATTTTGAAAACTTCCACATCCACACTAAAGTTTCGTATCACCGCACCGCAATGGAAAATTACAATTCATAAATGCTTTTAGCTTAATTTTTGGTTGCGATAATAGGATTAGCTTTTAGGACTTGGTGAAGTATGGTGGAGCTGAACCAAAAGATCGGTTAGGCACAAAATAGGCTAGCAACGGTTAGCGTATAGGAATGGTAAAACAAGGCTCAAGCTTGCCAAATAGATGGCCTACGTCACGCTCAACTTGCAAGTCATTCGCACCCATGCTTCGAGAGTCGCTTGGGGCAAGTTCTTAGCCCCCGAGAAAGGTAATCCTTCCTCCCGACTCGAGCAACATGAACCTCGTGCTCGCCTACACACAATACCACGCTACCATTAGATTCAACCACATTCACAATTTTGAGTAAAATAAATTAAAATTCTACGCAAATCTACTAATTATAAATTAGAAGCATAAATAAAAACTAATTCTACTCAAATTCCTAAGCAAAACACGTATACTCAACTAGAGCACTGCAGGAGTCAACATTCCACTCCATCTTGCAGTTAATTTGGCTAATAGAGCAATTTCTACATCACAACCAAGAATTGAGTATATAGGAGCATACAAACAAGCGAGCGCGCGCTAAAGTGGGTGTAGTGGTGTGCAAAGAAAATGAACAATACTAAATAAATGAAATAGAAATACTTCTAGCATGCAATGCTATAGTGCACCTGAGTGGGCATACAGAACTACTCTCCCCCAGACTTAAACTAGACAATACACACAATATATATCTATGAAATTCAGAAAAGAGCTAGGGGAAGAGAGTACCCAATGCTCAGAAATGAGCATACCAGAATATTGGCGTGGAAACCAAGAAAAAGCTGCAGCATCCGCCATACAGAAGAATACCTGCGGGGGTGAGCTCCGCAAAAACAAAAGAAAAAGACAAACTAAAATAAACTACTGCTAACTAAACATGATTAGAAGAAATAAAAAATGCAGGAAAAGTAAGATAACTACTGGGGTTATTGTCCTCCCAGCACGACTTATTCAAATTTAAAGCTGTTCTAGCTAATGGGTCTATGAAAAAGAAAATGCACAGGTAACTGTTCTAATATGCGTGTCGGTAGAGGGTACCGATACGGCGATAGAACAGTCACGCCTCTACCCGAATATAAAAAATACCTGCTCGTCACAGGTAGAGGGAATAAAAAGTAAGAAGCGGAGGAATCCTCACTCAACTCACCAAAACTATCCTTGCCCAGCAAGGTATCATCTCCAGGGAGGCAGCAGGGGGAGAAGGCAATGAGTGGAGCTTCCTCTACGGAGGGGGGATCAAACTCCTCACATAAGAGGATGCTCTCATCATTGACTTGAGCATAATGCTCCAAGTCTTCCTGAAGTACCCGTGAAGACTCAACCTGCACAGGCTCAGATGAAGAAAGGGGATCAAGAAATAAACAAGAAGAATGACTTAAATAAAAATCAAGCGGGGGAGTGGTTCCAGTCTCACTCCCATCGGGTTGGGGAAGTAAAATAATGTCGGCATTGTTGACAATGCCGCAAGGTTCAGCGGGATCAACAGTGGCCATGCCCAAGATTTGGACTTCCTCCACCGGTGCTGAGGAAAGCTCCTCTTTACCTAGAAGATTGTCCTCCTCCATAGGAACAAGCACAACACATAGATCGCTAGCCTCATCCTGCGACACATCCTCAACAATGTCGTCTGATATGAGTATAGTAGTATGCACAACAGGGGGAGGAATAGTGCTTGGATAAATGTCAAGCACTGATTCCTCACAAAGAATACAATTCATGCATGGTGATATATGGACAGGGGAGATGGGCTCAGTCATGTCAGAGCCTAGATCATCCACACATCTGGAGACTGTGTCCATATCATACCCTTCAAAGCTTGAAGGTGAAATGGGCACATAACCAGATGTTGAAGGTGTGCTGCCAGAAGTAGGAGTTGGGATGATCCGGATATCTGGCTCGTCATCTTCGTCCAATTGGCAAAGATAAGCAGCACAATCCTTCAAGGGATGATCCGTGCTCTGACAAAACAAGCAGTGCCTTGCGGGCTTCTTTGGCACAGCAGGAGCTGAAGCCGAAAAGAAGTGTGACGGTAAAGGCTCGGCAGAATAGCCATAGGACTTACGCGCACCATATGGAGTACCAGATGAAGTCGGTGCTCCATATGCTGGGCCTTGAGTGTTAGTGCTATTATCTCCCTTCGAACATCTTGTTGGACATGTGTGTCACATCCCTTTGTTTGAGAATAACAAATCCCATATTGTATTTGATATTGCGTGTAGTGTGTTTATAGTGTGCAGGAACTATAGGTGCAATACTCCACAGGTATAAGGCAGCTTGGAACAACCTTTTGAAAGGAGCAGCGCTACCGCCAGCGCTAGCGCTACCGCCAGCGCTACCGCTAGCACTAACGCTAATGCCAGGTGCTAGCTCAACGGTTAGCCTCGTATCAGCGGTTTCCTTAGCGCTACCTCCAGCGCTATTGATACCGTCGGCGCTATCTCGAATTCGTGCAGAACGCCACGCCGCCGACGGTTGCGCAACCGCTGGACACGAATGCTACCGCCGGCGCTAGCCACTACCGCAGGCGCTAGCTCTAAGGTCTATAAATTGAAGCCAACTTCGATCATTTTTATAATCAATCCCAGAGAGGTTGCTTGTGCCACAAATCCAGTGCTGTTATGCTGCCGAAGATGGATCTCCCACAAAAAGCTTAAGGAGAATTCTGGATGAGGACTACGTCACGCTACATCCGAAGGACGATTGCTTCTACCTCGCTTATGCTACAGCGATCCTTCATCCTCAACTCCAGAGATCTCATATAGGGAGTTTTATTATTATTTTCATTATTTCCATTCCATACTTTCTTTGTAATCGTTTAGTTAATTCGCCTTGTGTTGGCGACTAGGTCTGGGTAGGACTTAGGGGGAAAATTGCCTTGTGTTGGCGACTAGGTCTAGGTGATTAGATCTAGGGGGTGCTCGAGGCCATATCCGGGGAAGGATTGGCTAGAGCGGCTTGAGGCCTTATCCGAGGAAGGATAGGCTAAAGCCAACCGGTTTGTGGGGATACAAGTCGGTTTAGAAAAGAAAAAGAAATTTACTTTTGTACGCCTCCGATTTCTAGTGATATTGAAATCAAATTTTGTAAACACCTTTTTATATAAATACAATCATGTCTTTATTTGTGTTTACTTGATTTCTCTCCTTTGGCGTTATCTTTAATATATTGGTTACAAAGTTTTTTCAATTCAAAATACTTTAACTAAATTGTTTATTTCAATCTCTTAATCATAAAACAATTTAGTACTTATTTGTAAAGATGAAAATTATGATATTCTCACAAATTAGCTAAATTGTTATTTTTCCTTTCTCATATTACTTTATACAATTTAGTAATTTCCATAAAATTATAAAAAGATTTGTATTCCCTTATTCACCCCCCCACCCCCTCTAAGGGCGCCGTAAGATCCAACAAGTGGTATCAAAGCCAGGTTATTCCAAACGGTTTAAAAACCAGGAATAATGGCGTCTCATGATCTCGCTTCTACTAGTAGGGGAAATTTTCTTATAAATGAAAAATCTTTAGCACCACCTTTATTTGAAGGCAAAAATTATAATGGGTGGAAATTTCTTATGGAAAAATTTCTTAAGTCTTTAGATATGGAAGTATGGAATATTACAATTAAAATGCCCTCGAGTATTCTAAATAAAAATGAAATGTTTTTAAATGCCAAATCTATGAATAGTCTATATTGTACATTAGATCAAAATATTTTCAAACGTATTTATACACTTCCTACTGCTTATGAAGTTTGGAAATTTCTTGAGAATACTTATAGTCTTCCTTCTACAGATGATGAACAAGAGGAATTCCTTATGGATCCAAGAGAAGAAATCGACAAGGGCTCATTCTTGGAGGATGATAAATCTAAGAGAGAAATCGACGAGGAATTTCTTATGGATCCAAGAGAAAAAATCGATGAGGACTTATGCTTGGAGGAAGAAGAATACAACTTCACAATATTGGACTCATTTGTTGGCAACACATCAAGCAAAAGAGAAGATGGAAACAATTGCAAGGTAAGAAAATCAAAAACTTCTCTTTTTGTAACGAATTCTATTTCTATATCTCGTATGCTTAAAATTGCTAAACGTAAAATTTTAAAGTTAAAAATTGCTAATTCCAAATTACGTTTAGAAAATAAATTTTTAAGGGAAAACGATAAAGTAGAAACAAATATTGATGTGTTAAATTATATTTCATGCTCTTTAGTTACAATTCCTACTCCTTGTTTTGATTGCAATTTATTTAAAGAAAAATTCAAGGAAATTGAAAAAGGGCTCTTAATTTCAAAAGAACATAATGAAAAATTGATAGTTGAAAATGATGCTTTAACTTATAAGTTAAAACAATTAAAATCTTTTGTTGAAAAATTTCAAATGTCACCTAATAAATTTCATCATAAGATTTTGAATAACAAGGATAAATTAACTTACAAAATCATTTCTAAAAAGGATCATTTTCATACATCAACTCAAAAGGAGTTTAGTTTCAAAAAGAATTATGACCCTCACAAAATTCTTAAGAGTCATTATTATAAATCTCAATATATTTTCAATCATGACTCATATTTAAAAACTCCTTTTCATGAAAATCAAAATTCAAAATATTATCCTAAGAGTATGTCTATAAGAAAAAGTAGAAATGAAAATCATCAAAATAAGAATCAATTATTTACAACATTTTATAACCCACTCTTTCAAAAATCACTTCTAAAGAAAGACAATCACTCTTATAAACTTTCAAAGAATCAATCTAATAAAATTCATGATGATTATCAACATCAATCTATTTTGAAAAATAACTTGAACAAACATAAATCACAAATGAATTATTTTTCAAACAAATATAATCATATAAAGATGTCACATAATCATAACATGAATTTAAAAGACAAGCAACCAAAGTATGAATGGAGGCCCAAAACTAAAAATGAAACACTAACTCCACTTGTAAAGGGCCATTCATCACTATCTCTCCAAAAGCCTGCACGTTGTATTTGGGTACCCAAAGGAACCATCCCACTTGGTCCCCTTTGGATACCTAAATCTCTTATTAATTAGTATCCAATCATTTGCATGAAGTAGAAACAAATAAAAATGTAATATCACTACTCTACTTCATGATATGTTTATTGTCTCTTTTTCTTTTGTTTATTTTATTTTTTTTTTTAAAACAAACATGCTATGATCACTTTATATATCATGTAATATGACTTTCATATATTAAGCCTAATGTCTATCAAATCAAATTTGAATTAAAATTGAACATTAAGTCATATATTTTTCAAAAGTGATCTATCTCTCAACTTTGATTGTTCTTTATCCTTTAAATCCTTTACCCTTAATTGTCTTGAATTAACACTATCATTTGAATATTGAAATTATTATCAAGACTAGTGAAACTATTTTAAAGATTGGATTTAAATGGTTTATTTAAGGGCTTAAACTAAAATTCAAATGCGCAACGTTTTTGATTCCTTTCTATTTGTTGCATTTGATAGCCCTTATAATGAAAAATATTATCAAATAAAATCGAAAACAAACATTCATCTAAACGCATGTTTAATCTTTCAAAAATGCGAGTTTACGATCAAAACTTCAAACAGCCATATCTTTTGATCCGCTCGCCTGATTTTCGTGTTTAATATATTTTCGGAAAGAGCACAAAAATATCCATCCAACGGCGAACTAGGCTTGCCTATTTGAGTTCGTTTGGTACTGTCAATTTGCCCAAGTTTAACTCCGTTTTAAAAAGCTATCTTAGTTTGCTCGATTTGGAAATTTCTGTGCCTATGGATTTTATTTTCATCACATGCTATCCTAAGTATAATTGTTTCATATATTAATTTAGATATTATGTGTGTGATGTGTGTCACCATTGTTTGCATGTAACTTAGACCTTAGAATCATCTTGTATCATTAAGATCAAATTAAAAGTTTAATCATTTCACTCTAGGTCTAAAGAAAATTAATTTGAAAACTTCTCATATTACATGCAACATAATCTCCATTAATCCTATGTAATAACATTGCATTCAAACTCATCATCCTAGCATTGCTTCTTGGTCTATGCTTATATATTTATGATGGGTAGAACACTTACAATGTTATTCAACTTTCATGATAACTATGTGATTTTGAAATTATAATAGAATACCAAAATTCCAACAAACACATAGTTTATGGATTAATCATTAGTATATATATCATGAAACTATATATCATCATGGAAAACCAAAGATCAATAAATCTAATTATCCAATGCAATTTTATTATAAATTTCAAAATGTTATACATGTGATCTTTGTCTTTGATATTACATGATCATCAATTTTTAGACTTAAAAATCAAACATGCGTATTCAAAAGAAAATCACCAAATCATATTATCATAAGTCTAGAAGGAATAGAAATCACATACATCATGATGATCTAACATATATTCTATGCAAAATTCTCTATAATCATAAATCATAATTCATATTCTATCAAGAAAAATCTCAAAAACGAATTGGAATTATGAATTTTATGATAAAGATATGAATATTATTTTCTTTACATTAGTTGGTGTCTGAATATGCGTTGTTATTGATTGCATGTATCTCACATATATATAGATTCTAGAATCAATTGTGTAATAATAAGAATAAATTAAAATCATCACTTTATTCCATATCTATAATTTGAAACTCTAGTTTGGAATACATGCAATATAAATGTTAAACTTATGACATGACATTAAACCCAAACCTCATCATACTAGCATTACCATTTATCTCATATTAGTAATTGCGCTAGTTATCTCATATCGTCATCTCATAAGAATAGAAAAACTATGCGGCTTTATAACTCTTCACAAAAACTCATAGTTTATATATCAACCCATAGATTTAAAAAGCATAGGTTGTCCAAAAGATTATTCACCTATGACTTCATATCTCACAATAGCGAGGGCGTAGGGTTGTATGCATTAGAGACCTAACCTCTAAGTCATGTCTTGTCCTTAACCGGGGAGGGTTCCAGTGGGACCTTGCGAGGCACTGGGGGGAAAGAGTGCTAGGTTGAGCGTTCTTTAGTGTGTGCATATGGGATTAACACCCCAACCTACGGCATGTGTGCAGCTCCTCATGCCCATCCGTCACTTAGTACGGGGCTAGGGTATAGACATTTAGTCGGGGTAGTTTCTAATCTTAGGACATACCTATATTACGTACTGCATGAACATTTTATTTATTTATCACTTAAATCATGCATATTTTGGGTTGTTTAATAAAAATGTCCTCATGTGTTTGCATAATTTATCTTTTTGAGCTTAAATGTTTTTGTAAAACACATGTATTTGAAAAAGCTACAGTTTTATGCAAATTTGAGCAATCAAGACATCTCCAAAAATTACAAAATTTCTGCATAGGACTACTCTAAGGACACTTAATAAATATCAAAAATCAGATTTTTAAAATTCTCAAAAAATCGAGTACTGTTTCCAGCGCTCGCGCTAGCGCCAGCGCTAGCGCTAGCGCCGGCGCTAGCGTGGGTGTTGGAATTTTCTGATTTTTAAAATTTCAAAAAATCCTTAAAAATATGTTGGTTCATATTTTCTACTTATTTGTTGTGTTTCTGACTTTTGTTATTTTTGTTTTATTTATATTATGAAAAATCAACCACAAAAGATCAAAATTCAAAAACATACAAAAATATGTTTTTGTTATTTATGTTTTTTCTTCATATTATGAAAAATCTACTACAAAAATTCAAAATTCAAAACTTACAAAAATATGTTTTTGTGATTTTTCTGTTTTTATTTGATTAAAAAAATGATAAAACAAAAAAAACTGTATGATCTTTATTGTCAATATCAAGCATGTATGAATTCTATTATTTAGAAATATTTACAATGTTAAACCTTATTTCTTCAAAATTACTATGAACATTGTTTTGCTTATCATGCTTTGATATATCTATTTAAAGTGCATCAATTGTGTTGAAAAATGTGTAGATACAAGCTTAGCATGCCTCTAAGTATGAGTAAATGTTTTATGATTGATAATGATACTTTTCACTCACTTATTTTGGTAATCAACATGTGTGTCTAAATCTAAAAATGCTTGCTTGTGTATTGTATTTGTACAATGAATTAAAACTTACATAAGTTTATTGCCTACACTACATTTGAATTGCACTTATGAAATTTAGAAAAGTGGTTAAATTAAGAATTTTGGTTTGCAAAACAAGTGTATTCGGAGAATGTTGTCTCACAAATGTGAACAAAAAAATTATATATATAGACAAATATAACTCCACCAAGCACTACTTGAACCTCCTGATAAGTCTTCATGAGCATTGTGAGGTTGAGCAACTTGGAAAGAATTGTAAAGTTACTTGTGCAAACCTTGGTTATTACACCACTTTGTTAAAAATTATGTGCATTAAAAGTGTGTGAAAGTAATTTACTTATGTTTTAGTGTGCACTTTACTCTACATATGTATTGTATTTTGATGATTTAAATCAATTGTTATCATTGCCCAAAATACACTTATGTGCACATCATTATCTTTCATAACACTTCTTCTCATGAGTATTGGATTTTAATGCTTTATTCTATACTACTCTTTATATAAGAAATGCACTAGATAACCTAACATGATCTCTACAATGTTTTGGTATTTCTTGAATTTACAATTAAGTAACATTGTAGTATAATCTCTCTTTGGTATGTTCATTTCATGCTTGGTATCTTTATGAAAAACTTTGAGATTTCAAAAAGGTTAAAACATCTTTCAAATTTGAACTAAAACTCATATTTCTACTTATGCTTTTCATGCTTACAAAAAGATGTTTATTATAATCTTCCGCTTGCTTACAACTCTTATCTTTATATTTGAAATCTCTTATATATGCTATGCTTAAACTCTTAATCATTATTTATATTTCGAAAAGCTCGATCATGCTTTATCATTTCTAAGAAATGCCTCCTTACTACCCTCACCCCACCTTCTTTTGATAATACCAAAAGGGGGAGATTAATTGAAGAAATCTATATAGGAGAAATATAGATAAATAAGGGGAGACTAATTCACCCCGCCTTCTTTTGATAATACCAAAAGGGGGAGATTAATTGAAGAAATCTATATAGGAGAAATATAGATAAATAAGGGGAGACCAATTCATGAAATCTATCATTTAGGGGGAGTAACACATAAATTGCATTTATGTAGGGGGAGCATTAAGATAGGGGGAGTATGCACAATTTCATCATGCTTACCATATACTATAGTTGCACTTTTATCTTGCTTATCTTATCTATAAACACTATTGTTGATTTCTTGCTTAGAGGATTTGTTATTATCAAAAGGGGGAGATTGTTGGACATGTGTGTCACATCCCTTTGTTTGAGAATAACAAATCCCATATTGTATTTGATATTGCGTGTAGTGTGTTTATAGTGTGCAGGAACAATAGGTGCAATACTCCACAGGTATAAGGCAGCTTGGAACAACCTTTTGAAAGGAGCTGCGCTACCGCCAGCGCTACCGCCAGCGCTAACGCTAACGCCAGGCACTAGCTCAACGGTTTGCCTCGTATCAGCGGTTTCCTTAGTGCTACCGCCAGCACTATCGATACTGTCGGCGCTATCTCGAATTCGTGCAGAACGTCACGCCGCCGACGGTTGCGCAACCGCTGGACACGAATGCTACCGCCGGCGCTAGCCACTACCGCATGCGCTAGCTCCAAGGTTTATAAATTGAAGCCAACTTCGATCATTTTTATAATCAATCCCAGAGAGGTTGCTTGTGCCACAAATCCAGTGCTGTTATGCTGCCGAAGATGGATCTCCCACAAAAAGCTTAAGGAGAATTCTGGAGGAGGACTACGTCACGCTACATCCGAAGGACGATCGCTTCTACCTAGCTTATGCTACAGCGATCCTTCATCCTCAACTCCATAGATCTCATATAGGGAGTTTTATTATTGTTTTCATTATTTCCATTCCATACTTTCTTTGTAACCGTTTAGTTAATTCGCCTTGTGTTGGCGACTAGGTCTGGGTAGGACTTAGGGGGAAAATCGCCTTGTGTTGGCGACTAGGTCTAGGTGATTAGATCTAGGGGGTGATCGAGGCCATATCCGGGGAAGGATTGGCTAGAGCGGGTTGAGGCCTTATCCGGGGAAGGATAGGCTAAAGCCAACCGGTTTGTGGGGATACAAGTCGGTATAGAAAAGGAAAAGAAATTTACTTTTGTACCCCTCCGATTTCTAGCGATATTGAAATCAAATTTTGTAAACACCTTTTTATATAAATACAATCATGTCTTTATTTGTGTTTACTTGATTTCTCTCCTTTGGCGTTATCTTTAATATATTGGTTACAAAGTTTTTTCAATTCAAAATACTTTAAATAAATTGTTTATTTCAATCTCTTAATCATAATAAAATTTAGTACTTATTTCTAAAGATGAAAATTATGATATTCTCACAAATTAGCTAAATTGTTATTTTTCCTTTCTCATATTACTTTATACAATTTAGTAATTTCCATAAAATTATAAAAAGATTTTTATTCCCTTATTCACCCCCCCCCTCTAAGGGCGCCGTAAGATCCAACACATCTATCACTAGCGTGCGATATATCTCCACAAAAGCGGCAACGAATATTAAAAGAACCCCACATTGTGTGAAGATAAAAATGATTCAAAATAAAGAGAACTAGTGTGCACAATACTACACCTAACAATATTTACTAAAGCAACCTAATAAAAACAGGAAAACAGAATAGGAAGAGATAAAGCAAAAGAATGCAATACACAAATGAAAGGGCTTTAATCTCAGATTCTCCCTCTCCAGAAAACTCACACGACTGTGTTCCCCGGCAACGGCGCCAAAAACTTGA
Organism: Dactylorhiza incarnata; assembly: GCA_033032865.1. NCBI lineage: Eukaryota > Viridiplantae > Streptophyta > Magnoliopsida > Asparagales > Orchidaceae > Dactylorhiza > Dactylorhiza incarnata. Next base: position 21,664,951 of record JAWHQI010000008.1, on the reverse strand, counting down.
TGCGCAAATCTCACACACCGCTAAAGGCGGTAGCTAAACTGCGGCACGAAACGGCAGTGTACCGATCGTTCAAGTAATATAAAATGGGAATGAATCCCCAAGTATCGATCTCAAAGGAACACTGTAAGGTGGAGTTTACTATTGAGGCAGGACTTGAGATTGAAGTCCTTTAGTCGGATGGGTGCGAAAGTGAGTGATTTGGTTTGTGGAAAATAAAGAAAAATAACTATAACTACTCCTATGCAATGCCGCTATGCAATGCTTCGCTTGGAGGGATGGAGACTAGGCAGGCCTTGAGCGCACTGCGTCGCAAGGGCGGATGGACGAGCAGGCGAGCGGAATCGAACTGTGCAGGCCTTGAGCGCGCTGCTTCGTTAGGCGAATGGATTACACGGGCCGCTATGCCACGCTTCGCTAGGCGGATGGAAGAGTAGGCATACGGATGAGGGTCGCAAGCACCTCATCGACAAGCACGCCACTAGCAATTGCTAGTGCGGCACACGAACGTGACGGTGGGATGGAGGATGGAATGGGGAGCACCTCAAGCAACTCAAACAATAAAGCATTTCACACAGACATGAAATATATAGAAATACAAACTAGTTTAAGTGCCACTTCGTCATAATAATAAAGATCTACAACATATACACATCAATAAGAGAAGAACAAGGCAAGAAATCAACCGAATTCGAAGGCTCGTTGTAGATTCACGGTTGGAATCGCTGGGTTGTCAATCCGCGTCCAAGCTCGGTCCACAACTACGTCCGGGGTAGAGAGAGCTGTCACGACTCTCCAATGAGCCCGTCTTCTTCGTCTCACAATCCGGTAAAGGTTGCAAACTTACCCTTGCTTGATGGCAATGGCGGCTAAATCTTCCTTTGAAGCTATAGGATGAAGGAGGAGGCCGAGATGATCTCCGGGCTCAAGATAGGCGTGAAGAATAGTCCCGGAGCACCTCCTGGTGGTGGAAGATGATGCTGGGGGCGGAAGAGGCGAACAGGGCTCAAAAACGGTGGAGGAAAATGATCGATCTAGAATAGGGAAAGACCTGCGGCTTAAATAGAAATTCTGTCAGAAAATGGTCACGCACGGCCGAACGCACGACCGTGCGCAGACCGTGCGTTATTAAATGATAAAACTTGACTTAGGGAAAACGCTGTGCCACCCGTGCGTTTTGCTTACGTACGATCAACACCGCCCGTGCGTACAAATGCACGGGCAAAATCTGACGCTCTGAAATCAAGAATACACAGGTCGACCGTGCATTTTACTCACGCACGGGCAAACCGCCCGTGCGTAAAAACGCACGAGTAAACTCCGATGTTCCGTTTTCTGCCCAGACACAAACGCACAACCGCAACCGACTGTGCATCAAGGAAATGCACGACCGTGCGATATGCACAGACATTACTTCTGGGGAAAACGGGACTATCCGGCCACTTGCATACAAGATACAATGGCTGGGAATACACGTCCAGCATCAGAAAAACATAGAAGAAGGGAAGGGGAGCACCATGTGCTTACCCCCAACAACAAGGAGCGCAATTGCACACCGGAATGGGCTAAAAAGTGCACCTAGCATGGAATAGTACATATGAATGAAAACGTGCCTAAAATGTGGTGCAAAGACTAGAATACCAGCCCAAATGAGTCCAAAAATGTATATTTAAATGGGACTCATCAGGGGGTGAATAGGTTCTTCAAATTATATTATCACCTTTTAGGTGTTCTTGATTTCTGGTTAGTAGATCTAAAAGTTATAAAGCATAACACAGAAAACACACAGCGATGTATAGAGGTTCCTCAAGACATGGTGTCTTGAGTAGTCCTCTTTCCCTCTGCGCCTACCTAGCAGTGTGCTAGGCTCGGCAAACGCTGCCAAATCTTCAGGCCCTCAAGCCTTACACCTCGGACCTGCAAGTCCAACAGCCTAGGCCTGTAAGCCCCTACTGCCCCCGAGCCCGCAAGCTCGACACTCAGGCCCTCAAGCCCTACAACACGGACCCGCAAGTCCAACAGTCTAGGCCCGCAAGCCCCTACTGCCCCCGAACCAGCAAGCTCGACACTCAGGCCCTCAAGCCTTACAACACGGACCCGCAAGTCTAACAGCCTAGGCCCGCAAGCCCCTACTGATCCCGAGCCCGCAAGCTCGACAGTCAGGCCCTCAAGCCCTACACAGCTGACCCGCAAGTCTAGCCTCTGCCCTAGCCCTCAAGCGTCAAAGGTCTCAAGCCCTCAAGCTTGACAAGATCGGACCCGCAAGTCCACTTCGCTGGCCCTCAAGCCTCACAGCTCTCCATCCCTTAATCTAGACAAATAGGCCCGCAAGCCTTTACAAGAGATTACAGTAGAAATAACTGTTACTTTTGTTGGATGAAAAGTGGCAACTTTAGCCTGATGAAGATTGGCTTCTTTAGGTTGAAGAAGATGCTTCTTGATCTGTAGATTCAGCACTGGATCTTCTTCAGCCTTGACTTCTTTTTCCCGGTGTTGATCGACTACTCTTCAGTCGATGATGATGATTGATTATTTAGAGAGCACTCGATGCTTGCTCTCTACTTTTTCTTCTTATTTTCCGCCGAGAATACTGTTCTATTAAAGTGTAGCGGCGGGATACTTTCTCATTCTTTTTCTCTTTCTTCGAAGATGCTTTTCTAGGGCATCACTGTTCCCTTTTATAGGACAGATGAGCGCATAACGGTAACATGTTATGTCCTTTAATGTCGGATGCCCATTCCATAAGAGCACGCGATGATTGGACAATCAGGCGGCGGCATTAAATGCTGACAGCGCGTCCGCAACATTTGAATCTGTCTCGATGATATTTCCATCGTTACCATGTCATGGACAATATCTCGACGACAGAACTTTGTCGAAGCCTTAAACTTAGATACACTTTCAATTCTTCTATCTTCTGCTTTTGATGCTGGTGTCTCGACGATACGTGACAATCTACAGCTACTGCATATACGACGATATGCTATCTCTGACTGGTTTGTCGTGATCTTCCTTCTTGTAGACTGTCGTAGTACTCAAGTTGTTCTCTCGACGACAAGAGTGATACTATGTTGACATATCATACTTCACCAATTGCTTGACTTCAGCTGTCCTTCTTCAGTCTTCTCGATGACATTCCTTCTTTACGACAATGTTCGACGCCATCAGTCATACTTAGCCTTTTTAGTGACAAGGCTACTTCACGATGATGTTTGTTCTTTCTCGACGACATTTCTTCTTTGTGGTGATGTTCAACGACATCAGTCATACTTAGCCTTTTCAGCGGCAAGGCTTCTTCACGATGATGTTTGTTCTTTCTCGAAGACAAGGCCACTTTGATGAAGTCAACGATACTGCGTCTTCTCTGCGTTCGACGATCTTTCCGAGTCTCAGCGGTCGACGATCTTCTTTCTGAGTTCGACGATCTTCCTTCTGAGTTCGACGCTCTTGCATCTGCGTTCGACGAATCTTGTTCTTCTTGACGATATATACGGTACTTATAGAAATAGTTAAAGAACTTGAAATTTATCGATCTCTGCAAGCATGAGCTAGATAGAGCATTAAATACAGCTTGCACTTATCATTGAACTGAGCACTTCTTCAAATCAGGAACATTGCTGGGCAGACCAACTGGCCTCAGCTAAAGGAAAAGAAGCAGCTGCTGATTTTCCAGAATGCTCTTCTTATAAGAAAAGAAAACTCTAAATGAATGTAAAGATATATAGTGAATATGTGAATGCAAATTAAACTATGACTCATTACTCTATCTGAACTGCTTATGAATGGAATGTTGAAGTCATCACCTCATGTCATTAGCTAACACTACTAGAAATTTGACTTTTAATGACGAAAAATTCCATCACTAAATATTGAATTTTGGTCACTAAAGATATTTAGTGACCAAATTTTGTCTGTCACAATGTGGTCACGGTAGCCCCGCCACCAAATGTATTTACTGATCAAAAAAATTTTCGTCACTAAAGGTTCATATTCAATGACCAAATAAAATTTGGTCGCTAAAAGATTTTTTGGTGAGCAAATTAATTTGGTCACTAAACATTCATTTAGTGACAAAACATGTACAGTCACTAAATGTCGTTTGTGACCAAACCACATTCGTCACTAAATATTCATATTTAGTGATCAAATTAATGTGGTCACCAAAAAGATTTTTTCGTGACTAAATTAATTCAGTCACCAAATCTAGTTTCAGTGACCAAATTAATTCGGTCACTAAAAAACATAACTTTTAGTGACCAAACTAATTCAGCCACTAATAAATGTATTTTAAGTGACAAAAAATTTGGTCACTAAAGGGACAACACAATAGTAATAATTTTTGTCACTAAATTTTATTCAATTTCTCACAAAATATTATAAATTATTTCATTTGCTATTCACTATAATTCACTTTTAGACATCCAAACACAATAATAAATAAGATACTCAATTGCAACAACAAAAATGTTCAACAAAAATTATTTTATTAATATAGAAAAAGAGGGTGGGAGATAGCCCAAACCCCTTAATACAAAGTAATAATGTTTACATCTCTCATTAAACTGAAATACATGATAAAATCTGCAAGCATGCATTCTAGTTTGGGGTCCTTATTTTTTCATCATCAAGTGTATACTTCAGAACAGCTTTACCCTTTCCTTTAGAAGAGTAGAGTTTCCATTTCCCTTTGATGATTCATTTTCCGATGTACTCCATATATTTGCAGACGAAGTAGATCTAGTTGTAGGCCGAGGACCAAGAGCGGATGTGCCTAATGATGAAGTATTGCCCCCAATACCTGGGGCGCTACCATCTAGAGTTCATGCGAACAAGATGAACAAGACCCTGAAATAGGTGGATAAAAATATCAAAAGTAAAGTAGTGAGATAGAGAAGAATTTGCCATTATAACATGAATTGGAAATATATTTTCATGACATCAACAAATATTTGCACAATCAGTTAGCACACGCAAAGAGACTTGTGTCCTAAGTTATTTTACCTTCTGAGTGATTAATTGGGCTAGTGTCAACATGATAGCAGGTATAAATGCAACTAACAAAATAGTATATACAAAATAAAAGTCGCAGTAACTTTATAAATATTTCTGGAAATAAACTATATATCGTATTTCAATTTATATCCAAAAAAAGAGCTAATGAAAAAAACAGAAAATAAAAATCGGATTTTTCGTTTACAAAACAATAATAAGGTTAACTGCTAAAAATAAATCCCTCTTATCAAAAAATTTCACTAAACTAACCCTTTTATTAGAACTTAGAAGGCCATCATAAGAACTCCCTAGTGAGGAAAGCTTAAACGTCATTCAGTAAAATTAAACCACAAATGCTTTGTATATCTAAGACACTAAGCTCATGGGGACAGTATCGTTGTCAAACTTGAGAACAAGCACTTTAAGAAAAAGTTTTCTAACTTCCAACAAAAATTCTAGGTTCTAAAAATTTCCAGAGTGATCACCCAACCCAACTTGAGAACAAGCAGTTTAAGAAAAAGTTTTCTAACTTCCAACAAAAATTCTAGGTTCTAAAAATTTCCAGAGTGATCACCCAACCCAGAATCAACTAATTGGAATTAACTAATTTCTTATTGTAGAAAATAGCAAAAGCTTGTTTGTATTTCTTATTATTTAATACAAAAGAGGAATACACATATATATAGGAGAGAGGAGGAGAGAAAAATTCCTATACAAGATGTGGGACTAAAGAGAGAGGAAGAATACACGGGCCCAAATATGGGCCCTCTATATGGGCTATTTCAACACTCCCCCGCAAGCTGGAGCGTACAAATCGTATGCACCAAGCTTGGATAAGCATTGATAGAAGAGGGTACTAGACAGTGCCTTTGTGAGGACATCCGCAACTTGTTCAGTACCAGGGACATGTTTTAGCTCGATCTTCTTCATTTGTACTTTCTCCCGGATAAAGTGGCAATCGACCTCGATATGCTTGGTTCTTTCGTGGAAGACCGGGTTCTTGGCAATATGTATAGCAGCCTGACTGTCGCAGAGTAGAAGAGCAGGAGCAGGAAGTTTTACCCCAAGATCCGTGAGAAGACTTTCAAGCCAGGTAAGTTCAGAGACCACAGATGCCATTGCCCTGTATTCTGCTTCTGCTGAGGAGCGCGCAACCACTGCTTGTTTCTTGCTACGCCAGGTGATCAAATGTCCTCCAAAGTACGTACAGAAGCCACTGGTTGACCGACGATCATCCAGAGATCCGGCATAGTCAGCATCAGAGTATGCCACCAGTGTTGGAGTTGAGGATGAGGTCTTGTATACCAAGCCTTGACCAGGAGCAGCTTTCAGATATCGGAGAATCCGTTCCACAGCCTGAAGATGAGAAGAACGAGGGGCGTGCATGTAACGGCTGATAATACCGACAGCGAATGAGATATCTGGTCTAGTAACAGTCAGGTAGATCAATTTTCCTACCAGACGGCGATAGTACTCCGGGTTCTGGAGCAAGAGATCAGAGTCAGAGGATTGAGCACAAATCTTATGATTTGCGTCCATTGGAGTATTGATGGGTTTGCAGCCGGAGTAGCCTGCATCATGAAGAAGATCGAGGCAATATTTTCTCTGAGATAGAACAAGGCCATCTGGTCGCCTGGCTACCTCCAGGCCCAGGAAGTAATGAAGATTCCCCAGATCTTTTGTTTGGAACACGGAGCTGAGTTGTTGCTTGATTGCCTGAATTCCTTTTGAGTCATTGCCTGTGATAATGATATCATCAACATAGACTAGAAGGAGAACAGTGCCTGTTGCCTGGTGGCGAGTAAACAGAGAGAAGTCAGCCAAGCTCCGAGTAAATCCTGCTTCACGAAGGACCTTGCTGAGCTTGTCGAACCATGCTCGAGGAGATTGTTTGAGACCATAGAGAGACCGCAAAAGATGACAGACTTTCGGGGTCCGAGACTCCCCCGTGGTCTCAAACCTGGGCGGCTGCTGCATGTACACTGTTTCAGTAAGATCGCCGTTTAAGAAGGCGTTCTTAATATCCAGTTGATGTAAGGGCCATTGGCGGTGCACAGCGACGGAGAGAAGAACTCGAACGGTGTTCAGCTTGGCGACTGGAGAGAAGGTTTCATCGTAGTCTAAACCTTGTTGCTGGGTGTAGCCGCGAGCCACCAGTCGAGCTTTTAACCGGTCAATGGTCCCATTCGCAGCATGCTTGATGACAAAGACCCATTTGCAACCAACAGTCTTCTGACCAGGGGGAAGATCCACCAGTTGCCAGGTCTGGTTTGCCCACAACGCAGCCATTTCTTCTTCCATGGCGGCACGCCAGCCAGGATGTTGAAGAGCCTCCTGCACAGAGTTAGGGACTGCAACCGACGATAACGAAGTGGCCAGAGTATGAAGGTGGGGTGAGAGGCGATGTAAGGACATATAATTCGCCAAAGGATGGGCAGTCGATTTTGTTACCTGATCAGCAGAACACGGAGCACCGGAGGTCGAGTCGGACTGCGGAGTCGGATCGGAACGAGGATGTTGACGAGTGTAGACTCGGATAATCGGTGGTTTAGAGATAATGGAGGTGGGAGGGGGAGCAATATCAGAAACCGGAGACGGAGGAACGGGAACGGAAGTGTCGTTGACCGGGATGACAGGTCGCGGAGCGGGTGGTGGTGCAAGGGGGGGTCCAGGGTCAGAAAAGAACGGTTGATCCTCCCAGAAGGTAACATCGGCAGAGACCGTTATTTTACGGGTCGTAGGGAGGTAGCAGACGTAACCTTTCTGAGTTCGAGAGTAGCCGACGAAGATGGACTTGGTAGCACGAGGATCCAGCTTATCCGTGGAGGGTCCCAAGATGTGGACATAGCAGGTGCACCCAAAGGTGGGGGGTGTGAGAGAGAAGGCTGGAGTAGAAGGGAAAAGAAGGCTGAACGGAGTATTATTCTGGAGAACGGAGGAAGGGAGACGGTTGATAAGGAAGCAGGCAGTGGAGACCGCGAAGTTCCAATATGTTTTGTGAACGTTCATGTGAAGCATAAGTGAGCGGGCAACCTCGAGAAGTTGACGGTTCTTTCGCTCGGCCACACCGTTTTGTTGAGGGGTGTAAGCGCAGGATGTTTGGTGGATGATTCCGAAGTCAGAGCATAGAGTGGCGATATCGTGACTTGTGTATTCGCGAGCATTATCGGAGCGTAAGGTTTTGATGGTAGTGGAGAATTGTGTACGGGTCTCGAGGACAAACGCTCTAAAGACACGAGGAAGCTCAGAGCGATCATGAAGCAGGTATAGCCACGTTAACCGAGAGTAATCATCAACAAAAGTAAGAAAATATCGATATCCAGAGATACTAGTAGTTTTATAGGGCCCCCAAATATCGGAGTGTACTAAATCAAAAGGAGCCGGGCTCCGAGTACAATGTGCGGGAAAGGAAGAACGCGGCTGTTTGCCGAAAATACATGTTTCACATTTAAACGAAGAAAGAGGTACATCAGGGAGAGCCTTCTGGAGGACGGGTAGAGGAGGATGCCCGAGACGTCGGTGCCAGTCTATGGAGGAGACAGAGGAGAGGATGGTGGGAGAATCGTCAAGGAAGTAAAGTCCGTTCCGCAATCGTCCTTTACCAATGGTAGTCCGCGTCCGTCGATCCTGTATCAAAAAAGACGAGGGGTTAAATATTACAGAACAATCCAAGTCATTAGTAAGACGACCAATGGAAAGTAAATTGAAGGAGGAGCCCGGAACGTGAAGAACCGAGCGAAGAGAAAGAGAGGAGGTGAGCGAGATGTCCGCAGAACCGGAAACCGGAACGGTATCTCCATTGGCCACAGTGATACATTTTGGATGAGGAGTATCCAAATATTGAATTGGTTGCCGTGAGGTAATATGATGAGTAGCACCGGAGTCCATTATCCAACCTGGGCTAGTGGAGAGACCGACGATACCTGGGCTGGAGACGGAGGCGACCGAGGCAGGTGGAGTCATCATCCCTTGGAGTTGCTGGAATTGCATGCGTAGAGCCTCAAGATCGGCACGAGAGGCCGAGGAGCTATCTTCAACAACAGCAGCAGTCGGTCGTGGAGGAGGAGGAGGGTTACCAGTCTTCCGAAAGCAGGTGGACTCGTAATGGCCATCACGACCACAGAACGAGCACTTCGGCCGCCCTCGTCCACCACGACCCCTTCCACGGTAGGCCGACCGACCTCCTCGGCTAGACGAAGGAGGAAATGAAGGAGCAGGAATAGTTTGGAGAAGAGCCGGTGAGGGAGGAGCAAGAGCCTCCGGAGGTTGGGATACTTTGAGTAGCATGGAACAGACAGCCGATAAGGAGGGAGTGGGAGTCGAGGCCAAGACTTGTGCCCTAATACTCAGAAGATGTGGAGGAACACGGGCCATTAGCATAGCAATGCAGACGGCCTCCCTTTGCGCGCGTTGAGTGGCATGATCAGCGGTGGGCGGCTGATGTTGAAGCCATGCCTCAGAGAGAGACTTAACCCGAGCGACAACGGAGGTAATGTTTGGTCCACTGGTGTCCAGGGCCTGAAGGTCAGAGATAATGTCGAAGAGACTTTGAAGGCTATCCTTGCCGGAATATAAGGAGTGGAGCTCGTCCCACATCCCTTTGGCCGTGGGTAGGTACATGACCATCTCATATGGTTCACCCTCCAAAGAGTTAAGGATCCAGGTCTGGACCCGACCATCATTCTTGAGCCACTCAGGGGTAGTCGGAGCCGGGGGATCATCGGTCAGATGAGCTAGAAGACCCTTGGCCTGGAGGACCCGGCGGATTGAATGACCCCAAGGAATGAAGTTTTTCTTTCCGGAGAGGGAGAGAGTAGTAATCCGCAGCTCATCACGGAGTTCCCCAGAAGAGTGCTGAACACTAGGAGAATGTTGGGGGGCGGTCGCAGGAGGCAAGGTAGAGGAGTTCTCAGACGAGCCCATTATAGCAGAGAAGGCCGCTGCGGTTTGAGAAGGCTAGAGACCGCTGTATGGAGGGAGCCGAGCAGCTAGAAGCAGGCTGCGGTTTGAAGAGACCGCAGCGGTTTTGAGATAAGTTCGCTTGAAGGAGAGGGGGCAGATCTCGCTTGGCGGTCTGTGGTTAAGAGAGCATTGTGACCGATCGACTTGAGATCGCACGATCTGCTGGAAGGCGCACGAGAGGCGAGCTCGCACGGCCAGCTGGAGAAGATCGACGGCGACACGATGCTTGGCAGTTGGCGGACTGCAGGGAGATCGCGGCGAGCTTGCGAGGTCGCACGTCTGCAGGATCGCGAGCGAGCCTGCTGGAGAAGACCGACGGCGAGATCGCGGCGGTGAAACGAGCTTGCGAGATCGCGAGGGAAAGCGAAGAGACCGCGGCGAGCGCGAGAGATCGCGAGGTGTGGACCCCACACTTCTTCGGGACGGGCTATAAAGGAGGGGACGCGGGAGAGATTCTGTGGAGTTCACGGAGCAGGAAGATAGAGGCAGCGGTTACAAAAAACGGAGGTCGCAGAGCCGAGCGGTCAGAAGAAGGAGAAGAGCGCAGCGATCACAGAGATCGCGCGAGACCGCAGATGCGCGAGTAAAGCGCAGCGATCAGAGAGAGATCGCGCGAGAAGAGTGAGTAGAGTGAGTAGAGATAACGGCAGATCGCAACGACCAGAGAGATCGCGCGAGAGGCAGGCGGTCAGAAAGAGGAAGACCGCAAGTATCAGGAACCTGGCTCTGATACCATGTAGAAAACAGCAAAAGCTTGTTTGTATTTCTTATTATTTAATACAAAAGAGGAATACACATATATATAGGAGAGAGGAGGAGAGAAAAATTCCTATACAAGATGTGGGACTAAAGAGAGAGGAAGAATACACGGGCCCAAATATGGGCCCTCTATATGGGCTATTTCAACACTTATGAATAAACTTAAACTGAGATTCTTCACATTCAGAGAATCTATTAGGTGGATTCTAATATTATATATATAGGATTTATCTATTCAATAAAATATTTGCACTTTTGTCTCTTTTTCCGTCAACAAAGCTTTATTATTTTTTATGTCACTTTTTTATGTGAGGTGTCAGCACTCTAATATTATATATAAATATATTTATAATTATATATTGTCAATTTTGTATGTAAGATGTCGACACTCTAATCTTATATTTTTTTAAAATATATGGTGTCAACTGTCAATTGCCTCGTAGCCCAGAAGACTTTATTTGGGGCGGAGGTGGCCGGCAAGAACTTGCGGGTGCAAACGCCGCAATCGAACCGGACGGAGGAGGCGGGGGATCGAAACAGAGCTTTTGCTCCATTTCTCATGGCGCGGCGGGTGCAAACGCGGCAAATGCCGCCACCCGCCATTTGGTTACGCGTCTTGCGGCGTCATTTGCCACAAACGCCGCTCGCCACCGCCGCGCCAAATGAACCCTAAACTTGAATAGAAGCAAACACTTTTTGACATTTTGCAATCGACATACTCATCGTCCTCAAAATAAACAGATTGTGTATAATTTTATGCACCAAAGAACTTGCTTAACAAAACATGATGCCTGGCTCAAGAGAGATGAGTGGGAAAAATGATACTAAAAAGAATAAAGATATTGGTTTCAGTTCAATCATGAAAACCATCATATTAAAAATAAACTAGAAGCATAGAACTGAATGATGTTTTCTGAATTTCCTCAAAGAAAAGCCATTCCATACGTACCTTTTCATAGGCCTGGATTTAAGCTGTGATTCCTTCTCCAGACCAATTTTGTCATTTAATCCCAACTTCAAATCAGGCATGCCCGAGAGGAAACATTTCATGAGAATCTTGCCGGTCACATCACAACGTAGTACACTACCTAACCAATAAAGAGAGAGAGAGCAACGAAACATTGTGTATAGCATATAATTTTTCGACGACCATATATTTTTTAACGAGTATTATTTCTTAACAAGCAAAACAATGTGGTATATACCTTTGGAAGACATAAGGAGGTTGACACTTTCCACAATATCCAAAAAAACCTGAAAAAGAACTAGGATAAGTATATCATTCATACAGTGTAAAGAAAAAAAGTTGAAGATTTTTTTAAGGTGTAGAAGATGATAAAGGAAAAAACACACCTTGTTCTTCTTGTATGCAAGACCCTCACGCCTCCAACATTAAATAAGACTACATTTATCTTCTTTACAATGTCAAGTCTCCAACAATGTTATAGATATACAACTAATGGAGAACAAAACAAATAAATGATCAAATCTTGTTGACAGAATCTTTATTTCTCAATTGGATACTTAAATTTAATGTATGATTTTGAAATAAGAGTTGAGGATATTATATTGCATATGGATCAAAATGTTGGATAACAAAAGACATTCATATTTAAGTTAGTGTGACATAAATCAGAATGCTAAAATAATAATATATATAAATTTTAATATCAAGATGTTTGCTCAATATCTACTTCGGATTCTTATTTTAGTATTATAAATAGTTAATAAACACCATAAAGCATACTGAACAAAAAAGACTTCATGGATCATCTAAATTTGAGCAACCAAAGAAATAATCATGATTCAAGAACAATCATGTTCTTTGACTTCTAAACAACACAATAAATTTAAAAATATTGAAAGTCTTACTCCTAACAAATTCTAATTAAGTACATAACAAATGCCACGATACATCAAAGAAGATACTAGATATTTGCACCAGCAGTGATCAGATTGTTAGCGGAAATACACACATAGCTATATGATTTAAACAAAATAGATAAACTTTTGATTTTAAACATACCATTTTTGCACAAAAAGTAATCACATAATTGTAATCACCTCAAATAAACAAAAAAAAGTGCAAATTATCGAGATAAACAAAACAACTTATTCCAAGTTCCAACCCACAATTTTGATATTGTCTCGCAACAAATCTTCTAACTTATGATGTGCATCTGGTAATAAAATAAAATTATGAACTATGAAAAAGAGTATAGATGGTGCTTTACATTAATGAATATACATACAAATTAATTAGGATTATCTGGATCGATGCAATATCTAGCCAAAAAGACATCAAAACTTCATAAATCTATATGTTGTTGTCATATCTTATGATTTGTGAACCGAGAAAGGGGATGATGTGAGTGAATAGCGGCGGAACAATCACATTCGTCAATTTAACTCACACGGAGTCGACCCTTGTGTTAAAATATTGAAATAGGATACTATTTCATTGTAGATAATTTAGAGAAGAAAATTATATCCCTAGAATACATTCCAACAAAACAACGAAGAGTGGATATCTGCACATCCTCTTGATCAGGTAAGAGTATCTTTCTTCATAAATAAACTAGGTATGTTAGGCTATCCATGATAAAGAAAATGTGAATGATGTTTATGCCATTTAGCTTTAGGTATATCTTAGATCAATCTCTTATTTGATTGCCAACTATTTACTGTTAAAAAGGTAGGGAAGCCAATTGATTGAAGAATAACTAGATTTATGAGTGGGTAAATATGAGAAGAGAAAAGTTAGGAAGACTGAGGCAAATTTAAAATAAAAAATTTACTACTGCAAAAAATCAAATCGTGAGAAAATTAGAAAGAGGGAGTGAGAGCGGGGAGAGAGATAGGAGGATACCAGTGATGCCCTAGGTCGATTCCTTCAAAGTTTCAGAGGCGAGGCATGAGGTGAAAGGGAAAGCACATACCTTCCTTCCGACTACTAGGTTGATAAAGAACAGTAGCGCGGCACGCTTCGCCTTTCGACGCTCCGTTAACAGCTTCAATTCAAACTTCAAAGCCTTGAAACTCCAGCATCAAAGCCGTAGCTAACGCCTTGAGTTTTGAAGCTTCCAATTTCAGTACTAGCGCCCAAAATCGCACTGTCAAAGCCTACGTTTGCGGATCCCTTTCTTGCTTCCGAGAGACGAAAGGATTGGATTTCGACAATCTAATGCTCTGAGGAAAGGCGGAGGAGGCGGTGCTTCGTTCTTTCAGAAACTTTGAGGGGGCGAGGGATCGAAATCGAAAGGAAGAAGTATATAAGGAAAGGGGGGAGACGGAGCCGAGTGGAGATCGTGGGGGCGAGGCCGCGCGCGCATGGGTTTGTGGGCATCGAATTAATGTAAAAATTATAAAATAAAAGTAAAATTAATGTAAAAATTATAAAATAAAAGTAAAATTAATGTAAAAATTATAAAATAAAAGTAAAATTATGATTATAAATTTTTTATGTAAGATTAAGGACTTTTGACACTTTGCACCCTCCAAATGGGAGGGTTTGACACTTTGCACCCTCCAAAGGGAGGGTTTGACACTTTGCACCCTAAATATTAAGTTTTGGCACATCGCACCCTTCAAACCTATTTTCTATTCTCTTTAAATCAATATATGTAGGGTATTTTGGTCAGTGAAAATATGAATTGGGTTTTACCAAGAGAATTCTCTCCTTTTACCATCTCCGCCTTTTACTGTGTCCTCATTTACTTCAACTTGTCGCTCCGCAGGCAAATAGGCGATCTCCTCCCTGCTCAACGGTGGTGGCCTTTGCCGGTAGCGTACAAGCTCGCCGGTTTTCTCTGATTGCATAATTTAGAGGACTCTTTTGAATTTTTGTTCTTTGCTAGTGGTGATATTGATGTACTTGGTGGAATCCCGACCCAAATTGGGATGTACTTGGTGATATTGATGTTGTAGGTGTCAATATATAAGTTATTTGTAGTCAAGAATTGTAATTTTTATGTTTTGGAACAAAAACTAAGAACTGCTGCAGGAGCCTGCAAGCTCCGCATACTATTTTGTTTCAAATCATGTGGCCTGCTAATTTTTTGTACCATATTAAATATGAATTGTGAACCTTTCTCTTTTTCCATTCACGATTTGTCCAAGTTTTCTATTAAGGGTCTTTGAATTATAGACAGTAATTGTTCTTTATCATTTCCTCCATCAAGTAATTCCACTGTGTATAATATTGAAGCTTGACATTACTTTATTAAAAGTTGTATGTTTCTGTGAGAATGATCTTAACGCCCTCATTATTGGTCAGGGCACGAGGAATCTGCATGCCCGCGAGGGGCATCAACCTTGTTAATTCTGTGAGGGGGCTGGTCCGAAGATTTTATGGTCATCTAGTAAATATTGCTCATTTTTACCAAATTCTCATTACTTTGTGGTGGTCCTATTTCACTTTATTGTCAATAATTTCTTCTCCAAACGATTTTAACTCTAACGTATGTAAAACTACAAACTATTACCTATTTCTTCTGCAATTAATAAGCATAAATCAGTTTATTTAAAAATAATATTGATTCTCGATGGCCTACTAATGAGAAAAAATAAGAAGAAAAATCAAAAGGAGTTCTCATGCTAGATACAGAATGTCATCATCCTAAAGAATTCAAGTTGGTCTGTTAATAATAAAAACTACTAGGTGGTGTAACGAATGATTATAAATGGTCTGATTATAAGAAATAAATGTCTATTGAAATAGTATGACTGAAATACCATGTCTATTTCAGAGTAAAAATCAAGAAATAATAAGAAAAATAAGCTTGGGTGCAAAGTGCCATATTAATGGGTTTGTGGGTGCAATGCGCCAAAATTATATCTTTATGATGCAAAGTGTCAAACCCCCTTATTTAGAGGGTGCAAAGTGCCAAAAGTCCTAAGATTAATGATAACTAACTAATTTACACAGTGATAAAATAATTTTGAGATCTAAATATTTAATATTTGCGATCAGATTTTAATTTGTCACAAAATAAATAATTTTAGTAACCAAAATAAGTTTTTCACAACAAATGACCTTAAATTTTGATTTAATAACTAGAAATTCATTTTAGTCATTAATTAAGTCAATAACCTATTTTAATTACCAACAATTAATTTTATCACAAATTAAGTTAATTACATGCATGTTAAGAAATATTTTTATTTAGAAGTGAAAATTTAATTTGTTGGTGATTAATGACTAATATATATTTGTCACTAAATAATTTAAAATACTTTAATTTTTGACCAAAAAAATTTGGTCACTAGATAAATTTAGTGACAAATATATTTTTGGTCACTAATGAACAATATTGCGTGACGAAAAATTTTTTGGTCACTACATAATAACATTTCGTGACGAATAAAATAATTTTGTCACTAAAAAAAAGTTTTTGTGACTACATATTTTTTTAGTCACCAATAAAATGGAAATTAATATATAGTGACCAACTTCAAATTCCATCACAAAAAACACTTTTAGTGACAAAAAAATTTTTGTCACGAATTTTTCGTCACCAAAAGTCAATTTTCTTGTAGTGTAATCTGAGCTTTAGCTAAAAGTTTACTCTACTGTTATTGATTAAGTTAATCTGTGATGCACTATCATGTGTATTTAATCATATTATGGGACTATTGAACTCTGGTTGTAACATACTTGCCATGAATATCTTGTGTTATAATTTTATCCTAAATATTATAACAATGATTATACGAGTATGATATAATGATTATCATGTTATGAAGTTACATGACAAATATTGATATGGTATGTACTTTAGCATTTGAGGGTGTTCTGCTTTCTTCAAATAGGGGGAGATTGTTGGGAAAATGACCCTCAATGTTCCCTTGATTTGAAGAAGCTTCACACTCAATGTTAAGTGCAAGTTGTATTTGATAAACCCCATTCTGTTTCATGACCATGCAGGGTTAGGTCATACCATATTGTGATGTATGTTCAGTAGGTTTACTGTCAAAACCGCTAAGACAAGCTCTCAGTCTCAGCTGAACCGCTGAGACAAGGGCAGGAGCCGCTGAGACAAGGGCAGGAGCCGCTGAGAAGGTGCCTAGGCCTGTTGAGCTACAGATAGAAGAAAACCGCTGAGACAACTGTTTGTCTCAGCGAATCCGCTGGGACGGGACAGAAGTAGCCGCTGAGACAGCAGGCCATCTCAGCCCAACCGCTGAGACAGATTCAAAATGATCTGGCGGGTTCTGCTTTTGGCACAAGCTGCAGAAAGGCCTCTTAGGGTCCATCAATCACTCACATACTTGTCAGAAGGACAGCTAAGAGCCGTTGAAGATCATTGGAGTGTAAAAAGAATAAGTTAGGGCTTTGCAAAAACTCTTCCTACTTTTTACTCTCCAACACATAAAAGAAGAACAAGATTACTGTTCCATTGTCGGCAGCCAAGAAGCTTTCACTTTCTAATTACCTGAGGCTGCAGGAGAGAAGAGATTGCTCATGTTGTTCAACTCAAGAAAGAGCAAGCTGATCCAGTCCATCATCTGAAGGAAAGGATCGAGAAGAATCAGGTTGGGGCATTCATACTCCTCCCTGGTTCAATACTGCAACAGTAGTTGTTCAGAAGCAGAAGACTACCTCTTTTATCTTTTGATTGTAATCTCATCTTATCACTTCTATAGGAACTTAATTATTCTGAGTTTGTAGGGCATCTTTGCCTAAGGGCGTAGGGTTGTTTGGCCTGAGCTGTAGAGCTGAGAGGTCAGCTTGAGTGTAGGTTCATTGTGTGATCTGAGGTAGGGTGTTGAGCCTGAGGTAGGGCTGTTGTGCCTGAGGTAGGGTTTTGGAAAATGTGAGAGATCCTGAGGGATCTGTGTTGTAGGCTCTTGGAGATGAGTTTGGAGAAGTTGCCTTATCTAACTCATTGTTATAAAGGTGAAGGGGGAAAGAGAACTACTCAAGACACCCTATCTTGAGGAACCTCTATAAATCTTTGTGTGTTTTCTGTGCTTGATATTTTACTAACCTAAAATCAGAAAACAGTTAGCCTAAAATAAAAGAAACCTATTCACCCCCCCCCCCCCCCCCCCCCCCCATGGATCTGTCAATGGGAGAATCTCAGGGAATGATATCAACATTATAGAGGAAATGTTATGTCAAACCTTTGATCTACCAACTGGTAGTGATCCTGATGAACTTTCAGTAGAAGAGACCAGCAGGGCATTACAGATTATGAAATTCAGCAAAGAGAAGACAAAAAATTTGAAGAAGAATGATGTATCTGAAGAGTACAAGTTTTTGGCAGATATTGTGGGGGATGGTGTTGTTATGCAAAATCTCAGCACATGATGTAATGTAAGACCCCCCCTCCCAAATCGACGGTCCGACCGGGGGATCTTATCGCACACCACCCTTTAGTACGACGCTGAAGCGACTCCGAAGGGTGAAGGCACAAGCTTCTCCAACCCTTTTCCTTGAACACTCCGAGGTCACGCCTAGGGGTGGTGTTAAGCGAAAGTCACTACACACCAACAGAGTAAGGAAGCAGTATTTTAGCGGAAGACATTATTAAGGGGTGCGCTTTGTTACCCTTAGCGGAAGACATTATTAGAGAGTGCGCTTTGTTACCCTTAGCGGAAGACATTATTAAAGAGTGCGCTTTGTTACCCTTAGCGGAAGACATTATTAAAGAGTGCGCTTTGTTACCCTTAGCGGAAGACATTATTAAAGAGTGCGCTTTGTTACCCTTAGCGGAAGACATTATCCATAGCGGAAGATTAAATATCACAGAAACCATAATTTCAAAACCTGTATGAGTAATATTGATTTCGCCGCCGCAATGAATCCTATCCATCAAGGCTTCATTGCATCATATATGTATACCCTGAGATAGGGCACAACAGAAAGGAGATGCGGCTTAATAACGTATACCTGAAGTAGCCTGCTCTGTGGCCTCCTCCACCCATGAGTGTTGTCTCTCATCTGCACCTGTCACTTGTGCCAAAGACAAGTCATTAGAACCACGAAGAGAATCCAACCCTTACTAACAAAATAAAACTTTTATAAGGGAGGGGATATCTGGAATTCTTATTGGGCCGAGGCAGTCCTCCCGCGACCACCGCCTACGTACTCCGTATCATCCTGCATACGGCCTCAGACCCACGTAGTTCTATTAGTTTCGCACGGGTTGCCCTCCCAGACCGTCCGTCGTGCGGGTTGCCTTAGAGTAAAACTCATAGGCCATCCGATTTTATCCCTTGGCACATTTTATATTCCCGGAGGAATAATTCTCGAAGGCAACATTTCATTCCCGTAGGAATGATTTCCCGAAGGCAACATTGCATTCCCGTAGGAATTATTTCTCGAAGGCAACATTTTATTCCCGTAGGAATTATTTTCTCGAAGGCAACATTTCATTCCCGCAGGAATTATTTTCTCGAAGGCAACATTTCATTTTCATACGATGAGAGAAGAGTAACTCCTTTTTTTTTCTAAACTTAACAATAATTCCATCCCGAGAGTTTATAGAGGGAGAGGAGAAGAACCCTTCATAAGTTAATAAGATTTCCATCCGAAATGGTACAATCATCTCGATCCGACTTTTGTCGATCTTTGGATTGCTTGGCGGTCAAACCCAAGCCATCCTCATATGTAACATAGGCTCCCGTCTATCATTTGGGGGCTTGGAAATCATACCCAAGCCATCCACATACAGGAGGCATTAAATCCCGCATAGCCGGCCAATACTTTTCCGAGACCATTATAATAAAGTTCCACATTCAAGGAGAGGTAAGGAGAGTAAGAATATGCTAAATTAGCAGCATAATTGAAAGCTCCCAGGCCTGAGCATGCCAAGTATCCATTATTAGAGTGCTTTATCAAGAAGAAGGGAAATGGAAGGACAAAATTCCCAATCACGGCTCTACTTCCACCACACAACAACCCATCAAGTTTCAGGAGGTCGACGACCCTCCGCAAAGGAATTCATAATCCAATTCTTGACATGGTAAACCAAGCTAAAGCATTCCTCCTCCAACTCATTAAGGATCCACATCCTATCCAGCAATCTCCTAACGATCTAGGCAATATATAGGAGAGGATAATGTTTCAAGGTGCTATTACCGACACCCCTTCCATCAATCGATTCAGCCTTATACGAGATTAATTCCACCATCTCGGATAACACCAGTTCCAATATTCATGATATAAGCGGTAATGATTGTCACGTGTATACTGAAAATAATAACGAGTACTAATCCTACACCAACTGCAGTAGGAGACGAGAGAACCATGAGCAACCATATTTAAAACACAACTGTTGCGAGTCGGTAACCAAAAATCATCGGCTCAGCTTAGCGAGCGTCATAGCCTCTTACCATATGCCACAAGGTTCAAAACTCGGAAAATTGCGAGTAGCCATATTTTTATATATATTTTTGTTGAAGTGAAAACTCCTAGCAGGGCACATGTTTTCCAAAGGAGCCCTGCATTCTCTCATAAAGACATTCTTAGCAAGTTTCGATTTCTTAGGACAACTCCAAGGTCTTCCATAGACTCTTTTTATTGAATATTACATGAAGCAGAGGAGAGTCATCAGGAGAAAGAAGATGAGAATGAAAAGGGCAGAGGAGAAATTCTCCTCTTCCAACTTCCAACAAAATAAGCAACTTGCTTCCGGTACCCAACCATCTCTATATCATCGTAGATATAGAGAATTGATGCTTAAACTAAATAAAGCATAATAGTTCCAAAGAGCCCAAATGAATCAATGCTTACCTTGCAGAGGGATAACCGGAAGAGGAAAAGTTAATGAGATCTTTTCATTAATCCATGGCATAAAGGATGTTATGATATCGAGAGCTCGGATAGGGTCGTTAAATATCCTAACTAAATTAGGGAATTGAAACTCAAGTTTGATCAACATAAAAGCAACTCTGGATAAAAAGAGCTTAAGATCAAACTCTTATTTTAGGAGAAACAAGGTAGACTTAACTCTGTGCTGGCAAAGCAAGCCCCCCCTCCTCTTCTCACCATAATTAAAACCAAATTATATCAGCTCCATGAGTTTAGCTAAGGGAGTTAAGCATAGTACTTTGGAAATAATTTGGGGATAAGCAATTTTGGTAACCACGAGCTTAAACCATCAGTTAGCTTGTCCTAGGTGAGAATTAGTAAAGATAATTATGGGAGAATTTAGTTGGTCGGCTTTAGAAGAGAAAGGCATGTATCACACCCTTTGTCTAGATTCAAACCATGCTAAGAAAATATGAAAGTTGGGACAGAGCTTACCAAAACTGAGAAGCACAAGAAGCTCGATGCACGGGTTTCCCGGTCCTGATCATCCTCTGTGCATAGAGCAATTTTCGGCTTCACCACTTGGCAAGGAATTAATCTGAGACCTCTCGACTTACTCCATGAAGCATTGTCGAAGGAGGAAAAGATGAAGCTCTAAAGGCCTTGATTTATGAGAGTCTTGTTCTAAGCAATTATAATAAAATCCATTTTTTTTTCCTGGAATCTTACTCATTCTGTGATCCCCATAGCAAAATATTAATATAGAATCCAAACTGAAAATTAGAAATGCCCAGAACTGAGATAGGCGATGGCTCCATCCCTACAGAGCATCCAAGAGGAGGAGATTGTATATACAATATAGTTTCCTTTTAGCCCAATAGCAATTTAACAGGAGCAGTTTACTCATAGCATAATTATAAGGAGGATGATTGCATAAGTCACATCATAATGCGCCACCTCCATTGTTCTTATAGCATAGTATGAAGAAGAAGAAGAGAGAGGAGAGAAATTAGTGATGTTCTGGCATTTCTTATTGATGTTGCCACGCATTAGGATGTGGCAGAGATTAAACAAGTTAATTTTAAATCTCTCAGCACCACTATCTAACCAACCATCTCGCATCTACAACTGATCTATGAGGCAAAGCGCTAAATTGATGTTACCTCCCCATGTCAAAACCAACCAACTGATTATATAACAAGGTGCTAAATTGATGTTACCTCCCCATGTCGAAACCAACCAACCTCATTACTTAAAAATAATCTGCCAAACCAAGGAAGGACTTTACAGTCCAGCCACCCCCCACAATTAAGGTTAGTTAAAGCATGGTGAAGAAAGTTATGTGGGGAGAGAGAGAGAGAGATTTATTTCTGGGTTACCTCTCTCCATCAAATTTTTCATTCTCCCATTCTTACTGTGAAGAAACAAAAACAAGAGGGGTGTGTGAGGGAGAGAGATGGAGTTAGAGAGAGAAAGCTGCCATTAATCTCATATTGCTCCTCTGTTCCATTTCCTTTCCCGTGAGCCGTGAAGAGCAGCCCTTCCACCCCCCCCCATGTTTGGTAGAGCTCCCCCAAATCTGAGGAGAAGGTGAAGTTGCTGCCCCTGTTCTGACAGAGCTCCTAGGAGCAGGAGGAGGAAGAGGTGTCCCCGGGACCTTGCCGTGAAAGCCATTTTTATAACCATGGCCGGCCAACCCGATGCCTCCAGACAGGAGGGAGATCTGATTACTCCACCGGTGAGCCTCTTCTCCCATTTCCTCCGCCCATGGTTTTCCTTCCGCTTCCGCCCATGGTTTTCCTGCGCCAGTTAAGGGTTTCACTGGTTTTGTTTTTCTGATTCGTTTTTTATGTGCATATATATTCATATATATATAAATCTATATATACACATTTATATAGGTATATGATTATTTACGTACATATGTATTCATAACTCTGAAAATAAGCGCGGGAAAAATGTGCGGAGTGTGTCTCTTTGTTCGTGCCCGCCATACAAAGTTAATGAAAGCATCCGAAGTTGATTCCGAGTCCGTTCGCCCGATATTTTAAAATGGCGTTGTTGTGGCGCTCGACGTTACTCCAAATAGTGGTTTTCTTCAAATGACATCGGATTGCAATGAAACGAGTCTCGTTGCGCTCGTATCACCTATACGAGTCTAACGCAACTGACGAAAGTCTATTCGGAGCTCGTATGCTCATTATTCTAAAACTGTGTCGGCGTGACGCGCTACGGTACTCAAAACGGTCACTTTCACCAAATGACCTCTGATTGAAACGAAACGAGTTCCGTTGCACTCGTGTCAACTATACGAGTCTAACGTAACTAACGGAAGTCGATTCGGAGCACGTATGCTCCATATTCTAAAACTGTGTCGTCGTGACGCGCTGCGATACTCAAAACGGTCACTTTCACCAAATGACCTCTGATTGAAACGAAACGAGTTCCGTTGCACTCGTGTCAACTATACGAGTCTAACGTAACTGACGGAAGTCGATTCGGAGTACGTATGTTCAATATACCACTTCAGTGTTATGGCGAAGCACAATGCTACCTAAAACAGTCATTTCTCTAAATGACCACCTCTATGTGGTGAAGGTCGGGTCGTGATTGCCTTATGACCCGGCCTAGATTCCTCCAAGGGTTTAACTGAACCGGCTATACCCCTTTTCAAAGTTGGGATGTTACAATCCAATAAAACAAAGAAAATTTTCGTCCCTGAAAATACGAGTGGGTCATGGGGATTCAAAACGGGACGTACTGTAGACCACTAGAGGTGTCGCACGATCCCAACTTTTAAGGATCTCTAGGTTTGGTTTTACCGAACGAGCTATATTGATGGATCCTGCCATGTAATATACAAGTAGCTTACGTGAACTACGGGGTAACTTGAACGATTAAGATTGATCTAATCGTGAGAAACAAGAAACCCTTCATCACTCGATACCCCTCTCGTGAACCGAGCTTAACGGGAGACGAAGGCAACTCAACACCTTCCAAGGTTTGCATATCTGAAACGCAAAATTTATGAGTCGTGTTTGAAAGGCACATAGTAAAAATCTATCAACATATAGTTAATTCTCTTATGGAGGTTATATGTTAAAGGTATATGCAGATATGTATGTTTTGGTGCAAATGATGCATATGCATATATGTATGTTTTGATGCATATGCAAGCCCTGCATAACGAGTACTCACGACTCAATCACAACACACAATGTTGAAACAGTTTGACCGCTTTTCTTCCAGCAGGGTTGCGACCCCCGCGGGCCTCACCGATGTGGCCGTCGGTGACAGTGGCCGGTCCTGCCACTTCTGGGTGTGGACGTACCGCACTACCCAGGCCCTAATGTACAACCCAGTGTACTCCTGGATGTGAGCAACATCCGTCAATTACAAAATTCGGCTATCCAGCGGAGGGACCCTGCGGGGAAATAATCTCCCGGGGTTCACACACTCCCTAGTGCCTCATGAGTCGTCAACCTTCCCACTCGTGTATGAATGGTCCTTAGGCATGATTGTCCTGCCACGGTACTCACATATAATGTTTTACCAGTTTGCTCTTTATGTTGACATATTTTGACCGCTTCTTTTTGCAGGGTAGCGAACCCCGCGGGCCTCACCGATGTGGCCGTCGGTGACAGTGGCCGGTCCTGCCACTTCTGGGTGTGGATGTACCGCACTACCCAGGCCCCAGCGTACAACCCCGTGTACCCTCGGACGTAGGAGACATCCGGCAATAACTGAACTTGGCCAACCAGCGGAGGGACCCAGCGGGGCATATAAGATACAACCGAGCTCCCGGGGTGCACACCTCCCTGTCGCCTAGAGTCGTCAACCTTCCCGCACCGGTACGTACGGTCTACGGGCATGACCGACCCGCCACTTTTCCCAATGCAAGCAAGCAACAAAATAGGTAACCATCACCTTCGGGTCCTCAGTGGCTTACCCTTTTCAACAAGGCTTCCCGGCTGGCTGAGTATGCAAACATCGCAAATCCCGCGAATGCTAACAATGTACTTTTATGATGGTTTGTAGACAAGATTTTATAAATTTGCCACCAATTTACCTCATTCCAGCACGTCGCCTCAGTAATCATTTCCTGAAATATTTAATGTTATTGAAAAGACTAACATTTTATCATAGTTCTTTTACGATTGCACGAATTTATTTTTAAACAGATCGTCAAATCGATCAAGTCAAAGCATACTTCATATTTGCAATCGTTAGAGCAATTTTCCATATTCACACAAAATTTCATTTGATTAGCTTATCTCAAATGAAATTTTGGAAAGTAAGAATTTTAATCCCAATAAAACAAAGAGGCTTAAACCTGGGATTAAAATTAGTAATCAAAACCTCATATTGTACACAAAATTTGATTGGTTTACCTCAAATGGAATTTTGAAAACGAGTATTTAATCCCAATAAAACAAAGACGCTTACACCCGGGATTAAAATTATTAGTGAAGTTCTTACATTTGTACATAAAATTCCATTTGATTAGTTCACCTTGAATGGAATTTTGAAAACGAGCATCTACTCCCAATAAAACAAAGAGGCTTAAACCCAGAGTTCAAAATTTAAAATGATCGTTTGTAGAGTTTAAAGAAAGTGTTTTATGGAAATACGATAGATGATTGTTCGAGATCAGATGTAGTAAAAGACATTTAAGTGTCGATCTGAGTTATATAAAAATATTTTGCATGACCAAAACTGAATTTGATAAGTTCGAGTGAAAATGTTCATATATATGCTAAGTTTGTTGCCAACTTTTACCTTCTAGGTCCACCACCGCTTCCGCTGCAGTGGTTCGTCCCGAACCACGCTACAGTGATTAGCGGAGCAATAAGTGTTTCTGTGATCATGAATAGGTCGAAAGATCGGTTACGCTCTGATCCATTTGTAAGACCCCCCCTCCCAAATCGACGGTCCGACCGGGGGATCTTATCGCACACCACCCTTTAGTACGACGCTGAAGCGACTCCGAAGGGTGAAGGCACAAGCTTCTCCAACCCTTTTCCTTGAACACTCCGAGGTCACGCCTAGGGGTGGTGTTAAGCGAAAGTCACTACACACCAACAGAGTAAGGAAGCAGTATTTTAGCGGAAGACATTATTAAGGGGTGCGCTTTGTTACCCTTAGCGGAAGACATTATTAGAGAGTGCGCTTTGTTACCCTTAGCGGAAGACATTATTAAAGAGTGCGCTTTGTTACCCTTAGCGGAAGACATTATTAAAGAGTGCGCTTTGTTACCCTTAGCGGAAGACATTATTAAAGAGTGCGCTTTGTTACCCTTAGCGGAAGACATTATCCATAGCGGAAGATTAAATATCACAGAAACCATAATTTCAAAACCTGTATGAGTAATATTGATTTCGCCGCCGCAATGAATCCTATCCATCAAGGCTTCATTGCATCATATATGTATACCCTGAGATAGGGCACAACAGAAAGGAGATGCGGCTTAATAACGTATACCTGAAGTAGCCTGCTCTGTGGCCTCCTCCACCCATGAGTGTTGTCTCTCATCTGCACCTGTCACTTGTGCCAAAGACAAGTCATTAGAACCACGAAGAGAATCCAACCCTTACTAACAAAATAAAACTTTTATAAGGGAGGGGATATCTGGAATTCTTATTGGGCCGAGGCAGTCCTCCCGCGACCACCGCCTACGTACTCCGTATCATCCTGCATACGGCCTCAGACCCACGTAGTTCTATTAGTTTCGCACGGGTTGCCCTCCCAGACCGTCCGTCGTGCGGGTTGCCTTAGAGTAAAACTCATAGGCCATCCGATTTTATCCCTTGGCACATTTTATATTCCCGGAGGAATAATTCTCGAAGGCAACATTTCATTCCCGTAGGAATGATTTCCCGAAGGCAACATTGCATTCCCGTAGGAATTATTTCTCGAAGGCAACATTTTATTCCCGTAGGAATTATTTTCTCGAAGGCAACATTTCATTCCCGCAGGAATTATTTTCTCGAAGGCAACATTTCATTTTCATACGATGAGAGAAGAGTAACTCCTTTTTTTTTCTAAACTTAACAATAAT
Source organism: Dactylorhiza incarnata (assembly GCA_033032865.1). Classification (NCBI taxonomy): domain Eukaryota; kingdom Viridiplantae; phylum Streptophyta; class Magnoliopsida; order Asparagales; family Orchidaceae; genus Dactylorhiza; species Dactylorhiza incarnata. Next base: position 21,638,426 of record JAWHQI010000008.1, on the reverse strand, counting down.
TCCATCCCGAGAGTTTATAGAGGGAGAGGAGAAGAACCCTTCATAAGTTAATAAGATTTCCATCCGAAATGGTACAATCATCTCGATCCGACTTTTGTCGATCTTTGGATTGCTTGGCGGTCAAACCCAAGCCATCCTCATATGTAACATAGGCTCCCGTCTATCATTTGGGGGCTTGGAAATCATACCCAAGCCATCCACATACAGGAGGCATTAAATCCCGCATAGCCGGCCAATACTTTTCCGAGACCATTATAATAAAGTTCCACATTCAAGGAGAGGTAAGGAGAGTAAGAATATGCTAAATTAGCAGCATAATTGAAAGCTCCCAGGCCTGAGCATGCCAAGTATCCATTATTAGAGTGCTTTATCAAGAAGAAGGGAAATGGAAGGACAAAATTCCCAATCACGGCTCTACTTCCACCACACAACAACCCATCAAGTTTCAGGAGGTCGACGACCCTCCGCAAAGGAATTCATAATCCAATTCTTGACATGGTAAACCAAGCTAAAGCATTCCTCCTCCAACTCATTAAGGATCCACATCCTATCCAGCAATCTCCTAACGATCTAGGCAATATATAGGAGAGGATAATGTTTCAAGGTGCTATTACCGACACCCCTTCCATCAATCGATTCAGCCTTATACGAGATTAATTCCACCATCTCGGATAACACCAGTTCCAATATTCATGATATAAGCGGTAATGATTGTCACGTGTATACTGAAAATAATAACGAGTACTAATCCTACACCAACTGCAGTAGGAGACGAGAGAACCATGAGCAACCATATTTAAAACACAACTGTTGCGAGTCGGTAACCAAAAATCATCGGCTCAGCTTAGCGAGCGTCATAGCCTCTTACCATATGCCACAAGGTTCAAAACTCGGAAAATTGCGAGTAGCCATATTTTTATATATATTTTTGTTGAAGTGAAAACTCCTAGCAGGGCACATGTTTTCCAAAGGAGCCCTGCATTCTCTCATAAAGACATTCTTAGCAAGTTTCGATTTCTTAGGACAACTCCAAGGTCTTCCATAGACTCTTTTTATTGAATATTACATGAAGCAGAGGAGAGTCATCAGGAGAAAGAAGATGAGAATGAAAAGGGCAGAGGAGAAATTCTCCTCTTCCAACTTCCAACAAAATAAGCAACTTGCTTCCGGTACCCAACCATCTCTATATCATCGTAGATATAGAGAATTGATGCTTAAACTAAATAAAGCATAATAGTTCCAAAGAGCCCAAATGAATCAATGCTTACCTTGCAGAGGGATAACCGGAAGAGGAAAAGTTAATGAGATCTTTTCATTAATCCATGGCATAAAGGATGTTATGATATCGAGAGCTCGGATAGGGTCGTTAAATATCCTAACTAAATTAGGGAATTGAAACTCAAGTTTGATCAACATAAAAGCAACTCTGGATAAAAAGAGCTTAAGATCAAACTCTTATTTTAGGAGAAACAAGGTAGACTTAACTCTGTGCTGGCAAAGCAAGCCCCCCCTCCTCTTCTCACCATAATTAAAACCAAATTATATCAGCTCCATGAGTTTAGCTAAGGGAGTTAAGCATAGTACTTTGGAAATAATTTGGGGATAAGCAATTTTGGTAACCACGAGCTTAAACCATCAGTTAGCTTGTCCTAGGTGAGAATTAGTAAAGATAATTATGGGAGAATTTAGTTGGTCGGCTTTAGAAGAGAAAGGCATGTATCACACCCTTTGTCTAGATTCAAACCATGCTAAGAAAATATGAAAGTTGGGACAGAGCTTACCAAAACTGAGAAGCACAAGAAGCTCGATGCACGGGTTTCCCGGTCCTGATCATCCTCTGTGCATAGAGCAATTTTCGGCTTCACCACTTGGCAAGGAATTAATCTGAGACCTCTCGACTTACTCCATGAAGCATTGTCGAAGGAGGAAAAGATGAAGCTCTAAAGGCCTTGATTTATGAGAGTCTTGTTCTAAGCAATTATAATAAAATCCATTTTTTTTTCCTGGAATCTTACTCATTCTGTGATCCCCATAGCAAAATATTAATATAGAATCCAAACTGAAAATTAGAAATGCCCAGAACTGAGATAGGCGATGGCTCCATCCCTACAGAGCATCCAAGAGGAGGAGATTGTATATACAATATAGTTTCCTTTTAGCCCAATAGCAATTTAACAGGAGCAGTTTACTCATAGCATAATTATAAGGAGGATGATTGCATAAGTCACATCATAATGCGCCACCTCCATTGTTCTTATAGCATAGTATGAAGAAGAAGAAGAGAGAGGAGAGAAATTAGTGATGTTCTGGCATTTCTTATTGATGTTGCCACGCATTAGGATGTGGCAGAGATTAAACAAGTTAATTTTAAATCTCTCAGCACCACTATCTAACCAACCATCTCGCATCTACAACTGATCTATGAGGCAAAGCGCTAAATTGATGTTACCTCCCCATGTCAAAACCAACCAACTGATTATATAACAAGGTGCTAAATTGATGTTACCTCCCCATGTCGAAACCAACCAACCTCATTACTTAAAAATAATCTGCCAAACCAAGGAAGGACTTTACAGTCCAGCCACCCCCCACAATTAAGGTTAGTTAAAGCATGGTGAAGAAAGTTATGTGGGGAGAGAGAGAGAGAGATTTATTTCTGGGTTACCTCTCTCCATCAAATTTTTCATTCTCCCATTCTTACTGTGAAGAAACAAAAACAAGAGGGGTGTGTGAGGGAGAGAGATGGAGTTAGAGAGAGAAAGCTGCCATTAATCTCATATTGCTCCTCTGTTCCATTTCCTTTCCCGTGAGCCGTGAAGAGCAGCCCTTCCACCCCCCCCCCCCCCATGTTTGGTAGAGCTCCCCCAAATCTGAGGAGAAGGTGAAGTTGCTGCCCCTGTTCTGACAGAGCTCCTAGGAGCAGGAGGAGGAAGAGGTGTCCCCGGGACCTTGCCGTGAAAGCCATTTTTATAACCATGGCCGGCCAACCCGATGCCTCCAGACAGGAGGGAGATCTGATTACTCCACCGGTGAGCCTCTTCTCCCATTTCCTCCGCCCATGGTTTTCCTTCCGCTTCCGCCCATGGTTTTCCTGCGCCAGTTAAGGGTTTCACTGGTTTTGTTTTTCTGATTCGTTTTTTATGTGCATATATATTCATATATATATAAATCTATATATACACATTTATATAGGTATATGATTATTTACGTACATATGTATTCATAACTCTGAAAATAAGCGCGGGAAAAATGTGCGGAGTGTGTCTCTTTGTTCGTGCCCGCCATACAAAGTTAATGAAAGCATCCGAAGTTGATTCCGAGTCCGTTCGCCCGATATTTTAAAATGGCGTTGTTGTGGCGCTCGACGTTACTCCAAATAGTGGTTTTCTTCAAATGACATCGGATTGCAATGAAACGAGTCTCGTTGCGCTCGTATCACCTATACGAGTCTAACGCAACTGACGAAAGTCTATTCGGAGCTCGTATGCTCATTATTCTAAAACTGTGTCGGCGTGACGCGCTACGGTACTCAAAACGGTCACTTTCACCAAATGACCTCTGATTGAAACGAAACGAGTTCCGTTGCACTCGTGTCAACTATACGAGTCTAACGTAACTAACGGAAGTCGATTCGGAGCACGTATGCTCCATATTCTAAAACTGTGTCGTCGTGACGCGCTGCGATACTCAAAACGGTCACTTTCACCAAATGACCTCTGATTGAAACGAAACGAGTTCCGTTGCACTCGTGTCAACTATACGAGTCTAACGTAACTGACGGAAGTCGATTCGGAGTACGTATGTTCAATATACCACTTCAGTGTTATGGCGAAGCACAATGCTACCTAAAACAGTCATTTCTCTAAATGACCACCTCTATGTGGTGAAGGTCGGGTCGTGATTGCCTTATGACCCGGCCTAGATTCCTCCAAGGGTTTAACTGAACCGGCTATACCCCTTTTCAAAGTTGGGATGTTACATGTAATTCTTAAGCAGCAACTGCAAATTAAGGGTGTTCTAGTTTTCAACAAGAAAATAAACTGGGGGAGGTGCCTCCTTAAGCTGATTGCCCATAAATACTCACATAAGGAGAATGCTTATATGAGAATGATGAGTCAAGTCCTGCTCCATTATTACCCAATAGTCTGCAAATCAAAAGGGGTGTCAATTCCACCTGGCAAAAGAATTAATATAGGAATCTTCTCAAAGTGGACCAGGCAAATTTTTAAGCATGGTCAAGCTCCAACCTCACCTCCTCCTTCTCCACCTCCACAAAATACAGAGCCAAGTCTACCAGATCCCCTAGGGATAACTCTCATCCTCAGGACACTCCAGCAACTCAACAGGATGCTGTTCCAGATGTTGAACAAACCCAATTCAACCACACCAGTCCAGCCATTCCTGCCACAGAACCAGCATCTCAGGTTCCTGTCCTGCCTGAGCAACAACCATACACCATACTCACAGGCAATCAGTATGCTACCTCAGTACCAGTTCATATCTCTCCAGAAGTATATCAATGCCACTCCCCTATCCATCAAGATTTCACAGGCCTCAATGAGAGCTCCACTGCAATCCCTCCAGCAATCATACACACACCTCCACCTACCTCTACCTTCCATACTCCATCTTTTGATATTGAAAAAGCCATCTCTAAGGCAGTAGGGTTAGACTCCAGCGCATTTGCTGACCTACTGGCCAGTCAAGCCAGAAGATTTAATAAGAAATACTCCCAGATGGAGTCAGAAATCCAAGATTCAAAAGAGTCACTCTTGTCTCTCAAGACATTGGATCCTCCTCCATGGTCACTAAAGAGTTCTCAACCTCTCTTGTCAACAAGGTTAAGATGGGGGAGAATATTTAGGAGGAGGGGGTACTTATCCAGGGAATTGAGAATGTCTAGGAAAAGGACAAGAGAGATGTAGAAGAAATTGCTCCCGATACCAGTCCAAATAAGCTAACTGTTTTCCAAACAAGAACAGTTCATGTGGAACCAGTTATGAATCCTCCAACAAACTCTACATCAATTCAGGGGGAGCCAGCTGTAGTAACCCAGGGGAGCTCCCATAAACTTAGGGGGAGTTACTAGAAGATGAACAGATAATGAATGAGGTGGCATGATGGCTAAGAAGGCTGCCCTAAAAGCTGAACATGATGCACAATCTCAGGGAGAGCCTCCATAAGAAGATGAAATCAATGAAGAAGCCGATAGGAATCCTGAAGATGAGAATGAACCTCTTTCATTTGCTGCAAGGAAGGTGATACCAAAAGTATTCTCAAGGAAAAGGAAAACTCCTGAGAAGGAACCTTGAAGCTCGGGTATTCTGTCAATATGAATACTCTATATTATACTATCTGGAGCAAACAGCTATGTTGAACAATATAATTACTGGACAATGTATGAAATAGTCTGTGATTTTATTCCAAAGAATTTTATTGTCTATGTATGTTTTGTTTGTACTTATGTTTATGTCAAAGTATGTGTAAAATCACTTTAAACAATTTGTAAAATTTGTTAAGATAAATAGGGGAGATTGTTGGGAAAAAATCCTTTTGATTTAACTTAACAAATTATCTATAGGTGATTTTACTTTCTAAGAATATTACCCTCATTGTATAGTAAGGGTAAATTGGTCATTAGATGTCTTAGGATGTCAGACTCACATTAGAGTGTCAAGGCAAGTCAAGACAATCACAAAATCAGTTAATTTAAGACTTAAGTCGAATGAAAGTTGACGCAACTTCGACTTGATGTCGACACAACTATGACTAGAAGTCCAAGCAACTTGATCAGTATGTTAAAGTATAAGTCAAGTCAACGCAACGTCGAAAGGGACTCGGCGTAGAATGAAGAGCTTGTCGAAGCCATCCGTGAAGTCGACGCAACATTGATTTCAACTCGACGCAGAAGATGATGTCCAAGTTCAAGCCTTCCACTCGACGGATACGTCGATAAGTATTCGACGCTACGTCGACATCTGAGTTCAGCCAGAGCTAAGAAGGAATTTGAAGCCTACTCCGATAAGAACTTAGAGGTGTGTCGATAAGAAAGAAAATTAATTTGACGCTACGTCGAATACAGTCTGAAAAAGGAAACTTTCTCTGCTGTCCTTATAACACCCTTTCTGAAGGACCACCAAGCAAAAGACAGTTCTCCAATAGCTCGATTATTGCCAAGAATGGAATGGACCTTTCAAGGACACATCAAAATCATTCTTGGAAGGTATTCAAAATTGATGGACGGGTCGGGAACAAAAGAAGAAAGGAAAATTAGGTGTCCAAAGAATTCCTTTTTAGGACAGCCCAAAAGAAGAAAGGATTTGAAATCCCAATCATACAGCATAAGTATGCAAAAGAGAAGAAGAAGAGAACAAACAATTATTGACATTATTCTTGTCTGTCTAATAGAGGGTTCTTCTTCTTCCTCCTGAAACCCTAAGACAAGAACATGTCTTCTCTCAGCAAAGTAAAAAAGAAAAGAGTTGCTTTATACTCTTCATCTTACAGCAGCCAGTCTTCAAGAAGTATTCACAGAGAAGGATCAAATCAAATAACCTTTTGCAATCATCACTATCATAAGCAAGGGTTCATCATTTCAGATCCTGTGAAAGACAGAAGCAACAAAAGTGCTTCTGAAGAATTCTGAAACACAGAATTCTATCTTCTTCTTCTTCCTTTCTTCTTATTTTTTCCTCCAACTGTAAAGAGTTTTATTAATCCCTCTTCCAAAGGATTCAGTGGTTCTAAGAGTCTCCTTATAAAAAGACAGTGGTTCTAAGAGTCTTCTTATCAAAAGACTCAGTGGTTCTAAGAGTCTCTATATCAAAAGACTCAGGCACAGGTTGTGCAATCCTACCAGGGAGGAAGAAGAGAGGACTACCCATATTTTGGGGAACCTCTATAAAATTCCTGTGTTTTTGTGTGTGATTTTCTGTGTTGTCCCTTCTTTCAGTTTTCTGTGTTTATTTCTTTTCAGCAATCTGTGCTTACTTTATTCTGTCTTTGGATTGCTGAGTGCATAATACTTAGTAGTTTTTATTGTGTGTGCTTTATTAGGATCGAAAATATTTAAATCTCTATTCACCCCCTCTAGGGAATACTCAGAGGCACACTGTGCACTTTCATCTTCTCCACATTTTCCCTGAACTCCATGAACTTTGGCAAGACATCACTCTTCTTCTTTAGGACATAAGCTCATACCTTCCTTGAGTGATCATCTATGAAAGTGACAAAGTAAGCTGCCCCGCCCACTGACTTGGGCTCTATAGGACCACACATCTGTGTGTATCATGTTAAGCAGCTCTTCCTTCCTCTTCGGTTTAGTCTGCGCAAAGGAAGCTCGTCTCTGCTTGCCAGCCAAGCAGTGAGCACAAGTGTCAGGAAGCTCACCTGACAACTCTGGAAGAACCTTGTTCTTCACCAAGATCTTCAGGTTCTTCTCACTAATATGACCAACCCTGTGATGCCACAACTCCATAGAGTTGTCTTCTGCTGCATTCACACTTGGACTGCAGATCTTGACCTTTGCTCAGTACAAACCGCAACACTTCTTGCCCCTGGCCACCACCAAGGAGCACTTCACCAGCCTCCAGGAACCACCGCCTTCAATGCAAGTAAAACCTCCATCATCTAGCCTTCAACAGAAATGAGGTTCATCCTCAAATCAGGAATATGCCTGACATCCTTGAGGATAACCCTCCCAAGATCAGTCTCCATGTGGACGTCTCCAATGCCAATGATCTTTGACACACCGGAATTCGTCATTCGAATAGTGTCAAGATCTCCTGCAGCATTTGAGTAGAAGTAATCTCTGTGAGGAGTGTAGTGGTAGGATGCACCACCATCCACTACCCAGTCTGTGTCAACACACTCCTGGCATGTCGACTCACTGCAATGTAAGCACAAAGACTCATCTTCAGCAATGGAGGCCGCACCACCACCCTCAATGGATTCTTCCGACTCCTTCGCCTTTCCCTTTTAATCTCTCTGCATTTTGAAGTAGTATTTTATGTAATAGCTCTTCTTCTTTTAGTAGAAGCACTCGATCTCCTTCTTGGACTTACTCCTAGACTTGCTCCTGGAGTTGCCTCTTTGCTTACCCTCTTTCTTCATCGGCATGCCCCTTCCCTCCATGAGAAAAGCATCCGATGTAGAGGTTCTAGAGTCCTTCCTTCTCAACTCTTCGTTCAACAGACAACTCGTCACCATCTCCATTGACATGACTCCTTCAGGTACTAAATTGCTCAGCGACACCACAAGAGTCTCCCAACTCTCTTGTAAGGAACTAAGGATCATCAAAGCTTGCAAATCGTCCCCAAGGTGATCTTCATGGCCTCCAACTGATTGATGATGCTCTGGGCAAGCTTCAGATGCTCTGTCATCTGAGAACCTTCCTTATACATCAAGTTCACAAGCTTTTTGATCAGGAAAGCTTTGTTGCCTACTGTCTTCCTCTCATACAGCGCTTCAAGCTTTCTTCATAAAGTCTGAGTCGATGACTCAGTGGATACATGGTGGAAGACAGAATCATCTAGCCACTGCCGAATGAATCCCACTGCCTTCCTATCTGTCTTCTTTCACTCTGCATCATCTAATATGGTAGCCGGTCTCCCTGACAATGGAGCATAAAGATCCTTGCAATACAAGAGATCCTCCATCTAAGGCTTCCATATATTCTAGTTCTTGTCATACATGCTAACCATCTTGTGTTCTGCTTCATCTTCTACAATAGCCCAACGGTCTGAGACAAAACCTTGATCAGATTTAGGAAGATAGGGAGCGGACAATGTCGTCACCTACCGTTGACCCAAATCTAAATCAGAATGTCCAGTCAGACACTTAGGAATTAACCTCTCTCTGATACCACATGTAGGGATATAACCCACTGAGAAATCTGGGCACACTAGAAGATAATTAAACGTAACAAACACATTAAAAAATAAGCACAACCAGAGAACAACAGATTTTACGTGGAAAACCCTCTCTAAAGCAATGAGGGAAAAACCACGGGATGGGGAAAAACCTACTCATAGTTTATTGTGAGCTATCAAATCAAATCAGAGCAAGAATGAAAGTTTACAGCTAAAAACAACCAAGATATTTGTGCCCTGAACAAAATTGAACGGAATTCAATATTGCCCTGAACAAAATTGAACGAAATTGAAAATCTGTATCAGATGAACAAAATTGAACAAAAGTTCTGTATTATTTTGAATCCAAAATCTGAAAAGCAATCTTAAAAGCAAACAAATTGCAGTTGAGCCAAATTTAAAGCAAACAAAAGTCCTGTATTATTTTGAATCCAAAATCTTAAAAACAAACAAATTCCACTTGAGCTAAATTTAAAGCAAACAAAAGTTTTGTATTAAATTTGAATCCAAAATCTTAAAAGCAAACAAATTCCACTTGAGCCAAATTTAAAGCAAACAAAAGTTCTGTATTATTATGAACCCAAAATCTTAAAAGCAAAAAAATTCCACTTGAGCCAAATTAAAAGCAAACAAAAGTTCTGTATTATTTTTGAATCCAAAAAACAACAAATTATACACAGATATTATAAATTTCAATTTTAAGAAAAGTGAAATCCACCTGAGCATTTTGTCAAATAGGTTATGAGCATGTGAAATCTTTATATATACAGAGATATTATAACAAAGTAAAATCTTTATTATAAGCAATTGAAATCGACCTGAACATGTGAAAAGTAGAGAAACATCGATATTTCAGTTGACAGTAAGAAAAGTAGCCCAAAACACACTAAGGCTCTGTTTGGGGGGACTTATTTTCATCGGTCAAGTGGTTACGACAGCATGAATTGGACCTTAATTCAGGTCCGATTCATGCGGTCGTAACCGCTTGACCGGTGAAAATAAGTCCCCCCAAACAGAGCCTAAGATAATGTAAAAGCCCATCTGCAGCCCAATAAAAAGCAGCATTAAAAGCCCAATAAAAATCAGCATTTAACTTGACCCGGCACTTAAATAAGATGCTTCGTATTTCCTTCCCTGTATTCTGTTTCCAATGCATTGCTTTTAATGTATTGTATCCAGATTATTCTGTATCCAGAATCCTCTAAAATATCAGTATAAATATCATGTAAAACCTGATGAATGCAATGAAGTAAAACTTTCTCCTCCCCAATAAAACCTGTGCACGTTATTCTCTTCCTACAAAAGTAAAACCCTTAGTTAGATTTCCTATCAGTGGTATCAGAGCCCCAGTTTGTGGCGCTATCATAGAGCCGTATTTCATCTTTCATGGCCTCATCATCTACCTCTAGCACCTCGGCGTATACCCATTCCTCCATTCCTGTCTTCACTGGAGACCTCTATGAACAATGGAGTGATAAAATGGTGACATTGCTAATCTCACAAGATCTGTGGGACATCGTACATGAAGGACTCAAGCCCACCGGCAAGGTTGCAGAAGGTGAAGCTCCCAAATTTAGTAAAGAAGACAAGAAGAAGGATGCATTCACTCTACATTTAATACAGCAAGGGGTCTCAACCAGCATCTACCCAAGAATCATGGGATCAAAATCCTCTCAAGAAGCTTGGGAACGACTCAAAAATGAGTACAAAGGCACAAAAATGGTAATCAAAATCAAACTTCAAACACTTCGTCGGCAATTTGATGATATCAAAATGAAAGATGGAGAAAATTCTCAAGAGTATTTTGCTAAAATAACAAGCTTAACAAATCAAATAAGGGCCTTGGGTGGAAACTTAGAAGAATCACAAATAGTGGAGAAAGTCCTAAGGTCCTTGCCCAAAACATACAATCATGTTGTTTCTGCTATCATGGAAGCACATGACATTGAGGTCATGTCTATTACTGAATTACTTGGATCACTTCAATCTCACGAGGGTCTTTTTCTCAATGACACAACTCCTTTAGAAAAAGCATTTCAATCCAAAATGGTGCTCAGGACCAAGCAAGGAAAAAGACCTCCCTTCAATAAAACCTTCAAAAATCAGAAGCAGGAAAGACCTGAGGATAAAGGAAACTTCAAACAAAAGGAAATTTCCTCCTCCTCAGGCACTTCCTGTAGCATCTGTAAGAAACAAAATCACCTCACCAAAGATTGTTTATTTAGATGCAAGACATGTAAAATCCAAAACCACTCAGAGAAAAACTGCTGGTTTAAACCAAAACAAGAAGCAAAGTTCACTGAGACAAGTGAAAGTGAACAATTTCTATATGCCTGTAAAAACTCAAAAGACAAAGAGTCTCCCCATCTTTGGTTCATCGACAGTGGCTGTTCAAGCCATATGGTCAATAATCGAAATTTCTTTATCAATCTTGATGAGACCTACAAATCTGAGGTAATTTTGGGAGACGGGAAGAAGGCAAGAATAGAAGGAAAAGGTACAGCCTCAGTCATCACCTCTGACGGCTCCCAAAAACTGATTGCAGATGTGCAATATGTCCCCACTCTCACTCAGAACTTGCTGAGTGTAGGCCAATTGCTTAGAAAAGGATATCAAGTCGTATTCTCCCATGACACATGCTTGATATACCATTCCCATACCAAAGCTCTAGTTGGGACTGCACAACTCAACTCAAGCAACATCTTTACACTAGAGATGAAGCCATTAAAATCAGTCTCATTTACCTGCACTCAGGACAGCAAATCTGTCCAACTTTGGCACCATAGACTTGGGCACATAAACATTTCCTCTCTCCAACTCATGCATCAACACAATCTGGTGGAAGGGCTGCCAAGTTTGACAAAAATAGAACTAAAAAGTGATACTTGTGCAAGAAGCAAAACACACCGCCTGCCATTCCCTCAGACATCACAAAGGAGAGCCACACAACCACTGGAACTACTACACATGGATCTATGGGGACCTGCCAGCTCCCCGTCCTTGGGTGGCAAAAGATACTACCTGCTCATTGTCGACGACTACAGCCGCTATATGTGGATCAAGCACTTGGAGCAAAAATCAGAAACTTTTCAGCATTTCTGCATCTTCAAAAAGCAAGTTGAAAACCAACTTGACCGGCGCATAATGAAGCTAAGAAGTGATAGAGGGGGGGAGTTCCTATCTAATGAATTTAACATTTTCTGTCAAGATGCAGGAATTCGCAGGGAACTTACTGCACCAGCAACACCTCAACAAAACGGCATCGTCGAAAGGAGGAATCGAACGATCCTTGAGATGGTTCGAGCAATGCTGATTCAAAAGGCACTTCCAAAATCACTTTGGGCTGAAGCTACAACAACAGCTGTCTACATACTCAATCGATCCCCCACCAAGGCCATCATCAATTCAACTCCATATGAAGTTCTGTACAATCAAAAGCCCAATGTTGCCCATTTCAAGGTATTTGGCTCCATTGCATATGCTCACAAAACCTCTGGCAAACATGACAAACTAGAGGAAACGAGTTGTAAATGCATCTTACTTGGATATAGTGATCAAACCAAAGGATATCGCCTTCTTGAACCAAAGAGTAATAAACTGATTATATCTCGAGATGTATTTTTCAATGAAGAGGAAGCATGGGACTGGGCATCAGACGGTGAGTCATCACATCTTACGCTGCCGGTTGAGCTGGAGACCCCTCCAAACTTCATCCAAGACAGCTCAGAAGCTACAGAGATTGAAGACTCTGACTCAGAACCGGAGTCATCATCGCCCAAAAGATTTCGGTCACTGCAGGATATTTATCAGAGAGGAGAATTTGCTCTTACAATATCCAATACACCAGCCACTTTTGAAGAAGCAGCAAAAATAAAAGAATGGAAATATGCCATGGAAGAAGAAATTAAAGCCATTTTGAAAAATCAAACCTGGAGCCTTGTCAACAAACCACCAAACCGAGAAATCATAGGCCTAAAATGGGTCTATAAGCTAAAACAAGACGAAGATGGCAAGATACTGAAGCACAAAGCCAGTCTCCTTGCTAAGGGGTACACCCAGAGACCAGGAGAAGATTACGACGAAACATTTGCGCCAGTTGAAAGAATGACCACAATTCGCCTAATTCTTGCAATTGTCGCACAACACAAGTACCCTGTATTCCAGCTTGACGTCAAATCTGCATTTCTTAATGGGGAACTCAATGAAGAAGTTTGTCTCTCAGCCGCAAGGGTTCGAAAGGAAAGGAGAAGAGGGCAAGGTATATAGACTGCAGAAAGCTCTCTACGGATTAAAGCAGGCTCCCAGAGCGTGCCACCTTAATATAGACGCCTACTTCTTACAAGAAGGATTCACCAGAAGCCCCTCTGAGCCCACTCTTTACACCAAAAATGAAGAAGGAAGTAAGATTATTGTGAGCTTGTTTGTTGATGACCTGATTCTCACAGGATCGAATACAGCTCAAATAGAAAGTTTTAGAGAAAAGATGAAGACAAAGTACGAAATGACTGATCTTGGACCCCTGAAGTTCTTCCTGGGACTCCAGATCAAACAGTTCGAAGGCAATATCTTCCTCTCCCAAGAAAATTACATCAGAATGTTGCTAAAGAAATACGAAATGGAAAATTGCAATCCCTCCATCACACCCATGGCTACTACCGAGAAATTGAAGGCCAGAACTGAAGAAGAAGAAGTTGCTGATAAAGAGAATGTTGGGTATTGTATCCACAATTACCTGGATTTGAAGATGTCCCCTAGTGAACTAAATTGAATTGAGTATGTATTTGATGATTTCTGTTTAGATGTGTTATGACAGGTCTTAATGCTAAGTGCACACCAAAGTCAGGTTGCAATGGATCACCAAACACAGTTCTAGACAATGTAATCCCTCATTGTGTAGAACAAAGTGTTGGTCCATGTGTAATCTCTCTTTTGGGGTGTACTTCATATACTCATAACTGAAAGTTTTCAGGGTTGAGGAGTGGAGCAGGTTTTCAGAAGAAAAGGAATTTTTTTTTCTGAGTCAATTCGTCGAGATGTCTCGTGAAGTTCCGATGAATCCCGAAGAATCCAGACAGAAGCCAGTTTTCCAATTTGAACAAGGAATTTCTGCGGCTAAGTCTATTCGTCGAATGTTCTCGTGAACTCCCGACGAATATCGATGAACGCAGACAGAGTTCAAAAAGGCAGGTTTGTGAAGGAAAATGTGCGGCTAAGTCAATTCGTTGTATGTTCACGAGAACTCCCGACGAATCCCGCGAATGAAAACAGAAGACAGTTTTCAAGCTTTGATCAGTATTTTCAATGGCTAAGTCAATTCGTCGAATGTTCACGTGAAGTCTCGACGAATGACGGACAGACGGATTTCAAATTTCAGTTTCATTTTCGAAAATTAGGGTTCGCCTCCATGCACAGTACATGTGGCGATCCCTCCTTGTTTGACGCCCGAGCCGTTGGAGGTCTCAATATATATAGTCTTTTATTTTAGGGCAAAAACAAGTCGTGAACCCGATTGAAAAGAAGAATTCAGCCGCTTTCCTTCTTGCGTGCGAACAAGTTTCTGAGATCTACAGTGCGCCGCTCAAGACTCGTTCTTCAGTTTTGCTAGAGATTTCTCAGATAAGAAGGCTTTTGATCAAGTTGCAGCTCTCAATACTGAAGATCTTTTCGATTTAATCAAAGGGCCTACTCAGATCAGGTTTGCCGATTCTTCATTCTTCCTAATCCTTGAAGATCCAAGCTCTCACTCTAAAGGAAGAAGAAGATTCAGTCTTTCCCGATCTGAAGTCAATCTCTATTGAGATTCAAGAGAAGTTTCATTTCAAACTCTATTTAATTTCTGTAGGAGTTTTTACTCCGAGTTATTTTTGTAGGAGCTGTTTACTCTGACTTGTAGGAGTTGTTTACTCCGAGTTTGTAGGAGCCGTTGTCTCGAGTGTAGGATTTGTTGATAAATCCGAGTTTTGGTGAAGTTGCCGACGCTAGCCCGAAGTGCTAGATAGGCGGAGCGGGAGAGAGGAGTACCCACCCTTGGGGAACCTCTATAAATCTTATGTCTCTGTGCTGTGATTTTTTTTTTTGTGTTTGTGCAATATTTTTTATTCCGCAATCGCAGTAGAGATCACCTATTCACCCCCACCCCCCCTCTAGGTGATTTAGGTAGACAATGATTTCTTTCAATTGGTATCAGAGCTAGGTTATCTTTAGGAGGTTAACACCTAGATTAAAGATCCTTCAACGTTGTCAAGATCTCTATCTATGGACAGAGGCATGGAAAGGTTTTCCTCCAAGCTCCCAGTTTGCACCAAGGAGAACTTCCTAATGTGGAAAGAAAGAGTTATCTTCTACATGGAAGCAAATGATCCCCGAATCTCCCAGATAGTTAAGGAAGGTCCAGTCATTCCTACAGTTGCTTCTACCATTGATCCCACCAAAAAGGTGCCAAAGAAACTAATGGATATGACAAAGGATGAAATTGCACTTGTCACTCTGGACAAGAAAGCAAAGCACATCATAGCAGGTGCAGTTGATGATTCAATGCTACAAAATCTGATTCACTGCAAGTCTGCAAAAGCGATGTGGGATTATATTGTGGTTCTAATGGAAGGTACTGAAGAAGTTCGAGATGACAGGAAGTCTTTGTTGAACCAAGAATATGAAGCCTTCAAGCAACAAGGCAAAGACACAATTTCTGACACTTACGAGAAATTCTTCAAGATCGTAAATGGTTTGAGAAACTATGGAAGGGAATTCACCACGGGTGAACTAAATGATAAATTCCTCAGATCTCTGTCTAAGGAATGGGACCCCAAGGTGATAGCTATCAGAGAATATGGTAAGTTGGCTACTACGGAGCCACAGATTCTGTATGGGAAGCTGCTTTCCCATGAGCTGAAGTTGAATATCAGGAAGTCAGAAGAGGAAAGCAGTAGGAGCTCTGGCAAGGAGAATACCATTGCTCTAAAGGCTGAAAGCTCCCGGAGAAGCAGGGCTCTGTCTCCTGTGAGGGATGAATCTTCTGAGGATAAAGCTGACAACACTTCTGAAGAATCAAAATTATCTGAAGGAGAATTTTCCCTCCTCTCCAAGCAATTCAAAAAGTTGCTTAGCAAGAGGAGACAAGTGAGAAAAGGCCCATCTTCCTCAAGAGATCACAGGAGATCACACCGTGACAGAAATGACAGGTATGGTTCTAAACTGAACAAACACGATTATACTGAACCCGTTTGTTATTGTTGTAAAAAGCCAGGGCACATGATAGCTGATTGCCCACACAAGAAGAAGGAATCTTCAAGAAAAGAAGAAAAGAAGTCCTTCAAAGGAAAGAAGAAAGAGGAGAAGAGTTTTGTTGCCAAGAAGTCCAAGAATCTGAGTGATAGTGAAACAAATGAGTCAAACTCAGATGTAGAAGCATTCTTTGGACTGATGGCTCAACCTGATACATAAGACCAATTTGGTCAATATAGAGGAAAAGGTCTCACAAAAGACTGCTTCTACAGTCTAATGGCCATGTCAGATGATGACAAAGATATTGTTCCTTTCACCGGTCAGGTATTATCTTCTACACCTCTTTCGTGTTCAGAAACGGCATCTGATGCTAATGAAAGCTACTATTCGGAAGAGGATTCTGATTTCACTGCTAAGTATAAGGAAATGTTGAAGGGTTTTAATAAGTGTCGAAAGCTTGTTAAAACTCAATCAAAGGAGATTCAATCCCTAAAGGATCAAGAATCAAACCTGAGAAAGGAGATTGAAGAATCTAACCTACTCAGGGATGAAATCTTATCCTTGAAGATTGCTCTCTCCGAGGCCACTTCAGCAGGCATTCAGAAGAGTGAAATTATCAATGATTTGACGAAACATCTTGAGGCTGAAAAGAAGATCACAATGAACTTCTCTAAGCCCAAGACAGTTTTGCCTATCATAGACACTTTCACTGCTGGTTCTGGTAGTAGTGGTTTGGGCCATGTTGCTGAAAAGAGCCTAAGTAAGTCAACCAAAAGAAGAGCTGCTAAAGCAAAGGGTAAGGGTCCACAGTGTGCTCCAACTTTCAAGAAAGTGATTTTTCCTACGAACACCTATGATTTTGAGAGCATGTATGGTCACTTCAGCAGACCAACCCATGTTGAGCCTGCCAAGGTGAACTCAGTGTGGACCAGACCCAGAAACTTTGGATCTAGCTCCCTCAAGGCTCCTTATGAGGAAGTTAAATTGAAGCATCATGGACCATTCATTCATGGATCAAATGCTAAGAAGGCACAACAGGTCAAGCATATTGTGCCTAAGAATTGTATATGTTGCACCAACGAGGCTTCTACCTCCAAGGTTGCTCCTCCTGCAAAGCCACCCGTTCAAAAGGCTCAGCAGAACACAAAGAAGAGATACAATAGATTTGAATGCTGGTGTTGTGGCAAAATTGGTCATTTTGTCATTGATTGTTGATTCAATCATACTGTGCAAAGAACTCCACGGGTTAACAGTGCAAGACCGACCACTTGCAAAGTTAATGTTCCAAGTGGTGTTCCACTAACAAGGAACCAAGGGCCCAAAAATGTTTGGGTTCCTAAGGGGTATTGATCATGTTTGCAGGAATGTCCAAAGGCCAACGAAATTCCTATCTGGTATTTGGACAGTGGTTGCTCTCGGCACATGACCGGGAGAAGAAGATTACTTCAGGATTATGTTCCAGTTGAGAAACGGGCCTAAAGTAAAGTTTGGCGGATCTGAACGAGGTACTATTATAGGCTATGGTTCAATAACCAAGGGCTCAGTCATTTTCACACGTGTAGCTCATGTGAAAGGATTGAAATACAATCTGATTAGCATAAGCCAATTGTGTGACAAAGGCTACATCGTTGAGTTCTTTAGAGATAAATGCCTGATAAAGATGTCCGTGTCTGCGGAAACTATTTTAACAGGCTCTAGGAGTAGTGGTATATACTGTTTGGATTTTATATGTTTACAGTCTTCTACCCCAATGTGTTTTGTTGCCAAAGATAGTGCATCTGTTTGTGACCAATGGCACAAGAGACTATCACATATTAATTTCAAAACTATATATATGTTATTTTCTCACAACTTGGTAAGGGATGCCCCCAAAGTTAAATGCATTAAAGAAAGCCCTTGCCATGCTTGCCAAATGGGTAAGCAAACAAAGGCTAGCTTTAAGAGCATAATTGGCAATAATTCAACCAGATGTCTTCATCTGCTGCATATGGATTTATTTGGTCCAATGTCAGTTAGAAGCTTAGGTGGGAAAGCTTACACCTTGGTTATTGTTGATGACTATTCCCGGTTTGCATGGGTGTTCTTTCTAAAACTTAAGTCAGAAACCTTTGGCATATTCACTACATTTGTCAAGCTTATTCAGAATGAACTTGACTGTTCAGTGGTTAAAATCAGAAGTGACCATGGAACAGAATTTCAGTTTGGGGCCATGACAGAGTTTTGTGAAAGTCAAGGTATCTCCCATGAGTTTTCCTCTCCACGTACTCCACAGCAAAATGTAGCCGAGAGAAATAATAGAACCCTCATAGAAGCTGGCAGGTCTATGTTGAGTGATTCTGCTCTTCCAGAATACTTCTGGGCAGAAGCTATCAACACAGCTTGTCATGTGCAAAACAGAGCACTCATCAATAAGAACCATGGTAAGACCCCATATGAGATTCTAAAGGGCAGAAAACCAAGGATTTCATATTTTAGAATTTTTGGCAGTAAATGTTATGTACTTAACAATGGAAAACATCCTACAACCAAGTTTAGTGAAAAATGTTTTGAAGGTATTTTCGTAGGATATAGTAGTCATAGTAAGGCATATAGTATTTTTAATAAGAAAACTCTGGTGGTAGAAGAAACAGTACATGTTTTATTTGATGAGACGAGCCTGCTGCATAGCAACTCGTCTAGTGTGTTCATTGAAGATGCAGGTGAAAAGCAAAAGGAACTCAATATGAAAGATGGAGTAAATACCACAGATGATGCACCAAAGTTGGCAGAAGAGATCTCAGATCACTCTGAAGATGAACAAGAAGTTCATGAAGAAGAAGATGTTCCAGAGGTGGCTGAACCTCAAGTTGCTCCTGAAAATGCAAATAACTTGGGAGTCAGATATTCGAGAGATCATCCAGCTGATCAGATTATCGGAGATCCTTCAAGCAGAGTTCTAACAAGAAGAGGTACAACTAACGAAGTTTTACATTTAAGTTTTCTTTCACAGATTGAGCCGTAGAAGTTTGAAGAAGCAAACACCGATCCATCTTGGATCCTTGCTATGCAAGAAGAGCTCAACCAATTCAAGAGATGTAAAGTTTGGGAGTTAGTACCAAGACCCAAAGGACAAAATGTGATTGGAACCAAATGGGTCTACCGGAACAAGCTTGATGGAAAGGGCATCATTACAAAGAACAAAGCAAGACTGGTTGCACAAGGATACAGGCAATAAGAAGGGATTTATTTTGATCAGACCTTTGCACCAGTAGCAAGACTTGAAGCCATCAGATTATTTTTGGCTTATGCTGCATATAAAGGCTTTAAGGTTTTCCAGATGGATGTGAAGTCAGCCTTCCTGAATGGAGACCTTAAAGAGGAAGTATATGTAGCTCAGCCTCCAGGTTTTGCAGATCCTAACTTTCCTGATCATGTATATTATTTACATAAAGCTTTGTATGGTCTCAAACAGGCACCCCGAGCCTGGTATGAGACATTGTCTAGGTTCCTTCTTGAGAACAAATTTACAAGAGGAACAATTGATAAGACATTGTCTCTTAGGGAAGTGAAAGGCGAGATTTTGCTTGTGCAAATCTATGTCGATGATATTATTTTTGGCTCTACAGATGACAAACTTTGCAAAAAGTTCTCTAACTTGATGCAAGGTAAGTTTGAAATGAGCAGTATGGGAGAGCTGAAATATTTCTTAGGACTCTAGGTGCACCAATCTGAAGATGGAGTTTTCATCTCTCAGACGAAGTTCACCAAAGAGCTCATTAAGAAATTTGGAATGGAGAGTGCAACCTCTATGAGGACTCCAATGGGCAGAAGCATGTCTCTGGACAAGGATGAGAAAGGGAAACATTTTGATGAAACCAAGTACAGAAGCATAATTGGGTCCTTGATCTACCTTACTGCTAGTAGGCCTGATATAATGTTTTCAACATGTGTTTATGCCAGTTATCAGGTAAACTATAAGGAATCTCATTATGCCGCCGCAAAGAGGATTTTGAGATACCTTAACGGTACACCAAATCTTGGCTTATGGTACCCGAGAAGCAATGACTTTGAACTAATTGTTTTTCAGATGCTGATTTTGCAGGTAGCAAGGATGATAGAAAGAGTACTTCAGGAACTTGCCAATTCTTGGGAAAAATGCTTGTTTCATGGAGTAGCAAGAAGCAAAATTGTGTTGCAATATCAACTGCTGAATCGGAGTATATCTCTGCCGGCAGCTGCTGTGCACAACTCTTATGGATAAAGAATCAGCTTGAGGACTATAACTTAAAGCTTACAGAATTCCCCATGTTCTATGACTCCTCAAGTGCTATTGCCATAGCAAATAATCTAGTCTCTCACAGCAGAACAAAGTACATCGAGCTTCGCTACCACTTCATCCGGGAACATGTTGAGAGTAAGGATATAAATTTGTTATATGTTAATACTGACAAGCAAATTGCAGATATTCTTACAAAGCCTCTGGACGAGACCAAGTTCAATTTCTTCAAAATGGAACTTGGAATGCTTAACAAGGAATCTTGAAGACAAGACTGTTGGAATTTCACGAAATTGCACGGGAATTCACTGGATAAATCAGAAAAATTCATGAAATTTCACAGGATTTCACATATCAAAATATCTCTCTCCTCGGACACGTCTCCCGTGAAATCTTATTATTAAATACAATTTATTGGATCCAAAGAGCAATCCGTGAAATCAGGTACGCGCCCAATTTTATTTATATATATATAAATATTGAAAACACGTGATTCCACGCATCCCTTCCGTGAAAACCCTTCTCGTCTCCTCGTCTCCCTCGAGAAATCACTGTTCTTCTTCCCGATTTCGTCAAATTCAATGGCGCCCAAAGCTTCTGGAGGTTTGCACTCAGGCGGTGAGCTGGTGAGAGGCGCATTCCGAGCTGCCTCTGATGATTTTCGAAACATCATTTTGATGCTTGATGTGGTCGGGCTGAGTTTTGTATTAGAAGAGCCAGCCAGGATTCTCGAACAGGATGTTCTGGAATTTTTCAGAAATGCCAGGATCACCAGTCAAGGTAAGAAGATCAAAAGCTCCATTAGGTCATGCAAGATTATTCTGAAGGCTAGTGGCATCAATAGAATTTTGAGGATGCCCGAAGTGGAATCTGAAGAACTGTATGTTGAAGATATCCTAAGAGCCAAAAGGTTCTGTGGCATTACTGATGAAGGTTCAAAAATAAGGAGAAAGTTTATGAATGATGGAGGCAAGCTGCTTTGTGATATTATAGGAAAGGTATTACTCTGTAAAGTAGGTTCTCATGACTACTTCTCTGAGGAAGCTTTTAAGATTCATACAGCCATCATCTGTAGAAAGAACTTCAACTTTGGTGAAGTTATTTTTGAGAAGATCAAGGAAAGCTTTCAGACTCCAAATTTTGGAAGGATTATCAGTTTGCTTCTGCATGGATGTAATCCAGATTTGTTCAATCTTGGAAGAGGTGCCCCACTCCATCACACCAAGAAAATCACCTCTTCTATTTTCTCAAAATGGGAAAGAGTTATTTCAAAGGGTGGAGTAAAGAATGTTGCTGGTGATGATGAGGCATCTTTGCTGAATAATGATAGAACTCTTGAAGAAGGTCAACCCTCAAGGGGAAGTGGACCTAGTCCAGCTCCTGATCAGGGAAGAGGTGAACATGTTGAGGGGGAGTTTCCAACCCCAAGAGACAATGTTGAAAGTGGTGCTGCTACAAAAGAAATTCCTCCCAGTGAAGCTGATCAAGTTCCTGTTGATCCAGTTAATTCTGTTGTTCCTGATGTTGTTCATGACCTGGAGGGTCAAGGGAACTTTGCTGATATAGATGAAGCTGCCATGCTAGAAGAATCAAGGAAATCACCTGCAGTGGTTGTTTCTAATTCAGAAGATAATGAAGACTTGTCAGATCCTGCATATGTTCATTCTGAGAAATCTGATTCAATGGAAAAGGGCAGTTTTGGTGATCAGTTGGAGTTTGCCAAGAGGATGTCTTTGACTGAGGGGGAGAAAGAACAGGAAGACATTTTCATGGGAGAATCTGCAGTTCCTCAGGTTCTTCCTTCTGTGTTGCTCTTGCCCCCACCAGAAAGTCTTGTTAGAAAATCTCCAAGAGTAACTGTGCTTGATAAGCAAGCACAGTCTACCAGTTTTGCAGCTGATAGAGCCTTTCCTGAAGATTTTGAATCTGGAGAGAGCTCTCACTCTTCTCTGCTGAAGTCTATTGCAGGTTTGCTGCAAGCTCAGAGTGAGCATTTTGAAAAGTCTATCAAGAATGTTTATCAGAAGATTGATGCTGTTGACAGTGCTTTGAGGCAGGAAATGACTGAAATGAGGCATGAAATGGGCAAATTCAAAAGTGATCAAGAAGCCTGGATGACAAAGGCAGGAAAGGCATTGGACCACACCAACAAGGGAGTTGGGCATGCTCTAAATAACTTGCATCAGGTTGCTGAAGATGTTGTTCATCTGAATTCTGCTCAAACAACTCTCAGAATTTCTCATGATCAAGGGCTTACTTTTCTGGATGATCAAGTTGAAAGGCAACTGGCCAAACTCTATACCCTCCTACATGAAGATGTCATAAAGGGGGGGGGAGAGTATTGTGTCTAAGATAGAGGAGATTGCTAGTAAAGTGAATGATTTGGATGGTAAAGTGAATGATTTGGATGGAAATATATTTTCAAAAATGCAAGAGCTTCAGGAGAACATCTTGCAAAATGTTAAAGATGTAAATTGGTATACTCATGAATCAACAAGTTGGCTATTCAAGGAGGTTGCAGGCATGCTTGGATTCACTGTTGTGGACAAAATGCCAGGTGATCCAGGTCCAAGTGCTCCAAGTTCTTCTCCAATTCCTGTTGAGGAATTTGATTTTGCTGAAGCAGATATCCCAGCCTCCTCCTACCAAGAGTTCTTGGATGATCCAGTGCTTGAAAGCTCCAAGGTTCCTGAATCTCTTGAAAAGTCTTTAAAAAGGAAGAGTTTTGGTGATAAACCTTCTGCTAAAAGGTCCAATCCTCATAAGAAGATCAGAGAATTCTATGATAGGCCTCCTCCAAGAAAGCTGGAGTCCCACTTCAAAGAATATCATTCTTACAGCTTTCAAGCTTGTTAGTAAGCATCATGAAAGTGTCAGTGATCATTACAGCCAGGATGAATGGGACAAGTTCAAAAAGAGAACAACTGAAAGGACAATTCATTTCAAGACAGGTGGATCTAAAGAAACTGCTCCTGATAAATATTGGCCTAAGCCAAAGGCATTTTTTGAAAGAATGGAATCTGAACAGAAAAAGAGAGCTGAAGCTGTGGACAGAATTTTTGGAAAGCTGAAAGGCAAGAATCAAGCATGAGCTGAGCTGTTCTGGAATCATGCTGTTTTCTTTGTTTATATATATATATATATATATATATATATATATATATATATTTCTATGTTAAGATAAACATTGAGCTTTGCTTTAAATATATATATATATATATATTTCTGTGTTAAGATAAACATTGAGCTTTGCTTTAAATATATATATATATATATATATATTCCTGTGTTAAGATAAACATTGAGCTTTGCTTTAAATATTACTGCATGTTTTGTGCTCTTCTTATTCACTATATTTTCTGAACAATTCAACTTAGTGCATAGGGTTATGATATCTTCAAATAGGGGAGATTGTTGGGTATTGTATCCACAATTACCTGGATTTGAAGATGTCCCCTAGTGAACTAAATTGAATTGAGTATGTATTTGATGATTTCTGTTTAGATGTGTTATGACAGGTCTTAATGCTAAGTGCACACCAAAGTCAGGTTGCAATGGATCACCAAACACAGTTCTAGACAATGTAATCCCTCATTATGTAGAACAAAGTGTTGGTCCATGTGTAATCACTCTTTTGGGGTGTACTTCATATACTCATAACTGAAGGTTTTCAAGGTTGAGGAGTGGAGCAGGTTTTCAGAAGAAAAGGAATTTTTTTTTTGCTGAGTCAATTCGTCGAGATGTCTCGTGAAGTTCCAATGAATCCCGACGAATCCAGACAGAAGCCAGTTTTCCAGTTTGAAGATGGAATTTCTGCGGCTAAGTCTATTCGTCGAATGTTCTCATGAACTCCCGACGAATATCGACGAACGCAGACAGAAGTCAAAAAGGCAGGTTTGTGAAGGAAAATGTGCGGCTAAGTCAATTCGTCGTATGTTCTCGAGAACTCCCGACGAATCCCGACGAATGAAAACAGAAGACAGTTTTCAAGCTTTGATTAGTATTTTCAATGGCTAAGTCAATTCGTCGAATGTTCACGTGAAGTCTCGACGAATGACGGACAGACGGATTTCAAATTTCAGTTTTGTTTTCAAAAATTAGGGTTCGCCGCCATGCACAGTACACGCGGAGATCCCTCCTTGTTTGTCGCCCGAGCCGTTGGAGGTCTCCCTATATATAGTCTTTTATTTTAAGGCAAAAATAAGTCGTGAACCCGATTGAAAAGAAGAACTCAGCCGTTTTCCTTCTTGCGTGCGAACAAGTTTCTGAGATCTACAGTGCGCCGCTCAAGACTCGTTCTTCAGTGTTGCTAGAGATTTCTCAGATAAGAAGGCCTTTGATCAAGTTGTTGCTCTCAATATTGAAGATCTTTTCGATTTAATCAAAGGGCTTACTCAGATCAGGTTTGCCGATTCTTCATTCTTCCTAATCCTTGAAGATCCAAGCTCTCACTCTAAAGGAAGAAGAAGATTCAGTCTTTCTCGATCTGAAGTCAAACTCTATTGAGATTCAAGAGAAGTTTCATTTCAAACTCTATTTAATTTCTGTAGGAGTTTTTACTCCGAGTTATTTTTGTAGGAGTTGTTTACTCTGAGTTGTAGGAGTTGTTTACTCCGAGTTTGTAGGAGTCGTTGTCTGCGAGTGTAGGATTTGTTGATAAATCCGAGTTTTGGTGAAGTTGCCGACGCTAGCCCGAAGTGCTAGATAGGCGGAGCGGGAGAGAGGAGTACCCACCCTTGGGAAACCTCTATAAATCTTGTGTCTCTGGGCTGTGATATTTTTTTTGTGTTTGTGCAATATTTTTTATTCCGCAATCGCAGTAGAGATCACCTATTCACCCCCCCCCCCCCCCCCCCCCCCTCTAGGTGATTTAGGTAGACAACGATTTCTTTCAGAGAAGTACAGAAGTATAGTCGAAAGCCTCATCTACCTCACAAACACAAGACCTGATATCGAAAATTCAGTCAATATTTGTGCTCGTTTTGTTAACAATCCCTCTACAGAACATTTTGTCGCAGCAAAACGAATCCTTCGTTATCTACAAGGAACCAAAGATTATGGAATACTCTATCAAAGTACCCATGACAGCTCGCTACAAGGATTCACTGACTCTGATTGGGCCGGAAATGTCGATGATCGCAAAAGCACGGGAGGGTTCATCTTTTTTGTAGGATCTGGACCGATATCATGGAACTCACGAAAACAACGGTCAGTCGCACTTTCAACTACAGAAGCCGAATACATGGCACTCAACAATGCGGCATGTGAAGCCGTCGGCTTCTACGATTAAAGAAGGAGATAGAAGGAGTTAGAGAAGAAGGAGGGGCGTAAAACTCCACTGCGACAACAGCTCGGCCATTGCTTTATCAAAGAACCCCGTTGATCATAGCAGGAGTAAACATATAGACATTCGATTTCATTTCATTCGAGAACTTCTGGAGAAGAAGATGATCGACCTCCACTTCTGCCCTACCAAGCGACAGCTCGCCGATATTATGATGAAGCCCTTACCTCGGGAGTGGTTTATCAAACTGAGGAACAAGATCGGACTTATCAGAAATGCTGATTTAGGGGGAGTGTAAAAGCCCATCTGCAGCCCAATAAAAAGCAGCATTAAAAGCCCAATAGAAATCAGCATTTAACTTGAGCCGGCACTTAAATAAGATGCTTCGTATTTCCTTCCCTGTATTCTGTTT
The DNA here is from genome assembly GCA_033032865.1 of Dactylorhiza incarnata. Taxonomy (NCBI): domain Eukaryota; kingdom Viridiplantae; phylum Streptophyta; class Magnoliopsida; order Asparagales; family Orchidaceae; genus Dactylorhiza; species Dactylorhiza incarnata. Next base: position 21,612,381 of record JAWHQI010000008.1, on the reverse strand, counting down.
CCAATGTATTGCTTTTAATGTATTGTATCCAGATTATTCTGTATCCAGAATCCTCTAAAATATCAGTATAAATATCATGTAAAACCTGATGAATGCAATGAAATAAAACTTTCTCCTCCCCAGTAAAACCTGTGCACGTTATTCTCTTCCTACAAAAGTAAAACCCTCAGTTAGATTTCCTATCAGATAAGTGGAAAAAACTTAGAAGGTAAATTAAAATCCCTTCTACAGAAAACAAAACCTGAAATCCTATGCATCTTGACTCGCCTCTCACAATACCATCTCGTGGAAGAAGATTACCTGTAAGTAGACGGAGGGCTTCGGCGGTGCAGCAGACGGAATAAGGGAGTTAACAGAGGGCTTCGTCGGGATGCTGGAGGGCTTCGAAGGAGGCTCTATCAAGGAGCGTGGAAGAAAGCAGGTGCAGGTATATGGACTGCTTTTGGCGAGAGATGGGCTTCCGAGGGTGCAGCAATCGAGAGGCGGCATGGTGCTTTCGGCGGGGTACAGACAAATCGGCGGGTGGCAGAGGTAAAGTGGAGGGGGCTGGCGTGAGAGAAGAGGGCCGGCGCTGGCGGGAGGAAGAATGAATAGGAGCGGGCTTTCGGCGTGGGGCAGATCATGAAAAGGCGATGGAGTGCGGCAGTAGATAAAAAGAGGAGAATGCTGTTCAGGTTTTAATTTTTTTATTTATTTCCTTTGTATTGCGATGAAAAGAGGAGGGAGTTGTTCAGGCTTTTTTTTTGTTAATTTCTTTTGTATTGTTTTTTGTATGGAATTACGAAATAGCCTAGTATTTTGAATTGAGGGGGCATTTTGGTGAGGGCATTCTTGTCCGGAAAATGTTACACCAAGCCCCCTTTCCTCTGCCCTTATATAATAAAGATACACTATATATACACTATATATAAAGGAGAAAGGGCCTTTGGTGCAACATATGCATTTCCCATCTTACCCCTGCAACTTCCGAAAATCACGATTATGCCATCGGAAAGGCGGCTGGGCCGGGCGGGCTTCGGGTGGGCAATGTGGGCCGCTGCTACGGCTTGGCGTAGCCTGTGCGAAGGCGGTCGCAGGCCGTCGTCGGGGAGCAGTGAGCACGGGTGAAGCCCGTGCGGAGATGCTAGTACTATTTATAAAGGAAAACTCTCCTTTGGTGCAACATTTTTAATGACAGCAATAACCCTCTTCTTTATATTTAATGACTTCTAGGTTTTCTAACCTTTTCAAAATATTTCAAAAATATAAGGGTATAAATTTCACTTATATCTCTCTAAATCCCGCTCAAATTTTTTGCGATTCACTTCCTGATGCGAAGGGCGTTGCTTTTCGTTATGCTCGATGCTTTCACAAATGTCGTCCCTGACGTCAAATGTGACCGCTCACGACAAATGTCCGCCAACGACAAAAAACGCCGTCCATATCAAATGTCGCCCCCACAACAAATGTTGTCCCCCACACATCGAGAAGTGAATCGCAAAAAAATTGAGCGGGATTCAAAGAGATATAAGTGAATTTCGTATACATCCTTATCTTTTTGAAATATTTTGAAATGGTTTGAAAACTTAGAAGTCATTAAATATAAAGAAGAGGATTATTGTTGTCATTAAAAAATGTAGCATTCCATTATTAATTAGAATTGAGAAAGAATAGACTATGATAACATAAATATTTCAGGAAAAACTATTTTTCAACAGCCACCCTTCAAAAAATTAAAATAACAAGCAGCTTACGATTTTGTAAATTATACTTGATATATAAACTCGTAATTTCCTAATTAGAAGCAATTACTCATGAATATCCCATTGATCACTAGATATCTGCAGCAATATTAACTATGAGCAATTAAATATGAGCAATTAAATCAACACAGCACGGGAAATAAAGTTGAAGATAATGAAGCCGTGGATAATATGATAACAATAATAATTGTTGGCACCAAAAATGTACCAACTCCACGATCGCTCAAACTGAAGGATGGGGGGTAAGACTGTTGAATGGCTGGTTATTTTGAGCTGAAGGAAATGCTATTTTATTTATATAAAACTTGAGTTACAGCTGAGGTTACAATAGAAAAGTATGAAAGAAAGGTATAAGATTTGAAGAAAAGAACTAGCAAAGAGGTCTCCTGAAGTGAGACCGGAAGGTCCCCGCGGTCTCAAAAACTGAGATCGCTCAAGCCACTGGCAGGAACTGGAACTCTCCCAAAGATCCCGAAACTGGTACCCCTACCCCTCTATTTATAGACGCAGGGGCCTGCCCGAACGGGCAGATCTGGAAGGTAACGGGCTGCCCGGAACTGCTGAGATCGCCTGAGACCGCTGAGATCGTCTGGACCTGCTGAGATCGTCTGGACCTGCTGAGGTCGTCAGCTGAGACCGCTGAGATCGTCTGAGACCGCTGAGATCGTCTGGACCTGCATCACCTAAACAGCACAACAGAATCAGCCTAAGGGCGACCTCACGAGACGAGATCGCCCAAGGGGCGATCTCCTCTCTTTACGATCTTCCCACGGGGGAGGTCGCCAAGGGGCGACCCCCGGGCTGAGATCGCCCAGGGCTGGGCGATCTCCCCTCGGGGGAGGTCGCCAACGGGCGACCTCCGGGCTGAGATCGCCCAGGGCTGGGCGATCTCCCCTCGGGGGAGGTCGCCAACGGGCGACCTCCGGGCTGAGATCGCCCAGGGCTGGGCGATCTCCCCTCGAGGGAGGTCGCCAACGGGTGACCTCCGGGCTGAGATCGTCCAGGGCTGGGCGATCTCCCCTCGGGGGAGGTCGCCAACGGGCGACCTCCGGGCTGAGATCGCCCAGGGCTGGGCGATCTCCCCTCGGGGGAGGTCGCCAATGGGCGACCTCCGGGCTGAGATCGCCCAAGGCTGGGCGATCTCCCCTCGGGGGAGGTCGCCAACGGGCGACCTCCGGGCTGAGATCGCCCAGGGCTGGGCGATCTCCCATCGGGGGAGGTCGCCAACGGGCGACCTCCGGGCGAGGACAAGGACGCCCAAAGAGAAGGGCGGCGGCGACCTCCCGGGGGAGGAGTCACGCGAGGCACGAAAGTAAGACCGCCCAGGTGATAGAAGACCACCAGGGCTCGGATAACCAACTCGAGGGGATCGCCGACTTCTGGGTAAAACAATAATCACTAAATATACTAACATCACTCTTTTAAAGCTAAATCCATCTGGCCATATGTGCACGTACACTTGATGTAGATCATGAACTTAGCTACAACAAATTGTTTCAAGTTAGATGCAAGACAATAGTGATGAAATTGGGGGTAGAAATAAAAACGAAATCTCAGGCAACGTGAACACAGGGAAGATAAATCAAACACATTGCATTCTCATTCATAGCAAAAACTAATACATGCAGATAACATGATTTGTTCCTTATATAGACAGGAAACGATACAAGGACAAAAAGAAAAACATAAATGCAGATGATGCTTCGTCTTCAGCAGTGATGCGCCTTCATTCTTTGACGGACTGCTTCGTCTTCCTGCTTATTGAATGCGTCGGGCTTGAAACGTGAGCTTCTTTATTGCAACCTTTCATCTTCTCTGTCTCTTCATCGTCTTCTGCATTAACATTCTCAACATCCCCCCTTAATGCTGAGACGAAAACCTTCCTCATTGCGGTGAAAACATGCGCAGTCAACGGTTTGGTCATTATGTCTGCCAGTTGCTTGCTTGAATTACAGTAGTGTAATTCAATCTGTTTTGATTCGACGAGGCCCTTCAGAAAATGATATCGTAGCTCTATGTGTTTTGTTCGACTGTTGATAGGTTAAATTTAGATTTTTGTGTGGTTTGCTTTTTCGTTGTAACAAATCTTTGCTATGTCATAACAACCAAAGATTTTGTTGCAACAAATTTTTAAGAGTTTAAAATTGTTTTTGCTTTTGAGAGAAAGCTTTTGGGTTTAAGTAAATTATCCAAACTAAAATCGATAAAGGCAAGTGTACCTTATCGAAAGTAGTATAGGATATTTCTTTTTGAAATATCAAGGTCGTATTTTCCGGATCGTATCGATTATTTCTACTTCTTAGGAGCGCGCTATTATTTTATTGGAAAAAGGTTTTGAATTGGTTTTTATACTTTTATAGAAATGATAATGACAAAAATTAGGGTTGGCGTGCGTTTAACGATATTTGTAAGAAAAGCAAGAGAGCACGAAAACGCTAATTTGGAAAATAGTTTTGCTTAGGTTTTGATTTTTTTTTTTGTTTTGATTTTTAAAACGATGACGATAACTATTTAACGATTGAGCGGTTAGCAGAAACAAGCAAAAATGATTATAAGAAAGAAAGAAATAAAAGTGCTCACTAAATTGAAAACACACGCACTCTACGGAATTGAAATGACGGAATTAAAGGACAGAAATTAAAGGAATGCGATCTCTACCCAAATAGGTAGTGGGAAGTAAATGCGTGAGCAAGTTCTACCCAAACGGGTAGACGGGAAATAAATGCGTGAGCGAGTTCTATCCAAACGGATAGACAGGAAATAAATGCGTGAGCGAGTTCTATCCAAACGGATAGACGGGAAATAAATGTGTGAGCGAATTCTATCCAAACGGATAGACGGGAAATAAATGTGTGACGGTAATAAAAGCTATGTTATTGAATTGAAAGCTAAATTAAACTAAACTAAAAACAAACTCTTTTCATTTTTTAAAGATTTGTCCACACACACACACTAATAAAAACAATAATTATATATGTATATATGTAATAAACTAACTTAAAAGAAAAAGCTAAAATGTAAAATAAGAAAAGAGAAAATCTAATCTACCCTCATACACTCACACCGACTAATATGAAATCAACTAAAATTAAAAGAAAGATACAAATAAGTAAAACTACTCTCATACACACACACAAACACAAATTAAAAAGGAAATCTAATTAAAAAAACAAAAATTACAAAAACTAAATTAAAAAGAAAGAAAGAAGAAAAAAAAAGAAGAACGCACACACACTTTCCAACAAATAAGAGAAGAGAATTACAAAACAAGCCAACCTATTTTATTTCCATCAAAAATATTACAAAGTTGTAGAGAGAAAATGCAACAAAAGACATAAAATATGAAAACAGCAAAAAGTGGCCCACAATCTCAAGAAAAGCTCTCAAAATTCTGAACCCCCACCCTCAGCCGAATCTGGCTATTTATAGGCAAAATTTTGGAATTACACGCCCTCGGACACGGGCGTGTCTGAGGGCGTGACACGGCTTCGGGTGCGAATAGTCAGAACAGCTGGATCCAGGCAGGCATCTAGAAGGCTTGAGTGGAATCCTCGGACGAACACGGGCGTGACCAAGTATATGGCCTAGGTCACGGGCGTGACCTAGGTCGGTTGGCTGGAGCTTGAACTGGGCGTGACACCTGGCGTGTCCTTTGTTCTTCTGGAAGGAATTGATGGGTCACGGGCGTGACCAAGTACACGGCATCGGTCACGGGCGTGACTTGATTCTTCTGGAAGGAATGAACCTTTAGTGACTTGAATCTGGGATGGACATCCAACACGGGCGTGACCATGTACACGGCCTCGGTCACGGGCGTGACCGAGGGCGTGACTTGATGTTTGAGCTGGAAAAAGAACAGAGAGATGAAAATGTTAGGGAATAGTGAACACGCCCTTGGACACGGGCGTGTCCGAGGGCGTGTCTTAACAAAAAGACAGAAAGTTTATCAAATTAAAATAAAACTTAGTTAAAAGTCAAAATAACAAAAACAAACAATTTATTTATTTAATTACATAGATTATTTATAATTCTTAGCAAAAATACACTAAAAACTATACAGAAAAACACGTATAATTACTATTCATCAAACACCCCCATACTTAAGCTTTTGCTATTCCAGGGCAAAAGTAAGCGATACCTATAAGACGATTAATAAAATTTCTAATTTACTAAAGTTTTATTTAATCAAAAGTAAGATCTAAATAAATTTAGGAGATTTAAAGGGGTAAGTCCTAAATTATGAAAATGATTTAAAAAGAGCGAAAAAGTTTTAGCTATAAGACTTCAAAAGTTTGCTAAATGGCGTCTTATATTGTAATTATTAGCACCTTTAATTAGAACGAAATTATAAAAACTCTTAACTTTGTAAAGAAAATTTTCAAGAATAAATAAAACCTACTAATTATGCTCTCGTAAAATTTTTAAATTAAAATCTACCTTACAATTTTATTGGCTAAAGGGTAGGGGAAAAAGGGGTAGCCTTGGCAGGAAGAAGAGTGCAAGGATTAGGGGTGATGAATTTTATCCTCTCACCCCATCTTTTGGTTTGGTTTTACTTTGACTCTCAGCGTTTGGTTTACGAGGGATAATTGAAACTTTTAACTTTAACCCAATGCCCGTGTTTACGGAATTTTTATTCCCATTGACACAGGATTTCTTTTAACAATATTGGGTGTCTGTGTTTACGGAATCTTTTTATTCCCATTGACACAGGATTTCTTTTAAACTCCTTCTATTTTTTTTTATTGCCAAGCTAAATACAAGGGGGTTTCAAAGGAAAATCTAGAATAATAAAAAAGTATTTGAGAGCTAAATTTAGTAGATTAAAAACATTCCTAAAGTTTCACAAGTTTCGAAGTAAGAATAATTAAATCTAAAGATGGTTTGCCAATATAATACAAAAAGAAACTTTTTAGGGTAAACTCGAAGTAGTGCTAAAAGGTTTTTTTCTAGATTTAAACTAAAATCACAAGATGATGTTTACAACTAAAATTCCTAGATTTAAATTTTCAAATTATGATAAAAATATAAATGATTTAGTAAATCAAAAATAATGAAAAACGCTTAAAGATAAAACTAACCTAGCCTTGGAGATAACAAAAAGCTAAGTAGGAGTTTTATTTTATTTTTGGATTTTTTGATAAGTTTTTCAATATTTTTTTTTTTGAGTTTTTAAGATATGATATTTTTGGGATTTTTTATTTTCTTTATAACGAAGTACATATATAAATACTAAAAAACAAAGAAAGAAGAAAATTAAGAAAAGTAACAATACATACAAAATATTTTTGATTTTTTTCTAAGAGCTTTTTTCATCATATTTTTTTTTTTTGTTAAAAATATGTACATTAATAAAAAAAAGGAAAAGAAAAAAGAAAGAGAGAGGAAAATAATTTTTTTGGGGTGTTATGAAAAAATTTTGTGAATTTTGTTATAAAAAATTTCTAAGTAAAAATTTTCAAATTTTTTTTTGGATTTTTCAAATCTTTATCTTATATATACATTAATACTTAAAAAAGGAAAAGAAGAAAATATAAAAGAAAAACATATATAATTTTTTGGTGTTTTTCTAAGAAATTTTTCATCATAAATTTTTTTTTTAATTTATTTTCAAATATGGATAATTATTTACAAACAAAGACACAAAAAGAAAATAAAACATTTATAATATATATATTTTTTGTGTTTTTTCTAAGTTAATTAATAGTTTTTTTTTATTTTTGATTTTGTTACATATTTACATATTAAAATTTTACAAAAAGAAAAATAAAAGCAGATGGACAAATTTGTTGCAACAAATTTTGTTATGTTGTAACAAAAATTGTTATGTTGTAACAAAAATTGTTATGTTGTAACAAAAATTGTTATGTTGTAACAAATTATAAAAAAAAATTTGGTCTTTTATATATATATATATAAAATAATAATAATAATAATAATTACAAAAGAGAAAAAACACCCCCATACTAAAAAGTCAACATTGTCCTTAATGTTGAGTTTAGGTAGGAGGAGCGAAAACTTGGGTTTTGTTTTGATTTTTCCAAATGTACAAAAGAGCGAAAAATAGTATACGTATAAAAGGAATCAAAAAAAAATTTGGGGGGGGGGGGTTTTTGAAAGATGCATATTTAAGATTCATATCAAAATGTTAAGAAAGATAAAATAAAGTAAATAAAGAAAAGCTTTAAGACAAAAGGCAAGGAAGGAAAAGAGAAATAAAAAGGTAAAAGCAACGGGGTTTTCCCTTTTCAAAATATCGACAAAAATCCCCTCTCGGGTCTGCCGAGTAATCCTACTTCGAGAAAACTTTCTATTGTTTTATCTTAAAATTCCTAAAATTCTTTTTTATTTTTGTTTTAAAGTTTTTGTTTTTATTTTCATTTTATTTTGTTTTTCATTTATAAAGAGAAATGAAAATTTTAAATATGCATATTTATTAATATATATATTTTTCATTTTGTTTTGTTTTATTATTATTATTATATTATGTTTATTTATTATTATTATTATTATTATTATTTTTGGTTTTTGATTTGAAATTAAATTTTTCATCATTTTGTTTTATTTATTTATTATGTAAATACTAAAAAAAAATATAAAAAAGGGAAAAGAAAATATAATTTGATAAATATGGGGTGCCTCCCATGAGCGTTTTGTTTACCGTCTCGTAGCTTGACGCATTGGCGGGGTACGATCGCTTTAGAAGTGGGGGAGGGGTATAGAATTTAGCTTACCGCCCACTTGATCGCCCGCGTGGTAAAGTTTTAATCGGTGACCGTTAACTTTTAGCTCGCCTTTTTCCGGGTGGGAGATAAGAACGGTCTCGTATGGCCAAACCTCTTTCACTTGAAAGGGGCCGGACCATCGGGATTTAAGCTTACCTGGAAAAAGACGAAGACGTGAATTAAAAAGGAGGACGAGATCGCCCGGCGCAAATGTTTTTGGAAATTTAATTTTGCGATCGTGATAGAATTTAGAGCGTTCTTTATAAAATTTGTTACTCTCATAAGCTTTCGCACTCCATTTATCGAGTTCGTTTAATTGGAATTTTCGACTTTCGGCGGCTAAATTATGATCGAGATTTAAAAGCTTTAACGCCCAAAAAGCGCGGTGCTCTAATTCTACGGGCAGGTGGCACGCCTTGCCGTAGACTAATCGATAAGGCGTACAACCGATTGCGGTCTTGTATGCCGTACGATATGCCCACAGCGCGTCGTCTAATTTAATCGCCCAATCACTCCTATTTGTTGAAACGGTTTTTTCTAATATGCGTTTAATTTCTCGATTTACTACCTCCACTTGGCCGCTCGTTTGGGGGTGATAGGCGGTGGCGAGCTTATGCGTGACGCCATATTTAGATAAAGTTTTTTCAAGCTGGGCATTGCAGAAGTGCGTACCCCTATCACTAACTATCGCGCGGGGCGCGCCGAAGCGAGAAAATAATTTTTTAAGAAATTTGACGACGACTCTCGCATCATTGGTGGGGAGAGCTTGTGCTTCCGCCCATCTCGATACGTAGTCGACCGCCACTAAAATGTAGCGATTTGTAAATGAAGGAGGTAGGGGGCCTACGAAGTCTATGCCCCATAAATCGAAAATTTCGCATTCTAAGTAAAAAATTTGGGGCATCTCGTCGCGACGAGAGATGTTACCCGACCGTTGACAGCTATCGCACGTGCTCACAAAAGCGTGAGCGTCTTTAAAGAGAGCGGGCCAATAAAAGCCCGCCTCCAGCGCCTTCTGTGCGGTCCGGTTAGCTTGATAATGCCCACCGGTCGGCCCCTCGTGGCAGTGACGCAATATTTGCGCACCCTCCTCGCTCGAAACACATCTCCGCACGACTTGGTCCGCGCAGACGCGAAATAGGAAAGGGTCCTCCCAAAAGTAGTTTTTCAAATCAGAAAAGAATTTCTTCTTTTGCTGTTTTGAAAAGTCTTTCGGAAGCACCCGCGCAACTAAATAGTTGGCGTAGTCCGCGAACCAAGGTGTGGAAGAAGTTTTCAAATTATTTAAAGTTAAAATTCGCTCCTCGGGAAATCGATCATCAATTTCCGGTTCGAAGAGCGCTTCCGCGATCGGGCACTCTAAACGAGAGAAGTGGTCGGCCGCTAAATTTTCGGCCCCCTTCTTATCCCGGATCTCTAAATCAAATTCTTGTAATAGGAGGATCCATCGAAGAAAGCGGGGCTTAACATCTATTTTATCTAATAAATATCTTAGGGCGGAGTGGTCGGTAAATACTATAATTTTTGAAAGCGTGACGTAGGGTCTAAACTTATCGATGACGAAGACGAGGGCAAGGAGTTCCTTTTCCGTGGTCGTGTAATTAGCCTGTGCGGCCGTGAGCATGCGGGATGCGTAATAGATAGGATGAAAATATTTATTTACGCGTTGGCCTAATACGGCCCCTACCGCTATATCGCTCGCGTCGCATATAATCTCAAACGGAAGGGTCCAATCGGGAGCCACCAGAATGGGAGAATGGATAAGTTTTTCTTTTATAATTTTAAATGTCTATACGCCCGCGTCATCAAAAATAAATGGAGATTCCTTCTCCAGGAGGTGGGTTAGCGGTTTTGTTATTTTAGAAAAATTTTGAATGAACCGCCTATAAAAACCCGTGTGGCCAAGAAAACTACGAAAGATTTTATATTTGAGGGGGCAAGAAGTTTTTCAATTATTTCGATCTTGGCCTTGTCGACCTCCATCCCTCTTGCGGAAATTTTGTGTCCGAGAACTAAGCCTTCTCGAACAATAAAATTACACTTCTCCCAGTTTAAAACTAGGTTTGTGTCTTCGCATCGTTGGAGGACTCGATCTAAATTTTTTAAACAGTTTTGGAAGGAGCTTCCAAAGACCGAGAAGTCATCCATAAAGACTTCCATAATATCCTCTACGAGCTCTCCAAAGATCGCCATCATACATCGTTGGAATGTAGCGGGCGCATTGCAGAGGCCGAACGGCATCCTTCGGTATGCGAAGGTACCGAAGGGGCACGTAAAGGTTGTTTTCTCCTGGTCTTCGGGGGAGATAGGAATTTGTAAAAACCCTGAAAGACCATCGAGAAAACAATAATATGGATGACCCGAAAGTCGCTCCAGAATTTGATCGATAAACGGCAACGGAAAGTGGTCTTTTCGGGTGGCATCATTTAATTTTCGGTAATCGATGCACACCCGCCAACCCGTAACAGTACGGGTTGGAATTAATTCGTTGTTTTGATTCGCTACTACCGTTAGACCGCCCTTTTTTGGCACGACATGAATGGGACTAACCCACGTGCTGTCGGATATAGGGTAGATAATCCCCGCATCCAGGAGTTTTATTACTTCAGCCTTAACGACATCTCGCATATTCGGGTTAAGTCGTCGCTGATGCTGGATGGTTTTGCGGGAATTATCTTCTAAGAAAATTTTGTGCGTGCAAAAAGAGGGATTTATCCCCCTAATATCTGAAATTTGCCATGCAATTGCATGGCGATGCGTGGACAAAACTTTAACTAATTCAGAGGTTTCCGAATCGGTTAAAGAAGATGAAATAATAACCGGGAGTTTTAAATCCGCGGCGAGAAAAGCGTATTTTAAATGATCGCGGAGTGGCTTAAGCTCCAAGACCGGGGGTTCTTCGTAAGAAGTTGTAATTTTTAAACTTTTAGAATTAAAAGACTCGAAAGGCGAATCTGGTGGCAATTCGTCCAAAGGGGCGAGGTTTGCCAGATCCGGATCGTCTAATGTTAAAGCGAGTAATTCTGCAAGCGAAGAACACTCATCCTCGAACGCGGATTCTAAGTGAAAGCAGGAATCGTCGTTCGATAAAGAGTTTCGCATCGAAGGCGAAACAGTTACCTAACGCTCAACCCGCAATGGGGAGTCGACCTCCCTGCCGCTGCGAAGGGTAATGGCGTGGGCATTTTCACGCGGGTTCTGCTCCGAGTTTCCTGGCAATGCTCCAAGTGGCCGCTCGGAGATCATTTTAGCGAGCTGTCCAACCTGCATTTCTAAATATTTAGCGATCCGGTTATATTCCGGATATTTGCCTCGTTGAACGCTAAATATTTAGCGATCCGGTTTTGGAGGTGGAGGCGGAAAGCCCTGCTGAAATCCTTGGGGATATCCTTGCGGAAATCCTTGCGGGATCGCGGGTGGGGGGCGTTGCGCGTTGTTAGGATTACTCCAGGAGAAGTTCGGGTGGCTCCTCTAACCCGGATTATAGTTATTACTATAAGGGTTGTTATTAGGATTGAAGGGCGCCCGCACTTGATTGCCAACGTACTCCACCGATTCCTCGATATTATTATTATTATTTAGATTATTATTATTATTATTATTATGAGTATTAAAATTATTATTAGGATTATTAAAATTATTATTATTATTAGGATGATTAGCCCAAGCGGGAGTGGAGGAGGAAGCAGTCATCTCCGCCACTTGCTTACTTAGTCGCTCTACCCGCGAGGTTAAGTAAGTAGTGACATCCACTTCAAAAAGACCAGCCGATTTATTAGGACGCGACCTTGGCACATTCCATTGGTAGCGTTCATGGTCATTTCTTCGATCAGAGCTTGAGCGGTCTCCGGGGTTTTGTTGTTTAACGTTCCCCCGGCGGCTGCGTCGATCATCTGTCGACGTTGAGAAATTCAAGCCGTTATAGAACGTTTGTACCTGTAGCCAAGTTGGTAGCGCGTGATGAGGACACCTACGCAAATATTCTTTAAAACGCTCCCAAGTTTCGTAAAGAGACTCGGAATCGAATTGTATAAATGATGCGATATCGGTGCGTAATTTAGCGGTTTTTGACGGAGGAAAATATTTAGTTAGAAAATTCTCTGTCAATTCGGCCCACGTGGTTATGGACCCTCTCGGAAGAGAAGTCAACCACGATTTAGCCTTTGTCTGCAGGGAAAAGGGAAATAAGCGCAAGCGAATGGCGTCATCGCTGACGCCATTAATCTTGAAGGTGTCGCAAATTTCTAAAAAAATTAAAATGTGTTGGTTTGGGTACTCATCTGGTAAACCGTCGAATTGAACCGACTGTTGTACCATTTGGATTATGCTGGATTTGATTTCGAAATTATTATTAGCTACCGCGGGGCGGGTGACGCTCGATCCTGTATCCTCTAAATTTGGCCTAGCATAATAGGCCATGGTTCGCTGTGGGGCCACATTTAGATTAGGATCGCCCATCACGCCTAAATGTATATCGCCGACGGATTCTTCGGGATCTATTTGTGGATTTTGATTACGAGATCGGCGACGCTCTAGATGTGCGCTCGATTTCGGGATCAAAAGGTAAAATTGGATTATCCGAAGATTCTCCTCGGGTCATACACTATTCTTTAATTAAATTTTTTTTGGAAGAAAGAGTTTTTTTTTTATAGATTTTTTTTTGATGTTTTTGTTTTGGAAATTTTTTTACAAGGAAGAAAAAGAAGGAAAGAAAGAAAGAGGGGAAAAATATATATTTTTTTATTTTCTTTTCGTAAGTAGAAAATATCGCTATATATATATATATTTTGGGTAATTTTTAACGTTTTGTTTTGTTTGGTTTTATATGAACATATATATGTATGTTTGTAAATATATAAGCAAAAGGTTTATAATTGCAAAAGGTTTTAAATTTTGCAAATATGTGTTTATAAGAGGGAAAGTAAAAAAAAGGAAAAGAGATATATCAATATTTTTTGAAGATTTTTTATTTTTCTTTTTCTTAAATAGAGATTTTTTTTCTTAATTTTTTTTTTGTTTTGTAGGATAAGAGAAATATATATTAGAAAAAGAGTTGAAATATAAGATAAAATTAATAGCGTTTCCTATTTCAAAATAACGACACAAGTCCCCGGCAACAGCGCCAAGAACTTGATAGGTTAAATTTAGATTTTTGTGTGGTTTGCTTTTTCGTTGTAACAAATCTTTGCTATGTCATAACAACCAAAGATTTTGTTGCAACAAATTTTTAAGAGTTTAAAATTGTTTTTGCTTTTGAGAGAAAGCTTTTGGGTTTAAGTAAATTATCCGAACTAAAATCGATAAAGGCAAGTGTACCTTATCGAAAGTAGTATAAGATATTTCTTTTTGAAATATCAAGGTCGTATTTTCCGGATCGTATCGATTATTTCTACTTCTTAGGAGCGCGCTATTATTTTATCGGAAAAAGGTTTTGAATTGGTTTTTATACTTTTATAGAAATGATAATGACAAAAATTAGGGTTGGCGTGCGTTTAGCGATATTTGTAAGAAAAGCAAGAGAGCACGAAAATGCTAATTTGGAAAATAATTTTGCTTAGGTTTTGATTTTGTTTTGTTTTGATTTTAAAAACGATGACGATAACTATTTAACGATTGAGCGGTTATGAGCGGTTAGCAGAAACAAGCAAAAATGATTATAAGAAAGAAAGAAATAAAAGTGCTCACTAAATTGAAAACACACGCACTCTACGGAATTGAAATGACGGAATTAAAGGACAGAAATTAAAGGAATGCGATCTCTACCCAAATAGGTAGTGGGAAGTAAATGCATGAGCAAGTTCTGCCCAAACGGGTAGACGGGAAATAAATGCGTGAGCGAGTTCTATCCAAACGGATAGACAGGAAATAAATGCGTGAGCGAGTTCTATCCAAACGGATAGACGGGAAATAAATGCGTGAGCGAGTTCTATCCAAATGGATAGACGGGAAATAAATGTGTGACGGTAATAAAAGCTATGTTATTGAATTGAAAGCTAAATTAAACTAAACTAAAAACAAACTCTTTTCATTTTTTAAAGATTTGTCCACACACACACACTAATAAAAACAATAATTATATATGTATATATATGTAATAAACTAACTTAAAAGAAAAAGCTAAAATGTAAAATAAGAAAAGAGAAACTAATCTACCCTCATACACTCACACCCACTAATATGAAATCAACTAAAATTAAAAGAAAGATACAAATAAGTAAAACTACTCTCATACACACACACACACACACAAATTAAAAAGGAAATCTAATTAAAATAACAAAAATTACAAAAACTAAATTAAAAAGAAAGAAAGAAGAAAAAAAACACACACACACACACACACTTTCCAACAAACAAGAGAAGAGAATTACAAAACAAGCCAACCTATTTTTATTTCCATCAAAAATATTACAAAGTTGGAGAGAGAAAATGCAACAAAAACATAAAATATGAAAACAGCAAAAAGTGGCCCACAATCTCAAGAAAAGCTCTCAAAATTCTGAACCCCCACCCTCAGCCGAATCTGGCTATTTATAGGCAAAATTTTGGAATTACACGCCCTCGGACACGGGCGTGTCTGAGGACGTGACACGGCTTGGGGTGCGAATAGTCAGAACAGCTGGATCCAGGCAGGCATCTAGAAGGCTTGAGTGGAATCCTCGGACGAACACGGGCGTGACCAAGTATACGGCCTAGGTCACGGGCGTGACCTAGGTCAGTTGGCTGGAGCTTGAACTGGGCGTGACACCTAGCGTGTCCTTTGTTCTTCTGGAAGGAATTGATGGGTCACGGGCGTGACCAAGTACACGGCATCGGTCACGGGCGTGACTTGATTCTTCTAGAAGGAATGAACCTTTAGTGACTTGAATCTGGGATGGAGATCCAACACGGGCGTGACCATGTACACGGCCTCGGTCACGGGCGTGACCGAGGGCGTGACTTGATGTTTGAGCTGGAAAAAGAACAGAGAGATGAAAATGTTAGGGATTAGTGAACACGCCCTTGGACACGGGCGTGTCCGAGGGCGTGCCTTAACAAAAAGACAGAAAGTTTATCAAATTAAAATAAAACTTAGTTAAAAGTCAAAATAACAAAAACAAACAATTTATTTATTTAATTACATTGATTATTTATAATTCTAAGCAAAAATACACTAAAAACTATACAGAAAAACACGTATAATTACTATTCATCAACTGTGGAAGACGGGATTCTTTGCTATCCCAATAGCAGTTGTGCTATCACACCAGATTTTGATTGGTTTCCTGCTTTCCTGAAATAGCATGTCACTTACCAGCCTTTGTAGCCAAATTCCTTCACATGATGCGGCACATACAGCAGCGTACTCTACTTCAGCAGTAGAGAGAGCGACGATCTTCTGCTTCCGTGATGACCATGAAATTACCTTGCTCCCTAGCATGAACACATAACCACTGGTGCTTTTTCTGTCATCAGAATCACCTCCCCAATCACTGTCTGAGAAGCCAGAGAGATCTGAATTTGCTTCCTCTTTGTAGAATAGACCCAAACGCATTGTCCATTTAAGATAATGTAAGACACGTTTGGCTGCATTGAAATGTTAAGAATTGGGCCTGGATAAATACCTGGATAGAATACTTATATCATTCTCCACATCTGGTCTTGTATTTGTTATGTAGATTAGAGACCCTACTAAGCTTCTGTGGTTGGTCTCTAAATCTGGCAAGCTCTCTTCTCCTTTTGATAGCTTGATATTTGTTGTCATGGGGGTATTGGATGGGTTACAATCTGTCATTCCATATTTTTCAAGCAGCTTTTTGATATAGAGCTCTTGATTTAAGAATATTTTTCCTGGTTTCTGTTTTATTTGTAAACCTAAGAAAAATTTCATTAAACCAAGGTCGCTCATCTCATATTCCTGCTTCATGATATCCTTGAAACTCTCTACAATTTCATTAGTGGACCCTATAAAAATAAGGTCATCTACATAAAGGCAGAGTAGAAGAAAATGGTTGGAGTGGAATCTTTTGTTGTAGAGAGAGGGCTCATTCTGGCTTTTGTGGAATCCGTTTGAGATGAGATAAGAATCTATCTTTTGGTTCCATGCCCTGGGTGCCTGCTTCAGTCCATACAAGGCTTTCCGTAACCTGTACACCTTCTCTTCTTCTCCATTCTTCTCAAAGCCTTCTGGCTGGTTTACATATATTTCTTCCTCTACATAGCCATTTAGGAAAGCTGATTTTACATCTAATTGATGCACCAGCAATCTAGTTTGAGCAGCAACTGCTAGAAGAGTTCTGATGGACTCCATTCGAACCACAGGAGCAAATGTTTCAGTGTAGTCTATCCCATGCCTTTAGGAATATCCCTTTGCTACAATCCTTGCTTTATATTTTATCATATTTCCTTCTTCATCTTGTTTATCTTTGTAAACCCATTTAAAATTTATAATGTGTTTGCCTCTTGGTTTAGGGACAAGCTCCCAGGTATTGTTTTTCTCAACCATTTCAATTTCTTCTTTCATGGCCTACACCCACTTTGGATCACAGGCAGCAGATTTGTAGCTGTCTGGTTCTTCTTTGATGAGAAAAGCAGTATCGTTTTGTTGATAAATCTCTGTTAGTGATCTGAACTTCTTGGGAAATGATGACTCGTCTTCAGAATCAGATGAACCAAGGGTCAGTTCATGTTGATCTCTATCTTCTGGTTGAATGGATGGCTGCTCATCAGCAGCAACCTCGTCAGGAGCAATAATCTCTGAATTTACTTCCTCGAATTGAGAGAAATCAGACGACTGATCCCAATTCCAGGATTTATCCTCATCAAAGATAACATCCCTGGAGATGTGCAGCTGCCTTGTCACTGGGTTGTAGATTCTGTAGGCCTTTGAATGTTGGTTGTATCCCACAAAAACACCCTTTTCTGCTTTCATTTCTAACTTCTTTCTCTTTTCTTTTGGAATGTGTCGATAGGCAAGACATCCAAAAGTTCTTAAGTGCTGCACATTTGGCTCTTTCTTCCTCCAAGCTTCATAAGGAGTTGTCAGCTCGATGCTCCTGGTTGGGGACCTGTTCAGTACATAGATAGTTGTCTGGACAGCTTCTGCCCAGAACTCTGAGGGCATGTTATGGTGTTGAAGCATTGCTCTTACCTTTTCTATTACTGTTCTGTTCTTTCTTTCAACAAATCCATTCTGCTCTGGGGACTGTGGGGAGGTGAGCACCCTGTTGATTCCATGTTCAGTGCAGTACGCAAGAAAGTCACCTGCAATGAACTCCCCTCCTCGATCAGTCCTGAGGCACTTTATATTGTGCCCATTTTCTTTTTCCACAAGCACTTTGAACTCTTTAAACTTGCCAAATGCCTCTGATTTTTGCTGCAGGAAGTAAACCCATGCATATCTTGAATAGTCATCAATAAAACATAAGTAATACCTCATGCCTCCCATTGAGTGTGTGGATGTTGGTCCCCATAAATCAGCATGGACCAGTTCTAGGGGTTTTTTAGCCCTCCAGTTTGCTGAGTTTGGAAAGGGCAGACGGTGACTCTTGCCCATAATGCATCCTTCACATAAGTTGTTTTCTCCTGACAGCTTGGGTATACCTTGCACCATTTCTTTTTGATGAAGCATTTGTAGATCTCTATTGTTTAGGTGGGCAAATCTGTGATGCCATAAAGAAATAGAGGTGCTACAAATAAAAGCTTGATCAGTTGGGCATTCCAGGTTTAAAGGGAACATTTTATTTGGTGTCATTTTTACTGAAGCAATGCACACACTTGTTTCTTTGTGAAGTATATGGCAGTGAGTATCCTCAAATGTGATGGTATACCCATTCTTCATGAGCTGCCCTACACTTAGCAGGCTTTGTGTGAGCATAGGGACATAGTGCACATCTTCAATGTGCCTTGTCTCTCCATCTTTGGATCTTACAGCGACTATTCCAGTTCCCTCTATGGCTAAACTTTTTCCATCTCCTAAAATAACATGTGATTTGCTGGATTCATTAATCTGAACAAAAAACTGTTTGCAAGGGGACATATGGTTTGAGCAGCCACTATCCACAGACCATGTTTCATGAGTCTCAAATTCAGTTCTGGAGATTAATAGCTTCTCAGTTGTGTCAACAAACTTGGCATCCTCCTTCTTTTCTTCTTTGTTTTGAGACCAACAGTCCTTTTGCATGTGTTGGTTTTTTACACCTTTTGCACTTATAAAAACAATCAAATGCATTGTGATTTGTTCTCTTGCATAGAGTGCAGAAAGTTTGTGAGTTATTTTTGTACTCAGCATTTCTAGTTTCTCCTTGTCTACCTTTACCTCTACCTCTAGTGGACATTTTTGGATTTCTGGGAGGGCCTTTTTCAGAAGATGAAACTTTTGCCTTTCCTTGGAAAGCATGGTCTAAATCACTACTAGGACCCTTCATCCTTTCCTCATGAGCTTCGAGTGATCCCATAAGCTCAGATATTGGGAGAGTTTTAAGATCCTTAGTTTCTTCAATTGTGACAACTATGGGATTGAAGGATTTAGGGAGACATCTCAGAATTTTGGGGGCAATTTTCTTATCTTTTAACTTGTCTCCTAGACACCTTATCTGGTTCACAACACCCATCAATCTAGTTATAAATTCTTTAACTGTTTCACTTTCTTTCATGGATATGTTTTCAAACAATTTTCATTGATGTTGGAGCTTAATTGAGATTACCTTCTCGGAACCTTGAAATTCACTGTGGAGGATGTCCCATGCTGTCTTTGATGTAGCAGCTCCCATTATCCTTGGGTAGATGTCCTTGCTAACTCCTTGGTGCAGGATGAGAAGAGCCTTTGCTTCTAGCTTGACTTCTTCTTGGGCTGCTGCATCTGATTCTTTCCCTTTGGATGTCTCGGCCGGCTGATCAGGTTTCTCTATCAGATGCCAGAGGCCTTGTGATCTAAACACAAGACGAATGTGGGTGGACCAGAAGTCGTAGTGTTCTCCATCAAAGATGGGAACACCAGACTGTGTGAACTGGAACATGTGGGACGTATTTGGTGTAGCCATATGATGAGAGGAATATGGATGAAAAATCGATAAGGATAAGAGTTCAGATGCTCAAGCATCCTCCCTCTGATGGCCTCCTTATCAACAAAGATCTACGCTCTGATACCATGATGAAATTGGGGGTAGAAATAAAAACGAAATCTTAGGCAACGTGAACACAGGGAAGATAAATCAAACACATTGCATTCTCATTCATAGTAAAAACTAATACATGAGATAACATGATTTGTTCCTTATATAGGCAGGAAACGATACAAGGACAAAAAGAAAAACATAAATGCAGATGATGCTTCGTCTTCAACAGTGATGCGCCTTCATTCTTTGACGGACTGCTTCGTCTTCCTGCTTATTGAATGCGCCGGGCTTGAAACGTGAGCTTCTTTATTGCAACCTTTCATCTTCTCTGTCTCTTCATCGTCTTCTGCATTAACATTCTCAACACATAGAAGCTTAACTAGAGGAATTTCTCCAAACAAGATTCAATTTGATAACATCAATCCATTTGGCCTGGAAAATTTAAATAATCTAATTTAAACAAATATTTAATGATGATCACATCTACGGTAGCTTTATTAACTATATGAAGATGGCAATGGGAAGGTGCTGCGAGAACAAAAGTATGAAGCAAAGAACCCTCTAACTAGAATAAAGAGAATAAAGGAAGGGAGAGAAAGCAATTTTGTCAAAGAATCCATGACCAGAAAATCTCCTTCTTCCCTTTCCTTTCCATTCTTTTCCCCATTCTGCCTCTGCTTTACTCTTCTTATATAATTTGATGCTTCCATTGTGCTTCCCATATGCAATCTTATTGCTGCATTGAGAAGAAAGGTATGCAGGGCTTCAGGAAAAGACCATGACTCCAGATATATGTTCATATTATCAATATGATCCTTCTCTTCCTGAAGAACATTGTTAGTTACAAACAGAGCAAAATATGCATTTTTGGTATATGCAAAAGCTAAATAAGTATGATAAATAACTTGATAAGGTTTGGGCAGTGTAACAAAAGGGTGCAAACCCCTGGTAACAACCTTAAGTTATTCAGCTATAGAAATCAAATTTTGAAGTGCAATATTTGATGCTTGTAAGATAAATTGACATAGATCTTCAAAGATTGGTTACAAATTGTTAATCATGTCTAATTCTCGAATACAAGCAAATATAAATATGTTTACCATGTTTAACCATCGATAAGATTAAATTCCTACAACTTACAAAAATGATTTGAAGAACAAAAACATGAGTTAACATACCTGGAAAGCTCTTTAAGACTTGGGTAGTGTACAACCTATGCAGTAAATACTATACTAATTAATATTTGGAATATCCCAGTCAGTGTGTTACTAGATGGGATCATATAGATGGATAATGGATATCATTCTAGAGTCTTGAGATTCAATGAAGGTTAATCAGAGTGCGGACAAACTATTTGAATTGAAATCAACAAATACTTATTGGATGTACTTGATAAAAATACCTGACTGTATAATCAACAAACTCATTGGCTATACTTAATAAACATTGGCTGTACTTAAATCCTACAACTCCATGAAGCACCATACTTATTGGCTGCACTTAAAAATTAAATAAATAGTTCTAATAAAAAAAGATAATTTAACAAGTTTCAAAATTAAGAAATCAATTATAAGTTTAATATACTTCAGATCTGTAACACATTACCTTTTCATCCCTCTCAAATCCAGAGGCAAGGACTTCGACTCCTTCCATTGCAAGGCAACAGGTATACCCATGCTTGGAATAGAACTCTATATTAGGTTAATATTACGGACAAATAGAAGATGGCTCTAGGCAAGGATCATTGACAAACTCACAAAAGCACAATACCTTGACAGGCCACCATGAACCGCCATTGATCCTACACCATAAAATTTCTCCAAGCTTGAATCTATGGATCGACATATTAACCATGCATTCAATGGGCACATCAGTATATCTTGACCGGTTATTACTACGTAAGCACATGCCACTCATATTCTCAATCTTCCAACAGCTAGAAGCAGTCACATGTATCCATCAGACATCATTAAATCTATTATAGGTGACTTTGGCCAAATGACCAGAAGAAACTGTTTATAGGTAATTATCAAGTCCACTAATGTGAATGGAAAATTCATCAATGAACTATATAGCATCAATATAAAAGGCATGGTAAGAGAAAATGGGACAAAAGATAACTTGGCTAGAAGTTATGACTAATAAATTGCATGCCATACAATGTAAGTAATTTAGTAACTGAAGAGGATTGGAAGTGAATGAGAAAATATGACTTTGGGTGGCTCGAGTATCATCCATAGCATAGTACCACATAGCATTGGTATTACACTTTCCGCCAATCTGTCTCCTTTTTTGTAGTTATCACATAATGAGAAGGAAAGCAAGTTATTAAGGACTTGAAACTATATCAATTGCATTTTGATTTTAAAAGGACTAATAGTTTATTATATTAATCTCTTGCTTTCATGAAATTTATTCTGCAATTATTCTTGGAGATAGTGTGTACTTTTAGTTATCAGGCTACATCTATAAATAGCCCCTCTTTAATTGCAAAAACCATGATGAACCATACAATGAAAGAAATATTTTGTGTTATGGCTATATGTGATTCATCTACATGAACCATACAATGATGAACCATACAATGAGAGAAATATTTTCTCAAAACTTAAATTTTTTTTTTAAAATGGTAGAATAGCCACAACTTGCATGCTTTCATATTACAATCCAGTAAACACATAAATGCATGATCGGATTTATCATCATCGGGAGTATATTTTGAGCGCATGCATCACTATCATTACTAGAATAGCCACAACATCCAGACCACTAACCATTGACTACGAACAAGAAGAAGGTGAAGAAATGCTTGAAAACTTTGATTAGCTGATATAGATATACCATCACTTTGATTAACTGGTATCTGTTGGTAAAATACAAAACATCAAAGACTCGATGAAATAAAAACAATATATGGCGGATAAACAAAAAGTGCAGGCACAAGGTGGCCAAGAGTGTGAGGATGACATATTTCTAAGGCAAGAAGAACTAATTCCATAACTCAGATGCACATGTTCATCAACAAAACACGATTCAACATCCTATCATCACCTCATGAATAAAGGATAAAATTGACTCATAATTTCATGCAGAACATCACTGGAAAAGTAGCTTGAAGATCAGATTTAGAACATGCGATCAAGAAATAAATAGTACTCTTGGATGCAAAAAATAGTCATCTAATACCAAGAAAATTAATTCAATCTCTATAAAACAAAATGGTGAAGTCATGTAACTGTCGAAGTAATGCATATTATCTTGCAAAATTAGTAACTTGGCTTTTAACTTACTCGAACTACTTAAAAAGTTAACCAAGAAGACTAGAAAATAACATATACTCACTAATTTTGCATATGCCTGATCAACCAAGCCCCTGGACTGCCCTTGGATGTACTGCTCCATTCGAGTTTCTAGAGTAGCAAATCAGTAGAAAAAAAGGAATTGTATTTTTCATAGTAAAATATTTACATCTTGCCTCTATATATACACATACAAAGATAACTACAACATCATACTAGCGGCGTGGGACTAAATAAAAGTGGAGGAGACCTGCTATCGGCACGCCAATTTGCGTTATTTGCACTCCAAATACCAACACTCCCCCTCAAGGTGGGCGAAAGATATCCACTAAGCCCATCTTGTCACTCAATCTACACAAGTCCCTTGAGCTAAGTCCTTTGGTTAGACAATCAGTCACTTGCTCTTTTGTAGCAACATGTCCCAACATTAATGTTCCACTATCCAGCTTTTCTTTGATAAAGAATCTATCGATCTCTATATGCTTGGTTCTATCATGTTGGACTGATTATTTGCAATGCCAATAGCTGACTTGTTATCACACCACAGTGTCATCTGTCCTCCTTGATCTATCTTGAGTTCAACCAGCAAGGCTTTCGGCCATAACATCTCTCCTACGCTTAAGGTCATGACCCTATTTTCTGCCTCAGTTGTAGATCTCGCATCTACAGTCTGCTTCTTGCTTTTCCAGGAGACGAGATTGTCTCCTACAAACATACAATATCCTGATGTTGATCTTCTGTCATCTGCACAGCTAGCCCAGTCAGACTCGCAATAACCCTCGATGTTTAGATGCCCATTATCCTGGAAGATCAGTCCCTTCCCGGGTGCGCTCTTCAGGTATCGAAGAATCTGGTATACGACATCCAAGTGACCATCCCTAGGATTATGCATATAACGAGCTACCACGCTCACATCGAAAGATTTGTCAGGACGGGTGTGACCCAGATAGATTAGTCGGCCTACCATCCTCTGATACCTTTCTCTATCAATTGGCTCTCCCTCCTCCGCACCGAGCTTGGTATTCTGATCAATAGGAGAGACGGCAGGAATGCAACCCATCATACATGTCTCTTTGAGTAGGTCCAACACATATTTTTGTTGGGAGAGAACAATTCCTCGTACGCCGCAGACTACGTCAATCCCAAGAAAGTATCGTAGCTGACCCAAGTCCTTCACCTCAAATTCCTTGCCCAATATTTTCTTAAGCTGAGCAATTTCATTCTCCATTTCCTGTGATGATCATATCATCTACATACACGACAAGTATTGTGATAGTGTGATGTCAGCTCCATGCCTCCTAAAGAACAGGATGTGATCAGCATTGGTCTGTTGATATCCTATGGCTGTCATGGTTCTCCCGAGCCTGTCAAACCAAGCTCGTGAAGATTGCTTCAGCCCATATAATGACTTCTTGATTCTACACACCTTCTCTATCGTTTATTTTGTGTCAAAGCCCTGCGGTACTTCCATGTACACCTCTTCCAACAGATCTCCATGAAGAAAGACATTGTTTTCGTCAAGTTGATGTAGTTTCCATCCTCTATTTGCCGCCAAGGATATCAGCGTCCGCACCATGCTCATTTTTGCAACGGGTGCAAAGGTCTCATCATAGTTGATGTCATAATTCTGGATGTACCCCTTTGCTACCAGTCAGGCCTTGTAGCGCTCGATCAGTCCCTCTGGGTTTTGTTTTACGGTGAAAACTCACTTGCACCCAACTGCTCTTTTACCTGGTGGTAGCGACACAAGATCCCAGGTTTTGTTCTTTTCCAATGCTCCGAGTTCTTCTAACATTGTAGTTTTTCATCGCGGATCCTCCATGGCCACCTGCCAACACTTAGGAATAAAGACTATGTCCAAAGATGCAATAAATCCCCATGTACATGCGATATATGAGAATAGAAAACAAACTTATCAATATCATGAGGAAAGTCATATCGATCAAGTGAGACTCCTGTATTCTTACGGGTAGTCCTCCATACCAGTATGGGAGTAGAAGTATTAGGATGAAGAATTATATCACTGGTGAGTTCAGATGTAGTTCGAGGAATTATATCACCTATGAGTTCAGATGTTGAGGTGGATTGAACAGAGATTGAGGTTGACGGAATCATCATTGCAGGAGACGGAATAGGCAGTGAGAAAGGACTCAACACGCATGGCTCTGTGGGCATTGTAGTCTCACTCTGCTTCCTTCTTCTTGTATATACTCTCAGCACCCCCTGGTGTGAGGTACATTTTCCACAGTTGCACCAACAAAAATACCCCTTTTGGGTAGTTGAATACCCAACAAAAATACACTTCACGGACCTTGGATCCGACTTTCCCACATTTGGTCTATTGTCTTGCACAAAATATACACATCTAAAGGTTTTAAGAGGAAGAGTATCTCAACTTTTTCATCGCAGCATCTCGACTGGAGATTTCCAATTTAAGACTCGCGAAGGCATCCAATTGATCAAATACGATGCTGTCAGAACATCTTTCCACCACAAATGCTTCGGCACATTCATCAAAACCACCATACTCCGGGTTGCTTCAAGAAGGTCTCGGTTCTTCCGTTCAGCTACATCATTTTGCATTGGTGTGTATGGACAAGTGGTTTGGTGTTAAATCCCATGCGAGGACAAGTACTCCTCAAATGCCCTGTTGGTGTACTCTGTCTCATTGTCCAACCTCAACACCTTCAACACTGCACCATATTGCGTTTGAACCCCTTTATGAAATCCTTAAAGCAGACAAACACATCACTTTTGTTTGGTGTTGGATCCCATGTAAGGATGAGCTTGCACTGGTAAGCCTAGATAAGAGAGCACAGAACATCATTGTGAGTGCAATTGATGACTCAACCCTCCAACACCTTATTCACTACAAAACTGCCAAGGAGATGTGGGACTCCCTGGTTGATTACATGGAGGGGACTGAGGAAGTAAGGGATGACATGAAATCTCTTCCGAATCAGGAGTATGAGGCCTTCAAGCAAGGCAAAAATGAAAATATCTCTAGCTGCTATGAGAGATTTTTCAAGATATTCAATGGGGCTGAAGAATTATGGAAGAGAATTCACAAATTCAGATCTGAATGATATGTTCCTTAGATCCCTCACTTAGGAATGAGACATCAAAATTTTTGCAATCAGAGAAATGAGTCAACTGGGCAACATGGAGCCAAAGAACCTATATGGGAAGTTGCTCTCCCATGAGTTTCAGCTTAACACCCAAAAAGTTGAAGAAGAAAGCTTACGGGGGAGCACCAGAGAAAAATCTGTAGCCCTCAAGGCTGAGAGCATGAGGAGGCTGAGGGACAGGACTCCTGCAAACCAGGACAGATCTAAAAGCAGTGGAGTTTCTGATGTCAGCACATCAGAATCTGACAACGCTGAGAAAGAGATGGCCTTCCTTTCTAAGCAGTTCAAAACACTGATCTATAGAAGGAGAAGAGACAACCAAAAACCATCTTCTTCAAGCTCCAAAAGATCTGGTCAATATGAAAAATATAAATCCTCAAGGGAGGACAAGTACAAATCAAAACCTAGTAAATTTGATTTAACTAACATTGTTTGTTATTCCAGCAATAAAGTAGGTCACAAGATTGCTGATTACCCTGCCAAGAAGAGGGAATCAAAGAACCAAGAAGACAAGAGAAGGTCAAGGGACAAGAAGAAACCTGACAAAGGGTTTATAGCAAAGAAGATCAGAACCCTGTGCGATTCTGATTCAAGCTCTTCAGAAACTTATGAGGATGCACTTGTTGGGAAATTGATCCTCAATGTTCCCTTGATTTTAAGAGGCTTCACACTCAATGTTAAGTACAAGTTGTATTTGATAAACCCCACTTTATCTCATGACTATGTGTAACACCCTTCCAGTACGAGTAATATAGTAGTAGGTCCGGCCGGGACCCCACGCTATATTAACCACACTAGCTAGGCGTTAAAATGAGATATACAGAAAAGAACTACACCAGAGTATACTAAACATAAGCGGAAGCATAAAGATTTAACATTTCTTTTACAATAGTCCACTATCACAGGAATGAAACAATAAAGTGTAGAGTTACGGCCTTAAGGCCTTACATTTACCAAATGTACTAAACTCAAAGCATACATCGGCGCACAGGCCGGGAAAACATGAAAAGCAGAAAAGAGGCTGGCCTTCGAGGGCCAACTCCGCAAAGGGTCACCGCCCGCTATTTCCCGCTAGGCTCACCTGCTCCTATATAAGAACATTCCACCAAGAGGTGGCAAATAAAGCAACGGTCAGCACAGCTGACCAAATTATAACGACCCCACCCCTTTCTCGGGGTGGCGGAGCTTCTTCCCTGCAGACAAGCCGTACTAGCAACATGTAATAATATAGGGAAAGTGCAAACTACACAAGGTGAGGTTTCAAGCACAATCAATCTTCTAGGTTGAACATCAAAGAAAAGGGAACCTAGGCATGCACATGATGTTGGTTGGGTTCACCCGAAGGTTCCCCACAACCGCCTAAGCAACCGCATGAGGCTATCATAACATCAATTCATCACAAACACTACACCCTAAGGACATAGCCTTAGGTGGGGGAAAAGAGCTTTTGGTCGGTCTAGGTAAGACACCTTCCACGACCTCTCCCATGATCACACGGCTTACATGAGGTAGGGATCTCTCACCGATCTGCATGGAAACGGGTTCGGTTCAGCTTTGCCCGTGCTCTAACCGTCGCGATCTATCGCACGACGCGGGTACGGCTTCACCTCGGCCCGTAAGGGTTTAGCACATCAAGTGCCCACATAATTAAGCTACGCATATAATCCTTTCACGCGGACTTAGACTTCGCAAATAGCAACCAAGAAGGAGGTCCAAGACCACACCTCTTCGAGTCTAGTGGCGAAGGTTTGCATTCAACCACCCAAGCAAGGGGCTTTCGTTAGGCTCACAAAAGGCACCTAAAACTCATGTCCCGCAACACAATAGAAGAACTCACGGAGACATTCTCCGGCACGCATTCTAGGCTTAACCTAAATGCAACGTCGCAATCCAAGCATCACCGATCCGGGCTCACGGCCACGAATAGGCTTCACACAAAATGCCTAAATCCGCACGACTACCGGATTTCTAAATGCAATATGCCGGGGAGGGACACAATCGACCCGGAGTTCCGAAGAACTAGAGGAAATCCTGCACTTCACCCACTTTGTGAAAGGGATACCTCATGCAAGCATAGAAAAATAGATGAGAGGACAAAGAACACGTCCTAAGACCGGGAGGAAGAATCATTACCCTTGGAAGCCTTGGCGCCATCAATCTGAGATTCCAATCGGAGGGAAAGAACCGCACCGGGCTGCTCTTTCCAGATCTGGAAATGCCTTGCGATTCGGAGCTTCAGAGCTCCGTTAATGGCGGAAAGTGCCTTCTTCTTCCTCCTTGCCTCTCTTCTTTGTCAAGATTGGGAGAGAGAAAACTCTCAAAATTATGAGGAAAGAACTCCTCTCCAAAGCCCTAATAGCCTCTCTCAAAAGCCCTCAGCCGTTGGATCAAACGTTCAAGGACTTGACCGCTCCGATCGGCGATTCCGCATTTCAATACAGAGCAGAATAAATAGGGCGCACGAGCAGCGGCGCACGACCACTGGTCGTGCGCAAAGAACTTCCCCTGATCGTGTGAGTCATTCTGTAGCAGATCCGACGAGCCAAAGAAACGCACGATCAGCTGCGCACGACCAGTGGTCGTGCGCCTAGAAGGTCTGTGGTCGTGCGAACCGCTCTGTTAGGAAAATGGATATAACGCACGACCAGTGGTCGTGCGCCTGATCGTGCGAGAAAGATTTCGCACGACCAGTGGCCTCTCAGGCTCAAAACCAGCCCAACTCCGAGCGCAGCACTCCCACGTCGCGTTGCATCACCGAATAGAGATTTTTGGGATTTTACAGCTCCACCTCCCTTAAAAGAATTTTGTCCCGAAATTACGAAAACAGTAGCAGCAGAAATTACAGCTAAAATTAACTGAGAGAAATAGCTCGGGGTACTCCGCAAGCATCGACTGCTCTCTTTCCCAAGAGAGTTCCTCTCGCCCGCAATTATTCCAACGGGCTTTCACCATCCGAATGGACTTGTTCTGTAACTGCTTCACTTCAGTGTCTTCAATGCAAATGGGTTTGACTTTCGTCGCTAGCCCACCATCTACCGACACTTCGTTGACCGCAACAAGAAGATTTGGCTCCTTTACAGCCTTCCGCAAAACAGAGATGTGGAATACATCATGCATCCCACTCAGCTCCGAAGATAGAGCAAGCCGGTAGGCAGCTTCACCAATGCGCTCCAAGATCTCAAACGGTCCTAAGTACCTCGGACTTAGCTTTTTCAAGCGTCGGATCCTCGATACTCCTTTGAACGGTTTGATCTTGAGATAAACTCAATCACCAACGGCGAAATCGACGTTCCGATGATTTGCATTGTAATACTTTGCCTGCCGATCCTGGGCAATGAGCAACCGCTCTCGTATTGCCCAGATTGATGTATTTGCTTCATCCACGTCCTTGCATTTTAACAACTTAGTGTCGCCCGTTTCAGCCCAAGATAACGGTGTGCGACACTTCCTACCATAAAGAGCCTCGAAAGGGGCCATCTTTATACTTGCTTGGTAGCTGTTGTTGTAAGCAAACTCAATCATATAGAGATGGTCTTCCCATCTCTTTCCGAAGTCCAGGGCGCACATCCTCAGCATGCCCTCCATCGTCCTATTGGTCCTTTCGGTCTGTCCATCCATTTGCGGGTGGAAGGTCGTGCTAAACTTTAGCTTGGTACCCAATAATTGATGAATCAGCCTCCAATCATTTAATGTGAACCGCCCATCGCGATCACTGACGATGCTACGGGGAATCCCGTGCAACTGTACAATGCTATCGACGTACAACTTTGCC
The DNA here is from genome assembly GCA_033032865.1 of Dactylorhiza incarnata. NCBI lineage: Eukaryota > Viridiplantae > Streptophyta > Magnoliopsida > Asparagales > Orchidaceae > Dactylorhiza > Dactylorhiza incarnata. Next base: position 21,582,619 of record JAWHQI010000008.1, on the reverse strand, counting down.
AGCTTTTCCACAGAATCATCCTTCCGGTTCGGAACGAAGTGCGATACCTTCGTCAATCGGTCCACGATCACCCAGATGACATCATTTCCATGCTGCGATCTCGGCAATCCATGCACGAAATCCATCGAAATATCATCGAACTTCCATTCCGGAATCGGCAAGGACTTCAGAAACCCACCAGGACGTTGACATTCCGCCTTCACCAACGCGCAAGTATGACACTTGGCCACGTAGAGGGCAATGTCTTTCTTCATACCCGGCCACCAGAAGAGTTTCTTCATATCCATGTACATTTTCGTGCTCCCCGGGTGGATTGAGTACTTGGTATGATGAGCCTCGTACATCAACTCCGCCCGTAGAGTGCCAATGTTTGGGACGCACAGTCTATCTTTTTTCCACATAAGGCCATCTTCGAAGGAGAAATCAGTGTTTGACCCATCGACGGTCTCAGCTTTATAGCGTTTCATGCTCTCATCCAGCTCCAATGCCTGTCGAACTCGGTCGGCAAGGTCGTATTGAACCTCCGTCCAGTTCAAGCATGCTGAAGTAGACGATCTTCTATCCACGCAAATGATCTCCATATCTTCTAGCTCGCGGGTTAGACGCTCATCGTGCATCAAATCCAATTTTCTTGAGCAGGAGCCCGACGACTCAACGCGTCCGCAACTACATTTCCTTTACCGAGAGTATATTTGATGTCGAAGGTGTAGTCCCCAAGGAACTCCATCCACCTCCTCTGACGCATATTCAACTCCCTTTGATCGAGCAGGTACTTAAGGCTTTTGTGGTCCGTAAAGATGTTGATCTTCATGTCATACAAGTAGTGCCTCCAAAGCTTGAGGGCGAAAACCACGGCCGCTAGCTCCTAATCATGGACCGGGTAGTTCCTCTCATGTACCTTTAACTGACGGGATCCGTAGGCAATTACCTGACCGAACTACACTAGGACGCAACCCAAACCACTCCCCGAGGCATCGCTATAAATTTCGTAGCCTTCCGTACCACATGGCGCACATAGAATGGGACCCGTGGTCAGACGGCTCTTCAGCTCCTCAAAAGCTCGTGCGCACTCGGGCGACCAAACGAACTTATGATCTTTCTTAGTCAGTTTAGTGAGAGGAAGTGCAATCCTCGGGAAATTTTCCACAAAGCGCCTATAATAGCCGGCAAGTCCTAAGAAACTTCGGACTTCCGCTATATTTTTCAACACAGGCCATGCTTGGATTGCTTCTATCTTCGAAGGATCGACTGCGATTCCTTCTCCACTAACAACATGACCAAGGAATGCTACTGACGATAGCCAAAACTCGCACTTGGAGAACTTGGCATATAGCAGATTCCTCCTCAAGGTGCTCAAAACTGCACGCAGATGCTCTGCATGCTCCTCTTCCGACTGAGAGTATACCAAAATATCGTCGATGAAGACGATCACAAATTGATCCAAATAATCTCGGAATGTTCTGTTCATTAAGTCTATGAATACCGATGGTGCATTAGACAGACCGAACGGCATAACCGTGAACTCATAGTGCCCAAAGAGGGTATTGAACACTGTCTTTGGAATGTCACACTCCCGAATACGAAGCTGATAATAGCCGGACCTTAAGTCTAGCTTAGAGTATACCGTCGACCCAACCAGCTGGTCGAATAAGTCGTCGATTCTCGGAATCGGATAACGGTTCTTCTCGGTCAGCTTATTCAGCTCTCGATAATCGATACATAGACGCAAGCTCTCGTCCTTCTTTTTCACAAAGAGGACCGGTGCACTCCAAGGCGATGAACTTGGATGTACGTAGCCTTGCTCTAGCAGCTCTTGCAATTGAATATTCAGCTCTGCCAATTCCTTTGGCGCTATCCGGTACGGTGAGCGAGCCACAGGTTTGGCACCTGGCACCAGCTCAATACAGAAATCAATCTCTCGCTGAGGTGGAGCCCCAGGGAGTTCGTTAGGAAACACATCGGCATACTCCGCTACAACTGGGACATCACTCAAACTGCGCTTTGGCTCCGAAGCCTTCAACAAGGTGAAGAACAACTCCGCGCCTTTTCTCACCGCCTTAACCACTTGGAGAGAAGACATCAATGTCTTGCTCGTTCCTCGAATACCTGCAAACGTGGTTTCGTCTTCGGTGTTCTTTCCCAGAGTGATCTCCTTTGAATTGCAATATATGCATGCTCGCTGCTCCGAGAGCCAGTCCATGCCGAAGATCACATCAAATTCAGCTAACAGTAATAACGACGCTTCCAAGTCGAAATCCTGATTTCTGATCCACACCTTCACATGGCTCTTCCTATCCGCACTCATGCAAGACCCGTTAGGCAGCACGACCTCCAATCTATCTTTTGCTAAGGCTGACGACACTCCGATTTGCACCACGAAGTCCGTAGACAGAAAAGAGTGTGATGCTCCCGTATCAAATAGAGCTCTCGCCGGATAGTTGAAAATTAGGACGAAGCCTAATTGCACACAAATAAAACATAAGGTCGCACAACGGTATCAATGACATATAGCTATGTAAAAGCTAACATTTAATTCATACCTGTGACGACATCAGTTTGTCGTATGGCTTCTTGCTGGCCAAGCGAGTAAACTCTCGGCTGGGTCGGAATGTGCTGGGAAGCAGAAGACTCCGCAACTTTACCCTTTTCCGCATGACCCGCAGCACGAGCATAGTCCATCGCTCGGTTCTCTGGCCTCGGGGGACCACTGCGACACACCCGTGCTTTGTATCCCACCTTTCCGCAACTGAAACATGTAATTGGACCATGTGCGGTCGTAGCTCCCGACACATTTGAGCGAGTTGGTTCCGCAGACTTGAACTTCCTTTTGTTCCTCCTGAACTCAGATTTGGATTGAGAGGTCGGCGCATGAAATTCAGGTTTCTTTGCCACGCCCTTTGTTTGCACTCTCTTCATGTCCAACTCCAGAGATCTAGCGATTTGCACCATCACATGGAAGCCAAACGTCATTGGGCCTGCAAGGAGCAGCCTCAACTCATCCCGAAGACATTCATAAAACTTGTTCGTCTTCATTTCCTCATCTTCCACCAAAAACCCCGCATAGCGGCCCAATCTAGTGAACTCGTGAAAGTACTCGTCCACCGAGCTATCGCCTTGAGTTAACTTCAAGAACTGGTTCTGCAACGCAATGCGTTGGGCAGAAGGAATATACCTCTGAAGAAACAACTTTGAGAACTCCGCTAATGTGATCTCGGTAATATCCTTACCTTCAAACTTATGCGCTTCCTGTTCGGCCCACCAAAGCTCTGCTTCTCCATTAAGGAGAAAGGTGGCTAGGGTGACCATCATAGCTTCTTCCGTTGCTGTCGCCTTTAGAGTTTTTCTAACTGTTGACAGCCAGTCCTCCGCCTCCGTTGGGGATCCAATCCCCGAAAAGGTTGGAGGATGGAAACTTAGAAAGTGCTGAAGTTGTTGATCACGCGCTCGTGCAACAACTACTCGCTCTACTCGACATTCCACCCTTGGCTCCACCGCAGGTTCCACCGCAGCCATTGGTACAGGGATCTCCACCCTCGGTTCCACTGCGGCAGCTGCCACCGGGGCCACTTCCGGAGTAGGCATAGCAGGCTGTGCAGGCCTTTGAGGTTGAGTGTTGATCATCTCTAAAACTGCTTCAGCGATTATCCTGATCATCTCAGCAGGAGGAGTGGTCGCTGGCACCTCAGCCGACTCACTACTTTCAGCGGTGTTGCAGGGTCGAGACTGCCCCGCAGCACTCCTAGTCACCTATAATTGTGCAATACACAATTTAGTGACCGAAAACATAGCAAACAACAATCATGGAACGCTCAGGTTCCACAAACAAGTTTGTTTTTCCAATCCTAAGTGGACATTCTTATTAGTTTTTGTCGTTTTAGGTGAATGCACATCCCGTGCACACCACCCCTTAAAAGGAATTCGTCCCGAATTCGCTAAACTACGGATCGACGCCCTAAGTCCGATACCAAATTGTAACACCCTTCCAGTACGAGTAATATAACAGTAGGTCCGGCCGGGACCCCACACTATACTAACCACACTAGCTAGGCGTTAAAAGGAGATATACAGAAAAGAACTACACCAGAGTATACTAAACATAAGCGGAAGCATAAAGATTTAACATTTCTTTTAGAATAGTCCACTATCACAGGAATGAAACAATAAAGTGTAGAGTTACGGCCTTAAGGCCTTACATTTACCAAATGTACTAAACTCAAAGCATACATCGGCGCGCAGGCCGGCAAAACATGAAAAGCAGAAAATAGGCTGGCCTTCGAGGGCCAACTCCGCAAAAGGCCACCGCCCGCTATTTCCCGCTAGGCGCACCTGCTCTTGCATAAGAACATTCCACCAAGAGGTGGCAAATTAAGCAACGGTCAGCACAGCTGACCAAATTATAACGACCCCACCCCTTTCCCGGGGTGGCGGAGCTTCTTCCCTGCAGACAAGTCGTACTAGCAACATGTAATAATATAGGGAAAGTGCAAACTACACAAGGTGAGGTTTCAAGCAAAATCAATCTTCTAGGTTGAACATCAAAGAAAAGGGAACCTAGGCATGCACATGATGTTGGTTTGGTTCACCCGAAGGTTCCCCACAACCGCTTAAGCAACTGCATGAGCCTATCATAACATCAATTCATCACAAACACTCCACCCTAAGGACATAGCCTTAGGCGGGGGAAAAGAGCTTTTGGTCGGTCTAGGTAAGACACCTTCCACGACCTCTCCCATGATCACACGGCTTACATGAGGTAGGGACCTCTCAATGATCTGCATGGAAACGGGTTCGGTTCAGCTTTGACCGTGCTCTAACCGTCGCGATCTATCGCACGACGAGGGTACGGCTTCACCTCGGCCCGTAAGGGTTTAGCACATCAAGTGCCCACATAATTAAGCTACGCATCTAATCCTTTCACGCGGACTTAGACTTCGCAAATAACAACCAAGAAGGAGGTCCAAGACCACACCTCTTCGAGTCTTGTGGCGAAGGTTTGCATTCATAAACCCAAGCAAGGGGCTTTCGTTAGGCTCTCAAAAGGCACCTAAAACTCAAGTCCCGCAACACAATAGAAGAACTCACGGAGACATTCTCCGGCACGCATTCTAGGCTTAACCTAAATGCAACATCGCAATCCAAGCATCACCGATCCGAGCTCACGGCCACGAATAGGCTTCACACAAAATGCCTAAATCCGCACGACTACCGGATTTCTAAATGCAATATGCCGGGGACGGACACAATCGAACCGGAGTTCCGAAGAACTAAATGCACTTCACCCACTTGGTGAAAGGGATACCTCATGAAAGCATAGAAAAATAGATGAGAGGACAAAGAACACTTCCTAAGACCGGGAGGAAGAATCGTTACCCTTGGAAGCCTTGGCGCCATCAATCCGAGATTCCAATCGGAGGGAAAGAACCGCACCGGGCTGCTCTTTCCAGATCTGGAAACGCCTTGCGATTCGGAGCTTCGGAGCTCCGTTAATGGCGGAAAGTGCCTTCTTCTTCCTCCTTGCCTCTCTTCTTTCTCAAGCTTGGGAGAGAGAAAACTCTCAAAATTATGAGGATAGAACTCCTCTCCAAAGCCCTAATAGCCTCTCTCAAAAGCCCTCAGCCGTTGGATCAAACGTTCAAGGACTTGACCGCTCCGATCGGCGATTCCGCATTTCAATACGAAGCAGAATAAACAGGGTGCACGAGCAGCGGCTCACGACCACTGGTCGTGCGTGAAGAACTTCCCCTGATCGTGCGAGTTATTCTGTAGCAGATCTGACGAGCCAAAGAAAAGCACGATCAGCTGTGCACGACCAGTGGTCGTGCGCGAAGAGGGTCTATGGTCGTGCCAACCGCTCTGTTAGGAAAATGGATATAACGCACGACTAGTGGTCGTGCGCCTGATTGTGCGAGAAGGATTTCGCACGACCAGTGGCCTCTCAGGCTCAAAACCAGCCTAACTCCGAGCGCAGCACTCCCACATCGCGTTGCATCGCCAAATAGAGATTTTTAGGGTGTTACACTATGCAGGGTTAGATCATACCAGGGTATGAAGACAGTACAGTTGGTTTGCTGCCAAAACAGCTGAGAAGAGATCTTGTTGTTAATGGAACGTTCACCTAGGGGGGGTGTTAGGTGATCTGAGTTCTTTTCAAAATATTAGCGCGAGTTACGAATATTCAAGCATAGCACAAAAGTATCGCACAAATAAATCACAGCAGATGACACAAGATCTATAGAGGTTCCTCAAGACCTGGTGTCTTGAGTAGTCCTCTGTCCCTCTGTGCCTACCTAGTAGTGTGCTAGGCTCGGCAAACTCTGCCAAAAGTTTAGGCCCTCAAGCCTTACAACACAGACCCGCAAGTCCTACAGCCTAAGCCCGCAAGCCCCTACTGCACCCGAGCCCGCAAGCTCGACAATCAGGCCCTCAAGCCCTACCTAGGTCAGACCCGCAAGTCTAGCCTCTGCCCTGGCCCGCAAGCCTCACAGGTCTCAAGCCCTCAAGTTTGACGATATCCGACCCGCAAGTCCACTGCCCTGGCCCTCAAGCCTCATAGCTCTCCAGCCCTCAAGCTAGACACACATATCTGAAAACAGATCTTACAGGTTTGGCCTGCAAGCCTTACAAGAAATTACAGTGATGTCAACCGTTTCTTCTGCCTGATGATGATCGGCAACTTAGCCTGATGGAGATCGGCTTCTTGAGGTTGAAGAAGATGTTTCTGATTCAGATCTTGAAAGCACAGTTCTTCTTCAATCTCTTTTCTTAGCCTGATGAGAAACGACTTCTTATCAGTGAATGGAAATGACCGATTCTTCTGAGAACGCTTGATTCTTGTTCTCCACTTTCTTTACGCCGCTTTTTTTGTTATATTTTCTGTATGCGTAAGTTCTTTCTGATTGATGCTTCCTTTAGGGCAACCTCTTATCTCTTCTATAAGACTGCGAGGCTCCCAACGGTCTTCTGAAAAAGTTCCTTAAGTGTCAGACGCCTCATTCCTTAAGAGGACGCGCTGATTGGACAATCAGGCGGCGGCATTAATTGCTGACTGCGCGCCCGCAAGATTTGAATTCCCTCTCGACGATATTTCCAGCTTTATGCCGATACTGACAGCATTACGACGATAAGGATAATATCTCGACGACAGGACTTTGTCGATGCCTTAGGCCTTGGTGGATCTTCAAGTCTTCTAGCTTCTGCCTCTGACGTTGATGTCTCGACGATATGAGATATTCTGGCGTTTCTGCATATACAACAATATGCTATCTCTGATCGTGTCATCGTGATCTACATTCTTGCAGACTGCCGTCGTAATCACTTTGTTCTTTCGACGACATGAGCGATATCATGTCGACAGACTATGCTTTAGCAACTGCTTGTCTTCAGCTGTCCTTCTTCAGTCTTCTCGACGCCATGCCTTCTTTACGACGATGTCATTGGCATCAGTCTTACTTAGCCTTTCAGCGACAAGGCTTCTTCACGACGATATATGTTCTTCTTGACGACAAGGCTACTTTGTTGATGTCGACGATACTGCATCTTCTCGACGACATTCCTTCCTTTGATATCTTCATGTCTTCTCTGCGTTCGACGAACTTCATTCTGCGTTAGACGAACAGCATTTTGCATTCGACGAACTTCATACTGCTATCCCGTCTCTGCTTTCGACGAGCTCGCCAGGTCTCAGCGTTTGCTTCTGTCCCGTCTTTTCGTTCGACGAACTTTGTTCTTCCTTCGACGAACTCCATTCTTCGTTCGACGAACTTCATTCTTCGTTCGACGAACTTCGTTCTTCGTTCGACGAACTCGCCAAGTCTCAGCGTTTGCTTTGCTCATCATCATGACGACAAGCATACTTTGTCGACGACATATCCTATTCTTCTCGACGACATTCCTTTAACTTCCTGAGATTATGAGCTAGAGAAGTGATCAAATACAAAGTGAAGTTTTCTTGACTTGGTGACTTCTTCAAATCAGGAATCATGTGGGCAAGATTCCCAACAGCTCTCAATCTCAGCTAAACCGCTGAGACATGGCCAGGTGCCGCTGAGAAGAAGTCTAGGCCAGCTGAGCTGCATATAAGGAAAATCCGCTGAGACAACTGTCTATCTCAGCGGATCCACTGAGACGGAATAGATCCAGTAGCTGAGACAGGAGATTGTCTCAGCCCAACCGCTGAGACAGTTTCAAAAGAACTGACGGGCTTTACTTTTGGCGCAACACCTGTAAAGGAAGAAGGGATTTTCCAATCTCTCCCATGCTGTGTCAGGACATATAATAGCCGTTGAAAGGCAGGGGCAGTATAAAAGAATCAATTAGGGCTTTGTAAAAGCTCTCTCTCGCACGCTCTAAAGAAAGAACATTATTGTTCCATTGACGGCAGCCAAGAAGCTTTCACTTCCTGTTTCCTGAAGCTGTAAGAAGAGAATAGATTGCTCGTCTTGATCAAATCAAGATAAAGCAAGTTGATCCTCACTCCTTCTCTGAAGAATAGAATCAGAAGAATCAAGGCTGAGGACATTGGACTCATCCAGATTCAAGACTGCTACTGCAGTTGTCCAGCTGTTGGTACCAAAAAATGTACCTCAAAAACTCACATTAAAGGAAAGGTTGAGGGGAAAACTGCGGAGTGTAGGTTCTTAAGACGGGAGATGCAGAAAAGGAAAATGAGAGGAGAAAAAGCTACTCGGATTCACTTCCGAAGATGAGTACAGGGGAGACTAGGAGCAGAAAAACTCCCGAGATGCGGAACATCTCCCGCCGGGATGAGGGCCAAGATCGAAGTAATCGAAAAACTCCCCCCTCTAACGAATGTAAAAGTTATTAGAAGTTTTCTAGGAAACGCAGGGTTTTATCGGCGCTTTATACAAATTTTTTCCAAAATCACGAAACCGTTAACTCATCTCCTCGAGAAAGAGTTTTCCTTCCTTTTTAACAACGAATGTCATTTGGCCTTTAAACTTATAAAAGGAAAACTTATAAATTCTCTGATTCTAGTTGCGCCGGATTGGTCGCTACCCTTCGAAATTATGTGCGATGCGAGTGATATTGCGGTAGGCGCCGTATTAGGTCAACGAGTGAGTAAGTATTTCCACCCAAATTATTATGCGAGCAAGACACTCACGTCGGCACAAGCGAACTACACCACTACCGAGAAGGAGCTTCTAGCCATCTTTTTTGCTTTTGATAAGTTTAAGTCGTACATCACGCACTCCAAAGTTATCATCTTCACAGATCACTCTGCGCATAGATATCTTTTCGGATGCCAAGCCCTGACTTTTGCGATGGATCCTCCTCTTGCAGGAGTTTGATTTAGAGATCCGGGACAAAAGGGGACTCAAAAACTTGGCGGTCGATCATCTTTCCCGATTAGAAAATCCCGCTTCGGAAGCATTAATAGAAGCCGAAATTAATGATAAATTTCCTGAAGAGCGCCTCCTCGCTCTCGAAAATTTAAATACATATTTCATCCCTGGTTTGCGGATTTGGCTAACTATCTAGTAGCCCGGGTCCGACCAAAAGAATTCTCGAGTCAGCAAAATAAATTCTTTTCTGATTTAAATAATTATTTTTGGGACAATCCCTTTTTATTCCGTGTTTGCGCAGACCAAGTAGTGATAAGATGCATCTCGAGTGAGGAAGGTATAAAAATTTTACGGCATTGTCACGAGGGACCAACCGGTGGTCATTATTAAGCAAATCGAACCGCGAGGAAGGCGATGGAGGCGGGCTTTCATTGGCCCACGCTCTTTAAAGATGCTCACACCCTTGTGAGTACTTGCGACAGCTGCCAGCGGTCGGGGAACATCTCCCGCCGGGATGAGATGCCCCAAAATATTTTCTTAGAATGCGAAATTTTTTATCTTTGGGGTAATGAAAGCCCGCCTAAGATATCCCAGGGGGATCTTTGAAAATATCCCGACAAACCATCGAGAAAACAATTGTAGGAGTACCCTGAAAGGCGCTCTAAGATTTGATCGATAAAAGATAACGGGAAGTGATCCTTACGGGTGGCATCATTTAGTTTTTGATAATCGATGCACATCCGCCAACCCGTAACGGTACGGGTTGGGATCAAATCGTTATTTTTATTTACTACCACCATTACGCCGACTTTTTTCGGCACGACTTTTACTGGGCTAACACAAGTACTATCCATATCGGGTAGATGATTCCCGTGTTTAAAAGTTTGATAACTTTGGCCTTAACGACTTCTTTCATATTTGGGTTTAGCCGTCGTTGAGGCTGGACCATGTTGCGGGAATTATCTTTGAGGAAGATTTTGTGAGTGTAGAAGGAAGGGTTAATACCCTTGATATCCGATATTTGTCACACAATTGTGTGTCGGTGATTGCTTAAGACTATAGTCAATTCAGATATTTCTGAATCGCTAAGTTTGGATGATACAATAACGGGTAGCTTAGAATCTTTTCTAAAAATAGATATTTTAGGTGAGGAGGGAGTTGTTTCAATTCTAAAACGGGTGGCTCTTCATAAGAAGGTTTGATTTTTTAATTTTTCTAAAAATAGTGGTTCGGGTGGTGTGGAGCAAGAGACTTCTTCTTCAAGACAAAAGAGCTCGGCGAGCTCGGAATCGTTACTCGATGTGGAGACTAACTCGGGAAGTGAATAAAACTCGTTCTCAAAACACTCTTCTAAATAGAAGCACGAATCGTCATTCTCTAAGGTGTTTCGCATCGAGGGATTTATACTAAAAGTAACTTCATCATTTCCAACTCGAAGGAGGAGCTTTCTGTTACTTACGTCGATAATTGCGCGCGAGGTGGCAAAGAAGGGGCGGACAAGTATGAGGGGTACTTCGGCATCCTCTTCGATGTCAAGAATGACAAAGTCCACCGGGAAGATGAACTTGTCAACCTTAACGAGCACATCCTCCACTATCCCTACCAGATATTTTAATGAACGATATGCTAATTGAATACTCATTCGAGTGGGGCTAGGATTTCCTAGACCTAGCTTTTTGAATAACAAAAAAGGAATGAGGTTGATGCTTGCTCCAAGATCCGCTAAAGCGTGTTTTACTAACGAATTGCCAAATAGGCACGTGATGGAGAACCGTCCCGGGTCATTTGCTTTTTGAGGCAATTTGTTGAGTACAACTGCGGAGCATTCCGCGTTTAAGAAAATATGCGAAATATCTTCTAATTTCTTCTTATTGGAGAGCAACTCCTTAAGATATTTCACATACTTTGGCATTTGAGAGACAGTCTCGCAGAAGGGTACATTAATATGGATTTGTTTTAAAATTTCTAAATTTTTTTTATAATTTTTCTCGGCGCACTCGCTCCTAAGCTTAGATGGATACGGAATATTTGAACTAGAAGCGTGCGGAGCTAGCGTAGAAGGCAAATTTGATGATAAAATTGGAGTAGGAGTAGGAGGAGAAGAAGTTACCTTGGGTTCGTCCTATTTTGAAACCACCTCCTTCCCACTTCGGAGTGTAATCACGTTCGCGCTCTCCCTTGGATTTGGCTCCATATTTCTCGGTAGTGCTCCTTGCTGGCGCTCGGAGAACATCTTCGCTAGCTAGCCCACTTGATTCTCTAAATTTTTGATCGATCTGGTGAGGTTCTGGATGTTCGTTTCATTTGTAGCAACATATTTTGCAAAGACCTCTTCAATAGGAGAGGGCTTTTGCTGTTGCTGTGGAAAATTGGGTGGATTAAAGTTTAGAGGGGGAGTTAAGTTAAGAAGTTGATTAGGGGGGTTAATTCTTATCTAAAGGACGCTGAGCATTTTCTTGGTTGCTCCACGAGAAATTCGGATTGTTCATATAACCCGCATTGTAGGTATTGTTGTACGGAGCGGAGTTCGGGTTATAGGAATGCCGAGGTGGATTTCCCATGTAGTCAACCTGCTCTTCAATTAAAATATTATTAGCCCAAGGAGGAGTGGCGGAGGAAGCAGACATCTCCGCCACTTGCTTTGTTAAGCGCTCAACTTGTAAAGCCAAATTAGAAGTTGCGGCTATTTCAAAAATTCTAGCTGGATTATTATGCCGCGTTCGGGGCAAGTTACATTGATAAGCATTTATGGTCATTTCCTCAAAAAGCTCTTGAGCGGCCTCCGGGGTCTTTTTATTTAATGTACCCCCCGCGGCCGCACTAATCATTTTCCTAGTTTGGAAATTCAAGCCATTATAAAAGATTTGCACTTGTTGCCAAGTGGGAAGTTCGTGGTGAGGGAATCTACGCAAAAGCTCTTTGAAGCGCTCCCATGTATCATAGAGAATCTCCGAGTCGATTTGCATAAATGACGCAATATCTGTTCGCAATTTGGCGGTCTTTGCAGGTGAGAAATATTTAGTGAGATTTTTCCGCCATATCGGCCCATGTAGTGATGGACTCCCTAGGAAGTGAGCCCAACCACTGCTTGGCCCTAGACCGCAAAGAAAAAAGGAAAAAGATGTAATCGAATGGCGTCATCGGTGACGCAATTGAATTTAAACGTGTCGCAGATTTCAAGAAAATTAGAAATATGACAGTTTGGATCTTCGTCCGGCTGACCATCGAATGTCACTGATTGATGCACCATTTGTATGATGCTGGACTTGATCTCAAAGTTATTGTTCGCCACCGCGGGGCGAACGATACTTGACTGTGTGCCTTCTAGATTCGGCCGCGCATAATAGGACATGGTCCTTTCCTGGGCCTCATTAGGAATTGGCGCGTTAGGATTAGGAAGATTATGATTGGAATCCATATTTGCTGCGTTAGTGTCCCTGATCGACTCTTCAAATAATAATGTATTTCCTGATCACGAGAACGGCGCCACCGCGAAAGGGTTCGCTCGATATCTGGATCAAATGGAATATTCGAAGCACTACCTCGGGTCATACACTATAAATTAAGAAGGGGAAAGAAGAAAGAGAAAAAGAGAAAAAAGAGAATAATGAAAAGAAAAGAAAGAAAGAGAAAAACTAGATTATTATATTTTTTCTTTCTTTTAGGCGGATTAAGTTAGTCTTGGACTTCCCGAGATATACCATGTGAAGGGTTCTCAACGGTACTAGGAGATGAGATGGGATGATAGCCCAAACGTCCCTTTCCAAGATTTAGATTACACCTTTAAGATTTTTTTGGATTTAGAAAAAGTAAAATAAAATAAAAAGAAACACGATAAAATTAATTGCTATCCTCTTTTCAAAATATCTACGCAAAGTCCCCGGCAACGGCGCCAAAAACTTGATACGAAGAAATCTACTTCTTACTTAGAGATTTGGATTTAAGAAAAGCGAAGATATTGATGATGTTTTCCAAACTATACCCGATGAAGGCAATTGTACATTATCGTCTATAGTATAGGATATTTTGAAAATACCAAGGTCGTATTCTTCGGGGCACGTTGATTACGTCTACATCAAGGAGATCACTATTATCTTATCTAATGATTTTTTAAGATTTGTTTTACTTAGCTAAAATAGATAAATTGCAAACTAAAGGAGGTTTTAAACGATGGTAAAAAGGATTAGCGATCGATCAAAAGTCACCTTGGAGTGAGAATAATCAAGAGAAAGCAAAAATAACTCTACTTCTATTCAAGTAAACTACTTGACCGTGGAGGTTCCTGAAGCTCGAACATGCCTCTCTCGAGGGGAATGCCCAACTAAGTTTAGGAAAAATCAACTGAACTCTCGTTCTATAATCGATTATCTAAAACTTGCTTTACGCTATGAACCCCTCTATTAGATTTGACTCCAATCCGGGAGATTTACGTCATCCTCTCTCGATGGGTGTGTGCAACTCTCTTTACCCTTGAGTGATTGATTCATACTTTGAGCCTCTCGACTAGCTAAGTATGAAAAACATAAGCAAAAGCCATATATCGACAATATGGTTTTACTAATTAAAAATCAAGGGTAAATCAAGTAATTACAAAAACGGAAAAAGAGAGCTAGAAAATCATAACTTGATTATCTCATCCTCGGATCATTTCGATCGAACACTAATGCGAATTAGTTAATCATGGTGACGGGGAAGAAGAGAGAAAGATAAAATTGCATAAAGGAAAATTTAACTAAAGTAGAAAGAGAGAATGAAAGAGAGCAACACTAAATTTTATTGAAATTAAAAACTATTACAAGCCTTAAATAAGATTACAATACTAGAAATGAAAAGATTACAAGATTACAAAAACTATTGCATAAAAGCTAAATTAGAACCATACTTGCAAAGAAGAGAGAAAGAGAACATGAAATGAAAAGACATGAAAAAGAATATGAAAATGGCAACTAGCAGCTCTAGCAGCACCTCCCCCTCTCTAATTTTTTGAACTCTGGACACAAGGAGATCCTCTGAATTTATAGAAAAAAATTTGAAGTCACACGCCCTCGGTCCCGGGCGTGACCGAGGGCGTGTAACCACTGTTCACCTCAGCTCTGAAAGCGGCATGGGTCTTGTGGACGACGCGGCGAAATGGGACAAGTCACGACTGTGACATTTGGGTCACAGACGTGACCTGTGATGACTTCATTTAATGCAGCGTGGGCTTGATTGTGGCGCGACGGCGAGCAGGGATCATGCGGTAAAGTCACGGCCGTGACTTTTGGGTCACGGGCGTGACTTGAGTTGACTTCTCGACGGCATCTCCACGGCTCGAGGGTAACGCTGGGAGGATGTCTTTAAGTTTACACGCACTTGGTCACGGGCGTGACCATTGGTTCACGGGCGTGACCAAGGGCGTGACTTGCTGTGGACGAACTCAAATTGCGCAGCATCAATTCTGGATGATCTTATGATTACAAACCCTTGGTCACGGGCGGGACCTAGGGCGTGTAATGCAAAATTTTTCAATTTGTCCCAAAATTCTACAAAAATACAGATAAGCTAAATTAGAAACAATTTTCATAAAAGAACTAGTTATAAGCTTAAATTGATATGAAAAAAAAAGTTCATATTAAATAATTACTAAAATTTATACAAAAAAGGTTATATAAAACTACTTATCAGCTTCCACGCTCACCGCACCAGAATGTTGAAACCAGAGAACTGGATTCAACGTTCGCAACGGGTAAGCCGCTTGCCCTTACTTCACCTAAGCCAAAACGCATGACTAGTTGGGGAGAGTCGAGAAACCTTGCTCCGAAGAAGACTTGAAGCTCAAAACAGACCCCTTGAGCTGCAACGAGGAGGTCTGATAATGCATCATTTATAGTTATTTTTATATAATATTTTATTAATAATTAATTTATTTTTATTTAGTTTTGTTTTAACTGCACCGAGGTCGTGACTCCTCCTGCAACTGCCGGATTAACTCCTGATCGCGATGTTTACCGCCGTTTCCAGACTTTGCCAAGACACACCCTGGGTCACGGGCGTTGCCGAGGCTGTGACCCGCCATGCAATCGATTTCTGGCGGTTTCTCTCCCCCAACGTTCCCGGGCTTTCAAGATCGCAATTACGCAGCTTATACGCCCTTGGTCAAGGTCCCCCCCCCACACCCGCAAGATCAAAGAGAGCTTCCCTCCCAAGCCAATGCTGAGTCTGGGCACCCTGGAGAGCACTAAGGAACACCTGTATGTCAACTAGTCGGACAGAGGGTAGGAGTGCAAGCTTACAAGTAACACGCGAGGGAGAGAATCAACTGCCTTCACCAAGGTGCCTAGGGGGCTCTATTTATAGACTTCTTGAAAATGAGATGCAGATAGACAAAATTGTCTGCCAATAGTCGACTTCCGCTGTTTGAAATGGCTAAACGCGGTCTGAAACGTTACTTGCTGAGTCTTCCCTAGCGACCCTGCGACCTTGCAACCCTGCGGCCTTGCAACCCTACGACCATGCAACCTTGCAACCCTGTGACCCTACGACCTTGCAACCCTCATGTGCACTTGCACCAGGCCAAACAGGTGGGGTGAAATCGGCTCGAAGGTTAATTTGTCTCCTCTACCAGATTTTGGGCGAGTGGTCCGTCCACGCGTCGCTTGCCTTGGGCTAGTGGACCAAGTTCCACTCGCCCCTGGCCTTGGGCGAGTGGACCAAGGTCCACTTGCCTCATCCCTTGGGCGACCCTAAACTAGGCGAGTGGACCAAGGTCCACTCGCCCCTTGCATTGGGGTAGGCGAGTGGACCAAGGTCCACTCGCCCCTTGCATTGGGGTAGGCGAGTGGACCAATTGGTCCACTCCCTCCTTCTTGCCTGGGTCTTACGCTCGAACTTGCCAATTCGTCCGTGTCCACAATGGGTTCACTCGACAAATATGGGGGTTGTACACCGAGTAGACCCGCTGCCAGGATCCATCTAGTTGGCAGGGCAGTAGGCTCACTCGGTGGCAGATTGTGAAAGAATGGCCTCGAGTAGACCCGCTGACCAGGTTCCCATCTAGCTGGCAGGGTCGTAGGCTCAGTCGGTGGCAGGTTGTGAATGAATGGCCTCGAGCAGACCCACTGAAAAGGAACCCATCTAGCTGGCAGGGCCGTAGGCTCACTCAGTGGCAGGTTGTGAATGGTTGGCCCCTAGCAGACCCGCTGACCAGGCTCTCACCTAGCTGGCAGGGCCCTAGGCTCACTCGGTGGCAGGATGAAAGGGAGTTTCAAAATATGGTTGGCCCCGAGCAGACACGCTGACCAGACTCTCACCTAGCTGGCAGGGTCGTAGGCTCACTCGATGGCAGGATGAAAAAGTTTCAAAATATGGTTGGCCCCGAGCAGACCCGCTGACCAGGCTCTCACCTAGCTGGCAGGGTCGTAGGCTCACTCGGTGATGGGATGAAAGGAAGTTTCAAAATATGGTTGGCCCCGAGCAAACCCGCTGACCAGGCTCTCACCTAGCGGGCAGGGTCGTAGGCTCATTCGGTGGCAGGAGATGAAAAAGTTTCAAAATGAGGTTGTCCCCGAGCAGACCCGCTGACCAGGCTTTCACCTAGCATGCAGAGTCGTAGGCTCACTCGGTGGCAATTCAGGGTGAAGAAAAGATAGGAAAGGAAAATCAAAGAAAGGAAAGATCGGCACAAGAGAGGTAAGTCTCTCAGTCTGAGGTATGCGAGTGGGCTCCATCAAGAGGGGAACTCGCACGACGAGTGCACCCAGGGTGTCAACCTACCTCAAGGGGTGTAAGAATCAGTCGGGTGAGGCGTGCTCTCGGCAGGGTCACACTCCTGGCAGAATCATCGTGACCACCTAAGTCCCAAAAAGATATGGGCACGCGCAGATGGGCTACGACCGCGTGGCGCACCTATGGGTCGAGAATGCCTTAGTCATGGCTCAAGATTAGGGGACGGCAGTGCGCGAGTGGGCAAGCGATGTGCGAGTACGTAAATGAGTGCGAGAGTCCATAGCGAGTGACAACAAGTAAAGAAAAAAGCAAAGAATAAAAGAGACTTGGTCAAACAAATACTTTTCATTTCATTGCAAAAAGGTTTCGCTTACAATACTAGGGTCTCGCCACTTGCATGAATTACAGCCAAAATAAAAAAAAGGAAAATGAAAGATCCTCAGGGGAGGTCGCCGGAGTCCTCGTTGGAAGACCTGTTGCTTTCGCGTGGAGGATGAAGGTGGCACTCTCGCGCTGAAGGCCAACTTCGCCCTCCGGCACGTCCAGCGGGAGGAAGAGCCCATGTAGAATGCTATGAGCGGTGATCCTCTCGCCTCCTTCATTCAAAAGCCCAGCATGCCTGAACACCTCCAACGCGTGCTTCGACTCCCCTTGGGCATTTTCCTACATCAACATCTCGAGCTCATAGTTGGTGTAGTGATGTCGATTGCTCTCCTCCCCGGGAGGTGGCGGGGCAGCGATGTCTCACAACTGTTGGTTCTCAGCCTGCAACTCCTTGACCTGGTCCTCAAGGGTGACCACTCACACACGCAGGATATAGGAGTTGGCTGTGTCCTGCAAGAAAAGAAAGTGATAATGTCAGGGCAAGAAAGCAAGGAAGCGCGAAAGCTTAGGCCTCTACAAAGGGTCGTACTTACCACTCGGACTAGGTGGCTGGCGAGAAGGGATTCGACGACCTCCAACTGCTGCTTCAAGGTCACGACCTCAAAAGATGCGAGAGCGCATGTTCTCTCAACCTCGGTGAGGTTCCGCGCCAGGGTGATGCTGCGCCACGAGGACATATGCGCAAGCTCGAGAGCGCGCAGCTGAGCCCATGCGGCCTCGTGCGTGAGAGTCCGGGTCGACTCAGTGTCATAGACCGTTGCATCCTTGTGGCTATAGAGCGCGAAAGAGAGGCCATAGGCCTTGCCGCTGGTGGTCTCCTGCTCCGTCCATGACAGAAGGAGGGTGGAAATGGAGGCCCGATTTGCCTTTCGGTTCCACTAAAGCAGGGGCTCGCCTACTTCATCAACATAGTTCTCGCCCAGGGCAAAGTTTCGATGCCCTCTCGACGATGGTCTCGTGGAAGATCCCGCCGGCAAGCTGGAGGTCCTGACCGCCGTATCCGCCATGACCGGGCACTCGGCCCAGGAATCTCGGCGGCGATCGCCTTTCCCTTGGTGCTTGATGAGGGCTTAGACCGATTGGAGGGAGAACCAGGAGCCGCATTAGGCTTCCGCTTTATTCTGCTGGGCTTCGAGGAGCCCGGATCTGAGCGACAGGATTTGGCGGAGGACCGCGTGAGAGTCAGGGCGGCGTCAGGAGTGCCCACATTTGCATTCGGTGGGTGTAGGGGGAGATCTCGCATCCCTGCATCAGGTGGATTAAGAAAAAATAGATACATAAGTAAGGAGTTGGGGTTGAAGTAGTTTGCCTTACCGTCTCCCGACAGGACTGGTGGAAGCGAGTTGACGTGCCTCAGCGGGGAACGACGTCCATGATGTGCCCTTGGATGAACTGGTGGAGCTTGGCCTCAAAACCCCTTAGAGAAGGAGGCTTGTAGGTCGACTCATCCTTCTGCACTGGCGCGAGAAGGGTGTGGCCTAAGCTCCCGGGGATGAGAATGAACAGCCGAACCCAGTCATGGTTCTTATTGGCGGAACCGGTAAACTTGAGCGGGCTCTGGCTGGAGAAGAAGGCTTCCCCGCCTTTCGCCTGAAAATTGAACAACTTTCAGAATACAGGGAGGGAGAGCTCGATCCCCTCCTCACGCAGGTAGAAGGCGAATGCTACCAGCATGGTGATGGAGTTGGGGTTCAGCTGCACGGGAACGACGCCGAAATAACGGAAGTTCTGGATCAGATCTGGCCAGAGAGGGAGGCGGAGTCCAACCTCGAAATGCTCTAGAGGGATGGCGAGTGTGTCCGACGAGAACCAGTTGATGTGGTCGCTGTTTCCAGGGCGGCGCGCAATGAATCCTGGCGGGACAAAGTCAGCGATCGCCATTGTGAAATCTTCTTCCGAGAAGTCATAAGTAGCAAAATCGTGAATTTCGAATGCTTGAGCGCACTTGCCCCTACCATCAGGTTTGACCACCATTGCGCAGGAGTTATAGGGTCGCGCGAGAAATCTAGAGAAAAGCGCGAGTGCAAGTGCGAAAGCGTGGAAGAGAGGAAGAGGGATGGAATGAAAGTGATAAATGCGGTGGATGGACCTGTCTATATAGAAAAAAAATCAAGAAGCTTCCTAGGCATCTCAGAATTCGAGCCAGCCCCACCTTCGTCCCACTCGCCGGCAGGTGGTAAGGGACGCGCGCAGAGTGCTCTGCAGGAGGGCGAGAGCAAGATAAAACACAGCGAAATCAAAGCTTTTGAGCGAGGTAGCATTCGACAAAACATAAGAAAATTCATGCGGAATAAAACAGAAACACGGTTTTAACATCTAGAGTACAAGATTGTTAACAACACAAGGCCGATCTCGACATTCATTCCGAAAACAAATTTATTGTGCGGGGTAAGGGGATACAGGGGGCGAGTGTCGGTAGACTCAGTATTGAAACCATTGCCATCGACCCCGACCTCGCTTGCCCATCCTCGGTGGCACTCGCGGGTAATTGTATGCGCTTATGGCGGTGAGTTCTTGATTGACGAAGTGCATTAGGTCCCTAGCCCGTGCGATGTGGCTCGCAGGGGAAGTCAACTAGCACCCGGCTCCCTGCCGCTCTATCTCTCCCACGAGATGCGAGTAGTCCCTTTCGAGAGCGCTCAGCCTGAGCTCAAAGGCCGCCATGTGTTCATCCGTCTGGCCGTCTTGGTCTCACTGCATCCAGATAAGCTTGCCAAAAACCTCTGTCACCCGCTCCTTCATCGTCCTAGGGTCCGCAGGATCTCCGAGAAAGTCCAAGAGGTCGCTGGGAGAAGGGGGCGGCGAGATCACCTCCTCCTCAAAGTGAGAGTCCATCGGCGAGACCTCTCGGTAGCCTACAAGTTAGATAGTTCATGAGTCCCATTTATATACACATTTATGGGCTCATCAGGGCCGATTATCTAGTCTATGCACCACACTTTAGGCATGTTTTCATTCATATTCGTTATTCCATGCTAAGTGCACTCTTAGACCCATTTTGGTGTGCATTTGCGCTCCTTGTCATTGGGGGTAAGCACATGGTGCTCCCCAATCCTTTTTCTGTGTTTGATTGGTGTTGGAGGTGTATTCCCAGCTGGATTGCTGTGCTTGCAGGTGGTTGGATCATCTCCTTTTTGCCCAGAATTCATGAATGTGTATATCACACGGTCGTGCGTTTACTTGACGCACGGGCGGCTGCGGTCGTGCGCTTTCATCTGGGGAGAAAACCGGTGATCTGAATTTGATCATGCGGTTTACGCACGGGCGGATTTGCCCGTGCGCGAAGGAATCGCACGATCACCCTGTTTAGCCTTGTTTTTAGCCAATCTGAATTTACCCGTGCATTTTTATGCATGGGCGGATTCGCCCGTGCGTGAGTAAAACGCACGGGCGCTGCTTCTTCTTCCTCAAGCCATTTTAATCGTTAAATAACGCACGGGCAACACATGGTTGTGCGTTCGCCCGTGCGTGACTAAAATTCTGCCTGTTTAGTATTTAAAGCAGGAAATCTGCTTCATTGGAGGAGGAGGATTCCCCTCGCGGGAAAAGCCAGAGAAGCCCGCCATTTTCACTCCTTCCACCCTAGGAGACCACATCCAGTGATCTCCTCCACCATACTTCCATCTGGGATCGTTTGTAAGCTTTCTCCACCACGAGTTCAAGCATTCTTCATCTTGGAGACCATATAAGTGTTGTAGATCGCTGGAGAAGTGACAGCCTCCTTCGAGTCCACACACCATCTGAGGGCCGAGCCCGGAGAGAGCCCGACAACCTCTCATTCCGGCCGAGAACCCAAGATACGGTGACATCTTCTGTTGGGTCCTTTCTAAACCTTGAGCTTGTGCTTCTCTTAGTGTTGTTGTAATGAACTCTTGTTAGATTTATGTTATAAATCCTTGTTTGATGTTCATGTGCAATGATGCTATGGTTGTGAGAATCGCTTTGCTTTTCGTTGTGATAATCTGACTTGCTTGCGTGTGAAGCCATATAGCAATTGCTAGTGGTGATGTTGGCGAAGAGGTGAATATGACCCTCACAAAACCCCGCACTGTGGCCATTTCACCCACACACCGAAGCGCGACATCAATCACAACACCCTTTGTTCTTACATTCTTCGCTCGCGTAACAATTGACTCACACACAATTCATTCACCATATCCTGCATTCCATAAGAGATCGACATTCGGGGAAACTATTCCCTTTTTTATTACTTGACAGCGACCGGTGCACTTTCCGAACACGCATCAAGTTTTTGGCGCCGTTGCAGGGGAGAGTAGTTCAAGTGTGCAGGGTTGAAGCGAATACAATGACTAACCTGGTACATATTCTTCACCTGGGCACTGGCGAGAGGAGATAAGTTGCCCTGTGAATGGCCAGTTGGGGGATGATGAAGTGATTTCCCCTTTCCAGGGCAAGAAGGTACCTAGTTGGCAGCGGAAGTGGTGGCTAAATCGGTGGCGGGGGAATTGTGGTAGAGGTCCCTCCCGGCCGAGTGCTCCGGCTCCCGTGCTAGGAGAGTAGAGATAATCTCGCGGGACAGAGAGCTGCGCAGGGCCAAGGATAACCCCGTAGTTCTAAAGGTGCGGGTTGCGGAAGACAGGGTAAGAAAGAAGACAAGAGGTAACAAGGTAGGCGAGAAAGCAGTAAGCGGCTTACCGAGCTCCGGCAGGGTTCCGCTAGGAGTACCTGGAGGGCAGGACTCCTGAGCTGGCGGAACGTCCTTAACAACAGGCGGGAGCACGTCAGTACCCGCCAGGTTGGTCTCTGGGTCGTCTGGCGTCCCCAGCGTGTCCTGCGAGTAATCTTGAATGTTGAGGTATCGCATCACCAGAATTAACCACATAGCAAGCTAGATCATATTACCTCGGCGATGTTGTCAGGATGATTGTGAGAAGGGGGCGGAGTCCTTGAAGCGGACTCAGTCACCAGGGAGTCCCACTGAACAACTTTGGCCTTTCTTAGCTGATAGGGTAAGGCTGGATCCCTTTTCGACAAGAGCCAGGGGGCGTATCGAGCAGATTTGGAGGTGGTCTTCTCTTGTGCGGAGGCGAGATGGTCCAACACTTCTTACGAAAGCGGTCTTGGCGACGGCCTCATGAACGTCATTAGGATGGCGAGAGCTCATAGGGAAAAAGAGAAACAGTAAGTGGAAAATGAGCACTCTCAATGTTGCGGCCTGAGATATATATATATATATATATATATATATATATATAGCAGAGGGAGGGGCCCACCAAAAGATTCCCTCCAGGTCAGCAAGCACTCACTGAATACTTGGGGTCAGACTTTTCTTTTCGAGCATAGAACTCGCTCACAAAGAGTGGGGATTGTGTACACTCCGTATTCGTCGAGTGGGTCCCCGGGTCCCAGAAGGTCAAAGGGAATGCAAGGTAGGTCAAGAGGAGCATTCGACCAGAGTGCAGGGGGATCACTCACCCAGGTCAGGAGAGGCAGGCAAGCTTCGGGGCGAGTGCAAGCCTCATCCGCAAAGCACTCGCCCATTTAGGAGTGCGGATACACGGGAGGTCAGGCGAGTGAGGGGGTGGAACCCCACTCGCCCAGAGAGCCAAGGGTCTGGCGAGTGGTGCCCCAACGGACCACCCGTCCAGTGGAACCTAGAAATCTAGTGCGCGAGAAGTCTAGCGATTGGTGCCTTCACGGACCACTCTCCTAGAAGGATTTGGTGGTGAAATTACCTAGATACCCTTTGTGGGTTTCCAATAGTCTTTCAGAACTGCGGAGTTTGGCTGTTAGCAGAACAGTTTGGGGTGCGATTAGTAAAACTAAAAGGCGGAATTACGCTATTTGCAGAGTAGACTAGAAAATCTATAATTAGACCCTTAAGGGCACCTTGGAGGAGATCCGATCTTTTGGGCTCTCTCCTCTGTTTAATTTTGGTTGGCTCGTAGTGCCCTCCAAGGTGCCAATTGAGCATTGGTTTGGGAGGAGAAGCTCTTTAAGATCTTCCGGGTGTGTGACAGGACCTCCTCGCTGCAGCTTTGGGTCTATTCGTTTTTCTCGTCAACAATCAAGAGTGCCAGTGAGGGAGAAGTAGGTGAAAGATACAATGCCATGTGGGTCTGAACTCCTCAAGAGACCGATTGACGGTTTTAACAACCAAATGATTTCAAAATACATACAGTATTACACATATCACTTCCCAAGACCTATAAAGGAAATGTAAATACGCATGTGACGCCCTTACCAACTCACAGCTACAAGAATATTTCACTACATATACCTCTAGCAGTCATTAGCCTACGACAGATTATTCGCAATAATCTGACAGTTACACAAGGGCTAGTCCTGTGTAAGGATCTTCAACCCGAAGACAGTTCTTGGGAAGATCTAGACTCCCTACCGGCAGATCTAAGACTAGCAATGCAAGAAAAATCTATAAACTTTAACGAAGCAGATCTCTCTGACCTACTCCCTCGGACATGGATTCAGAAATAGAAATGCACTCAGCGAAGGAGATCTCACTAGCACACAAAAACACCAGCAAATCGAAGTTTTCACCGTCCGTTCCAGATCGTGGATGATATTCCCTGTTTCCTAGGAAATCAACGTTCTCGGCTCAAAGTGATACCAGTCTTTCCATTTTCACTCCACCAGAAAAAGTGTTTGTAGCTCCTTCTTCCCACTGTGAACGAAGCGCTGCGGGAATCCTAAAAATCGCATAGGAAAGGAATGGAGATAAATGATGAGGACATCCTGCTTGTAAAAAGGGGAAGGTAATGTTATGATCAGGACACACGGCAAGCATCAGCGCATTAAGGGAAAAGAAAGGCAGGATCAAAGCGACACGTGCAACCATCACAGAAACTTATCCCATTTTCCAAGCTGCGCCTTCAGTTGTTAAAAGGCAAACCAGAAATGGATATTGGCAAACCAATTTCTATGAGTTATTATGCGACTTTTGAAAATACGCTTTGTACATATATTTTTAGGAAAAGTGTTCAACACAAAAATTGTAGATCTCGTCGGGATCTACAACTTTCGTGTTAAACACTTTTCCTAAAAATGCATGTACAAGACGTATTTTCTTGTTATTTTCAAAAATTCACTATAGTAACGATCAGGGCGATTTTAGGGCCTTGTGCGTGTATTTATAGGAAAAATGTTCAACACTAAAGTTGTAGATCTCGACGAGATCTACAATTTTCGTGTTGAACACTTTTCCTAAAAATGTATGTACAAAGCGAATTTTCAAAAGCCACGTAATAACTCATAGAAATTGGTTTGTCAATAGCCAATTCTGGTTTACCATTAACAATGCCCTTTTTATTTTTATTAATTTTGTAATGGCCAGTGGTCAAAATAAATAACTATAAATATAGCACTGCTGTAATAAGAATGTACGCATTAATTGAATAAAGACTTTTCTCTTTACCTGTCCATCGCTCTCTATTCCTCTCTCTTCTTGAATTCTATTCTTCCCCTCCCAGTTCTTCTTTTTCATCTCCATCACCCTCTCCCCGGTACTATTCTCTCTGTCTCGAGAAAACCACACCTTACAAGGGTTTAAAAGATTGATGGTGCGATTTAGAGAAGGCAAAGATTTTGTCGAGCCGACGGTGCGATATGGGGAAGAGGACCAGGAACACGTAGAACCCTTGCAGGCAGGAGATCGGAATATATGTACCTTAATGATCGGGCATGTGTAGAGGCAAAGATGGAGATCGGTGGAGGCTACAGAGAAGAACAATGACGGGGAAGCATGCCGAGCGAGAGAGTGATCTAGGGCAAGCAAGGAGCGCGATGAGAAAATAAATCGTTGTGCCCGCTCACCTGCCATGGCTAAAACTAAGTATTAGCCACGCATTTTCTTTGTCGTGGCTAATACTAGTATTAGGCACGTTTTTTGCATGATTAGCCACGTTTTTTACTTGCATTGAATAATACGTAAGTATTAACCAAGTTTTTGGCAGCCATGTCTAAAACATAACTATTAGCTACGGTTTTAAACCCCAACAAAAAATGTGTAGATAAAATTTATTTTTCTAGTAATGGTAGTTGTTTATGTCTTGGCTTTTGATGCAATTAGAGAGTTGATAACTGCAACCATGACTTATTTTTGGAACCGAGAATCGGCCCAATGAGGAGTTCGGAACCCTAGAAGGGTGCAGCTCGCACTTACTGATCCCGCGGAGACTCCTGACCGAAGACTTAGCACTGGCCCAAACCCTTGGCGACAGTGTGGAGGTCCCACCAAACACCCGGAAGATCATTAGAGCGCTTCCCCTCCTAAGCCAAAAACTGAAGCCGACCACCTTAGAGAGCCTGAGGAGCTAACCAAAGATGACCTGAGGAGAAGGAAGCTCAAGAAGTGGAGTCCTCTCCAAAGGCGCCCTTTAGGGTCTATTTATAGTTTTCCTCTTCTGGTCTACTAATAGCGAGATTCCGTCATTTGGTTTTACTAATCGCACCCCAAACTGGTCCACTAACAGCCAAACTCCGCTGTTCTAAGGAGCTATTGGCAGCCCACCAGGGGCAGTTGGGTAAATTTCTCCCGACCCTTACTGGGCGAGTGGCCCATGAAGGCGACACTCGCCAGTCTCTCCTCGAGCGAGGTCCGCAAGATCCTTCTCTACGAGTGGCCCGCGAGGTCACCGCTCGCTCGCCCCTAGCGCCGTACACACCATTTTGGTTCGCTAGCGCGAGACGGTGAGCCTTTGCTTTCCTCGCCATTGCTAAATGCACCCTAGAAACGCCGAGCCCCCTCCTGCTTTGCCTTCATGCTGCGCTCCTAGCAAGGAGACGAACCTAGCTCACCTCGCAGAGGCCTGGCCTTCACCTGTGCGGGGTGGCGAACCAGGCTTGCCTCGCCTCACCTCCGCTCGCCCTGCCTTGCCTCCGCTTGCTTTGCCCTGCCTTCGCTTGCTTTGTCTTGCCTCCTCTTGCTTTGCCGATACCTGATTATCCATCTTGCCCTTCGGCGAACGCAGGGTTGTACACAATCTCCGCTCTTTGCGAGATTAGCCTAAGGTCACCAAGAAACATCCAACCCTTGGTGTTCACAAATCAGACGCTGACCTGGCAGGATTCTTCTAGTGGGTCCTATCCCAAAAGCTATAAATACCACCAATCCTGGGCGGTGAGTAGCTCCAACTTCACTCGCCCTCTCTCGCCTCCTGCCACTGTAGCTATCAAAAAATGCCTCTTTCCGAAGAAGCCCGGGCTCACCTAAACGCAGCGCGAGCTGATGAGCACGCGACCTTTACTCAGTTTTTCCATTGGGTCGCCAAGCATCCCTATCTGTCCTTCCCCATAATCAGGAAGGAGAAGACGGTTTGGCGACGCCCGGAGGAGGATGGGTCCTCATTCCAGACCCATCGCCCGACACCCAGCTCACCAATCAGGTACTCAGGTTGATAGGTCGACCCACCTAATTACGATGCTAACACACTTTTTGCAGAGCGCGCTCATGGCGGGGGAACTGGTGAATGAGGCCCAGGTGGATACTCACCTCCCTTCTCTCGGGGGGACTGGCTCGGCGGCCATGGATCTGGATGCCACCAGCACCCGCGTCTCCGCGCTGCGACCTAGTAAGTTTCTCGCCTTCTTCCTCGTCGGATCCTTTAAATTGAGCTGATGCTGTCTGTTGGGTATTGTATCCACAATAACCTTGATTTGTGAGAAGTCACCCTTGAACCAAGATTGAATTGCTAGTGTATTTGATGTCTTTCTAGTATTATTCTTGCAGGTTCACATTGCTAAGTGTAGACCAATGTGAGGTCACAGTGGGTCAATAAGCACAGTTTCATACAATGTAATTCCTCATTATGTGGAACATGGTGTTGACTCATGTGTGATCTCTCTATTGGGATACACTTCATTTTCAAGACTATCGAAGCCCAGGGTTTGGAGGTGCAACTGTTGTCCAAGAGAAGAAGAAATATTTTTTCCTAAGTATTTTCGCTCGACGAAATTTGGTGAGTTCGTCGAGCGTCGTTCGTTGGTTGGTTTTACCAAAGTTCTGAGTTCATATTTCGTCGATCTCCGTTCGAAGAACTGAAGTAGTTTCGTCAACCGCTGTTTTTCTGAAGTTGAAGTAGTTTCGTCGATCGATGTTCCGGACCCATCGCCCGACACCCAGCTCACCAATCAGGTACTCAGGTTGATAGGTCGGCCCACCTAATTATGCTGCTAACACACTTTTCGCAGAGCGCGCTCATGGAGGGGGAACTAGTGAATGAGGCCCAGGTGGATACTCACCTCCCTTCTCTCGGGGGGACTGGCTCGGCGGCCATGGATCTGGATGCCAGCAGCACCCGCGTCTCCGCGCTGCGACCTAGTAAGCTTCTCGCCTTCTTCCTCGTCGGATCCTTTAAATTGAGCTGATGCTGTCTGTTGGGTATTGTATCCACAATAACCATGATTTGTGGGAAGTCACCCTTGAACCAAGATTGAATTGCTAGTGTATTTGATGTCTTTCTAGTATTATTCTTGCAGGTTCACATTGCTAAGTGTAGACCAATGTCAGGTCACAGTGGGTCAATAAGCACAGTTTCATACAATGTAATTCCTCATTGTGTGGAACATGGTGTTGACTCATGTGTGATCTCTCTATTGGGATACACTTCATTTTCAAGACCATCGAAGCCCAGGGTTTGGAGGTGCAACTGTTGTCCAAGAGAAGAAGAAATATTTTTTCCTAAGTATTTTTCGTTCGACGAAATTTGGTGTGTTCGTCGAGCTCCGTTCGACGAACTGAAGTGGTTTCGTCGAACGTCGTTCGTTGGTTGGTTTTACCAAAGTTCTAAGTTCATCTTTCGTCGATCTCCGTTCGAAGAACTGAAGTAGTTTCGTCAACAGCTGTTTTTCTGAAGTTGAAGTAGTTTCGTCGATCGCTGTTCATCGAGCTCCGTCCGACGAACTGAAGCAGTTTCATCGATCTCTATTCTACTAAAAATTGAAGTAAGTTTCATCGATCACCGTTCATCGAGCTCCGTTCGACGAACTGAAGCAGTTTCATCGATCTCTGTTCTACGGAAAATTGAAGTAAGTTTCATTGATCGCCGTTCGTCGATCGCCGTTCGACGAACCGATGTGATTTCTTTGAACTCCGTTTGAAGAATTTTCCTCGGCCGACAAATTGACTTTGCGCTGTTTTGTTTCCCAATTTCCTTTCTCGAGAAATCCTTTTCAATAATTTATTTCAAGTTTCTTAAGGTTTCTCGGCAAGACTTAAGTTTCTAGAGAATTCAAAACAATCTCTCGAGAAATATATCTGTCTCTCGGAAAATCTTTCTCGTCTGCCAGAAAAGTTTTTCTAAAGTTGTTTTTATTGAGAAGCCAATTGTTCTCGAGAAGTCCTTCCATCTCTCGAGAAATCCTGTATCTCTCGAGAAGTCTATCTCTTTCTCCCGAAATTCCTTCTATATATTTTCTCGAAATAGAAGCTGCTATTTCTCGAGAAGTTCTTTGTTCTCGAGAAATTTTATCTTCCGTTCTTTAGGTATTTTTCTATCCGTTTGTCGGGACGTTAATTCCTTCTGTTTGATGTGACGGCTCTTCTGATTTTGTTTAAGGTTAATCCTACCTTAATTCATGCCGTTAATACTATGGCTATATAAGGTTCTCTTTTAAGGATTAATCATTAATAATCAATAATTCTATCATCAACCCTAATTCTCTATTCGATCCAAGAAGAACGAGAAAGTGCCGCCTGTCGCCAATGCTGGAGATCGTTCTTGTGTTCTGAATCAATTGTCTCCAATGGAAGAAAATGTTCGATTGATCATTGCTCCTTCATCTACTGTATCAATTGGATCAAGTCGAATCGAAGAAGGTCAGATCTGAGTTATTTACAATTCTTCCTCATCAACAACAAGTTAAAGCTATTCAAGCCTAAAGAAGGAAGAAGATCTCTCAGGGTTTTCAGATCTGTTTAAGTATTGATAAGTATTGTATCAATCTCTATATACATTTGATTGTAGGAGAAGTTTTCTTCGAGTTGTAGGAGTGGTTTATCTACGAGTTGTAGGAGAAGTTTTCTCCGAGTTGTAAGAGAGTTTTTCTCTGAGTTTGTAAGAGATTTGTCTCCGAGATTGTAGGAGTTGACTCTGAGATTGTAGGATCATTCTTGATCCGAGTTATAGTAAAGTAGTCAAGTCTAGCTGGGGTGCTAGATTGGAGAGGCTGGCAAGTGGATTACCCAAGAACGGGGAACCACTATAAATATCTTGTGTCGTCTGTGATTGTGATTTGCTTTCTGTGAGTTCTATTTCATCAAGTTTTTAATTCCGCAAAAGACGTTGTTATCACCTATTCACCCCCATCTAGGTGATTTAGGTTGGCAACTAGATACTTCAATTGGTATCAGAGGGTCGCTGTTTGTTTCTAGGTTAACACCTTGAACAGGATCTGTCCATTCTAGTTGCTAGCAAATCATGGAAAGAAGCAAGGAATCTTCCTCGTTGAAGCTGCCAATCTGCACAAAAGCAAATTTTCCTATGTGGAAGAATGAGTTAGATTTTAGATGGAAGCCGCAGATCCGAGAATATTTCAAGTTGTAGAAGAAGGGCCTCATGTGCATATGACTGCCTCTACAATTGACCCTGCTGTTCAGGTGCCAAAGAAAATGATGGACCTAACTAAGGATGAGATCGCTATAGTAGCCTTGGACAAAAAGGCGAAGAACATAATTGCCAGTGCAGTGGACGACTCAATGCTTAGTTTTAAACATTGGGGGACAATTTCCCGTCAGTTCAAGAAGATGCTAAATAAGAGAAGGCTTATGAAGAACAAACATTCATCTTCTGACTATAGACATTCTCGTCGTGATGGAGATCATCACAAGATGGGCTCAAGCAACCATGACAGGTATAAGTCTAAACTGAACAAACACGTTCCTTCTGACATTATTTGTTATTGTTGTAATAAGCCAGGGCATATGATCGCTGAATGCCCTTACAAAAAGAAAGAAGGTGGAAAGAGAGAAGAAAAGAAATCCACCCACGGGAAAAAGAAAAATGATAGAAGCTTTGTCGCCAAAAAGTCCAAAAAAATCAGCGACAGTGACTCAGAGAAGTCAAGTGATGAAGAAGAAGCCTACTTCGGGCTGATGGCTATGACTGATGACGAGAAAGAACCTCCATTTAACGGGAATGTAAATGCTCACACCTTATTATCTGATTCAGATTATGCCTCAGCTGAGCAAAAGGGTTACCCCTTAGATGATGATTCAGAACTCATGACCCAATATACTTAAATGCTTAAAAGCTTTGACAAATGTCGAAAGGTTGTCAAAAACTAGGCCAAGGAGATCATGTCACTCAAGGAAGTGGAATCTAATCTGAGAAAAGAAGTTGAACAACTTATTTCTCTCAGAGAGGAAATCCAAGTCTTGACAGACAAGGTCAAAAGCTCAGATGAGCTCCTTGCCGGGAGAGGGAATTCTATCAAAGAGATGGAAGAACAGCTAGCCGCTGAGAAGAGGCTAGTTGAAAAGTTTTCTCAACCGAAAACTGTTCTACCAATCATTGATAGATTCTCTGCTAAAGCAAGTGGAAGTGGATTAGGTCATATGGCTGAATCTAGTCAATCTTCTAAAAGCATACTAGCCAAGAAGAAAAATAAGAGTGCTAAGAAAGCTACCACCGAAGAGAAAGGGAAAGCTCATCAAGATCAAGTGGCATTTAAGAAAGTTATCTTTCCTACTAATGTCTATGATCTAGAAAGCTCATATGGTCATTTGACTAGACCAATTGTGTCTGGGCCTGTCAATGACTACAAGGGGTGGACTCGTCCCTGAAACTTTGGTGCAAGTGCTTTCAATGCACCCTATGAGGAAATTAATCTGAGAAGTTATGGTCCATTTGATCATGGACCTAGTGCTAAGAGAGCACCAATAGTGAAGGTTGTTGCACCTAAGCGTAAGGAGACAGTTCAACCATGTGTGTGCTGTACTCATGAAGCATCCTCTTTTAGAAGAATTTCCCCTGCTAAAACTAACGTTCAAATAGTGAAGCAGGAGAATACTAAGAGAAGGTACAACATGTTTGACTGTTGGTGCTGCGGCAAGATTGATCACTTTACCGTAGATTGTTGGTTCATTTCTACTTATTTCAAGAGACCACAAGTAAACATTGCAAGAAAGACCACTCATAATGTTAACGTTCTTCGTGGGGCTCAATTAACAAGGGACCAAGGACCCAAATTTGTTTGGGCTCCTAAGGCAAAATAATTTGTTTTTGCAGGTATGTCCAAAGGCCATCAGAAATTCTATCTGGTATTTGGACAGTGGTTGTTCTCGACATATGACCGGAACAAGAAGCCTTTTACAGAACTTTATTCCAGTTGTGAACGGTCCAAAAGTTATTTTTGGCGGATCCGACAGAGGAATAACAAAAGGCCACGGTATGATCACTAATGGTAATGTATCCTTTTTAGATGTAGCTTATGTGGAAGGATTAGAACATAATCTGATAAGCATAAGTCAACTATGTGATAAAGGATACACAGTTGATTTTTGTAAAGATAAGTGTTTGATAAAGTCGGTAGAAAATTCTGAAACGATCTTATCAGGCACTCGTTGTATAAATATCTTTTGTTTGAATTTTCTTTGTTTATCATCTTCTACACCAGTGTGTTTTTTAGCAAAAGATAGTGCATCCCTTGTCGACCAATGGCACAAGAGATTAGCACATATTAATTTCAAAACGATAAATAAATTGTTTTCTCAAAACTTAGTGCCTGATGCGCCGAATGTTAAGTGCATTAAAGATAGACCTTGTCATGCATGTGTAAAAGGCAAGCAAACAAGAGCTACCTTTAAGAGCATTATTGCGAAGACACTACCAGGTGTTTATACCTACTTCATATGGACCTGTTTGGTCCTTTGCAAATTAGAAGTTTAGGAGGAAAGTCTTACACATTGGTTATTGTAGATGATTACTCACATTTTGCATGGGTATTCTTTCTAACACACAAGTCAGATACCTTTGATATTTTCACTAGATTTGTCAAGCAAATTCAGAATGAATTAGATTGTTCGGTGGTCAAAATCAGAAGTGACCATGGAACATAATTTGAAACTGGAGCCATGACAGATTTTTGTGAAAGCCTTGGTATCTTTCATGAGTTTTCCTCTCCTCGAACTCCACAACAAAATGGGGTAGCTGAGAGAAGGAACAGAACACTCATTGAGGCTTGCAGAACAATGTTGAGTGATTCTTCACCTCCGGAATACTTTTGGGCTGAAGCCGTCAACACTGCTTGCCATGTGCAAAACAGAGCACTCATAAATAAAAACCATGAAAAGACTCCTTATGAACTACTAAAAGGCAAGAGACCAACCATCTCTTATTTTAGAATCTTTGGTAGCAAATGCTTTGTACTTAATAATGGAAAGCATTACAAAACCAAGTTTAGTGAAAAGGGCTTTGAAGGTATATTCGTAGGCTATAGTAGCCATAGAAAAGCTTATAGAGTTTTTAATAAGAAAACTCTGGTTGTAGAAGAATCTATTAACGTTGTATTTGATGAGACTAGCTTGCTACATAGCAGCTCTTCTAGTACTTCTGTTGAAGTTGCAGGTTCAAAGTTGCAAGAAACAAACTTGGATGAGCCAGTTAAAGACAATGCTCAAACCTTCGTCAAGATCTCTCCCCCAACCTCAACTGAAGAAGGAGATCATCTTGGTGAAGAGCCAACTCAAGTGGAAGAAGACATTCCAGTAGTAGAAGAAATAGCTCCTCGTGTTCCAAATAATGCAAGGAATCTTGAATTCAGACACCTGAGGGACCATCCTATTGATCAGATCATAGGAGATCCTCAAGTCGGCATAAGAACCAGAAGAGGTACAACTAACGAAAATATGCATTTAAGTTTCCTCTCGCAGGTTGAACCAAGAAGTTCCAAGAAGCAAATGAAGACCCCCATTAGATAATTGCAATGGAAGAAGAATTGAATCAATTCAAGCGATGCAAAGTGTGGACACTTGTTCCAAAACCCAAGGTTAAGAATATCATTGGAACAATGTGGGTGTACAGAAATAAATTGGATGAAGACGGAATAATAATCAAGAACAAAGCCAGACTTATAGCAAAAAGATACACACAAGAAGAAGGGATCGACTTCGATCAGACTTATGCTCCTGTAGCAAGACTCGAAGCGATCAGGCTGTTTCTAGCTTATGCTACATTCAAAGGATTCACCGTATACCAAATGGACGTCAAGTCAGCTTTTCTCAATGGTAATATAAAAGAAGAAGTATACGTTGAACAACCTCGAGGTTTTGTTAATCATGAACATCCTGATTATGTTTATTTATTACAAAAAGCATTATATGGTTTGAAACAAGCTCCTCGAGCTTGGTATGAGACGCTGTCTAATTTTCTACTTGAGAACAAGTTCACAAGAGGAAAGATAGATAAGTAAAAGGCAAGATTTTGCTAGTGCAAATCTATGTCGATGACATTAATTTTGGCTCTACAGATGATAACCTCTGCAAAACGTTTTTCAGACTTATGCAAGGGAATTTGAATTGAGTAGTATGGGTGAGCTAAAATATTTCTTAGGACTTTAGGTGAAGCAATCTGAAGATGGAATTTTCATCTCACAGAAGAAATTCACCAAGGATTTGGTTAAGAAATTTGGAATGGAGAGTGCAACCTCTATGAGGACTCCAATGAGCTCAGCTATGTCTCTGGACAAGGATGAGAAAGGGAAACCTTTCGATGAAACCAAGTACAGAAGCATAATTGGTTCTCTGCTCTACCTTACTGCTAGTAGACCTGATATAATGTTCTCTACATATGTATGTGCTAGATATCATGTGAACTCTAAGGAATCTCACTGTACTGCTGCAAAGAGAATTTTGAGATATCTTAAGGGTACACCAAATCTTGGCTTATGGTACCCAAGAAGTAATGATAACGAGCTAATAGGTTTTTCAGATGCAGACTTTGCAGGTAGTAAAGATGACAGGAAAAGCACTCCCGGGACATGCCAATTTCTCGGAAGAAGACTTATTTCTTGGAGTAGCAAGAAGAAGAATTGTGTTGCAATTTCAACCGCCGAGTCAGAATACATTTCTGCAGGTAGTTCTTGTGCACAGCTTCTTTGGATAAAGAATCAGCTTGAAGATTATAACTTGAAGTTCAAAGACATTCCAATGTTTTGCGACTCCTCCAGTGCTATAGCAATTGCAAATAATCCAGCCTCGCACAGTCGGACAAAGCATATTGAATTGGGATATCATTTCTTCCGGGAGCATGTGGAGAATGGGGACATCAATCTATTCTATGTCCCTACGGATAAGCAAGTTGCAGATATTTTCACGAAGCCGCTGGATGAGACCAAGTTCTCTTTCTTCAAGACAGAGGTTGGAATGCTCAACATGGAGTAATTTTCAAGTCAGGAAGAAGACAAGAAGGAAGGTAGATCTTCATATGTTCAAACTCTAAAGGAAGCAAAGGTCTGAAATTTTTGAAGAAAATTCTAAGTCATTTTTGAGACTTCTCAAGAAATGGAAGTCATCTCTCGAGAAATGATGTTTCTCTGGTGGAAAAGGCTAAAATGACAAAATTTATTGTAGTGCTCGAAAATTATATTGTACTTCTCGAGAAATGGAGTTATCCCTCGAGAAATGACCTTGCGAAGCAGAGTCTGCAGAATTTTTGATTTCTCGAGATATCAGTTGACTTCTCGAGAAATGACACTTATTTTCGATCTTCAGAAATTTTTATTTTTCGGGAATACGAAAGGGCAGGTACGCAGATGTTATTTAAAAGTTAAATAAAATTCATTTAAATATTAAATCAAATCAAAACTATAAATACAAAATCTCAAATGAATTAATGTTCACGCAAACCCTTTCCCTTTCTTCTCGAAAACCCTTCGACTATTCATCTTCTCTTCTCGCGACATTCGGCGACTGGTTCGTTTTCTCTTGTGATTTCTCCCTGTCAACACAAGATTTCGACTCGATTCGATGGCTCCTGGTCTCATAGCTAAGATAGGCGTCGGCAGTGAGCTTGAAAGGTTACGTCTAAGCGATCTTTCAGATGAATTTCAAAACCTATTCTATCTCCTTGATGCAGCCCGGTTATCTTTCATTTTAGAGCATCCTTGTCGAATTCTATTCAGAGAGGTTGAAGAGTTCTTTATCAATGTGAAAGTAGTGAAGGAGGGAAGAATGTTGATATCCTTTGTGGATAATCTGAAGATCAAGATTTCAACAAAATCTCTAACCAAATATCTAAGGCTACCAGTTATAGAATCTGAAGATGATCTAGATGATGCTGATTGGGCCAGAACAATGTCATTTTGTGGTTTAGATAAGGCTGATACATCAGTTAGAAGACAAAGGATGAATGGTGTTGGAAAGCTGCTGGTAGACATTATTTTTAAGGTCCTTCTCTGCAAAATAGGAAGTTTGGGCTATGTCTCTGAAGATGTTTTCTGTTTGATGATTGCAGTGGTGACTAGAAAGAAATGTGACTGGGCCACACTTCTTCTATCTAAAATTAAAGCAAGTCTACTTGCTCCAAACTATGCAAGGATACTTACTTTATATTTGAATCAGTTTAACCCTACAGTGTTTGACATGCCCAAGGGTGTGGTTATTCATCATCTGAAGAAGCTAAATGTCTCCACAATTCAGAGGTGGGACATCGGGATAACTAAGCCAGTCAATGCAGGTGCATCTTCCCAGGGGGAGCATGCTCTTTCTGATGATCAGACTGTCACTCCAGTTCCCCTTCCCCCACTTCAACAAGAACAAGTTCTAACTCAGAGTACACTTCCATCTCCATCCGATCATGAAATTCTTCCTGAAAATGCAATCCCCTTCACCATAGGTGATATTACTCCTATTTCACCTCCTCCAGTTATTAATTCTGAAATTTTGCTTACAGAAATAGTAGCAGAGATTGTAGAAGAAACTCTAGCAGACATTGAAAAAGATCTTCATGCTGAGTTCAGTCCAAGTGATCATCAGGCAGGGTCAGGGGCTGACCTAGAGTTTGCTGATGATGGTGGAGCAAACTCAGTGCAAGGGCACTCTCCTCACCCAGCATATATTGAGGGGGAGAAGGAGTCAGTTTTGGTTGAAGGTCAAGCTGCTCTATCTGAGCATGCTAGTGAGGGAGAGGATGTGGTACCATCCTTTGCCCAAAGGAAAGAAAGTTATGTTATTCTTGAAGAGATTCCAGACTGGAGGACCAGTATTTTACTTCCTCCACCTCCTTTGCATGATGCAGAATCACTTCTTGGACAGATTGAATTAATGTTGAATAGGCAAAGGGAGAAGTTTGAATGCTCCATTCAAGGTGTGCATGCAAGGATTTCTGCTGTTGAAAAGGAGATGAGCAGAGGATTAGCTTAAGTTCAAGCTAACACTGATAGTCTTAAGAAGCTTATCACTCAGGGTGGTAAAGCTACTGATCATTCTATTCAGAGCATGGGTAAAGTTTTTGATGAAACTTTAAAGGTAAGAAAAATTCAAGAATCTATTGAAGGGAAGGCAGAGAAAAATACATTTTCAATTATTGATGAAGTTGGTCAGTTCAAGGAATCTGTCATCCAAACCCTATCTGTAGAAGTTAGAAAGGGGGAGGATAAAATGGCAGAGCATTTAGATTATCAGGTTCATCAGCTCCAAAGAAGTTGGGTTGATCAGTTTGAGCAATTGAATTTTGGTGTTCAGAAGCAGATTACAGATATCAATGCTCACACTACAAAGACTGCTATGTGGATTCACAATGAGATTTTTCCAGATTTTGCTTTGCAACTTCCGTTTTCACTAGACCTGAAGAGCAACCTGCATATGAACCTCCTGCTGACTATTCCCAGGCTTGGCCTACAGAGCAACCAGAAATTCAGTCCAAGGTGCCAGGCTCAAGGAAGAGGAAGTATGGAGAGGGGCCATCTGCTAGTAGGTCTGTTCCTGGATCAAGCTCTGGAAAGGCTGTTGCTGCTGAAGAAGTTCCAGAGGTGTGGAGTCCAGTTTCTAAAATTATTATTCTTGACTCATTCAAGCTGGTGGATGAAGGTGGTATGAAAGTTTCAGACTATTTCAGCACATCAGAATGGAAAAAGTATGAGACAAGCATGACCAAGAGAAGGATACATTACAAGACTTATGGTTATAACAATTCTGCAGCTCTAGCCCCTCCTCCAAAATATCATCCTAAGCCATATGCTTATTTTGCAAGACAAGAACAGAAGAAAAGAGACAATGCCTGAAGAAAAGATTATGAGTTCCATCAAACCATTTACTCAATCTGATTGTGTGAACATTAATTCATGAGACAATCTTAAATATATATATAGTTGTTGATTTTGATGAAGACAATCTAATATATATAGTTATTGGTTTTGATGCTCTGTCTGTTTTCATATCTTTTCCTCTATGGTTTGTTTTGTTTATGTTTTATATTGATGCAATTCATCTTGGTAAATAGTGTTCTGACTTCTACAAATAGGGGGAGATTGTTGGGTATTGTATCCACAATAACCTTGATTTGTGGGAAGTCACCCTTGAACCAAGATTGAATTGCTAGTGTATTTGATATGTCTTTCTAGTATTATTCTTGCAGGTTCACATTGCTAAGTGTATACCAATGTCAGGTCACAGTGGGTCAATAAGCACAGTTTCATACAATGTAATTCCTCATTGTGTGGAACATGGTGTTGAATCATGTGTGATCTCTCTATTGGGATACACTTCATTTTCAAGACTATTGAAGCCCATGGTTTGGAGGTGCAGCTGTTGTCCAAGAGAAGAAGAAATATTTTTTCCTAAGTATTTTTCGTTTGATGAAATTTGGTGAGTTCGTCGAGCTCCGTTCGACGAACTGAAGTGATTTCGTCGAACGTCGTTCATTGGTTGGTTTTACCAAAGTTCTGAGTTTATCTTTCGTCGATCTCCATTCAACGAACTGAAGTAGTTTCGTAGACCGTTGTTTTTCTGAAGTTGAAGTAGTTTCGTCGATCGCTGTTCATCGAGCCCCGTTCGACGAACTGAAGCAGTTTCGTCGATCGTTGTTCTACTGAAAATTGAAGTAAGTTTTGTCGATCTCCGTTCATCGAGCTCCGTTCTACGAACTGAAGCAGTTTCGTCCATCTCTGTTCTACTGAAAATTGAAGTAACTTTAGTTGATCGCTGTTCATCGATCGCCGTTCGACGAACTGATGTGATTTCTTCGAGCTCCGTTTGAAGAATTTTCCTCGGCCGGCAAATTGACTTTGCGCTGTCTTGTTTCTCAATTTCCTTTCTCGAGAAATCCTTTTCAATCCTTTATTTCAAGTTTCTTAAGGTTTCTCGGCAAGACTTAAGTTTCTCGAGAATTCAAAACAATCTCTCAAGAAATATGTCTGTCTCTCGGAAAAATTTTCTCGTCTGCCAGAAAAGTTTTTCTAAAGTTGTTTTTTTGGAAGCCAATTGTTCTCGAGAAGTCCTTCCATCTCTCGAGAAATCATGTGTCTCTCGAGAAGTCTATCTCTTTCTCCCGTATTTCCTTCTATATATTTTCTCGAAATAGAAGCTGCTAATTCTCGAGAAGTTCTTTGTTCTCGAGAAATCTTATCTTTCATTCTTTAAGTAATTTTCTGTCCGTTAGTCAGGATGTTAATTCCTTCTGTCTGATGTGACGGCTCTTCTGATTTTGTTTAAGGTTAATCTTACCATAATTCATGTCGTTAAGACTATGGCTATATAAGGTTCTCTTTTAAGGATTAATCATTAATAATCAATAATTCTATCATCAACCCTAATTCTCTATTCGATCCAAGAAGAATGAGAAAGTGCCGCCTGTCGCCAATGCTGGAGATCGTTCTTGTGTTCTGAATCAATTGTCTCTAGTGGAAGAAAAGGTTCGATTGATCATTGCTCCTTCATCTACTGTATCTATTGGATCAGGTCGAATCGAAGAAGGTTAGATCTGAGTTATTTACAATTCTTTCTCATCAACAAGTCAAAGCTATTCAAGCCTCAAGAAGGAAGAAGATCTCTCAGGGTTTTCAGATCTGTTTAAGTATTGATAAGTATTGTATCAATCTCTATATACATTTGATTGTAGGAGAAGTTTTCTCCGAGTTGTAAGAGAGTTTTTCTCTGAGTTTGTAGGAGATTTGTCTCCGAGATTGTAGGAGGGTTGACTTCGAGATTGTAGGATCATTCTTGATCTGAGTTATAGTGAAGTTGTCAAGTCTAGCTGTGGTGCTAGATTGGCGAGGCCGGCAAGTGGAGTACCCAAGAATGGGGAACCACTTTAAATATCTTGTGTCGTCTGTGCTTGTTATTTGCTTTCTGTGCGTTCTATTTCATCAAGTTTTTAATTCCGCAAAAGACGTTGTTTTCACCTATTCACCCCCCTCTAGGTGATTTAGGTTGGCAACTAGATACTTCACTGTCGCCTTTTGCAGAGACTCCTCTCGTGATGCTCGGGAGGCGTGCCACACCGCCGCCTTCGCTGGACCCTCTGATCACGACCATCTCCACCCTGGGATTTGGTCTCTTGGGCCATCCGAACCCCGACGGCTCGCTCCCTAGCGTCGTCCGGATTGAGAGCAGCGCATCTCGCCCCTCGGGCCTGGGAAAATTTGTGATGCTGACCTACACAAAGGTCTTTCAGGGGCAACCGAGCTGCTCTCACCAACGACCCGGTAAAGTGATTCTGACCTCGCCAGGCTGGTCAAAATTGACTGTCATTCACCCCTTCTCTCTTGTTACTGACTTTTCTATCACAGGTGTTCCTGAGAGCCTCGTCGACCCGGATTTCGGGGAGGAGGAGATCTCACCCCTCTGTCACCGGACAAGATTGGCGATTTTCTTGGCGACCCTCGGGACCCCGGGGTCATGACGAGGCGAACCACCGAAGTGCTCCAGAAGTACGGGCACATGCTGCAGGACATGTATGGCCAAGTGAGGAAGGACAGGGAGGCGACCTAAAAGCTGCTCGCCGCCTTTGAGAATGATTATGCGCGGCTCCGTGCTGAGCTGCTCTGGACACTCACGACAAAGTCACCTCCCCCAGGGTGCACCTCTCGTGGGTGGACGATCAAGTTTGCTGGATACAATGCGAGCTCTACGCTTTCCGCGTGTATCATTATCCACAGGTACCATAAAGTTCGGGGGTGCGAGGCCGAGGCCGATGGAAGTGGATCAAGTACTGATCTCGCTCACGCTCGCACCCTCAAGGAGAAATAATTTATTGTATTCTAAAAGACAATCTGCGAACCTTTATTATTATTATTTGGATATTTTTCGCTCGCCCTTGGGCTTTCCTAATTTATTTATGCTTTGATAATACTGCTTGTGTCGCGCTCGCTTGTTTTTCGCTTTTGGTTCTTACTGTTCTGGCATGCGACCAACACAGGGTTTGCATTAATTACTTTGTGCTCGCTTTGCTTATGTTGAGTCTATGCTACTGTGCTGCTACGAGTGGGTGAGAGGAGTGGACCACATACCGAGGTGCACCGCGACACGGTTCTGCTCACCGCACCCCCTGACGCTTCGATCCCTCCCCCCCCCCCCCCCACCGCCTTTAGTTTTCTATAAATAGGTTTAGAGTTCAGATCCAGCCACCGCATTTATCGCTCCTGACCTTCTGCCCCTTCGTTCTCACGTGCTCGCATACCCTCCATCGCGTTCGCATCTATTCCGAGGAAATACTAATGGGTGGCAATGGAGGTGATGCGGAGGGCCGGGCTTAGTACGCATGGACCTTTTGTGATCATTCTTTCTTTACTTGCTCACTTACTGAGGGTGAGTACCATAGCGTCGTGGCGAACTACATCTCTCCAGGGTTATTGGCTCACCATCCTGCGAGGTCGGAGTTCATCAACACCCTCTACCCGGATGAGCTCGCTAACCCAGTAGCCCACTTCGAAGTCGGCCTGCAGCTTCCCCACTGGCCAAAGATCAGGCAGGTACTCGCTCGCACTTTCATTTTATTTCTTTATACTCGCATAAAATTTCTAACCATTCACCGTGAATCATAGCAGATACTCAAGTATTATGGTGTGATACCGGGTCAGATGACCCCTAATTAGGTCTCCGTCATGGTAGCGTTCGCCTGTTACCTGAGGGAGGAGCAGATTGAGTTCAGCTTGCCGGTCTTCCGCAAGTTGTTCTCCTTCCGGGCCTACAAGGATTGTACTGCTTACTTCACGAGTCCGCACACAAAGCTCCGTGAGACTGTCAATAAGAGCCACTACTGGGCTTAGAAATTTGTGTTGGTGAAGGGGCCCTTCGACAACATCCTCTTCTCGCCCGTCCAGCGCGATGAATCGATATACCGTCCCCCACGCTCGGTGGCCACGAAGCCACGCTATTGAAATACCTCTCGACAAAGAACATCGAGGTCGCCTACCTCGGACGCAACATCAACTCGCTATTCCCCGTGCCGCCCGGAGCAGGTTCGATTCG
Source organism: Dactylorhiza incarnata (assembly GCA_033032865.1). Lineage (NCBI taxonomy): Eukaryota > Viridiplantae > Streptophyta > Magnoliopsida > Asparagales > Orchidaceae > Dactylorhiza > Dactylorhiza incarnata. The sequence goes on along the minus strand of JAWHQI010000008.1, from coordinate 21,540,847 downwards.
CGTTTGCTCTTTTAACCTATTTTCTGCTTTTCCCTTTTCTAACCTTGGTTCGTTGTTTACTTACAGGGGAGCAAGACCTTCCGCTCCATCCCCCATGCAAGGGCCAGGACTATCTCCCCCGGCCTCCTGTTTGCCTCCTCCACTGTCGCTGCATGCTGGGAGCTTCCCAGCACCTCCGCGCCTCTTCCCAAGAAGCGGCATTCGCTTGCGAGCCGCGGATTGCTTTCTGCGCCGCCACCACCAAAGAAGTAGAAGAAGACCCCGCCCCTGGCCAAAGGGAAAGGGGTCGCGGAGGACCCTTCAGGAGCCGATACCTCGGCAGGCATGTCCGCTATTGAAATACCTCTCGACAAAGAACATCGAGGTCGCCTACCTCGGACGCAACATCGACTCGCTATTCCCCGTGCCGCCCGGAGCAGGTTCGATTCGCGTTTGCTCTTTTAACCTATTTTCTGCTTTTCCCTTTTCTAACCTTGGTTCGTTGTTTACTTACAGGGGAGCAAGACCTTCCGCTCCATCCCCCATGCAAGGGCCAGGACTATCTCCCCCGGCCTCCTGTTTGCCTCCTCCACTGTCGCTGCATGCTGGGAGCTTCCCAGCACCTCCGCGCCTCTTCCCAAGAAGCGGCATTCGCTTGCGAGCCGCGGATTGCTTTCTGCGCCGCCACCACCAAAGAAGTAGAAGAAGACCCCGCCCCTGGCCAAAGGGAAAGGGGTCGCGGAGGACCCTTCAGGAGCCGATACCTCGGCAGGCATGTCCGCATATAAGGAGACCAACGAAGCTGCTGTAGGGGCCGTCGATGCGTCAGACGCGCCCGACCTGTCGGTCCATCAAAATTTCGATCTCGGCGCGAGGCATTGAGATGAGGCTTGCGAACCTCTACTGGTCTGGGATGCCGAGGCCAATAGGGTTTTCGTATCAACCTTCCTCCCCTCCTGGGTGTAGCAGGATAACATCGGGGGCCATGCCTTCGGCCTTTCCTTTAGTCTTTAGGGAGGACGCTGTCGAGTTTGATGTCCTATCGTCCAAGATGCTCACGTATGAAATTGCGTGAGCCCAGCTCCGCAGCCTGGAGCTCTCCCACATGACGGGTCGGCGATGCCTTTAGTCGGAGAAGATTCTGGAGGAGCTCAAGCGTGACCTGAAGTCCGCAAAGAATGAAACCGCGAGCCTTAAAGAAAAACCGGGCTCGGAAGATCTTCAGCGCGAGCTGAAGCCCGCGGTGGAGGAGATCGCGAGCCTCAAGGAGAAGCAGCACATCACGGATGGCCTCATCGCCAGCCTCCAGGACGGAATGGTAAGTTTGCCAGTTAGTTGCTTACCTTTCTTGCTTTCCATAATCTTTGCTAATACTCTCTTGCAGGATGCCGAGACTGCCAGCCAGGTTCTCGCTCGCACCTCCGATCTGGAGAAGGAAGTTGTTGGGTTGAAGGCTCTCAACCAGGAGTTGGACCGGGCGGCCCTTCTCCCCTCCTCGCAGCCCCGGGACTTTGAAGAAACAGTAGCGAGCGGAGGAGAAGGTGATGTGAAAGATCGTGGCGGCGGCGGCGAAGCACATCTTCCGCACTCTTCAGATGGCTAGCCTTCTCTCCGCTGAGGCGGCGCGGCTTACCGTTGAGAAAGTAACCCCGGAGCTGTTCGAGCCAATCGTTGAGTCGGTAGATAGCGGAGCGAGCCGTCCGCAGGCGACTCCTGAACCTATGTATTTTTGTTTCTTATTTTCTATTTTGACGGTGAAAGAGCCATTGTTTGTAATAGAATATTTATGAAATGAAATGACACATTTTTCTTAGTAATTCCCTTGCTTTTCTTGTCTTGTTGTAATGTGCTGACATATCTCTTACCTTGTAGCTTTAGGTTCGCGCATCGTTTTGACTCGCTCGTCTTTCTTACGGCGCTTGTCCCCATTTTTACTTAAAAGTTTTTTCCTTTCCGGGACTTCTGCACCAGACTTGGCTCGCTCGTCATCAGGAATCGCGAGTGAAGATCTAGTTATACTTTTCATGCACCGCATGCCTTGAATGGTTCGCCTCAATTCTCTTGTGCCCACGAGCCACACTGGCTTGCTAGTTTGAGTGTATCTCTATTCGACCTTACTTAGGCGCTCGCGAGCGAGGTCCTCCTCTGCGGGAGGTCCTACCCAGGATTCGTTCTTCCGATGCCCCGCTAAGTGAGCACTACCTTTCCTTGCCACCTTGAAGGGCGTGCTAGTCTTGCCGGCCAGTGGGAGCCCGACTGTGGAATTTTTGAGTTGTCACCCAACTACCCTGCCAGCCTCTCCAGAGATCAACCTGAACCCACCAGCTAGTGAGAGACCGGCAGTGGAATCGATCTAGGGCATTCCAGCACCTCATTACCTTGCTAGCCTCTCCAGAGATCAACCTGAACCCACCGGCTAGTGAGAGCCCGACATCGAAATCGATCTGGGGCATTCCAGCACCTCATTACCTTGCCAGCCTCTCTAGAGATCAACCTGAAGCCACCGGCTAGTGAGAGCCCGACAACAGAATCGATCTGGGGCATTCCAGCACCATCATTACCTTGCCAGCCTCTCCAGAGATCAACGTGAACCTACTAGCTAGTGAGATCCCAACAGCAGAATCGATCTGAGGCATTCCAGCACCATGTTACCTTGCCAGCCTCTCCAAAGATCAACCTGAACCCACCGACTAGTGAGAGCCCGACAACGCAATCGATCTGGGGCATTCCATCACTATCATTACCTTGCCAGCCTCTCTAGAGATCAACATGAACCTACCAGCTAGTGAGAGCCCGACAACAGAATCAATCTGGGGCATTCCAGCACCATGTTACCTTGCCAGTCTCTCCAGAGATCAACTTGAACCCACCGACTAGTGAGATCCCGACAACTGAATCGATTTGGGGCATTCCAGCACCATATTACCTTGCCAGCCTCTCCAGAGATCAACCTGATCCCACCAGCTAGTGAGAGCCCCGTAGCGGAATCGATCTGGGGCATTCCAACACCTCATGAGAAACTTTGCCCGGGCCAAACACCAGAAAAGAACAATTTTCAACACATAATAAGTTAACAAATAAGTTCAAGGGTTGAAACGTTTCAAACCATCACCGCTCCAAGTTCAACTGAGGGGTACCCCGTCCACATCCTGGAGGTGATACCCTCCCAACTTGAGTGCCTCCTCTACAATGTAAGGACCATCCCAGTTGGGATTGAGCTTTCCCACCACGGCTCCCCTTCCGACCGCATCGACCTTTTTCAGGACCAAGTCCCCTTTCTCGAACTATTTGACCCGGTTATGCTTATCGAAGTACCGGGCCATCCTCCGCTTGACCTCCTCCCGTTGGATGGAGTCCAAGTCCCGGAGCTCTTCCACCAAATCCAAAGATAGTTTCTACTCCTCTTCATTCTCAACTCGCCATTCTTCGTCTCCTTCACCTACGATCACCACTCTAGGTGACTTTACCTCAAATTCTATGGGAAGCACGACCTCGAACCCGTGGGAGAGCTTGAACGGGGTCTACCCTGTGGCCGTGTTTGGTGTAGATCTCAAGGCCCACAGAACTGAGGGTAGCTGTTCTACCCAGCTGCCCCTTAGGTTCTCGACCCTCTTCTTCAGCAATTTCACTATTATCTTGTTCGCCGCCTCTACCTGTCCATTGCTTCTTGGGTGATGGAACAACGCAAAATGAAGGTCTATGCCCAGCTGGGTGCAGAAGCTAACAAATTCATTGCTGGCAAACTGCGTTCCATTATTCATGACGATGGCTAGTGGGATCCCATGTCGACAAATTATCTCCCCCCATATGAAATTCCGTACTACCTGAGAAGTTACCTTGGCCAGCGCCTTCACCTCCAATCACTTGGAAAAGTAATCTATCATCACCAACAGGAACTTCCTTTGACCACTGACCTGAGGAAATGGACCCACCAAGTACAATCCCTATACTGAGAATGACCACAGGGCCGTGATGGTCTGAAGCCTCTGAGCTGGGAGTAGTTGGATGGGGCGTACAACTGACACTTGAAGCACTTCTTGGCAAACTCCGTCGCATCTTTGTTGAGGGTGGGCAAGAAGTAGCCCTGCCTCAATACCCTTCCCTCTAGGGTCCTGCTCCTAGAGTGACTGCCACACTCTTCGGAGTGGATCTCCTCTAGGACCCTTGGGGCTTCCTCTTCCGACACATAGTGGGCTAGGAGCACCGAGAGGGTCTTCCGGTACAAAACTCCTGCATTCAAAGAATAATATACTAATTTGTACCTGAACCGCCGCTTGTCCACATCTTCTTTTGGGAACTGTTCTGATGCCAAGAAGATGATAAAGGGATACATCCATGAGTCTCACCAGTCTACCTCCATCAACTCGCCTTCTTTGATGGACGATCGAAAGAGTTCCGACACCGTTCCTCCTTTCTTGGGACCGAACTTGGCTAGGAGATCCGCCAGGAAGTTCTCCTCCCTCGACACATGTTGAATCGAGAAGGTGTAGAATTGCACGATGATCCCCTTGACCTTTTTCCAGGTACCACAGGAGAGTTGGTTCCTTCGCCTCAAACTCTCCCTTGATTTGACATGCCACCACCATAGAGTTCATCGAGACCTCCACATCCTGCACGCCCAACTCCTGGGCAAGACGAAACCCCGCTATTGCTACCTCTTACTCAGCCTGGTTGTTGGTGAGTGGAAAGTGAATGTTAATTTCTTGCTAAATCCTCATCCCCTGGGGCTTACTAGGATTACCCCTCCCCTGAAGGAATGCTTCCTCGATGCCCCATCCACAAACATCTTTCATGCCACTGAGTGGGGTGGCTTAAGCTCTTCTTCCTCGGTTACATAATCGGCCAAAAATCTGCCACTGCTTGGGACTATATCGAGAGTCTAGGAATGAACGCAATGTCAAACTCGCTCAGCTTCACCGACCACTTGGACAACCTTCCCGAGTGCTCTACCCCTTCCATGATGTTGCGTAGGTGATGGTCTGTCACCACTTTGATAGAATGTGCTTGAAAGTAATTAAGGTCGGAGCTTTCGAACCGACACTACTAGGGCGAAGGCCAGCTTCTCCAAGATGGGGTATCTGAGCTCTGCCTTTCTCAACACTCTGCTGACATCTCTCAACACTCTGCTTACATAGTAGATTGGGAGTTGCTTCTTTCCCTCCTCCCTGACTAAAACCGAGCTTACTACATCGGCCCCCACCCCAGGTATAGGGATAGGTCTTTCCCCTTCCTTGGTCCCTGGAGTAGCGGAGCCTGGGTCAATTGCTCCTTTAGCGCTTGGAAAGCCCCCCCTCCCCCTCACACTCAGGTGTCCATTCAAACTTCTGATTCCCCCTATAGCACTTTGAAGAAAGGCGAGCACTTCTCCCCTGCCCTGGAGAGAAATCTGCTCCGTCCGGCCAATTTCCCTGTGAGGCACCGGACCTCCTCTGCGTTCCTCGGCGATCCCAGCTCCAAGATTGCCTTTACTTTATCGGGATTGGGCTCTACCCCTGCCGGGGTGAGCAAGTGACCTAAGAACTTTCCTCGGCTGGCCCCAAAGACGCACTTCTGGGGGGTTGAATCTCATCGTGTACTTCATCAAGGTACCAAAGGTCTCTTCAAGATCCCGGAGGTGGTACTCGAGATCTCGGCTCTTGATCATGAGGTCGTCCACATATACCTCAAGGTTCCTCCCCTTTTGCTCGCAAAAGACCATGTCCATCATTCGCTGGTATGTTGCTCCTGCATTCCTTAGACCAAATGGCATCATTCTGTAGTAGTAACATCCATCCTCTGTAGTGAAAGACACATCCTTGATGTCGGGGGGATGCATGTGAAAGTATATAGTTGCTACCTAAATCACCTAGAGGGGGTGAATATGTGAATTCTATGGATTTTAGGCGGAATTGAAATTTTAAATAAAAGCGCACAGAAAAGCAAACAAAGCACAACACAAGAGTTTTATAGTGGTTCCCCGATGTGAGTAGTCCACTTTCCCGCCTCGCCTATCTATCAATCCAAGGCTAGATTCGGCTACTCCACCAATCTCAGATTATACAAATCTTACAACTCGGAGTTCACAACTCCTACAAGCTCGGAGTAAACTACTCCTACACACTGGGAGAACAAGCTCTCCTACACACTCGATCCTTTTAACCTAGGATCTACACAAACTTGGAAGATAAACTTCCTACAAGTGTTTGTAAAAGATAATATTAACAACTTGGATTATAGAATCCAATCTTTGAGAATCTCCTATAGATTCTACTTCTTCAGATCTGAATCAGTGGATCTTCTTCTTCCTTGAGAAATGAATTTCAGAACTTGAGAAAGGAAGAGGAACACCTTGTTTCTTGAAAGCTTTGATCTGAACTCTTAATCACCCAACAAGATCTAGAGGAGTATTGAATCAATCCAAGCACAAAGATCTTTTTAAGTGAGAACTTGTAAGGGAATCGAGCACAAAACTGATCAGCGAATGTAGATCGTCTTTTATGAGAACGAGCGCACGAGCCGACGGGATTCTTTTTGGAATGAATGATTTGCACGATTAGGGTTAGAAGAAATAATCTCTTATGTATTTATAGACTTCTCCCTCAACGGCTATAAGCGAGGCTTAAGGATAGATGACCACGTAGAAGAAAGCCCTAAACAGACAGACGAACATAAATCGCGCTCTGTCGGCATTCATCGAGAGAACCCATTGATTCGACGAATTCATCGAAAGGAAGAAATTATTCGACGACAATACTTAAAGATATCTTGGAGATTGAGAGATGAGGAGATGATACATTTCGTCGACAGGCGCGCTTGTTCTCGATGATTTCGTCGAATGAAAGATTTTCCTCGACGACTTCATCGAATAATCTTAGGCATTCGTCGACGAAAATAAACAATCTAACCAAATATCAGTTCGAGTGATATCGTCAAGATCTGCTAATGTCTCGACGAATTCGTCGAATAATCTTAGGCTTATTCGACGAAAATACTTAGACAGAGTTCTTCTACTTCTAATTTCAGCAACCTTTGACTTTAAGCTTTTCCTTAGTACTTGAGTGTAAAGTACATTCCAAGAGAGAGATTTCATATGAGTCAACACCTTGGTCTAAACAATGAGGGATTACATTGCGTAGGCCTGTGTTTATGACTCACTGAAACCTGACCTTGGTTTGTACTTAGCAATGAGTATCTTGCATACATATAACTAGAAAACAGTATCAAATACAATATCAATTCATCTTAGTTCAAGGGACACTTCTTCAAATTAAGGTTATTGTGGCTACAATACCCAACAATCTCCCCCTATTTGAAGGAGTCAGAACCCTATATACTAAGTTGAATTGCACAAACAATAAATGTGAAAGAAAGTACATCAAGGTATAACATGATAAGTGAGATGAAATGAAATATCAGAACATCAAGACATTAAAATGTATATATATATATATATAAATGTTTTTAGATTTCAAAGGATCACAACACACACTAAGGCATTTTAGCCTTTTCTTTCTTGGACTTCTGAATTTGCCTAGAAAAATATTCCTTTGGCTTTGGGTAATATCTAATAGGAGGAGGTGTTGTTGGATTGTTGTGACCGTTAATTCTGAAAATGATTTTTCTTTTAAGTTTGGCAGCTTTATACATATTGTACTCTTCCTGGGTGTTGTATTCATGAGGTTTGATATTTCCAATCTCCAGAAGATTGTAGTTGTCCAGGATACTAGCTTTGGAAGTTGGACTCCAGACTTCTTGACCAGCCCTTCTTTCAGCTACCGGCTCTCTGATCACTATATTTGGATTTTTGCTTGGAGAATTTACAGTTGTGCGAGAGGATATTCCTTCATCTAATTTTCTTTTCTTGGGAACAGCCACAGAAGGCTCGGGAGCATCTTCAGCATCAGACCACAACTGAGTATATTGAGATGGAGGGTTGACAGGAAATTCTTCATATGAACCTACAGTTGGCTGAAACTGATCGGAGGATGGGAACTGATCTGAGGATGGCACTTGTTCTGCAGACAACTACTGGGGACCACTTATAAATGTTTCATAAAGCCAGTTTAGGCCTTGATTACGTTCAATATTTTCCTCTGTGAACTTACTTTCCATTTCTCTGTGATGATCATGTAGTTGAACTAGTATTCTCTCCTACCTCATTCTGACTTCTTCAGTTACAGTCTGGAGAACTTCATCTTTGAAGGCAAATATACTTTGGAGAACTGCACTCTTGAATTTGGATATGTCTGAGATGATATCATCTCGAATTCTATCACTCTGTTCATAGATTTTGCCCTGGCCTGTCAACAGATAATTGGAATTTGCATGGACAGCCTGCAGTCCTTCATTGGTGGTTTTCACCACATCAGCTCCAGTTGAGAAGAACTTATCTAAATCAATTTTCATTTTAGACATATTATGGTTTATTGCTGCCATGCCATCATTCACGTCTTTCTCAACTTCTTTTACTTTCTTGAAGACCTGCTTTAAAGAAAATTCAAAGTGTTCCGCTTGAGACTTGAGCAGTGCCTCCATGGTCTGGAGCAGCTCACTATTGGAAGTAGATGGCACAGGCACATGCACACTTTGAGTAGAAGGAGTGCCAGAGTTTTCATCATTGAAAATAAACTCGTTTGATTGAGCTCCCCCTTGGTCAGGTAACTCATCTCTTGCCTGCACACCTTCTATTACTTGGGAAGAAGGCAGTCCTTTACCTTTCTCCGCTAGAGCTTCTATGTTTTCTCTTAATATCTCCCCCTCAGAACCTTCCGGGGAGAACCTTTCTGGTACAGATTTAAGTCTAGCCCCCTCTGGATCTGGAGCATCATCATTGTCCTCATCATCATCATTGTCATCAACCTTAAGCAACTGTTCTTGATCTCTGGGAAAAATCTTTTCTGAGTAATGGGCAGGGATCAGGTTGAGACTCTTCTCGATACCTGAGACACAAGCAGCAAACTGGCTTTGTATGATTGATTGAACTGATACAAATGAATGTGGTCCTTGTTGAATGGGTATTGTAGGTGACTGGGAGATTTCCTTCTCAGCAGATGGGACTACAGGGGCTGGCACCGTGGTGATCTCTAGCTGGGGAGGAGGAGTGATGACTGGAGGTGGAGTACTGACAGGAGGTGGAGTACTGACTGGTGGTTGAGTGTTGACTGGTGGTGGAGTATTGACTGGTGGTGGAGTATTTACTGGAGGTGGAGTATTTGCTGGAGGTGGATTTATGACTGGATCACCTTGAGGGGGTTCGGGAGTGTTGAATCTTGTGGCGCCCTTAGAGGTGGGGGGGGGGGGGGGGGGGGGGGGTGAATAAGGGCCTTTTTAAATTACGATTTTTACTTAAGAATTTTTAAAACAAATTTTACTTTTCTAAAAAATTACTTATATAAATTTCAAACCAATGTAATTTTTAAATTAATTCAAACACAAATTTCTAAGTTAAAGATTAAGCAACCATATTTGCAATTAAAGAAAAAGTCATAATTTTATAATCATGAAATTCACATATAAATAAAATGATCTTAACAATGCTTAAGATCAAGGCACAAATATGATAATAAAACTTTTACAATTTGTGTTTACCAATCCTTCTCCCAAAGATCGGAAGGCTATCACTTGTCTCTCCCTAGACACAGCCCAAGCCTATCCTCTAGATCTTCCCAAGATCTAGACGTAGCACACAAGGCCACAATTTCCCACCAAGCCACGCAAGGACTTGGACGCTCCGCACAAGGAAGCGATTTTCCCCTAAGCCACACAAGGACTTAGACGCTCCGCACAAGGAAGCGATTTTCCCTACCAATACAAAGTAAAATGTATATAAATGAAAATACAAGATAGAATAAGAACTCCTTAGAAATTCAGATCTCTGAAAGGAAGGTTGAAGCCTCGAGATGATCGTTGATGTAGAAGCGCGTCCGATCTCGTCTTCAATTTCAAACCTTCTCAGCATAAATGGGAGTTCATGAGGTTCTGGAGCTCTCTGGATGGAATGCACTCAGGAAGGAACTTAGAATCTTCAAAGCTTGGAATGCACGAACCAAAGGAGCCAATTTATAGAAATTCACTGTCGCCTGGGCGACATCGGCTGTCGGAAATTTCCGACAGCGCAAAACTGCCGGTCGTGGTGCTGTCGTGGGCAGTTGTTGTAACCTCCGAGCTGTCGCCTGGGCGACATCGCTGTCGGATTTCCGACAGCTCAAAACTGTCTTTCGTCGTGCTGCCATGGAGGGAAGTAGTTGTAACTTCTCTGCTGTCGCCTGGGCGACATTGACTGTCGCCTGGGCGACATTGACTGTCGCCTGGGCGACATTGACTGTCGCCTGGGCGACATTGACTGTCGCCTGGGCGACATCTCCTCTTCATTTTTGCCGTCCGAAACTTCTCCAGACTGTAGATTGAGTCGTTCTCATCTCCGAAATGGGGTGGCACATTCCGTAACTCTTCCTAGATTGAAAGTTATGACCATTTTAAGATCAGCTCACAAAACTCATCCTTTTGCTTTTTCTAATGTGTACACACTCTTGGATCATGCCCATGAACGATGACTTGTCTCCTCATTGAACCTGTACAACCTGGACACTATAAACACATAAAATACTAGATCAAATACAATACGGTATTTGTTATTCTCAAACCAAGAGATGTGGAACATATGCTCCAACAATCTCCCCCTTTTGATAATAACAAATACCCATATGAGAAATTAGTGAGATTAAGACAATTTGTGTTTATAGATAAGTGCGGTAATAATATATGCATGAATAACATATTAAGAGCGTGATAGAATTGAAAGCGATAATGTCTACTCTTTCTATATCAAGTCCTCCCCCTACATTAGTGTTCTCTTATAAAGTACTCCCCCTAAACATCTATTTTACTAGATTTCTCAATTTCTTCTCCCCCTTTGTTATTAACAAAAGTGGGTAGGGATGAGTGTATATCTTTTAAGATAGGTAAGGAACCACTTATTGAAGGATTTTCATGATCGAGCATATGATAGTGTATGCACCTCTTATATGATTACTCCCCCTACAAATATACCCATTTTTTGAGTTTAATATCATTATAATGCACTCCCCCTAAATATTAGATTTATGCAATTTAATCTCCCCTTTTGGTAGAATCAAAAGAGGGTTTAGGAGTGAGTATGTATAATAAGGAGTAATATATTTTATGTCGAGAAGAAAAATAGGATGCAATCAAAAGCTAGTTAAATACTACTTGTTGAGAAAAATATAAGCATGATGTAACATGAAGTAGTAAGAAACATAGCTAACATGATAAAGTAAGCATTCTATTTTAAGATACCACTTGCTTAAAGGAAAATACGGTGTTAAAAATAATAAGCACTCTTAAACATAAACATCATTTTAGAAGATAAAACCATATAAAAGATAACGAGTTTTAAATTTGAAAAGTTGATGTTTGAGTTAAAGATTGAAGAGATGCTATTCTATTAAGATAAAAAATTGCAAGCATGATTTCATAATATCAAGAAAAGATACACAAACAACAATGTAATAAAATTTGCATTTCAAGTAAACATAAACATTGTAGCGGTCATGCTTTGCTATCTAGTGCATTTACTTAAGTTTGTAGAGATTTAAGTAGATGAGTATTAGGATCCAATTCTCATGAGTAGAAGTTTTATGAAAGATAATGATGTGTACAAAGTAGTGTTTTGATAAAGTATACAAGTGAATCAATCAAAAACACATGACATATATAATGAAATAACACAACATTAAAATACACAAATAATATTACTTCCACAATATTTCAATGCACATGAATAAATAGTACAACTATCAAGGTGCTCTGCACACACAATGCTTATTAAGACTTATCAGGGTGCAAAGTAGTGCTTGGGGATCACTTTTATACTTTTTAGCTTTACTTTCAAATTTTTTGTGATCCGGTGTACTAAAGAGAAGTGGTGTAGAAATTGTTTGCTACAAGACACTTTATAATTCTTAGCCAAGGTGCTCAACCTCACAATGCTCATTAAGACTTATCAGGAGGGTGAGTAGTGCTTGGTGGAGTTTTCCTTGTCATTTATTATTTGCTTTTTAGTTTAGTGACTAAGGACTCCGAATTCACTTGTTTTGCAAACATAGCATTGTAAACCACATTTCTCTAAAGAATAAGTGCATGAAAAACAAAGAATTGTAATAACCAATTCAATGTTGTGTAGGTAATCTATTTAGGCATTTTAATTATTTATGTTATTACACTACACAATCATATAAGAATAAGATTGTAAACACATGTAGGTTATCAAAAATAAGTGAGTGAATGAATCATTATCAAACATAATACATTACTCATACTTAGAGGCATGCTAAACATTTCTACACATGTTTATCTACAATCAATTTCATTGCACATAACAAGATAATTTTCAAGGCATGTCAAATACAAAACAATGTTTTTAAGAAACTTGAAAGTCAAATTAAACATTGTATTTAATCTTTAATTGATATAATTAATCATCCATCCTTGACAATGGCAATGAATAACAATCAGTTTTTCTTATAAAGTTTTGAATTTTTTTTTATATAAGCACAAAACAATAAACACACATAAAGAAAAACATATTTTTGTTCTGTAAAATTGTTTTGTAATTTTGTAAAAAAAAAAATTTTATATATATATTCTCTGGAAATCATAGAAGTCTTTTATAGCCCTTTCAGTAAATGATATTCTATGCCAGAGAAATAAACAAAAATAATGTATGAGAAAATACATATATATATATATTTTTAAAAGAAATAAAATTTTGTTTTAAAAGGAATAAAAAGATAGAAAACTTTGTACAAACACACAAAATATTAAAATAATACCAGAAATAATTGAAAAAAATATATTTTGGAGCAAAGGAGCTAACGCTAGGCATTAACTTCTTAACGCCAAAACAGAACTGCATTTCTTGATGTTTTGAAAAATATTTTTCTCAATTCATTTTTATTATAAAGAGACCTTCCTTCAGTTGAAATTTCAGAGTATATTGATTAGATTTGAAGGCTCTTTTAGCATGTATTTGTTGATTTTTCAAATACTTGTGTTTGGTAAAATCATTAAAGCTCGAAATATTAAAATATGCAAACACATGATGCAATGTTAGAATAAAAAAAAAGCATGATTTATGTATAAAGAGTGAGATAATGTTCATGCAATGAATATAAAAATAAGTATATCTGAGATCAAGATACCTTAACTACATGACTACACTCTAGCCCCATACTAAGTGACGGATGGGCATGAGGAGCTGCACACATGCCGTAGGTTGGGGTGTTAATCCCATATGCATACAAAAGACGACGATCAACCTAGCACTCTTTCCCCCCAATGCCTCTCAAGGCCCCACTGGAACCCTCCCCGGTTAAGGACAAGACATGACTTAGAGGTTAGGTTTCTAATGCACAGAATCCTACGCCCTCGCTATTGTGAGACACATGTCATAGGTTTATTGATTATGGACATACTAAGCGTGTAAGCCTTAAATATATTAACTGTGTTATAATTTCATGATTAGTTTTGGATTTACAATTTTATCGAAGATTGTTGATTTTAAATCCATTTAGAAAAGTTTTATTCATGCAAATAACTACAAAAGAAAATAAGATTTTCATATTTTAATAATATAATTTACTTTAGCATTGCAAAATATAACTAGCATGAGCATTGATTTCTATCTATGGTACGTGATAATGCTAGTGTGATGAATTAGGACAACATGGTGCAAAGCTAAGTAAAGATGGATAAATATTAGATTTAGTTGCATGTATTCAAACATAGAGTTTTGAATTTTCATAGACCTAGAAAGAAGTGACAATTCTATTTGATTTCATCTTGTTGATATCAAGTTAATTCATAGGTCTAAAGATAATGAGATTTATGCAAACAATAAAGATGCACATCACACACACAAAACAAGATATGAAACTATAATACCAATTGCAATCATATATTTCATAATTCCTAAGGTTGATAGAATTAGTTGATTTAAGATAGGTCTTGATGGATCATGAATTATGATATATGATTATAGTGAATTTTAGCATAGGATATTAATAGATCATGGTGGTGATTGTGAAATCATATTCATCATTTTTTGTAAATTTTCTTTTTGATTTTAAATTTTAGAAATTAGACAAAACAAATACAAGGTATTTGACAACAAAAGAATTTTTCAGAGAAAATCAGAATTTTTAGGAAAATATGCTACCGCCAGCGTTAGTGATAACGCCTGGCGTTAGCAACAGAGTTACTATATTTGATTTAAAACACATTATTTTTGATATTACTTGATTCTGATTTTTCTCGATTATGATTTTCAATATAGGGGCTATTATATGCAGCAACGAAAAATAGGCAAATATGCAATTAGTTGCACATTTAATATTTTAGCCTAAGACCCCTAAAAATTCATTTAAATCCAATTTTGAAAGTAATTTCACTAGTCTTGATAATATCATTTAGAAAATTTAGCATTCAATTTATAATGATAATATAAGACATTTATAGGCAAAGGATTTAAAAAGGATAAAACAAAAAGAAAAGATAGATCACTTAAAAATTATGACTTTATGTTCAATTTAATTCAATTTTGATTTGATAAACATTAGGCTTAAAATGTAAAAGTCATATTTCATAATGTATCTAAGTGACCTTAGCGTGTTGGCTCAAAAATAAGAAAACAAACAAAAGAAAAAGCAATTAAGCATATCATGAAGTAGAGTACTGATATTTCATTTTTAATTAATTTCTACTTCATGCAATATAATGATTCCTAGTGAATGAGAGACTTAGGTATCCAAAGGGGACCAAGTGTAATGGTTCCTTTGGGTACCCAAATACATCGTGTAGGCTTTTGGAGAGATGGTTATGAATGGGCCTTTACAAGTGGAGTTAGTGTTTCATTTTTAATTTTGGGCCTCCATTCATACTTTGGCTGTTTATCTTTTAAATTCATATTATGATTATTTGACATCTTTTTGGAATGATAGATGTTTGAAAAATAATTCATTTGGGATTTATGTTTATTCAAATTATTTTTCAAAATACATTGATGTTGATAATCATAATGAATTTTATTATATTGATTCTTTGAGAGTTTATAAGAGTGATGGTCTTTCTTAAGAATTGAATGTTGAAAAAGTGGGTTACAATATGTTTTCAATGATTGGTTCTTATTTTGATGATTTTCATTTTCACTCTTTCTTATAGACGTACTCTTATAATATGAAGTTAAGCTTTTAGACTTTTGATAATTTGATAAACTACAAATAAAAGATGTTTTATTATATGAAAAGTTTTGAATAAACATTTTTAATGATTCTAATTTACCCTTTAAATTATCATTTTCTTTTAACAATTTTTCATTATGCTCTTTTGAAGTTAAAAGACTTTTTTCCAAAAACTTGAGTTCTTCTTTAAATGTATTATAATCAAAACAAGGTTTAGCATTTTCAATTAAAGAGCATGAACAAGAATTTGAAACATCAATATAAGATTCTACTTTAGTGTTTGCTTTTAAAGTTTTATTTTCTAAACGTAATTTGGAATTAACATGTTTCAACTTTGAAATTTTACGTTTAGCAAATTTAAGCACACGAAATGTAGAAATAGAATTAGTTACTAAAAGAGAAGATTTAGATTTTCTTACCTTGCTATAGTTTCCGTCTTCTCTTTTGCTTGATGTTTTGTCATCAACTGAGTCCAATATTGTGACGTTGTCTTCTTCATCTTCCTCTTCCAAACAAGATTATCCATCATCCTTTCCGCTTGATGAGCATTCTATGGATCCATCCTTTGTGTAGCTTTCTTGAATATTTGCATAGGCTTGCATATTCTCCGGTTCTTGTGAATGTTTCGTACCTGTAGAAGGAGAATCATAAGTTCTTTCAAGAAAACTCCAAATTTCATATGCGGTAGGTAAACTATAAATAAGTTTGAAAATATTTTGGTCTAACGCACAAAATATACTATTCATAGATTTTGCATTTAAAATAATTTCGTTTCTAGTTAGTACGCTAGATGACTTTTTAATAGTAATATTCCAAACTTTTTCATCAAAGGCCTTAAGAAAATTTTTCATTAATATTTTCCACCCTTTAAAATTTTTGCCCTTAAATAAAGGTGGTGATAATACATTTTCATTTATATTAAAATTTTCCCCACTAGTAGAAGCGAGATCATGATCAAGAGACGCCATTATTCCCGGTTGTTGAGCCGATTTGGAATAACCTTGCTCTGATACCAATTGTTGAAACTTGTGGCGCCCTTAGAGGGGGGGGGGGGGTGAATAAGGGCCTTTTTAAATTACGATTTTTACTTAAGACTTTTTAAAACAAATTTTACTTTTCTAAAAAATTACTTATATAAATTTCAAACCAATGTAATTTTTAAATTAATTCAAACACAAATTTCTAAGTTAAAGATTAAGCAACCATATTTGCAATTAAAGAAAAAGTCATAATTTTATAATCATGAAATTCACATATAAATAAAATGATCTTAACAATGCTTAAGATCAAGGCACAAATATGATAATAAAACTTTTACAATTTGTGTTTACCAATCCTTCTCCCAAGGATCAGAAGGCTATCACTTGTCTCTCCCTAGACCAAGCCCAAGCCTATCCTCTAGATCTTCCCAAGATTTAGACGTAGCACACAAGGCCACAATTTCCCACCAAGCCACGCAAGGACTTGGACGCTCCGCACAAGGAAGCGATTTTCCCCTAAGCCACACAAGGACTTAGACGCTCCGCACAAGGAAGCGATTTTCCCTACCAATACAAAGTAAAATGTATATAAATGAAAATACAAGATAGAATAAGAACTCCTTAGAAATTCAGATCTCTGAAAGGAAGGTTGAAGCCTCGAGATGATCATTGATGTAGAAGCGCGTCCGATCTCGTCTTCAATTTCAAACCTTCTCAGCATAAATGGGAGTTCATGAGGCTCTGGAGCTCTCTGGATGGAATGCACTCAGGAAGGAACTTAGAATCTTCAAAGCTTGGAATGCACGAACCAAAGGAGCCAATTTATAGAAATTCACTGTCGCCTGGGCGACATCGGCTGTCGGAAATTTCCGACAGCGCAAAACTGCCGGTCGTGGTGCTGTCGTGGGCAGTTGTTGTAACCTCCGAGCTGTCGCCTGGGCGACATCGCTGTCGGATTTCCGACAGCTCAAAACTGTCTTTCGTCGTGCTGCCATGGAGGGAAGTAGTTGTAACTTCTCTGCTGTCGCCTGGGCGACATTGACTGTCGCCTGGGCGACATTGACTGTCGCCTGGGCGACATTGACTGTCGCCTGGGCGACATTGACTGTCGCCTGGGCGACATTGACTGTCGCCTGGGCGACATCTCCTCTTCATTTTTGCCGTCCGAAACTTCTCCAGACTGTAGATTGAGTCGTTCTCATCTCCGAAATGGGGTGGCACATTCCGTAACTCTTCCTAGATTGAAAGTTATGACCATTTTAAGATCAGCTCACAAAACTCATCCTTTTGCTTTTTCTAATGTGTACACACTCTTGGATCATGCCCATGAACGATGACTTGTCTCCTCATTGAACCTGTACAACCTGGACACTATAAACACACAAAATACTATATCAAATACAATACGGTATTTGTTATTCTCAAACCAAGAGATGCGGAACATAGGCTCCAACAGGGAGCAACATGCTGTTTGAGACTGGGCCTTATAATCACCCTTTCACATCTGTCCATGATAGAAGAATCTATATTCTTTAGGTTGTGAATGGGATAACCAGACCTCATATCAAACTGATCACCATCCATCTGATTCAAGTAGAGACTGATAATCCTACCAAACTTTGGGGCCACCAAGCTTGCTTTTATTTTGTCAAACAGAACTTGACCCCAATCAACTCTTTTTCTGCAGATTATAGCTACTGCTAATTGGAACATTTCACTAGACATGTAGTCATGTGATCCTGTCTTGCAGAGAAAAACCTTACCCAGGATGTCAGAGAGGAGCTTTCCTTCTCCATTCATATTCTTGCGCCTAATTGAAGTTGTTCCCCTAGGCAAACCACAGAATAATAAAGTTCTTGTATAATCTTCATCATGAAGGGGGCCTCTTCTTCAATGACTGGCATTTGAAGGAATCTTGTCAATCTTGATGGCTTTAATTTGATCGTTTGATTTCTGACTTTGGACTTGATCACCTCTCCACTTCGTCGGAGACTAGCATGCTTGAAAAATTCTAACACATCCCTCTCCAGAACACGACATGGATGTTCAAGCACAAAGAATAGGTCGGCTTCCTCTAGACATAGAATGATGTTTCGAAACTCATCTGGTGCGTCGGCAAATCCAGTGCGCACTAACTCTCCCCCTACCTGCAGTAGCCCTGAACTCTTGAGAGACATTGCAGTTGTCTGATGGAACAAATTGGCGATTGAGGTCAGTGATTGAAGTCGATGATGGAGGGAGGTTGGTTAATGCAAGTCGAAAGGAGGAGTTGATGGAGGAGATGGAGTTGGAAGGTGGAGGCGAATCGTCGGGAGAAGGCGAGTCGTTGGGTGAAATCGAGTCGAAGGGAGGAGACGAACCGTTGGGATGTTCGGCGAGGGAGAGAAAGCGTGACCTTTGAAATCGTTTATTCATATATATATATATGTTAATGTTTTGATTTGAATTAAAAGAATATAAATGTACCTTTTGCATAGAGATGATTCTTCGGATCCAATAAGAAGATTTATAAAGTGATCTGCGAATAGACAGTCGACGAAACAGTTTGTGATGAAGCTCTGATTCGTCGAGATGAGTCGACGAAAAGTCATTTTCATTGGAAGATGAGTCTGTATTCGACGAATTCATCGAGTGACTTCTTGACTTCTTAAGTGAATTTAGTAGATGTCATGTTGTCTTTGATTATGCTGCCTTGATCAATATTCTTTGTTCAGCATGTCAAGTTCTAGCTTGAAGTAGTTGAACTTGGATTCGTCGAGCGGCTTTGTGAAGATGTCTGCAATTTGTTTGTCTGTTGGGACATAACAGAGGTTGATGTCCATGTTCTCCACATGCTCCCGGATGAAATGATAACTGATTTCTATGTGCTTTGTCCGGATGTGAGATACTAGATTATTGGCTATTGCAATTGCACTTGATGAGTCACAGAACATCGGAATCTCCTTCAGCTTCAAGTTGTAGTCTTCGAGCTGATTCCTGATCCACAGAAGTTGTGCACAACAACTGCCTGCGGAGATGTACTCCGATTCAGCCGTTGAGATTGCTACACAATTCTGTTTCTTACTACTCCATGAGACAAGCCTCTTTCCAAGGAATTGGCATGTCCCCGAAGTGCTCTTCATGTCATCCCTACTACCTGCAAATTCAGCATCTGAAAACCTGTTAGCTCAAAATCATTACTTCTTGGCTACCATAGACAAAGATTTTGTGTGCCTTTAAGATATCTCAAAATCCTTTTTGCAGCGGAGTAATGAGATTCCTTAGAGTTCACTTGAAATCTAGCACAAACGCATGTGGAAAATATTATATCTGGTCTCTAGCAGTGAGGTAGAGCAAGGACCCAATTATGCTTCTGTATTTGGTTTCATCAAAAGGTTTCCCTTTCTCATCCTTGTCCAGATTCATGATTGAGCCCATTGGAGTCCTCATCGAGGTTGAATTATCCATTCCGAATTTCTTAATTAACTCTTTGGTGAACTTCGTCTGAGAGATAAAAATTCCATCTTCAGATTGCTTCACCTGAAGTCCTAAGAAATATTTCAGCTCACCCATACAACTTATTTCAAATTTCCCTTGCATTAAGTTAGAAAACCTTTTGCAAAGGTTATCATCCGTAGAACCAAAAATAATGTCATCGACATAAATTTGCACTAGCAAAATCTTGTCTTTTACTTCCCTAAGAAATAATGTCTTATCTATCTTTCCTCTTGTGAACTTGTTCTCAAGAAGAGAGGTAGAGAGCGTCTCATACCAAGCTCGAGGAGCTTGTTTGAGACCATATAATGTTTTACGAAGGAAGTAAACATAATCAAGTAGAGAGGAGTTAACAAAATCTGGGGGTTGTTCTACGTATATTTCTTCCTTTAAGTTACCATTAAGGAAGGCTGACTTTACGTCCATTTGATAGACTTTAAATCCTTTGTGAGCCGCATACGCTAGAAATAACCTGATTGCCTCGAGCCTTGCTACTGGGGCATAGGTTTGATCGTATTCGATCCCTTCTTCTTGTCGGTAATCTTGGGCTACAACTCTGGCTTTTTTTTAATGATTACTCCGTCTTCATCCAGCTTGTTTCTGTAAACCCATTTAGTTCCGATCACATTCTGACCTTTGGGTCTTGGCACCAAATTCCAGACTTTGCAACGTTTGAACAGATTGAGCTCCTCTTGCATTGCGATGATCCATGACACATCCTCATTGGCTTCATCAAATTTCTTTGGTTCAACCTGAGAGAGAAAACTCATGTGCAAAACTTGATTAGTGTTGGAACATGGTCTTCCGCATCTCCTAGATTTGAGAATAACAAATCCTATGTGTATTTGATCTTGTGTGTTTAAGTGTGCAGGAAAACATGTCCACATGACTCGAGGATAACATAAGAATGTTGCGCCCAAGTTTGGAGCCAAAACTCAAAACTGGCCGCTAGAGCAGGCGGTAGCTCAGGCGGTAGCTCCGGCGGTAGCTGCTAAAGTAGGCGATAGCTGCTAGCACTAGCGCAAGCGCTAGCACTAGCGCAGGCGCTAGCACTAGCACAGGCGCTAGCTCAGGCGCTAGCGCTTGAAAGCGTAAAAGTGAAATTCAAGATGGCGGGATGCGTGTATAGAAAGCAGATAGCGCCGGTGGTAGCGCAAAGCAATAGAGGAAGGCGACCGGCTTGCTTAAAATGAAGGATTCTCATGCGGAGAATATTTCCTAAACTGGGATAGCACCGGCGGTAGCGATAGCGCAGGCGCTAGCTTCAAGGCTATAAAAAAGACCCCTTGGATCCGTCTTCTTCATCCTCTTGAGATCCAAAATTCCATAGCTTCGTGCCACAGCATAGAGAGGAAGGTTCAGAGAGATACTCCCACAAATCCATGAAGGCTTAAGGAGATCCGTGGAGAGGATTTCAACACGCTTCATCATCGTGACGAAAGACCGTATCGACTATGATCATACTCTGCGGGTCTTCGTCTACTTCTCCAAGAGATCCATATAGGGAGTTTTTATATTATTGTCTTTTTATTTCACATCTTTTCTTGTAATCGTGTAGTAAATTCGCCTCGTGTTGGCGACTAGGTCTTGGTAGGACTTAGGGCAAAAATTCGCCTCGTGTTGGCGACTAGGTCTCGGGTGTAGGTCTAGGGGGTGCTCGAGGCCATATCCGGGGAAGGGTTGGATAGAGCGGCTTGAGGCCGTATCCGGGGAAGGATCGGCTAAAGCCAACCAGTTCGTGGGGATACGAGTCGGTATAGAAAACAAAAAGAGTCTTTCATATTTCGCTTTGATTTCTAGCGTCATTGAAATCAAAATTTTGTAATCATTTTTATTAATAGTAATCATGTCTCTCCTTTAATAATAAAAATGATTTGTTCTTCATTTCTCTAAATTGTTTATTATCATCTCTTTTATTATAAAACAATTTAGATCTTTATTCAAAATCACAATTTTGATCTCTTATTATTTCAAGTATTACAAAATATAATATAAGTTTTTAAAACCCTTATTCACCCCCCCCCCCCTCTAAGGGCGCCTACCGATCCAACAAGTGGTATCTGGGCGAGGTTATTCCAAATCGGCTTAACAACCGGGAATAATGGCGTCTCATGATCTCGCTTCTATTAGTGGGGAAAATTTTTATGAAGAAGAAAAATCTCTTGCACCACCTTTATTCGAAGGAAGAAATTATAAAGGGTGGAAATCATTAATGGAAAGGTTTATTAAAACATTAGATATCAACGCTTGGGATATAGCAATAACAAGACCAGGGGACGAATCAAATAAACAAGAACGTCACCTAAATGCAAAAGCTATGCATTATATTTTTTGTGCTTTATCTCAAGATATTTTCAAATTAATATATTGTTTTTCTAGTGCATACAAAGTATGGAAATTTCTTGAAGAAATGTATGATTCTCCTTCTACAGGTATGGAACAATCGCAAGAACTGAAGAATATGCAAGCTCGCACAAGTCTCCAAGAATGCTCCTCTTATGATGGATCCATGAAGTGCACATCAAGTGAAAGAGAAGAAGAAATACTATCTTCGGAAGAGGAGTGCCAAAAAGATGTCAAAGAAACGATATGTTCAAATCGTGCCTCTCCCGAAAGCAATGTAAGGAAATCAAATTCCATCTTTTGTACTTCTATCTCTTCATTACAATTGCTTCAAACTACAAAGCGCAAAATTAAGAAATTAAAAAAGGCTAATAAACATTTGCGCTTAGAAAATAAAAATTTAAAGGCAAAAATTAATGAAGAATCAAATTCTAATTTATCTAGTTCTACACATGGCTCCTTAGTTAAAAACACCACAACTTGTGTAGAATATAATGAATTAGAAGAAAAGCACAAGAAACTTGAAAAGGATTTTATTTTAGTAAAAGAACAAAATGAAAAATTATGTTTTGAAAATTCATCTTTGATAAATGATTGTGCTAAGTGTAAAGAATATAAAATTAAAATTAAAGAGATGGATGAAACATTTGATGAATATAGAAACAACTATCAAGATCATATTGATTCAATTGTTTCCACTCTCAAAAATAGCACAATCGCTTATAATAAAGCTAGACATAATTTAAAGATCAAGAATGATAAATTAAAATCAAAAATCAACTTGCTTATGAAAATTGTAAATACAAATTCACAATATCAAACTATATCTAAAAACAAGTTGAATATGAATATGAACATCTTAACTAAGTTTAATAATGGGAGTAAGGAACATAAAGGATTTGTAAATCAAAATCACCATAATTTACAAAATCATGATTCTCCCAACCTAAAATTAAATGCAAACAAATTTCCATCAAATTATAGATTCAAAAACCTTTTTGATCCAAATGTTCAAGTAAATGATTATGGAAATTTGAAAACTAAAAATAATGTTAAACCAAGATTTGAATGGAGACCCAAAGTTAAAGATAAAATACAAACTCCACTCAAAAGGGCTCATTCACTTCCATCTCCTCAAAAGCAAACACGATGTATTTGGGTACCCAAAGGAACCGTCACTCTCGGTCCTCTTTAGATACCTAAATCTCTCATTCATTAGTATCGAATCATTTGCATGAAGTAGAAATCAATTAAAAATGAAATATCAATTCTCTGCTTCATAATGTGCTTAATTTCCTTCTTATTTTTTGTTTATATTTTTGTGAACCATCATGATATGATCACTTTATATGACTTGTGATATGACTTTCTCATATTAAACCAAAATTCATAAATAAATCAAATTGAATAAAAAGTCATGTCATTTTTCAAGAGATCTACTTATCCTTTTTTTCTATCCTTCTAAATCTATTTCCTAAAAGTCTTATAAAATTTGAAAAACTAAATTTGTTCTATGATATTATTAAGACTAAATGAAATAAGTGTCAAATTGGATTTAAAAGGTGTATTTTAGGGGTATTAGGCTAAATTTATAAAATGCGTAAGTTTTGCTTAGGTAGTTAATATATTTGCGTCATTTTCAATTACCCCAAATATGTTTAATCATAATCATGTTTAAATCGGAATTGAAAAATTGCATGAATATTATTTCACTTATTTATGATCATTTCACTCATGCATATGTTGTGCAAAACTCAATAATTAAGATTTAATAAATATGAAACTCTAATGAAGATGAAACTCATGTACTAATTTTAACTTCCGCAGCTTTTTGCGATTTCTTTTCGTCTCATCACTTCATTAGACAGACCTTACATTGCAAAAACATAATTAAGGAAAATCGGAAGCAAAATCAAAGAAAATCTAGGCCATATGATTAAAATAAGCACTCTCTGTGAGCTAACGCAGGCGCTAGGACCTAACGCCGACGCTAGCTCGAGTCTCCGATTTTCTGAAATTTTAAAATTCTGAAAAATCAATAAAAATATATTATTTTTTATGTACTACTCATTTTTGCAATTCTGCCTGTACTTGTTTTTGAAAAAAAAATACAAAATTACAAAAGCCAAATTACAAAAAAAAATATTTTGTTTTGTCTTTGGATATTTGTTTGAATTCTATTCCTATATGCAAAAAGCAAATACAAAAATATAAAACAAAAACAAGTATCAAAAATTATTATTTTGAACTTAACTTTTCTATTTACATGTGTCTTGCGAAAGGGTGATTTGGGCTATCATCCCATCATATCACCTAGTACCGGGCGAACCTCTCACAAGGTAGTCCTCGGGAAGTCCAAGATCAATCTTATGAGTTCAAACTTTAAATTATCAAAAATATTGTATGGACATCATTGAGAAAATCAAGCATGATTTAATCTATTATTTAGATCTTCTATAATGTTGCAATTTATATTTTCAAACTACTTTGAA
The DNA here is from genome assembly GCA_033032865.1 of Dactylorhiza incarnata. NCBI lineage: Eukaryota > Viridiplantae > Streptophyta > Magnoliopsida > Asparagales > Orchidaceae > Dactylorhiza > Dactylorhiza incarnata. The sequence continues at coordinate 21,516,343 of JAWHQI010000008.1, read as the reverse complement.
CATTGCTTTCATCGTGCTTTGATATATCTATTAATATGCGCATCAATTATATTGAAAAAGGTTTGTAGAACTTAGCTTAGCATGCCTCTAAGTATGAGTAAATGTTTTATGTTTGATAATGATCGCTATTCACTCACTTATTTTGGCATTGTCTACTTATGTGTTTAATCTAAGAATGCTTGTGTATGTTTTGTAATAGTACAATGAATTAAAATTGCACAAGTATCTTACCTGCATAACCTTTGTTTGCACTTTAAAAGTTAAGAAAAGTGGTTATGTTTTTTTTATAAATTATATTGGTTTGCAAAACAAGTGTATTCGGAGAACTTTGTACAAAACAAAAATCATAAAATAAAGTGACAAAGATAACTCCACCAAGCACTACTTGAACCTCCTGATAAGTCTTAATAAGCGTTGTGAGGTTGAGCACCTTGGAAAGAATAGTAAAGTATCTTGTGCAAACCATATCTTTCTTCCAAAATAAAAACCACTTACTCTTAAGTACACCAGATCATTAGTTTCAACATTAAAATAAAATAAAATATGTGATCTCCCAAGCACTACTTTGCACCCTGATAAGTTTTGATGAGCATTGTGTATGCAAAGCACCTTGGTAGTTGTACATTTTGTTTGTGCATTTAAGTGTGTGGAAGTAAAATTATTTGTGTTTTATTGTGCTATTCACTTTACATTTCTCTTGTATTTTTGATTAAAACATTTGTTTACTCTATTCAAAATACACTTATGTGCACATCATTATCTTCCATAACACTTCTTCTCATGAGTATTGGATCCTAATGCTAATTCTATACTACTCTTTATTTATGAAATGCACTAGATAACCTAGCATGCTTTCTACAATGTTCGGTATGTTTTTGAATTTGTGAATTAAAATAACATTGTAGTAATCTCTTGTTGATAACATTATTTCATGCTTGGTTACTTTATTGTTAGACTTAAAGATTTTAATTGAACAATGATTTACAAAAACATCTTCTTTATGAAATTTAACTCATATATTTTTTTATGGATCATCATTGATTACAATAAGATGTTTCTTGTATTTCAATAAGTCTTCCACATCATTACCATATAATTGTTTTACCTTGCACTTTCATGCTTATTTAAAGTCTTTTTTTGTGTGCATCTTCACTTGAATCTTAACATTCCTTTCTTTCAACAAGTGGTAGACTTGCTTGGTAAACTTTATATTGGTTGCTTTAAACAAGAATATTTCTTATGCTAAATACTCTGATTTATTTTTATGAAAACATTGTAATACTAAAACTCTGATTTATTAATGGATTAGCTATGTGAACTTTTCTTTAAAAATTCAAATATTAAAACCCATTGGCTATGAAATTATAATTTGATTTAAAACGCGTAAATGTTTCCAATAATTATTATCCATGATTACATATCTCACCATAGCGGGGGCGTAGGGTTGTAGACATTTGATAACCGAACCTCTAAGTCATGTCTTGTCCTTAACCGGGGAGGGTTCCAGTGGGGCCTTGCGAGGCACTGGGGGGAAAGAGTGTTGGGTTGAGTTTTTCTAGTGTTTGCATATGGGACTAACACCCCAACCTACGGCATGTATGCAGCTCCTCATGCCCATCCGTCACTTAGTACGGGGCTAGGGTGTAGACATATTGTCTGGGTAGTTTAGTTGCTTGGAAATCATTACATTTTTTTATGCTTAAAAATCTTATATAAAAAGGGGATGAACCACCATAATAATACTTGAAAATGTTATATTGTTAAAAACTCTGATCTATCTCTATAAAAATTATTCTAAAACTTCTTATCATTTCATTCTCTCTAAGAGCTCGATCATGCCTTTATCTTCTAATCAAAACTTTTCTGTGTTTTACCTCCTTACCCACTTTTGCTAATAACAAAAGGGGGAGAACTAACATGATAAATATAATCCACTATCAAAATAGAAAACAAACATGATTAATTAAGATGATAGCTTACATATTAGGGGAGCATTCACTTAGGGGGAGCATGTATTTAGGGGGAGCAATTTTAAATGCTAAAATCGATAATTATCCTAAGGCATCACTCTCACACACACACAAGTAAGTTTCATCATGCTTATATATTAATGATCTGATTTATCATTAATGGATTTGTTATTATCAAAAGGGGGAGTTTGTTGGAACATGGTCTTCCGCATCTCCTAGGTTTGAGAATAACAAATCCTATGTGTATTTGATCTTGTATGTTTAAGTGTGCAGGAAAACATGTCCACATGACTCAAGGATAACATAAGAATGTTGCGCCCAAGTTTGGAGCCAAAACTCAAAACTGGCCGCTAGAGCAGGCGGTAGCTCAGGCGGTAGCTGCTAGCACAGGCGCTAGCGCTAGCGCAGGCGCTAGCGCTTGAAAGCGCAATAGTGAAATTCAAGCTAGCGGGATGCGTGTATAGAAAGCAGATAGCGTCGACGGTAGCTGATAGCGCCGGCGATAGCGCAAAGCAATAGAGGAAGGCGACCGACTTGCTTAAGATGAAGGATTCTCACGCGGAGAATATTTCCTAAAGTGGGATAGCGCCGGCGGTAGCGATAGCGCAGGCGCTAGCTCCAAGGCTATAAAAAGGACCCCTTGGATCCGTCTTCTTCATCCTCTTGAGATCCAAAATTCCAGAGCTTCGTGTCATAGCATAGAGAGGAAGGTTCAGAGAGATACTCCCACAAATCCATGAAGGCTTAAGGAGATCCATGGAGAAGATTTCAACACGCATCATCATGATGACGAAAGACCGTATCGACTATGATCATACTCTGCGGGTCTTCGTCTACTTCTCCAAGAGATCCATATAGGGACTTTTAATATTATTGTCTTTTTATTTCACATCTTTTCTTGTAATCGTGTAGTAAATTCGCCTCGTGTTGGCGACTAGGTCTTGGTAGGACTTAGGGCAGAAATTCGCCTCGTGTTGGCGACTAGGTCTCGGGTATAGGTCTAGGGGGTGCTCGAGGCCATATCCGGGGAAGGGTTGGCTAGAGCGGCTTGAGGCCGTATCCGGGGAAGGATCGGCTAAAGCCAACCGGTTCGTGGGGATACGAGTCGGTATAGAAAACAAAAAGAGTCTTTCATATTTCGCTTTGATTTCTAGCGTCATTGAAATCAAAATTTTGTAATCATTTTTATTAATAGTAATCATGTCTCTCCTTTTATAATAAAAATGATTTGTTCTTCATTTCTCTAAATTGTTTATTATCATCTCTTTTATTATAAAACAATTTAGATCTTTATTCAAAATCACTATTTTGATCTCTTATTATTTCAAGTATTACAAAATATAATATAAGTTGTTAAAACCCTTATTCACCCCCTCTAAGGGCGCCTACCGATCCAACAATTAGCAGTACCTTTTCTAGTTCTAACCCCAACTTGTGTTTCTCCGATGATTTGATCAATGGGCTGATCCCTTTGATGTCTAGTCACCAGGTTTCTTCCATGTCCATTGATAACAAGTACATCTGCTTGTGGTACATCTTCCACTTCTTGGAGCTCTTCTTCTTCAGGAGTGATAGTATCGCCAACAGAAATTGATCCTGGGACACCTTCCTCAATGTCTTTTTCCAATTTCAGTTCTTTTAGTTTCATACCAGCATCTGCATCTTCAACATAAACACTAGAGGAGTTGTTGTGAAGCATACTCGTATCATCAAAAACAACATTAATTGATTCTTCTACAACTAGTGTTATCCTGTTGAAAATCTTATATACCTTACTATGACTACTATAGCCTACGAAAGTACCTTCAAAACATTTTTCACTAAACTTAGTTTTGTAATTTACTGCCAAAGATTCTAAAATATGATATATTTGGTTGCCTGTCTATTAGAAGTTCATAAGGGGTCTTATGATGATTCTTGTGATTAATGCTAGATTTTGCACGTGACAGGCAGTGTTGACTGCTTCTGCCCAGAAGTATTCTGGAAGAGAAGAATCATTCAGCATTGTTCTGCTTGCCTCTATGAGTGTTTTATTATCTCTCAGCAACTCCATTTTGTTATGGAGTACGAGGAGAGGAAAACTCATGAAAGATACCTAGGCTTTCACAAAATTCAGTCATAGCCCCAGATTTGAATTTTGTCCCGTTATCACTTCTGATTTTGACTACGAAGCAGTTTAATTCATTCTGAATTTGCCTGACAAAATTGGTGAAAGAGTCAAAGGTATCTGACTTATGTTTTAGAAAGAATACCCAAGCAAAACGTGAGTAGTCATCAACAATAACCAATGTATAAGCTTTACCTCCTAAGCTTCTAACTAGCATGGGACCAAATAGATCCATATGGAGCAGATATAAACATCTGGAAGAATCATTGCCAATAATGATCTTAAAGTTAGCCCGAGTCTTCTTGCCCATCTGGCATGCATTACAAGGTCTCTCTTTAATGCACTTAACATCAGGGGCGTTACGAACCAAGTTGTGAGAAAATAACATGTTTATAGTTTTGAAATTTATATCTGCTAATCTCTTACGCCATTGATCGCAGAGAGATGCACTATCTTTTGCCAAAAAGCATACTGGTGTAGATGAATCTAAACAAAGAAAATTTAAGCAGAAAATATTTCTACTCTGAGTGTCTATTAAAATCGTTTCTGACGTGTCAGACGACTTTATCAAGCACTTGTCCTTGTAGAATTCTACCATATAGCCTTTGTCACATAGTTGACTTATGCTAATGAGATTATATTGTAATCCTTTAACATAAGCCACGTCTGTGAAAGAAACTATACCATTCGTAATCATACCGTAGCCTTTAGTAACTCCCAGATCAGATCCACCAAAGATGACTTTTGGACCATCTTTCACTGGGGTATAATCTTGTAACAGGCTTCTTGTTCCGGTCATATGCCGAGAACATCCACTGTCCAAGTACCATATAGGATTTGTATTGGCCTTTGGACATACCTGCAATCAACAATCAATTGCCCTTAGGAACCCAAACCGATTTGGGTCCTAGGTTCCTGTTAGCATAATAATAAGTATTTCTACCTTCTACAGCTCTAGCAGAAAGGCTCTTCATTGCGTTAGGCACACAAGGGTTATACCAACAGTCGATAGGAAAGTGTCCCACTTTACCACATCACCAACAATTATGGATGTTGTACCTTCTCTTCCAAGCATTTCTTGATTTGCAAGTAGCATTATAATGCTTGTTTTCAGTTGAGAAGGCAGCAACATTCTTCCTATCTTTCATAGCAAAGGACAGATTGGGTACTCTGTCATAATCATTCCTACTTGAATTTGTCTATTTGACAGCAATAGATGATAGCTTTGAAGCTCTTATGGTGTTGATGGCATCAGATATGTTCAAGTGAGGGTTGGTTACGATGTTGCACCCAGCTTGCTTCCTTGCTTAAAAAGATTTGGAAGATGATGTGTCCTTATCCTTGAGTGTAGGAGATAGAGCACAAAATACAAATGGTCCAGGATGGGCCATTTGGATTTCTTCATGGGAAGATTTCGGGGCGCTCATTACCATTCCCTTTCTTCTAGCATAGTTAGGAATATTCTCCCTACTATAGCAACTTCCAGTCTTCCAGTGATCATGGATACTGTCCTGATCAGACCTGTTAGAGGGAGTCAACACCTTTTGAGAGGTGGTATGAGGCCGAGCTTTAGATGTGCTTTTCCCTTTATTCCCAGAATCAATTGATTTAGGTTTAGGGAATTGAGCCACTGGCTTTCTTTCCATATAAAGCTTCTTCTATAGAGACTTGATTGTTCTTTCCTAAGCTTCAGACTTCATCCGAAGTAGAATGAGCTCATTGAATAGACCAATCACCTATTGGTTTTCTCATTTACTTGTGATTCGAAGGGCTTAAGTATTCTTATTTCCTCAGCCTGAGATTTAATCAACTTCTTGCTCTTTTCAAGAGCTACTAAGAGAGCATCATAATGATTCACCAGATTAGACAAGTCATCATTTTCTGATGAGCTTATCTCAGCTTCAGATTCAGTGACAGACAGAGGTGCCCTTATGCATACCTGTTCAGGATGGGTTTCATCCTATATTTCCCCTTCTGACTCAGATAGGGCAGTCAGTCTAAGAAGTGTTTCCTCTTCTAGATCTGAACAGCTTGAATCACTGTCACTCAAGGTCCTGATCTTTTTCGCAGCTACAGTGTCTCGTTCTTCCTTTGATTCTTCCATAAGAGCTATTAGAGAGTCACACATTTCCTGGACGTTGTGTAGTGAACAAGTTGCTTGAATGTAGAACCATCAATTGCATTAGATAGAATGCTCTTAGATTCCTTGTCCAGGTTGACTAAGATAATCTCATCTTCAGTCATTTTAGAAATTTTCTTGGGCACAAGCTTGGAAGGGCAGCCAATGGATGCTGTCATGGGAACACATGGTCCTTCTTGAATAACTAGAAACAATCTGGGATCAATAGCTTCCATGAAAATCTCTGCTCTCACCTTCCACATGGTGAAGTTTTCCTTGGTGCACACGGGCAACTTGACGGAGGAATCCATGGATCTTTCCATTCCAGACATACTTGCTCTTGCAACTAGATGAGGAGATCTTGTTCAAGGTATTAACCTTTATCGAACAACCTACCTCTGATACCAATTGAAAGTATCTAGTTGCTACCTAAATCACATAGAGGGGGGTGAATAGGTGAATTCTATGACATTTAGGCGGAATTGAAATTTTAAATAAAAATGCACAGAAAAGCAAACACAGCACAACACAAGAGTTTTATAGTGGTTCCCCGATGTGGGTAGTCTACTTTCCTGCCTCGCCTATCTAGCACTCCAAGGCTAGATTCGGCTACTCCACCAATCTCAGATTATACAAATATTACAACTCGGAGTTCACAACTCCTACAAGCTCGCAGCAAACTACTCCTACAAACTCGGAGAACAAGCTCTCCTACACACTCGATCCTTTTAACCTAAGATCTACACAAACTCGGAAGATAAACATCCTACAAGTGTTTGTAAAAGATAATATGAACAACTTGGATTATAGAATCCAATCTTTGAGAATCTCCTATAGATTCTACTTCTTCAGATCTGAATCAGTGGATCTTCTTCTTCCTTGAGAAATGAATTTCAAAACTTGAGAAAGGAAGACGAACACCTTGTTTCTTGAAAGCTTTGATCTGAACTCTTAATCACCCAACAAGATCTAGAGGAGTATCGAATCAATCCAAGCACAGAGATCTTGTTAAGTGAGAACTTGCAAGGGAATCAAGCACAAAACTGGTAGGCGACTGTAGATCGTCTTTTACGAGAACGAGCGCACGAGCCGATGGGATTCTTTTTGGAATGAATTATTTGCACAATTAGGGTTAGAAGAAATCATCTCTTATGTATTTATAGATGTTGGGAATATTGCCCTCAATGTTCCCTTGATTTGAAGAGGCATCACTTTCAATGCTAAGTACAAGTTGTATTTGATATACCCTATTTCTATCTCATAAGCATGCAGGGTTAGGATTTAACAAGGTGCAGGAGTTGTTCAGTTTGTTTACTGACAAAACAGCTGAGACTAGCTCTCAGTCTCAGCTGAACCGCTGAGACAAGGCCAGGAGCCGCTGAGAAGGTGTCTGGGCCAGCTGAGCTGCAGATAGAAGAAAACCGCTGAGACAACCGTCTGTCTTAGTAGATCCGCTGGAACGGGATAAAAGAGAACATCTGAGACAACTATCTGTCTCAGCGTATCCGCTGGAATGGGATAGAAGAAAACCGCTGAGACGGCTGACCATCTCAGCCCAACCGCTGAGACAGTTCAAACTTGATCTGGCGGGTTCTACTGTTGGCGCAAGTTGCAGAAAAGCTACAGGGGACCACCAATGTCTCCCATACCTCTTGGGAGATCATCTTAGTGCCGTTGAAGATAAAAGAAGTATAAAAGAAAGAGTTAGGGCACTTTCTAAGGCACTATTGCTTGCTGAATCTCGTTTATCCATTGATGACAGTTGATCTCGTTTTTCTTCCTGCTCACTGAAAAAGAAGAAGAAACTGAGAGAATAAGATAGCTCCTCCACCAGAAGGGGCAAGGTGATCTTCCATCCTTCTATTGAAGAGGAAGATCAGATTGTTGCTGTCATCAACATCTTCAGCTACAGTAAAGCACAAACTGTGCAGGATCTACAGGAGAGTATTTCTGCTGTAGAATATTTCTAAAACATCTTTTTCTGTAAGGCTTTTTGCCTGAGTTTGTAGGGCATTTGCCTGAGTGTGTAGGGCTTGTTGGCCTGAGCTTGTAGGGCTGGTTTACCTGAAATTGTAGGGATGTTTAGCCCGAGGAGTAAGGTTGTTTAGCCTGAGGAGTAAGGCTTGTTTCTTGAGGTAGGACCGGGAGGTGGTCTGAGCTGTAGGAGGTGTATTCCTCTGAGTTTGTAGGGCAGCAGTGCCTGAGGTAGGAGCTGGTGATAGCTCTGAGTAGTAGGGACTTGTGTCCTGAGGCAGGATCATCTTTGATCTGAGAAGTTCTGAGGAACTTGTGTTGTAAGCTCTTGGAACTGAGATTGGAGGAGTTGGCCCTGTCTAACACACTGTTAGAAGGGTGAAGGGGGAAAGTGGACTACCCATAGACACCTTGTCTTGGGGAACCACTATAAACACTTGTGTGTTTTTCTGTGTTGCTTGATTGTCTGATTAGAATAGTTTTAATTGGCCATAATTATCAAGTAAAACTTAAAAGACCTATTCACCCCCCCTAGGTGAATTAGTTAGCATACCTATATTCGTTCAAGTGGTATCAGAGGGAGGTTGGTCAAGAAGGACTTAACAGTCTGACCAGTTCCTAAATAGGTATTACTGATTCAAAATCAAATGGCCTCCAGTGGAATGAAGAAGGAGTTGGGGTCAATGAAGTTGCCCATATGCTCCAAAGAAAACTTTGGTATATGGAAGCCAAGGGTGAGGCTGTTCATGGAATCCTCAGACCCAAGGATCTATGTAACAGTCAAAAATGTTCCTTATACCTTTGAGAAGGCCTCCACTATTGACCCTACTAGAAAAGTTCTCAAGGTATTTGCTGAGCTGACCAATGATGAAATTACACTATACACTATGGACAAAGGGGCCCATAACATAATTGTTAATGCAATTGATGACACTACATTTCAGAACTTGGTACACTACACAACTCCCAAGGAAATGTGTGACACATTGGTTGTATACATGGAAGGAACGGCTGAAGTGAGGGATGATAGAAAGTCACTCCTCAATCAGGAATATGAAGCCTTCAGATAGCAGAGCCAGGAGAACATCTCCATGTGCTATGAAAGGTTCTTTAGGATAGTAAATGAACTAAAAACCTATGAGAGGGTGTTTACTGATTATGAGCTGAATGACAAGTTCCTTAGATCTCTAACTAGGGATTGGGACACAAAAGTCTGTGCAATCAGGGAAGGGGCAAGGCTTGGAGAAACCCCTACCCATACACTGTTTGGGAAATTGCTCTCATATGAGATGCAACTGACTGTAAGAAAGGAGGAGGATACTTCATCCAAGGCTCACACAAAGGAGAGAATTATAGCTCTCAAAGCTGATGGCTCAATGAAGAGCAAGACAGGTTGCAGTCACCTCCAAGAAGGAAGGTTGAATTTGAGAAGTCTGAGAGCTGCTCTCCAGACAGCTCTTCTTCTGATGAAGAGTTTGCTGCCTTCTCTAGGCAGTTCAAGAAGATGATGAGGAGGAATCAATGGAAGAGCAAGCCCTCCTCCTCATCACACTCCAAGAAGGATCACTTCAGATCTGAAAGGCAGCACCCCAAAGGGGACAGGTATGATTCCAAAACTAGTAAACATGCTTCAGCTAACATTGTTTGCTATTGCTGCAGCAAGCCTGAGCATGTCATTGCTGACTGCCCAGTCAAAAGGAAAGAAAGAGGTAAAAAGAAGCCACATCACAAGAAGGAGAGGAAGGGAGAAAAATCCCTTCTAGCTAAGAAAAGCAAGAGCTGGAGTGAATCTGAATCTTCATCTTCAGATTCAGATGGAGAAGAGGAAGCCTACATAGGGCTATTTGCTGCTCATGAGGAAGAGGACTATCCTGCTGCCAGGACAGGAATCAGGGCCCTCTATCACATTCAGTTAGTGATGAAGAGGAGTATGAAGAAGATTGTGTTCAGCTAGGCCATATGGCCCTCACTGATGAGGAAGGCAGTCAGAATATGTCTGACAATGATTAGGTATCAATCCATTCCACTTCTATTTCTGATCATGATGTATATCAAGAATCTGATGCACACTCATCAATTTATGGAGGTAATTCAGAAGCTGAAGTGGATGTCAATCAATTGATTGACAAGTATGATGCTCTTGTGGAAGCTCTGAAGGAGAGTAAGAAGCTTGCCAAGAGGCAAGCCCAGGAAATTGTTTCCCTCAAGATGACTAAAAATGTCTACACTGAACTTACCCCCCTGGTGGCTCAGATGAGTAGACAAATTAGCCATTTACAGGGGTTAACTGCTGTGCAATTAAGCACTATTTCCCTGAAGAACAAGGTCATCAAGGACCTTGAGGAGAAGCTTGTGAAGGAGAAGAGCCTGGTGGCTCAATTCTCCAGGCCCAAATCTGTGCTTCCCATTATTGACACCTTCTCCTCTCAAACCAATAGGAGAGGACTTGGATTCAATAAGATGGAAGTAGGAGAAGGGAGTGGAGGAAAGAGCAAGGAGAAGGGTAAGCCTCAAACCACCTTTCAAAAGGTGCTACTTCCTTCCAACAGGTATGACCATGAAAGCATTTATGGTCACTGGAAGAATGGGAGATCCTATAGGAAGGAAAATACTCCTTCCCATAGTGAAAGAAAGGGCATGGGATTGAGTGCAATGAAAGCTCCCCATAAGGAAATACAAATGGCCCAATCTGGACCATTTGTGTTTGGTGCTTCAGAACCTTCAATCAAGAACAAGGAAGCAAGCACTTCCAAATCAGCTTCAGCAAAAAGCAAGACTGCTGTCAAATCTGTTGACAAGGCCTGCTGCCCAGTGTCTGATTCCATCAGATCTTGTATGGCTGCCAAGCCAAGGCAAAATGAGGCCATCAGGACAAAGAGAAGCAAGACTATCCACAGATTATCCTGCAGTCAGATTATTGCTGAAAGAAACAGGAAGAATGCTGCAGTCTCTTCTGCTAAACATGTGCACTGTGCTGTACCAATTCAGAAAAATGTTCAGAAAAGGAGATACAATATTCATGATTGTTGGTGTTGTGGCAAGGTGGGACACTTTGCCATAGATTGTTGGTACAATCCCAATGTATCTAATGCAAAGAAGAGCTTTCCTGCTAGGAGTGTAGCAAGCGTGAGAGTATCTCATTAAACTAACAGGCACCTAGGACCCAAAGCTTTTTGGGCTCCTAAGGATAACTAAATCTTTCTTTGCAGGGTAGTTCAAGTACTAGTCTCAACCAAATATGGTACTTGGACAGTGGGTGCTCAAGGCACATGATAGGAACTAGGAGTCTTCTAAAGGATTACAAGCCTGTGAAGAATGGACCCAAAGTTATATTTGGGGGAGCTGAAAAAGGAGTCACCAAAGGCTATGGTATGATCTCCAATGGCATAGTTACAATCACAAGGGTAGCTTATGTTGAAGGGTTGCAACACAACCTAGTAAGCATAAGTCAACTATGTGACTTAGGCTATGTCATTGAATTCCACAATGACAAGTGCTTGATCAAAAATTCAAATGACTTAGAGACTATTCTCTCAGGCACTAGGAGTGGAAATGTTTATTGCTTAGATTTAATTTGCAGTAATTCTCTTACTTCTGTTTGTCTTGTAGCTAATGAGAATGAGTCTCTTTGTGTTCAATGGCACAAGAGACTTGCTCATATTAACTACAAGACAATTATAGACTTTTTTCTAAACATCTTGTTAGGAATAGTCCAAATTTAAAATGTATTAAAGATGGTCCATGTCATGCATGCCAAATGGGAAAGCAAACTAGGGCCACCTTTAAAAGTATTGGCTCCAAAGACACTGAAAGATGTCTTTATCTCTTGCATATGGACTTGTTTGGTCCTTTGCCAATTCAGAGCCTAGGTGGGAAGTTGTATACTTTGGTGATTGTTGATGATCACTCAAAATATACATGGGTATTCTTCCTTAAGAAGAAATCTGATACTTTAAATGTCTTTATCAAACATGTCAAGGCAATTCAGAATGATCTACAATGTGTTGTGGTCAGGACTAGGACTGACCATGACACATAATTTCAATCTGATGCAATGACAAGATTTTGTCAAGAATTTGGTATCACCCAAGAGTTCTCCTCCCGAAGGACTCCACAACAAAATGGTGTGGCTGAGAGGAGGAATAGGACCTTGATAGAAGCTGGGAGAACACTGCTTAGTGACTCCTCACTCCCAGAATATTTCTGGGCTGAAGCAGTCAATACAGCTTGTCATGTTCTCAATAGAGCTTTTATCAATAAGGTTCATGGGATAACCCCCTATGAAATTCTGAAAGGCAAACAACCTACAATTTCATATTTTAGAATCTTTTGCTCCAAATGCTACATTCTAAATAATGGAAAATCCCAACTAACAAAGTTTGCAGAGAAATGCAATATAGGTGTTCTTGTTGGCTATAGCTCACATAGTCGACCTTATAGAGTATACAACAAGAAAACTCATGTTGTAGAGGAGTCTATGCATGTTGTTTTTGATGAGACCAGCCTAATATATAAAGGTTGGTCTAGATCTTCTGTTTTGACAGGAAATGAACAGGAATTAGAAAGGATGTCTATACAAGACACTCCCAGCTGCAGCAAAACTATTTCTGATGCTTCCATCCCTAAAGAGGAAGAAGTCAACCTTGATCAAGAAACTGCTGAACCTGCAGAAACAGCACAGCAGGCTGAGAACAGAATGACTGCAGCTACCAGACATCTAAGGGATCATCCCATAGAGCAGATAATAGGGAATATTCAGCAAGGTGTGACAACTAGGAGCAGGGCTCACAAAGAGGCCTTGTTCCTCAGTTTTCTGTCACAGGTAGAGCCTAAAAGGTTTGAAGAGGCCAACTTGGATCCATTCTGGATTCAGGCTATGCAGGAAGAGCTTTTGCAATTCAAAAGATGCAAAGTATGGAAGTTGGTGCCAAGACCAGAAGGACACAACATAATTGGCACCAAATGGATATTCAGAAATAAGTTGGATGGGAATGGGACAATCATAAAAAACAAATCAAGGCTGGTTGCAAAAGGGTATAGGCAAGAGGAAGGAATAGACTTTGACCAAACCTTTGCCCCAGTTGCAAGGTTAGAGGCCATAAGACTATTCCTTGCATATGCTGCTCACAAGGGCTTCAAAGTCTACCAGATGGATGTCAAATCAGCATTCCCGAATGGAAATCTGAAAGAGGAAGTATATGTAGAGCAGTCATCAGGTTTTGTTCATCTTACCCTTAAATCTCATGTCTATTTTCTTAGAAAAGCCCTTTATGGTCTCAAGCAAGCTCCAAGATCTTGGTATGAGACTTTGTCCAGCTTTCTCCTCAAGAACAAGTTCATGAGGGGAAATATTGATAGCACATTGTTTCTTAGGGAAACAAGGGGCAAGTGTCTCTTAGTCCAAATTTATGTTGATGACATAATTTTTTGGTCTACTGATGACAACCTCTGCAAGAGATTTGCTAATCTAATGCAGGGGGAGTTTGATATGAGCAGTATGGGTGAGCTCAAATATTTCCTTGGGCTCCAAGTGAAATAGTCTGATGATGGAATTTTCAACTCCCAGACCAAGTACACTAAGGAGCTCATCAAGAAATTTGGGATGGAATCAGCCTCCACTATGAGAACACCCATGGGATCTAATGCATCATTAGACAAGGATGAAAAGGGGAAGGCCTTTGATGAGTCCATGTACAGGTGTATCATTGGATCCATGTTATACTTGACTGCTAGTAGGCCCGACATTATGTATTCTACATGTGATTGTGCTAGGTATCAGGCATGTCCTAAGGAATCTCACTACACCTCTGTGAAGAGGATCTTGAGATACCTCAAGGGAAGCCTAAATCTTGGCCTTTGGTACCCTAGGAACAATGATTTTGAACTGATAGGCTATTCAGATGCAGATTTTGCAGGGTGCAAAGAAGATAGGAAAAGCACAAGTGGTACTTGTCAATTCCTAGGGAGAAGGCTGATCTCATGGAGCAACAAAAAGCAAACCAATGTGGCAATGTCCACAGCTGAGTCAGAGTACATTGCAGCAGGTAGCTGTTGTGCTCAAATTCTGTGGATCCAACATAAGTTGGAAGATTACAACATCAAGGTAAGACAATCTCCCTTGCTGTGTGACTCATCCAGTGCAATTTCTATTGCTAAGAATCTTGTCTCCCATAGCAGGACCAAGCACATAAAAATTAGGTATCATTTTATTAGAGAGCATGTAAAGTGTGAAGATATCAAACTTGAATATGTCGCTACAAACAATCAAGTAGTTGATATCTTCACTAAGCCACTGGATGAGGCCAAGTTTAATTCTTTTAAAATTAACTTAGGCATGTTGAATTTAGAATGAGTTCATTTCTGAATATATGTTCTCTATGTTAACCTGTTTATGCTTTTATCTGTTCAATTTATCATAAAATGTAATGTTATGATAGATTAATATCTGAATTGATCTTCCTTCAATAGGCATAATCCACTGATAGGGTAGATAATCTCCCTAAGTTATTAAATGTAGAATAGTTTAAAATGATCAGCTGGATCAGGAATGTCTGATAGCTGAAATTCTAGTTTTCTTTTCAATACAGGTGCTCCAATTAAGGGGGAGCAAGCTCCTGCTCAAATTGAGGGGGAGTTGGCTATAAGTTGAGGGGGAGATAGCTAATGCTCAGTAGGTCAGAGAGGATGTAGGTTGTCCTAAAAGAGGATTTAGAAAATGCTTTCTAATCTATCTTAGGATTTGTTAGAAGTATCCAGAAAATGGTAGAGGTTGAAGAATCCTATTCCCTAATGGAAAAGAGGTTAAAGAACCCAGAAAGGGGGAGATGGCCAATGCTAATACCAAATTTGGTCTTGCTAGATGCAAATAGGAGATGGAATGCTAGTTGCTAAGACCAAAGTTGTGTTAGCCCTCTAAGTTAGTTATCATGATATGTTATTCAATCTGAGTTAGAAAGGGGGAGATGCCCTCTAAGCTAGTCAAAGCTTTATATTATCTGTCATGAAGTTGTTAGCTTAAACAATGTTGTTATCTAGAAGCTATGTTATCATGATTATCTTATAGAGCATTTACATCATATGTCCCTCAAGCGGTATCATGATATGTTTTTATTGGCTATGTACCTTAGCATTGGGGATGTTCTGCCTTCTTCAAATAGGGGGAGATTGTTGGGAATATTGCCCTCAATGTTCCCTTGATTTGAAGAGGCATCACTTTCAATGCTAAGTACAAGTTGTATTTGATAAACCCTAATTCTATCTCATAAGCATGCAGGGTTAGGATTTAACAAGGTGCATGAGTTGTTTAGTTTGTTTACTAACAAAACAGCTGAGACAAGCTCTCAGTCTCAGCTGAACCGCTGAGACAAGGCCAGGAGCCGCTGAGAAGGTGTCTGGGCCAGCTGAGCTGCAGATAGAAGAAAACCGCTGAGACAACCATCTGTCTCAGTGGATCCGCTGGAACGGGATAGAAGAGAACAGCTGAGACAGATGTCTGTCTCAGCGTATCCGCTAGAATGGAATAGAAGAAAGCCGCTGAGACGGCTGACCATCTCAGCCCAACCGCTGAGACAGGTCAAACTTGATCTGGCGGGTTCTGCTGTTGGCGCAAGTTGCAGAAAAGCTATATGGGACCACCAATGTCTCCCATACCTCTTGGGAGATCAACTTAGAGTCGTTGAAGATAAAAGAAGTATAAAAGAAAGAGTTAGGGCACTTTCTAAGGCACTGTTGCTTGCTGAATCTCGTTTCTCCATTGACGACAGCTGATCTCATTTTTCTTCCTGCTTACTGAAAAAGAAGAAGAAACTGAGAGAAGAAGATAACTCCTCCACAAGAAGGGGCAAGGTGATCTTCAATCCTTCTATTGAAGAGGAAGATCAGATTGTTGATGTTATCAACATCTTCAGCTACAGGAAAGCACAAACTGTGCAGGATCTACAGGAGAGTCTTTCTGCTGTAGAATATTTCTAAAATATCTTTTTCTGTAAGGCTTTTTGCCTGAGTTTGTAGGGCATTTGCCTGAGTGTGTAGGGATTGTTGGCCTGAGCTTGTAGGGCTGGTTTGCCTGAGATTGTAGGGCTGTTTAGCCTGAGGAGTAAGGCTGTTTAGCCTGAGGAGTAAGGCTTGTTGCCTGAGGTAGGACCAGGAGGTGGTCTGAGCTGTAGGAGGTGTATTCCTCTGAGTTGGTAGGGCAGCAGTGCCTGAGATAGGAGCTAGTGATAGCTCTGAATAGTAGGGACTTGTGTCCTGAGGTAGGATCATCTTTGATCTGAGAAGTTCTGAGGAGCTTGTGGTGTAAGCTCTTGGAGCTGAGATTGGAGGAGTTGGCCCTGTCTAACACACTGTTAGAAGGGTGAAGGGGGAAAGTGGACTACCCATAGACACCCTGTCTTGGGGAACCACTATAAACACTTGTGTGTTTTTCTGTGTTGCTTGATTATCTGATTAGAATAGTTTTAATAGGCCATAATTATCAAGTAAAACTCAAAAGACCTATTCACCCCCCCCCCCGCTAGGTGAATTAGTTAGCATACCTATATTCTTTCAATAGACTTCTCCCTTAACGGCTATAAGCGAGGCTTAAGGATAGATGACCACGTGGAAGAAAGCCCTAAACAGACAGACGGACGGAAATCGCGCTCTGTCGGCATTCGTCGAGAGAACCCACTGATTCGACGAATTCATCGAAAGGAAGAAATTATTCGACGACAATACTTAGAGATATCTTGGAGATTTAGAGATGAGGAGATTATACATTTCGTCGACAGGCGCACTTGTTCTCGATGATTTCGTCTAATGAAAGATTTTCCTCGATGGCTTCGTTGACTAATCTTAGGCATTCGTCGACGAAAATAAACAATCTAACTGAATATCTGTTCGAGTGATATCATCGAGACCTGCTAATGTCTCGACGAATTTGTCGAATAATCTTAGGCTTATTCGACGAAAATACTTAGACAGAGTTCTTCTACTTCTGATTTCAGCAACCTTTGACTTTATGTTTTTCCTTAATACTTGAGTGTAAAGTACATTCCAAGAGAGAGATTTCATATGAGTCAACACCTTGGTCTACACAATGTGGGATTACATTGCGTAGGCCTGTGTTTATGACTCACTGAAACCTGGCCTTGGTTTGTACTTAGCAATGAGCATCCTGCATACATATATCTGGAAAACAATATCAAATACAATATCAATTCATCTTAGTTCAAGGGACACTTCTTCAAATTAAGGTTATTGTGGCTACAATACCCAACATCATGTGAATCTGATGATAACCTGAAAAGACATCTAAAAAGCTCATTAGAGAAAATCCAAAGGGTAGCAATCTTTAGGACATGATTAATTTAGTAATGAAATGTCTACACATATCCTCCATCGTCCATCCCCCTTTCTACCATTACTACATTGGAGACCCAGCCCAGATACTGGATCTCAGATACAAACCCTGCTTGGAGGAGCTTGTTCACCTCCTACCTAATGGGTTCTTCCACCTCGTCCACGATGGACCTCTTCTTCTGCTGGATGGGGCGAGTGTCGGGATCGAGATTGAGACGGTGACAAGTGATGAGTCTATACACTTAGATGGACTCATCCGGGCTAGTTTTCACTCTCATGTGCGTCATTTTCGAGCTATTATTGCATCTATTTCTCTTATGCTCATTCATGCGCACTTGCGTGCTTTGTGCTCCTCCCGTTTGGTGTTTGCACTCCATATTATTGGGGGTAAGCACATGGTGCTCCCCAATCCTTTTTCTCTGTCTGATTGGTGCTGGAGGTGTATTCCCAGCTGGATTGCTGTTCTTACAGATGGTTGGATCACCCGATTTTACCACAGAAATCATGTTTATTTATATCGCACGGTCGTGCGATTTCTTGACGCACGGACGGCTGCGGTCGTGCGCCTTCATCTGGGAAGAAAACCAGTGATCTGAATTTGTTCGTGCATTTTTACGCACGGGCGGATTCGCCCGTGCGCGAAGGAAAGGCACGATCACCAGTTTCAACTGATTTTTTTAGCAAATCTGAATTTGTTCGTGCATTTTTACGCACGGGCAGATTCAACCGTGCGCAAGTAAAACGCACGGGCGGTGCTGCTTCTTCCTCAAGCCAATTTATTCGTTAAATAGCGCACGGGCAACGTACGGTCGTGCGTTCGCCCGTGCGTGACTAAATTTCTAACCTTTTAGTATTTAAGGCAGGAAATCTGGTGCATTCGGGATCCCCCGCGGGAAAATCTTCAGAAGCCCGCCATTTTCGCCCAGTTTGCCGCTCCACCACCGTTTGACCTAGGAGGAGCTCCGGTGACCTTTGGCTTGCAAATTTTCCACCAAAGCTCCCTCCTTGGCCTCCTTCATCATCCTTGAGCTCAAGAATGCCAAAGACGGAGAGCTTCCGCTGCATTCAAGGTGTCGAACAAGAGTTACCTCGAGCTAGACCACGAAGAAGATGGGTAAAAGTAGAGGAAGGTGACAGCTCCTACGGACCCCGGACGCAGCTGAAGACCGAGCACGGACGAGGCTTGACAACCCTACGATTCTGGCTGAGAATCTTCAGCATAGTCTTCGAGCTTCGGTTTCCTCTTTTCCCCTTTGCTTGCTTCAGAGTTTTCCTTAGATGTGTTTGTTATTGTGGATGATGTTCATGAACATTGTGTTTTAGTTAATATGATTTCATGTTTTTGAGATCCTTTGTGGTTTATGAGATTTGAGGAGCGCCGTAGTCCGCCATCCACTCCACCGCTTTGTAGTGCTCCGCACTAGCAATTGCTAGTTGCGTGTTCCGCGATGAAGTGCCTACGACCCTCATCCGCTAGCCTTCTCGTTCACCCGCTCACCGAAGCACGACATAGCAGCCTGCACCCCATTCCAACAAGCGAAGCGGAGCTCTAGGCCCGCATTTTATTTCTCTGTTGCTAACTTAGGAAAAACTACCTTCAAAATCCCTTTTTTATTTAGTGTTTTAGAATCTATATAAGCGTTTCCCTAACACATATTCATACTACCCAACTTGCAGTCCTCTGAGATCGATATTCGGGGAGTCTCTCCCAATTTTATTACTTTTACGACCGGTGCACTTGCCGTAGTCGCATCAAGTTTTTGGCACTGTTGTCGGGGACTGCAAGCGTGTATGATTCGTCCTTCTCAGGAATTAGTTTATTACTTTTGTTTGTGTTCTCTTTTCTTGCTAGCCTTTGTGCGATTGTTAGGATACGTATAGCCTTCTTTCTATCTATTTACTTAACGTGGCCAACAATTGTTTTGAAATATCTACGGAGCTAATCACTTTTGTGTCTCAGGCTAACTTATTTTCGGGGATCCCTAGTGAGGATGCATTGTCCCATTTGCAGAACTTTCTTGAAGTTTGCAGCACTTTTCAGCATGCTAAAGATTACTCAGAGATAGTCAGAATTCAGTTGTTCGCGTTCTCTTTGGCAGGAAAAGCTCGGGTGTGGTATCGGGAGATTCAATTAAACAAAATCCAATCTTGGAGCAAAGTGGAAGAGGAATTCCTTGGCAAATTATATTCACGTTGTCACCTTCTGGAAATGCACAATAGATAATTATTGTTTACGCAGGATGAGAATGAAACGTTGGTTGACGCATGGGAGAGATTCATTTCCCTTCAGAAGTTCTGTTTTGTGCATTGCCTCATAGATCTAGCACGCCTTCAGATATTCTATTTTAGGGTATCGGCTGGGTATAGACCCTACTTCGACGTGGCCGCAGGTGGATCGTTGTTCAGCAGGTCAAGCTCCGACGCGTGGCAGATTGTTGAAAAGGTTTCGCGAACCAGTGGGATGTGGTGTACCCCCGAAAGATGTAATGAGTCCATGAACATCACCTCCACTGCATCGTCGCCGGATGACAGCGTCCCACCTGAGCTCTCTGTGGATAAGTTTCGTGTTTTCACTGAATGCATCCTGGGATGGATCGAGGCTCAAACTGCGCTCTGCAGAGGTTCCAATCCATGGTTGTGAACATCATATCAATGGTCTCGGCAATTATGGTCCACTCAAATGAGACATTGAATGCCATGCAGCTTAGGAGCGGAAAGAAAACCGCGGAACCCATCAGAAGGAATGAATCTCAGGAAGGACCGCCAAACCCATCAAGCGAAGATAGGCCAAAGGCTGATTCTGACACCCCTCAACTGCTTTGTAGCCCAGTTCCTACCCAACCATCTATTACTCCCCCATTCCCGGACAGACTGAAGAATACGAGGAAGGAAAAACAATTCCAGAAATTTCAAGAACTTATGAAAGGGGTGCAGGTTAATATTCCTCTCTTGGACGTCCTCACCTAGATTCCAAGCTATTCAAAGTATCTAAAGGACTTGCTTGTTCAGAACAAGCGCCTGGAGACTTAAAAGTCCATGTCCACCCTAACTAAGGGTGTCACTTTTGCTATTGCACATTGGCCAGTTAAACGCAAGGACCCAGGGAATTTCACCATTCCGTGCACCATTGGGCACTCCGGCTGCTACTAGGCATTATGCGACTCCGGTGCATCAATTAATTTGATTCCTCTTTCAATTTTCCGGGAACTCGGATCTGGTAACTTGAGACCCACTAACATCAATCTCCATCTGGCAGATCGGTCTATTAAGAAACCCATTGGTGTTGTCGAAGACCTGGCAGTATCAGTCAATGACTTGGTGTTTCCTGCTGACTTTGTGATCATGGATATTGCTTCAGATGTCGCAGTCCCTCTTATCTTGGGAAGACCATTTCTTGCCACAGCATGAGCTCTCATCGATGCCGAGAAGGGGAGGTTAACTCTCCGTCTGGGCAACTTCATAACTACCTTCGACATGTATAAAGCCATCGGCAAGGACTGTCATGCAGACGCTGATGCGCTCAAACTTTAGGATGGTGAACCTAATCCTTTGTCGCCACCTCCTTGGGTTCAAGATGCTGAGGATGCTTCCTGGGATGTCGTCAGTGATAACCCTGATACGGCACATCATTCACGAGACCTTGACGGGGAATATACTTCTGCGGTGTATTTCAGTACTCCTCCAGCTTTGCCTCTCAAACCCCTACCAACGACTTTGAAATATCTTTTTCTGGGAGAACAGCAAACTCACCCAGTTATTATCTCTGCTTTGCTTCCACCCGAGCATGAGCGACGCTTAGGCGATCTCCTGCGAACGCATATGGACGCATTCGGCTGGAACATCACGGACTTAAAAGGAATCAGACCCACCGTGTGTATGCATAAGATATTGATGGAGGAGAGCTTCAAACCGACGGCACAACCTCAGCGATGACTCAATCCAAGGATGCAAGAAGTTGTCAAGAAAGAGGCGATCAAACTGCTTGATGCTGGAATTATATACCCGATCAGTGACAGCAAGCTGGTAAGTCCGGTGCAGTTAGTCCCAAAAAAGGGTGGTATCACTGTTGTCAAAAATGAGCATTGTAACCTGGTGCCAACTCGGGTTGTTACAGGATGGTGAGTGTGCATCGATTATAGGAAACTCAACGATGCGACACGCAAGGATCATTTTCCTCTCCCATTCATTGATCAGATGATTGAGAGGTTGGATGGACAGGACTATTACTGTTTTTTGGATGGCTACTCAGGATACAATCAGATTCTCATTGACCCAGAGGACCAAGAGAAGACAACTTTCACCTGCCCGTCCGGCACCTTTGCATTCAAGTGAATGCCATTCGGGTTGTGCAACGCCCCTGCTACCTTTCAGCGATGTATGCTCTCTATCTTTCACGACATGGTAGTGGAGTTCCTAGAGGTCTTCATGGATGATTTTACTCTCTTCGGTGCTGCTTTTGATTCCTGCTTGCGAAATCTCTCGGCGGTTCTCACGCGATGCGAAAGCACCAACCTAGTGCTGAACTGGGAGAAATGTCACTTTATGGTCCGGGAGGGAGTTGTCCTGGGACACAAAATCTCAAATAAGGGAATATAAGTCGATCAAGCCAAAGTGGACATTATCAAGAAGCTCCCTCCCCCAACATCTATGAGAGGGATTCACAGTTTTCTGGGACATGCAGGATTTTATCGACGTTTTATCAAAAATTTCTCGTCTATAGCTAAGCCGCTATCAAACCTCTTAGGAAAGGACGAGAAGTTTGACTTCAATAATGAATGTCTGCAAGCATTCAACGTGTTGAAGAGTTGTTTAACGACTGCTCGGTGTTGACATCACCGGATTGGTCGCTCCCTTTTGAGCTTATGTGTGACGCTAGTGACATTGCTGTTGGTGCTGTCTTGGGGCAAAGAAGAAACAAGATTTTTTACACAATTCACTATGCTTGTCGCACACTGAATGGGGCTCAGCAGAACTACACAAACCTTGAAAAGGAGCTATTGGCAGTCATTTTCGCTCTTGAAAAATTTCACTCATACCTCGTTTTGTCCAAAGTAGTTGTGCACACGGACCACGCTGCTCTTAAATATCTTACGCAGAAGAAGGATGCCAAACCAAGGCTCCTCCGTTGGATCCTGATGCTTCAGGAGTATGATCTTGAAATTCGCGACAAGAAGGGGGTCGAGAATGTGATTGCGGATCACCTGTCCAGGCTAGAGTATGGAGGTCCTTCTCATCCCAAAACCCCTCCAATCTCTGACTCTTTCCCAGATGAGATGCTATTCACAGTGGGAACGGACCCGAGTAACTCCCCGTGGTTTGCGGATTTGGCTAACTTCTTGGCGTGTGGTAAACTTCCTCTGAATCTGTCATTTCAGCAAAGAAAGAAATTCCTCTCTGACGCAAAGTACTATTTCTGGGAAGATCCGTTGTTATTTCGCACGTGCGCTGATGGGATTGTCCGCCGGTGTATTCCGGAACCGGAGCATAAATCTATATTACTCCATTGTCATGATCGTGAAGCGGGTGGTCACATGGGGGCTGCACGGACAGCACACAAGGTTCTTCAATGTGGCTTTTATTGGCCCACTTTATTCCGTGAATCTTATATGCACGTGAAGGAATGTAATGAATGTCAAAGAACCGGGAACATCTTGAGAAAAGATGAAATGCCGCTCAATAATATGTTAGTTTGCGAACCATTCGATGTTTGGGGGATTGACTTCATGGGCCCATTCCCAATGTCCCATGGAAAGCTTTACATGATAGTGGCAGTTGATTATGTTTCGAAATAGGTGGAGGCGGAAGCTGTTGCTGCAAATAATGCCCGCACGGTCTTAAAGTTCATCCACAAGAACATCTTATCCAGATTCGGAGCGCCGCGGACAATCATAAGCGATGGGGGCAGCCATTTTTGTAACAAACAGTTACTTCAACTATTGAAGAAATTTGGTGTGCACCATAAAGTCTCGTTAGCTTATCACCCGCAAACGTGTGGACAGGTGGAAGTTTCTAATAGAGAGCTTAAAAGGATAATAGAAAAATCGATCCACTCTAATAGAAAAGAGTGGGCAATGAGGGTGGACGATGCATTGTAGGCATACCGAACTGCTTTCAAAAGCCCTATCGGGATGTCCCCATTTCAGCTAGTTTACGGAAAGGCATGCCACTTACCAGTAGAATTAGAACATAAAGCTATGTGGGCAACTAAATTATTGAACATGGACATCCATGCCACAGCAGGCCGACGTCTCGCCTAGTTAAACGAACTCGACGAATTTCAGCAGTTCGCCTATGAAAATGCACGCATATGTAAAGAAAGGACGAAGCGGTGGCATGATAAGCGTATTGCGAAAAAAAGAATTCAAAATTGGAGATCATGTTCTTCTTTACAATTCCCGTCTCCGTTTATTCCCGGGAAAGCTGAAGTCACGATGGAGTGGTCGCTTCGTGGTAACCGACGTCGCACCTTTCGGAGCAATTGAGATATCCGGCAAAAAAAGGCAAATTCAAGGTGAACGGTCATCGCCTAAAGATCTACGAGGGAAGCACTGCCTTGTCTGATTGTCAAATTGTACATTTAGTTGACTAAATATTGCCACTCTACATCAAAGGGTGGGTTGTTAATTTATTTGGACAGTTTTTGTTTTTTTATGTAATTGTAATCCGCTTCATAAGACTTGATCTTGTCCGTCAGGGCCTTGTTTCCAGGTGATGACTCTTATTTAAGATACTTTGTAATTTTATCTTTGCTGCGATGAGTCTTCTAGTTTGATACGGTACTTCTTTATTTTGTTGTGTTTTGTTGCACTATCTTAATTAGTTTTGAACAATCATCATAACTACTGTTATCAAACATTAATACAGGTATTTGGTCCACCTTAAGGACAGTAAACAAAAGGGCTTCTTGGGAGACAACCCATGGGGGAACCATTCGGTTCCGATCTTTTGTTCATATTTTTGTTTATTTTGTTTTGTTGTTTGTTTTATGCTAACATCGCAGGTTTAAGCTCTCGCTCGGGGGATGAGGTAGGAGAAATTTAAAGAAGGAATTGCCGCACTTCTGGCATGCTCATTTGTGAGCATAGGTCCACTCTACCCCTATCTTCCTTATTCATGAATTCTTTATTTTATATGGTTGTGATCAAGTCTGGGGGAGAGATCGAGTTATGCACGTGCACGCACTTTGCATAGCATGTTAGAATGTGCTGAGTTAGGATTCTCAATTTTTGTTGCACACATTGCATACATTTGCACCTAGTTCACGCGTACTTAATCGCGCGCGCTTATTGGGTATTGCTGCGAGGTTCCCCGCTCGTAAGAATTGGATTGTTAGTGTAGGAGTGAGGAGTGGAGAAAAATGTTAACTCGAGTAGTGCTCTAGTCAAGTGCTCCCATCACGCCTAGAAATTCAATTAGCGTAGAATAAAATTCAATGTTATAATTTAAATATTTCTATTATAGTAGTTGCAATTTATTTTACTCTAGTGGTGAATCCGGTGAAGCCAACGGTAGCATAGGGTCGAGTGTAGAAGAATTAGTAGTAGCTTATTACTAGGGTCGGAAGGAAGGATAACCTTTCTCGGTGGCTAGAACTTGCACTAGGCGACTCTTGAAACGATTGCGTTGAATAACTCGTTATAAAACATGATGTAGGCCGTTTCTTGATCCGTTTGTGCTTTTGAAATCCTAACAAATGTAATCACCTTTGCAAGCCCACTTGAGCCTACTTTTCCTTCTTGTTTAGCTCCACTTAAATTTCACCAAATCCATACGGCCAAACCTATATTCGCACCAACAAATGAGTTTGAAAGAAATTTATATATCTATCACGTTTGGTGTTATCTATGTTGTGTATGGCAGCTTTGAGAAAGCTAAAGGAGAAGTTTATAAAGTGCTTACAAAAGATTTATTTGTCGAGAAAAAAAATAGTTGTGCAAAAAGAACTTTCAAATACAATCTCTCGAAAAAAACAATGTATGGTCGGCTTAGCACACGCCTAATGTCCAGTTGAAGTCTGGGGGTATTGTGTGATTCTTGAAATTGTTGTATTGGTGATTTTATACTCTTGAGTACTCAGGTTATGTTGAGTGTGATGCCCATCGTTTTTCTACTTATCTAACCCAAACTCAACCTAAGCCAAATCTTAACCTATAAGTCCTATTGATTTTAGATATGAGTCATCTCATGCAGTGGAGAGAGTGCGAACGTGCAAGCCTATGGACACCGACTTTGATGGATTTCTTAGGAGATTGTCCCGAGTTTTGATTCGAGTAATACTCTACTCATTAGTCACGCTATTGTACCTTGTGCACGACCGAAAGATTCACTGGGATTCACCATCCGAGTAAACTAGATTTCAAATTGCTGTTCTAGAAATAGTTAAATATAATCTTGAGTTAAATTCTATTCTAACGTATTTCTACGCACGTGAGCATACGACTTCGCATGGATCTCTACCGCTCAAATTCACTCTAACACCCAATTGTTCCGACGGGAGAGATGATTAGTTTGCCCGAGACGTGCAAACGGTAAAGTCTGGGGGTGTGATGAGTCCCATTTATATACACTTTGATGGACTCATCCGGGCTAGTTTTCACTCTCATGTGCGTCATTTTCGAGCTATTATTGCATCTATTTCTCTTATGCTCATTCATGCGCACTTGCGTGCTTTGTGCTCCCTTTAAACCCGTTTTGGTGTGCGTTTGCGCTCCATATTATTGGGGGTAAGCACATGGTGCTCCCCAATTCTTTTTCTCTGTCTGATTGGTGCTGGAGGTGTATTTCCAACTGGATTGATGTTCTTACAGGTGGTTGGATCACCCTATTTTACCCCAGAAATCATGTTTATTTATATCGCACGGTCGTGCGTTTTCTTGACGCACGGACGACTGCGGTCGTGCGCCTTCATCTGGGAAGAAAACCGGTGATCTGAATTTGTTCGTGCGTTATTACGCACGGGCGGATTCGCCCGTGCGCGAAGGAAACGCACGATCACCTGTTTCAACTGATTTTTTTAGCCAATCTGAATTTGTTCGCGCGTTTTTACGCACAGACGGATTCGCCCGTGCGTGAGTAAAACGCACGGGCGTTGCTGCTTCTTCCTCAAGCCAATTTATTCGTTAAAAACGCACGGGCAACGCACGGTCGTGTGTTCGCCCGTGCATGACTAAATTTCTGATCTTTTAGTATTTAAGGCAGGAAATCTGCTGCATTCGGGATCCCCCGCGAGAAAAGCTTCAAAAGCCTGCCATTTTCGCCCAGTTTGCCGCTCCACCACCGTTTGACATAGGAGGAGCTCCGGTGACCTTTGGATTGCAAATCTTCCACCAAATCTCCCTCCTTGGCCTCCTCCATCATCTGTGAGCTCAAGAACACCATAGACGGAGAGCTTCCGCTGCATTCAAGTGTCGAACAAGAGTTACCTCGAGCTAGACCACGAAGAAGACGGGTAAAAGTAGAGGAAGGTGACAGCTCCTCCGGACCCCAGACACAACTGAAGACCGAGCACGGACGAGGCTTGACAACCCTACGATTCCGGCCGAGAATCTTCAGCATAGTCTTCGAGTTCCGGTTTCCTCTTTTCCCCTTCGCTTGCTTCAGAGTTTTCCTTAGATGTGTTTGTTATTGTGGATGATGTTAATGAACATTGTGTTTTAGTTAATAAGATTTCATGTTTTTGAGATCCTTTGTGGTTTATGAGATTTGAGGAGCGCCGTAGTCCGCCATCCACTCCACCGCTTTGTAGTGCTCCGCACTAGCAATTGCTAGTTGTGTGTTCCGCGACGAGGTGCCTACGATCCTCAACCGCTAGCCTTCTCGTTCACCCGCTCACCGAAGCACGACATCGCCTCCTGCACCCCATTCCAACAAGCGAAGCGGAGCTCTAGGCCCGCATTTTCTTTCTCTGTTTCTAACTTAGGAAAAATCACCTTCAAAACCCCTTTTTATTTAGTGTTTAAGAATCTATATAAACGTTTCCCTAACACGGATTCATACTACCCAACTTGTAGTCCTCTGAGAACGATATTCGGGGAGTCTCTCCCAATTTTTTTACTTGTACGACCGGTGCACTTGCCGTAATCGCATCAACAAGCCACGTCCACATCGATCCCGGGCATTTCCACAGCGCTCCAAGAGAAGACATCCACGTTCTCTTGGACGCACGCCAAGATCTTCCCCTGGTCCTCGGGGCTGAGCTCCCCACTGACCTTTACTTTCTCAATCCACCCCCCCCCCCCCCCCCCCCCCCCACGCGGGAGTGACCTCTAGCTCCACAATCTCTTCTACGGCCTCCATCCTGGATTTCTCCCATAAGATACCTTCTTTCTTTCCCCCGCCACCAAACACCTCGACCTCTCCTTCCTCCATCTTCTCCTCCCGAACTTCCAGCATCTCCCTTGCCCCTTCCTCCTGGGCATCCCCCTCTTCATCCACTCTCCTCTTCTCCTCCTCCATGAGTCCCTTGATGACTTAATCCTCCATTTCTTGCCCTTCCATTTCCCGGTCCATCTCCTCTGCCTCGACTTGCCGGGTGATAGAGTTGACCGTTGTAACGTAGCATTGCCTCGCTACCTTGGGGTCTCCCCTCACCCGTAATTGGATTCCACCTACACTGAACTTGAGGCACTGGTGGAAAGAGGAGGGGACACACCGAAATGCACTGATGAGGGGCCACCCGAAGATGGCATTGTAGCTGTTCGGAGCATCCACGATGACGAACCGACAGTTGCTGGACTGTCCCCCCAAGGTCACGTGGAGTCCTACTCCCCGCTCCACCTCCTTCCTCTCTCCTGAGAACCCAAACAAGGGTCCATCCGAGGCTAACACCCTTCTTTCCTCCACCTTCATCTCGTCAAACGCATTCTTAAAGATGACGTTGACCGAGCTCCAGTTATTCACGAGGATCCAGGTGACGGTGAAATTCTCGATGACCGTATGGATAACCAGTGCATCGCAGAAAGGGTCCTCATGACCCGGCATATCCTTCTGAGAGAAGGTGATCCTTTCTGCTGAGGGTGGGGCTTGAGAAGTCGAAGACACGATCCGATGATACATGGTATGGAGGCTTGCCTTTCATGTCGCCTCGATCCCCACTCCCCCTTGGATCACTCTGATCCCTCCTCGACTCCCCACATCGGTCCGATCCTCGCACCTTTCCTCCTCCCGCTCTCTGGGTAGAACTTCCTCGATCCTCACCGGCCACTGCTGCTACTGTGTTGGAACTCTTGCCCCACTCATCTACAGGAACTCTGGGCAGGTGGCCGTCGTGTGACCCTCCTCTTGGTGGATGCCACAATAGGGCAAGGCCACCCCTACTTTCGGCATCCGCGACCCTGTTCCTCTTCCTCACTCCTGCTCCTGCTCCCGCTCCTCCTCTTCCTCGCCCAATCGCCATAGCTTGCTGAGGTGGGTGTGGCAATGACCTCGGACCCTGCCTCCATCCTAACTGATGAGGTCTCCCTTGACCCCCGTGGAAGTTGCCACCTCCTTGCTGTCTCTACCCCAAGTCCGGGACCCTTGGCTCTTCTCTTCTACTAACCTCCTGCGGCCTGGCCTCTGGCTGACTTAGCTTTGCCAGCCTTTTTGTGAACTCCGGGTTGGCCGCCTAGCTCTCAATTTCCTCCGCCGCCCTTTCCATCAACTCCTCAAAGGACAAGGGGCCTTCCGCTTCAGACTCATCTTGAAGAACCCCTCTCGCATCCCCACCGTGAAGGTAAGCTGGAGGGTGAATCCCGGTACCTCCTGGATGAGGAGGACCTCCTTCTGGAATCGGTCCACATAGTGGGCCAACGACTCCCCTGGCCCCTGCCTGATCTTGAAGAGCGCCTCGACATCGTTCTTCCTCTTCTTCAAGGTCGAGGAGCGAAGCAAAAAGCTACGGCGCAGATCTTCGAACACATAGATCGACCCTCTCGGGAGCTGGTGAAACCAGTCCCTTGCCTTCTCCTTTAAGGTGGTTGCGAAGAGTCGGCAATTGAGGGTGTCCGACATGGGCCTGAGGGAGACCATATCCTCGAACCACTGCAGGTGCTGGACGGGGTCATCCTTGTTAGTGTAGTACATCATATCCGGCTTCCTGAACCCCTCCGGGAGTGGTTCTGAGAGCACCAGCTCGCAGAACGAGCTTCCCCCGCTCGCCGCTCTCTCCTGCTCGACTCGCGCTACGAGCTCTCTGACCGAGCCTGTGCTCGCCGGAACAGTGCTCGCAGGACTAGCACTTGCCAGGTCGGCGCTCGCCGGGCTTGGGAAAAGCTCTTGCCCAACGAGGTTTCTCCTCGGCCCCTTGCCAACTACCTCCTTACCTGCCCTCTGCCCGGGGGCATTCTCGCCGACCCACGGCAGCGGGATGACCTGAGGTGCTGGGGTTGCAAACTTGCTTCGTGCCGCGGTGAAGGCGAGGTTGATCGTCTCGAGGACCTCCCTTCGGAGATCTGCCAGCATATCTACCGTCACCGGCGAACCAGATGGTGAAGAACTACCAAAACCGTCGCCTCGCACATCTTCTCCAGCCATGTCGCCTCCTTGAGAATTTCTTGTACCAGCTGATGTCTACGCTCACCGCACCAAAAATGTTGGAACCGAAAATCAGCCCAACGATGAGTTCGGACCCCTAGAAGGGTGCAGCTCGCACTTACTTATCCCGCGGAGACTCCTAACCGAAGACTTAACACTGACCCAGACCCTTGGCGACAGTTTAGAGCTCCCACCATACACCCGGAAGATCTTTAGAGTGCTTCCCCTCCTAAGCCAAAACTGAAGTCGGACTCCTTGGAGAGCCTGAGGAGCTAACCAATGATGACCTGAGGAGAAGGAAGTTCAAGAAGAGGAGTCCTCTCCAAAGGTTCCCTTCAGGGTCTATTTACAGTTTTCCTCTTCTGGTCTGCTAATAGCGAGATTCTGCCGTTTGATTTTATTAATCGCACCCCAAACTGGTCTGCTAACAGCCAAACTCCGCTGTTCTGAAGGGCTATTGGCAGCCCACCAGGGGCAGTTGGGTAAATTTCTCGTGGCCCTTACTGGGCGAGTGGCCCATGAAGGCGCCACTCGCTAGTCTCTCCGCAAGCGAAGTCCACGAGATCCCTCTCTGCGAGCGGCCCGCGAGGGCACCGCTCGCTATCCCCTGGCGCCATACAAGACATTTTGGCTCGCTCGCGCGAGGCGGCGAGCCTTTGCTTTCCTCGCAATTGCTAAATGCACCCCAGAAACGCCGAGCCCCCTCCTGCTTCGCCTTTATGCTGCGCTCCTAGCAAGGAAACAGACCTAGCTCACCTCGCAGAGGCCTGGCCTTCACCTGTGCGTGGCGGCGAACCCTGTCTCGTCTGGCCTCGCCTCCACTCGCCCTGCCTTGCCTCCGCTTGATTTGCCCTGGCTCCACTTGCTTTGCCTTGCCTCCGCTTGCTTTGTCGATACCTGATTCTCCACCTTACCCTTCGGCGAACACGGGGTTGTACACTTATTATATAGTAGATTTCTCAATTCTTTGGTAGAATAAGTATGGAAAGGGCTAGCTAAAACCTAACACTCGTTCTTTTTACAGATGATTCAGAGTTTCATATCAGGTTTCTCAATTACTCATATTACTTCATTTAGAAATATGAGTATTTCCATTAGGGTCCGTTCCTTTGGACAGAATTGGAATTTGATATTGAAATTTTATATTGGGATTCGATATTCAGAATTGGAATTTGTCTAATTCCAATTTCAGTGTTCGCCTAATAAATAATATTGGTGAATATTGTGGAATTAATCAATTCTTTTGTTCGTTTATTAAATAAGATTCAATCTAAGAATTTAAAATATTATAAAGAAATAATATTTTTTTACATATATAATAAAAAATGGGTCTGCTGAAAAAAATGCGCGCCCGGGCGAAATACGCTTGCCCGGGCGAAAAACACATGGCTGGGCGACAAAACGCGCGCCCGGGCGAAATACACTTGCCCGGGCGAAAAACACATGGCTCGGGCGAAAAACGCGCGCCCGGGCGAAAAATGCCCCCCCGGAATAAAAACGACGCCCTAGTGACAAAACGAGCATTTCTCGCCCGGGCGCCCGGGCAAAAACCCGCACCCGGGCAAAAAAATGCGCGCACGGGCAAAAAAACGCGCGCCGAGAGAAAAATGGGCGCCCGGGCGAAAATCGTGCTCCCGGTAAAAAAATGCGCGCCCGGGAGGAAAATGCTCGCCCGCTCGAAAAACACGCGCCTAGGCAAAAAACGCGCGCCCAGTCGAAAAAAACGCGCGCACGGGAAAAATACACGCGCCCGTGCGAAATATGCGCGCCCGAGCGAAATACGTGCACCGGTGCGAAATATCCGCGCCCGGGCGAAATAAGCGCGCCCGGGCGACAATACGCGCGCCTGGGCAAAAATACGCGCGCCCGAAGAAAAAAACGCGCTTCCGGGCGAAAAAACGCGCGCACGATCGAAAAATGCGCGCCTGGGCGAAAAACGCCCGCTCGGGCGAAAAACTGCGCGCTCGAGCGAAATAATGCGCGCCCGGGCGAAAACGCGCTTTAGGCGAAAAAATGAGTGTCAGAATGTCGACGAGGAACGGGATGCGCTGTTAAGGAGTCGTTGCTCCTCTTTTTTTATCGGGAGTGAATTGAGCGAGCCAAACTTGCCCAATTCCGATATGTCCAGTTAGATTTTGTGTCAAGGCTAAAATCAATTCCATGATATTAAATTCAAATTCTAATTCTTAAAGCTACCTAGGAACCGAACGGCGTAATTGGTATTCGTCGTCGAATTTCAATTTCATGTTTTCAGTTCCGTGCAAATGAACGGGTAATCTGACATGTACATTTTGCTTTTGAAGGTATGTCTTTGTTATATGTTTGATATTCGTCATTTTATAATGAGAACTATTGCGATTTCTTATAGAAGTAGAAAATGCATCCAGGAGGTTGTAGCTGCTGTCAAGTTTTCTTGGCGGCCTCAGAGTCGGAGCTTTTCAAAGCGGTCATCATAAAAATGATTTATATTCATGTAACTTGCTCCATGTAACCATTAGACACTTTTTAATGCTCATGAAGTTGCATGTAATTAGCATCATGTATCATGCATTCAACCATTCTGATTTTTAGAACAATTTTTTGTGTCGCGGCTAACAAATTTAGTTGCAAATAAAATGTTCAAAATTTTTGGGTTGCGGTTAACAAAAGATTGCAGATAGTCATTAATTTTGTTGCGATTAACAATCATCTAATTCTTTTTAAATGTATTCAATTATTTGCCACAGATTCAAATCGTGACAATTTTTTTTAATAAATCAAAGTGATATTTGTCGCGGCTTCAAACGTGTCAATTTTTTTAATAAATCTGCAAAGTATTTGCCATTATTTTAAACTGTGGCAATTTTTTAAAATAAAATAGACAACTATTTGCCACGATTTAATACCGTGACAAATAATGAACTTTAGCCATGACAGAGAAACCGTGACAAATATTGAACATTTAGCCACGATAGAGAAACCATGACAAATGACCGCTAAAATAAAGAATTTTAGCCACGGTTTAAAATCGTGATTAAAAGTCATGACAAAATGGTATTCGCCATGGAATGAGCATGACAAATATTTTTGTCACGCTCGCATTGCCCATGCCCATTTTTCATGGGCATACCGTGACAAAAGACTTTTTGCCACGATTTTAGACTTTTTGTCATGACAAATTGCCCTGATAAAAAGTCAATTTTCTTAGTGTCTCAAAATATAAAATCAATATAGTGAGGTGTCATGGGTAAATAATCGTCCGATGTAATGTGGGTGAACTCAAAACATACAAGGTGACACATCAGAAATCAATATATGTGGTATCGAGTCCGGGTTATTTAGGATGAATGACACGTCACCATCACATTTTTCTTCTTGGAGTGAGAGTCCAAACAGAAGTGTGGCGGTGTGGACAAACCTAACATGGTAATAAGTATTATTTTTATGTTATGAAAATTTAATTTTAAGTGGTGACAGAAAAATATAGGTGATAAAAGTGCTCGACGCACTTTGGACAAATCGAAAGATTTTTGCTTTAAATTAAGAATTCGATATTGGTAGAATTTGTAACACACAATATACATATGTAATTTTTATGTGATAAAAAAAGCAAAAAAAATAAAAGAAAATTGGTAGTATTATTACATTGAACTGGTGGGATCGGTTGGGGCCGTATATATGCCACAAATAAAGGGGGTGAATGGTCTTTATTGGATTGATCAGGAAAGAATCAATAATTGTCGCACAAAGGATATCCCTTATTAAACCAAGAGAAACTCGATAGCCTTCATTTCTCCTCCCAGTTCATGCCACGCAAGCCCTCCCGTTCTAGTTGTCTGCCGTAAATCGCCGACCCCAAATCAATTTTGAAAACTGCCCGATTTCAAGGAATTTCTTGTAACACTCCCATCCGTCACAAATAATATAACAGAAGGTCCGGCCGGGGCCCCACGCCATATTATACGGACAGACGGACGCAATACTAAATGAAACCAAATAATTCTTTTATTTTCAAAACGCACCCTAACACAGAGTTGCATTCTAACGGAAGCTTTTTAAAGAAATGAAATAACCACCCAACGAGGAATGTCCACTAAACATAGAAAAACCGGAATGAAAGGACACACGATAAAGTTTGGCCTTAAGGTCTTACATCACTATTGTTTAATCAAAAAAATGTGTTTTGCATACATCGGCACGTAGGCCGGCAACACATGAAAAAGACTAAACAAAACATTCGGGCCTTCGAGGGCCGGCTCAGCACGAGGGCTTCAGCCCGCTACTTCCCGCTCGGCTCACCTGCTCCTGCATAAGAACATTCCACCAATCGGTGACAAACAAAGCAACGGTCAGCATAGCTGACCAAATTATAATGGCCACACCCCTTTCTCGGGGTGGCGGAGCATCTTCCCTGCAAGCAAGTTAGCATAATCACATAAAGCTAGAGTGTGTCGTAAAAGCACCAAACATCACAAACGTTGGCTCGATCGGCCCAACGTCTCGTGCACTCAGGGCACCTTAACGGTGTACCGAATTTCCCCGGTCCCACCACCATCCTCAGTCCCAAACTGGATGGCCCAAAGTTGAGCATTCGCTAACCGAGACCCAATGTCCACAGCTCTCTCCTATGCCTGTAGCAACATGCCAAATACCTTAGGTAGTCGAACTACACCACATAGGGCAGGTACAGTTCAGCTAAGCCCGTTGCTCAAGTCGTCGTACCCAACACGCACGACGCGGGTCAGCCTCCCCTTGCCTGTTATCGCATACATAACCGCTTGTTATGTAACCAAGGCGGCACTCGCGGCCACCTAAGTTGGGCACCCAAGGCGCACAACTCCACACGCTAGCCCAACGGTTTCCGAGAGACGGGCTTCGCACAAATGCAACAAAAGTTCCCCGGGAACTAACGTATATGATCCAAACAAGCACATTCCACGAAGTCTTCTTCGGGAACCCCATAACATCACCAATCCAGACCAACCTGTCAGGATGGGCTTCACACAGCATGCCTAATCCGTACTTATGCTTGCGGATACTAATGCAGTTAAACGCGGGGATGTAAACATCGACCCGTCGGAGTGCACTCTTCCCCACCTGTCGGTGGAGAGGGGCTTCCATGCAAATATGCTAATTAAGGGCTTCACCTGCCCAAGAAGAAAAGTCGTTACCCTTGACGTGCGCTTCGGAGCCATGGAAACGTGCCCGGATTTGACTGCTAGCGTATGTAGCGGCTGTCCACGCACGGATCTACTCTCCACGTGTTGATTTGAACTCTAAACGGCCACAAAAGCCCACAAAGACTGCTGCCCTTGCTCCGGGTTTACGAGGAAGAGGGGAAAGGGAGAAGAGAGCTCGGGGGCTGCTCCTCCTTTCTCTAGGCTGACGGGGAGAGAGGGAGAAGAGAGTTCGGGGGCTGCTCCTCCTTGCTCCAGGCCGACCGGGAGAGAGGGAGAAGAGGGCTCGGGTGAGGGAGTTCCTCCAGGCGGCTTCTCCACGCGAGAGGAGCTCGACTCCTTGCCGTCGGGAGAGAGGAAACGGGAGGAGGGAGATCGGCGACGGGAGAGAGAGATCGGGAGAGGGGAGGGTTGCGGCGTCCTGTGCGAACGAGAGGGATCGGGTGAAAGAGGGAGGAAGGATTTTTGGGGTTTTATTAAAACCCTAACCCATTCCTGCTATCCGCAGACCCACTTCCCTAACCGCACACTACACCCTCTAACCGCACCCCAAAACGAGCTAAATGCACACCAAAATCCGAATTAAATCAATTCGGGCGTTACAATTCTCTCCCCCTTAAAGAAATTTCGTACCGAAATTTAAAGCACAAACAACGAAATGAAATTCGTCATACCTGAGTAAACAAATCAGGGTACTCCTCGCGCATGATCTCTTCTGGCTCCCAAGAGAGCTCCTCGTGGCCACAATTGTCCCAACGGGCTCTCACCATCTTGATGGTCTTTCTATGCAACTGCCGAACGTCGGCATCGATAATACAAACTGGAGTCACCTTGGTAGTTAGACCACTCTCCACCGGCACACCAACGGCCTCCAACACAGAATCGGGCTCTCGCACCGCCTTCCTCAACACAGAGATATGGAAGACGTCATGCAGCCCACTCAGCTCCGTCTACAAAGCAAGTCGGTAAGCTGCTTGGCCGATGCGCTCGGTGATCTCGAATGGCCCTACATACCTCGGACTCAGCTTCTTCAAGCGTCGGATCCTCGACACTCCTTTGAAAGGCTTTATCTTCAAGTATACCCAATCACCAACTGCGAACTCCACATTCCGGTGTTTGGCGTTGTAATACTTCGCCTGTCGGTCTTGGGCGGTCAACAACCTCTCTCGAATGGTCTGTATCGACTCATTCGCATCAACAACTTCTTTGCGTTTCGGCAGCTTGGTATCACAGTCTCCGCCCACGCTAATGGAGTACGACACTTCCGACCGTATAATGCCTCGTACGGGGCCATCTTAATACTCGCATGGTAACTGTTGTTGTAGGCGAACTCTACCATGTGAAGGTGAACCTCCCAACGCTGCCCAAAGTCCAAAACGCACATTCGCAGCATATCCTCCATCGTCCGATTTGTCCTTTCGGTCTGCCCATCCGTTTGCGGATGGAAGGCTGTGCTAAACTTGAGCTTTGTACCCAATAACCGATGGACATGCCTCCAATCACCGGACGTAAACCGCCTATCACGGTCTCTAACTATGTTACGAGGGACGCCATGTAATCGAACGATGTTATCCACATACATCTTTGCTAGCTTCTCCACTGGATCGCTTTTCTGATTCAGGATAAAGTGTGCAACTTTAGTCAACCGATCCACAATAACCCAGATAGAGTCATTTTTCTGCAGTGACTTTGGCAAACCGTGCACGAAATCCATGGAAATATCGTCAAATTTCCACTCAGGGATTAGCAACGATTTCAAGAAACCTCCTGGTCGTTGGCACTCAGCTTTTACTAGCGCGCACGTTTGACATTTCGCCACGTAAAGGGCTATGTCCTTCTTCATACCCGGCCACCAGAACAGTGTCTTCATGTCCTTGTACATCTTCGTGCTCCCCGGGTGGATTGAGTACTTGGTATTGTGAGCCTCATACATCAACTCCTCCCGTAAAGTACCAGATTTTGGGACGCACAAACGATCATCTTTCCGCAGAAGACCGTCTTCAACCGAGAACTTTGGCCCTTCCGCTGCATAGCGCTTCATGCTCTCATCAAGCTCCAACGCTCTCCGAACTCTGTCCGCGAGGTCACACTGCACCTCAGTCCAGTTAAGACATGCATTTGCACTGGCACTTCTGTCGACGCAGGTAATGCCCAAGCCTTCCTTCCAACTCCTGGATTAGACGTTCAGCATGAATACGCAACCAATTTGCTCGTGCTGGAGTTCTGTGACTCAAAGCATCAGCGACCACGTTCCCCTTCCCGGGTGTATAATATATCTCGAAGGTGTAATCCCCGAGGAATTCCATCCACCTTCTTTGTCGCATGTTCAACTCCTTCTGTTTCAACAGGTACTTAAGGCTCTTATGATTCGTAAAGATGTCAAACTTCACGCCATATTAATAATGACGCTATAGCTTCAGGGTGAATATCACCGCCTCCAACTCCAAGTCGTGGACTGGATAGTTCCTTTCATTCACCTTCAGCTGGCGTGAGCCATACACTATCACCTTTCCAAATTACAGGAGGACGCAGCCTAAGCCGCTCCCTGAGGCATCAATATAGATCTCATAGCCGTCCGTACCACTTTATCTGCACACCATTAATCAAAAATAGGATCAAATACATTCGGGATTTGTTATTCTCAAACCGGACGAGTGCGGAACGCATGCTCCAACAATCTCCCCCTTTTGATAATAACAAATCCTTATAAAAAGAAATCGAATAAATCCTATTGAGATAGTGAAAAGTACTTATGTGTGTACAAGTGTTGTGAGCGTAAGATCTCCATGATCTTCCCCTTAATATGATCTCCCCCTTAATATAGTTCCTTCTAAAAATATTCTCCCCCTGCATATAAACTCCCCCTACATATATGCTTACTTAATTAATTTAGTATTTTAAGTGATTTAATTGATTTAATTGATTTCTTATTATCTTCTCCCCCTTTGATATTAGCAAAAGAAGAATATAGAGATGAGAGGCTAGGAAAGAGTATTACAGAGATATTTTAGTCATGGAGAAAGAATATATGACAAGTTGGAGTACACTAGCGGAAGCTTTGTAAGTGATATGATAATGAGATAGGTAATCTTAGAGAGGAATCTAAGCATTCTAGTAATGTGTTATAATGTATAGAATCAAATAAACTTAACCATGATGAGATTCAATGTCTATATCATAGAGAGACATAGTGCAATATAGAAAATTGAATCGTTTCGGTCCAATTCTCATAAAAAGAAATTTTATAAATAACAATGAAGTGTAGTAGTGATTCTTTGAGAAAGAATACATATGAATATATTTAAAATATACATGATCATGGAATTGTTAAACATACCATAAATATACATAAAGCCCATACTTATGAACCAGAAACTTTGCAAATATACATAAAAGGACCATTTTGTTTTTGCAAGACACTTTACAATTCTTTCCAAGGTGCTTAACCTCACAATGCTCATTAAGACTTATCAGGAGGCTAAGTAGTGCTTGGTGGATGATCCTTGTCAATTTTTATTTATTTCTTTCAACATGTTGGGCAAAAAGAATGTTTTTGCATTTGAATTTTCCTCCCATTCGTTTTTTTTTGAGGATTCATAGATGTTAAGGATCTCTGAATTCACTTGCATGCCATAAATGGTAAAAGTTGAATAAGTGCAAAGTATCAAAGGTGAAGGTGACATTTATGAAATGTATTTTGTTATGTTCGATCAATCATGATGTATGTATAGAATAAATTTTATTAATATGTATTACCAAAATAAGTGTTTGTGATTGCTTATTGTCATAGATAAAAGATTTCTTATACTTAGAGGCATGCGAAAACAATTCTTAATAACGATATGAAAGTGTCATCACAATGATATGGTAAGATTGAACATCATAAGCATGTGTTAAGCTATTGTTATTAATAATAACACATGAAGAATACTTTATGCAAGATACCAAAATTCTCATATTAGCATGTATAGAAATAGGGAATGAACAAACTAGTGAAAAAAAGTCAGTTTTTGGGAGCTGTCGGATTTCCGATATCAAGCTATCACCATCCGACAGCTCAGAAAGTATAAAAAGACGTGTTTCGTCTTTTGACCGACACTTCTCTTCAATTTTAGGAGAAATTATGAGATCTAGAGCTTTAGGTGCCAGAAAACTTCAGATCTAAGGTGAGATTGTTGGTTTTCCAAGTTTTGGTTAAAATTTCTCCAATAGTTTTGTGATTCTCATATTTCTCTTGATTTTCATGGAGTTTTTTGAAGATAAACTGGAGAAAGTTTAGTAGATCTAGATATTTTAGATCTTTGGTTGTATAAGAGATGTAGATCTTGTCTTTTGTAAGAGAAATTAGTATTTTTGTTGTATTTGTGTGTTGAAACAAGATTTTCCTTTTTGTTGTTGTTTTTGTGTAGATCTAGATGTTGATAGGTTCAGCTTTAGAGGAATAATGATGACCAAAAAAAAAATTGAAGTGTTATAGGAAGAAGATGATGAATAGTGTTTTGCACTAATGTTTTGATTTTTCAAAAAATATTAGAGTTGTTGAAGATTTTGTGCTGTGTGAAAAGTGTGTAGATTTGGGATAGGTGGTATCGGAAATTGTTGTAAAATGAAAATTTTCGGCACCAAAAGAAATTTTTAGCTGTCGGATTTCCGATAGGTGGTATCGGAAATCCGACAGTGCCAGAATTGTTTCTTTTTTTTGTTTGTAAAAATTTTTGTTATGTCTTATGCAGATATGAGTTCAAGTTGGAGATCAAGAAGGGGTGAATCAGGAGATGCACATTCCTCTTATCAAAGTTACCCGGCCATTGAAAAAGCACAAATAGGAATTTCAAAGATCGTGGAATTTGATCTCCCTAGGCATGAACGAGTCTATTTTATGCTTGCTGAGGCAGGTATACTCTCAGTAATTATCCAAGACATTTTCTCCTCCTTTTTAGTCCGTGAATTTTACAATCATCTTGAGGATCCGACATATACCGATCTGAATGGTTGAGTGAGATCCAAAATTCAAGGGTAATATGTTGAGATCACTCCATTTGATTTAAGAAGTGAATTTGGGTTAATGGAAAGTGAGAATGTCTTGGACATAGTGGAAAACTATAGACTTGAGAGAAATTGGACGTGTATGAACATGTCTTTGCATGGAAATTCCACCAAAAATCTCATATCCACTATGACGACACTGACAGACGATGCTCGTCTTGTACAAGATATACTAAGGCACACTATTATGTTGAAGTCCGGTGATACGCATAGTATTACGGCTCAACTCAGTCTTGTGACTTATTATATAGTGGAGAAGGAGTTATTTGATGTGGCCGATCTATTGTTATCCATGATTCGTTATACATATCGCCTCAAAAATCCGGAGTGGAAAAAGGCACACACCCTCCCTTTAGGTGCGATTATCCAGCGTATTATATTCAAGAAATATGCATGGATAAATCAAAATTTTTATATTGGAGATTGTTGCCCGGAGATATATCAAACTTCAGATATTAAGGGTAAGAAAAGTCAACGAAAGCCGCCGACTATGGAAATGAGAGAGCCTCCAATAGCACGTGGAGGTTCTATGTGAAGGCACTCGACTCGTTCCAAATTAAGTTGGATAAACATATAGATGACTTCCAAGAGCATAGAAGATCATTCGAAGAACATAAGGTGGAGGTGAAAAAAGATCGGACCCGAATGCAAAAATTTATGAAGTTCCTTGTGAAAGGGCTGAAATTAAAGCCTACGCCTGCGGAAGCCGCGGAATGGGAGATGCCTTCAGAGGAGGAACCTCGTCGTCAATCGGTCAGTCAAGGTCGACGGAGGAAGACAGTAGTGAGGAGATCAGATTTTGATATTCCTGAAAGTAGTGGAGCTGGTAGTAGGAATGAGGAGGAGTCGGATTAAAGCAGAGTTCTGGAAGATATCGCCATCCGACAGCTCACTGTCGCCATCCGACAGCTGCACTGCCCAGATCCCTTTCTAATTTTCTGCATTTCTATGATCAGACATTATGATTAAATTTTTGTAATAATTTTGACTATGTGAACATGTTTGAGTTGGTGAATGTCTATTTTAAGAGATTGTTTTTCTTTTTAATATGTATAAGTTTTTGTGATGTTTTTTTTTAAATTTCATAGGTTCTAAGTAGTGATATATTCATTGTGAAATGTCTAGGATTCCCAATTCTAGCCTAAGCATAGAAAAACGGGAATCCGGTAACGGTTTAGTGAATATATCCGCTAGTTGATTTTCCGTGCCTATAAAGTTGATTTTTATAATACCCTTCTTAATATGATCCCTTATAAAATGATGTCGGACATCTATATGCTTAGATCTAGAATGTAATACGGGATTGTTAGTTAAGTCTATAGCACTTTTATTGTCACACTTTAATTCTACACTACTTTGTTGCATGCCAAAATCTTCTAACGTTTGTGACATCCAAAGAGCTTGGGCACAACAACTACCTAGTGCAATATATTCGGCCTCGATAGTAGAGAGGGCAACAGAATTCTGTTTCCTACTCGACCATGAAATAAGTGAAGGGCCGATAAAGTGACAAGTGCCACTAGTGCTTTTCC
The DNA here is from genome assembly GCA_033032865.1 of Dactylorhiza incarnata. NCBI lineage: Eukaryota > Viridiplantae > Streptophyta > Magnoliopsida > Asparagales > Orchidaceae > Dactylorhiza > Dactylorhiza incarnata. The sequence goes on along the minus strand of JAWHQI010000008.1, from coordinate 21,474,587 downwards.
TATCTAAAGAACATCCCGCATAATCAGAATCCGAAAAACCATGCAAAATAAAGGAATCATTATGAGGATACCATAAACCTAATTTTGATGTTCCTATGGGATATCTAAAAATACGTTTCACCGCTTTTAAATGTGACTCTTTAGGATTAGCTTGAAATCTAGCACATAAACAAACGACAAACATAATATCAGGTCTAGATGCGGTTAAGTACAATAAAGATCCTATCATACTTCTATAAAGGGTTTGTTCAATTGAAACACCACTTTCATCTTTTCCTAATTTTAGTGAAGTACTCATAGGAGTGTTTGCATGCTTAAGATGTTCAAATCCAAATCTTTTTAACATATCATGAATATATTTGGTTTGACATATAAAAATTCCATCATGTTTTTGTGTAATTTGAAAACCTAAAAAATATGAAAGTTCTCCAACCATACTCATTTCAAATTCATTTTTCATAATTTGAACTACTTCATTACACAACTTTTCATTAGTGGCTCCAAAAATAATATCATCAACATAAATTTGTAAAATAACTAATTCATGATCAATTTGCTTAATGAAGAGTGTAGAATCAGCACTTCCTATTTTATAATCGTGCTTTAACAAATATTGAGTTAATCGATCATACCAAGCACGAGGTGCTTGTTTTAATCCATAAAGCGCTTTATCTAATTTATAAACATAATTTGGATATTTCTCATTTAAAGCCAGGGGGTTGTTCTACATAAACCTCTTCTTTTATATACCCGTTTAAAAATGCGGTTTTGACATCCATTTGATATAATTTAAATCCTTTAAAACAAGAAAATGCAAGAAATATCCTAACCGCTTCTAATCTTGCTACGGGTGCAAAAGTTTCATCAAAATCTACCCCTTCAATTTGTGCATAACCTTTTGCAACTAATCTGGCTTTATTTCTAACAATTCTAGATTCATTATCCATTTTATTTTTAAAAATCCACTTAACACCAATTACAGGACGATTTTTGGGTCGTTCTACAAGATTCCAAACCTTATTACGTTCAAATTGATTAAGTTCTTCATTCATAGCTAAAAACTAAAATTCATCATTTAAAGCGGTGGAAACATCTTTTGGTTCTATTTCAGAAACAAAACAAAGGTTTGAAAATAAAACATGTAGCGATGAACGAGTACTAACCCCTTTTTGCGGATCTCCAATGATAAGCTCCTTTGGATGATCCTTTGTAAACCTCAATTCACTTGGAGGCACATATCCTTCTCTTTCTTCTTCTACTCTATCTTCTTCTCCTCTTTCTCCTTCTCTTTCTTCTTCTTTTTCTTCTTCATTTTCTCCAAGTTCTTCATCATCATTCTCCACCGTGGGAAGGAGTTCATCTTCTTTTCCTGTAATTTTCTTTTCTACACATGAAGCAAACTCATCAAACCTAACATGAATAGATTCTTCAACTATTTTTGTTCTTTTATTAAAAATTCTATAGGCTTTACTAGTTGAAGAATAGCCAATAAAAATACCTTCATCACATTTTTCATCAAATTTTCCTAAGGAATCTTTAGAATTTAAAATAAAACATTTATAACCAAAAACTTTGAAATAAGAAACATTTGGTTGTTTATTAAAAATTAATTCATAAGGAGTTAATTTTAAAATAGGGCGAAGCATTACTCTATTAATTACATAACATGCCGTGCTAACCGCTTCAGCCCAAAAAGATTTTGGTAATTTGAATTCAGATAACATTGTACGGGTTAACTCTTGAAGAGTTCTATTTTTCCTCTCCACTACACCATTTTGCTGTGGTGTACGTGGAGCGGAAAATTCATGTTTAATTCCTAACTCCGTACAAAAAGAAATAAACTTTTCATTTTCAAATTCTCCTCCATGATCCGATCGTATGCGTTTAATTTTTAACTCAAATTCATTTTGAATACGCAAACATAATTTTGAAAATTCTGAAAATGCTTCGGATTTGGAGGTTAGAAATAAAGTCCAACAAAAATGAGAATAATCATCAATCAAAACAAATGTGTATTTTCTACCTCCTAAGCTAGAAATTCCAATTGGCCCAAATAAGTCCATATGTATTAATTGAAGTGGCCTAGTGGTAGAAATAATGTTTTTACTTTTGAAAGATGATTTTGAAAATTTTCCTTTTTGGCAAGGCACACATAGTGAAAAAGATAAATTTCCATTTAGCAAAGGTAAACTTTTAATTAATTTATCTTTTGAAAGTTTTGAAATTAACTTGGCACTAGCATGTCCAAGTCGCCTATGCCATAAATCTAATTCATCATTTTTTGATAAAAAACATTTTAAGGTAGAATTTGAAAAATCAAGAAATTTAATCATATATACATTATGACATCTAGGTGCGGTAAAAACAATTTCATTTGTTTTAGAATTAATAATTTTGCATAAATTTGTAGAAGATTCAAATAAAACATTTAAACCCTTATCACATAATTGACTAATAGAAATCAAATTATGCTTTAATCCTTCTACAAATAAAACATTTGAAATTGAAAAAATTTCGTTACCCACAACTCCGATGCCGATGATTTTTCCTTTCCCATTGTCTCCGAATGTAACAACTCCTCCTTTCTTCATCTCTAGGCTAAGGAACTTTTCTTTATTGCCCGTCATGTGCTTTGAACAACCCGAGTCCAAGTACCACACGTCTTCTTTGTCCTTACCCTGCCAACATACCTAGAAAGAAGAGGTGAGTAAAGATCTGGTTACCCAAGTGGTTCCACCCATAGTATAGGTAGAAGCCTTAGGCACCCAGATTTGTTTGATTTTACTTTTTCCTTCTTTCCAGCAAGAGTCCGTAGTGTGACCAAATCTACTGCATTTGGCACATGTAATGTATTTAGAGGAGTATAACTTTTCTGGACTTTTACTGGATGAGGATGCAGTATTTAATAATTCATTAATTTTAGAATTTTTAAAAGTGAATTTTCTGAACTTTTCACTGTCGCGGGCGACAGTGGTTGTCGCCGGGCGACAGCTTCCAGATGTGTATCCGAGCCCAAACCTTCCAGATCCATGGCGTTGGTATCCTAAGATCATATCCAGTGATCTTCGGCCCATTCCAAATTTTTTCATGGCTAGTGTTAAGTCATGAATCTGGTTTTTCATTTGTGTATTCTCGGATACTAGATTTACGCATCTACGTTCAAAAGATTTCTTACCCTCATGGACTTTGGAGATTGAAGATTTCAGATCTCTCTCTAAAATCTCATTCTTGTTAGTTAGAATTTTTATTGTAGAATGAGATTTGGAAAGAGATTCTTCAAGTTCATTAATTCTTCCCAAAAAGTGATCACACTCTTGGCAAGAGATATCTCGTTTTCCAATAGTCTTAATTTCCCTTAACAATTTTTTGTTTTCTTTAAGTAAAATGTCATTTTCAGATTTAAGAAGATCATTGTCTTTTAAGCTTTTTTCAAAAAATTTGCAAGTCTTTAAAAATTCAGAAAACAATTCATCATAGGTTGGAGGAGTTACCTCAGTGTCGCTTTGGACACTGCATTCGTCATCAGATATGACGCTCTTTCCCATTAAGCATATGTTGGCCTCCTCTTCTTTACTTGAGTCGGAACTGCTTACATCCTCAGAAGTAGTATCATCCCAGGTTTCCGCCTTCAACACCTTCTTCGACCCTTTGTGCTTCTTTTCTTTAAGTTCTTTCAAGTACTTTGGACACTTGCTTCGAATGTGTCCTAACTTCTTGCAGTGATAGCACTCCGGTGGTGGTCTCTCTTCCTCCTCATCGCCTTCCTTTCCTTTTTTCTTCCTAAAGGTCTCCTTCTTAAAATACTTCTTAAACGAATTCCTTCTCTCCGGATTTTTCATAAATTTTCTAAATTTTTTAACAAATAAACTTTCCTCATCTTCTTCATCCTCCTCAGAATCACTAGTTTCTTCCTTCTTTGATCTTAGAGCCAATCCCTTCTTCCTTGGCTCCATATACTCTTGTTGTTGAATTTTCAATTCAACTTCATGAGTTTTCAAGTTCCCAATGAGGCTCTCCAATTGTAAGGTCTTAAGATCATGTGACTCGGAAATTGCAGTCACTTTAGGATTGAACTTCGGGGGAAGTGATCTTAAGATTTTCCTTACCAAATATCCATTTTAGAACACCTTTCCTAGCACCTTTGAGTCGTTCACGATTTTTGTAAATCGTGTGTACATCGTATCAATCTCTTCATCTACCTCCATTTTGAACCTTTCAAATTCAAATTCCAGTTGAAATAGCTTTGAATCCTTTACCTGCGAAGTACCTTCATGAGTGATTTCTAATAAATTCCAAATTTCAAATGCAGTATTACAAGCACAAACTCTATTAAATTCAGTGCGATCTAGTGCGCAAAATAAAGCATTCATGGCTTTTGCATTGTTCTTACATTTTAATTTATCGTTGTCATCCACTTGTCTTTGGGCTTATCCATGGTTACATCTCCTACAATAAATGTTGGAGAAGTGTAACTAGATTCTACCATATTCCAGGCTTCTATATCTAGCGCAATTAGAAAACAACGCATACGTGTTTTCCAATAATTATAGTATGTGCCCGTAAAAAGTTGTGGCCTACTCATTCCTTGCCCCTCAACGAACGCGTGATCGTTGTGCGCCATTACTCCCGGTGGTAAAACCGTTGGAGTAACCTGCCTCTGATACCACTTGTTGGGTCGTATGACGCCCTTAGAGGGGGGGGGGGGGGTGAATAAGGGTGTGTTTGAAATATAATTTTTCCTTAAGAATTTTTAAACAAGTTTTACTTTTCTAAAAATTACTTCTAAACAATTTCCAAAGAATGTGTTTTTTTTTTAATAATTCAAAAACAAATTTCTAAGATAAAGATTATGCCACCAAATATGTAATTAAAGAAAATTACATAATTATATTAATCATGAAATTTGCATACAATAAAAATGATCTTAACAATGCTTAAGATCAAGGCACAATTATGTTAATAAAAAATTCTACAATTTTGGTTTACCAATCCTTCTCCCAAGGATCGAAAGGCTATCACTTGTCTCTCCCAAGACCAAGCCCAAGCCTATCCTCTAGATCTTCCCAAGATCTAGACGTAGCACACAAGGCCACGATTTCCCACCAAGCCACGCAAGGACTTGGACGCTCCGCACAAGGAAGCGATTTTCCCCTAAGCCGCGCAAGGACTTAGACGCCGCACGCAAGACGACGATTTCTCCAACGATTACAAAATGAAAAGAGAATGAATGAAAATACAATATGAAAAACCCCCTTTAGAATTTCTGGACCAAAACAGCGAAGATCCCTTGAGACAGTCTCCTTGGAATGCGTGTACAATCTTCAGCTTCGCTCTCTCTTTTCTCCTTCAAGGATGGGGATTTTCGTTCTCTGGAGCTCTCTGGACGATAACACTCAGGAAGGAGGCTTAGAAATCTGAAGAACTGAATTCCACGAAGTTTTGAGTCCTTTAAATAAAAAGGAGCTGTCGCCGTCCGATAGCCGCTGTCGCCGAAATCCGATATCTCCAGAGGCTGCCACGTGTCCCACTAAAATGAAGTTTCTGCGTCGTGTTGAGGTCGTGGTTGAGACGTGGGCTGTCGGATATCTGATAGCATTGTCGGATATCCGATAGCCAAGGTAACTGCTGCACGTCCTGGCGTTATCGGAAGATCGTGGCCTGTCGCCATCCGATAGCGATATCGGAAATCCGATAGCTCCTAACCGCTGCGCAGAGATCAGATAAACGCGCTGTCGGAAATCCGATAGGGCTGTCAGAAATCCGATAGCTCAAATTTCTGGAAAATGTCATTTTGCTCCAATTGAAATCATGTAATTCTTGCACCTGTTATCTGCACACCATTAATCAAAAATAGGATCAAATACATTCGGGATTTGTTATTCTCAAACCGGACGAGTGCGGAACGCATGCTCCAACAATGGCGAACACAAAACCGGCGCCGTGGTTAGACGACTCTATAGTTCCTCAAAAGCTCGTGCGCACTCCGGCGACCACACAAACTTCTGATCTTTTCTCGTCAAGGTAGTGAGAGGTAAAGCTATCCGCGAGAAGTTCTCCACGAACCGCCTATAGTAGCCGACAAGCCCCAGAAAACTTCGGGTTTCCTCCACTGTAGTCAACACGGGGCACTCCCGTATCGCTGCTATCTTCGCTGGATCCACAGCAATACCCTCCCCGCTAACGACATGACCGAGAAATGCCACGGACGATAGCCAGAACTCGCACTTAGAGAATTTGGCATAAAGTCAATTCCTCCTCAAGGTGTGCAAAACCAATCTCAAATGGTTCGCATGCTCCTCCTCCGACTGCGAGTAAACCAATATGTCATCGATGAAGACGATTACAAATCGGTCCAGATACTCCTGAAAAGTCCTATTCATCAAATCCATGAATACCGATGGTGCATTTGTCAACCTGAATGGCATCACGATGAACTCATATTGGCCATAGCGTGTACCAAACGCTATCTTGGGAATATCACTCTCCCGTATACGCAACTAATAGTAACCGTACTTCAAATCCAGCTTCAGGTAGACAGTTGATCCCGCCAACTGATCAAATAAATCGTCAATCCTCGGGATCGGATACTTGTTCTTCTCCGTCAGCTTGTTCAGCTCTCGATAGTCAATGCACAGACGCAGGCTCCGATCCTTCTTTTTCACGAAGAGGATCGGCGCACTCCAAGGGGAACCACATGGACGTATGTAGCCCTGCTCTAGCAATTCATGTAGCTGAACCTTCAGTTCCGCCACCTCCTTTGGCGTCACCCTGTACGGTGCGCGGGCCACAGGTTTCGCACCTGACACCAGATCAATAGGGAAGTCGATATCCCACTGGGGTGGTGATGAGTCCCAATTATATACACATTTATGGACTCATCTGGGCCGATTTTCTAGTCTTTGCACTTCACTTTAGACATGTTTTCATTCCTATTTAATACTCCATGCTAAGTGCACTTCTAGGCCCGTTTTGCTGTTAATTCTTGTTCATCTTCGTTACTAGTTTTCATGCAGTGTTAAGTGCCACCTTCAGTGGCTAGACTGGTGTTGTATGCTGGAACAGGAGTCGTGCAGGTGTTCCCGGTACAATTCTGTACAGGAACACTGCGCACGATCACTGGCTCTATCGCGCACGACCACTGGTCGTGCGCCACTGATCGTGCGCACTTAACGCCCATTTTATGAGTTCTGTTTGGCTTATCGCACACCACTTACGATAATGCGCACGACCACTGGTTGTGCGCCACTAGTCGTGCGAACATTGCATTTTATAATTTTCTTCCCTTGCAGGCTCCGTCCAGTCAGGCGCACGATCACAGGATTCTAGTGCGCACGACCACTGGTCGTGCGCCAATGACCGTGCGCAGTATTCATTTCAGCGCCTATATATTATCATGTTCGCGAATTAGGGCGGGATCACGATCGGGAACTCCGTTCAGTCCGCCATTTTTGCCCCTTTCGCTGGTTCTCCGCCCCCTAGGCCTCCTCCATCATCCAAGAGCTTCAAGGAGGAGATTCCACTCATCTTCATCGCCAAGCAAGGAGTTCTTCGCATCGGACGTGGCCGGATTGTAAAACGCTGGAGAAGACGGGTCCATTGGGAGGTGTGACAGCCCTCCTCTACCCCGGACGCAGTTGGGACCGAGCTAGGACGTGGATTGACAACCCGACGATTCCTACCGTGAATCTACAATGAGACTCCGGATTCGGTCGTATCTCTTGCCTCTTTCTTCTACTTGTGTGGTTGTATTTGTTTGTAATCTCTATATTTAGATGATGACACTATGAATCTTGTTTATTAATGTTCATTTCATGTTTATGGAATCATATTATTCATATGTGTGAATGAGGAGTGCCCCATTCCATCCTCCATCCCGCCGTCACGTTCGTGTGCCGCACTAGCAATTGCTAGTGGCGTGCTTGTCGAAGAGGTGCCGACGACCCTCATTCCGTTAGCCTACTCGCCCATCCGCCTACCGAAGCGTGGCATAGCGGCCCGTGTATTCCATCCCGCCTAACGAAGCAGCGCGCTCAAGGCCTGCATAGTTCGATCTGTTAGCCTACTCGTCCATCCGCCCTTGCGGCGCAGCGCGTTCAAGGCCTGCCTAGTCTCCATTCCGCCAAGCGAAGCATTGCATAGCGGCATTGCATAGGAGTAGTTGTAGTTGTTTTATTTTATTATTCACAAACCAAATCCCCCATTTCCGCATCCATCCGCTCGAAAGGACTTCAATCTCAAGTCCTTCCTCGATAATAAACTCCACCTTACTGTGTTCCTTTGAGATCGATACTTGGGGATTCATTCCTATTTTTTATTACTTGAACGATCGGTACACTGCCGTTTCGTGCCGCAGTCGAGCTACCGCCTATAGCGGTGTGCGAGATTTGCGCCATCAAGTTTTTGGCGTCGTTGCCGGGGAACACAGTCGTGTGAGTTTTCTGGAGAGGGAGAACATGAGAGAGAAGCCCTTCCATTTGTAAATTGCATTTCTTTGTTTTATTTCTTTTTATTCCATTTTCCTGTTTTAATTAGGTTGCTTTAGTAATTTTTGTTAGGTGTAGTATTTTGCACAATAGCATTTTTATTTTTGAATCGTTTTATCTTCGCACTATGTGGGCACATCTTAATTTTCGTTGCCGTTGGTGTGGAGCTACCTCCCACTCTAGTGATGAGTGCCCTACGGAGAATAGTAGGCATAATTCTTATAGCCCAGCATATGGAGCACCGACTTCGTCTGGTACTCCATATGGTGCGCGTAAGTCTTATGGCTACTCTGCTGAGCCTTTACCGTCTTACTTCTTTTCGGCTTCAGCACCCGCTGTGCCAAAGAAGCCCGCTAGGCAGTGCCGGTTTTGTCAGAGCACTGATCATGTCTTGAAGGACTGTGCCGAGTATCTTCGCCAATTGGATGAGGATGACGAGCCGGATATCCGGATCGTCCCAACTCCTAACTCTGGCGGCACACCTTCAACATCCGGTTATGTATCTTTGTCACCTTCACATCTTGAAGGGAATAGCATGGATACGGTCACCGGATGTGCGGTTGATCTATGCACCGACATTGCTGAGCCTATTCTCCAAGTGCATCCACCACCCCTAGTGGATTCGATTCTTTGTGAGGAATCGGTGCTCGACTTTTATCCGAGCACTATTCCTCCCCCTGTTGTGCACACTACTTTCGTCTCTGACGACATTGTTGAGGATGTGTCGCGGGATGAGGCTGGCGATTTATGTGTTATGCCTGCTCCTATGGAGGAGGACAACCTTCTAGGTGAAGAGGAGCTTTCCTCAACACCGGTGGAGGAAGTCCAAATCTTGGGCATGGCCACTGTCGATCCCGCTGAACCTTGCGGCATTGATGACAATGCCAACATTATTTTACTTCCCCAACCTGATGGGAGTGAGACCGGGATCACTTCCCCGATTGATGTTTATTTATGTTATTTGTCTTCTTTATTTCTTGATCCCCTTCCTTCATCTGAGTCTGTGCAGGTTGAATCTTCACAGGTACTTCAGGAGGACTTGGAGCTTTTTGCTCAAGTCAATGATGAGAGCAACCTTTCATGTGAGGAAGATTACCCCCCCCCCCCCCCCCCCCCCTCCGTTGAGGAAGCTCCGCTCATTGCCTTCGCCTCCTGCTGTCTCCCCGTTGACGACACCTTGGTAGGCAAGGATGTGTTTGGTGAGTTGAGTGAGGATACCCCCCTCTCTTCTTACCTTCTGTTTCCTCTACCTGCGTTAAGTAGGTATTATCATTTGTGTAGAGGAGTAATTGTTCTGTCGCCGTATCAGTACCCGCTACCGACACGCGTATTAGAACAGTTACATGTTCATTTTCACTATCAAACGCCTATCAGTTAATATACATCTAAAAGTCTTAAATAAGTCCCGTTGGGGGGACATGTAGCCCAACAGTTATCTAGGATTAATCTTTTTCTTCGTATTTGCATTGTTCTCCTTTTTACCCTATTTTCTTACTTTAAATTAGTTTTTATTACGGCTGCGTTTGGCCCCTCATGCGCGGTGGACCCTGGAACGCTCATAGGGCGCGGTGGATTCAGTTTTCATGAAGAAGCTGGACGCCAGAAAATTTCCTTCGCGCACGATCGATGGTCGTGCGCATTATTTATCGCGCACGATCATTGATCGTGCGATCGGCCCAGTTTCTTTATAAAAACCGGTTCGCCCGAGCCCTGTGTACGCATCCTAGGTCTTCCCTTCCGTCGTCCTCTCGCTACTGTTCGTGCGCCGTTTCCGATGGGTGCTCGCCGATCGTGCGTCCTCCCTCCCTCCGGTGAGCCCATTTCGGTTCTTCCTCCTTCCCTTGCCCTAATCCCACCATGAGTTCCAGTACTCGCCATTTCGCCAAGTCCTACCACCGCTCTGGCCGTCCCTCTTCCTCTCCAGCTCAAATCCTTGCTCGAATGGCCACCTTTTCCAAGGATTCGCACACACGGCGATACAACTCACTGAAGGAGAAGCCATTTCTGTCCCAACGTTTAGTCGATTGGAACGAGCTTAATTCTATCGGCGACTGAAAGTATCTAGTTGCGGCCTAAATCACCTAGAGGGGGGTGAATAGGTGGATTTTATGTCTTTACGCGGAATTAAAAATATAGCACAGAAAAGCACACAATAAAGCACAGCACAGACACAAGGATTTTATAGAGGTTCCCCGATGTGGGTACTCCTCTTTCCCGCCTCGCCTATCTAGCTCTTCGAGGCTAGATTCGGCTACTTCACCAAACTCAGATTAAAATAATCTTACACCTCGGAGTAAGAACTCCTATAACTCGGAGTGCACCACTCCTACAACTCGGAGTAACAACAACTCCTACAACTCAATCCTTAACCAAGGATCTACACAACACTCGGAAGCAAGCTTCCTACAAAGTTTATAAAATTGTTTATTACAACACAACGTAGATTGGAAACAATCTTCTTAAACTTCAGATGAAGTTCTTCTTCAGATCTTGAGAAATAGATTTCTTCTTCTTAGCAGTGAACTTCAGTCCTTTGTGAATGAAGAATGAAGAAATCTTGAAAACGATTTGAAGCTAGATCTGAGAACTTGAATCGACTTGATCAACAGAAGATGAGAGCTAATCGAATCTTGATCTTGTCGATTGAATCTTTGGAAGACGAAACAAGAATCACTGGCTTTGTCGGAGACGAAAACACTTGCGTGAGAACAGTCGGCCGTCAGAAGTAATTTGCGATTTCTTTTTCAATTCTCGATTAGGGTTATCTGGAAATAATCCTTAGGTATTTATAGAGACTTCTTCCAACGGTCATAAGCGCGAATTATGGATCTAACTCCACGTGTACTGTACATAGGAGAAGCCCTAGGAAACGCGCATTCAAAAACGAACCGGAAGAATTACTGCAGACCGATTCGGTTAAATGGTATAACCGAATGGCAATAACCGAATCGAATTCGGTTAAATGATATAACCGAATTGCAATAACCGAATTCGGTTATTCTAATTCTTCAAGGAAATTTCGAACTATGATTCACCAAATTCGATTATATCCATCCCAACTATATAGTCGAATTCGACTATATGTTTCTGAATGATATAACCGAATTTTACTTGGGAAAAAACCCTTTCTATGAAAAGTTCACCATCAGCTCCAGTCCTCCTTCTCTTGCACTTAGGAAATGAGGTACATCCCAATAGAGAGATCTCACATGAGCCAACACTTTGGTCTATACAATGAGGGATTACATTGCACAAGCCTGTGTTTGACGACTCATTGAAACCTGACATTGGTTTGTACCTAGAGTGGAATGACCTGTCACAACACAGCTAAAGTGCATAATCAAATACAATTACAATTCATCCTAGTTTGAAGGGGACTTCTTCAAATCAGGGCTATTGTGGATACAATACCCAACAATCTCCCCCTATTTGAAGAAGTCAGAACCCTATCTACTGAGGTGAATTGCTAGGAGAAAAATAAATATAAGCAAGTAAAGAACTGAACTATGAAGCTATATATAGTCATCATAAACAAAAACTTAAGTCCACCAAAAATTAATTAGACAACAATATATAAATGTTCTTAAAAGAGAAATAGAGTCTAGCGATCAAGCATCCATCATTTCTCTTTTGTCTTTTCCTTTTGAATTTTCTTCAATTGTCTGGTAAAATATGCCCTTGGTTTTGGATAGTATCTTGGAGGAGGAGAAGGAGGCTTTTCATCATCTTGATGGTTCCTGTAGTGAATTCTTCTCTTGAGCCTAGCCATCTCCCATTTGTGGATCTCATCTCTATCGTAGTGATTGTCGACAGACTCATTTGAGTTCATAACAAGATTATAAGTGTCCAAAATAATATTCCTGGATTCCGGACTCCACAGTTCTCCAACAATCTTCCTGGGATGAGGTGCTCTTGGTTCTAGAAGTCAGGGACCTGCAGCCCTTCTAGCATCATGCATAAAACCACCTGAGCTTGATCCTCCTTGATCAACTCTAGCTCTCTTCCTGGAGAATTCTTCTTCATCGTCTGACCAATGATAAACTTCAGGAGGAATAAGAGGTTCAGACGGAGCAGCAACCTGAATGTCCGGATGGAATACTTCAGAAGGAAATGCTGGCTGCGCAGAAGATTGACCTGTCCCTTGGAAACCATAGGCAAAGCCTCTTGATAGCTCATTATGCAACCAAACCTGATTTTGGTGCAGATAACCATATAGGTCTTGAAATTTGCTATCAATACTTCTTGAAACTTCAGCAATCTGAGATTGAACATTTAACTGAGATTCTTGAATCCTTCCTTCTAACTCTCTATTTAAGTCCCAGATTTGAGTTTGAATTCGTTCATGCAGTCTTTCCTCCACTAGTTGCGGCCTAAATCACCTAGAGGGGGGTGAATAGGTGGTTCTATGTCTTTACGCGGAATTAAAAACTTATAAATAAAAGCACACAGAATCCAAAAGAGCACAGCACAACACAGAAAATTATAGTGGTTCCCCGATCTTGGGTAGTCCACTTTCCACCTCACCTATCTAGCACGACCGGCTAGACTAGGCTACTTCACTGATCTCGGATTAAGAATAATCCTACAACTCGGAGTCAAAACTCCTACAAGCTCGGAGAACAAACTCTCCTACAAACTCGGAAGGGAAACTTCCTACAAACTCGGAGACAACGCTCCTACAACTCGGAAGCAAGCTTCCTACAAGAATAATGTAATAAAATCTTACACAACTTTAGATTGAGAAACAATCTACTTTAAATCTCCTTGAGATTTTAACTTTATCCTATCTGAAAATAAAAGATCTTCTTCTTCCTTGATTGAATCGGAAATCTGGATCTTGAAAGAAGGAAGAAGAAATCTTGCCTTGAGAGAACTTGATCTGAACACTTAGGAGACAACTAGATCTAAAAGGAACTTTAAGAGATCTAAAATCAGAGATCTAGTTGACCCTTTTCTTCAAGAAGAATCGTTCAAAAACATTGTCGGCAACAGCAGAAGATTTGCGATAACAGTCAGCCGACGGACGGAGAGAACGATGTTTTTCTTCTTGGATTCACGATTAGGGTTAAACGGAATTAACCCTTAGCTATTTATAGCTTCTTCACTCCAACGGCTATATCTGAGAGCATCGAGAAAGACACCTCGCGAATCGTTAAAGAGAAATCCCTAAAAGATCAGGCCGGAAGAACTGAACCGGAGATACGCAGACCGATTCGACTAAATGGGATAACCGAATGGCAATAACCGATCCGAATTCGGTTAAATGATATAACTGAATTCTACAGATTTCAACATTCGGTTAAACACATTCACCGAAAAACAATAACCGAATTTCAATAACCGAATTCGGTTATTCTATTACTTTGAAGGAATTTCGATCTTTGATTAACCGAATTCGGTTATATCCATTCAGACCATATAGTCGAATTCGACTATATGTCCTAAATGATATAACCGAATTTTACTTAAGAAAAATTCCTTTCTTAAAAGATTCCACCATCAGCTCCAGTCCTCCTTCTCTTGCACTTAGGAAATGAGATACATCCCAATAGAGAGATTTCACATGAGCCAACACTTTGGTCTATACAATGAGGGATTACATTGCACAAGCCTTGTTTGACGACTCATTGAAACCTGACATTGGTTTGTACCTAGTGTGGAATAATCTGCAAACACATAACTAGAGAAATATCAAATACAACATCAATTCATCTTAGTTCAAGGGACACTTCTTCAAATCAAGGTAATTGTGGCTACAATACCCAACAATCTCCCCCTATTTGAAGAAGTCAGAACCCTATCTACTAAGGTGAATTGAACAGAAATAAATGTACAGAGAAATACATTAAGCATAAGGAGAGTTAGAAAACTTAGCTTTTCAACCTTCTCTCGCTTTCAACTTTCTCTTCTTCAACTTCTCTCCCCCTTACAATTCCTCTCCCCCTTTCTGACTGCTTCAGATAGGGAAGGAGAAGCATGAGAGATCAAAGCTCCCCCTCAGCAACTGCATAGGAGGCATAATTTGGGAGACAACTTTGAGAGTATTGAACCAGCTCCCCCTCAATCTTTTCTCCCCCTTAGCCTTATCTCCCCCTTAGAATTTCAGTGCCTGGACTGAATTCCTTAAGTTTATAACTTCCTTGCTATATACTTCTTGTTCTGGTCATGTACCAAGAACATTCATTGTCCAAATGCCTGATTAGAGTTTTGGTTGGCCTTTGGACGTACCTGCAATCACATATTAATTACCCTTAGGAACCCAAAAGGATTTGGGTCCTAGGTTCCTGGTTAGATAAACACCACTCGGAGTGTTAACATTGCAAGTGGTCATTCTTACATTGTTAACATGTGGAGTCTTATAATATCTGTGGTTAAACCAACAATCTATGGCGAAGTGACCAACTTTGCCACAACACCAACAATCAAATTGATTGTATCTTCTCTTGTTCTCCTGTTTTAACTTTTGAACGGGGAGTTTAGCAGGAGAAACATTCTTAGAAGTAGAAGCCTCGTGATTGCAACATACACATGGCTCCTTCTTCTCTTCACGAGATTTAGCAACAATAGATTTAATCTTTGGTGCTTTCTTAACAACTGATCCATGGACAAATGAACCATGATCCTTGAGAATCACTTCTTCATATGGAGCCTTGAAAGGAGTCGTGTTAAAGTTCCGAGGTCGGCTCCATCCTTGATATCTATTGCTAGATTCAACAGGTGTTGGTCTAGTAAGATGACCATAGGATGCTTCAAAGTCGAATGGGTTTGTTGGAAAAACTACCTTCCTGAATGAAGGTTGACTTTGATCAGCTTTCCCTTTTCCTTTCACCGCCCTTTTCTTAGCAGCCTTACTACTTTCAGCCTCATGACCGAGGCCACTACCCTTCGCAGGAGCAGAAAATTTATCAATGATAGGAAGAATAGTCTTTGGCTTGGAGAAGCTTTGAACTATCTTCCTTTCCACCACTAACTTTTCTTCTAATTCATTTATAAACTTCTCCTTAAGATTTAATAATTCAGTAGAGCTTTGAAGTTCATCTTTCAAGATTTGGACTTCATCTTTGAGAGGAGTTAATTTTTCAATTTCCTCCCTCAAATCTGATTCCATCATCTTGAGGGATTTAATCTCTTTTGCTTGAGATTTGACTACCTTGCGGCATTTGTCAAATCCTTCCAAAACGGCTTTGTACTGAGTCATTAAATCTGAATCTACCTCCGAAGAATAGCCTTCATTTGCATTGGAGTCAGTTTCAGATGCAGAAAGAGGAGTGTGCGAGTTTACCTTCCCTTTGTATGAGGAGACACTTCCTTCCTCATCTGAATGTGCCATAAGCCCAAAATAGGCTTCTTCATCTGAGCTTGACTTTCCTGAGTCACTAGCACTAAGAGTCTTAGTCTTCTTTGCCAAGAAGCTCTTTTCTTCTTTCCTCTTATTCTTGAAGGATTTCTTCTTGTATGGACATTCCGTGCTTAAATGTCCTGGCTTATTACAACAAAAACAAATAATATCAGTCGAAATATATTTATTTGGTTTAGATTTATACCTGTCGTTGTTGTGTTCCTTCTTGTGATGTTCATCATCACCCCTTGATCTTCTATGATCTGATGAGGATTGACTTTTCCTCTGGCTTCTTTTTCTGAGCAATCTCTTGAATTGCTTGGAGAGAGAAGAGAACTCTCCATCTGACATTTCTGAGCCTGAGGGGCTAGCATCAGATTTATCTTCATCAGAGGAGGATCTCCTGACAGGTGAGAGAGCCTTGCCTTTTCTTGAACTTACAGCTTTAAGTGCAGTGGACTTCTCCCTTCCAGAGGCTCTGGTTCCTTCTTCTTCAGCTTTACGGGTGTTCAACTTCAATTCATGGGACAAGAGCTTCCCAAACAACATTTGTGGCTCCGTTGATCCGAGTTTTCCGAATTCTCTAATGGCTATAACTTTAGTGTCCCATTCTTTGGTCAGGGATCTTAGGAATTTATCATTGAGTTCGCCAGTAGTGAATTCACGATCATAGTTCCTAAGACCATTTACGATCTTAAAGAACTTCTCATAAGTATCAGAAATGGATTCACCAGAGCGTTGCTTGAAGGCTTCGTATTCTTGGTTCAGCAATGATCTTCGATCATCCCTTACTTCATCTGTTCCTTCCATCAGAACAACCAGAGAGTCCCACATTTCCTTGGCGGACTTGCAGTGAAGAAGATTCTGCAACATGGAATCATCGACTGCACCTGCAATGATATTCTTTGCCTTCTTGTCCAGAGAGACCAGTGCAATCTCATCCTTTGTGAGTTCCAGCATCTTCTTGGCGACCATAATTGTAGAGTTTATGGAAGATGGTTTCATAGGAACATGAGGACCTTCTTCCACAATCTGAAATATTCTTGGATCAGCAGCCTCCATGAAGAATCTGACTCTCTCCTTCCACATAGGAAAATTCTCTTTTGTGCAGACTGGAAGCTTGACGGAATCCTTGGTCTTATCCATGCCAGACATACTTGCTCAGGCAACTAGATAAGGAGGTCTTGTTCAAGGTGTTAACCTTATAGCGAACAACCTACCTCTGATACCAATTGAAAGTATCTAGTTGCGGCCTAAATCACCTAGAGGGGGGTGAATAGGTGGATTCTATGTCTTTACGCGGAATTAAAAACTTATAAATAAAAGCACACAGAATCCAAAAGAGCACATCACAACACAGAAAATTATAGTGGTTCCCCGATCTTGGGTAGTCCACTTTCCACCTCACCTATCTAGCACGACCGGCTAGACTAGGCTACTTCACTGATCTCGGATTAAGAATAATCCTACAACTCGGAGTCAAAACTCCTACAAGCTCGGAGAACAAACTCTCCTACAAACTCGGAAGGGAAACTTCCTACAAACTCGGAGACAACGCTCCTACAACTCGGAAGCAAGCTTCCTACAAGAATAATGTAATAAAATCTTACACAACTTTAGATTGAGAAACAATCTACTTTAAATCTCCTTGAGATTTTAACTTTATCCTATCTCAAAATAAAAGATCTTCTTCTTCCTTGATTGAATCGGAAATCTGGATCTTGAAAGAAGGAAGAAGAAATCTTGCCTTGAGAGAACTTGATCTGAACACTTAGGAGACAACTAGATCTAAAAGGAACTTTAAGAGATCTAAAATCAGAGATCTAGTTGACCCTTTTCTTCAAGAAGAATCGTTCAAAAACATTGTCGGCAACAGCAGAAGATTTGCGATAACAGTCAGCCGACGGACGGAGAGAACGATGTTTTTCTTCTTGGATTCACGATTAGGGTTAAACGGAATTAACCCTTAGCTATTTATAGCTTCTTCACTCCAACGGCTATATCTGAGAGCATCGAGAAAGACACCTCGCGAATCGTTAAAGAGAAATCCCTAAAAGATCAGGCCGGAAGAACTGAACCGGAGATACGCAGACCGATTCGACTAAATGGGATAACCGAATGGCAATAACCGATCCGAATTCGGTTAAATGATATAACTGAATTCTACAGATTTCAACATTCGGTTAAACACATTCACCGAAAAACAATAACCGAATTTCAATAACCGAATTCGGTTATTCTATTACTTTGAAGGAATTTTGATCTTTGATTAACCGAATTCGGTTATATCCATTCAGACCATATAGTCGAATTCGACTATATGTCCTAAATGATATAACCGAATTTTACTTAAGAAAAATTCCTTTCTTAAAAGATTCCACCATCAGCTCCAGTCCTCCTTCTCTTGCACTTAGGAAATGAGATACATCCCAATAGAGAGATTTCACATGAGCCAACACTTTGGTCTATACAATGAGGGATTACATTGCACAAGCCTTGTTTGACGACTCATTGAAACCTGACATTGGTTTGTACCTAGTGTGGAATAATCTGCAAACACATAACTAGAGAAATATCAAATACAACATCAATTCATCTTAGTTCAAGGGACACTTCTTCAAATCAAGGTAATTGTGGCTACAATACCCAACAACGACAATGGCGAGTTGGGGGAGGCAGTCCGCCTTCGTTATTCATTTGATCACTGGAGCAGGGTGTTTGAGTGTGATGACCTCGGCTACCGGGAGCTCACATTGGAGTTTCTCGCAACGTTCGTGTGGGAGTTGCTGCCCTGCGGCCTACGTCCAGGAAAATGTTCTTTTCGAATGATGGGGAGAGTCTTCACTCTTTCTCTGGCGGAGTTGGCGGTGAGCGCAGGTTTTTACACTGAGGAGGAGGCTGCGGCGATTGATTTTTCGAGTACGAGTATCTCCTTCCCTGACGACGTCACCCCGCGTGCTGCGTGGTGTGCCCTCACAGGTCGTGACGAAGAGTATGTTGCCAGGAAGAGCAAATCTACCTGGATTGTCGCGCCTGCTCTCCGATACCTGCAGCATGTTCTTAGTCATTCTCTTGTCGCCCGAGCTCTCAGTCAGAATGTCATGGGGTGGCAAGATTTGACCTGCTTATATAGTATGGAATTCCGGCTGCCCTTGCATCTGGGCTACTTGCTCACTCTCTTCCTCCATCACGAGGCCACCTACGGTCTCACTGGTGCCATTGGTGGTGCATATTATATCACTCGCATTGCTAAGGGATTGGGGGTTTGGAGTCAGCTGCCTCCGATGGTGCAGGTAACTGCGCCCTCCTTCATCACCAGGGCCACCATGGTGAGCTTTCATTTACTGCGGGTTGTGGGGAAGAAGAGTAGCAGGCGTTTTGTGGTCGTGATGCCAGGTGATGCGCCTAGGGAGAGGCAAGTTGATGAGGAGCACGGAGAGCCGTCTGAGCCGCCGATCACTCACCGAGAGATAGTCCTCCCACAGCCGCGACGTCAGTCATCCAAGTCGGAGCGAAAACACAAGGATGAGGGTAGTTCTTCACGAGCACCGGAGGTCCCAAGCTTCAACCAGCGCCTTTCCGACTTGGAAGAGAACCAGTATTGGCTGACGGACTTCGTGTATCAGCAAGCCTTGCGGGGAGGACTGAATATTCCCCCACCTCCTGGCCGTGCCGCATCTTCATCCAGAACTCCGCCGTCCGTCGTTGTTTTAGATAGTGACAGCGACGACGAGTGATTTGTCCACCCCGTGTGCAGGCCAATCTCAGTCTTATCTTGTTCTTGCTGCTGTTTTTTTTATGTCTCTTCGAGTCGTACGAGCTTACTTTATTTTGTTGTAATAAAAACACTTTGATTCTGGATGCTCATCTGGGCATCGTTTTGTGAATTTTGTTTTCATGTTTCGTCCCTTCTGTTATGTGCGCATTTGCTTAATCTTATTCGCAGGAACTGGTTCACCTCCATGGAAGACAACCCAGATTTCCTGATTTTATTTTTATCTAACATGTTTAGTTCAGCTTTTATATTTGTTTTTGCTGTTTTTAGTTTTGTGCTTGCAGGTGTGTTGTGTTCTTTGGTGCGGATGCTGCGGATTTTGCACGAAATTAACGCCAATCTTCCGGTATGCTCAATTCTGAGCATTGGGTAACACTTCTCCCTCCTAGCTTTTAGTTTTGTGATGTAATGTGTAGATTAAGTCTGGGGGAGAGCATGTGTTATCTACTATGCGTACGAGTTGCACCGCATGCTAGAAGTGCTTATATTTTTCAGTACCAGCATCATTATTCCACGCTTCTTGCACCACTTCACCCACATGAGTGCGCGCTTTCCTATTTGTGTTGTTTCCAAATAAACTATTTTGGTTAGGAATGTGAATTGGGGTGTTAGCTTAGGAACTACTATTTGGAGTGCGATGTTGACTCGAGCAGTGTTCTAGTCGCACCCGCATGCTGCAGTAGAATTTGAGTAGAACTATATTGTCTCTATGCATCTAATTTATGTTTAGTATTTTTGCGTAAATTTAGATTTGTTATACTCAAATGGTGAATGTGAATGAAATTGACGATAACCCGGTATTGTGTGTGTACGAGCACTAGTCGTGTGTTGCTCGAGTCGGGAGGAAGGTTTACCTTTCTCGTGGGCTAAGAACTTGCCCCAAGCGACTCTCGAAGCATGGGTGAGAGCGACTCGTCGAGTTAAACGTGATGTAGGCCACCTTTTGGCTAGTTTGAGCCTTAGCTTTCCATGTCCTATTCGCTCACCGTTGCAACCCAACATTTGTGCCTACCACCCCTTTGTTTCAGCTCCTCTTCCATTCACCAAGGCCTGAAGCTTATCCCAATGTCGCAACCAAATAGATGTTTATCTGCACTCATGTTCTTGATTTGGTGTGATTTTTGGAATCTTTGTGATGTGATGAAGAAATAAATTTTATTTTGGTAAATTTGAACCAACCGGAGGATAAGTAAAAGAAGAAAAGTATGTTGTTAAAAGAAAAAAAAATCTGAAAAAGAAATATGTCGTAAAGAAATCCTTCCGAGCTAAATAGAAAATCTGTTGGTAATTGTGAAGTAGGCCGTGTGCACACCTAGTTTTCATGATAAGTCTGGGGGTGTGTCACACGAGCATTGTTTTTGGTTTTATGTGGTGCAGCGTTCCGTTAGCTCAATTTGGTTGCGTAGCCTTCATTTTTATCCTTGAATATCACACCGCAACCTAAGCCCAATATAATCCTAAAAGCCCTATTGATTTACCTCGTGAGTCCGCTAGCGCCATGGAGAGAGTGTGACCGGGCAAGCTTATGGCCCCTGACGTTGATGGATTTCAGCGGAGTTATTCCTGAACCCCGGTCTTGTGCAACACCCTCCTTAGTGGCTTGTTACTTTCACACCGGGCATGATCGTTCGAATTCTTCATAATTCACCAACTGAGTATAACTAAATCCCTACTTACGCTCTAGCACTTTCGTAAAGTAGTTAGCATAGTTAGAATCTCTTTTTACTAAATTTCTATTTGCATGCTTTTGTTACTTCGCATTGTACTCTTTTGTGTAATTCTCTTTGTTAACTACCATTTTCACACTCCGCCGAATTCGTTTGCTCGGGACGCGCAAACAGGTAAGTCTGGGGGTGTGATGAGTCCCAATTATATACACATTTATGGACTCATCTGGGCCGATTTTCTAGTCTTTGCACTTCACTTTAGACATGTTTTCATTCCTATTTAATACTCCATGCTAAGTGCACTTCTAGGCCCGTTTTGCTGTTAATTCTTGTTCATCTTCGTTACTAGTTTTCATGCAGTGTTAAGTGCCACCTTCAGTGGCTAGACTGGTGTTGTATGCTGGAACAGGAGTCGTGCAGGTGTTCCCGGTACAATTCTGTACAGGAACACTGCGCACGATCACTGGCTCTATCGCGCACGACCACTGGTCGTGCGCCACTGATCGTGCGCACTTAACGCCCATTTTATGAGTTCTGTTTGGCTTATCGCACGACCACTTACGATAGTGCGCACGACCACTGGTCGTGCGCCACTAGTCGTGCGAACATTGTATTTTATAATTTTCTTCCCTTGCAGGCTCCGTCCAGTCAGGCGCACGATCACAGGATTCTAGTGCGCACGACCACTGGTCGTGCGCCAATGACCGTGCGCAGTATTCATTTTAGTGCCTCTATATTATCCTGTTCGCGAATTAGGGCGGGATCACGATCGGGAACTCCGTTCAGTCCGCCGTTTTTGCCCCTTTCGCTGGTTCTCCGCCCCCCTAGGCCTCCTCCATCATCCAAGAGCTTCAAGGAGGAGATTCCACTCATCTTCATCGCCAAGCAAAGAGTTCTTCGCATCGGACGTGGCCGGATTGTAAAACGCTGGAGAAGACTGGTCCATTGGGAGGTGTGACAGCCCTCCTCTACCCCGGACGCAGTTGGGACCGAGCTAGGACGTGGATTGACAACCCGACGATTCCTACCGTGAATCTACAACGAGACTCCGGATTCGGTCGTATCTCTTGCCTCTTTCTTCTACTTGTGTGGTTGTATTTGTTTGTAATCTCTATATTTAGATGATGACACTATGAATCTTGTTTATTAATGTTTATTTCATGTTTATGGAATCATATTATTCATATGTGTGAATGAGGAGTGCCCCATTCCATCCTCCATCCCGCTGTCACGTTCGTGTGCCGCACTAGCAATTGCTAGTGGCGTGCTTGTCGAAGAGGTGCCGACGACCCTCATTCCGTTAGCCTACTCGCCCATCCGCCTACCGAAGCGTGGCATAGTGGCCCGTGTATTCCATCCCGCCTAACGAAGCAGCGCGCTCAAGGCCTGCATAGTTCGATCCGTTAGCCTACTCGTCCATCCGCCCTTGCGACGCAGCGCGTTCAAGGCCTGCCTAGTCTCCATTCCGCCAAGCGAAGCATTGCATAGCGGCATTGCATAGGAGTAGTTGTAGTTGTTTTATTTTATTATTCACAAACCAAATCCCCCATTTCCGCATCCTTCCGCTCGAAAGGACTTCAATCTCAAGTCCTTCCTCGATAATAAACTCCACCTTACTGTGTTCCTTTGAGATCGATACTTGGGGATTCATTCCCATTTTTTATTACTTGAACGATCGGTACACTGCCATTTCGTGCCGCAGTCGAGCTACCACCTATAGCGGTGTGCGAGATTTGCGCCATCAGGTGGAATCCCAGGAGATCTTTAGGGAACACATCCGCGAACTCGGACATGATAGGAATGTCACTCAGACGGGACTTCGGCTCTACAGCTTCTAATAGCGTGAAGAATAGCTCCGCGTCCTTCTGAACTGCTTTGACCACTTGGAGAGCAGACATCAGCGTCTTGCTCGATCCTCGAATGCCAACGAATTTGGTCTCGCACCCAGTACCTTGTCCTAGAGTGATTTCCTTCGAGTTGCAGTCAATACAAGCACGCTGCTCCGAGAGCCAGTCCATGCCAAAGATCACGTCGAACTCGGATATAGGCAGTACAGAACCTTCCATCCTAAACTCACGATTCCCTATTTGCACTTGAACACAACAGGTCCTATCCGCACGAATCAAGCATCCGTTAGGCAGCAAGACATCCAATCTATTCGTTGCTAAAATGGAAGCCACTCTGATACGCAACACGAAGTCTTTAGATAGAAAGGAATGAGAAGCGCCTGTATCGAACAGTGCTCTCGCCGGATGATCCAAAATTAGGATAAAACCTAATTCGAACAAATTAAGAAGAGCACAAGGTAGCAAGTATATGAAGCAGTAAAAACTGTATATTATGCCGTACCTGTCACCACGTCACTTTGTTTTATTTCCTCCTGCTGGCCATGGTTATATACCCGCGGTTGAGCTGGAGTGTAGTGGGATGCAGATGACTCCACTGCCTTCTCTTTCTCCGCCGCATAAGCCGCAGCTGCTTTTTGCCACCGCGACACTCCCGAGCAAAGTGGCCCACCTTGCCACAATTAAAACATGTGACTGGACCTCGCCTAGTAGTTTCTCCCAAAACAAAAGAGGAAGTCGGTTCCGAAAACCTAGACTTCTTTTTATACCTTTGGGAACCCGACTTTGCAGAATTCGGTACCTTGAACTCCGTCTTTGTCACAGCTCGGTCCTTATTAGCTTGGACTCTCTTCATATCCTTCTCAAGGGATCTGGCGGTATCTACCAACGTCAGAAAGCCCTGCGTCATCGAGCCTGACAGAAGCAGTCGCAACTCATCACACAGACCTACGTAAAATCGGTTGGTCTTTCGCTCTTCATCATCAAAGGAAGAGCCCGCATACCGTCGAAGTCGTGTAAACTCATGGAGGTACTCATCCACCATTCTATCCCCTTGAGTTAACCTTTGAAACTGGATCTCCATTTCGATGCGTTGAGCAGAAGAGAGATACCTGGCCAAGAACACTCTTGAGAACTCGTCAATTGAGATGTCTGTCAGCTGCCTGCCTGCATACTG
Organism: Dactylorhiza incarnata; assembly: GCA_033032865.1. Classification (NCBI taxonomy): domain Eukaryota; kingdom Viridiplantae; phylum Streptophyta; class Magnoliopsida; order Asparagales; family Orchidaceae; genus Dactylorhiza; species Dactylorhiza incarnata. The sequence goes on along the minus strand of JAWHQI010000008.1, from coordinate 21,450,302 downwards.
ATGCCTTTCCAACTGTTCCCACCACAGCCTAGCCTCTCCAACCAACAGGTAGGTAGCTAGGGTTACCTTCTGCTTTTCCTCCATCTCTGTAGCTGTCAGAGTTCTCTTTATCTGAGATAGCCAATCTTCTGCTTGTGTTGGCGTTCCCACTCCTTCAAACGTAGGAGGGTAGAAGCCTAAGAAATGCTTCAGATGATGACTCGCCGTTCGTATCTCCTCGACCGGTACTGCAGGTACTGGTCTTTCCACAACGGGCTCAACTGCGGCAACCGGCTCCGGGGTCACCGCAAGGGCAGGAGGCTGTACAGGCCTTCCTGGCTGCGCATTGATCATGGCAAACACAGCTTCGGCAATCAGTCTTATCATTTCAGCAGAAGGAGGAGGTGTAGGCATCTCAGCGGATGCACTACTCTCAGCAGTGTGTCGGGGTTCGGACTGCCCCGCACCACTTCTAGTCACCTATAATTATGTAACACGCAATTCAGCGACTAAAACACATAGCAAACAACAAACAAGGGAACACTCATGTTCCGCAAATACTGTTTTTTGTATGTTTCATGTGTGTTTTTCATTCCTAAGTGGACATTCATGGGTTCTTTTCATGTTATACCGGCAACGCACGTGTGTGCTCACCACCCCTTAAAAGAATTCGACCACAAATTCGAAGAAGGAAATGACACCTGGCTCTAATACCAAATTGTAACACCCCCATCCGTCACAAATAATATAACAGAAGGTCCGGCCGGGGCCCCACGCCATATTATACGGACAGACGGACGCAATACTAAATGAAACCAAATAATTCTTTTATATTCAAAACGCACCCTAACACAGAGTTGCATTCTAACGGAAGCTTTTTAAAGAGATGAAATAACCACCCAACGAGGAATGTCCACTAAACATAGAAAAACCGGAATGAAAAGACGCACGATCAAAGTTTGGCCTTAAGGCCTTACATCATTATTGTTTAATCAAAAAGATGTGTTTTGCATACATCGGCATGCAGGCCGGCAACACATGAAAAAGACTAAACAAAACATTCAGGCCTTCGATGGCCGGCTCAGCACAAGGGCTTCAGCCCGCTACTTCCCGCTCGGCTCACCTGCTCCTGCATAAGAACATTCCACCAAGCGGTGGCAAACAAAGCAACGGTCAGCATAGCTGACCAAATTATAATGACCCCACCCCTTTCTCGGGGTGGCGGAGCATCTTCCCTACAAGCAAGTTAGCATAATCACATAAAGCTAGAGTGTTCCGTACAAGCACCAAACATCACAAACGTTGGCTCGATCGGCCCAACGTCTCGTGCACTCAGGGCACCTTGACGGTGTACCGGATTTCCCCGGTCCCACCACCATCCTCAGTCCCAGACTAGATGGCCCAAAGTTGAGCATTCGCTAACCGAGACCCAATGTCCACGGCTCTCTCCTATGCCTGTAGCAACATGCCAAATAACTTAGGTAGTCGAACTACACCACATAGGGCAGGTACAGTTCAGCTAAACCCGTTGCTCAAGTCGTCGTACCCAACATGCACTACGCGGGTCAGCCTCCCCTTGCCTGCTATCGCCTACATAACCGCTTGTTATGTAACCATGGCGGCACTCACGGCCACCTAAGTTGGGCACCCAAGGCGCACAACTCCACACACTAGCCCAACGGTCTCCGAGAGACGGGCTTCGCACAAACGCAACAAAAGTTCCCCGGGAACTAACGTCTACGATCCAAACAAGCACATTCCATGAAGTCTTCTTCGGGAACCCCAGAACATCACCAATCCAGACCAACCTGCCGGATGGGCTTCACACAACATGCCTAATCCGTACTCACGCTTTCGGATACTAATGCAGTTAAACGCGGGGATGTAAACATTGACCCGTCGGAGCGCACTCTTCCCCACCTGTCGGTGGAGAGGGGATTCCATGCAAACATGCTAATTAAGGGCTTCACCTGCCCAAGAAGAAAAGTCGTTACCCTTGACGTGCGCTTCGGAGCCATGGAAACATGCCCGGATTTGACGGCTAGCGTATGTAGCGGTTGTCCACGCACGGATCTGCTCTCCAGGTGTCGATTTGAACTCTAAACGACCACAAAAGCCCACAAAGACTGCTGACCTTGCTCCGGGTTGATGAGGAAGAGGGGAAAGGGAGAAGAGAGCTCGGGGGCTGCTCCTCCTTGCTCAAGGCCGACGGGGAGAGAGGGAGAAGAGAGTTCGGGGGCTGCTCCTCCTTGCTCCGGGCCGACAGGGAGAGAGGGAGAAGAGGGCTCAGGTGAGGGAGTTCCTCCAGGCGGCTTCTCCATGCGAGAGGAGCTCGGCTCCTTGCCGTCGGGAGAGAGGAAACGAGAGGAGGGGTTGCGGTGTCCTGTGCGAACGAGAGGGATCGGGTGAGAGAGGGAGGAAGGATTTTAGGGGTTTTATTAAAACCCTAACCCATTCCTGCTATCCGCAGACCCACTTCCCTAACCGCACACTACACCCTCTAACCGCACCCCAAAACGAGCTAAACGCACACCGAAATCCGAATTAAATCAATTCAGGGCGTTACCTTTCTTCCCCAAGCATAATGTAATCTCTTTCTCTCAACTCCTTAACGATTTTGTGAGAATCAATGGCTTGGATTAGGTTGGCCGAAAACCCTAACTTGAGTTGTGATGGCTCTATTTCCTGAAATTTCTCCTCTTGAAATTCAGAGGAGATTTATCATGTATTTTTATATTTTTCCTCTCCTTTCATCCATAATTTGGAAACCCTAGATGGGTCGATGAATTCCATTCATGAGTTTTTAATTACCTTTCCCATCTAGGCCACGATTTAGAGAAGATTTGATGTTCTCTTGCGAAATTAAGGCGAGAACTCCCTATTTTTGTTTTATAGCAAAATCCACTGTTTTTGGATAACGACAATCAACCCTAGTTTGAGATTTAATTCAGTTCTTCATTTAGGTTAAATAAAAGAGTTGATATTAGATTAGTGTAAAATCTCCATGCATAATGTTAGGACAGCAAATCCTAACTAATTTTATCCTCATTTTCCTTTATATGGAAGGGAGATATTGAAGAATAAAGATGGTTTAGTCAAGGATAACAAAAATAGGGTTTATAAGCAAGTATATACGCCTTATGAGCGCTGATTTTGGAGGCCTTTGCATGAGGGGAACTTAATTTGGGGAAAATATCTGCCTAAATTAGCTAGGGCAACAACCTACTAACATAAAAAAGGGGCTAATTTTGAAGAGACCTTAAGGGAAATACTGTTTTAAGATCATAATCAATATAAAGGCGTGCCATTAGCGCAAGCCCGGTAAAGACGACAATGTTAGAGCGTGATTCCTATGTTATTATTTTGTTTATCACATTTATCATTTATGGTATAATAATGATCATCTGATAATAATAATAATCTATATAGGACATGACATCCCAAGGTAAAGGAAGGAGAAAGAAGTAGTTAAGGGCTAAAGGCAAGGGAAAATCCTACACTTAGATCCACTGGAATTCTACAACTCATATTCTCACTAGAATCCTACAACAAACTCAGATCCAAAGGATCCTACAGTAACAGAATAAAGAGTAAATGTTTACATTACAACTTAAACTCAATATGAATGAAAGAATAATCTTGAGTCTTCTGTAGAAGAACAACAGTAAGCCTTCTTCTTCCTTGATCAGATCTTTGAAAGATCTTCTTGGAGAATGAAATCTGGATCATGAAAACTTCTTGTAGAAAGAGCTTCTTACTCCGAAAAATATTCTTCAGAAAGAATTTGATCGGCTGAGTAATACTTCAGCAGAAAGATGAATCAGATTTTTGATTGAACAAACTCTTGAATATTTTTGTAAGAATACTTTAAAAGAGTCGACAACAACTCTTGAATTTCTTCCTTCAAAAAGTTTGGCCCCCGGAAAGGCTGCACATTCTTGTTAATCCACTGTAGAAACCCTAAAACTTTTATAAGGACTCATTCTCCAACGACTAAATCAGGAATGCATATTTAATTATTACTTTCCAAAAGAAAATCTTTGATTTGCAGCTGACAACAGATTCCAAAATGAATTAGAAATGTTTGCACGATCAGCGACTTTCTTCCAGCTTCTAGCCGATATGAAAATCTTCTAGCCGATATATTGTTACAGTCGACAAATCTTCAAGTCGACATAATTTTGGCACAAAAAGTGTACCTCCAAAACTCACACTACAAAGAGATGGGGGAGACTGCGGATTGCCGGTTACTTGGGTTAGAGAATGCTATAAAGGGGGTCACTAAGCGATGAGACCGGACTGCCCACAACGGGAACTCTTATCACGGGTGATCTGATTGATGAAAAGAGGGTTACAAAGAAAAGTCTAAAACAGGTCAGGAGGTGAGACCGAAAAGGGAATGAATTCGAGACCGCTTATCCAGGTGATAAGCTTGGAGACCCCAATCAAAAGTCCCTTCTGGGTACCCCCTCCCCTCTATTTTTAAACACAGGGGCCTGCCCAAATGGGCAGGTCTAATAATGAGTTGCTTGGGTAAAGGAGAACCGAGGCAAGGGAAAGAGGACACATGAGGTGCAAAAAGAAAAAAATAGGAAAAAACCATGGAACATGGTAGAAGTTCGGTACTCTCCTCCTACAACTATAGTGGGAGAGGCGACATTACTAAAACCTAAAGATAAATGGGATGATAACGATAAACTAAGGTGTAAAAATAATGTTAAAGCAATGAACGCTTTATATTGAGCTTTAAATAGGACTGAGTTTAATAGAATTTCTGCATGCATAACTGCTTATGATATTTGGAATCAATTGGAAGTTACTCATGAAGGTACATCGCAGGTGAAAGATGCAAAGCTATTCCAACTGGAATCTGAATATGAAAAATTTAGGATGGATACCGAAGAGGACATCAACTCGATGTACACTCGTTTCACCAAGATCGTCAACTCTTCAAAAGCACTTGGAAAGACCTATTCAGACGGGGACTTGGTGAGGAAAATTCTTCGCTCCTTACCTCCAAGGTTCAATCCAAAGGTGACATCCATCTCGGAGTCGCACAACTTAAGAACGCTCCAGATCGAGAACCTTATTAGGAATCTCAAAACCCATGAGGTAGAACTCCAGATTCAACACAATGAATACAACAAAGAGCCAAAGAAAAAGGCGCTAGCACTAAAGTCAAAGAAGGAGAGCATCGAAGATGATGATGAAGATGAAGAAGGTCTCCTGGTGAAGAACTTCAGGAAGTTCATCAAGAATCCGGAAAGAAGGAACACATTCCGAAAATACTTCCAAAAGGATACTCGATGAAAGGGATCTTCCTCTTCATCAAGGAAAGAAAAAGGAAGCGAAGATGAAGAAGAAAGACCACCACGAGAGTGCTACCACTGCAGAAAGACCGGGCACATTCGGAGTCAGTGCCCAAAGTATCAAAAGGAGCAAAAAGAGCAATACAACTCAAAAGAGAAAAAGAAAGTACTGAAAGCCGCAACTTGGGATGATTCTTCCTCTGAAGAGTCAAACGAGTTTGAGTCAAGTAGCCAGGAGGAAGCAAACTTATGCTTGATGGCAAAAAGCAACGATGACGACACCAGTGTTCTTAGCGACACTGAGGTAACTCCTCCTACTTTCGAAGAACTCTATGATGATTTTGTTTTAACTTGCAAATCCTATGATCAAAGTATACAAGATAATATTATATTAAATCGTGAAAATGAATCTATTATCAAAGAAAATCATAAGCTCACAAAAAAATTGATTTCCCTTGAAAAGAGAAAGGTTTCATGTCAAGAGTGTGAGCACTCTTTATTTAAGACAAAAGAACTTGAAGTTTCTCTTTCTAAGGCCCTCTCACAAAACAAAACTATTGCAAAAGAAAAGGGGGACTTAGAGAGAAAACTAAAAACCTCTCTTTTACAAATTGAAAATAACAACAAGGGATTTGAAAATAAATGTGTTATGATTGTACAAGAAAATACTTTTCTTAAAAAACAAAATCATGACCTCAACATAGCCATAAAAAAATTCGGGATTGGTCAAAAATCCCTGGATATGATTTTGGGAAACCAATGTTATGGTTCTGGAAAATTTGGGGTCGGATATAAAAGTGAACCCTACCGCCCAGCGCTAGACACTAACGTCGGCGGTAGCTCAATTGATAAAAAATCTTCTGTTTTTTCTAATGTTCAAACATCATCTAGCAAGAGCGACGTAGAAACTCAGAAAAGGGTCTCAACCCCCTTTATTTCGTGTGCTAATTGTCTTAAGTTTGGACACACGTCTAGCTCTTGCAAGAATATAAAACAACGATCGTTAAAACAAATCTGGGTACCTAAGAAATCCACTTACTCTATGGGTGGTACCTCTTGGGTATCTGGATCCTTACTGTCATCTTCTCTCTAGATTTGCAGGAAGGCTAAGGAAATGGAGGACGTGTGGTACTTTGACTCAGGCTACTCCAAGCACATGACGGGCAACAAAGCAAAATTCTTTAGCCTAGAAAAGAAGAAAGGAGGGATCGTAACGTTTGGTGATAACGGTAAAGGAAGGATCATGGGAGTTGGTACAGTGGGTAATGAATCCTTTCTTTTCTCAAATGTTCTTTATGTAAAGGGATTAAAACATAACTTAATATCTATAAGTCAACTGTGTGATAAAGGATTAGACGTATTATTTGAATCATCCACTAATCTTTGCAAAATAGTTAATCCTAAAACAAAAGGTGTGTTACTAGCTGCACCTAGAATTCACAATGTTTACCTAGTTTCGTTTCATGATCTTTCCAAATCATCTATAAAATGTTTTATAACCAAAAATAATGAATTAGAACTATGGCATAGACGTTTAGGTCACGCTAGTACAAAGCACATTTTAAAACTAGCAAAAAGGGAATTGATTAGAGGATTCCCTAAGTTGAATGGAAATTTATCTTCACTATGTTCTCCATGTTGGATCTTACGGCGCCCTTAGAGGGGGGTGAATAAGGGAATAAAAATTCTTTTTATAATTTTATTTTAATTACTAAATTGTTTTATAATATGTGAAGGTAAAATAACAATTTAGCTAAATGAATTGAAAAATTATGATTTGCAATTTTAGAAATAAGTACTAAATTGTTTTATGATGAAAGAGATTGAAATAAACAATTTAGATTTAGAATTGAAAACTTAGAACAAAAAATAATAGAGATTACGCCAAATGAGAGAAATCAAGTAAACACAAATAGAGACATGATTATATTATATGAAAAAGGTGTTTAAAAAAAATTGATTTCAATATCGCTTGAAATCGGAGGCGACAAATATGTAAATAATTTTTCCTTTTCTATACCGACTCGTATCCCCACGAACCGGATAAGTCCTCAAGCCGCTCTAGCCAATCCTTCCCCGGATATGGCTTCGAGCCCCCTATATCTAATCACCTAGAACTAGTCGCCAACACAAGGCAAATTTCCCCCTAAGTCCTACCCAGACCTAGTCGCCTACACAAGGCGAATTAACTTAACGGTTACAAAGAAAGTATGGAATGGAAATAATGAAAAACAATAATAAAACTCCCTATATGAGATCTCTGGAGTTGAGGATGAAGGATCGCTGTCGTATAAGCGAGGTCGAAGCGATCGTCCATCGGATGTAGCGTGACGTAGTCCTCCTCTAGAATTCTCCTTAAGCTTTTTGTGGGAGATCCATCTTCGGCAGCATAACAGTACTGGAATTGTGGCACAAGCAACCTCTCTGGGATGGATGATCAAAATGATTGAATTTGGCTTCAATTTATAGAGCTTGGAGCTAGCGCCTGCGGTAGTACTTAGCGCCTGCGGTATCGTTCTTGTGGAGCGGTTGCGAAACCGTCGGCAGCGTGGCTCTGTGCACGAACTCGAGATAGCACCTGCAGTATCGCTAGCGCTGGCGGTAGAGTTAAGGAACTGCTGAGACAGAACCGCTGAGACAAAACCGCTGAGATGATCTTGAGCTAGCGCCTGGCATTAGCGCTAACGCTGGCGGTAGCGCTAGCGCCTGCGTTAACCTCTAGCACTAGCGGTAGTGCTCCATTCAGAAAGTTTGATTCCATGCTGCCTTCTACCTATGGAGTATTGCACCTATAGTTCCTGCACACTATAAACACACTACAAGCAATATCAAATACAATATGGGATTTGTTATTCTCAAACAAAGGGATGTGACACTCATGTCCAACAATCTCCCCCTTTTGATAATAACAAATCTTCTAAGCAAGAAATCAACAATAGTGTTTATAGATAAGATAAGCAAGATAAAAGTGCAACTATAGTAAATGATATGCATGATAATGTGCATACTCCCCCTATCTTAATGCTCCCCCTACATAAATGCAATTTATGTGTTACTCCCCCTAAATGATAGATTTCATGAATTAGTCTCCCCTTATTTATCTATGTTTCTCCTATATAGATTTCTTCGATTAATCTCCCCCTTTTGGTATTATCAAAAGAAGGTGGGGTGAGGGTAGTAAGGAGGCATTCTTTAGGCTAGTTATAAATCATGATCGAGCTTTTGTAATATATGAAATGATAAAGAGTTTAAGCATAACATATATAAGAGATTTCAAATATAAAGATAAGAGTTGCAAGCAAGCGGAAGATTATAATAAACATCTTTTTGTAAGCATGAGAAGCATAAGTAAAAATATGAGTTTTAGTTCAAAATAGAAAGATGTCTTAACCTTTTGAAATCTCAAAGTTTTTTCATAAAGATACCAAGCATGAAATGAACATATCAAAGAGAGATTATACTACAATGTTACTTAATTTTAAATTCAAGAAATACCAAAACATTGTAGAGATCATGCTAGGATATCTAGTGCATTTCTTATATAAAGAGTAGTATAGATAAAGCATTAGAATCCAATACTCATGAGAAGAAGTGTTATGGAAGATAATGATGTACACATAAGTGTATTTTGGGCAATGTTAACAATTGATTTAAATCATCAAAATACAAGACATATGTAAAGTAAAGTGCACAATAAAACACAAGTAAATTACTTTCACACACTTTTAATGCACATAAGTTTTTAACAAAGTGGTGTAATAACTAAGGTTTGCACAAGACACTTTACTATTCTTTCCAAGGTGCTCAACCTCACAATGCTTATGAAGACTTATCAGGAGGTTCAAGTAGTGCTTGGTGGAGTTATAGTTGTCTACATAAATAATTTTTTTTATATTTGTGAGACAACATTCTCCGAATATACTTGTTTTGCAAACCAAAATTTTTAACTTAACCACTTTTCTAAATTTCATAAGTGCAATTCAAATGTAGTGTAGTCAATAAACTTATGCAAGTTTTAATTCATTGTACAAATACAATACACAAGCAAGCATTTTTAGATTAGACACACATGTTGATTACCAAAATAAGTGAGTGAAATGTATCATTATCAATCATAAAACATTTACTCATACTTAGAGGCATGCTAAGCTTGGTTCTACACATTTTGCAATACAATTGATGCACTTTAAATAGATATATCAAAGCATGATAAGAAAAACAATGTTCATAGTAATTTGAAAGAATATGTTTTAACATTGTAAATAATTCTAAATAATAGAAATCATACATGCTTGATATTGGCAATAAAGATCATACAGTTTTTTTGTTTTGAATATGATAAGCATGATGAATTCCTTGAAACATAAATTTGAAAACGTATGTCCGTCATTCGTCGAGACTTTACGTGAACATTTGACGAATTGACTTAGCCATCGTCGAGATGTCACGTGAACATTCGACGAATTGACTTAGCCATTAAAAAATACTGAGCAAAGTTTGAAAACTGTCTTCTGTTTTCATTCGTCGGAATTCGTCGGGAGTTCTCGAGAACATTCGACCAATTGACTTAGCCGCACAATTTCCTTCACAAGTCTCCCTTTTTGACTTCTGTCTGCGTTCGTCGATATTCGTCGGGAGTTCATGAGAACATTCGACGAATAGACTTAGCCGCAGAAATTTCTTCTTTAAACTAGAAATTTGGCTTCTGTCTGGATTCGTCGAGATTCATCGGAACTTCACGAGACATCTCGACGAATTGACTTAGCAAAAATTTCGTTTCTTCTGAAAACCTGCTCCACTCCTCAAACTTGAAAACCTTCAGTTTTTTTTATCAATTTTAAATCAAATAAAAACAGAAAATCACAAAAACATATTTTTGTAATTTTTGAATTTTTGTAGTAGATTTTTCATAATATGAATAAAACACAAACAACAAAAACATATTTTTGTATTTTTTTAATTTTGAACTTTTGTAGTTGATTTTTCATAATATGAATAAAACAAAAATAGCAAATGTCAGAAATACAAAAACAAAGTAGTACATATAGACTAAAATATTTTTAGTGATTTTTAGAAATTTTGAAAATCAGAAAATTCCAACACCCACGCTAGCGCCAGCGCTAGTAGCGCGGCAAACAGTACGTGATTTTTTGAGAATTTTAAATTTTTTATTTTTGATATTTATTAAGTGTCCTTAGAGTAGTTCCATGCTGAAATTTCAGAATTTTTGGAGATCTCAAGGTGGATCAAATTTGCATGAAACTTTAGCTTTTTGAAATACAAGAGGATATTTTTTTTTATGAAACAACCCAAAATATGCATGATTTAAGTGATAAGTAAATAAAATGATCATGCAAAGAGTAATATAAGTATTTCCTAAGATTAAAAACTATCCCAACTAAATGTCTACACCCTAGCCCCGTACTAAGTGACGGATGGGCATGAGGAGCTGCACGCATGTCGTAGGTTGGGGTGTTAGTCCCATATGCACACACTAGAGAACACTCAACCTAGCACTCTTTCCCCCTAGTGCCTCGCAAGGCCCCACTGGAACCCTCCCCGGTTAAGGACAAGACATGACTTAGAGGTTAGGTCTCTAATGCATACAACCCTACGCCCCCGTTATTATGAGATATGAAGCCAAAGGTGAAATAATCTTTTGGACAACCTATGCTTTTAAATCTAAGGGTTGATATATAAACTATGGGTTTTATTTAATGTGATGAGTTATATAAAACCACATAGTTTTTCTACTTTTATGAGATGACGATATGTGATAACTAGCACAATTACTAATATTCAATAAGTGGCAATGCTAGTATGATGAGTTTTGGGTTTAATGTCATGTCATGAGATTTATATTAATATTGCATGTATTCCAAAATAGAATTTTAAATTATAGATCTAGAATAGAGTGATGATTAAGTTTGATGTATCTTTATTATTCCTAGGTTGGTTATAGAATCTATATATATGTGAGATACATGCAATATCAAAGCATATCTATACACCAACTAATGTAAAGAAAGCAATATTCATATTTTTATCATAAGATTCATAATTCTTATTATTGATTTGAGATATTTCTTGATAGAACATGAATTATGATTTATGATTATAGAGAATTTTGCATAGAATATATGTTAGATCATCATGATGTATGTGATTTCTATTCTTTCTAGACTTATGACAATATGATTTGGTGATTTTCTTTTGAATAAGCATGTTTGATTTTTAAGTCTAGAAAATGATGATCATGTAATCATATTAAAGACAAAGATCATATATATACAGTTTTGAAATAAAATTCCATTCAATAATTGAATATATTGATCTTTGGTTTTGCATGATAAGATATGATTTATGATACAATATTCACATATATTCTAATGATTAATCCATAACCTATGTGTTTGTTGAAATTTGAGTATTCTATTATAATTTCAAATCACATCGTTATCATCAAATTTAAATAACATTGTACATGTTATACCTAGCATAAATATATAAGCATAGACCAAGAAGTGATTCTAGAATGATGAGTTTGAATGCAATGTTATTACATAGGATTAATGGAGATAATGTTGCATGTAATATGAGAAGTTTTCAAATTAATTTTCTTTAGACCTAGAATGAAATGATTAAACTTTTGATTTGAACCTAATGATACATGACGATTCAAAGGTCTAAATTAACATGCAAATAATGGTGACACACATTACACACAATATACAAAGAATATCATGTGACGAGGAATTCAAAGACACAGAAATTGCCGAAATAAGAAGACTGATATATCTTTTAAACAAAGTTGAGTTTGGGCAATTTTGACAGCACCAAACGAATTTGAATGAACAAGTTTGGTTCTCCGTTGGATGGAGAATTCTGTTCTCTTTCCAAAAAGATATTAATCGCGAAAATCGGACGAGCGGATCAAAAGATATGGCTTTTGAAGTTTTGATCTAAAACTCGCATTTTTGAAAAAATTAAACACGCGTTTTGTGAATGTTTGTTTTCGATTTTATTTGATAATATTTTTCATTATAAGGGCTATCAAGTGCAACAAATAGAAAAATAATCAAAACGTTGCGCATTTTAATTTTTAGCTTAAGCCCTTTAATAATCCATTTAAATCCATATTTTTTTTTAAAATAATTTCATTAGTCTTGAAAATAATTTCAATATTCAAATGATAATGTTAATTCAAGACATTGATGGGTAAGGTATTTAAAAGGATATATTTAAACAATTTAAGATGAGAGATAAATCACTTTGAAAAATATATGACTTAATGTTCAATTTTAATTCAAATTTGATTTGATAAACATTAGGCTTAATGTATGAAAGTCATATTTCATGATATATAAAGTGATCATAGCATGTTTGTTCAAAAAATAATAAAAAGTAAACAAAAGAAAAGAGACAATAAGCCTATCATGAAGTAGAGTATTGATATTTCATTTTTAATTGTTTCTACTTCATGCAAATAATTGGATACTAATTAATAAGAGATTTAGGTATCCAAAGGGGACCATGTGGGATGGTTCCTTTGGGTACCCAAATACATCGTGATGGCTTTTGGGAGGATAATGATGAATGGGCTTTTTCAATTAGAGTTGATATGCCATTTTTCTTTATGGGTCTCCATTCATACATTGGTTGTTTATTACTTAAATCCATATAATGATTATGTGACATCTTTTTATGATGATAGTTGTTTGAAAAATAATTCTTTGGGAATTTATGTTTATTCAAATTATTTTTCAAGATAGCATGATGTTTATAATCATAATGATTTTTATTATATGGATTCTTTGAAATTTTATAAGAGTGATTGTCTTTCTTTAGAAGTGACAGTTGAAAGAGTGGGTTACAATATGTTTTAAATGATTGATTCTTATTTTGATGATTTTCATTTCCACTCTTTCTTACAGACATACTCTTATAATATGAAGGATAATATTTTATAGTTTGATTTTCATGAAAAGGAGTTTTTAAATTTGAGTCGTGATTTAAACTATATTGAGACTTATAATAATGACTCTTAAGAATTTTGTGAGGATCATAATTCTTTTTGAAACTAAACTCCTTTTGATTTAATGTGTGAAAATGGTCCCTTTTAGAAATGATTTTGTAAGGTAATTTATCCTTGTTATTCAAAATCTTATGATGAAATTCATTACAAGACATTTGAAATTTTTCAACAAAAAATTTTAATTGTATTAACTTACAAGTTAAAGCATCATTTTCAACTATCAATTTTTCATTATGTTCTTTAGAAACTAAGAGCCCTTTTTCAATATCCTTGAATTTTTCTTTTAATAGATTGCAACTATGACAAGGAATATGAATTTCACCTAAAGAGCATGAAAGAGAATTTAACACATCAATATTTGATTCTATGTTATCATTTGCTTTTAAATATTTATTTTCTAAATGTAATTTGGAATTAGCAATTTTTAACTTTAAAATTTTACGTTTAGCAATTTTAAGCATACGAGAAGTAGAAATGGAATTTGTTACAAAAAGAGAAGATTTAGATTTTCTTACCTTGCTATAGTTTTCGTCTTCTCTTTTGCTTGATGTGTTGCCAACAAATGAGTCCAATATTGTGACATTGTATTCTTCTTCCTCCAAGCATAAGTCCTCATCGATTTCTTCTCTTGGATCCATAAGGAATTCCTCGTCGATTTCTCTCTTAGATTTATCATCCTCCAAGAATGAGTCCTTGTCGATTTCTTCTCTTGGATCCATAAGGAATTCCTCTTGTTCATCATCTGTAGAAGGAAGATTATAAGTATTCTCAAGAAATTTCCAAACTTCATAAGCAGTAGGAAGTGTATAAATAAGTTTGAAAATATTTTGATCTAATGCACAATATAGACTATTCATAGATTTGGCATTTAAAAACATTTCATTTTTATTTAAAATACTTGGGGGCATTTTAATTGTAATATTCCATACTTCCATATCCAAAGATTTAAGAAATTTTTCCATAAGAAATTTCCACCCATTATAATTTTTGCCTTCAAACAAAGGTGGTGCTAAAGATTTTTCATTTATAAGAAAGTTTTCCCCATTAATAGAAGCGAGATCATGAGACGCCATTATTCCTGGTTTTTAAACCATTTGGAATAACCTGCCTCTGATACCACTTGTTGGATCTTACAGCGCCCTTAGAGGGGGGTGAATAAGGGAATAAAAATTCTTTTTATAATTTTATTTTAATTACTAAATTGGTTTATAATATGTGAAGGTAAAATAATAATTTAGCTAAATGAATTGAAAAATTATGATTTGCAATTTTAGAAATAAGTACTAAATTGTTTTATGATGAAAGAGATTGAAATAAACAATTTAGATTTAGAATTGAAAACTTAGAACACAAAATAATAGAGATTATGCCAAATGAGAGAAATCAAGTAAACACAAATAGAGACATGATTATATTATATGAAAAAGGTGTTTACAAAAAATTGATTTCAATATCGCTTGAAATCGGAGGCGACAAATATGTAAATAATTTTTCCTTTTCTATACTGACTCGTATCCTCACGAACCGGTTGGCTTTAGCCTATCCTTCCCCGGATAAGGCCTCAAGCCGCTCTAGCCAATCCTTCCCCGGATATGGCCTCGAGCCCCCTAGATCTAATCACCTAGAACTAGTCACTAACACAAGGTGAATTTCCCCCTAAGTCCTACCCAGACCTAGTCGCCAACACAAGGCGAATTAACTTAACAATTACAAAGAAAGTATGGAATGGAAATAATGAAAAACAATAATAAAACTCCCTATATGAGATCTCTGGAGTTGAGGATGAAGGATCACTGTAGTATAAGCGAGGCCAAAGCGATCGTCCTTCGGATGTAGCGTGACGTAGTCCTCCTCTATAATTCTCCTTAAGCTTTTTGTGGGAGATCCATCTTCGGCACATAACAGCACTGGAATTGTGGCACAAGCAACCTCTCTGGGATGGATGATCAAAATGATCGAAGTTCAATTTATAGAGCTTGGAGCGAGCGCCTGCGGTAGTACTTAGCGCCTGCGGTATCGTTCGTGTGGAGCGGTTGCGAAACCATCGGCGGCGTGGCTCTGTGCACGAACTCGAGATAGCGCCTGCGGTATCGCTAGCGCTGGCGGTAGCGTTAAGGAACCGCTGAGACGGAACCGCTGAGAGAAAACCGCTGAGATGATCTTGAGCTAGCGCCTGGCGTTAGCGCTAGCGCCTGCGTTAACCTCTAGCGCCGGCGATAGTGCTCCATTCAGAAAGTTTGATTCCATGCTGCCTTCTACCTATGGAGTATTGCACCTATAGTTCCTGCACACTATAAACACACTACAAGCAATATCAAATACAATATGGGATTTGTTATTCTCAAAAAAAGGGATGTGACACACATGTCCAACACTCCATGCCAAAAAGGTAAATTTACAAAATCATCTTTTAAAAGCAAAAACGAAATTTCTACTTCAAAACCATTGCAATTAATTCATATGGATCTCTTTGGTCCCGTTAACACCGCAAGTCTTGGTGGTAAAATATACACTTTCGTTTTAATAGATGATTTCTCAAGATATTGCTGGACTTTATTTCTCTCTTCCAAATCTGATGCGTTTTGCAAATTCTCAAAATTATGTACTCGTATTTAAAATGAACTAGATTTAAAAATAAAATGCATTCGCTCAGATCATGGAGGTGAATTTGAAAATGAAAATTTTAAATCTTTTTGTGAAATGTTGGGTATTAAGCATGAGTTCTCCGCTCCACGCACACGTCAACAAAACGGTGTTGTTGAACAAAAAAATAGGACAATCCAAGAACTAGCACGCACCATGTTATCTGAATATAAATTACCTAAGTCTTTTGGGGCCGAAGCCGTAAGCACATCATGTTATGTAATGAATAGAGTCATGCTTCGCCCATCACTAAATCTCACACAGTATGAACTATATTATCAAAAGAAACCTAACGTATCGTATTTTAAAGTATTTGGATGTAAATGTTTTATTCTTAATACAAAAGATTCTTTAGGAAAATTTGATGAGAAATGTGATGAAGGAATATTTCTTGGATATTCTTCAACCAGTAAAGCCTATAGAATATTTAACAAAAGATCGAGTAAGGTTGAAGAGTCTATTATTGTTAAATTTGATGGGTTTATTCCATGTGTAGAGAAACTTCCTACAGGTACAAATGATGAACCTTTGCCATCTTTGGAGCACAACGAAGAGAAACGTCCAAAGAAGAGGAGGATAAGTCCAAGGAAGATAAATATGTACCTCCAAGCGTTTTGAACTTCTCAAAAAATCATCCAAAAGAACTAGTCATTGGGGAACCTTCTACTGGGGTAAGAACTCGATCCTCTCTTCATGAAACGTTTTCAAATATTTGCTTTGTTTCTGAAATCGAACCTAAAAATGTTTCCACCGCTTTAAATGACGAATTTTGGTTTTTGGCTATGAATGAAGAGTTAGGTCAATTTGAAAGAAATAAAGCTTGGAATCTAGTAGAAAGACCATCTAATCATCCAATTATCGGCGTAAAATGGATCTTTAAAAATAAATTAGATGGTGAATCTAGGATTATAAGAAATAAAGCACACTTAGTTGCTCAAGGTTATTCTCAAATCGAGGGGGTAGATTTTGAAGAAACTCTTGCACCCGTTGCTCGCTTAGAATCTATACGAATATTTTTGGCATTTGCGAGTTTTAAAAGAATAAAATTATTTCAAATGGATGTTAAAAGTGCCTTTTTAAACAGGTTTATAAAAGAAGAAGTTTATGTAGAACAACCCCCCAGTTTCATAAATGAAAAATTCCCTAATCATGTTTACAAATTAGAAAAAGCGCTTTATGGTTTAAAACAAGCGCCCTGTGCATGGTATGATCGACTTACATCATTTTTGTTAAAGCACGGTTATGTTATGGGAAGTGCCGACAACACACACTCTTCATTAAGCATAATAATAACGATCTAATTATTTTACAAATATATGTTGATGATATCATTTTTGGAGCCACTAATGAAGAGTTGTGTAATGAAGTAGTCTTAGTAATGAAAAATGAATTTGAAATGAGTCTTGTAGGAGAACTATCATATTTTCTTGGTTTTCAAATCTCACAATGAACTGATGGTATCTTTATTTGCCAAACAAAATATGTTCACGATATGCTTAAACGATTTGGATTTGAAAATCTTAAACAAGCTTCTACTCCTATGAGTGCTTCTTTAAAACTAGGAAAAGATGAATCCGGAATTTCCATTGATCAAACGTTATATAGAGGAATGATAGGATCTCTTCTTTACTTAAGTGCATCTAGACCAGATATAATGTTTGTCGTATGTTTATGTGCTCGCTTTCAAGCCAATCCAAAAGAATCCCATTTAAAAGCGGTAAAATGTATTATGGTACCCACACAATGATTCATTCACACTCCACGGCTATTCCGATTCGGACTACACCGGGTGTTCACTAGATCGAAAAAGCACTAGCGGTTCTTATCACTTTCTAGGACCCTCTTTAGTAGCTTGGTCTAGTAGGAAACAATCTTCGGTTGCACTCTCCACCACAGAGGCCGAATATATCGCACCTGGTAGTTGTTGTGCACAAGCGTTATGGATGAGTCAAACACTAGAGGATTTTGGATTTCATCTCAAAAATATTTATCTTAAATGTGACAACAAAAGTGCAATCGACCTCACATATAATCCCGTACACCAATCTAGATCCAAACACATCGATGTTCGTCATCATTTCATTAGGGATCACATTAAGAAAGAGCATGTAAAAGTAAGTTTCATTGGCACGGACTCTTAACTCGCTGACATATTTACTAAAACTCTTTTCGATGCAAGATTTCGTTTATTATGACTTGAGTTAGGTGTCCTAGATCTTTCGAGTTAAAACACATTCACAAACGCAATTTTGTAAATTTTAACCATCGAAAACATCTCCTAAAATTCTGAAATTTCAGCATGAAACTACTATTGTGGCACTTAATCAAGATCAACAATTAAAAATTTCCAAATTATAAAAAATCGTGTACTGTTTCCAGCGCTAGCGCTAACGCCGGCGCTAGCGCATTTATACATTTTTCTGTATTTTTAAAATTTTGAAAAATTCTTAAAAATATATTAATCTATATGTACTATTTATTTTTGCACATCTAATTATATTTCATTTTTTGAAAAATCAAATACAAAAATACAAAAGCCACACTACAAAAAAATATGTTTTGACTTTTTGTTTAAAGTCTATTTTTATGCAAAAATCAAATTCAAAAATACAAAAGCCAAATTACAAAAAAAATATATGTTTTGCCTTTTTATTTTTGCCATTTGTTTAAAGTTTTTTTTTTTGCAAAAATCAAATACAAAAATATTAAACATTAAAACTATCAACAAAAAAATGTATGGTTTTTTCTAATAAAATCAAGCATGATTTAATCTATTCTTTAGAACTTCTATAATGTTGCAATTTATCTTTTCAAACTCTTTGAACATTATTTTCATCATGCTTTGATATATCTATTAATATGTGCATCAAGTATCTTTTAAGAGTTATGTAGAACTAAGCTTAGCAGGCCTCTAAGTATGAGTAAATGTTTTATGTTTGATAATGATCTTTATTCACTCACTTATTTTGGCATTGTCTACATATGTGTTTAATCTAAGAATGCTTGTGTATGTTGTGTATTAGTACAATGAATTAAAATTGCACAAGTATCTTACCTACACTCCTTTATTTGCACTTTTAAAAATTAAGAAAAGTGGTTATATTTTTCATAAATTATATTGGTTTGCAAAACAAGTGTATTCGGAGAACTTTGTACAAAACAAAAATCATAAAATAAAGTGACAAAGATAACTCCACCAAGCACTACTTGAACCTCCTGATAAGTCTTAATAAGCGTTGTGAGATTGAGCACCTTGGAAAGAATAGTAAAGTATCTTGTGCAAATCAAACCTTTCTTTCAAAATAAAAATCACTTACTCTTAAGTACACCGGATCACGAGTCTCAACATTAGAAATAAAATATGTGATCCCCCAAGCACTACATTGTACCCTGATAAGTCTTAATGAGCATTGTGTGTGCAAAGCACCTTGGTAGTTGTACATTTTTGTTTGTGCATTGAAGTGTGTGGAAGTGAAATTTTTTGCGTTTTATTGTGCTCTTACTTTACATATTTCTTGTATTTTTGATTAAAACATTTGTTTACTCTACTCAAAAATACACTTATGTGCACATCATTATCTTCCATAACACTTCTTCTCATGAGTATTGGATCCTAATGCAAATTCTATACTACTCTTTAGTTATGAAATGCACTAGATAACCTAGCATGCTTTCTACAATGTTTAGTATGTTTTTGAAATTATGAATTAACATAACATTGTAGTACTCCCTTTTTGGTAACATTATTTCATGCTTGGTTACTTTATTATTGAATTTAAAGATTTACTTGAACAATGATTTACAAAACATCTTCCTTATAAAATTGAACTCATATATCTGTTATGAATCATCATGTCTTACAAAAGATGTTTGATTGTATTTTTCTAAGTCTTCCACAACTTTACATTTACCTTGTATTTGTTTATGCTACAAACTCTGATTTATGAAAATATTGTGATACTCAAACTCTGATATATTTCAATGAAAAGTATTCTAAAACTCCTTATCATTTTCTTCTCTATACAAGCTCGATCATGCCTTTATCTTATTATCAACATTTAAGTGGTGTCTCCTTACCCGCTTTTGCTAATAACAAAAGGGGGAGAACTAACATGATAAATATAATATGTTATCAAAATAAAAACTAACATGCTTAATTAAGATGATAACTTACATATTAGAGGAGCATTCACTTAGGGGGAGCATGTATTTAGGGGGAGCAATTCTAAATGCTAAAATCAATAATAATCCTAAGTCATCACTCTCACACACACACAAGTAGTTCATCATGCTTATATATATTAATGCTCTGATTTATCATTAATGGTTTTGTTATTATCAAAAGGGGGAGTTTGTTGGAACATGGTCTTCCGCATCTCCTAGGTTTGAGAATAACAAAACCTATGTGTATTTGATCTTGTGTGTTTAAGTGTGCAGGATAATAAAGTCCACATGACTCAAGGATTACATAAGAAGGTTGCCCCCAAAGTTGAGCCATCAAATTCAAAACTCCTACTAGCGTCGGTGGTAGTACTAGCATAGGCGCTAGCTGTCGTTCGACAAACAGTAGGCGGTGCTTGACGAAATGCTCATAACTGCATTCGACGAAAATTCGCTCGACGAACTGTTAGCTGCGTTCGACGAAATTTTGATCGACAAAATGTTTGCTTAAGCGCAATTTCGGGAGTACTTATAGAAGGAGATAGCGCCTGGCAGTATCCGATAGCACAGGCGATAGCGCGGAGCACAGTAGGCAAGAGTGAAATGTTTCCTCGGATTGAAGATTCTGCCGCGCAGAATATGTCCTAAAATGGGATAGCGCCGGCGGTACCACTAGCGCTGAGGCTATAAAAAGGACCCCTCTTCTCTCGTTTCATATAGACATCAGAGAGAGAGAGAGATTGAGTGCTAGAATTCCAGAGTCTACCTTGGCCGAAAGTTGATGTCCTACCAAAGTTCTGCAATCTTCTGAAGGAGAATCTCATCACGCCGGATCCAAACGAAGTCCGCTTCTACAATGCTTATTCTACAGCGGATCTTCGTCTCCAACTTCAGAAGTTTATCAAGAGGGAGTTATTATTTATTTTCATTTCATATTTCTTGTAAACTGTTAGTGAAATCGCCTCGTGTTGGCGACTAGGTCTGGGTAGGACTTAGGGCAGAAACTCGCCTCGTGTTGGCGACTAGATCTAGGCTAGGTCTAGGGGGTGCTCGAGGCCATATCCAAGGAACATTTGGCTAGAGCGGCTTGAGGTCGAATCCGGGGAGGATAGGCTAGGGTCACCGGTTCGTGGGGATGTGAGTCGGGATAGAAAACAAAAGAGTCTACTATTCATCGCCACCGATTTCTAGCGTTATAGAAGTCAACTTTTGTAAAACCTTATTTGATATTAATAAAGCATGTCTCTACTTTATTTCAATTATTTTACTTGACTTTTTATTGTCTTAATCTTGCATTAATACAAAGCTTTGCAAAATATAACTTAAGTTTTTGAAAACCCTTATTCACCCCCCCCCCCCCCCCCCCCTCTAAGGGCGCCTACCGATCCAACATAAATACTCCCTGGTAAATTATGAAACCTTGGATTTGGTGTTTTTAGATGATTATTGTGCTAGGTTAATTTTCTCAGAATTTATAGAGACATGTAGATGTAGTTGTAGTGTAATCCCTTATTGGCACACCATTTGTATTAAATAGTAATTATGGATAAATACTCCCTGGTAAAGTATGAAATGTAGGATTTGAGGTTGTTAGATCATTACAAAATGTGAACCTATGGTAAGAACTTGGAACTCATTAGGACTTGATAGGACCAAGGTTGCATCTTAAGAGTCAAACCTAGTTCAATTCCACCTTGGTCTGCGAACAGTAGAAACTGAAAAACATAAATTCGGACCCCTTCCTTATGGTCACCACCCCTAAAGTTACTAACTCTAAGAGAATTGCAGATGCCCAATTAGGTTGAATGATTAGTCACCAAGGGCAGTCATCGGAAACAAAGACGGGGTGCGTTTAGTAAAACCATCATTTCAGGAATTTGACAAGGACCTATTAGGGGAGGTGAAGGATGACTTAGCAAGAAGTGAAAATTGTGATTGAGAGATAACACAAGGAAATAATCGGTCACTAGGAATGACATGGTTCGGTGTTCAATAGAACACCGACACATGTCTACCCGAGTCAAATGGTAATCCACCATAGGATTTTAGAGCATTCAGAGAGCAAATGGACATACAAGAATTGGTAGCAACTAAATAAAATAAATATCCTGGAAAGGGGGAATTGGGCTTCAGTCACCATCACATTCCCTAGTACCGTTGCGATCCCTTCATCGGGTAATCCACGTGAAATCCAGAATTCACCCCAAGCTTCTAAGATCAACTAACAATAGACAATAGTAGTAAAGTAGGAGAAATTGAAACATAATCTCTCTCCAAAATTTAGGAAGGAATGAAGTAAGGACTGGGATAGTCCTGCGAGCGGTAGGCTCGGGTTATAAGGAAGGACTGGGGTAGTCCTGCGAGCAGTAGGCTCGGGTTATAAGGAAGGACTAGGATAGTCCTGCGAGCGGTAGGCTTGGGTTATAAGGAAGGACTGGGATAGTCCTGCGAGCGGTAGGCTCAGGTTATAAGGAAGGACTGGGATAGTCCTGCGAGCGGTAGGCTCGGGTTATAAGGAAGGACTGGGATAGTCCTACGAGCGGTAGGCTCGGGATTATAAGGAAAGACTAGGTTATAGTCCTGCGAGCGGTAGGCTCGTAGTTTAAATATAAGACTGGTGTAGTCTAGCGAGCGGTAGGCTCGTAGTTTAAATAAAAGACTGGTGTAGTCTAGCGAGCGGTAGACTTATAGTTTAAATATAAGACTGGTGTAGTCTAGCGAGCGGTAGGCTCATAGTTTAAATATAAGACTGTGTAATCTAGCGAGCGGTAGGCTCGTAGTTTAAATATAGGACTGGTGTAGTCTAGCGAGCGGTAGGCTCGTAGTTTAAATATAAGACTGGTGTAGTTCTGCGAGCGTTAGGCTCACTAAATTGCTTTGGGTTAGGTCCTGCGAGTAGTATTCTAGGCATTTTTAATTAGAGGCATCGTTGTATCAAGTAGTACGCAGATACCCTGTGTGTTCTTAGGGGCGTACGTAAGGTCTAGGTTGGGTGGTGTCACACAAGCCTAGAAGTGGACAGCCCGGTCTACTTCCCTGTTTGCCTCAACAGGGTACCTGAGCGGAGACTCGAATAGAGGGCTAGAGGTGGTGCTTACCAGATAGTACGCGGATACCCTGTGTGTTCTTAGGGGCGTACGTAAGGTCTAGGTTGGGTGGTGTTACACAAATCTAGAAGCGGACAGCCCGGTCCATTGCCCTGTTTGCCTCAACTGGGTACCTGAGTTGACACACTCGAACAGAGGGAACTACAAAAGTCTGTACGTACAGAGTCGTGTGCGTGAGTTGCATCATTGCATTGCACATCATGACACATCATACTTGCATAAAACAGAGACCTCATCGTATAAATTAGTATGGGCTCTTTTATACGATGAGTTTACTTCTTGCCAGATCCCTTAGCTTATGTGTTGTGTGTGTATACACATAAGTTAAGGTTACTTTCATAGATGCTCTAGTTGTTTCTTTACTTGCTCTAGTTATCTTTATAACTACTCTGGTATACTTTTCTAGGTGCTTAGATTATTTTATAACTGCGTGTGTATACTCACTTTGACGCTCGTTTATATACTACTCGGTTTCTTTGTAGCCCCTTGATTTATTATGATAGATTTGCTAGAAAGGTGCTTAATGTATATATATACATGTTGTTAGCTATTGATATAATTGCTAGATGTAAATGCTTTTATATACATGTTGTTAGCTATTGATATTACTGCTAGGTTAGTAGTACCCGCTTGTCACATGCTTTTGATTTACCCTTTGATGTCCTCCGCTTCCTCCTCCCGCACGGTGCCTAGGAGTCGCGGGTGGAGGCAGTGAGGAATATGCTGAGTCTTATAGACTGACGGTCGGTGGACCTCATCATTTTAGGGATGATGTGTCGGAACAACAGGACCCCGTTCAGGAGACAGGACAAGAGGACGGGATGAAGCAGAGCAGCCACTACACGTCGTCGTAGCAGCAGCTACAGATGCATGAAGACAGTGTTTGATAACTTCCGCATAGATGTAGAGTGAGAGTGTTGTTGCACTATATTTGAACCTGTATCGGGCATAAGCCCTTAGTCGTTTAGTTCTTTCTCATCGTGGATGTTGTAATCATGTATTATGATAAATATATAATGTGATTTTGTGGACTTGTTTCATTTAATACTTCAATTACTGTGATTATGGTTGGCCTGAATGATGATGAATAGCCGGCAGGATCGGCGTCTTGTGGCGGCAACCATTGAGTGTAATGGTGTCGCCGCAAGACAGCGGTTCTGGGCGGTAAGACCCTGTTTAAAAGCAAAAAAAAAGAGGGTCTTATAAGCTGTCTTCCTGATGGCATTGGAGATATCCTCAGATGATGAAGAAGAACAGGTATCTCTTTTTGACAATTTTGATTTTGAGTCAGAAGACTTTAAAACTTGCTTTAAAGAATTTTGCAATGATTACCTTAAAATACAAAAGGAATTAGAAACAGATAGGGAAGAATTAGAAAACTTCAAGAAAGATGAGTTACATTCAATAAATAAGGACTTGAGAAATGAAATTCAGGATAAGGAAATAGAATTGATTGAAATAAGAAATGAAAATCTAAAACTAAAAAAGGAGCTAACGAAGGCAATAGCCTTTGATGACTCTCTCAATGGGAGGAGTCAAAAGCTTAAAGATATTACACAAAATATCTCTATGAGATTAGCCACCTAGGTCTAGGAGCAGAGACATCCACTAGCACTGAAGTCCCTAGGAAACCTGACTGGAAAAATCCAGTTAGATTTGTTAGACCTAGTGACTAATATAAATAAAAGGAGTGTAGTATTTCAAGAATAAAATAATAATAATAACCCTGATAAAATCATTGTATTTAATAAAGTAAATCCTAACATTGAGAATAGACCTCTAGGAAAAAACAATTCAAAGAAATCAATAAATCTAAATCAAAAGGATAAAGTCAAAAGTAGAATCATTAGACATTCTACAGATTTACTATATTTAGATACATTCTATGCACGTTACAACTACCAAGATAATAAACCTAGGTTTAATAAACCTATTCTCTACCATCCAAAAGGATATTATGAAAGACCATTATATTCTTTCATATCACATTATAATGGTAAAAGTAAATGGTCCAAGATAACCTGGGTACCCTAATATTTGAGTTACATGTGCAGGACAATGAAAGGTTCTTCCTTCAGAGATAATGAAGGGAAATGAAGAACAAAATCTTCAATGAAGAACTACAAATATTCAAAGGGAGTGATCAATCCTCTAAAAATTACCATGATATTTTATAGTTCATAAAAATAATATTATAAATACTATTTTTTAATTAAAAACCATTGCCGGGAAAAACAACAAGAGTTTTCTAAGAAAATAGAATTGTAAATTTAGAGTTGCGTCGATTAGAATTCGACGTACGATCGAGTTCTACTCGACGCTAGCTTCGAGAGCCACCTGGATTGGACAATTCGAATAGCATTCGACGCGGCGTCGATTTCATATCGACGCATACGTCGACTCAATAATTGCTGAGCAATTTTGAAGGCGCATCGATTACTAATCGACGCAACGCCGACATGATAAGCGCGCGCAATTCTACAGCTGGAAGCTGCGACACATTTTGGCGCACTGAATATTATTCTTTGTCGACGGTGCTTCGAATAGAACCCTAAGTTGTGATGAATCATCTTCTTTTAAGCAACTTAGACATTAGATTCATTAAGCCTTCGAATTTTCTTTCTTCTGCACTCGTGCTTTCTGTTCCCCAATTCTCTCATGTTCTTGCTCTTTCCCTCTCTTCTCTTTGCAGGTACTTCACCTTAAAATCAATGGCTCCTCTTAAGATCAACTCAGATTTCGATATGTTGATGTCCACTTTTATGTTCAATACTAGTTTTCTTTTCTTGGTAGTGGTCGTAATCGTTGTCATGCCAAACATACATTCTACGGTGGTAGCATTTTTGTCTAAACTCACCCAAGCTAGAAAGCCGCGCCAAATGGAGCCTTAGTTAAGTGCACATGACAATATGAGTTCTCTAATATAAGAAAATATTTTCAACATGTCCAATCATGCACGTGTAGGGTCTTAGCCATCTAGCATGCGGACTTTTTTTTTTAATTGGATGACATGAGAGTGGGTCATTAAGCGAGCCTACTATGATATCATATTAATATCCATGCATTAAACCTACAACCATTTGGTTATCAGTGGCGTGCCTAAGATCACTATTAAATACACATGACAAATTGAGTCCCCGGTATGAGTGTTATATTCTCAACAATCTCTTATCTGTTTTATTCATACTTTCTCGTGCCATAATGCACCTGTTTCTCATATTGGTAATAATAAGCTATGTTCATTCTTGTCGCTGGTGTGCCATTAAAAAGTATATATTCTCAAACTTTGTTCTCATTTTACAGACAGTTGCAGTAATCTCTCAGCCTGGATTAGGAGTGATTATATTTGGTTCCACGCAAAAGGTTAGTTCTTGAGATTTTTAAAGCTGTTATTCAAACATTTTGAAGGAGCAATTATGATAGTAACTATTAACATGGTTTATTTATGCAGTTTATCAGTCATCTTCCAGTTGAAATTTTTTTTGCCTAGTTATGACATTTTATTGATGCTTTAACCATAATTCAGTTCACAGTTAAGGGAAAAAAGAACATTTTTTGCATATCATGATATTTCAGGCTTTAACCATAATAGTTATGACATTTTATTGATGCTTTAACCATAATTCAGTTATTGATGCTTTAACCATACGTAGTGCTGTCACAACCCGCATTTTTCCCGAATTTAAGAATATCAGAGGAAGAGAAAATGCGCGTCATGATGCCACGTCATGCAGGAGACAACTGCAGACGCTCAGGCGGGATCCTATTACTTGATAATTGAAAACATGATTTCATGATAATCATTATTTGAAATCATTTATTAGGGTTTAGAGTAAGAACTGTGTCTCTCAGTTCGTGGATCAACTAGTCCACAGAGAAAGTATGTATAATTGCAGCGGAAAATACTTGATTTAGTTCATTTAAGGTCCTATATGCACGTGAAGGCAGGACATAAAGTAGATGATATGCGCATAACTAGGCGTAGTATAAGTATAGAAAATATCTTTTAGATGACTTTAAAACTAAGGGTTTTCGTTAAAACTGATGAGATGAGGATGAATGAAAAGCCATTTTATCGCTATAGTGCACCTAGTCATAAATCATTTCCAGAGAGTAAGGAATCAGATCTAAAAACAGTGGCATAAACTGGTAAGTAAACTATAAAGTATCAAAGAGGCACAATGGGCGTCAACAAGCTGACACCAACCCGTTGGCCCAACTAGCATGTCTGAACACAAGGAGAAGCAAACAACAACTACTACTACCTCGCAGCAGCGGGGTAAACAGCAGCTAAAACTCCCGAAGACTTCGGGCTACTCCACTAACCGCTACGGCTCTGAACCTGAGGCATTCAATACAACAAAGAACGCCTCAGCAAGGAATTACAAGTGGCAGAAAACTAACAGAAAAACAAGCAAGGCATAAGGGGTACCAACCCAAGCCTGACTCACTGAAAAAGAAGCTCGGAAACAAGGAGCTAAGCAAAGCACCAAGTGCAACCAAATATCATAAGTAGGAACAAGTATAAATTAATTATCTTGTAAATTTTAATGCATGAGACTGATCAGCTCAAATTAAATGGGGGCGGTTCTTTATCCTCTGCCACCCAAAGCCTTAACTGGTGGGGATTTCTATTACCCAACCATCCAAACACGGCCCTCGGGACCACAGGCCAAGCCTGCGGTTCACCTTTAAAATGGCCACCGTGCAAGGCTACAATAGAAACCCCACTGTCCCCCAAACACCACTACTGTGTAAGGCTAAAGACAACGGATCTTATTAATTATATTTCAATTTAAAACACGGGACGAAGCCCGAGGAACAATCCACAGGGATACCCTAAGAGATAGGGTCAAAGCAAGGTACACACCGATCAAGATGAATCATAAGTGAAACCAAGGATTTGCAAGATCACAACAGGTTTAGAACTTAGATCGGAGGTAAACATGATCGAAGACGCAATGCAGTTATTAGCAACATCACCGCATACTGCTAACATCACAAATACTAAGAAGAAACACCCTAAGGATAGGGTCACCATGAGATAACTACTGATCAAACGATTCATAAGGGGAAACTCGGAGTCATTGAACCAAAAAGGCAAAGGGGTTCAAGCTCGAGGGATTCATGATCAAGGACACCCAAGAGACTTGGGCAAAACTCCTTGTGCCCTTGTAAGAGGCACAAGGTTTCAAGAAGGAGGAGAAGTAATCAGAGGCATAACTCATGACGAATCATAAGAGTAAACTCAAACATTATCAGACCACAACGAGTAAGAGAATTCAAGCAAAAAGGGATTCAAGATCAGGAGCACCGAAAGGTCACTGGCCATCATCCATGTGCACCCGAGGGGACACGAGATTCAAACATAAAAACTCAACGAAATCACATGCGTTCCAGGCGGGGTTCTTACCATCAATTATCGAGAAGAAGAGGGACAACATTCAAGGCAGCACTTCTCGAGAACTGGAAGGATTTCTCGAGATAAAGCAAGGGATTTCTCGAGACATTTGAATGTTTTTTTTTTTGAGACATAGAATTAAGAGCATGCGGAGAAGATGGAAGATTGACTGTGTTGGTAAAGGTTACCAATCACCACATCGAATGGGGGAGGTCCAGAAATTGTTGCTGTTTGAATTCGTCGGAATTCGTCGGGATTCGTCGGGATTCGTCGGGATGTCCCGTGAAATCTCGACGAATTGATACAGAAAACTCTAACTTGATTCGTCGGAATTCGTCGGGATTCGTCGGGATTCGTCGGGATGTCCCGTGAAATCTCGACGAATTGATACAGAAAACTCTAACTTGATTCGTCGGAATTCGTCGGGATTCGTCGGGATTCGTCGGGATGTCCCGTGAAATCTCGACGAATTGATACAGAAAACTCTAACTTGATTCGTCGGAATTCGTCGGGATTCGTCGGGATTCGTCGGGATTCGTCGGGATGTCCCGTGAAATCTCGACGAATAGCAACAGAAGCCCCTATTCTGCTGTGTGGTCTGCGGATAGCGATTCTCCTAGAAGCTATTTATCCTTTGGGTATAAATAGGACGGTTTTCTCCAGGGAACAACTACCCGATTCATAGCAAAGGAAGAATAATCAAGGAAGCTTACATTAACACTCCAAAACTTAAGTTAAACCGAGCGACATGAAATCGACACGAGCGAAACAATACTTCAAGAACAGAAAGAGAAGGAGGAGGAAGCCACTTGCCTTAACCTTGCAAAACTCGAGATCCTCCGCTCTGAAGGCTAAGGAAACACTCAAGCACGAAATCCTAGAACGATTCAGACCAAAAGGAAGAGTTAGGTTACCGCCAAATCTCCCAAAACTCCACGAAACGAGAAAAGCTTACCGCTAGAACGAAGATCTCGCCGAGAGTTTTCCAAATCTTCAAACAACACTCGATTCCGACCACTATAGCCCTAGAAATCGCCGGTTGAAAGCTCTCCGAAGATCCGCTCTCGCCCTAACCCTCGGCGGCTTCTTTTGATCGAGGAAGGAGATAATGAATAGCAAGAGGAGTTTTAGGTATTTATATAAAAACCTAATTTAATATTTAATTAATTAAATAATCCTCTCATTTACTTAAACCACGAGGGCGACCAGAACAACTCGGATTTCTACGAAATTCGCACCTTAGCTGAAAAACGGCGCTACGAATCCAACGGCGAAGTCAGAACTCAGTTCCGACGAGCCAAACTCCGGATAAAGCCTCCCGAAGCTAAAATCTTAATAATTACTCAAAACCTTCACTTCAATTCGAAACGACGCGAAAACTCGCACGCTCGATCTAAATTACACGCTTTAACTAAGCTAAGACTCTAAACACTACCAAAAGAGCTGACGTAACGCCCTTACGCCAAAATTACGTCACAGCGGGTACGTAAAATAATTGACGAAAAACAGGGGCGTTACAGTCACTCCCCCTAAAAGAAGTTTCGTCCCGAAACTTGAAATCCAAAGATCTAGAAAGATACAGAATCAAATCCAAAGATTAAATGACAGCAGGATTTCCTGAAAACTGCTTTTATACTCAAAATCCATTTATCCAAGATGCTTAACACAAGCTCCATCATAACCCACAAAATAACAATCTAATCACATCTTCCAAAATTTGATTCATTAATTCCGCCTGACCGAGGCACAAACCTAGAATTCTAACCTGACACACGGCTTAAAGGGCACCCCAAGCAACCTGACGACTCCTTCCAAATAAAGCTCTGCTATTTCTCCAAAGAATATCTGATCTAAAAATCGCACAAAGAGAGCACTTTTTGCCAAACCGACAACTGGGACCCATACAGAATCATGTCCTCCGGGGAATCTAGGTAACGAAGTCCATTGAAATACTTCCCCACTTCCAGCTGGAACATCCAACGGGGTCAAACTACCTCCAAGCCTAATTGATCTACCTTAACGCGCTAGCAGGTATAACATTCCAAAAAAAAAAAAACACAATTGGCTAAATCATACTTCATACCTGACTGCCAACAATCGGTTATCAACCAAAATCACGCGCCTCACTACAGATCTTTGTTCGAATAACCTCAAACGCGGAAATACAATATCTACTCTAGTACTCAAGGTATTTCATCATCAAATAAGAAAGATATAGAAATTCTCCCTTTTTCTCAATCCTACTCCGGAGATGTTGCGAGTCAGGGTCTTCCTTCTGACGCAGTTCTACAAGGGCAGACCAAGAAGGCTCTTCAGCCTCTAAGCTCAAAGACGCGGTACTACTACCGACTGAGATATCCATCAACATAAACTCCTCTACTAGGGACTGCACTGAGAGCATGAAGATATGCGCGGTCTTTCTACTCAGGCATCGGCCACCACATAAATCCGCCACATACTCCAACCACCTCCGCTGGCGCAGACTCTGCTCCTTCAGGGTGAAGACATATTTCAGACTCTTAAGATCCGTATAAATCTTGCATGACGCTCCATAAAGAAGATGTCTCCAAAGCTTTAAAGCATAGATCACTACGGCGAACTCTAAGTCATGCGTAGGGTAATTCTTTTCATGAACTTTCAATTGTCTAGACCCACAAGCAATTACTTTTCCTTCTTGCACCAAAACGCAACTTAATCCAAGGCGAGATGCGTCCACATAAACTGCATACTCAACTCCTTCGATCGGTAAGGCCAACACAAGAGCACTACCCAAATGTTTCTTTAATTCCCGAAAAGCTCCTTCGCACTAACCGCTTCAAACAAAAGCGGCATACTTCTGGGTAAACCCGGTTAAAGGTGCCGACAGCACTGAAAATTCTTGAACAAAATCTCCTGCAGAACCCAGTCAAACCTAAGAAACTCCTTATCTCCTTAGGCGATGGAGGCATCTTCCAATCCAATACAACAGAAATCTTAGCAGGGTCTACAGTAATTCCATCTTTGTTCACCACCAGACCTAGAAAGGATACCTGAGGAAGCCAAAACTCACACTTACTCAGCTTCGCAAACAACTAGAGCTTTCTAAGAGAAGGCAATACTAAACGCAACAGCGCAGCATGCTCTACAGCACTACTGGAAAATACCAACACATCACCGAAAAACATGGCAACGAAAAGATCCGGAAAAACCTTGAACATACGGTTCATCAAGATCAAAAACGCAGAGGGTGCATTGCAATAAGTCAAGCACCAGGCTCCAAAACAAAAACGAACTCCACGCCTCCAACCGGCGGGAGACCAGGAAGATCATCAGGAAAAACGACAGGAAGCTCTCGCACCACTAGGACATCCTCGATACGCGGCGAACGCCTAACAGTTTCTACCACAGAAACAAGGTACGCCAACAACCGGAATCTAACAGCTTCCGAGCACACACCGCAGAAAATATCGGGGAACACTGGCACGGAGGTCCTAGAAAATACTCCAGGGATGACCGCATCAAAACTGGACAACAGGTCCGAACCCAAAATCACAACAAAGTCTTCTAGATTCAATACCTTAAGATCAGCAAAAGCCAACAAATCTCCTAAGAGAACGGGCAACTCCGGACGCACAGGTTCAAGGATACCAAAATACCGAAAGGAAACTAAACGAGGAACGAATCGATGCCCAACTCAGGGGTCATACGGTGACGCTCAACGAAATTCCTTGCTACGAACGAAAGGGCAGCACCCGAATCGAAAAGATCTCACGCTCAACAATTCTTTACCTTAAATCACCCTATAAGCGCGAAAAGAGAAACTAGTCTAATACAGCCAAGCTAAGATCAAGTCAAAACTTAACAGCTAACTCGAATATCTAACCTGCGATTACTTGGGTCGAAGACTGCTCTTGCTCCTGGGTCAACACATTCAGCTTTCCTCTTCCTTCATCCTGATTGCGGCGGCGACACAGCTCGAAGCGGGACTGGCTGCAACTGGGGGTGAATCAGCGGGCATTGGAACTTCATGTGCCCCTTCTGCTTGCACTGGAAGCAGACTTTATCTTTGGTCCAACACTGGGCCACATCATGCCCTTTCTGCTTGCACAACAGGCAACACACCCCTCCCAAAGGAGTACTCTTGATTTCCAACACTCGCTGCTTCTTCTGAACTCCCTTTCTCTTGAAACACTTTTCATAAGGATGGCCAGGGCGTCCGCAGAAACTACAGACATCGCCACTTCTCTTCCTTGAAGCGGGGCCAGATACCTTGGGGCCTTCACCATCTTTGACTTTTCTCTTGCCCTTTCTCATCAAAGCACCTTCATTCTTAGCGATAACGATGGCCTCGGCTTTCAAAGCTGCTTCCACTGCCTCAGCATAGCTCGCCCATCCATGAGCACCGGCTACATGCTGACTATCATTACGAAGTCCTCCCAAAGATTGCTTCACTCTTCCTTCCTCTGAAGCTACTAGACCTAGAGCAATTCTGCTCGGCCTCCTGGGTTCAATCACAAATTCACTAACAGCGAATTGCCTCTGCTCCGGGTGCAGCAAATCATTCACCAAACAGTCTTGCTCAACCGACGGCCGAAACTCCTTTAACATCATCGCCTTGAATGACTCCCACGAACATCCATCTACGAGGTTTTCCAATTCCCTAATCCACCAGCTCTTAACAAGACCCTTCAGCTGGTAAGCGGCGACCGCTACCTTTTGGCCTGCAGAGATTCCTGAGTACCTAAAAATATCCTCGATGGCAACCAACCAGTCATCCAAAGACAAGAAATCAGCTCTTCCGCCAAACGTAGGGGGTCTTAATCGCTGAAAATGCGATATAACGTCCATTTCCGGAAGCATCTATACAGGTGGAAACAAGGGAGCAGGAGGAGTAGGTACCGTCTGTCCTACTACTGGGGCCTGCGCTACGAATTGCTGCCTAACACCGGCAGACAACAACAACTCAACCTGAGATTGCATCGCAACCACCTGCTTGGACAGAGTCTCAAAACTTTGCTGCAGACTCTCAATCACGGCTTTACTCAACGCACCGGAAGACTCGCCTTCAAACAGGGGAGTCGACCTAAACGCAACACGCTTCGGCGCCATCGCTGCTAAAACGCATAAACCTCTAATCAAAACTCAACCCTACACTAGAACTACACTTCTTGGTTCAGAACATACATATACAGATACTTGCCATTGCCACCACCTTTCTCTGGGATTTTCATGATGCTATGCTAAATTTGGGGATGACACCATATCATCCCTCTTGACTCACATGCAAGGGTCATGAATGCATGAATGTTCTGTTCATTTTGAAAATCATGTGTGTACGTATGTCATCCTGTAAATCTTTAGCTTGGCACGTGTGCTTATGCAATGCTACACAAGGTATGTTGTGCTATGCATTCTAATAAAGGCCTTAATGCATGTTATGAGCGGCGTACACATGAAATATTATGCATCCCATACTACATAATATCGCATGTAACGAAAAATAAAACGTGCTAATGGGCATCCATGTGATGGTGGTTATGCATCCCATACTACATAACCGTCACATGTTGCCACCTATGGTGGATCCATATACAAACACATATTATGCATCCCATACTACATAATATGCCCCGTATACTTCTTATCATGCTATGAGTGTAGTGTTCGTGCTTTGGCCAAGACGTACTGATGACACATCGGTGTGTGTATGCAATGAAACCAAACAACTAAACTATATCAGAATTTGTTGCCCGACCAACTTGTCGAACAACCTGGCTCTGATACCAACTATCACAACCCGCATTTTTCCCGAATTTAAGAATATCAGAGGAAGAGAAAATGCGCGTCATGATGCCACGTCATGCAGGAGACAACTGCAGACGCTCAGGCGGGATCCTATTACTTGATAATTGAAAATGTGATTTCATGATAATCATTATTTGAAATCATTTATTAGGATTTAGAGTAAGAACTGTGTCTCTCAGTTCGTGGATCAACTAGTCCGCAGAGAAAGTATGTATAATTGCAGCGGAAAATACTTGATTTAGTTCATTTAAGGTCCTATATGCACGTGAAGGCAGGACATAAAGTAGATGATATGCGCATAACTAGGCGTAGTATAAGTATAGAAAATATCTTTTAGATGACTTTAAAACTAAGGGTTTTCGTTAAAACTGATGAGATGAGGATGAATGAAAAGCCATTTTATCGCTATAATGCACCTAGTCATAAATCATTTCCAGAGAGTAAGGAATCAGATCTAAAAACAGTGGCATAAACTGGTAAGTAACTATAAAGTATCAAAGAGGCACAATGGGCGTCAACAAGCTGACACCAACCCGTTGGCCCAACTAGCATGTCTGAACACAAGGAGAAGCAAACAACAACTACTACTACCTCGCAGCAGCGGGGTAAACAGCAGCTAAAACTCCCGAAGACTTCGGGCTACTCCACTAACCGCTACGGCTCTGAACCTGAGGCATTCAATACAACAAAGAACGCCTCAGCAAGGAATTACAAGTGGCAGAAAACTAACAGAAAAACAAGCAATGCATAAGGGGTACCAACCCAAGCCTGACTCACTGAAAAAGAAGCTCGGAAACAAGGAGCTAAGCAAAGCACCAAGTGCAACCAAATATCATAAGTAGGAACAAGTATAAATTAATTATCTTGTAAATTTTAATGCATGAGACTGATCAGCTCAAATTAAATAGGGGCGGTTCTTTATCCTCTGCCACCCAAAGCCTTAACTGGTGGGGATTTCTATTACCCAACCATCCAAACACGGCCCTCGGGACCACAGGCCAAGCCTGCGGTTCACCTTTAAAATGGCCACCGTGCAAGGCTACAATAGAAACCCCACTGTCCCCCAAACACCACTACTGTGTAAGGCTAAAGACAACGGATCTTATTAATTATATTTCAATTTAAAACACGGGACGAAGCCCGAGGAACAATCCACAGGGATACCCTAAGAGATAGGGTCAAAGCAAGGTACACACCGATCAAGATGAATCATAAGTGAAACCAAGGATTTGCAAGATCACAACAGGTTTAGAACTTAGATCGGAGGTAAACATGATCGAAGACGCAATGCAGTTATTAGCAACATCACCGCATACTGCTAACATCACAAATACTAAGAAGAAACACCCTAAGGATAGGGTCACCATGAGATAACTACTGATCAAACGATTCATAAGGGGAAACTCGGAGTCATTGAACCAAAAAGGCAAAGGGGTTCAAGCTCGAGGGATTCATGATCAAGGACACCCAAGAGACTTGGGCAAAACTCCTTGTGCCCTTGTAAGAGGCACAAGGTTTCAAGAAGGAGGAGAAGTAATCAGAGGCATAACTCATGACGAATCATAAGAGTAAACTCAAACATTATCAGACCACAACGAGTAAGAGAATTCAAGCAAAAAGGGATTCAAGATCAGGAGCACCGAAAGGTCACTGGCCATCATCCATGTGCACCCGAGGGGACACGAGATTCAAACATAAAAACTCAACGAAATCACATGCGTTCCAGGCGGGGTTCTTACCATCAATTATCGAGAAGAAGAGGGACAACATTCAAGGCAGCACTTCTCGAGAACTGGAAGGATTTCTCGAGATAAAGCAAGGGATTTCTCGAGACATTTGAATGTTTTTTTTTTTTGAGACATAGAATTAAGAGCATGCGGAGAAGATGGAAGATTGACTGTGTTGGTAAAGGTTACCAATCACCACATCGAATGGGGGAGGTCCAGAAATTGTTGCTGTTTGAATTCGTCGGAATTCGTCGGGATTCGTCGGGATTCGTCGGGATGTCCCGTGAAATCTCGACGAATTGATACAGAAAACTCTAACTTGATTCGTCGGAATTCGTCGGGATTCGTCGGGATGTCCCGTGAAATCTCGACGAATTGATACAGAAAACTCTAACTTGATTCGTCGGAATTCGTCGGGATTCGTCGGGATGTCCCGTGAAATCTCGACGAATTGATACAGAAAACTCTAACTTGATTCGTCGGAATTCGTCGGGATTCGTCGGGATTCGTCGGGATGTCCCGTGAAATCTCGACGAATAGCAACAGAAGCCCCTATTCTGCTGTGTGGTCTGCGGATAGCGATTCTCCTAAAAGCTATTTATCCTTTGGGTATAAATAGGACGGTTTTCTCCAGGGAACAACTACCCGATTCATAGCAAAGGAAGAATAATCAAGGAAGCTTACATTAACACTCCAAAACTTAAGTTAAACCGAGCGACATGAAATCGACACGAGCGAAACAATACTTCAAGAACAGAAAGAGAAGGAGGAGGAAGCCACTTGCCTTAACCTTGCAAAACTCGAGATCCTCCGCTCTAAAGGCTAAGGAAACACTCAAGCACGAAATCCTAGAACGATTCAGACCAAAAGGAAGAGTTAGGTTACCGCCAAATCTCCCAAAACTCCACGAAACGAGAAAAGCTTACCGCTAGAACGAAGATCTCGCCGAGAGTTTTCCAAATCTTCAAACAACACTCGATTCCGACCACTATAGCCCTAGAAATCGCCGGTTGAAAGCTCTCCGAAGCTCCGCTCTCGCCCTAACCCTCGGCGGCTTCTTTTGATCGAGGAAGGAGATAATGAATAGCAAGAGGAGTTTTAGGTATTTATATAAAAACCTAATTTAATATTTAATTAATTAAATAATCCTCTCATTTACTTAAACCACGAGGGCGACCAGAACAACTCGGATTTCTACGAAATTCGCACCTTAGCTGAAAAACGGCGCTACGAATCCAACGGCGAAGTCAGAACTCAGTTCCGACGAGCCAAACTCCGGATAAAGCCTCCCGAAGCTAAAATCTTAATAATTACTCAAAACCTTCACTTCAATTCGAAACGACGCGAAAACTCGCACGCTCGATCTAAATTACACGCTTTAACTAAGCTAAGACTCTAAACACTACCAAAAGAGCTGACGTAACGCCCTTACGCCAAAACTACGTCACAGCGGGTACGTAAAATAATTGACGAAAAACAGGGGCGTTACAAGTGCCAATAACACTAATATTTCAGTGCTCTATTATTAGCCATGCTTGTTGGGCTTTGTTTTGTTGACCGGGTCAACTCCTAGTTTTATTTTAAGTTGTATTTTTATTATTGTTTTGGAGGAGAGAGGGTGCATTTATGAGGGTGTCAGGTGGCAGCGTTTGGTTGGGTGACAACTCTAGGAGAGTTGTGTTTGTATTTTTCGAGTTGGTTGAATAGTTGAAAAGAGTATAAAACTTTTAGTTGTCTTTCCTGCGAACAGGAGGAAGAGAGAAAGAGGGAAGTGAGAAAAGTTTTTATTTATTTCCCGCAGGAACACTGACTCGCAAGCCGCTCTCGCCATTTTCCCGCGCCATCCCTCTCGGCAGCAACCTCCCGCAGGAGATTCTCGCCAGCCAGCCCGCAGGAGGATCCCGCCACCTTCATCTCGCCCGGCCGCTCTCGCAGGAGCTGTCTCGCCAGTGTGTTGAAGGGAGTGCTCGGCGGTGGTGAAGGTTGAGCTCGCCATGAAGTTGAGGGTGGAGCTCGCGTAGGGTTGTGCTCGTCGGTCCAGCTCGCGTGAGGTGCATCTCGCCGAGAGTAGTGTTAGAAATAATATTAATAAATGTTTGTTGTACTCTTTTCTACCTTAATCTAGAAGCTTCCCATCTATTCAACTATAAGCATTAAATGCCACAAATCTAGAAGTATCTGATTATGGGTATAAATACATGTTCTTGTACAACATTCATGATCAATAAAAAAAATAACTCTTCTATCTTCCTCATCTCTGTTTTTCTTTCTCTTACACAAGAATCAATTTGTAGTTCACATTTTGGTATCAGAGCCAGGTTCGTGCCATCAGAAGATCGTGTAGCATCTGCATCATAAGCAATCAAAAGTGCAAGATCTCATCACATGGCGGCAACATCCTCCAGTCAAGCTTTCCTCTACACCCAAACCGGCATTCCCATCTTTGAAGGCGACGCATACGATTATTGGAGTAAGCAAATGAAAGTGTACTTCATTTCTCAAGGTTTGTGGGATTTAATCCAAGATGGATTTCCACAACCCTCCAAACAAGGCCCTGCAGAAAAATCTGATGCGGCACAAACAAAAGCCTTGCAAGAAAATCAAAAACGAGATGCAAAAGTCATCTTAACAATTCAGCAAGGGGTAGGAAGATCAATTCTTCCTCTAATCATCGATGCTGAAACCTCAAAGGAAGCCTGGGAAATCTTAAAAACCGAATTCAGAGGCGATGAAAGGGTGATCTCCATGAAGTTGACGGTTCTATGGAAGGAATTCGACACAACAAATATGAAAGAAGGAGAAACAATTCACAGTTTCTTCTCAAAAGTCACCTCCATAGCAAACCAGCTCAAAACATATGGAGAAGAACTTCCTGAAAAAAGACTGGTTCTAAAGCTTATCAGCAGCCTAACCTCCAGATATGAGCATGTGGTAGCTGCTATACAAGAGGCAAGAGACGTCTCCAAACTCACAGTGGCCGATTTGATGGGATCACTTCAAGGCCATGAGGAGAGAATGAAGAAGGAGCCTCAACTAGAGCAAGCTTTTCAAAGTAAATTACTTCTCAACACAGAAAAAAAAGGACTGGAAAATGAAGAAGAAGACAGCAGAACATGGGGGAGAGAGGAAGTTTGAAAATAAAGGTACGAATCTGTTTTGCAAATTGTGCAATAAAAAAACACACAACACAAAAGATTGCTACTCAAAATGCACAAAATGCAAGATTCAAAACCATTTAAAAAGGGATTGCTGGTTCAAAAACTCAAAAAACAAAGAAGAAGCAAATATCAGTGAACAGGATCACGAAACCCTGTTCTACTCCAGCACTCATCCAGATAAAGAAGAAGAAGAAAATGTTTGGTTGTTGGATAGTGGATGCTCAAACCACATGACCAATAACAAACACTCCTTCTCCTATCTAAATGAGAATGATAAATCAGTAGTAATCATGGGCAATGGAGAAACCTCTGTCATAGAGGGGAAGGGCTCAGTAGCTGTGAGATTAAATACGGGTGAGACAAAACTTATTCACAATGTCCAGTATGTGCCGGGACTCACCCAGAATTTGCTAAGTATTGGACAATTGTTAAGCAAAGGCCATAAAATTTTGTTTGATGAAGAAGAATGCAGGATCTACAAAAATAACCAGCTGGTAGCAACTTCCAAAATGACAAGAAACAAAATTTTTCCAGTACACCTCAATCAAAGCACCAGCATTAAGTGTCTTAGTAATCAAGCACAAATGGCAAAAGGTGTTGAAGAAGTATTCTTGTGGCATGCCAGGTATGGGCACCTCAATTTTAAAAACTTATCAAACCTAAGCAGTTTGGTAGAGGGAATACCAGCATTACAAGACAACAGAACAGTTTGTGAAACCTGTGCATTAAACAAGATTCACAAACAAAGCTTCCCCCACCAAACTCAATGGCAAGCAACACAACCATTAGAATTAATTCATGCTGATATCTGGGGACCTTCTTCCACACCTACTTGGATGGGAAAAAGATACTATTTACTGTTTATAGACGACAAGAGTAGAATGACATGGATTTATTTTTTACATCAAAAATCTGAGGCCTTCCATAGGTTCTTGGAATTTAAAGCCTATGTGGAAAAACAAACGGGACTCAAAATCAAAGGCCTAAGAACTGACAGAGGTGGGGAGTTCACTAGCTCTGAATTTACCACGTACTGTAAATCTGAAGGCATAAAAAGACAGTTAACAGTCCCCAAAAATCCCTAACAGAATGGTATTGTAGAAAGAAAGAACAGAACTTTAGTAGAGATGGGAAGAAGCATGCTACAATATAAGAAATTACCAAAGGAATTCTGGGAAGAGGCAATGAATACAGCCGTATACATCCTAAATAGAAGCCCCACAAAAGCTCTTAAAAATTCTACCCCTTATGAGGTCTGGTACAACAAAAAACCCACTGTAAAGCATATGAGAGTGTTTGGGGGCATAGCATATACCTTGTTACCAAAGGAATCCAGAGATAAACTTGATCAAAAAGGGGAAAAACTCATAATAGTTGGATACAGTCATGAATCCAAAGGGTACAGACTTTTCAATCCAGTTAGCAAGAAGATAATTATTAACAGAGATGTTATTTTCAATGAAGAAGGAACTTGGTGATGGGATACTCATGTGGATCAGAATCTAATTCAAGCAGAACCCTTGGAGGTTGAGGTTGAAGCCACATTTGGTAGTGAAGCCTCACCACCGTCCAGTCCAAGGGAAATTACACATCACCCCTCAGAATCTAGTCCAGATTCATCATCTCCAAAGAGGTACCGTTCCATCTCAGACATTTATAATTCTCAAAATATAGCTTTTCTCTGCAGAGAACCAACAAGTTATGCTGAGGCCATAAAAAATCCAAAATGGGTTACAGCAATGAATGAGGAAATGCAAATGATCCACAAGAACCAAACCTGGGAGTTGATTTCAAAACCCCCAAATAAGGGAATCATCGGCCTCAAGTGGGTATATAAAGTCAAACAAGATGACAAGGGTCATATTCAAAAATACAAAGCACGATTGGTGGCAAAAGGGTA
This sequence comes from Dactylorhiza incarnata, assembly GCA_033032865.1. NCBI lineage: Eukaryota > Viridiplantae > Streptophyta > Magnoliopsida > Asparagales > Orchidaceae > Dactylorhiza > Dactylorhiza incarnata. The sequence continues at coordinate 21,409,098 of JAWHQI010000008.1, read as the reverse complement.
CTCACAGAAGCCTGGAACAGACTACACAGAAACATTCTCGCCTGTTGCAAGAATGGGAACAATAAGAACACTTCTTGCTTATGCCGCTCAGAACAACCTGCAAGTGCACCAATTAGATGTAAAATCCGCCTTCCTAAATGGAGAACTGCAAGAAGAAATATTAGTTCAGCAACCAGAAGGATATGTTGTAGAAGGAGAGGAAGAGAAAGTATGCAGACTTAAGAAGGCCCTATACGGATTAAAGCAGGCACCCCGGGCCTGGAATTCCAAAATTAATCAATTTCTTTGCAACAATCAATTTACCAAAAGCTCAAATGATCCAGCTCTATATATACAGAGGCACGCTGACGATTACCTTCTGGTATGTATCTACGTGGATGACATTCTTGTTGTAGGCACAGATGCAGCTCTCATACATGAATTCAAGAAGAAAATGATGACAGTATTTGAAATGAGCGACCTGGGAATCATGAGATATTTCCTTGGATTGCAAGTGTACCAGCAACCAGAAAAAATCTTCATCAACCAATACAAGTATATCATCGAGCTACTGGAAAAATTTGGGATGAAAGACTGCAATCCATCCTCTACACCTATGTCTACTGGAGATAAATTAACAAGAAATGAAGAAGATGAGAAAGCAGATGAAGAAATCTATCGAAGCATAGTTGGATCGTTGATGTTTCTCACCAACACAAGGCCTGACATTGAGTTTGCAGTTAGCCTAGCTTCAAGATTCCTGAGCAATCCTTCCATATTCCATATGAAAGCAGTAAAAAGAATACTAAGGTACCTCCAGGGAACCAAAGACTATGGTTTACTCTACTTAAGAAAAGAAGGAGAAGAAGGTAAGAAGCTAATAGGATACTCAGATAGAGACTGGGCAGGGTGTCCTAAAGATCGCAAAAGTACGGGAGGATTCGTGTTCCAACTAGGTCAAAACACCATCTCTTGGAGCTCTCGCAAGCAGAAAAGCACAGCCCTCTCCTCTGCAGAAGCAGAATACATCGCCATAGGAGAAGCGGCTAAAGAAGCTGTATGGCTAAGAAGACTAATAGAAGAAATAAGAGGAGAAGATAATGAGACGACTGAACTAAAAATTGATAGCACCTCAGCAATTGCAATGTGTAAAAACCCAGTATTCCACAATAGAACGAAACATATCCAGCTCAAATATCACTTTATTAGAGAACTCTCGGAAGATCAACAAATCTCCTTGAGCCATTGCCGCACAACAGAGCAGCTAGCCGACGGACTGACGAAGCCTCTTTCAGCCGAAAAGTTCGATGCGTTTCGAAGAGGGCTCGGGGTTATAACGATGAAGGAAGCCCTAGATTAAATGGGGGAAATGTTAGAAATAATATTAATAAATGTTTGTTGTACTCTTTTCTACCTTAATCTAGAAGCTTCCCATCTATTCAACTATAAGCATTAAATGCCACAAATCTAGAAGTATCTGATTATGGGTATAAATACATGTTCTTGTACAACATTCATGATCAATAAAAAAAAATAACTCTTCTATCTTCCTCATCTCTGTTTTTCTTTCTCTTACACAAGAATCAATTTGTAGTTCACAAGTAGAAGGTCTCGCCGGTGTGAAGTGCTCGCCGGAGGTGTTGCTCGCCGGTGAAAGGAGTGGTGTGCTGCTCGCCGAAATAAGGAGGGTGTGTCGCGAGTGGTGGTGTTCGCGCGGAAGGTTTCGCGAGAAGGAGAGTCAAGGAGGGGTGCTCGCAATTAGAGAGTTGCGAGGGAGTGAGTTCGCGTGACTACGTATCGCTCCAACAATACTATGGTCCTGGAGTTCCAATTCCGGCTTCTTATTTTAGTGCTTCAGTGGCTTCTGGTCATTCTCATTCATACTTTTGGAGTCCTCAGGTACTTCTTTTTCCCAATGTATTTTGATATCAATGCAACATCATGATATGATAAATAATAGGTTCCTTGATGGCAGAGGCCATTTTTTTGCTCTCTCCCTTTCCATAAACTTTGATTTAGAGGTTTATGGAGGGAATTGAGTTTCGGAATTCAAATATGACTTGTGCTAAGTTTTTCACTCATTTTTGTTGAGAATAGTCCCACGTTGGGAAATTAACATAGTTTAGCACGCTTAGGGTGTGTTTGGCGCGGATTCAAGAAATCCACGCCACCGCATTTCCGGCTACTGCCATGACAGTGGAGATCGCTGGTCTCCTTCCGCAATCGGTTTTCGTACTGCAAACAGCGGGCTACAACAGCCACCATCATGTTGCAGCACTGCTCAAACAGCAGGCAGGCGACGGTGGTGGTGGAGTAGCGGCAGGCCGCTCCGATAAATCCCAGCCCAACACACCCTTAATATAGGTCTTGGGCCTCTCTGTTGGAAGTGTAACACGCGGGATCACCACCTCACCTGCGAGCACCACACATACACGCACACCACACTGGCGAGCACCTCCAACCTCCTCGGCTTGGCGAGATGCCCCTTCAACACACCTCCTTGGCGCGAGCTCCACCACTCCGGCGAGAGCTCGGGCAGACGCGAGACCGCAGCGCGGGAACACGTTCTTCCGCGAGCACTAACCCAACTTCACGGCGAGCTCCAACCCTCCGGCGAGATTCCTGTAGGCAAGCTGCAGCGAGATCTCCTGCGGTGGCGGGCTGCTACTAAACTACCCGCGAGATGAGGGTGGCGAGAGAATTAATGGCGAGATGGGGACAGGCGAGAAACTTTTCCCAGGCGAGAGGAATTGTCGAGCGGCATGCGTGAAGAAAAATGGCGAGAGAAAACGGGACCACTATTCCTGCGGGAATGGAAAATAACTTTTTTCTCTCTCACTAACTTTCCTCCTCTCTCTCTCAAATGTTTTCTGCCGAAAACAAAAACCAAAACAAAACTTTCTACTGTTCAACTCTTTCAACTCTCTCTCTCTCTCTCTCTCTCTCAGGAAGAAAAGAAAAACAAAACTCTCACATTAACTTTCCTCTCTCTCTCTCTCTCTCTATCTGCCGGAGGGAAGAAAAACACAAGCTTTTAACTTAATTCACCGCAACTTTTACAAATACAAAGGGGGGCCTATTTATAGGCAAAACAAAACACCAAACTTCTCTATATCTGCGGGCTCTCTCTCTCCTCCACCTATACATTTAAAATTCATAATAATAAAACCTTTAAACAAAACTTGTTCACCAAGTCAACACACCTCAAAACTAACACTCTCTCCATATCAATATTTCCTCAAGGGAGACTTTTCTTGTCACCAAGTCACAATAATAATGGGAATTGTTGGGAAAAATTCTGTTATATCAATCAAAGTGGGATCAGCACCAGTGGATTAAGAGCTGACTTGAAGGGGATTCATTCTTCTTTGAACTTATAGAACTAACATTTTATTGATGCTGGTTAATTTATGGAGATGGTGCGTGCCGGTGGAATTTTTTGGCCAGTAGTGTTCGTGGCTATGATTGCTGCATTAATTGCAAGCAGGGCAATGAGAACTGCAACTTTTTTCATGCATAAAGAAAGCAACAGCTTTGAGCTTGTTGGTGTCAAAAATGGTACCTCCAAAATTCACACTAAGGGGGATGGGAGAAAACTGCGAAGTGCAGGTTACTAAGACAGAACATGCTGGAAAAAAGAGAAACGATCACGAAAAAATGAGACCGCTTACACAGGTTGTAAGCTGGAGCCTCGGAGCCAAAAAAGTCCTTTTTCTGGTACCCCTACCCCTCTATTTATAGACGAGGGGGCTGCCCAAACGGGCAGAACTGAAAACTACGGGCTGCCCGGGATACAGGAGAGCCAGGGCAGGGAAAAGTGATGCAAATAGCAAAGAATAAAGAAAGCGTTCAGACCGCCCGGACCGGCGATCTCACTTCATTTTGACCGCTTGAGACTTAGAGAAATCTGGCGGGACGGTTGGCTTGCGACCTAGGCGATCACAAAACCGGGAGACCGCTGAGACCGCCATTTTGCCTTGTAAAGATGAGGTCGCGTGCTTTCCGGGCAAACATAATCCCCGCACATTTTTAAGTTGCGCTGGAACTTCGAAAATGTAAACTTTGACCGCCGAGACCGCGACCGCCATTAATGCAATTCTTGCTATAAATACCGCCATAAGGCTTCTGATCCTGGAAGGAAACAACAAACAGGAATTTCGAGCGATCGCTACTTTCCAAGATCGCAGCAAAAAATTCTCTTCGAGATGGATGCCTTAGATTTAATGAAGGCAGCAGCGCAGGCGCAGAAATCCCCCAAGTCTGCATTAAAAGTAAAAACGATCATCAAGAAGAAGACCGCAGGTTTTGAAAAAACTTCAACAGCAAAAAGTCTTAAGAGTAGCGCGGATTCTGCTTCTAAGACTTCTGCTTCCAAAGTGGTGACCGCGGACCCTGCCGAGGAGGTGAGTGGTCCTTCAAGTCCTCTTATAATGAACTTTTTGGATTTTGAGATAAATTTTGATCGGTAGAAAAATCTGGAGGTGCTTAGCCAGACCGCGTTCCATTCTGAAGAGACTCCCTCGGTGGAGACGATCAGGGCCGGGATGTTGAAGGCCAAGGCCTCAGCTGAAAAACTTAGAAGTCAGATCGCAGAACATCATAAAACTGCGAAAGATTTAAAAAGAAAAGCCGAGAGTTCCTCCGACCAGGCTGCCAAACAAAGAAAAACTAACGATGAGAGATCCGTGACCGCGAAGACCGATTTGATTGTGGCGAACACACTTTCGGGAGACGGTGGTCTTGGAGAGAAAACATCTATTAGTGTAAGTGATTGATTTTACTATCTTCCCTTTTTTCCCTTTTGAGATCGATTTTCCTCTTATGACCTTGGTTTTCTTGCAGTCAGCGGATCCGTTCGAAGCTGTGCGACTTCGGGAGATCGCTGAGGAGAGAGCTGCCGAAGAAGAAAAAAGAAAAGAAGAAGAGGAGAAGAAGAAAGAGGAGGAAGAGGAGAAGAGGAAGAAATAGAAGGAAGAAGAGAGGATGAAAGAGAAAGAGAAGGGAGAAGAAGAGAGAAGAAAGAAAGAGAAGGAAGAAGAAGAGAGAAGAAAGAAAGAGAAGGAAGAAGAAGAGAACAGAAGGAAAGAGGGGGAAGAAGAAAGAAAGAAGAAAGAAGAGGAGATCGTCAAGGAAGAAAAGGCGAGGAAAGAAGAGGCGACCGCCTTGACCGCTAAAAAGGAAAAAGAGCAGAAAAAGCTTATCCTAGCTGAGAAGAAGGAAAAAGATAAGAAGAAAAAGAAGAAAAAGATCGCTGGAGAAGAAATTGGGGCGGCGAAGAAAGGAGAAACTGAGACCGCAATATCTAGCGATCACAATGTTTTTGAGTCATTGAACTCGAAGCCGGACTCGGGAGCAGCAGATCGCGCAGCTGCTTTGGAGGCTATCCGAACTGGTAAGGCGAAGATGGTCGTGAGACCGCCAGATTTCCTTCCCAATCTTGCTTTCCGACCCATATCCCCTAAAAAGAGGCCTGGGATTGTTCTTATTGAAACTGACGATATTCTTGTTAGTAATGCCGAGTTAAAAAGGAGAAGAAAAGAAGGCGAGCGGTCTCAAAAAAGACAATTAGAAAGAGTTAATTTAGAACGTTTAAGAGGTCCTGACCGCCTTTTGTTGACCGCTGATCCTGCGGTTTCAAAAGCTATTGAAAAGAACTTATTTGTCTGCGGTCTCGCCACATTGCCAAGTATTCTACACATGATCCTTTCCTTTCCTTTGATAATTATTTTAGATACTAATTATTTCCTTCCGGTCGTAGATGATGGTGTCAGTTTTGCTCCCGAAGAAGGTGAGATTCCGAGGAAAGTGTTGATCCCTCCGGAGTTCGCTGAGCTTCTCGGGCCGATGTTGGAGGATATGAGAACTATGCGAGATCGTGAGCGGGCTTTGGAAGATCGCCTTCGGATTCAGACCGCAAGCTTCGAAATTAGAGAGAAGCAAATTCGCGGGGATTATGAAGGAAAACTCCGGAGGTCTGAAAAAGATGCTGAGTATTATAGGGGAAAAGCTGTTGCGCTTGCTGATGAGATCGCCACCCTTCGGGGTGGTCCTCAAATGTCGATGAAAGCAGGGCCTTCCAGCGGTCTCCCTGATCAAAGATTGACTTCTGAGATAATGGTGATCCCCATGGAACAAGTTGATCGCGAGGTATCAAAGATTCATAGAGCTGCCATGATCGTAAATCATAGTTTGGCATCTGCTTTGACCGGAGTGAACGAGATGCAAGATATCGCAGCTTTTATCGGAAGAAGGAAAGAACAGAGGAAATAGGATCGCACTCTTCTTTTTTAATTACTGCGATCTCTAGAAACAATATTATTTATGGTCTGTAATATATTTGATACTGGTGACATTGATGATGATTTTCTTTATTTTGCTTTGATATATGTTATGCGATCTACATAATCTGTGAATGCAATCTCCTTTATAAGTTTATACTTGTGAGAATTATGAATCTCGCGGTCTCTAATTGAAGAGATCGCTCATAATGCCTGCTTTTATTCTTACTCATATAGTTTCGGCGATCTAAGTTGTTTGTCAGTCGGTCTCGAAGAATGTAATCATTACAAAAGTGTTTTCGGCCTTCTTATAAATAGTCTACTTCCAAGATCATTATTCTATGCTTCTTGAATTTTCTCAGATCGTCAGAATCAGAGACCATAAAAAATGGTGTCCGCACGCTCCAAAGCTGCTGAGAGTTTTTTGGATGTCGATCATAAAGCCGGTCACCTTTCTGAGAAAGAATATCTTTCCTTTATCGAAAAACATGCGTTAGATGATAAGATAATGGTGAGATCGTCGTTTGAGGACGAAGGACTGAATTCTGGAGATGAGAACAGGTTCATCATTCCAATCGATCATTTTGAATATGGCCTTCAAATCCCCCTCCCTTGGGAGATTTTAGAGGTGATGGAATATTATGGCCTTGTGCTAGCTCAACTTCCACCGAACTCAATCGGTCTGATGAATGTTTTCATCAACTATTTGAGATCGGCAAAGATAAAGTTTACTATGACGATCTTCCGAGGGACTTTTTCTGCAAAGGTATTAAAAGAGGGTCCAAAGAAAGAAGAATTCAAAGGGTTGATGTATTTTTCTGCAGCGATATTAAAGTTTTAAATCTTCCCAACAAGGTTCCTCTCTGGACTGAGAGGTATCTGGTTTTTGAGGGTGATCTCGGCGGTCTCTCCAGCCGACCTTCCCCGAGAGCAGAAAAGGTTTTCAGAAAAGAAAAGTTTATTTCCCAGGAGGAGCTGGCGATCTTGAAGTGGCTGGCGGGCAAGCGCTTTGATTTAATTCATTACCTGGCGATCTGGCCTGAGGTCGCTGCGGTCTTGCCAGAAGAGAGTAAGCAGTGACTCTCGCGATCTCTTGTGGCATCAAAAGAACTTTGTTTTATTCTGCTAACTGTTTCTTTTACAGCTTCTTTTGTAGTTCCGGATGTCGATCCCGTGACTCCGAGGGGAGAGGTCCTTACCCAAAGGGAAAGGCGGTTGCGGCAAGACCGCCAGTGGAGAGCAAAGGAGGTCGCAGAGGAGGGCGATCTGGAAGGAGGACCCTTTGCCCTGATGGGCTTTGGAAAGAAAATAAAAGACACCAAAGGGAGACTGCTCCTGAAATGGAGTGAGACCAGGAATTCCTTGAAGGTGTCTACCGATCTCCCCTTCTGGGGAGGTAGGCTGACAAACCATGCTTTCGCGGTCACTGCTGCACTTTATGGGAAGAAAAATACCAACGAGGCGTTAAATCTTGAGACTGATCGCCTCCCCGACATATGCGCACAAGCGGCCGTTCGAAGCACAGTTCTTAATCATCACATGGGGCGATCTCTTCGAGCGTCTTTAGAGCATGCAGAACGTCTGCAAGACCAATTTGATGTAAGTGCTAAAAAATGCGAACTCAGATTTTTGCTTTACCTTGACCGCGCGACCTAAATCGTTTTCTTTTTACAGGATTACAAAAAGACTGCCCATGATATTCATAACCCTGATTATCTCAAGTCTTTAATGGCCCATGTGAGAGATGCGTCAAACAAGACGATCGCTGCCCTCCGTGAAAGAGGCGGTCTTACCGCTGATTTCCAGGATACCACATTCGCCGATCTCTTCCCTGACGTTGCTGAGATGATCGAGAACGAAGAAAAGAAGAAAATGGCCAAAGAGTCTGAGACCGCCGAGACCGCTGAGGATGAGTCCATTGAAATCGTTGAAGATAAAAATGAAAGCGATCATGCTTCTCTTAGTGGAAGTTTATTCCAGGGCGAGGAGGTGAGCTCGGCAGCGATCTCGGATTCAGGATCAAAAGAATTAGATAGCGAAAGCGAATCCTCAGAAAGATCGACTTCTTTATCATAGGAGCGATCTCCTCGAAAGAAAAAAATAGAAGAAATAGGCCCCCTTTTTTTTAGATCATGTAATTGCCGGATGGTGACCGCGCATGAAATATTGTAATTTTTTGGAAATGAATGTAGTAATATTTTATATATGGATGACTCCTATTCTTCCTTTGTATTATTTTTGTTGTAACATAAAATAAATCGATCACGGTTAACTCTGTACGTGATCTCACTCTTGAGAAGTAGGACCAACATTCGATCTCAATGCTTTAGATTCCGTCGATCTCTGACCCATAGTTGAGAGGAAGATCTCAAATTAAGAACCCCATATTTCAAGGCTTGACCCTGTTGATTATTTCCAACAAGGATAATGAAGAATTTGAAGAAAAATCAAAACTTTATATTAGATAGTTCTGCGGTCTCTACATAATTAGATCGCGAATAGAATAAGTTTCACCATAACCTGTCAATTCCTTAGATTACTATTTAATGAACAAACAAGATATTCCTTTGTTAATAACTCATCGATCACAAAATATTCAGACCGTCTTTTAAAGTGATTAAAACAAACTGAAGACAATCTGAACTTGCCGATCTCTTTGCGATCTGATTTTGACGAGCTTCTAGACAAACCAAAGAATTCTCTGTAATTCTGGTTATTACCCAGCAGATAATAGTATCGCGATCTCAGAATAACTAGACCGCAAATAATAGGAAAAACAGTATTGTCCATCGGTTTCTGATTATCCCTTTTAATAGGCCTTTATGCATGATAATCCAGCGATCTTATCGCATTCAGATCGCTGCGAACTGAAGATAATTCAGGCTTAATGAACCCCTGATTCACATAAAAGATGCTTGGATAAACATGTCCTTGGATGAAAAACCATCTGGCGATCATAATAGAACAAGACCGATTCTAACTTTAAAAAATCCGTATTGGCGATCACTTCTATCCAAGTCCTGGAGAGGATCAAGTCATCAACCATGAATAACACAGATCGCCATTTTGAAGAAAAAGAAGAATGTGAGGTCCTAAAAATGTCTGACCGCGCGATCCCAGCACAAGGGGATAAATGGGGCCTTAGAGTAAAAAGAGAGAGAGGAGAAAGAGGATCTCAAAATGATTAGCAGGGCAGGTGTGGTTATGCCGCGAAGGCCATACCGACATTGCTTTCCCTAATGGATCACCGAGTTTGTTGCAAACTAGCCAATATAAGGTTCAGGCGACGGTCATAGATGTTTCTAACCGCCCCTGACCTAACCACGCTTCAACGAGTATTCGAAAGTTACAAACCAAAATGATCGGTAGGGCAGGTGTGGTCATGCCGCGGGGGCTACACCGACATTGCTTTCCCTGAAAGATCATTAAGATCATAACAATGTCCTTCCCAATGCATGACAGAGCTGAGCCAGCCACCTAGACCTCCTTGATACGCTGAGGTGTGCCAGATGTCAGCAAGGACCCGGTATCCTAAACTTCCACCGCTCGAGCTTGGCGAGCTACTGCTACACAGATTCGAAATCTCCCCGACATCTGTGGTCCTGGCAGAATTACACGTCGAGCTAACAAGCCGAGGGGGAAAGAAATAGGATCCGTCGATGTCTCACTTGACAGGTTTTTGGCTTTCAAGAAACAGGTTATTTTTGGGACTTGCCATTCATTATGTGCATTGTGAATGTCTCAATGATATCTGCGTGATGTTTAAAAAGTGAGAAAGAGAATGAACAAACCAAATACGAACTTTTTAAGAAAAGAAGAGCTTGAGATCATCTCCGCTCCATGAATGAGGCAATTCTTCTCCTTCATAAGTTTGGAGATGATAAGCACCATTTTTAAGCACACTCTTCACCACGAACGGCCCCGCCCAGTTTGGGTTAAGCTTTCCAACCGAACCGGCTCTTGCTGCTGTATCTACTTTCTTCAAGACCAGATCCCCAACAGCGAATTCTTTGGTTCTTACATTTTTATTGAATAGCCTCGCCATTCTCCTTTTCACCTCTTCTTGTCTCATGATTGTCATATCTCTTAGCTCCTCAATTAAATCAAGGCTACATTTTAGCTCCTCATCATTTCCTTCTATCCAATCAATTTGATTCTGTTGTGCTAATAATACTCTTGGGCTTTTTACTTCAAATTCCACCGGAATAAGAGCTTCGGAACCGTGTGACAATTTGAAAGGCGTCTCTGCAGTGGCAGAACTTGGAGTTGTCCTCAAGGCCCATAAGACGGAAGGTAGTTGTTCTGCCCAGTTGCCCCTGACATTTTCTACCTTCTTTTTCAAGAGATTTATGATAAGTTTGTTGGCGGCTTCTACCTGCCCATTGCTTCTAGGATGATGCACAGAAGCGAAACGTAGCTCAACGCCAATTTGCTTACAGAAATTAATAAGAGTTGAATTATTGAACTGAGAACCATTATCTGTGATGATTGCCATTGGAATTCCGTGCCGACATAATATCTCCCCCCAAATAAAATTCTTCACGGCTTGAGTAGTAATTTTGGCCAATGCTTTTGCCTCTATCCATTTGCTGAAGTAGTCAATCATGACTATAATATATCGACGCTGCCCACTTGCCATAGGGAAAGGCCCAATCAAATCCATTCCCCAAACTGCAAACGGCCATGTGGTTGATACCGACTTAAGTTGCTGAGCTGGCTGATTTTGGAGAGGGGCAAACTTCTGGCACTTTACACATTTCTTAGCAAATTTTTCCGCATCCTTCCTCACTTACGGCCAAAAATAGCATTGCCTCAAAATTCTTTTCTCCAAAGTCCTAGCCCCAGAGTGACTTCCACATTCTCCAGAATGGACCTCCTGAAGGACCATTGGAACCTCCTCTTCCGAAACACACCGTGCTAATGGTGAAAGAAAAGTTCTTCTATAAAGCACTCCTGCAACAAGATAATAGTTAGCTGTTTTCCGTTTAAAACCTTTTCCTATCCTTTATTGTTGAATGGAACTTTCCAGTTGAAAGATATAGAACAAATGGATCCATCCAAGACGGATGCTGATCAATCTCCATAACCTCTCCTTCTTCAATTGCTGGGCGAAACAATTCCGAAGTTGTTCCTCCCGAGAGAAGTCCAAACTTTGCCAACTCATCCGCTTCCACGTTCTCACCCCTTGGAATATGCTCGATGGTAAATCTCTTGAACTTTCCTACCTCGATTTTTACCAGAGTTAGATATCGCTTTAAAATACTATCTCTAGTTTCGAAGGTTCCATTCACTTGAGAAGCCATCACCAAAGAATCTGTGAAGACTTTGACATCATCAATCCCCAGCTCTCTAGCAAACTTAAGACCGGCTAGTAAAGCCTCATATTCCGCCTGATTATTTGTTACTTGAAAATAGAACTTCAGCGCCTGATCCAGCCTTACTCCATTAGGGTTGACTAAGACAACTCGAGCTCCGGAAGAATTTCTTCCTGAGGCTCCATCCACGAAGATTGTCCAGGCAAGGGGTACTCCGACCCCCTTCTGCGACTCAACTTCTTTTGCATCCACCATGAAGTCTTCTAAAACTTGAGCTTTGATCGCCACCCTTGGAACATAAGATATGTCAAATTCAGCGAGCTCTATTGCCCATTTTGCCAGCCTTCCTGAATGTTCTGGTTTCTCCAAGACATTCTTCAATGGAAGATCAGTAACGACTAGAATCGAATGAGCTTGAAAGTATGGTCTTAATCTTCTTGCCGAAGTTACGAGCATTAAGGCTAACTTTTCGAGAATAGGATAGCGAGTCTCCGCATTCTTCAGGATTCGGCTCACGTAATAGACTGGAAATTGCTTCTTTTTCTCCTCTCGAACCAATACGGAGCTTATGGCATCGGCTCCGACTCCCATATACAGAAAAAGATTTTCTCCCTCTCGCGGGCTTTGGAGCAAAGGAGTTGATGTTAATTGCTTTTTAAGCTGAGTGAAAGCATCATCACACTCCTTTGTCCACTCGAACCTACCCCTTCCCCGGAGGGTCTTAAAGAAAGGTGCACTATTATCCCCTGATCGGGAGATGAAGTGACTTAAGCCTGCCATCCTCCCTCCCAGATGCTGAATTTCTTTGGGGGACTTGGGAGGTGGCATTTCCAAAATAGCTTTTACTTTGTCAGGATTGGGTTCCAACCCTTCTGGAGTAAGGAGGTGACCCAGAAATTTTCCTTTACTTGCCCCGAAAACGCACTTCAACGGATTCAACCTCATATTAAAAGTTCGAAGGGTTGCAAAAGTTTCCGAGAGGTCTCTAAGATGAGAAGAGAATGATTTGCTTTTTACCAAGAGGTCATCGACGTACACCTCGATGTTTCTTCCTTTTTGACTCTTGAAAACTGTATCCATCATTTTTTGGTAGGTTGCTCCAGCATTTTTTAGCCCGAAAGGCATTACGAGATAGCAGAAGCAACCGTCATTTGTGATAATTGAAGTATGAGGTATATCCGGTTTATGCATTCTGATTTGATGGTAACCTGAAAAAGCATCCAAAAAACTCATAAAAGAATAACCTACTGCAGAATCCACTAAAGAATCTATTCGAGGCAAGGGGTAGCAATCCTTGGGGAAAGCTTTATTGAGTTTGGTAAAGTCGGCACACATCCACCATTTTCCACCTGACTTCTTTACCATTACAACGTTTGATACCCACTCAGGGTATTGGATTGGTTGAATGAACTTTGCCTTCAGGAGCTTCTCCACCTCTTCACAGATAGGCTGAGCTAGAGTGGTTGCAACAAACCTCTTCTTCTGCTGGATCGGGATGAAGTTTGGGTCAATATTGAGATGATGGCAAGCGACATCCGGGTCCACTCCTGGCATGTCATCTGCCGACCAAGCGAAGATATCTAGATTTTGCAGAAGACAAGAGATGAGCTGACTCTTGACAGCTTCAGATAATTCGGCGTTGATGGGGAGGCTCTTGCTCTCATCTTCCTCGCTGATCCGAACATCTTGAGTTGCTTGGGCAGGTTCCAAGCGAACTCCATCTCTTGCATCCTCCTCAACTTCTTCTGCAGCTTGGACTTGTTCAGTAACTTCAATTGATTCAGCCATCATGACTTCTTGGGGAGGAGATGACATGATCATGTTGACCGTCTTTACGTAGCACTCCCTAGCTTTCCTTGGGTCGCTCCTGATTCGGTATTGTTTGTCATTCAAGGCGAACTTCACCGCTTGATGATAGGTGGAGACAATGACTTGATATCCATTCAGAAAGGGTCTTCCAAAGATTGCGTTGTAGCTACTGGGAGCATCAACAACTATAAATTTGACCAGCTTCACTATTTCTCCCAGAATTACGGAAAGAGTGACGAGCCCTTCTACTTCCTTCTTCTCTCCTGAAAAACCATAAAGAGGTCCTTCAGTTGATAGGAGGGGTTTACCTGTCTTCAATGCCTCGAAGGCAGGTTTGAAGAGCAGGTTGACTGAGCTTCCCGTGTCTATCAGAATCTTCTCCACTGTATAATTTTCAATTACAGCTTTAGTGACGACCGCGTCGTCAAAGGGATTCGCGGTCTAAGGAAGGTCTTCATCCCCGAAAGTGACCGTCCCTCGGACCGGGGCTGAAGAGGTGGCAGCAACCTCTGATTGGTAAACTCTCTTCAGACTTGCCTTCCTTGAAGACTCCGGACCTGCACCTCCGTGGATGCAGAAAAGGTTGCCCAAGGCGCCTTCGTCATTAACATCCACGCATTCATTGGGAAATCCGATATTGCCCAGATGGCCAATATCATCCACTTCCTCGCATGCCCAATGAACCTCCGCTACCTCTTTAGCCTTGGAGGTTGAGGCTTTGGCAGAAACATTCTTCTGAATGAGATCACAGAGTTTACCCTCCTTCAGCAGCTTCTCTAAGAACAGGCGGAGAGCTCTGCAATCCTCTGTCAAGTGCCCCCTATCTCTGTGGTACTCACAGTAGAGAGTAGGATTTCTGGTTTTTGGGTCAGAGTTTAGCGGAGCTGACCCTTTGAAAAAGGGTTGCTTCTGGAGGATTTGGCGCACTTCACTCATAGAAACACCAAAGTCTGTAAAAGACGCTTGGGATTTATTGTAGAGTGAAGGGATAGGCAGAAGAGGAGGTTGGGCGTATTGGATCTGGTGGACTGGGGTGACTTGCGGAGCAGGAGTAGCGGGGGTTTGAAGAAATGAACCTTGAGGCGGGAAAGATTGATTACCTCGATTGAAGCGGTTGTTGCGATAGTTCTTACCTCTCGGAGCTGGAGGTGGGAGCTCTTGCCGAGGCTTTGAGGAAGATGAAGCCGGATAGAATCCCGCAGAGCCTTTCTGAGTGGCTCTGTTGGTCAAGTTGCTCACATAGGTGGGGTTGTTGATCTCCCCTTCTATGTAGCGATTGGCAATGCTAATCAGCTCCTGATAAGAGCCGGGTTCCTTGGTTGTGACTTTAAACTTCAGAGGGCCCTCCTGCAGGCCGCTGATCAAAGCTACCATATAAAGCTTGGGATCCATGTCTCTGACTCCCAAGATCTCCTTTTGAAAATGGTCAACGAAATGTGCTGCAGTCTCGTTGTCCCCTTGCTTAATCTTGAAGAGGGTCGCTGGACCACTCTTCCTTTTCTTCGCGGTGGCAAACCTTAGGAGGAGCTCTTTACTCAGGGCAGCAAAGCTCGGGATAGATTGACAGGGCAGCTTATAAAACCATTCCATGGCTGACCCATCAAAGGAGGTGACCATCAGCTTGCACCTCACTCCATCTGAAATGGTCCTGAAAGCAACAACAGACTCGAAGGCTTGAAGATGACACATTGGGTCGGTCTCTCCTGTATACACAGGAAGGCGGGGCTCTCTGAATCCATGAGGAATCGGATCCCGACGAATCTCATAGGTAAAGGGGGAAGGCTCCCATAAATCAGAGGGTCCTGGAGGGGGTAGAAAGGAAGCAGGAGGAGCTTGAGGGTAAGAAAACCCTTCTTCAAAATTCAGGGTCTGAGCCGGAGGCCCCTGGGCTGCGGCTCGGAAAGAATTACGACGGGCGGCGAACTCCTCATGCTGAGATTGCTGAGGAGCTGCGGGCTGGAAAATGGGGTGATCGCTCGGGTGACCGCTTGCCACGCGGTCAGGAGTGGCGACCTGAGGGGGTTGAGGAAGGATCCTCTGGGAGATCGCGGCCAGAACCTGGTTCATGGCCTCAATCTGCTTCGCGGACTCCTGCTGAGTCCGGGCGACTTCTTGCCGATCTCGAGCGGCCTATTGCTGAGACCGCGCGATCTCCTACTGAACAGAGGCGGCGTCCTGCCTAGCTCGGGCGGCCTCGCGGAGAGCTTGCTCAACACGAAGCTCGAAGCGGTGCTCGAGCGCTTCTAACGGGTTGTGATCAGAAGGGGGAACGCTGGGAGATCGCAGGGGATGACCTCTACGGCGATCAACCATCTTGAAAGTCTATGAATTTCACCTGACACTTCGGATCTGAAGGTCGCGTGTTCGTTCTGTTGGTGCCAAAAATGGTACCTCCAAAATTCACACTAAGGGGGATGGGAGAAAACTGCGAAGTGCAGGTTACTAAGACAGAAGATGCTGGAAAAAAGAGAAACGATCACGAAATGGCGATCACGAAAAAATGAGACCGCTTACACAGGTTGTAAGCTGGAGCCTCGGAGCCAAAAAAGTCCTTTTTTCTGGTACCGCTACCCTCTATTTATAGACGAGGGGGCTGCCCAAACGGGCAGAACTGAAAACTACGGGCTGCCCGGGATACAGGAGAGCCAGGGCAGGGAAAAGGGATGCAAATAGCAAAGAATAAAGAAAGCGTTCAGACCGCCCGGATCGGCGATCTCACTTCATTTTGACCGCTTGAGACTTAGAGAAATCTGGCGGGACGGTTGGCTTGCGACCTAGGCGATCACAAAACTGGGAGAACGCTGAGACCGCCATTTTGCATTGTAAAGATGAGGTCGCGGGCTTTCCGGGCAAACAGAGCTGTTTTCCGTCAGTGTCCATGTAGAAGAGACTATTGTGCATGTAAATAAATACCCTGTTATTTGATTGAAAAGATCCTTACGCTCAGAAAATTTAGTTTGCAACTTAAATGTTTGATATAAATCATGTCTTACCGTGTTTTGCCTGCCAGTATGCTTTCGTATTTTTGTGAGCAATTTTCCTGATGAAATTGACTCAAATGATGAAATTTTATTGTTATAACTTATATAACAAAATATAAATCTTGCACAAGATTTAGCTTTATGCATGTGGGCGTGTGTTTATATTAATTTATATCATTATGTTTTTTAAAAAAATATATAATTTATTATTTGTTATGGTTTGAAATCGTGGCAAATAATTTTTTTTAAATATCGAATTTATTATTAGCCACGGTTTTAAACCGTGGCCAAGCAGATTATTTGTGACGGCTCCAAGCCGTGGCAAATAGTCCATTTTAACTGTTATTTAAATGCCGCCCACACTCAAATATATAAAAAAAATTAATAGTATTAGCCACGGCAAAAAGCTGTGGCTAATACCCTTTTTAAACTTAATATTATTAGCCACGGCAAAAAGCCGTGGCTAATACCATTTTTTTTAACTTAATAGTACAATGCCCTATTCTCAACCCCCCCCCCCCCCCCCCCCCCCCCCACCCCCACACTACCCACCCACCCCCGACAGCTCGCGACATGTCACAAGCCAGCGAAATCCCCCCCCTCTCTCTGGCCGACGAAAGCCCTTACCCTCTTAATCGAACCGACGAAGGCCCTCTTCCTCTCCATCCGACCGACAGTAGCCTTCCCCCTCTCAATCCGACCGACGGAATCCCTCCGACTCCGACCCTTCGGCCTCCTCTCAGTCCAATGCCTCAGAAGATTTGATTTCATCAATTTTTTTGTAGATCTTGATTTTGTAGATGCGAATCTGTTTTATTTAGCTAATCATTATGTTATCCAAAAAGATCTGTTTTGAAAATTTTCCTGAACGAACCCAGCAGATCTGATTTCATTAAGGATATTATCTTTTTTGATGCTGCTTTTTTCTGAGCATTTTTTTGTAGATCTGTTTTTTTTTTCTTAGCATTTTTTGAGCATTTTGTTCAAAATCATTTAGTTTATTTGGTAAGCTATCAATGCATGCATATCTCCCAGAAGTCAGAACACATTTCTTTGAATTTTGAATTTTATTTGCTCCAGTTTTTCTTATTATGCTCCATCTACAAGAGGTTTTTTGCTCCAGGAAACTTTTATTAGCTGCAGCCTGCAGCAATGTACAAGCTTAATAATTGATAGTGCTCCATTAGAAATTGATGGAGCTACCATTAGAAATTGATAGAGCATAGTGAGCTGCCAGCCTACCATTAGAAATTGTTATTAGCTCCAGTTTTATTAGGAAACTTTTATTAGCTGCAGCCTGCAGCAATGTACAAGCTTAATAATTGATAGTGCTCCATTAGAAATTGATGGAGCTACCATTAGAAATTGATAGAGCATAGTGAGCTGCCAGCCTACCATTAGAAATTGTTATTAGCTCCAGTTTTATTAGGGATTGCAATTTGCAGCATAGTGAGTTATTAGCTTATGAGGACATTATGAAATGCTTTCAAAACATGAAAGCTCGACGAGGAGTATTGTAAACAAGGTTATTTATATCTTTCTACTATTGTATGTGCAACTTTTGTATAATTTTTGTCATATTAATGATTAATGTACTTGTTTCATATTTTTCATTTTTTTTTGCAATTTTTTAGTCCGCCCACACTGGAAAAAAATCCTGCGTCCGCCACTGGTATTAGCCATGACATTATTTGTTTGTGGCTAAAATTATTTTCCACGGTCAAACCATGGCTAAAATTTTTTCTTCATGCGATCTTTAGCCACGAATGTTTTTCGTGGCTAGAACGTAACAAAAGATTTTTAGCATCGGTTTTAGATCTTTTGCTAGTGCAAATTGCCCTAACCAAAAATCAATTTTCTTGTATCAAGCATCAAATGTAAAATCCCCTCGCAAATTGGAGAGTTGATTTTATGCCAAAGTGTAACCGTCCCACGGTGATACCACTCAAAATGGCTAAACATCACCACATGACACTTACCCTACTGACCAATATTATATCATCACATCAGAGTATATAAGATTGCACATAAGTACAACGAACGTATGAAATAGGAAAGAGTACCAACATACATAAAAGTAGACACAGACAACCACAACAAGTCTCAAACCAAACAGTAGCAGTAATGTAAAGCCAAGGGCTACACATGACCGAAACATAAACCAAACATAATGATCATTCTACTAAGATAACTTCTACGACGCTCACATCCACTGGATCATCTGATGAGTCCGTGGAAGAGTCAGGTAACTGTGGTGGAACGGGCGTCGTCCTAACAATTCTTTGTCTACCTTGATACAGGTTGAACCTCTGTGGAGGCACCCACTGTGGATTTACTTGTTCCTGCTCCTGTTAATGTTTAATAATAAAATATTAGTCATCGACGACTAAATAACATCCTCCCACCCCTCGGTGCCCCCTAGAGAACAAGGCAAGTAAGGTCAATAGCTTATTAACTTATTAAACATGGGATTAGGTTACTTATTTAGGTTAGTAGTAACCGGTAGTATCTCAGTAGCATGTAAAGTATCTCGGTAGCATGTAAAAATAATTTATCATGTGAGAAACTCCATAATAACTCACACAACATTGGTCCAGGGTGATTGGCAAAGCTAGAAATGTAATTTATTTTATTGCAGTGCCCATAAACCAAATAAGATAAGGGTCCAAAAATATTAACATATTAATTATTCACAACATTGAATACTGTAAATAAAAGCTAAACACAATACTTATATAAACAACGACCTTGCCCCAAGCCTTATTCTAGACACTAGAATGATAACATGCATTATGTCGACATAAACAATCTTTTAAGTAGATAGCGATCCTACGGGCCTCGCCGTAGTAGCAAGACGACAACAGTACAATTATCATCGCTTCTAGAGAAGTAAAACACAACTAAACCTAAGCCCTCTTGTACGGGTTAAACTTGTACTACTTTGGAGTAAATGACCAAGTCAAATGCACACACTGCAAAAGACTAATGTTTTAAGACAGCATAGCCTACCGAGGAAGAATACCTTAGAAAGTAGCTAAGGCTTGCCTCAAGACCCACTGCTTCTAAGAGTCACAACTCAAATACCCTGTCAGTATGTTCTGTTCGGGAGACTTGGAAGGACCCGCCACACAACTCAACAACTTTTCCAATTGTGACAGTGACACATGCATGAACATAACTTAAACTCCACATAAGACAAAAACATGTATTTACATTACTACAGTTATTATCATGAGTACTAAACATAACATTTGTGAGAAGGGTAAATCATCCTTACTCAACACAATTTGCTACTTAGATATGAAGTATAACAACTACTAACAACATCATGGAGCATAAATATCAAACTTAACATGTGATTATTCATAGACTAATAAATCTAGTACATGTAAACATGCAATAACTTATATTAAGCAAACTACGTTTTTGATAAGCAGGTGTTCACAATCATCACAAGTGATCAACAAATATAGGCAAGATTACTAGCACAAAGGAGACAATCACTCTGAAATTTCAGAGGTCCTAACACCAAGGAACATGGTGTTAAGTCCTTGCCATGGATGAATATGTAACATCAAACACTTGTTTGACAGGGTAACACTTAAGGTGTCACCTTCACCACTTTTATACAAGGTAAATACCTTAAGCATGTGCTTCCAAATTCCAAACATATAATGATAATGAGAATACTAGTCTACTCTATAAACTTCACATCAAAATACTTTATATCAAAGGAATTATATACATAATAATTTTTTCCAATAGTTTAGTGTGACGACATAGCAAAATCATGCATGTGTGATAACCAGAGATTTATAAGTCCAAATGACACCAAATTTGGGACACTGAGACTTTACATCATGCCAAAGGACTCACCAAAAATTCAGACAATTTGAGACAATGTAAGCACTGTTTATTTCATTTATTTAATTCTTATCACACATCTTTATTCACCAACAACATTAAAACATTAAAAATATTTATTCCAAAAATTTCCAAATTTATACCCGAGGTAGTAAATCATATTTATAGTCTATGTACCAAATTTCTGCCCAAAATAATTAACACTAAGGGAAAAATACACAATATTTAATTTCAACCCTAAATATAAAATGTCCCTACTAAAATGGGCACACCGTGAGCTACAGTGGTCACCATGAGTGGTGCTACCCCATTTTGGAAATCTCTCACTATCCTATACAACTTTAATGTTGGACACTTTCTCTAGAAATAAACAGAAAGTCTTTAAATAAATTAAATAAGGAATTGCATTTAATTTAAATATTCTGTCACGCATCATTTAATTTAATACACAGGCTAGGTGCGGATAGCACACTGCACGTTAATCAGAGTAAAAGGACGTCTATGATGCAGCCATACCACAATTTTTACATCAAACACGTGGGATCAGTT
This sequence comes from Dactylorhiza incarnata, assembly GCA_033032865.1. Lineage (NCBI taxonomy): Eukaryota > Viridiplantae > Streptophyta > Magnoliopsida > Asparagales > Orchidaceae > Dactylorhiza > Dactylorhiza incarnata. Next base: position 21,388,323 of record JAWHQI010000008.1, on the reverse strand, counting down.
CATTATGATCCGTTGCGCCAATCCAATAACTGTCACGGTTTCGGTTCGGTTCTGGTTCTACTAAGACCATGAACTGAACCGCTAAGATAACAGTTCTTCAAATTAGAACCAAAACCTTATTTGGTTTGACCAGTTTCAGTTCCAATATAATTTTTGGAACCGTCGTGTCAACAGTTCCGGTTCAACAAGAACGAAAACCAAACCGGCCACTAACGGTTCAGTCCGATTCTATGCGATTTAATCTAGTCCTAATCGTTTATGTGTCATAGTTTTCACCATTTTAAAACTCTAAAATTTGAGTCATTAGTCATATCTACAAAGATTATTATCTCTTTAAAAATGCATATTTGAAAAAGAAATTGGAATTCAAATGGTTGGAGCAATAATTTCATACACGGACGGATTTAAATGCAGTCCAGGGGGGGGGGGGGGGGGGGCACGTGCCCCCCCTGAAATTAAAAAAAAAATTATTTTTAGTGGATAATTTTGGGTATATCATCCGCCTTGAGCGTTTATTTCGTGGATTTGCCCTACCTGCGCGACTGTGCGACTGCGAGCAGGCGAGACTTTGAGAGTTCTTCCGAGTTCCGGCGTCGGCGCAGCGGAAGGCCGGCAGCGGGGTGTTCTGCGAGACTGCGAGTGCGAGACTTCGACTCTTCGAGAGTTCTTCCGGCCAGGGCGTCAGCAGTCGGCACAGCGGCAGGCCGGCAGGTGGCAGCGGGGCCGGGGTGTTCTTCTCATCTTCTGGTTCCTGGAGCGAGAAGTCCTGTTGCTTTGTGCCTTTGTCCGTTCGTTCCTGGTTCCTCCCTCGAGGCTCCATCTACAGGCATTCCAGCGATTCCCATTTGACCATTTGCTCTGGGTTTCCCAATTCACACTCTCCTCCCATTTTGACCCGTTCCTGGTGAGCCGCCAGCAGGTATTCATTCTCAACATTCAGAATTTCAGATTTTTGTGAATGTGATATCATCAGCCATATAATTTCCTTCAAAATTACTGTCATGGCCGTACAATTGTTGAATTAGTGTCTACGCAATCGAATGAGAGATTCTTTAATGAATGACTGTTTGGTTACATATATAGAAAAAGATGTATTTGCAAATATCGAAAAAGTGACAATCATTCAGAGGTTTCAAAAAATGAAAACCAGACGAGGGCAGCTATAAAAATATGGTATGTTTACAAATTGTATTAAATTATTTTATAAATATTTTTAATAAAAAAGTTCAATATATCTAATATTTTTTATTATTTTATAATATTTTGTAGGAAACAACAATATCACCAGAAATTTCATGTTTTTTTGGAGAAATGTGTTGTGATCTTATATTTTGAAGTTTGTAAAGAGTCGACGAGGACAACTATAATGATTGGTAATTTTTACACTTATTGTTTTACTTTAATATTTCTGTTTTAATTTGTATTTCTTATACGAAAATCGTTTTATAATTATTAAAAACTTTGTGCCCCTCTTAAGAATTTTTTTTGGCTCCGTCCCTGATTTCATAGTTTTTAAGAATAAATATGTTAAAATTGAACTATTACAGATATGCATGCAATAATATGTGATTTGACACACTAAATAGAAAAATAATTAATAATATTGTATAACGTAACTACAATAAACCTGATCCAAAAATTTAATTAACATAAACATGATCATTAACATGATGGACAACAAGTAACACTATAACACCGGGTGCTCAACAAAAATAGTTATCTTACCTAATTAGTTGAGGACAATAAATATTAAATATAATTATCAATAAAATATTAAATATAGTTATCAACAAAATTAAATAACAGAACACTGTCAGAACGAACAATGTTGGAATGGGGAGAAGAAAGCCTTCAACAATCGAGCAAACAGAGCGAGAAGGAAGACCTCGGTGTAAAGGAGCGGAGAAATGACCTAATGTTGCGCGACCAGCGTATGTGTATTTGAATCTCGCTGGAATCGGGCAGAGCTGCAATCGGACGACTGATATAAGCATAGTCGTACAGATAATAAATATATATTATTAATATTATTAGAAAATAATATAATAATAATATTAATAATAAATATATATTGTAATGGATAATAATAATAAACTGATTGTGGTTCGGTTCTGCTTCGGTCCGATCCGGATCGAGTCTAAAAATTCTGAAACTGCTCGAGAAAAAATGTTGCGGCTCCGGTTCCTGTCCGGAAAATAAAATGAAGGAACCGCACCTAGACCATTATTGTTTACGGTTCTAAAATTCAAATCAGAACCCAAATAATTTGCAAATGGTTCGGTCCGATTCTTTGCGGTTCCGGTTCGGTTCTAGTTCGGTTTACGGTTTTTGGTTTTAAGTGACAGCTCCAGCAATCATTGCCTAGGTTTATTGACGGTTGTGATTTCGTCTTCCTCCTAAGATCAACGACTATAGTAAAACTGAGCCTTGATCTCCATAAGCACCTCTTTCCGGTGATCATCACGGTGGAGCACCACCACCAGTCGACTCGTCGGAAGACGAAAAACTCCTGGGTGGTGACCTTCTGGTGGTCGGCCGCCACCGACAGTCGCCGGAAAATCTCTATTATCATTATCCTGTGGCGGGACCGCTCGGATTCGTCTTCTTCGACGACGGTAGCCGCCTCAAGGGCCAAGAGAAGGAGCAACAAAGGTCTCTACTCTCCTTTGTGGTGCCCTCTAGTGAACCTTAACAAGGTCTGGAGTGCCGCCACAAATCTATGGCGGTTCGAGGCTCGAGTGGCCGGGAAAGTGGCATTCCGTTGGCCGGAACACCATGTCTACACCACCTACAAGATCTACACACCAAGAGGGTTTAGATAGCTACCTGAGATGAGAGATTCGACGTTGAACGAAGAAGAAATAGCATGATGCAGTTCATGACGGCATAAACGTTCCTCTCGCTCTCTAGTCGTCGACGATGATCTCCACAGCATACACTCGATTTGTTAGGGTTCGGGAAGGCAAATAGGGGTTAATGGAAGCCTTGGGGATAGTTTTATGACTTCCCTTAGCCTGCTGCCATGAGACACACCCTTTCAAGTGGTGGTTATCCATGGTCGACCCCACTCTTCCCTTGGAGACTTCTCCACATCCACAAATACATGATACTCAATCCTTGAGGGCTGTTTAAGGCCGGGCTAGCCTTGGATAAACCCAAATGGATCCACTTGAACCAAACCAAGCCTTATGTGCTTGGGTTTGACCATTCCTGGTTGACCTTTGACCACCTTGATGACTGGGCATCACAAGGAGGTGACTTGGGTCCCATGCAAGTCTAATAATGCCTAGGTGTACACCAAAATAGCTTGAGCAATCTAAATAAGCTAGTGTTGACTTTTAGGTTGACTTTATGATGAGGTGTCACACCATGGTTGGTCCTTAGTGTACTCACCAAGCCCAAAGCACAACAATGGCACATATGGGTCATCATATACTTACTTAGACAAGGACATGACCTAATACACACACCATGAAGGGTAATGATGTCATTAGGGCATAGTGTCACATGGGTTAGACCACACTATAATTGCACTGACTACGACTTAAGGAGATTATTCTAGCTCAAAGAGCTAGCTTGGGTGCACATAGCCACACCACTAAGCTTCTAGACCCCTTAAACAAAAATGGGATGTTACATTAAATATATTTCTATGTTGAACATACAATAAATGGGCTAATCAATGCAACATGCATGCAACCGGGCATCACCTACGGTTCCCTATTGCATGTATGAATATAACACATCATCACTACACAGTGACATGACATTCATTTATGGTGCATGCTAGCATATAAAAAATGGGGTACACACACCCCTTAACAAAAAGCAACTAAGTTTGAGAAAACCCGCTAGGACCCTTACCTGCACATGATACTCACACCACAGAGACTTATCAAATAAGAATGGCGGTCCTAATTAGTTACACAAACTCCACTGGGGCCTCAACCCGCACATGGGTAATAAAATCACACCACAGGGACTTGTCAACCGAGCATGCAGATTTAATCACTCATTGAGCACCAAGGCTCGGAGCACACACCAACTAGGCATCGCAATCCGCACTAGGGTTTTGCAATGCTTTCCTCGCCCTAAACTCGACATTAGTGAATATCATAGAAATTGGGCTTGAAAATGGCGCCATGGTTGTGGTCGCACATCTAATACAAACCCTAAATGCAACATCAATCAATCATCACCAATCCGGTCCTACGACCACATACAGTATTTACACACAATACTTAAATCTTCAATGTTCACCAAATTTCTACACGTGTTTCATGCTGAGGACAGACTCAATTGACTCGGTGGTTCTCAATGAACCATGGTTTACCCAAGCCCTCTAATTAGATGCGTCCACAAATGCAAGAATCAAAGCATGAAAATAAGGAATGTCAAGCATGCATCCTAAAAATTGGGAGGATAAATGTTGTTACCTTATGAAATTTACTTCTCGTCATCGAAAGGGTGAAGTGCACGGATGAAGACGAGCGCCTTTGGATCCTCTCCGTATTGTTATTCTTAGATAATTTTTGGAGATCCAAAGCTCCTCTAAAGGTGGAAGAGAGCTCCCCCTCATCTAAACTCTCTAACCTAAGAGAGAGAGAGAGAGAGAGAGAGTGGATGGGATGAAATGAGGTCTATTGAGCCCCCAAAATTGTAAGACCCCCCTTCGGGAAAGCAACTCGACCAAGGGATTTTATCGCACACCACCGTGAACACGTGGCCTCGAAGTGACTAACCAGAGAGTGGAGGCACGACCATCTCCAACCCCTTCCGTTGGTCATCCCAATTCCATGCATCAATGGTGGTATTAAGCAAATATCTTCACACATTTATAGAGTACAAAATCAGTTATTTAGTAGAAGACACACTTAATAGTTTGTGCTAATAAGCAGATTAGTGGAAGAATTAATTAATCTAGTGAAAGATTAATATATAACAGAAGATTAACTATCTCATATCATCACAGAACCCTATATCTATAGTGACCTTGTTAATACGTGAATGCTGATGATAACTTTTTAAAAAGAAGTTATCTTCTCATATTCCATAATCATGTGCTAAAAAGTCTGAAATATTAATTATATCATTGATCTCAGTGTGGGTATTATCATTAATTTACTACGTTTTCATTGTAGAAATTATGAAGGAGCAACTCGAAGAAGTAAAGCTAAACCAGTTTTTTCTGCCTAGGAATGTTGTTACAATAACTTTTCTGGTTGTTGCAACAAGTCAGAATTATGAAATTTAAATTTAAACTTTAGAATTAAAGTGACGACAGTTACTTAAATGGAAAGAGACATTGGTTCAGGAGGAGAATTTTTGAAATAAAGAGAGGGGCGACAGTAATGGAAAGTGTCATCGAAAATAGAGAGGAAAAGAGGATTTTTTGGAGAGGGAGTTAGTGCACACCGTCATGAAGAAGAAGAAGACAGTTTTCTGCACCATTCGGGGAGGAAATTTCTGCACTATTCTCGATCTTCTTTCATCATTTCTAGTAAGATCTTTCATTTTTTGTGGTCTTCCTCCCATCATGAACTAAATATCTAAGTCTTGAATGTTGAAAGTAATTTGTCTTATTGTGATATTTTGGTTTTAATTTTCTTTATGATTGTTTGAGAAATCATCATTATTAAATTTATGATTTAGTTATTGAAAATTTCGGATTATGTTTTCATCTTATAAATTGCGTGGCAAGATTCGAGAGGGGAGTTACACAAATTTAGTGATGAATGTTTTATTTTAAGCGGCGAGATTCGAGAGAGGAGTTGCGTAAATTTTCAATTGAAATTTTCACCTTTATACTGCGCTGCAAGATTCGAGAGAGGAGTGACATAAGTATTTCATAAAGTCAATATAACGTTGAAGGGAGAAAAATATTTCATCTTCTCATTAGCAACATCGATTTGGGCGCTTCATGTTATTCTTTGTTTTTGCCTAAGTTATAGATAACTAGGAGAATAAGAAATAAACGGAATTCAGAGATCTAGAGATAATGATTTCTATTTTTAAATCATTGCAAGATAGTCAATCAAGCATTTCATGATAAATAATCACTCTAAAAACTCATCGCAATAGGCATAAGAAATCAATATACAAGACTACTTCTCTAAATCGATAAAAAACATTTGAAGGTAATCATAGTTTTAATTCAATTAGGTTTTTTAATTATTTTCAAAATCCAAAAACACTTTAATTTACTTGAATTTAAAGAAAAAGTTAAACTAGTACTTGCGAGCATTAGATTAATCACTTCCCCGAGGGAACGATCTTTACTTACTTTATATTACTTGACCCGACACGCACACTTGCGTATATACATTTTTGACGTATCATCGTGTAGATAGTGTTGAAACCGGCAACCGGTCTCTTGAGTTCGGACCCAATAGGGGGTGTAGCCCGCACCTACTTTTCTCTCACAAGCCCACTTGACATGCAGTTGATGGAAAACCAAGAACAGACCCAAGGCTGTAGCGATGAGGTTCTGCCACACACCCGGAAGATCTTAGAGAGCTTGTCCTCCCAAACCAATGCTCAGCCGGGCATCTTGGAGGGCACTGACAGCCAACCAAAACTTGCCTAGGAGGAGAGAGTCAGATCCCCTTCAGGGTGCGCTTAAGGGTCTATTTATAGTTTTTTTAGTCTGGTCTGCAAATAACCTAAATTCACTTTCTAGTTTTACTAATCGCACCCCAAATTGGTCTGCTAACAGCCTAACTCTGCTGTTCTGAAGGGCTATTGGCAACCCACAAAGGGTATCTAGGTCATTTCCCCCCTAAAACCTTCCCCCCTAAAACCTTCAGGGCGAGTGGTCCGTGAAGGCACCACTCGCTAGGCTTCTCGCACACTAGATTCCACCGGGCGAGTGGTCTGTGGGGACACCACACGCCTAATACCTGGCTCGCTTGGCGAGTGGGGTTCCGCCCTCACTCGCCTGGCCCTCCGCGCCCTCACTTGCCTTGCGGATGGGGCTCGCACTCGCCAGGAGACTCCCCTGCCTCTCCTGACCTGGGCAAGTGCTCTTCTCGACCTATACCTCGCCTCTTGACCCTGTAAGACCTGGAGACTCACTCGGCGAATACGGGGTTGTAAAAATAGATATTTAAAGTCATACTATCAAAATGAGATTGATGTTTAGTAACAATGAATACAAAATGATAACCTCATATATATATAAAGAAATGCGAATTAATTAAACTATACATGAACGAGCTTGTCCAATGTCTTTCACCTCTAATCACACATTACCATCCTATTGCACCTATGACCACCACCTACGTACTTTGTATCCACCTGCATACGGTCTTAGACCCATGCAGGCCTTTTGGTGTCGCACGGGTTATCCTTTCAGACCATCCAGCATGTCGGTTGCCTCAGAGTAAAACTCATCGGCATCCGATATTCCCCCAAAGGCACATTCAAAGACACAATATTCGCTAAGAAAAAAATTTCTCGAAGTTACATTAATCCCCGAATGAGTTACTTTCTCGAAGGCAACAATTATTTCTCAAGGCAATATTTAATTCTCGTAGGAATTTCCTCGAAGGCAACATTTATTCTCGTATGAATTATTTTCTCATAGGCACATTAATCCCAAAAGGAGTTATTTTTTCGAAGGAATCATTTATATCTCAAGGAAACAATTAATTCTCGTGGAAATTTTCTCATTTATTCTCGTAGGAATTATATTCTCGAAGGCACATTAATCCGTGAAGAAATTATTTCCGCAAAGGCACATTTATTATCATAAGGAGAAAGCAAACGAGTTTAAGTCACTTCGGCAACGTTTGGGGGGACTTATTTTCACCGGTCAAGCGGTTACGACCGCATGAACCGGGCAGGCCCGGTTCATGCGGTCGTAACCGCTTAACCGGTGAAAATAAGTCCCCCCAAACGGAGCCTTCATAAACTATTATATAGCATAAAGAATCTATAATAAAAAGCCCAAAATTTAATCAAAAGCCAAAGCCTTATCTTACCCAATCAAATTTAGTAAACCTCATCTACACCATTGTGCGTTGGGTAAACCCAATTCATTGTTTCAACTTGATAAGCTTCATGGCTTCTTAGGTTATGAACCGACATATTTATTTTATTATGCCACCAACCCGATAATTTCACTTAAACCAAAGTGAGATTTATTTATATTCTGTTTATATATTAAATATAGATGTATGAGATGTGAACTTCAAATCACATAATGAATGTCATTTATGGGTTCAATTTGGAGCGTGCGTGGGTGCGTGGGTGTGTATGTGTGTGTGTGCGCGCTCAATGCTCTCCGCTTCGACAGTATCTCAACAGCGATGGTACCTTCGCCCAATCTCGTCCGCGCTAGGACGTTCGGTCAATTGGCAGTTCATGACTAGCCTTGTTCCCCGCGCGACAATACCTCGACCTTGACCGTGTCCCGGAGTGACGGCTGTACAACCCTCATATTTTCCGAGTCGGTGTGACCCGACGCAGATGAGGTCGTGGTAGAGCAGATGATCGTAACGCAGCGGACCTTGGGTCTGAACCAAAGAGAGGAGGCCCGGGGGGGGGGGGGGGGGGGCAGCCCTCTCCACTCGCCGGCCCCCTTGGGGGCGAGTGGGAGATATCCCCCATCTCCACTCGCCCGCCCCTTCGGGGGCGAGTGGGGGAGGTCCCCCCTCCCCACTCGCCCGCCCCCTTGGGAGCGGGTCGGGGAGGTCCCCCCTCCCCACTCGCCCGACCCTTTGGGGGCGAGTGGGGGATGTCCCCCCTCCCCACTCGCCCGCCCCCTTGGGGGCGGGTAGGGGAGGTCCCCCCTCCCCACTCGCCCGCCCCCTTGGGGGCGGGTAGGGGAGGTCCCCCCTCCCCACTCGCCCGCCCCCTTTGGGGGCGAGTGGGGGATGTCCCCCCTCCCCACTCGCCTGCCCCCTTGGGGGCAGTAAGGGGAGGTCCCCCCTCCCCACTCGCCCGCCCCCTTGGGGGCGGGAAGGGAGGTCCCCCCTCCCCACTCGCCCGCCCCTTTGGGGGCGAGTGGGGGATGTCCCCCCTACCCACTCGCCTGCCCCCTTGGGGGCGGGTAGGGGAGGTCCCCCCTCCCCACTCGCCCGCCCCCTTGGGGGCGGGTAGGGGAGGCCCCCCCTCCCCACTCGCCAACCCTCTTGGGGGCGGGTAGGGGGAGCCTCACTCACCCTTCTTAGGCAAGTGAGGTCTCGAGTAGACCAGTTTGGATCTCCGACAAGAGGGAGAGTGGGTACCTCGAGTCCCACTCGCCCCTCCTCCTGCGTTGCCCGTTCGTGATCGTAGTTGGACTGCGAATTGCAGGATTTCGGCTATCCACAGTCCAATTTTGGCTATTCGCAGTCCGTTTTTGGGAAAGTCTATAAATAGACCCCCATGGGCACCTTGGGAAGGGTTGGTGACTACCCCCTCCCTCGCGTGGTCTTGTGAGTAAGCACACCCCTCTCTCCCTGTCATCGAAGGTTGACGGTGAGGTGGTCCTCAGTGCCCTCCAAGGTGCCCAGGCTCAGCATTGGCTTGGGAGGGGAAGTTCCTTGAGAGCTTCCGGGTATGTGGTGGGACCTCCACGCTGCAGCTTAAGGGGTCCGTTTGTGGACTTAGGTGTTCTCCAAGGGCAAGGTTCTTCGGTTCTTAGTGACTGGTCAAGGGTCTCGCTCAGGTCAAGTAAGGGTTAGCTGCATCCCCCTTGCGAACGCTGAAACCGGGTTATTGGTTTCAACATTATGGTGCGATGAGTGTGGAAGCAGCTAGTTCGGAAAGCTCTGGGCAAGTCTCATGGCTGGAAGCGATGAGCTGGGGGACTCACCCCCTATCAGCGAGTACATGAAGAAGGGTGATTTTGACGAGTTCAAGAAGTCGATCCTGGAGCTCTTGCGGGTCGCACTCCCCCCTCGCGATGAGTGCTCGACACCACCCACACCCGTGCTCACCTCGCAATCTCCGATGGAGGCAGAGCAAGCACATCAGCAAGGAGGGAAGAAGAAGGAGGAAGCGAGAAGTCAGGGGGACCAGGGACCTCCCATTGGGCAGGAGCAAGGCTGGGGTTTTCAACCACCAGTCGTCATACCGACTTGGAGGCCGCCAGGAGGACCCCCTCAAGGCCAAGGAAGAGGACATTTCCAAGGGAGAGGAAACTTTCAGGGGGAGCATGGACGGTTCAACCCAGCAGGGAGGCAGCCGGACACAAGACCATTGCAACCCCACCCCCTGCAAACCATGACGATTGGCCTAAAAAGAGGAAATAGGAGGAGGGGTCGCGCAGGGAAGGTAATAAGGATGATGGCATTGTCGTACTGTGACTTCCATCAGCAGGAGGGCCACGCGACAGCCACGTGCCCAGAGTTTCTGGAAGTAAGGGAAGGAAGAAGAACCCCGACAGAGAGGAGACAGTTATACCCGGAAGGACTAGGAGGAAGCTGAGGGGATGGAGGAAGTGATGAATGAGATGGCCAAGGTGCATGTGGCCGAGTAAGTGCAAGGAAGCGCATTATAATGGTATGTAATCTATTTATGGTATATCAAAAGTAGTTAAAGATAGCATCTAGGTCGAGTACTCGACTGGAGACCACTCGCCCGGGCTTGTTGATGTCGGTCGCTGGGTGGCTCGTCGGGTGGATTCGTTTTAAGTCGAGTCCTCGACTGGAGACCACTCGCCCGGGCTTGTTGATGCCGGTCGCTGGGTGGTTCGTCGGGTGGAATCGTTTTAAGTCGAGTCCTCGACTGGAGACCACTCGCCCGGGCTTGTTGATGTCGGTTGCTGGGTGGCTCATCTGGTGGATTCGTTTTAAGTCGAGTCCTCGACTGGAGACCACTCGCCCGGGCTTGTTGATGTCGGTCGCTGGGTGGTTCGTCGGGTGGAATCGTTTTAAGTCGAGTCCTCGACTGGAGACCACTCGCCCGGGCTTGTTGATGTCGGTTGCTGGGTGGCTCATCTGGTGGATTCGTTTTAAGTCGAGTCCTCGACTGGAGACCACTCGCCCGGGCTTGTTGATGTCGGTCGCTGGGTGGCTCGTCGGGTGGATTCATTTTAGGTCGAGTCCTCGACCGGAGACCACTCGCCCGGGCTTGTTGATGCCGGTCGCTGGGTGGCTCGTCGGGTGGATTCGTTTTAAGTCGAGTCCTCGACTAGAGACCACTCGCCCGGGCTTATTGGTGTCGGTCACTGGGTGGGTCGTCAGGTGGATTCATTTTAAGTCGAGTCCTCGACTGGAGACCACTCGCCTGGGCTTGTTGATGCCGGTCGCTGGGTGGCTCGTCGGGTGGATTCGTTTTAAGTCGAGTCCTCGACTGGAGACCACTTGCCCGGGCTTGTTGATGCCGGTCGCTGAGTGGATCGTCCGGTGGATTCATTTTAAGTCGAGTCCTCGACTGGAGACCACTCGCCCGGGCTTGTTGATACCGATCGCTGGGTGGCTTGTCTGGTGGATTCATTGTAAATCGAGTCCTCGACCGGAGACCACTCGCCTGGGCTTGTTGATGTCGGTCGCTGGGTGGCTTGTCAGGTAGATTCGTTAGGGTTGGTAAGGCTCCAAGAAGAGAAGCCGGTCTGAGGATGTGTTGAGTTCCTCCACCTCCAGGTGAGCTCGGCTCCCTGTTAGGTGTTGAGTTCCCCCTCCTCTAGGTGAGCTCGGCTCCCTGTGAGGTGTTGAGTTACTCCACCTCCAGGTGAGCTCGGCTCCCTGTCAGGTGTTGAGTTCCTCCACCTCCAGGTGAGCTCGGCTCCCTGTTAGGTGTTGAGTTCCTCCACCTCCAGGTGAGCTCGGCTCCCTATTAGGTGTTGAGTTCCCCCACCTCCAGGTGAGCTTGACTCCCTGTGAGGTGTTGAGTTCCTCCACCTCCAGGTGAGCTCGGCTCCCTGTCAGGTGTTGAGTTCCTCCACCTCCAGGTGAGCTCGGCTCCCTGTTAGGTGTTGAGTTCCTCCACCTCCAGGTGAGCTCAGCTCCCTGTTAGGTGTTGAGTTCCCCCACCTCCAGGTGAGCTCGGCTCCTTGCTAGGTGTGGAGTTTCCTCCACCTCCAGGTGAGCTCGGCTCCCTATTAGGTGGTGAGTTCCCCCACCTCCAGGTGAACTCGGCTCCCTGTGAGGTGTTGAGTTCCTCCACCTCCAGGTGAGCTCGGCTCCCTGTCTGGTGTTGAGTTCCTCCACCTCCAGGTGAGCCCGGCTCCCTGTTAGGTGTTGAGTTCCTCCACCTCCAGGTGAGCTCGGCTCCCTGTTAGGTGTTGAGTTCCTCCACCTCCAGGTGAGCTCGGCTCCCTGCTAGGTGTGGAGTTTCCTCCACCTCCAGGTGAGCTCGGCTCCCTGTTAGGTGTGGAGTTCCCCCACCTCCAGGTGAGCTCGGCTCCCTGTGAGGTGTTGAGTTCTTCCACCTCCAGGTGAGCTCGGCTCCCTGTCAGGTGTTGAGTTCCTCCACCTCCAGGTAAGCTCGGCTCCCTATTAGGTGTTGAGTTCCTCCACCTCCAGGTGAGCTCGGCTCCCAGTTAGGTGTTGAGTTTCACCACCTCCAGGTGAGCTCGGCTCCCTGTGAGGTGTTGAGTTCCGCCACCTCCAGGTGAGCTCGGCTCCCTGCCAGGTGTTGAGTTCCCCCACCTCCAGGTGAGCTCGGCTCCCTGTGAGGTGTTTAGTTCCTCCACCTCCAGGTGAGCTCGGCTCCCTGTCAGGTGTTGAGTTCCTCCACCTCCAGGTGAGCCCGGCTCCCTGTTAGGTGTTAAGTTCTTCCACCTCCAGGTGAGCTCGGCTCCCTGTTAGGTGTTGAGTTCCTCCACCTCCATGTGAGCTCGGCTCCCTACTAGGTGTGGAGTTTCCTCCACCTCCAGGTGAGCTCGGCTCCCTATTAGGTGTTGAGTTCCTCCACCTCCAGGTGAGCTCGGCTCCCTGTTAGGTGTTGAGTTCCTCCACCTCCAGGTGAGCTCGGCTCCCTGCTAGGTGTGGAGTTTCCTCCACCTCCAGGCGAGCTCGGCTCCCTGTTAGGTGTTGAGTCCCTCCATCTCAGGTCGAGTTCGAGTCGACTAGAGATGTTGAGTTCCCTCCTTCTCCGGACGAGTTTGGCACGACTAGAGATGTTGAGTTCCCTCCATCTCAGGTCAATTTCGGCTCGACTTGAGATGTTGAGTTCCTCCATCTCAGGTTGAGTTCGACTCGACTAGAGATATTGAGTTCCCTCCATCTCAGGTCGAGTCTGACTCGACTAGAGGCGTTGAGTTCCCTCCTCAGGTCGAGTTTGGCTCGACTAGCGATGTTGAGTTTCCTCCATCTCAGGTCGAGCCCGGCTCCCTGTTAGGTGTTGAGTTCCTCCACCTCCAGGTGAGCTCGGCTCCCTGTTAGGTGTTGAGTTCCTCCACCTCCAGGTGAGCTCGGCTCCCTACTAGGTGTGGAGTTTCCTCCACCTCTAGGTGAGCTCGGCTCCCTGTTAGGTGTTGAGTTCCTCCACCTCCAGGTGAGCTCGGCTCCCTGTTAGGTGTTGAGTTCCTCCACCTCCAGGTGAGCTCGGCTCTATGCTAGGTGTGGAGTTTCCTCCACCTCCAGGTGAGCTCGGCTCCCTATTAGGTGTTGAGTCCCTCCATCTCAGGTCGAGTTTGGCTCGACTAGAGATGTTGAGTTCCTCCATCTCAGGTTGAGTTCGACTCGACTAGAGATGTTGAGTTCAATCCATCTCAGGTAGAGTTCGACTCGACTAGAGACGTTGAGTTCCCTCCTTCTCAGGTCGAGTTTGGCTCGACTAGAGATGTTGAGTTTCCTCCATCTCAGGTCGAGTTCGGCTCGACTAAAGATGTTGAGTTGCCTCCACCTCAGGTCGAATTTAGTTCGACCTAAGGTGTTGAGCTTTCTCCACCTCCAGTCGAGCTCGGCTCACAGGAGGGGTGTCTAGTGGAGAAATGTCTGTTCCTCACCTCATGTCAAGTTCAGCTCGACTAGAGGTGTTGAGACTCCCTCCACCTTCGGTCGAGTTTCGCTCGACCTAAAGGTGTTGAACGTTCTCCACCTCCTGTTGAGCTCGGCTCACAGGAGGGGTGTCTAGTGGAGAAGGATCTGTTCCTCACCTCATGTCCAGTTCAGCTCGACTAGAGGTGTTGAGTCTCCCTCCACCTTCGGTCGAGTTTAGCTCGAACTAAAGGTGTTGAGCTTTCTCCACCTCCTGTTGAGCACGGCTCACAAGACGGGTGTCTAGTGGAGAAAGGTCATTTCCTCACCTCATGTCAAGTTCAGCTCGACTAGAGGTGTTGAGTCTCCCTCCACCTTCGATCGAGTCTAGCTCGACCTAAAGGTGTTGAGCTTTCTCCACCTCCTGTTGAGCTCGGCTCACATGAGGGGTGTTTAGTGGAGAAAGGTTCGCCTTCCGCCTCAAGTCAGGTTCAGCCGAAGGACTCGGTAGGGGTATCCTGCTGGCAGGGCCTTTCGTGCTCTAGGGTCCCACCCACTCGTCAAATAGGTGGGTTGGACTTTCTTTCCGAGCTTGAGGCAAGCTCGAAAAGAGCGGGGATTGTGTACAACCCTCATATTTTCCGAGCCGGTGTGACCCGACGCAGATGAGGTCGTGGTAGAGCAGATGACCGTAACGCAACAGACCTTGGGTCTGAACCAAAGAGAGGAGGCCCGGGGGGGGGGGGGGGGGGGGGGGGGCAGCCCTCTCCACTCGCCGGCCCCCTTGGGGCGAGTGGGGGATGTCCCCCATCTCCACTCGCCCGCCCCTTTGGGAGCGAGTGGGGGAGGTCCCCCCTCCCCTCTCGCCCGCCCCCTTGGGGGCGGGTAGGGGAGGTCCCCCCTCCCCACTCGCCCGCCCATTTGGGGGCGTGTGGGGGATGTACCGCCTCCCCACTCGCCCGCCCCTTTGGGGGCGAGTGGGGGATGTCCCCCCTCCCCACTCGCCCGCCCCCTTGGGGGCGGGTAGTGGAGGTCCTCCATCCCCACTCGCCCGCCCCCTTGGGGGCGGGTAGGGGAGGTCCCCCTTCCCCACTCGCCCGCCCCTTTGGGGGCGCGTGGGGGATGTCCCCCCTCCCCACTTGCCCGCCCCCTTGGGGGCGGGTAGTGGAGGTCCCCCCTCCCCACTCGCCCGCCCCCTTGGGGGCGGGTAGGGGAGGTCCCCCCTCCCCTCTCCCCCGCCCCTTTTGGGGCGAGTGGGGTATGTCCCCCCGCCCCACTCGCCCGCCCCCTTGGGGGCGGGTAGGGGAGGTCCCCCCTCCCCACTCGCCCACCCCCTTGGGGGCGGGTAGGGGAGGTCCCCCCTCCCCACTCGCCGGCCCTCTTGGGGGCGGGTAGGGGGAGCCTCACTCACCCTTCTTAGGCAAGTGAGGTCTCGAGTTGACCAGTTTGGATCTCCGGCAAGAGGGAGAGTGGGCACCTCGAGTCCCACTCGCCCCTCCTTCTGCGTTGCTCGTTCGTGATCGTGGTCGGACTGTGGATAGCAGGATTTTGGCTATCCGCAGTCCAATTTTGGCTATTTGCAGTCCGTTTTTGGGAAAGTCTATAAATAGACCCCCATGGGCACCTTGGGAAGGGTTGGTGACTATCCCCTCCCTTGCGCGGTCTTGTGAGCAAGCACCCCCCTCTCTCCCTGTCATCGAAGGTTGATGGTGAGGTGGTTCTCAGTGCCCTCCAAGGTGCCTAGGCTCAGCATTGGCTTGGGAGGGGAAGTTCCTTGAGAGCTTCTGGGTATGCGGTGGGACCTCCACGCTGCAGCTTAAGGTGTCCGTTTGTGGACTTAGGTGTTCTCCAAGGGCAAGGTTCTTCGGTTCTTAGTGACTGGTCAAGGGTCTCGCCAGGTCAAGCAAGGGTTAGCTGCATCCCCCTTGCGAACGCTGAAACCGGGTTACTGGTTTCAACAACTGCGCTACCGCCTCTCATGAATCCACGCGCGCATGATAAAATAGAGGACATGCTCAACCATTGAAGAAAATTAAGATTCATAGCCCGTAACAGAAATGGTACCCTAAGTTAATTGGGCAAGTTGCTCATTCATCCTTTGTCGTGTTGGTACATGCCAATACCACTTACGGAATCCATTTACGAATTCACTCCAAGCGATGTCGTCCGCCATCCTTCTCCTAAAGTGGATGCGCCTGCTCGCCCACGTCCTGATTTTCTTGTGCATGCGTGTGTTCGCGAGTGGCGGGAGCGCCATCGCGCCGGGACACTGTCGAGGCGGGGGAATTGCCGCGCGGGGCACGGTGCTACCCATAAATTGTCAATTGACCGAGCGGCCTAGCGCGGGTGAGTTTGGGCGGAGGTACTGTCGCTGCTAAGTTACTGTCGAAGCTGAGAGCATCGAGCGCAGACGGTAGTCCGTTCGAAAATGCTCATATATATATTTATAATGGAGACTTGATCCACATCCTGACATTCCATTCTAGCATCAAATATTAAGGAATCGTCGCCCAATCTGAAGTATTATGAAGAAAAAGAACACAATAGTGGTTCATTGTAATAGAAATTTAGGAATTATTTATATTCTGAAAGAGGCAATTTATAAAAGAAGACGAACTGAAATGGTGCTAAAAAAGACTTGTCTTGTCGGCTTCTAAATTCAAAAAGAGACTTTTCTTTTCGGCAATGCAATGGCTCAGTTCAAAAGCCAAAAAATAGTTCCAGATTATATATTAAAGAGTAAGCATCTTGTGTGTGATGGAAGCGCTACGTATAGGCACGCGACCTCTCTATCACCCAACTCTCAAATTGGCGAGCACCTCTTCGGCAAACACCCTTCCTGAGGAGAACACCCTCCACGACGAACACACCTCTACTTCCGCGAGCACTACCCCACGGTGAGCACACACACCGGCGAACACTCCACTTGCAAGACTCCCACCTTACTCCGGTGAGCGCACACTCCGGCGAGTGGCTCCTGCCTGACGAGCTGGCGGGCTACTCCTGCAGGCGAGTGCGGGCTGGCGAGCTCAACTCCGGCGAGCTGGCGGACGGGCACTAGCGAGCTGCTCCTTCTCCTCCACGTCCAGCGGCGAGGCGCACTGGCGGGGCGAGCTGCTCCGGCGAGCTGGCGACGGCGAGAGCTCCTCCGCGAGATGCCCGACGACTTGGGGTGGCGAGACAAAAAGCGAGCTCACTATTCCTGCGGGAATAAGAAAAACTCTCTCTATGTTTTCTGCCGAAAACTATTTTTAATTCCAAAACTTCCAAACTTTACAAGAGAACAAACAAGCCTATATATAGGCAAGAAAAAACTCATACTCTCTCTCTATACAATAAATGCACTTTACCTCTCTCCTCCTTTTCAACTAATACAAAATACATATAAAACTTAAAATAAGATAAAACAAGTTGACCAAGTCAACAAGACTAAAGACAACAAACTCCCCCTCAAATTTGGCAGCACATGCCAAGTTTGCCTTTGAGCTTTGAGAATGTCTCCACCTTCAATGCCTTAGTGAAGATATCCGCGACCTGCTCTCCAGTTGGGCAATACACCACCTCAACCGTCTTCAGCTCCACCTGCTCCCTAAGGAAATTATACCGGGTCTCGATATACTTGCTCCTCCCATGCATCACCGGGTTGTTCGCAAGCTGGATGACAGACATGTTATCCACTAACACTGTCGTTGGGCCATCCTGCACATGATGTAACTCTTCCAAAAGATTCCTCAGCCAGATAGCTTGGCAAGCACATGCCGCAGCTGCAATGTACTCTGCCTCACATGATGATAAGTCTATCATAGCCTGCTTCTTTGAACAACATGAAAACGCCGTCGTTCCCATATGAAACACATATCCGGAAGTGCTCTTCCGGTCATTCACATCCCCTCCGAAGTCACTGTCCGAGTAGCCAACCAGCTTCAATTCGCCCGCAGATGAATACTTCAAGCCATGGTCCCTTGCCCCGTTCACATATTTCAGGATCCACTTCGCCGCAGTGAAGTGGCCCTGCTTGGGCTCTTCCATGTACCTGCTCATGACCCCAACCACATACATGATGTCAGGTTTGGTGAAAGTCAAATACCTTAGACTCCCAACCAAACTCTTGAACATCGTTGGGTCCACACCTTCTTCCTCCGAGTCCTTCCTTATTGGCAGCACATGCCAAGTTTGCCTTTGAGCTTTGAGAATGTCTCCACCTTCAATGCCTTAGTGAAGATATCCGCGACCTGCTCTCCAGTGGGTCAATACACCACCTCAACCGTCTTCAGCTCCACCTGCTCCCTAAGGAAATGATACCGGGCTCGATATGCTTGCTCCTCCCATGCAGCACCGGGTTCTTCGCAAGCTGGATGGCAGACATGTTATCCACTAACACTATCGTTGGGCCATCCAGCAGATGATGTAACTCTTCCAGAAGATTCCTCAGCCAGATAGCTTGGCAAGAACATGCCGCAGCTGCAATGTACTCTGCCTCACATGATGATAAGGCTATCGTAGCCTGCTTCTTTGAACACCATGAAAACGTCGTCGTTCCCATATGAAACACATATCCGTAAGTGCTCTTCCCGTCATTCACATCCCCTCCGAAGTCACTGTCCGAGTAGCCAACCAGCTTCAATTCTCCCGCAGATGAATACTTCAAGTCATGGTCCCTTTTCCCGTTCTCATATATCAGGATCCTCTTCGCCGCAGTGAAGTGGTCCTGCTTGGGCTCTTCCATGTACCTGCTCACGACCCCAACCACATACATGATGTCAGGTTTGGTGAAAGTCAAATACCTTAGACTCCTAACCAAACTCTTGAACATCGTTGTGTCCACACCTTCTTCCTCCGAGTCCTTCCTTAGCTTCGTTCCGAGATCAGCGGGAGTGGAGATAGCCTTGCTACCCTCCATCCTGAACTTCTTCAAAATTTCTTTCGCATACTTCTTCTGAGATATGAAGATGCCGTTTTCTCTCTGCTGCACCTCAACGCCCAAGAAGTAGTTGAGCTCTCCCAAGTCCGTCATCTCGAACTCTCTCTTCATCATCTTGTTGAACTCCTCGAACATAGCCGGGTTGTTCCCGATGAATATCATGTCATCCACGTACAGGCATAAGATCATGATATCATTGTTCTTCTCCATCTTCATATACAAAACGTACTCATACGGGCACTTTATGTAACCATGCTTCTAGAGGAATGTATCTATCCTTCCATTCCAAGCCCTCGCTCCTTGCTTCAGCCCGTACAAAGCTTTATTCAGCTTGCACACCTTCCTCTCCTGGCCTTTCTCCACATACCCCGGAGGCTGCTCGATGTACACATCTTCCTCCAAATAGCCATTGAGATAGGCCGACACCACATCCTTTTACGAGACCTTCCACCCATGGTGAGCTGCAAGCGCGATGATCAACCTGATGGTATCAATCCTCGCCACTGGGGCATAGACCTCATCATAGTCCACTCCTTGGACTTGCTTATAGCCCTTCACGACGAGTCTCGCCTTGTGCTTCTCCACAGCTCCTTCCTTGTTCTTCTTCACCTTGTAGACCCACTTCACCCCGAGGGGTTTGTGGCCAACAGGTGGATTGACCAGCTTCCAAGTGTCATTCTTCTTGATGGATGATATCTCATCATCCATCGCCTTCCTCCAAGTTTTCTCCTGAGCAGCTTCATCATAGGAGTGCGGCTCGCAATCTGCCAACAAGCAATACAAAGAAAAATTGTTAAGTGTCGGTGCCGTCTCCTAGTAGATCTCCTCCAACCTCCTCATCCTAGGTTGAGGACGATCAGCTTTGCTTCCACTAGTGCTTGCTCCACTAGAGCTGCCTCCACTTGAGTAAGGAGTGCAAGCTCCCCCTGAATCTCCACTAGGTGGTGATGGTGGATCAACTCCACCATCCTCAGCTCCTGCTTCATGACCACCTTCCTCTTCATCATCTTCAAAGAACATACCCTTGAGGATCCTCACCTTCTCATCCCAGCTCCAGCAGCTATCTTGCTCGAATACAACATCCCCTGAGATTATTGCCTTCTCCGTCACTGAGTTGTATAGTTTGTAAGCCTTGCTCATCGGAGCGTAACCTACAAAAATACACTTCTCGCTCTTGTCATCGAGCTTCTTTCTTCTCTGGTCAGGAATGTGGGCATAAGCTACACACCAAAATATCCTCAAGTGTTTCACACTTGGCTTCCATCCACTCCAAGCTTCATACGGAGTCTTGAACTTCACACTCTTCATTGGGCACCTGTTCAGCAAGTACACCACACATTGTACTGCTTCAGCCCAGAACATCTTTGGCAACCCCTTGCCCTTCACCATGCTCCTCGCCATGTTCATGATGGTCAAGTTCTTCCTCTCCGCCACTCCATTCTGCTGAGGTGAGTATGCAGCAGTCAACTGATGAGAAATCCCGTTCTCCTTGCAGAACCCATCAAACAATCTATAGGTGTACTCCCCACCTCTATCGGTCCTCAACACCTTCAGTGGCTGACCACTCTCCTTCTCAACCATCGCCTTGAACTCCTTGAACCTGTCAAGGGCCTCAGATTTTTCCTTCAAAAAATACACCCAACACTTCCGACTGAAATCATCGGTGAAGGTGATGTAGTACTTGCTTCCTCCAACTTAGGTAGTATCAAACAGACCAGCAATGTCCGAGTGAACTAGTTCAAGTTGTCTCCCTGCTCTCCGAGACTTTCCTCCTTCGAATGGTTGCCTCTTTTGCTTTCCCTTCGTACACGCCTCACACACCTTCTGTGGAGGTGAGATCATGGGCAGACCATCCACCATCCTAGAGTGAGATAGCAACTTTAATCCAGTAAAGCCTAGGTGACCCATCCTATGGTGCCACAACCACGCTTCTTCTTCTTCTGTCCTCGCAAGACATACCGTCTCCTTGGCATCCATCTTCAACGTAAAGAGACGATTCATCGTCATCTTCACCTTCACCACCTCTCTCCCTTGATGGTTCTTCATCGCCAATGAACCATCCTTCAACTGAACAGAATATCCTTTCTCCACCAGCTGCCCCAGGCTTAAGATATTACTCTTCAAGCCGGGCACATAGAACACATCGTTGAGATGCACTTTCTCGCCGTTCAGGGTGACCACTATCAACCCTCTACCTTCCACCGAGATCTTCGAGGCGTCTCCAAGACTAGCCTCACCAACATTTGGTTCAAGGTTTGTAAACAATTCCTTCTCCCCACACATATGGTTGCTCTCTCCAGTGTCCAGATACCATACTTCATTTCTTCCTCCTTCCGCTCCTCGGTAGGTCAAGAACATCATTGGGTCTCCACCAGTGTTGCTTGCTTCTGCATAGTGGTTGGCCTCTTCTCTCTTCCTCGGAGCCCAACAGTCATAGCTCATGTGTCCAAACTTGTTACAGTTGTAAGATTGGACTTGGGCCATACCACCACGGCCTCTTCCTCTTCCTCTTCCTTCTTGCCATCCTCCTTGAGGTCGCTCCACCTCTCTCTGGAAATTTTGATTCCACCCTTGGTCTCTTCCTCCTCTTCTTCCTCTACCTCTTGCTTGGTTACCTCGGCCTCGCTGGCCACCTCCTCTTCCAGCGCTCTCTCCAAAATTCATTTGAGTCTGAAGTGCTCTTCCTAAGCTGCTTGACTCTTCATCATCCTGCATCATCTGATACTCATGAGCTTGTAGAACATCCATCAAAGTAAGGTCCTTCGACTCTTCGATCGCTACTACCACATGACAGAACTTCTTTGACATAGACCCTAAGAGCTTCTCCATGATGCTCATGTCATCAATCACTTCTCCATTGCGTTTGATCTCATTTGTGAGCGTCCGCATACGGGTCACATAGTCACCGACCTTCTCGGTGCTCTGTATCTTCATTACTTCATATTCCGCACGGAGGGACTAGAGCTTCACCTTCTTTTCCTTATCTACCCCCTGCATGGAGCGTTGCAACACCTCCTATGCTTCCTTATAAGTTTTTGCGTCTGAGATCTTCTCAAAAGTCGCTTCGTCGACCCCTTGATACAACAAGAACAATGCCTTCTTATCTCTCTTCCTTGACTCTCTCAACGCCATCTTCTGTGCGTTGGTCAATGCCGCCTCTGCTTCAGCAGTAAGCTCTTCATATCCATCATCAACTATATCCCATAGTTCTTTCGACGCTAGTAGCACCTTCATCTGAATGCTCCAGTTACCGTAGTTCATCTTCGTCAACTTGGGAACCTGCCCTGGCATGGCACTACCCATCTCCATCTCTTCTAGCACTAACTTCTCCGGGTGACTTCCAAGGTTCGAACCTAGCTTTGATACCACTTGACGGAAGCGCTAAGTAGAGGCACGCGACCTCTCTATCACCCAACTCTCAAATTGGCGAGCACCTCTTCGGCAAACACCCTTCCTGAGGCGAACTCCCTCCACGGCGAACACACCTCTACTTCCGCGAGCACTACCCCATGGTGAGCACACACACCGGCGAACACTCCACTCGCAAGACTCCCACCTTACTCCGGTGAGCGCACACTCCGGTGAGTGGCTCCTGCCCGGCGAGCTGGCGGGCTGCTCCTGCAGGCGAGTGCGAGATGGCGAGCTCAACTCCGGCGAGCTGGCGGACGGGCACCAACGAGCTGCTCCTCCTTATCCTCCACGTCCAGCGGCGAGGCGCGCTGGCGGGGCGAGCTGCTCCGACGAGCTGGCGACGGCGAGAGCTCCTCCACGAGATGCCCGACGACTTGGGGTGGCGAGACGAAAAGCGATCTCACTATTCCTGCGGGAATAAGAAAAACTCTCTATGTTTTCTGCCGAAAACTATTTTTAATTCCAAAACTTCCAAACTTTACAAGAGAACAAACAAGCCTATATATAGGCAAGAAAAAATACGTACTCTCTCTGCAATAAATGCACTTGACCTCTCTCCTCCTTTTCAACTAATACAAAATACATATAAAATATAAAATAAGATAAAACAAGTTGACCAAGTCAACAAGACTAAAGCCAACAGTGTGCCCATAGAATTTATTGCACATAGTTCTATATAACATGAACATCTCTCACCCAATTGGATAGCAGACAACTCATATCCAAAAGTAGTAGTTTATCATCAATTGGATCCAATGTTATGTTTCAAAAATATTGCTGTCTTTACGTCATGATAATTGCTTCACATTTGAAACCAATATTGTTTCCATTACGGAGCAGTAGACTTAGCAAATGAAAGTAATAGTTCCCAAGAGAAATAACCAAACAGTGTGATGTTATTACAGAACTGCTATTGACCGATGAACTGTGATGAGTTGTATTGTATATCTTAACTTGAAGAAAAAGTAAATCAGCCATATAACTTCTGATGACCTTATGGAATTCTGCAGAAACTGATATTGAGTGAAATTGATCGCATTTTAGCTGTAGAGCGGAAGGGCCAAAAAAAGGAATATGCAGAAGGTATGAAAGGGCCTATTACAGGGTGAGAATGACTAATATTGCAACAACAACAACACTCAATCCTTTATCCCACCATAGTGGGGTCGGCTATATGGATCCTTTGTCGCCATTGCGCTCTATCTTTAATCATAGCCTCATTAATACCTAAGTACATCATATCTTTCCTTATAATTTCATTCCAAGTTTTTTTTTGGTCTACCCCTCCCCCGTTTAACATGTCTAGTGACTAAACTCTCACAACGCCTAACAGGTGCCTCTAATGGTCTCCTATGTACATGGCCGAACCATCTTAAACGAGCTTCTCACATCTTCTCTACAATTGACGCCACTCATGTTTTATCCCTGATACATTCATTCCTAATTTTATCCAGTCTCGTGTGACCACGTATCCACCTAAGCATTCTCATCTCCGCAACTCCCATTTTTTTCTCATGTACACCATTCACTGCCCAACACTTAGAAAAAAAAACACCATGCAAGCATGGCTGGAGGTATTCGGCATCAGGAGGCAGCTCAGCGTCGTGTCTCGGATAATCCGATTGAAGGATGTGAATCTGTACCGACACCTGGAGAAGCGACTGTTGCGGCCAAGTTACTGTCGTGGCCGGGATACTGCCGCAGTCACAGTACTGTCGTGCAGGGCACACGCGAGCGGAAGGCACGGGGGCTTCCTGTGTACTGTTGATAAAGCATAATTTAGCTTAAATTATTATTACAAAAATATTAAATATTTATATAAAAATATATAATTTCACCAATTAAAAGATGGTTTTAATGATAATTTGTTTTTCTCGTAAAAATTAAGCTAATGTTATTTTTTTTATTATTATTTTGCATGCCTGGGGAATATTCACGAATTTCTACGTAAAAGCCCACTGCAAATGTTGATCCAAGTACACGTGTACGCGCACCCTTGCAAAGCAAAGTATGTCACATGGATATTATTATAATTCTTGCATGCAAGTCGCCACCTTTTATTAAATTCATGCATGCAAACCCATCAACTTATCATTCCATGCACATTTAATTATATATTCATTCAAATCATATTCTCACCAATGCATGAAATATTTAATTATAATTATTATTTTCCTCCCGTGCATAATTCCTATGCATTCATGCACGTAAACTCCGCTCCATACAATTATAATTTATTATATTACTGTTATCATTTTCATTATTATTATTATTACTATCATAATTATTAGTATTACTATTATTATTATTATAATTATCATGTCTTTCATTAACAATATTATTATTATGATCATTAATGATATTATTATTATTATCAATAATACAATTATTATTACCAATATTATAATTTCTATCCTTATTGTTATTATTATTATTACCACTATGATTATATTAATATCATTACACTTATTATTATTCAAACTAAATATAACACATCTCTACATATCTAAATGTAACAACCCTATAATCTCTCTCCTTCATTACAATTGGCCGGTCAACATTCAAAGAAAACCCACGTTTTTCTCCTCCCAACCTTCCATATTTATATTATTAGTATTAAATCTATAAGTTGGCCGAATATACACCTATCTCCCCTCCTATTTTCTCTCATTCACACTTAAATAGCCGCAACTTTTATTTCTCATTCACATAATAACAGCCCACCAATTTCTCTCATCCACACATGTTAGCCACCCCTATTATTTCTCGCCTCCACAAAAAAGGGTCGGTCAACAATTATAGCAGCATTTTCCTTGTATAACCGGCTAAACAAACCATATTAAATTAATTTAAAATCAGCCACAACACAAATGCAGCCGGCCACTTTTGACTCCCCATCATATGCAATCAAAATCTTCATTAAAACCAAACACTTAATTTCTCTTATGCAACCAACTATTTCAACATTTCATATCCCCCATTCACATGATTTCACACTCATTCACATGCCATCTACCTTCATCTTCACTTCCCCCACTTCATCTATAAAAGGAGCATGGCACTATGGGATGAAGAGACCAACCAAGCAAGGATTTGTGTGACCAAGGAGAGAATGAAGAGAGGAGAGTTTATTTGAGAGTTTGTTTCCTATGTTCTTTTCGTAATTAAGAGTTTATGTTTTGAATTCTGTTGTTTTAATTAGCTTGTTTGTATGATTTTAATTCTCAACTTACAATTGTAGTGTTTTGTTCTCATATTAATATTAATGTTCATCTCACTCTTTGTTATTTATTTTCCTACTGTGTAACTAATTTCCCACTTAGTGCTTGATTAGATAATATTGGGATGAAGATTTAATCATAATCTATCGTCTCTTAATCTTACAAAAGATCATTTCGATTCATTTCCGATTAATTTTTGATGCGAGCTTATATTGTCGGTATACAAATGTCGTGATCCGATTTGCGTCCTATTATTCGAAAGGTTCAAGGAAGCTTTAGATCTCTCGGAAATGAAGGGCCTATTATATCTTCTTTGAAAAAAAGAAAATATAACTCCTTTGGTTTTT
This sequence comes from Dactylorhiza incarnata, assembly GCA_033032865.1. Taxonomy (NCBI): domain Eukaryota; kingdom Viridiplantae; phylum Streptophyta; class Magnoliopsida; order Asparagales; family Orchidaceae; genus Dactylorhiza; species Dactylorhiza incarnata. The sequence goes on along the minus strand of JAWHQI010000008.1, from coordinate 21,362,573 downwards.
TGGATTAATGTTTTTGCAATTTTGATTTATTTCAAATCTAAGAGATTTTATTTGAATTAGTTTAAAATTAGGCGGTGGTCATCTCTAGCGAGTGATTATCGTATTTTTCAATCCTCCAATCGAAACAGGATTTTTTTTAGATTTAGAACGTGTCTTTTGAAATCGGATTCCCAAGAACATCTAATCAAGTGCTAAGGTTTTCACTCTTAAATTGTTCTTTCGCTTAAGTGTTTTTCCTATTTGCAACTTTCAATTTTCTAAAAAATCAAATCCACTTTTCCTTCGGTAAATTAATAGAAATTTGGGTTAGTACGGTTACTCGACTGGCCCCGAGCATATACGACATTTTTCCTATGCTACATTTCGATAGGTGCACTTGCCTAAATCAGGATACTAGTTCGAAAGAATTATTTTAAAATGAAAAAATACCCCATCAACTGTCAGTTGACCGAGCGTCCGAGAGCGGGCGAGTTTGGGCGAAGGTACCGTCGCTGTTGGGGTACTGTCATAGTGGAGAGCATCTACGCCCGTGCGAAATATGCTTGTATCCTATTGAAAAGCACAACAATGTAGGTTTTTTGCACAACAAAATCAAATTAAAAAACATTGAACATTAATTTGCCAATAAAATGTGATGTAAAGAGTGGATTTTTTTTACAATAACATTAACTACAACAACTAAAAGAATTAGAACAAGTAACTTTAAAACTCATTTGCAATCTTACCACCAACAACTACACTTAGCATATTAATAAATCACATTAGCTCTCACTAATCAATTAATTTAATTAACTTTTCTCTTTCTAATTTCTTCTCTCACAGTCCCCTCCGAAGCATAGTACTTATGTGTATCGTTGATTTCCCGCGTCGAGGGAGGGGGGACTGCAAGCTGCTCAACTACAGTCGATTGATGCTCGTGCACTCGAGAGTAGGTGAGCTCAGGCGGAGGTAACTGATGAAGGAGTAACCTGAACCACCTACAATCAAAGCAGGAGTTGTCTGGACCGCCTGAAATTAAAGTTGGGGTTACGTAATTAATAGTCATCTTTATATTACTGTAACAGCTGTAATAAATCAATTGCAAAATAGCTGAGTATTTATGTTTGTTTGTAACCAGCCCATGCTAGCTTTCTATATAAAGGCTGGATGAGTCTGGTTTATATAGCTATTTTCGGACTCATCTGGGTTGTTTATCTTAATTGCCAATGCACTGCACTTATTGCTCATAAATGCTTCTATTTGATCACATTGTGTATTTCAGCGCTGAGTGCATTCCTTGACCCATTTTGGTATGATTTCTTGTATGCCTTACATTCGATCTATACTGTGATGATATACCTTTACTGTAGATTATATGGAATGCCTTTATCAGCGGTCTTCCTGCAGGTACAAGGGTTGTGTGGACGCTCGGAGTTGGGTTGGGCCATTTTTAGCCTAATGGGCCACTGGTCGTGCATTTTTGTTCACGCACGATCAGGCGCATGACCACTGGTCATAAGCATTCCCCCTTTTCCAAACCGAGCGGTTCGCACGATCACTGGCCTTCTTCTCGCACCACCACTGGTCATGCGCCACTAATCGTGCGCTATTTAGCTATTCTGGATTTTGCTACATGTTGTTCTCGCACGATCGGTGACATTTCTTCTCGCACGACCACTAGTCGTGCGCCACTGATTGTGCACACTATTTTTTCTGCGACCTATAAATATATGTTCCGCGATTTTAGGTCGGATCATCAGATGAACTCCGCGCCCGCTGCCGTTTTACGCCATTTTTGCACATTTTCACCCTTTAGGCTATTGGATCTGTAGGCGCCCTTAGAGGGGGGGGGGGGGGGGGGGGGGAGGGGGGGGGGGGGGAATAAGTGTTTTAAAACTTTTTTTATATTTTATAAAACTTGAAAACTAAGTAGATTAAAATAAAGAGAAATCAAGTAAAATAATTGAAATCAAATAGAGGCATGATTACATTAATATGAAATATAAGATTACAAACTTTGACTTCTTATAATGCTAGAAATCAAAGGCGAAGAATTAAAATGTCTTTTCGTTTTCTATCCCGACTCGTATCCCCACAAACCGGTGACTTTAGCCTATCCTCCCCCAGATACGGCCTCAAGCCGCTCTAGCCAATCCTCCCCTGGATACGACCTCGAGCCCCCTAGATCTACACCCTAGACCTAGTCGCCAACACGAGGCAAATTTCTGCACTAAGTCCTACCCAGACCTAGTCGCCAACACGAGGCGAATTCTCTAAACGGTTACAAAAGATATAAAATAAAATAGCTACCACAATAATAAAAACCCCCTCTAAGAAACTTCTGATGTCGGAGTCGAGAGATTGCTGCAGAATAAGCAAGGTTGAAGTGATCACCCTTCGGATATAGCGTGACGAAGTCCTCCTTCAGAAACTCTCTAAGCTTTTGGTGGGAGATCAACTCTCGGCAGAATAAGGCTCTGGAAAATTTGCACTGGACCTCTCTCTAGGATGTGTGTTAGAAACGAGAGAAGAGGGGTCCTTTTTATAGCCTTGGAGCTAGCGCCTGCGCTAGCGCTACCACCAGCGCTATCCCTGATTAGGAATCATCCTCCGCGTGCGTATCTTCATTCCAAGGAAACCTTTCTAAAAATTCTGCGCTACCGCCAGTGCTATATGCTACCGCCTGGCGCTATCACCTTCTAAAATAGTTCCCGAAGTTGCTCTAATCAGAGCTAGCGCCTGCGCTAGGTTCTACCGCCGATGCTAGTGGACATGTTGGAATTCTGGCTTCAAATTTGGGGGGAACCTTCATATGTTATCCTTGAGTCATATGGATTTGTTTCATGCTCACTTAAACATACAAGATCAAATTCACATATGATTTGTTATTCTCAAACCTAGGAGATGCGGAAGACCATGTTCCAACAAACTCCCCATTTTGATAATAATAATCCATTAATGATAAATCAGAGCATTAATATATAAAGCATGATAAAACCTACTTGTGTGTGTGAGAGAGATGACTTAGGATAATTGTCGATTTTAGTATTTAGAATTGCTCCCCCTAAATACATGCTCCCCGTATGTGAATGCTCCCCTTAAATGTAAGCTATCTTCTTAATTATTACTCATGTTAGTTTTCCCATTTGATAGCGTTTTTATTTATCATATTAGTTCTCCCCCTTTTGTTATTAGCAAAAGTGGGTTAAGGTAGCAAGAAACATAGAAAGAGTTTTTTTTTTTGATAAAAAAGATAATGCATGATCGAGCTTTTTAGAGGAAATAAAACGATAAGGAGTTTTTAGCATAAGAATTTTCATAGAAATAAATCAGATTTTTTAGCATAAAAATGATATGCGTGTTTAGAACAGTCAATATAAATTTTACCAAGCAATTCTATCACTTGTTGAAGGAAAAGAATTTTAAGATTCAAGTGATGATGCACACAAAAGAGAAGACTTTAAATAAGCATGAAAGCACAAGGTAAACAAGTATATCGTTGATGCCAAATTTGCCCCCAAGTCCTCGATGCTCAATCCTGGAGGAAAGAGAGGGGGTAAACATCGAGTGGCTGGTTATTTGAGCCGCGAGTGAAGAGGGGAGAAGAGGTTTGGCCGCGCGGCTTGACCCCTTCGGCCGCCTGGGCTGATGCTCACTGGGAGGTCGCACGACCTGTCTAATGAGGCTGCCCGACCTGGCTGTTAGGAGGTCGCCGGACAGGCCGCTGCTAGGTGTGGTTTGCCCCGCCTAGCCGCAAGATTTGGACCTCTCGAACATTGTCCCTTTCGAAGAGGTATGGGGGCCTATTTATAGGCCCAGGGTGGAGTCTTCTAGAAGTTGATGACGTCAGCTCAAAGAAGACAGAAGAAGAGTTCGCCCATCTAGCAACCTCACAGGGAGAGGTCGCCCTATTAGCGGCCTCATAGGGAGAGGTCGCTCGGTTAGCGGCCTTACATGGAGAGGTCCCCCGGTTAGCGGCCTCACAAGGAGAGGTTGCCCGGTTAGCGACCTCACAGGGATATGTCTCCCGGTTAGCGACCTCACAGGGAGAGGTCGCCCGGTTAGCGACCTCACAGGGAGAGGTCACCCAGTTAGCGACCTCACAGGGAGAGGTCGCCCGGTTAGCGACCTAACAGGGAGAGGTCACCCATTTAGCGACCTCACAGGGAGAGGTCGCCCGGAAGGCGACCTCACATGGAGACCGCCTGGACGGTAGAGACCTCCCTGGAGGGGGAGCTTGCCCGGTAGGGGCGAGACCGTCCGGAAAGAGGGAGCTTGTCCGGGAAGGGCGAGACCGCCCGGGCGCTCCGAAAACGCCTGGTACCTGAAAAAGGTCAGCTCGGAGGGGGATCGCCGATTTCTGGGTAAACATAATTGTTGGGTATTGTAGCCACAATTATCTTGATTTGAAGAAGTGTCCCCTGAACTAAGATGAATTGATGTTGTATTTGATATTTCTCTAGTTATGTGTTTGCAGATTATTCCACTCTAAGTATAAACCAATGTCAGGTTTCAATGAGTCATCAAACACAGGTATATGCAATGTAATTGCTCATTGTATAAACCAAAGTGTTGACTCATGTGGAATCTCTCTATTGGGATATACTTTATATTCAAACACAAAAGGAAGAGCCAAGGAAGAGCCAAGGAAGTTGATGTTTCTTCTTATGAAGGAATTTGGTCTATAGAAGAATTCGACTAAAGACATTGGTCTATAGAAGAATTCGACTAAAGACTTTGGACTATAGTCAAATTCGGCTAATGCCTTTTCTAAGAAAGTCTGAAATTTTCCTAAGTAACATTAACCGAATTCGGCTATTGGACCTCTCGAATTCGGCTATTACCTTTAGACGAATTCGGTTAATCAATTTTCGGTTATTAGCATTCGACGAATTCGGCTAATAGCTTTAATCGAATTCGGTGATTGTGTTTTTTGGCTATTCCATTTAGCCGAATCGCAGCTCTGCTTTTCAGCGGTGCAGTTCTTCCAGCTCGATCGTTTAGGGCTTCCAATTTGATGATACGCGCGGGGCCCTTCTCGATGCTCTCGATTATAGCCGTTGGAATGGATAGGCTATAAATAGCTAAGGGTTAATTTCGTTTAACCCTAATCGTGAAATTGAAACTCTCGCAGAACATCGCCGTCGGCCGATCCTTTCTCGCACATCCTCTCGTCTCCGACAAGGAAGCGTTTCATGATTCCTCCTGAAGAAAGGAGTAAACTAGATCTCTGATTTTAGATCTTTCAAGTTTCTTTCAGATCTAGTTTTCTCCTAAGTTCTCAGATCAAGATCTTCAAAGCTAGATTTCTTCTTCCTCTTTTAATTCCAGATTTAAGATTTCTATTTTCAAAAGGAAGAAGAAGATCTTTTATTTTCAGATCTGATTAAGTGAAATCTCAAGTAGATTTGAAGTAGATTGTTCCTCAATCTAAAGTTGTGTAAGATTTTATTACATTATTCTTGTAGGAAGCTTGCTTCTGAGTTGTAGGAGTTTTACCCTGAGTTGTAGGAGCGTTGTCTCCGAGTTTGTAGGAAGTTCACCTTCCGAGTTGTAAGAGCCTTGTCTCCGAGTTGTAGGAGAATTTGTTCTCCGAGCTTGTAGGAGTTATTAACTCTGAGTAGTAGGATATTGATTGATCCGAGTTTGGTGAAGTAGCCGAATCTAGCCTTGGAGTGCTAGATAGGCGAGGCGGGAAAGTGGACTACCCACATCGGGAACCACTATAAATTCTCTATGTTGTGCTTTGTTTACTTTTCTGTGTGCTTTTACTTCCAATATTTTTATTCCGCAAAAAGCCGCAGAATCTACCTATTCACCCCCATCTAGGTGATTTAGGTTGCGACTAGATACTTTCAATAATCCCCGTACTTTTTCAAGTTCCATAGAGAACTTCGAAAAAGTAGAACTTACCCACAAAAATCGTGATCCGCCTCTCACAAATAGTCTGAAAAGGATGAAAAAGAAGAGAGAGACCAAGTACATGATGTCTCTCCACCAAAGAACATGCGAATACTTACTCTTTCTTCTGCAAGGGAGAAGATTTAAGCAAGTACAAAAAGTTAATAACTCGCGAGTACCTAAATAGGACTCGTAAGCATCTGCTAATCTCTGCAAGATTAAAGTTAAGAGTAGGGGAAAAGAAACCAATGACACAAGTATCTGGTGAGAACTTGCGACACCTGTTGATCTCTGCAAAAGAGAACTCGAAAGCAGGTAAAAGAGACAATATAAAGAGCTAGTACATAAGAAGAACTCGCATACACCTACTAACTTCTGCAAAAGAGAACTCGAAATCAAGTATTCAATATAACGCGAATACCCGAAGACAACTCAAGATAACCTGCTAATCTCTGTAAAAGAGAACTAAAAGTAGGTATACAATATAACGCGAGTACCTAAAAAGAACTCACGATAACCTGCTAATCTCTGCAGAAGAGAACTCAAAGCAGGTATAAAATATAACGTGAATACCGGAAAAGAACTCGCGAACACCCGCTAATCTCTGCAAAAGAGAACTCAAAGCAGGTATAAAATATAACGCGAGCACCTGAAGAGAACTCGCGAACACTTGCTAATCTCTGCAAAAGAGAAATCAAACCAGGTATAAAATATAACGCGAGTACCTGAAAAGAACTCGCGAACACATGTTAATCTCTACAAAAGAGAACTTAAAGCAGGTATACAATATATCGCGAGTTCCTGAAAAGAACTCGCGAACACCTGTTAATCTCTACAAAATAGAACTCAAAGCAGGTATAAAATATAACGCGAGTACCTGAAGAGAACTCGTGAACACCTGCTAATCTCTGCAAAAGAGAACTCAAAGCAGGTATACAATATAACGCGAGTACCTGAAAAGAACTCACGATAACCTGCTAATCTCTGCAGAAGAGAACTGAAAGCAGGTATAAAATATAATGTGAATACCTGAAAAGAACTCGTGAACACCAGCTAATCTCTGCAAAAGAGAACTTAAAGCATGTATACAATATAATGTGAGTACCTGAAAAGAACTCGCGAATACCTGCTAATCTCCGCAAAAGAGAACTCAAAGCAGGTATAAAAGAATTTAACGCGAGAACCCGAGGAGAACTCGTGATCACCTGCTAATCTCTGCAAAAGAGAACTCAAAGCAGGTATAAAACATAACGCGAGTACCTGAAAAGAACTCACAAACACCTGCTAATCTTTGCAAAAGAGAACTCAAAGCAGGTATACAATAAAATGCGAGTACCTGAAAAGAACTCGTGAATACCTGCTAATCTATGCAAAAGAGTACTCAAAGCAGGTATAAAATATAACGCGAGTACCTGAAAAGAGCTTGCGAACACCTGCTAATCTCCGCAAAAGAAAACTCAAAGCAGATATAAAAGAATTTAACTCGAGTACCTGAGGAGAACTCGCGATCACCTGCTAATCTCTGTAAAAGAGAACTCAAAGCAGGTATAAAACATAACGCGAGTACTTGAAAAGAACTCGCGAACACCTGTTAATCTCTGCAAAAGAGAACTCAAAGCAGGTGTAAAATATAACGCGAGTACCTGAGGATAACTCGCGATCACATGCTAATCTCTGCAAAAGAGAACTCAAAGCAGGTATAAAACATAACGAGAGTACCTGAAAAAAACTCGCGAACACCTGCTAATCTCTGCAAAAGAGAACTGAAAGTAGGTATACAATATACCGCGAGTACCTGAAAAGAACTCACGATAACCTGCTAATTTCCGCAGAAGAGAACTCAAAGCAGGTATAAAATATAACGTGAGTACCTGAAAAGAACTCGCCAACACCTGCTAATCTCTGCAAAAGAGAACTCAAAGCAGGTATAAAATATAATGCGAGTACCTGAAGAGAACTCGCGAACACCTGCTAATCTCTACAGAAGAGAACTCAAAGCAGGTATAAAATATAACGCGAGTACCTGAAAAGAACTCGCGAACACCTGCTAATCTCTGCAAAAGAGAACTTAAAGCTGGTATACAATATAACGCGAGTACCTCAAAAGAACTCGCGAATACCTGCTAATCTCTGCAAAAGAGAACTGAAAGCAGGTATTTAATATAACGCGAGTACCTGAAAAGAACTCACGATAACCTGCTAATCTCTGCAGAAGAGAACTCAAAGAAGGTATAAAATATAACGCGAGTACCTGAAAAGAACTCGCGAACACCTGCTAATCTATGCAAAAGAGAACTCAAAGCAGGTATTTTAGGCCAAATATCGCATCTTCATCGCAACTGTTATTCATCAACCACTCGAGATCTGAAGGTCGCGTGTTTCAGTTGATGCCAAATTTGCCCCCAAGTCCTCAATGCTCAATCATGGAGAAAAGAGAGAGGGGGTAATCATCGAGTGGCTGGTTACTTGATTCGCGAGTGAAGAGGGGAGAAGAGGCTTGGCCGCGCGACTTGATCCCTTAGGCCGCCTGGGCTGATGTTCACTGGGAGGTCGCGCGACCTGTCTAATGAGTCCACCCGGCCTGGCTGTTAGGAGGTCACCGGACAGGCCGCTGCTAGGTGCAGTTTGTCTGGCCTAGCCGCAAGATTTGGACCTCTCGAATGGTGTCCCTTCTGAAGAGGTATGAGGGCCAATTTATAGGCCCAGGGTGGAGTCTTCTAGAAGTTGATGACGTCAGCTCCAGGAAGACAGAAGAAGAGGTCGCCCGACTAGCAACCTCACAGGGAGAGGTCACCCGATTAGCGGCCTCACAGGGAGAGGTCTCCCAGTTAGCGGCCTCACAGGGAGAGGTCACCTGGTTAGCGGCCTCAGAGGGAGAGGTCGCCCGATTAGCGACCTCACAGGGAGAGTTCGCTCGGTTAGCGACCTCACATGGAGAGGTCGCCCGGTTAGCGACCTCACAGGGAGAGGTCGCCCGGTTAGTGACCTCACAGGGAGAGGTCGCCCGGTTAGCGATCTCATATGGAGAGGTCGCCCGGTTAGTGACCTCTCAGGGAGAGATCGCCCGGTTAGCGACCTCATAAGGAGAGGACGCCCGGTGAGCGACCTAACAGGGAAAGGTCGCCCGGTTAGCGACCTCACAGGGAGAGGTCGCCCGGTTTAGCGACCTCACAAGGAGAGGTCGCCCGGAAGGCGACCTCACAGGGAAACCGCCCGGACGGTAGAGACTCCCTGGGAGGGGGGAGCTCGCCCGGCAGGGGCGAGACCGTCCGGAAAAAGGGAGCTTATCCTGGAAGGGCGAGACCGCCTGGGAGCTTCGAAAATGCCTGGTACCTGAAAAAGGTCAGCTCGGAGGGGGATCGCCGATTTATGGGTAAACATATATGGTAATGATGCAGAAGACTTATAGAAATATAAGAAACATCTTTTTCTAATCATGATAATTCATATGAAAAGATATGAGTTTAAGTTCCAAAAAAGAAGATGTTTTTGTAAATCATTATTCTTTTAAAAACTTTAAGTTTGACACTAAAATAACCAAGCATTAAAGAAAGATATCACAAAGAGACTACTACAATGTTATTTTAATTCACAAATTCAAGTCATACCAAACATTGTAGAGAGCATCCTAGGTTATCTAGTGCATTATATAAATAAAGAGTAGTATAGAATTTAGCATTAGGATCCAATACTCATGAGATAAAGTGTTATGAAAGATAATGATGTGCACATAAGTGTATTTTGAATAGAGTAAACAAATGATTTAATCAAAAAATATAAGACATAAGTAGAGTAAAGTGCACATTATAACACAAATAATTTTACTTCCACGCACTTCAATGCATATAAAACAGAATAAGTGGTGTAAAGAAAAAAACTTATGGTTTACACAAGACACTTTACTATTCTTTCCAAGGTGCTCAACCTCACAATGCTCATTAAGACTTATCAGGAGGTTCAAGTAGTGCTTGGTGGAATTATCTTTGTTAATTTATTTCTTGATTTTTTTGTTTTGTACAAAGTTCTCTGAATACACTTATTTTGCAAACCGATGTAATTTTGAAAGCACAACCACTTTTCTTAAATATTAAGAGTGCAAATAAAAGTAGTGTAGGTAAGATACTTGTGCAAATTTAATTCATTATACAATTACAATACACAAGCAATCATTCTTGGATTAAAAACACATGTAGACTTTGCCAAAATAAGTGAGTGAATAACTGTCATTATCAATCATAAGACATTTACTCATACTTAGAGGCATGCTCAGCTTGGTTCTACACAACACTTTTTCAATACCATTGATGCACATGCTATAAGATAAATCAAAGCATGATAAAAACAATGTTCAAAGTAGTTTGAAAAGATGAATTTCAACATTGTAGAAAGTCTAAATGATAAAATAAATCATGCTTGATTCTCACAATAAAGTCCATACAGTTTTTTTGATGTTTTGAAAAATAATTTTGTTTAAAATGTTGAACTCTTATTATTGATCTTGGACTTCTCGAGGTCTACCCTGTGAGAGGTTTGCACCGGTACTAGGAGATGTGATTGGGTGACATCCCAAATCTCCCTTTCGCAAGATACCTGTAAATAGAAAAAGTTATGTTCAAAAAAATAGTTTTTTGATGTTCTAAATTTTTGTATTTGATTTTTGCATATTGAAATAGAAATTAAACAAATAAGCAAAGAAGGGAAGAGAAAACAAATATTTTTTGTAATTTGGCTTTTGTAATTTTGTATTTTAATTTTTTAAAAATCAATTAAAGGCAGAAATTTAAAAATAAATAGTACATATAAAAGAGTATTTTTTTGTGATTTTTTGAAAATTTAAAAATACAAAAAATCAGACAGGTGCGCTAGCACGACAAACAGTATACTAAATTTTAGGATTTTGAAAAATTTAATTTTTGATATTGATTAAGTGTCCAAAGATTAGTTTCATGCAGAAATTTCAGAAGATTTGAAGATGTTTAAATAGGTAAGAATTGCATGAAACGATGGTATTTATGAATGTGACTTAACTAAAACGTCTAATCTTTTATCCTTTCTTCTTTTCTAGGCTAAAGAGCTTTGCATTATTGCCCGTCAAGTACTTGGAACAGCCCGAGTCCAAGTACCATACATCCTCCTTGTCCTTAGCCTTCCTGTAAATCTAGAAAGAGGATGAGGGTAAAGATCCGGATACCCAAGTGGTATCGTGCCGCCATTCCATTGCCATCATCCCCGCTCCATTCCGCAAGCCCACTCGTTCATTCCTCTTGACTACCCATTCCATCTGCAAGCCTTCCCGTCCATCCACCCATCGAAGCGGTGCTTACGGCCCTCACTCCGTTCTGCAGTTACTCTCACCTTATCCGCTTGCCTACTCGTCCATCCGCCTTGCGAAGCAGTGCATAGCGGCCTGCGTTGTTTCCATCCGCCCGACGAAGCATTACGTAGTGGTCTGCATAGTTGTGTTAATTTAGGCTACTTTTATTTTGTTTCCTATAAGCAAAACCAAACCTCCCGCAACCTATCCGCTCGCAAGGACTTCAATCTCAAGTCCTTTCTCGAAAGTAAACTTGACCTTACTGTGTTTCTTTGAGATTTGATACTCGGGGATTCACTTCTCATTTTATATTACTTGAATGAACGGTACACAGCCGTTTCGTGCCGCAGTCTTGCTACCGCCTATAGCGGTATGCTAGATTTGCGCATCAAGTTTTTGGCGCCGTTGCCGGGGAACACAGTCTTGTGAGTTTCTGGAGAGGGAGACGAGAGGTAGAAGTCCTTCCATTTGTAAATTGCATCCTTTTTGTTTATTTTTTTTTTTCGTATTTTGTTTTTCCTGCTTTAAATATAGGTTGTTTTAGTAAATTATTGTTGGGTGTAGTATTTTGCACAATATTGTTTTTTTAATCTGGTTATCTTCACGCAATGTGGGCAGCATTTAATATTCGTTGTCGTTGGTGTGGAGATATCTCTCATGCTAATGATAGATGTCCAAAGGGAGATAATATCCCTAACACTCCAGGCCCATCATATGGAGCACCGACTTCATCTGGTAATCCATATGGTGTGCATAAGTCCTATGTCTATTCATCTGTGCCTTCAATGGCACACTTATTTACGGCTTCAGCACCTGTTGTGCCAAGGAATCCAGCAAGGCACGACTTGTTTTGGCGGAGCACGGATCATACCTTGAAGGATTGTGCTGCTTATCTTCGCCAATTGGATGAGGATGATGAGCCGGATATCCGGACCATACCGACTCCTAACTCTAGCAGCACACCTTCTACCTCTGATTACGTTGCGGTGTCATCTTCATGTTTTGAAGGGAATAATGCAGACACACTTATCAGAGTTGTGGCATATATATGTTCCGGCATAGCCGAGCCTATCTCCCCTGTGCATACATCACCTTGCATAGATTCGATTCTTTGTGAGGAATCGGTGCTTGACTTTTATCCAAGCATTATTCCTCCCCCTATTGTGCATACTACTACATTAATCTCTAACGACATTATTGAGGATGTTTCACAGGATAAGGCAGGTGATTTGTGTGTTGTGCCTATTCCTATGGAGGAGGATATTTTCCAAGGTGACGAGGATTCTACCTCAACATCGATGGAGGAAGTCCAAATCGTGTAGGAGGCCACTGATGATCCTACTGAGCCCTGCAACATTGTCGACGATGCTGACAATATCCTTTTTCCTCAACCTATCGGGAGTGAGACCGAGACCACTCCCCCAATTGATGTTTATTAAAGTTTTTTTCTCTTTTATTTCCTGACCCCCCTTAATCATTTGAGCATGTGCAGGTTGAGTCTTCACAGGTATTCAAGGAGGACTTGGAGCATTTTGCTCAGGTCAATGATGAGCGTATCCTCATATGTGAGGAGGTTGACCCCTCCTACATAGTGGAAGCCTCACTCATTACCTTCTCCTCATGCCACCTCCCTGAAGACGACACCTTGCTCGGCAAGGATATTTTTGGTGAGGTGAGTGCGGATTCCTTCTCCTCCTCTTACATTCTCTTCCATCTACCTGTGAGGAGCAGGTATTATAATTTAGGTAGAGGGGTGACTGTTCTATCGCCGTATGGGTACCCGTTACCGACACGGATATTAGGCTAGTTACCTGTTCACTTCTCATTCCATACTCCCAAGTCCCATCAGCTTGAACTCTTAAAGTTCTGAATAAGTCATGCTGGGAGGACAATAACCCCAGTAGTTATCTTGCTTTTTCCAGCATTATTATTTTATCTAGTTTGTTTAGTTAGTTGTATTTCTTTTTTTAGTTTGTCTATTTTCTTTTGTTTTGGAGGAGCTCACCCCTGCAGGTTCATTTTCTGGATGGGGATGTTGCAGTTTTGTATGGGTTTACACGCGTCTTCTTGTATGCTCACTTGCTGAGCATTGGGTACTCTCTTCCCTTAGCTTTATTTTGAATTTCATAGCCATATATTGTGTTGGATTGTTTAGTTTAAGTTTGGGGGAGAGTCGTTTTATGTACACACTCACGTACACTATTGCATAGCATGCTAGAAGCTTTTATTTAAGTTGTATTGTTCATTTTCTATGCACATCACAACACCCACTTGAGCGCGCACTTAACCGTTGGCACGTAACAAGTCTAACTCATTCCTTTATGTGATTGGGAAAATCATTGTGCTGGCGTTTAAATTATGTAGTGGAGTAAAATGTTGACTCCGGTGTTCCTAGTCAAGTACTCACGTGAGTATTGAGATTTGTGTAGATTAGATTTCTTCTTATACTTTTAGTTTTATACATTTCTTTTAGTGTAAATATTATTTACTCAACTCAAATGGTGAATCCGATGTGAATCAATAGGTAACATAGGGATGTATGTAAATTATCGTTAGACTAGTATTGTTTGAGTCAGGAGAAAGGAGAATCTTTCTCGGGGGCTAAGAACTTTCCCCAAGCGATTCTTGAAGCATGGGCATATGATAGTTCTTTTGCGTGAGAGTGACGTAGGACGTTATTTTGGCCCGATTAAGCTTTTGTATCATGTCTATCGTCTACCCTTTCTAGGCCCTTTGAGCCTATCCAGTCCATTTGATTCAGCTCCACCTATACCTCACCAAAGCCTCAAAGCCAATCCTAATCGCATGCCCAAATTATGAGCTCGAGTTTTTACTTTTTGAGGTGGTGATTTTGATAAATTCATTGTGATTATGTGGATGTGCTCATTTAAAAATTTGCTGAAAGAAAAAGAAAAGAAAAAAAAATGAAGAAAAAGATAAAGGAAATATTTTTGCTTTGAAAAATGAGTGAGAAAAAGACTAAATTGAAAAATATTTGAAATATTGGGAATAGGTGCACACACCCATGTTGCAAAAGTACAAGTCTGCGGGTGTGGTGCACTTGCATTCGATTTTGGTGTGCGGGTAGTTTTAATAAAGCTCGTTTGGTTTTAGGTGTACTAAGCCTTCGTGTTTATCTTTGTTTACCTCACCATAATCCAAGCCCCATTTAAAACCTAAAGTTCTACCGACTCACGCTATGAACCAATCTAGTGTCGTGGAGAGAATGTGACCGAGCGAGCTTATGGTCTCCGACACCGATGGATTTCAGTTGAGTTTGTCCCGAATCCCGACTTTGGCAATGCTCATCTCAGCGATTATTTTACTTTCTCCGTATGCTTGACCAGATGATTCACCGTAATTCATTTTTTTAGTAGAAGTAATATTTATTTACTCTATTAGAAATTTATAAAATGTGTATAATTAGAAATCTCCTCTACTATTTTTCTATGCACGCGAGCATGCGACTTCTCATGGTAGTCCATTTTGTAATTTTAAGCTAGCTATTCCATTTTCCCGCTCCACCGGATTTGTTTGCTCGGGACGCACAAACATGTAAGTCTGGGGGTGTGTGATGAGTCTGGTTTATATAGCTATTTCCGGACTCATCTGGGTCGTTTATCTTGCCAATGCACTTCACTTATTGCTCATAAATGCTTCTATTTGATCACATTGTGTATTTCATGGCTGAGTGCATTCCTTGGCCCATTTTGGTGTGATTTCTTGTATGCCTTACATTCGATCTATGCTGTGATTATATACCTTTACTGTGGATTAAGTGGAATGCCTTTATCAGTGGTCTTCCTATAGGTACAAGGGTTGTGTGGACGCTCGGAGTTGGGTTGCGCCATTTCTAGCCTAATGGGCCACTAGTCGTGCATTTTTGTTCGTGCACGATCAGGCGCATGACCACTGGTCGTGCGCATTCCCCCTTTTCCAAATCGAGCGGTTCACATGATTACTGGCCTTCTTCTCGGATGACCATTGGTCGTGCGATATTTTTCCATTCTGGATTTTGATACAGGTTGTTTTCGCACGATCAGTGATATGTCTTCTCGCACGACCACTGGTCGTGCGCCAATGATTGTGCGCACTATTTTTTCTGCGGCCTATAAATATCTGTTCCGTAATTTTAGGTCGAATCATCAGACGAACTTCGTCCCTGTTGAAACCAGAAACTGGTTCCTTGTGGAGCTCGGGGCCCCCAACAGGTTGGGGGGGGGGGGGGGGGGGGGGGCGACTAGCACTTACTTATCCCGTGGAAAAAGTACGTCGGGGTCTCAGAACTTAACACAGACCCTTAACTCAGCAGGGAGGTCCCACCACACACCCGGAAGATCTTTAGATTGCTTCCCCTCCAGAGCCAAAGCTGAGGCCCGGGCACCTTGGAGAGCTCAGGGGAGTCTCGGCAAGGATAGCCTAAGGAGAGAGAAGCCAAAAACTGGATCCTCTCCAAAGGTGCCCTTTGGGTCTTATTTATAGTTTTTCTGAACTGGTCTACGAATAGCGGAATTCCGCCTTTTGGTTTTGCTATTTGCACCCCAATTTGGTCTGCTAACAGCCAAACTCCGCTGTTCGGGGTGGCTATTTGCAGGCCTCCAGGGGCAAGAGGGTAATTCCAACTTCCCTTCTCCTGGAAGAGGGGTCTGCGAGACCAGGAATGCTTCTTGGTCTCGCCATACTGTATGCGAGGGTTCCTGTCGCCTCTGCGACCTCTGGAGTCTCGCAGAACCCATGGCATGACACATCTCGCCGAGCACTTCGGCGAGATCGGTTCTTATCCTTCTAGCTCTCGCCCTACGCCAACTGCCGAGACCACGCCCCGGCGATCTCGCCTATGCTTTCTGGGAATGCCGCTCTGCGAGGTCTAGGGGGTGGAGCTAGGCGAACCCCGGTTTGTACACAATCCCCGCTCTTTGCGAGTTTATCTTGAGCTCGCAAAGAATCATCCAACCCTAGGGTGTTCGCTTGGCGACAGCTGTCTTGTCAGGAATCTTTCTGTGGGTCCCACCGCCTGGCTATAAATACCATTCGGGCTGAAGGGTGCCCTCATTTTCTTTTACTCCTCACTCTTCTCTTTACTGTAGCTATCCTCTGATGCCTCTCTCCAAAGAGATGGAAGCTCGCCTGAAAGCCTCGAAGGCTCGCGAGACAGCGATGATGTTGAAGCCCCCGGCCTGGATGGACCGTGCGTCCGCCTCCCCTGCGCCACAACTGAAGAAGGCGAAGGCTGTTCGCCGACTGGGGGATGACACTGTTGACCTCGGCTCCTCCCCCGGCGAGAAACCCGTTGAGGAGGTATGGATTATTTCCTTCGGGCGAGAATACCTGACTGCCATTTTCTAAACTTCGCTCTCGCAGGTCACTAAAGCTGACAAGGATATCGGCGGGCCCTCGAACGAACCTCTCACTACCCCTCGGGAAAATGCGAATACTGCCGGCGAGAATCCTCCTGGTACGCTGCCTGATCTCGCTGTGTCTCGTTTTAAATCTCTCCTTGATGATGCTTATTGTTCCTTCAATTTCTTTTTGTAGTTTCGCGTCATGCGACTCCGGGGGAGCGGGGTCAGCGAACTCCCTCACCCAAACACCAGGACGCGAACCTCTCGGCGCCAAACTTTAGGCTTCTTGCCAACGAGGATTCGGGTGGCTCGCGTCCGCTGGACGCCCCCTTTACCGGTACTGTGAAATACCCCCCTGGAAAGGGGAAAACTCAGCCCCCTCACTATGGCACCACCTTCGATCCTCTGCCTAACATTTTTCGCCCTTGCACGGGTAAGCCTTCTCGCCTCTGATATTCACTCCGAATTATCTTCCCTAACCTCGCGTGTGACCCTTTTTTGTCAGATGGCGAGACCCAACTCACCGACTCCGAATTCGAAGATGACGAAACGTCCCCATTTCCAGAGCGGGTGGAAGATTTCCTGGGTGATACGCGAGACCCTGAAGTGATGAAGAAGAGAACCGCGGAGTTGTTCCAAAAGCAAAACCAGATGTTGCAAGATCTTAACATCCAGGCGAGAGTGGATAGACAGGCCGCCGAGAAGAGATACGCATCCCTGATGGATGAGTGCGACAAACTTCGTGCGGCGATACCCCTGGATCCTAGCGAATGCGAGACCTCCCAAGAGACACTCATAGCGAGGATGAGAGACCACGCCCAACTGATCGAACGCGACGGTCGTGCTGCTGCTGAATTCCACAACCCCCGGAGGCCGCCGAGGAGGGGGCCGCGAGGTGGCGGTAGATGGCAGTGGCTGCCTCACTGATCTCGCGACCTTGCGTTCTCTATTTTATGAACAATTCGCTTTTGTTTTTTTATTGCAACAATCTCGCCAGACCATGGCCCTTAGTGATTCTCGCTCGCCACGAGTATCGGACAATTTATTAACTACGGTTATCGCTCGCAGATTTATAACGCCGCTTTTCCTTTACCTTGTTCTCGCATGCCTGTGACATTTTCGCTTGCAAATTATTTTATTCTAACCTATCCTGCAGATTGATCTCGCTCGCCAATGATTGGAGAAATAACTTCGTTTGGTGCGTCCCAATGATGTGATGTTTTTTCTGACTGCACCCTGGCGCTTGGGCTTCTTCCCGTCAGTTTCATTTTTCTATAAATAGCATCCCCATTAATATCATCTACCTACCGCCTTCCTTTGCCCCTTCGTTTTACCGAGTTGCAGAGCTCTCGCCAGATTCGCTCTCGCCTTCCTCTACTATTATTCTCGCAGGTTTCGAGATGGTGAAGACTTCGAAAGAGCTTCCCGAGGCGGAAGGCCGGTTGAAGTGTGCCTGGGCCTATTGCGAGCACGACTTCTTCCACTGTAATATGAGCGAGGAAGAGTATCTCTCCTCCATCGTCGATTACGTCCCCTCCGATTTCACCGCCCGCCGGCCTGAGAAGGGCGAGGTGATTAACACCTTACGGGCCGACGAGATTGCCATCCCCATCACGCACTTCGCGGTGGGCCTGCGACTTCCCCTCTGGCCCGAGGTTCGCCAGGTATACTTCCTTCCCACCTTCATCATTCTCGCGAGATTGATCTCGCTCGCTTCAATTTTCTTTACTTACGGTTTTTCAGGTTCTCCGGCACTATGGAGTTGTTCTCGGCCAGCTCACCCCCAACGCGATGGCGATAATCGTGGGGTTCGCTTGCTTCCTCCGCGAGGAGCGAATAGAGTTCAGCCTTCCGGTTTTCCGGAAGCTGTTCTCCTTCCGTGCCTATTCTGAGGGCACGGTCTACTTCGTAGGGTCGGGCTTCAAGGTCGTCGAGACCGTAAACAAAGCTCATTTCTGGGCCCAAAAGTTCCTCCTGGTAAAGGGGAACTTCGGCAATATCCCGACCTCGCCAATCCAGTACAACGACACCGTCTACCGTCCTCCCCCTCTCGGCGGTCACGATGCCGACCTCTGCCAGTTTTTCCAGAAGAAGAACTTCGAGGTAGGCCATCTCCGCCGGAACGTCGACATTCTTCTACCGGTGCTCCCTGGGGAAGGTAAAGATCTCGCCTCCATTACCCGCTTTATATTTGTTCTCGCTAGTCTCCCTAACAAAATTCTTAAACAGGTGAGCGAGACTTTCCCCTCCACCCACCTTACGCGAGCAACATCAAACCCTCCGCTGACCTCGCTCTCACCACGATGGGGGCGGCGGCCTGCCGAGAAGGTTCTCCCCCTCCTGCGGTTGCCTCCAAGAAAAGGACGGAGGCCTCGGGAAGCAAGCCTTCCCGCCAACCCACTTCAAAGAAACCGAGGATAGGCGCGAGCCCGCGCGCCTCTGTGAAGGGAAAGCGCCCAGCCGAGTCCTCGACTCCCGGGGTCGGTGCTTCCTCGCTCCCCGAGGATCGGGAAGTCGAACCAACCGAGGTTGCTACCAGGACCTCGGCATTGCCTATTCCGACGAAGCACCTACACTTCGGCCTTGGGGTGCGAGCCAAGGATGAAACTGGCGAGCGCTTAGTGCGCTGGAGGGAGGAGGCCAACCGGGTCGATGTCTCCTCTGTTCTTCCCACTTGGGTGGAGATGGACGCGGTGACCTCCCATGCCTTCAATCTATCCTATGTCTTATATGGCCGCGAGGACGCCGCGGCCTATGCAGAAGCGACCGCACGGGGTCTCGCTTATGAGAGCGCGAGGTCCCAGTTGCGGTCAGTGGAACTCGCCCACATGACGGGCCGCAGGTGCCTGGAGCTGGAGAACGAGTGCGCCGAGCTCGCCGAGGCCCTCAAGGTCTCGCAGGCGAAAGTGGGTGATCTCACGGACAAGTTAGCCTCCGCCGAGACCGGAGTGGTGAGTCATTCATCAACCCTGCTTCTCCCTTTTTTCCTGCTTTTTCCTTACGCGTTTTTTGCTTCCAGGATGCCGAGATGGCTAGGTTGTCGGATGCTCGGGTCCTGAGCTTGGAGGGTGAGGTTGCCGCGTTGAAAGTTCTCAATCGTGATCTCACTCGGGCTGCCCTTCCCCCTTCTCCTCGCCGGTTAAAGGAAGAGAGGCGCGATCGCGACGAAGCGCTTCGCGTGGAGTCGACGAATGCGGCACGCTTCGTCTTTCAGGCCATGAAAGGTGCTGGGTTGCTGGTTGCCGAGGCCGAGAGCGTGACGGTCGAGGATATCGTGCCGGAGCTCTTCCGGCCGCTTCCGCCAGTGAAGAATGACGATGACGACGAGGAGCTTTTTGGCGAGGACTAGAGAGCGAAACTCCTTCTGTTTTTATTTGTCGTAAATTTTGGGGTTGGCGAGATCGCCGCCCATTGTAACTAAACTCTTCTCTTGAATGGAAATTTTGTGCATCGCTGTCTTTTTCACTTAGCCTTCCTTAGATTTTATTTTCATACTAGTTTATTTTATATCTGCCGAGAACCTTTTCTCTCACCCCGCGAAAGGTCGTCCCCTCATTTTCTAAACATTTCGGAGACCAAACATTTTCTCTTTGTTAACTCGTGCCGAGGACCTTCCTTCTCGCCCAGCGAGTGGTCGTCCCCTTATCTTCAAAACATTTCGGAGATCAAAACATTTTTTCTTTGTTAACTTGTGCCGAGGACCTTCCTTCTCGCCCAGCGAGAGGTCGTCCCCTTATTTTCAAAACATTTCGGAGACCAAAACATTTTTTCTTTGTTAACTTGTGCCGAGGACCTTCCTCCTCGCCCAGCGAGAGGTCGTCCCCTTATTTTCAAAACATTTCGGAGACCAGAACATTTTTTCTTTGTTAACTTGTGCCGAGGACCTTCCTTCTCGCCCAGCGAGAGGTCGTCCCCTTATTTTCAAAACATTTCGGAGACCAAAACATTTTTTCTTTGTTAACTTGTGCCGAGGACCTTCCTTCTCGCCCAGCGAGAGGTCGTCCCCTTATTTTCAAAACATTTCGGAGACCAAAACATTTTTTCTTTGTTAACTTGTGCCGAGGACCTTCCTTCTCGCCCAGCGAGAGGTCGTCCTCTTATTTTCAAAACATTTCGGAGACCAAAACATTTTTTCTTTGTTAACTTGTGCCGAGGACCTTCCTTCTCGCCTAGCGAGAGGTCGTCCCCTTATTTTCAAAACATTTCGGAGACCAAAACATTTTTTCTTTGTTAACTTGTGCCGAGGACCTTCCTTCTCGCCCAGCGAGAGGTCGTCCTCTTATTTTCAAAACCTCTCTGAGACCCGATAATTTTCTGTGTTGTCTCATGCCGAGGACCTTCCTTCTCGCCAGCCTCTCCGTGAGTTCAACCGGCCCCACCAGCTAGCGAGAGCCTGGCAGCGGGATCATCCGGGGCAATCCAGCACAAAGAGCATATCACCTCGCCAGCCTCTCCGCGAGTTCAACCGGCCCCACCAGCTAGCGAGAGCCTGGCAGCGGGATCATCCGGGGCAATCCAGCACAAAGAGCTTATCACCTTGCCAGCCTCTCCGCGAGTTCAACCGGCCCCACCAGCTAGCGAGAGCCTGGCAGCGGGATCATCCGGGGCAATCCAGCACAAAGAGCTTATCACCTCGCCAGCCTCTCCGCGAGTTCAACCGGCCCCACCAGCTAGCGAGAGCCTGGCAGCGGGATCATCCGGGGCAATCCAGCACAAAGAGCTTATCACCTCGCCAGCCTCTCCGCGAGTTCAACCGGCCCCACCAGCTAGCGAGAGCCTGGCAGCGGGATCGTCTGGGGCAATCCAGCACAAAGAGCTTATCACCTCGCCAGCCTCTCCGCAAGTTCAACCGGCCCCACCAGCTAGCGAGAGCCTGGCAGCGGGATCATCCGGGGCAATCCAGCACAAAGACCTTATCACCTCACCAGCCTCTCCGCGAGTTCAACCGGCCCCACCAGCTAGCGAGAGCCTGGCAGCGGGATCGTCCGGGGCAATCCAGCATCCTCATTTGTTACTTGGAACTCAGGATTAATATAAGACACTGCCTGTGAAAATAGTTCATAGAGATCAGGTTACATAAGAACTTCATGGATAGAAACGCTTCAAGTCGTCCCCGTTCCTAGCTCGGCCGAGAGGTACCCCTTCCACATCCTGGAGGTGGTACCCCCCCCCCCGACTTCAGCACCTCACTTACAATATATGGGCCCTCCCAATTGGGATTGAGCTTACCCACTGTGGCTCCCCTTCCCGCCGCGTCAACCTTCTTCAGTACCAAGTCCCCCTTCAGGAAATGCTTTACTCGTATGTACTTGTCGAAGTACCTGGCCATCCGCCTCTTTACTTCTTCTTGCCTAATGGTAGCCAAGTCTCAGAGTTCCTCTACCAGGTCCAAAGACAACCGTTGGCCTTCCTCGTTGCTTACCCTCCATTCTTCATCTCCTTCTTCCGCGGCGGCCACCCTAGGCGTCTTGACTTCAAACTCGACCGGGAGGACGACCTCGGATCCGTGAGATAGCTTGAACGGGGTTTCCCCGGTGGCTGTGTTTGGAGTGGTCCTCAGAGCCCAGAGGACCGAGGGTAGTTGCTCCACCCAACTCCCTCTAAGATTCTCGATCTTCTTTTTGAGAAGGTTCACTATAATTTTGTTCGCCGCCTCCACCTGCCCGTTGCTCCTTGGATGGTGGACCGACGCGAACCTGAGATCTATGCCAAGTTGGGTACAGAAGCCGACGAATTCATCGCTGGCGAACTGTGGTCCATTATCCGTGACAATGGCGAGAGGGAGCCCGTGCCTGCAAATGATCTCCCCCCAAACAAAATTCTTTACTACCTGAGTGGTTACCTTGGCTAGCGCCTTTGCCTCGATCCACTTGGAAAAATAATCGATCATCACCAGCAAGAACCTCCTTTGACCGCTTGCCTGGGGGAAAGGTCCTACCAGGTCCAGTCCCCAAATGGCGAACGGCCAAGGGGCCGTGATCGCAACCTCTGAGCTGGGAGGAGTTGAAGAGGGGCGTAGAGCTGACACTTGGGGAACCTCCTGGAGAACTCGGCCGCATCCTTGCTGAGGGTGGGCCAGAAGTAACCTTGCCTCAGGACCCTCCCTTCCAGGGTCCGGCTTCCCGCGTGGCTGCCACACTCCCCCGAGTGGATCTCTTCCAGGACTCTCGGGACTTCTTCCTCCGAGACACAACAGGCTAGGAGCCCTGAGAGTGTCTTTCTATAAAGTATCCCTGCATGCAAGGAATAGTAGGCCGATTTATACCTGAGTCGCCGCTTGTCAATTTCCTCCTCGGGGAACCTCCCCGAGGCTAGAAAAACAATAAAAGGGTCCATCCATGACGCCCGCTGATCTACTTCCATGAGCTCTCCTTCCTCAATGGAGGGTCGGAAGAGTTCTGACAGGGCTCCCCCACCCTGAGGGCCAAACTTAGCCAAGAGGTCTGCCTGAGTGCTTTCCTCTCTGGGGACATGCTTGATGGAAAAAGTTCGGAACTGCCCCACCACCCCCTTGACCTTTTCCAAGTACCTCTGGAGGGTCGGCTCCTTGACCTCGAACTCTCCCTTGACTTGACAAGCAACGACCATGGAGTCCGTCGAGACCTCCACATCCTGTACTCCTAGCTCCTGGGCCAAGCGGAGACCTGCTATCACCGCCTCGTACTCTGCCTGGTTATTGGTGAGGGGAAAGTGGAAATGGATTGCTTGCTCTATCCTGGTCCCTTGGGGACTGACCAGGATCACCCCTCCACCAAAGGAATGCCTTCCGGATGCTCTATCTACTAACATCTTCCAAGGCACCGGATGGGGTAGTTCTGACTCGTCCACCTCAGTAACGCAGTCTGCCAGGAAATCCGCCACCGCCTGTGCTTTTATGGACACCCTCGGTACATAAGAGATATTGAACTCGCTCAACTCTACCGACCACCTAGCCAACCTTCCGGAGTGTTCTACTCCCTCCATGATACTGCGGAGGGGGTGGTCGGTTACTACCTTTATGGAATGTGCCTGGAAATAGGGTCGGAGCTTCCGGGCCGACACTACCAGAGCGAAGGCCAGCTTCTCCAAGATAGGATATCTAATCTCGGCCTTCCTCAGCACTCTACTTACGTAATAGATCGGCAGCTGTTTCCTCCCTTCTTCCCGGACAAGCACCGAACTCACGGCTTCCGACCCTACCCCCAGGTATAGGGATAAGTCTTCCCATGACCTCGGCCCTTGCAGTAGCGGAGCCTTGGCCAGTTGTTCTTTCAACGCTTGAAAATCCTTTTCGCACTCGGAGGTCCATTCGAACTTTTGATTACCCCGTAGCACCTTGAAGAAAGAGGAGCATCTCTCCCCTGCCTTGGAGAGAAATCTACTTAACCCAACCAACTTTCCCGTCAAGCGTTGGACCTCCTTAGCATTTCTTGGGGGTGCCAACTCGAGGATTGCCTTGACCTTATCTGGGTTAGGCTCCACCCCAGCCGGGGTGAGCATGTGGCCCAAGAATTTTCCTCGACTGGCTCCGAAGACACACTTCGACGGGTTGAGTCTCATCTTGAACTTCCGCAGGGTTCGAAAGTTTCCTCGAGGTCGCGGAGGTGGGATTCAAGACCTCGGCTCTTGACCATGAGGTCATTGACATAGACCTCCAGGTTTCTCCCCCTTTGCTCACGGAAAACCCGGTCCATCATCCTTTGGTATGTGGCTCCCGCATTCTTGAGCCCGAAGGGCATCATCCTATAACAGTAGCATCCATCCCTCGTGATGAAGGAGACATCCTTGATGTCAGGGGGATGCATGCGGATCTGATGATAACCTGAAAAAGCATCTAAGAAAGACATCATATGAAAACCGACGGCTGAGTCAACCAGCGCGTCGATTCTAGGCAGGGGGTAACAATCCTTCGGGCATGATTTATTAAGCAAAGAGAAATCGATACACATTCGCCATTTACCTCCACCTTTTTTTACCATGATGACGTTGGAGACCCAGCCTGGGTACTGGATCTCCTTTACAAAACCTGCTTTCAGAAGCTTTTCCACTTCCTCGCGGATGGGCCCTTCCAGCTTGTCTGCAGTGGGCCTCCTCCTTTGGCGGATGGGGCGGGCGCCGGGCTCGAGGTTGAGGCGATGGCAGGCCACATCCGCGTCTATCCCGGGCATCTCCGCGGCACTCCAGGCAAAGACGTCCACGTTCTTCTGGACGCAGGCGAGGATCTCCGCCCTCTCCTCCGAGTTGAGCTCTCCGCTGACCCGGATCTTCTCCATCACCCCCAGTCGGGTGACGACTTCCAGTTCGATGACCTCGTCTACTGCCTCCAGCCGCGACTGCTCCCCCCAAGGCCTCTCCTCCTCTCCTTCGTCGGCGAGCTCCTGGGCTCCTCCTTCCTCCCCTTCCATCTCCATCACCTCCTCCACCCTTCTCTTCTCGGCCTTTCCTCCTTCTTCTCTTCCTCCTCCTTCATTTTCTTCCCCTGCCTCGGTCATCTTCTCCATCCTCTTATCCCACTCCTCCGCTCCCCCCATCCAGGAGATGGTGTTGACATCCGTCACGTAGCACTGCCTCGCCACCTTGGGGTCTCCCCTGACTCGGACCTGGATTCCACCTGTGTTGAACTTTAGGCACTGGTGTAGGGTGGAAGGGACGCATCTAAATGCACTAATAAGAGGCCGACCGAAAATGGCGCTATAGCTGCTTGGGGCGTCCACAATCACGAAACGGCAGTTCCGCGATTGCCCCCCGAGAGTTACATGGAGTCCTATTCCTCCCTCCACCTCCTTTCTCTCTCCCGAAAAACCAAACAAGGGGCCATCCGAGGCCAACACCCTTCGGGCCTCTACCTTCATCTCGTCAAACGCTTTCTTGAAGATAACGTTGACCGAGCTGCCGTTGTCCACCAAGATCCGCGAGACGGTAAAGTTTTCGATGGCGGTTTGGATAACCAGCGCATCGTAGAACGGGTCTTCATGACCGGGCATGTCCTTTTGGGAGAAGGTGATCCTCTCCACCGGGGGCGGGGCTTGGGATGTCGAAGCTACGCTCCGACGGTACATAGCATGGAGGCTCGCCTTCCGGGTCGCCTCAACTCCCACCCCTCCGTGGATCACCCCGATTCCCCCCTGGGCTCCTACGTCCACCCGATCTTCGCATCTTTCCTCTTCGTCTTCCTG
Organism: Dactylorhiza incarnata; assembly: GCA_033032865.1. Lineage (NCBI taxonomy): Eukaryota > Viridiplantae > Streptophyta > Magnoliopsida > Asparagales > Orchidaceae > Dactylorhiza > Dactylorhiza incarnata. The sequence goes on along the minus strand of JAWHQI010000008.1, from coordinate 21,336,882 downwards.
GGCGAGGACTTCTTCGATCCTTACCGGGCGCTGCTGCGGTTGTGGTGCTGGTCCCCTTGCCCCTCTCATTTCTAGAAACTCCGGGCAGGTGGCGGTCGCGTGGCCTTCCTCCTGGTGGAAGTCACAATAGGGCAGCGCCGCCACCCTCCCCTCGACTCCTACTCCTCTGTGCCTCCTTCTGGGACCGGCTCCTCCGGCCCCCGCCCCCCTTCCTCTTCCCGCTCTTCCTCTCCCGATCTCCATTGCTTGATGGGGCGGGGGAGGAGGTGGCCTTGGGCCCTGCCTCCACCCCAGCTGATGGGGTCTCCCCTGTCCTCCCTGGAAGTTACCTCCTCCGTGGTGGAACCCCCTTCCCGGGCCCTGCATTCCACCACCTTGCTGTCTCCATCCCAACTCCAGGGCCCTGACCTCCTCCCTTCTTCTTCCTTCGGGGTGCCTATTCTCCGGCTCGCTCAGCCGTGCCAATCTCTTTGTGAACTCGGGGTTAGCTGCCTCCCCGTCTACTTCCTCCGCCGCTCGCTCCATTAGTTCTTCATAGGAAAGAGGGGCCATCCTCTTGAGATCCATCTTGAAGAAACCCTCTCGCAGCCCCACCGTAAAGGCCAGCTGGAGTGTGTGCCCAGGTACCTCTTGAATGAGGAGGACCTCTTCCCTGAATCGCTCCAGATACTGGGCTAGAGACTCTCCTTGTTTTTGCTTGATACTGAAGAGAGACTCCGGGTCTTTCTTCCTCTTCTTCAAGGTGGAGAAACGCAGCAGGAACCCCCTACGCAAATCCTCAAAAGCATAAATCGAACCCGAGGGTAACTGGTAGAACCAGTCCCTCGCCTTCTCTTTCAGGGTGGTGGCGAAGAGTTGGCACTTGAAGGCGTCCGACATGAGTCTGATCGAGACCATATCTTCGAACCATTGCAGGTGGGGAACGGGATCGCTGTTCCCAACATACAAGGTCATGGCTGGTTCCATGAACCCCTCGGGGAGTGGTGCCGAGAGCACCAACTCACAAAAGGGACTCCCCCCGTTCACCTTCTGAACTGGCTCTACTCTTCCTGCAGAACCTCCTGCCGAGGCTCCCTCTGCCACCCCTGGGATTGCCGAGAACACCGTTGTCGAGACCCCTCCTGCCGAGACCACTCTGGTCGGGATCTCGCTCGCACCTACTGGACTGGGGAAGAGCTCGCGACCCGCGAGATCTCGGCCTGCCTCCTGGGCCGCTGCTTCCTTGCCCACTCGCTGGCCTGGGGCGTTCTCGCAGCCCCCAGATGGAGGAGCCATCTGAGGGGACGGGGTAGCGAAACCACCCAGCGCCGAGGCTATGGCGCTCTGAAAGGCTCCAATCATATCCCTCTTGAGCTCGGCCAGCATATACATCGTCACTGGCGACCCTGCGGGTGGCGAACCTCTGAACCCTGCATCTCGCTCATCCTCGCCCGCCATGCTTTCTCCTAGAGACTTTCCTGTACTAGCCACACTCCACGCTCACCGCACCAAGAATGTTGAAACCAGAAACTGGTTCCTTGTGGAGCTCGGGGCCCCCAACAGGTTGGGGGGGCGACTAGCACTTACTTATCCCGTGGAAAAAGTACGTCGGGGTCTCAGAACTTAACACAGACCCTTAACTCAGCAGGGAGGTCCCACCACACACCCGGAAGATCTTTAGATTGCTTCCCCTCCAGAGCCAAAGCTGAGGCCCGGGCACCTTGGAGAGCTCAGGGGAGTCTCGGCAAGGATAGCCTAAGGAGAGAGAAGCCAAAAACTGGATCCTCTCCAAAGGTGCCCTTTGGGTCTTATTTATAGTTTTTCTGAACTGGTCTACGAATAGCGGAATTCCGCCTTTTGGTTTTGCTATTTGCACCCCAATTTGGTCTGCTAACAGCCAAACTCCGCTGTTCGGGGTGGCTATTTGCAGGCCTCCAGGGGCAAGAGGGTAATTCCAACTTCCCTTCTCCTGGAAGAGGGGTCTGCGAGACCAGGAATGCTTCTTGGTCTCGCCATACTGTATGCGAGGGTTCCTGTCGCCTCTGCGACCTCTGGAGTCTCGCAGAACCCATGGCATGACACATCTCGCCGAGCACTTCGGCGAGATCGGTTCTTATCCTTCTAGCTCTCGCCCTACGCCAACTGCCGAGACCACGCCCCGGCGATCTCGCCTATGCTTTCTGGGAATGCCGCTCTGCGAGGTCTAGGGGGTGGAGCCAGGCGAACCCCGGTTTGTACAGTCCCCTTCATCGTTTTACGCCATTTTTGCAGGTTTTCACCATTTAGGCCTCCTCCATCATCCAAGGGCTTCCAAGGAGAGAATTCTAGCCCAAAGATCATCAATATCAAGCAAGGAGATCGTGCACCAGAGTAGATCGGGTCGTGATACGAATAAGACGGGTCATTGGGAGGAAGTGACAGCCCTCCTCTTCCGTGGACACAGTTGCAGACCGAGTTTGGACACGGATTGATAACCCAGCGATTCCTTCTGCGAATCCCAACAAGGCTTCAGACGTGGTCGATTCCTTTACTCATTTTCCTCTTGATTTGTTATTTAGGGCGGGATTTTTCTAACTTTTGATGATGAACACTATAAACCATGTGTTGTAATGCAGATTTTATTTATATGAAATCAACTTGTTTATATGTGTGTATGAGGTGTGCCGCCATTCCATTGCCATCATCCCCACTCAATTCTGCAAGCCTACTTGTCCATTCCGCTTGACTACCCATTCCATCAACAAGGCTTCTTGTCCATCCGCACAGCGAAGCGGTGCTAACGGCCCTCACTCCGTTCTGCAGTTACTCTCACCTCATCCGCTTGCATACTCGTCCATCCGCCTTGCGAAGCAGTGCATAGCGGCCTGCATAGTTTCCATCCGCCCAGCGAAGCAGTGCATAGCGTCCTGCATAGTAGTGTTAATTTAGGCTACTTTTATTTTGTTTCCTATAAACCAAAACCAAACCTCCCGCAACCCATCCGCTCGCAAGGACTTCAATCTCAAGTCCTTCCTCGAAAGTAAACTCCACCTTACAGTGTTCCTTTGAGATTCGATACTCGGGGATTCACTTCTTGTTTTATATTACTTGAACGATCGGTACACTTCCATTTCGTGCCGTAGTTTCTCTCCCGCCTATAGAGGTGTGCTAGATTTGCGTGTCAAGGCCCAATGATATCTGGTTAAGATGTGAAAAAAACCATGAATCCATTCTTCATGCCTATTCCTATTTTCCCTCTATTCCTTATGTTTATTCTCTAACAGTGGTATCAGAGCCATTGCAAGGCTTGCCAATCTTATCATTTAAGCTCTCAGTCATGGCTTCATCCTTTACCACCTCACCCTCGATTTCTTTCACCTTAATTCCTATTTTTACTGGAGATATGTATGACTTCTGGAGTATCAAAATGCGCACTGTATTTGAATCCCAAGATCTATGGGAGACAATAAGCAACGATGTCATCATCACTGTAACATCCCCAAAACAACTAGACCCCTAAGATTCACCTTGTCTTGAAAAGGCCATGACATTGCTCTAAGAGGCCAAAATGGCCCTAAGAACCAAGGTGAATAGGTAAAAATCACCTTGGTGTGCAAATAGCCAAATTGAGCCCAAGGCTTAAGACTTGATATCTAGCTCCTAAATGATAAATTGACCACAACAAACCCTTCCTAAACACTAGGATAGACTAATGAGACAAAATGGACCAATTGGAATTGACCAATTTTGGGAAATTTGGGTCAATTACCAAAAACCCCAATTTGGCCAAATTGAACTAATCCCCTTCAATTAACCTTCAATTGACTCAATGTGATCAAATTGATCATCCCTAACACCCCAAGATCTTTTAGGGAGTCTAATGGGTCCACATTGGACCCATGGGACAAGTCAATTTTGGAAACTAGGAAAAAGTACCAAATTGCCCTAAATTACAACTCATGCCATTTATGGTTCAATTGGCCTCAGTTGGCCAAATTGATTTAGCTCAACCCTTCCTAAAGTACCAAGGGCAGTATGTGAGACCTAAATGGACCAAGGCATGCATTCAACTTTGGAGAACAAAGGCAAAATCATCAAAATCCCCAAATTGCCCCTAAAGTCCGAAATGTGTAATTAAACCCCATATGGACCCATTATGACCTAATTCCTCTTGGAATAGGTCCATAGGATCTAAGGAACCAATGTAGGTCATTCACCTTGGTTGTATTGATCTTGGGTCAAGCCCAAACCCAAAAGACCCAATTTGGCCTATTTGGGTTAAGTGAGCCCAAACTCAATTGATTGGACTTAGCCCAACCCCCATGACCCAAATGGCCAGCTCTCATGATAATTGAGCCCTATCCCCTCTGAAATTCGAATTATAGGGGATTAAATACAAGGATTTTGAAGTAAAAAGGAGGAAGAAGACAAAAGAAACATGGAAGAGGAGAATGAGGGATGGGTGCCAAATGGCACCCCACTTCCTTTCCCCATGCTCTCCCCTGAGCTGGGGGATTAACTCCCTTCAGTTTGGGGCAGAGAGGAGGAGCTTCTGATAGGCTAATAGGGGAGGCAAGAAGTGGCCGAAATTCCCCCAATGGCACAGCCATATACATCCATCCCCAGCCCAAATTAGAGGTGGCATTAGCTTCAGAAGCTCATGAGGAGTCGAGCTGGAGCGTTACAGAGGAGGATTTGATGCAGAAATGAGATCGGGAGGTGGAGCTCAAGGGAGGTGGTCGGCCATGGCAAACTCGGGTTTCCTTCAACCTCAAGCCCGAAATCAGGCAAGTTCCTTCCCCTCTCCTCCCGTGCTAGTCTTCCTCTTCTTCCTTTTTCAAAATTGTCAAGAAATGGTGATTAACCATTTCGGTTTTTCCTTGTTCCTAACCGTAAAAATGAAAGGTGGCGCAGGCCACCTCCGGCCGCGTTATCACCGCCAAACGATAGCCCTAGGTCCGGTGAAGGTGAGGGCTTGGCAGTTTTGCCGGGGATGGCCGAAGCTCGCCGGAATCGAGCCCGCAAAATGGCCCAAGCGTGAGAAATCTGGACCGTAGGCTCATCGTGGAAGACGACTCCAGCGCCGTTGGATTAGGTCCTGATCGCTAGTCGCAGACCCGTGTGATTTTTAATATAAGTTTTATTTAATGTGTCACACTTATGTAACAGATTTTGTAAGCTTATTTTGAGGCCTTTAGAGGCCATATTTGGAAAAATCCCCAGAGATAGGAATTGTAGATCTGGACGTCTAATTTCATTTGAAAGTAAAATCATGTCATTTGGTTAACTGCAGGTCCTACAGTACTCATTTTAGTGAGACTGGTCATAACAAGAACTAGAAATTAATTAGTGTGCTCACTCTAAAATATAAGTCTGATGGACTTGAGATTTTGGCCATGCATGCATGTGTCATATACCTAGCTTAGGTTCAAAAATCAGATTTTTAGGAAATTATTTTTCTAAAGTTTTATTCAGAACATGGAAAATCAAATAAATGGAATATTTGGAGTTATATGACTCCTAATGATCCCAAATTTTGGTGAGGGCTTCTTTAGGTCATGTATGGACACTGATTAAATTTTCATCACAAATGCATGAGGATATTTCTCTGAACTTCAAAAATAAAGTTTGTGACTTAGGAGGAAATTGGGTTGCTAATAGCCATTTGGGGCTTGTTGAGGTTTTAAATGTGATTGAAGATGAGAATCACCTTGAATGTCACTAAAACTTTGACCATGCATGTATGTTGACCTAACCATCCAAATCCTAGAGTTTGGAGGTCATTAGAGCTAGAATTATTATGTTTTCTATTTAATTTAAATTGTCACATTTGTATTTTGTTAAGATAAGCAATTTGTACAGTACTTGCATATTGACTTCACCTAGGTTAGGCTCATTTCTGGAGGTAGTGATCAACTTGAATATTGTAGATCTTGAGGTTACCTTCAAAATTCCACTGATTTCATGTCATTTGGTCAAGTGTAGCTCCTTCTAGGCCATTTTTGGTGTGACATATATAAAGGGCATTTTGATTAAGATAAATAATTGGTAACATAACTTGCATGTTGATTTTACTTAGGTTAGGATCATTTCTGGAGGAAGTGACCAACATAACAAATGTAGATCTTGAAGTTACCTTTAAAATTCAACTAATTTCATGTCATTTGGATCCATGTATCTCCCTCAGCACCATTTTTGGTGAGACATGTACATAAGTGTATTTTGTTAAGTTAAATTATTTGTACAGAACTTGCATGCTGAGTTTACCTAGGTTAGGCTCATTTATGGAGGTCGTGATCAACATGACAATTGTAGATCTTGAAGTTCCCTTTAATATGCCACTAATTTCATGTCATTTGGGTCCCTGTAGCTCCCTTAGCACCATTTTTGGTGAGACATGTATATAAGTGTATTTTGTTAAGTTAAATAATTTGTACAGAACTTGCATGTTGATTTTACCTAGGTTAGGCTAATTTCTGGAGGTAGTGATCAACTTAACAATTGTAGATCTTGAAGTTACCTTTAAAATGCAACTAATTTCATATCATTTGGATCCCTGTAGCTCCCTCAGCATAATATTTGGGGAGACATGTACATAAGTGTATTTTGTTAAGTTAAATAATGTGTACAGAACTTGCATGTTGATTTTACCTAGGTTAGGCTCATTTCTGGAGGTAGTGATCAACATGAAAATTGTAGATCTTGAGGTTACCTTTAAGATGCCACTAACTTCATGTCATTTGGTCAAGTGTAGCTCCTTCTAGGCCATTTTTGGTATGACATATATAAAGGGCATTTTGATTAAGATAAATAATTGGTAACAGAACTTGCATGTTGATTTTACTTAGGTTAGGATCATTTCTGGAGGAAGTGACCAACATAACAATTGTAGATCTTGAAGTTACCTTTAAAATGCCACTAATTTCATGTCATTTGGATCCCTGTAGCTCCCTCAGAACCATTTTTGGTGAGACATGTACATAAGTGTATTTTGTTAAGTTAAATAATTTGTACACAACTTGCATGTTGATTTTACCTAGGTTAGGCTCATTTATGGAGGTAGTGATCAACATAACAATTGTAGATCTTGAAGTTACCTTTAAAACGCCAATAATTTCATGTCATTTGGGTCCCTGTAGCTCCCTTAGCACCATTTTTGGTGAGACATGTATATAAGTGTTTTTTGTTAAGTTAAATAATTTGTACAGAACTTGCATGTTGATTTTACCTAGGTTAGGCTAGTTTTTGGAGGTAGTGATCAACATAACAATTGTATATCTTGAAGTTACCTTTAAAGTGCCACAGATTTCATGTCATTTGGATCCCTGTAGCTCCCGCAGCACCATTTTTGGTGAGACATGTACATAAGTGTATTTTGTTAAGTTAAATAATGTGTACAGAACTTGCATGTTGATTTTACCTTGGTTAGGCTCATTTCTGGAGGTAGTGATCAACATGAAAATTGTAGATCTTGCGGTTACCTTTAAGATTCCACTAACTTCATGTCATTTGGTTAAGTGTAGCTCCTTCTAGGCCATTTTTGGTGTGACATATAAAGGGCATTTTGATTAAGATAAATAATTGGTAACAGAACTTGCAAGTTGATTTACTTAGGTTAGGATCATTTCTAGAGGAAGTGACCAACATAACAATTGTAGATCTTGAAGTTACCTTTAAAATGCCACCAATTTCATATCATTTCGATCCCTATAGCTCCCTCAGCACCATTTTTGGTGAGACATGTATATAAGTGTATTTTGTTAGGATAAATAATTTGTACAGAATTGGCATGTGGATTCTGCCTAGGTTAGGCTCATTTCTGGAAGCAGTGACCAACATAAATATTGTAGATCCTGAGGTTACCTTCAAAATTCCACTGACTTCATGTCATTTGGTCAAGTGTAGCTCCTCTTAGGCCACTTTTAGTGAGACATGTATAAAAGTTTATCTGGTGTGTTTAGTGATTTTGGCTCATGCAAATGCTTTGAAGATTTGTCCATGCCTCAGATATGATATCAAACACCTCTAGTTAATAATTCAACTCATGTACATGAGTGGATTTCTCTAAACTTCAAGTTGAAGTTTTGGACTTAAGGGTGTGGGAAAAATTGGGGTGCATTTAGTAAGAATGTAATAAATGATAATTAAGGATAAATACACCCTGGATTAATATGAGACTTAGGACCTAGTGCTTTTAGACCAATATTGAGCTATAGTAATTTTCCCAGGATTTATTGAAGCCTTAACATAACACTTGTAGTGTAAACCCTTATTGGCACACCAATAGTATTAATTGGTAAATGAGGATAAATATCCTTTGTAAAATTATGAAACTCAGGCATTGAAGTTTTTAGAACAATATTGAACTACTGTAAATATGTCAGAATTTATTGTGACCTGTAGATGGTACATGCAGTGTAAATCACTATTTACACCCCATTTGTTTTAATTAGAAATTATGATTAAATACTCCTTGGAAAAATGTGAAACTTAAGTTTTGAGGTTTTCAGACCATTATTATGTTACAGTGAATTTATCAGAATTTATGGTGATCATTAGTTGATAATCGATGTATAAATCACTATTTGCACATCTTCTATTTTAAATAGAGACTAAGATTTAAGATTCCCTAGAGAATTTATGAAATTAGGATTTGAGGTTGTTAGATCACTACTCATTGTGAACCCATGGTAATAATTGGAACTCATTTGGATATGATGTGATCAAGATTGCACCTTAGGAGTCAAATCTAGCTCAATCTATTTTGGTCTGCGAATAGTAAAACTGATTTATATGATTTAGACCACCACTGACCTTCACACATAGAACGGTTAACTCTTTGATTATTATGAAGGCTCAGATTATTTGGAAGAGCAACTCTAAGGGCATCGTGGGAAATTAGGGTTGGGGTGCGTTTAGCAAAGCTATAAGTGTAGGAATTTACAATGATAAGAAAAGGAAGTTAGGCCTCGCCAAGGGCCCCATAAACAACTCATCAGTGTTAAACGATTATATGGAAGAAAAACTACCCTTAGCCGGGTGAGCCATCTTAAGGTAAATACTCAAGGGCGAAGTCGAGAAGTATCTAAGGCAAACCCTGGATTAAGGATGACGAAGAATAAGAGTGTGGGTCCAAGTAAGGTTGAGAATGCTAATTGAATGTGTGCAGTTCCTCGGTGAAGAAGGGAACTCGAGCTTAGAATGTGACGACGGGAGAGTCAGCACCCGGTCACAATTGGTGGTGTTGGAGTTCAAAAGAACTCCCCCACTCCTAAGAGCCAAGTTTAACTCATCATATAGATTTAATGTAAGTGGAGAAGATAATGGGGATCAAGTAAAAGGGGTAGATACCAACAAGATTAAGTGCCTTGGGAAGAGGATGTTCGGGGTGTCAGCCCGCCACACTTCCTAGTACCGCTGCGAGCCCCTCACCGGGTAACCCTTTGGAAGTCCAAGGCTAACCCTAAAGCTTCTAAGATCAACTAAATTATAAACAAGACTAGTTAAGTAGGAGAACTTGACAAGTTATCTTTCATCCCAAATCAGATCGGGTTATAAGAAGGACTGGAATAGTCCTGCGAGCGGTAGGCTCGGGTTATATGAGAAGGACTGCGATAGTCCTGCGAGCGGTAGGCTCGAGATATAAGGAAGGACTGGGATAGTCCTGCGAGCGGTAAGCTCGGGATATATAAGGAAGGACTGGGATAGTCCTGCAAGCGGTAGGTGATGCGCTATTTCAGCACTGCTAATTAGCAAGCACGAAATGCGATACGACGGCAGTGCACCGGTCGCTCAAGTAATAAAATAGGGAGGAACTCCCCGAATATCATTCTCAAAGGACCGCATGTTGGGTAGTACGATTTGCTCAAACCAGGAAATCAGTTAAATGGATTAATAAGAAACAAAGGGAGGTTGTGATTTGGGTTCCTAAGCTATTGCAGAATGAAAAGAAATGCGGGTCGAAAAGCACCGCTTCGCAACGTGTGGGTGAGTGCAGCGGCCGCGATGCCGCGCTTCGGTAAGCGGGTGGAGTGGCCACGGTGCGGGGTTCGTGAGGGTCGTACTCGCCTCTTCACAAACATCACCACTAGCAATCGCTAAGTGGCTTCACACACAAGCAACCTAGGCTATCACAACAACAAACAAGGGCTATTCTTGCCACCGCATCAACATTGGATATGAACACAAGCAATAATCCTTAAGATTAATCTTAACAAGCATTCATACAACACATAAACAAGTACAAGCATTAAGGGTTAGAGAGGACCACAAAGAAGATGTCACCGCGTCTTGGGTTCACGGCCGGAATAAGAGGTTGTCAGGCTCTCTCCGGGCTCGACCCTCAGATGGCGTGCTAACTCGAAGGAAGCTGTCACCGCTCCGACGATCTTCAGCGCTTCTATGGTCTCCTCGGCGAGGAATGCTTGAGCTAGCGGCGGCGGAAGCTTGCAAACTCTCTCGGATGGAAGGATGATGAAGGAGATCGCCGGAGATGGTCTCCTCTTGCCTCCTCCAGTGGAAAGGGTGAAAATGGCGGGATTCTCAGTCTTTCCCGCGAGGGGGATCGAGCTCTCTCCCGTCACACCAATGGCAGCAACAATTCCTGTTTAAATACTAAACAGGCAGAAAAATGGTCACGCACGGTCGAACGCACGACCGTGCGCAGACCGTGCGTTAATTAATGATAAAGTTGGCGTGGAGACGAAGCTACGCCGTCCATGCGATTTACTCATGCACAGGCAAATCCGTCCGTGCGTCAAAACGCACGGACAAATTCAGATACGTCTTAAAATAGAAGAAACAGGAGACCGTGCGTTTTACTCACGCACGGACGATTCTGACCGTGCGTCAAAACGCACGAGTAAACTCGGATCGCCAGTTTTCTGCCCAGATGAGATCGCACGGCCGCAGCAGACCGTGCGTCAAGGAAAACGCACGACCGTGCGTTTCACACAGTTATGAAATCTGGGAGAAAACTGGATACAAGTCAATCCGGCCACCTGCACACAAGATAGACAAGCTGGGAATACACCTCCAGCACCAGATAAACATAGAGAAATTGATGGGGAGCACCATGTGCTTACCCCCAATAACAAGGAGCGCAATTGCACACTGAAACAGGCCTAATAGTGCACCTAGCAGGGAATAGTGAATATGAATGAAAACGTGCATAAAGTGTGGTGCAAAGACTAGATAATCGGCCCAGATGAGTCCATAAATATATATATAATGAGACTCATCACACCCCCAGACTTAACCATTTGCACGTCTCGGGCAAACTACTCAGCCCTCCTGTCGGAACAATTGGATGTTAGCGTGAGTGTGAGCGGTAGAGACCAATGCGAAGTCGCATGCGCACGTGCATAGAAATACATTAGAACAAAATTAAACTCAAGATTATATCTAACTATTTCTAGAACAGTAGTTTGAAATTTATTTTACTTGGATGGTGAGTCCTGGTGAATCTTTCGGTCGCGCAAAAGGGAAAATAGCGTAACTAATGAGCTGAGCATTACTCAAATCGAAGCTCAGGACAAACTCCTAAGAAATCCATCAAAGTCGGTGTCCATAGGATTGCACATTCGCACTCTCTCTACTGCATGAGACGACTCGTATCTAAAATCAATAGGACTTATGGGTTAGAATTGGGCTTAGGTTGAGTATAGGCTAGGTAAGTAGAAGGACGATGGGAATCGCATTCAACACAACCTGAGCACTCAAGAGAATTACAATCACCAAAACAAAATTTTCACGAATTACACAACACCCCCAGACTTCAACTGAACACTAGGTGCGTGCTAAGCCAAATATAAATTGAATTTGCCGAGAGAATATTATTTTTGCACCACTTTTTGTTTTTCTTTTCTTTTCTTTTCTCTCATTGACAAAATGACATTTGAAAGTACAATAAAATGGCTCTTTTAGCTAATTCAAAATTGCCATACACAATAGAGATGACACCAAATGCGATCGAAAAAGAAATTTCTATCTGCTCAAAGGTTGGTGTGAAAATAGGTTCGGCTGTATGGCTTTGGTTAAATTATAGTGGAGCTAAACAAGGAGGAAGGGTAGGCTCAAGTGGGCTTGCAACGGTGATTATGTAGGTAAGGATTTCAAAAGCACAACCGGATCAAGAAATGGCCTATATCACATTTTATGACGAGTACTTCAACGCAATCGTTTCGAGAGTCGCCTAGTGCAAGTTCTAGCCACCGAGAAAGGATGTCCTTCCTTCCGACCTTAGTAATAAGCTACTACTAGTCTAGCTACACTCGACCTTATGCTACCGTTGGATTCACCGGATTCACCACTAAAGTAAAATAAATTGTAGCTACTATAATAGAAATAATTAAATTATAACTCTGAATTTAATTCTACTCTAATTGAATTTCTAGGCGTGACGGGAGCACTTGACTAGAGCACTACTCGAGTCAACATTTTTCTCTACTCCTCACTCATACGCTAATAATCCAATTCCTACGAGCTGGGAACCTCGCAGCGATACCCAATAAGCACGCGTGATCAAGTGCGCGTGAACTAGGTGCAAGTGTATGCAATATGTGCAACAAAATACAAATCCTAACTCATCACATTCTAACATGCCATGCAAAGTGTGTGCACGTGCACCGATCATTCTCTCCCCCAGACTTGATCAAAACAAACTAAAATAACCAATTCAGAAATAAGTAAGAGAGGGGTAGAGTTGACCTATGCTCATAAAAGAGCATGCCAGAAGTGCGGTAGTTCCAACATTAATATTTTTCATACTTTACTCATCCTCCACAAGAGAGCATCCGCCTACAATGTTAGCAAAATAGAAATAGTAGTGCATAAAAGGAATTAAAAAGCAGACGGAACCGGGTGGTTCCCATGGGTTGTCTCCCAAGAAGCCCTTTTGTGTAACGTCCTTCAAGGTGGACCAAATACCTGTATTAAAGTTCGATAGCATCAGTTAAAGAGATTGTTCCAAACTATAATTAGAATGACCAACACAGCAAAGAGACAAAATAGAGCACAAAATCAGACCGAAGAAGAAGCATAATCACAACCCCGAGACCCCATCATGCATCAGCTGTATGCTGATTTGTGGTGGTTCTCCCCAGCTACGCGAGATGGGAGAGAGGTGAAGGCTTTAGGGCCCAAGGAGGATGTCTCCCCCTTGCCCCTAACCTCTTCCTTCTCGCGCCGGAGGGCAAAAGAGCGTGCTTCACACAGCAGTTTTTCTTGCCTCAGCTTCTCCACAGTTGGAGAGTGCCAACGTTGATAACTGGCAGAATTTCCCGCCATGGTGGTGGGTGGTTTCACTTCCGTTGCCGTCGTGGCAACCGGATCAGCCCAATGGACCTGCTTAAAATGTTTACATTTGTTATTTTGACTTGGAAAAATTTTCATAAGGCGCTTTGTTCCGCCTTCTCCCTCGTCATTCCACATTCTGGTCTCAGTGCTGTCTTTTGCCTTCTTCCCCTCTTCCGTCACAACTTCCAACTTCTCTTCTTTCTTTGCTCCTTCTAGCGATTCTGTTCTTTTCTCAGCTTCTGCATCACTAGATGGTTCCTTAGTAAAAATAAGGGGAGAGTGAATTACTGCTTCAGATACAATCTTGGGGCAAGTGGAGGGTGTCACCTTACATGGTAAGACAACACACCCCTTAGAAAAGTCTAAGGTGGCACCGCTCTCTTTTAAGAACGGTACTCCCAAGATGGGAATGGATTGATTCAGACTTGGTACCAAGACTTGGAAGTCGGCAACAACTACCGTCCCCTCGATTGTAACTTCTACATTCCTGACTTCTCCCTCAGCCTTAACTACAGTCCCATTAGCAAGCACTAGTGACTTCCGCTCATCCGTATCCATTTTAAATTGCAGTTTAGCAACATCCTGCAAAGCGAGGACGTTGCGAGATGAACCGGAATCACATAGGGCTGCCGTTTCGATATTGTTAATGGAACATGAGACTACCAACTCACTTAGTTCACCAACTCCCGCGTCGGAGAGACTCTTCCCTTGGTTAATTTGATTTTTTTCAGTATTACTGGGAAGGGTCCCTAGCGCACGCTCGGTTAGCACATGAGCCAGTTGGCCCACTTGCATCTCCAAGTTACGCATGGACGCGGTTTGGTTCACCATATTAGTGTTGGCGACTTCCATAAACTTTTCCATCAACTCTTCCAGATTACTTTTCTTAGGGACTGGGGCACCTTGATTATAACCCGGCTGAGGCGGCCTTGGTTGAATTCCGGACGCTTGAGCATCGTATTGATGCTGGCCCGGTTGTCATCGTTGGCCTGTAGCATTTTGGTTCCATGAAAAATTGGGGTGATTTCTCACACCCGGGTTATAAGCATTTCCGTAGGGTGCCCCCCTAGCTTGATTTCCAACGATATTCATAGATTCATTTAAATAAAGCTGGGAGAGCTCACCTGATGGCTCGCTACCTGGACACTCGTATGAGTGGTGACCACCGCCTCCACATCCTTCACATGTAATGTTAGACGCGGGCGAAGCAGCGGGAGGTAGTGAATCCACCACGAATAGTCCCCGAGCGCTTTTAGGCGCATTTCTCCCCGCAGTCCAGAATGTGCTGTGGGACGCGGTGTCTTGCAGAATTTTGAGAGCTTCCTCGGGCGTGTGGTTCATCAGGGTTCCTCCTACAGCAGCGTCAATCATCGCCCGATGGTTGGGCTCGATGGAGAAGTAGAAGGTCTCCACGATGTTCCACGACCGGAGCTCGTGATTTGGGCATTTGCGCAGGAGGTCACTAAGACACTCCCAAGCTTCTGCGAGGGTTTCCTGCTCAGCTTGCCGGAAGGTGGCGATCTCACGCCGATGGCTCACAATCTTGTCCACCGGGTGGAATTTGGCGAGGAATTTGGATGCTAGCACATCCCAAGTAGCAGCAGTTCCTGGAGGGATAGAATGGAGCCATACCTTGGCTTTGTCACGCAATGAGAATGGAAACAGTCTCAACTTGACTGTTTCGTCAGTGATTCCAGCATACCGGAAGGTACTGCAAATGTCGGCGAACTCTGCCAGGTGAAGATGTGGGCCTTCACTGGACATCCCAGAGAACTGCGTGTTGTTACGGATGATGTTCAGGATGGCGGGCTTGATTTCGAACTGGTTGTTCATGATGTTAGGCCCAAATCCTGGATACACACTCCCAGCTGTAGGAGTGGTGTAATCTCTCATGGTCCTAGGTCTCGGCCTGACCACTTCATTCTCGTCAGCTACCTGACCCACGACCGGTACATTTCCCACTCCAGGTTCAGCCGGATTTCAATTAACATCCATGGTGGCAGCAGCACGGAGACGTGCCCGCAGGGTACGCTCTATTTCAGGGTCAAATGCTGCGCACTCACCAGGATCCCTTCTATGCATACACCTTCTTCAACACAACAAAAAAAACAATAAAAAAAAACAAAAAGTCCTTAAAACGAATTTCCAAGAAGAACAAATTATAAACGCTTGCAGTCCCTGACAACGGCGCCAAAAACTTGATGCGCTATTTCGGCACTGCTAATTAGCAAGCACAAAATGCGATACGACGACAGTGCACCGGTCGCTCAAGTAATAAAATAGGGAGGAACTCCCCGAATATCGTTCTCAAAGGACCGCAAGTTGGGTAGTACGATTTGCTCAAACCAGGAAATCAGTTAAAAGGATTAATAAGAAACAAAGGGAGGTTGTGATTTGGGTTCCTAAGCTATTGCAGAATGAAAAGAAATGTGGGTCGAAAAGCACCGCTTCGCAACGTGTGGGTGAGTGCAGCGTCCGCGATGCCGCACTTCGGTAAGCGGGTGGAGTGGCCACAGTGCGGGGTTCGTGAGGGTCGTACTCACCTCTTCGCAAACATCACCACTAGCAATCGCTAAGTGGCTTCACACACAGGCAACCTAGGCTATCACAACAACAAACAAGGGCTATTCTTGCCACCGCATCAACATTGGATATGAACACAAGCAATAATCCTTAAGATTAATCTTAACAAGCATTCATACAACACATAAACAAGTACAAGCATTAATGGTTAGAGAGGACCACAAAGAAGATGTCACCGCGTCTTGGGTTCACGGCCGGAATAAGAGGTTATCAGGCTCTCTCCGGGCTCGGCCCTCAGATGGCATGCTAACTCGAAGGAAGCTGTCACCGCTCCGACGATCTTCAGCGCTTCTATGGTCTCCTCGGCGAGGAATTCTTGAGCTAGCGGCGGCGGAAGCTTGCAAACGCTCTCGGATGGAAGGATGATGAAGGAGATCGCCGGAGATGGTCTCCTCTTGCCTCCTCCAGTGGAAAGGGTGAAAATGGCGGGATTCCCAGTCTTTCCCGCGAGGGGGATCGAGCTCTCTCGCGTCACACCAATGGCAGCAACAATTCCTGTTTAAATACTAAACAGGCAGAAAAATGGTCACGCACGGTCGAACGCACGACCGTGCGCAGATCGGGCATTAATTAATGATAAAATTGGCGTGGAGACGAAGCTACGCCTCCCGTGCGATTTACTCACGCACGGGCAAATCCGTCCGTGCGTCAAAACGTACGGACAAATTCAGATACATCTTAAAACAGAAGAAACAGGAGACCGTGCGTTTTACTCACACACGGACGATTCCGACCGTGCGTCAAAACGCACGAGTAAACTCGGATCGCCAGTTTTCTGCCCAGATGAGATCGCGCGACCACAGCAGACCGTGCGTTAAGGAAAACGCACGACCGTGCGTTTCACACAGTTATGAAATCTGGGAGAAAACTGGATACAAGTCAATCCGACCACCTGCACACAAGATAAACAAGCTGCGAATACACCTCCTGCACCAGATAAACATAGAGAAATAGAAGGGGAGCACCATGTGCTTACCCCCAATAACAAGGAGCGCAATTGCACACCAAAACGGGCCTAATAATGCACCTAGCAGGGAATAGTGAATATGAATGAAAACGTGAATAAAGTGTGGTGCAAAGACTAGATAATCGGCCCAGATGAGTCCATAAATATATATATAAATGGGACTCATCAGTAGGCTCGGGTTATATGAGAAGGACTGGGATAGTCCTGCGAGCGGTAGACTCGAGATATAAGGAAGGACTGGGATAGTCCAGCGAGCGGTAAGCTCGAGATATATAAGGAAGGACTGGGATAGTCCTGCGAGCAGTAGGCTCAGGTTATATGAGAAGGACTGGGATAGTCTTGCGAGCGGTAGGCTCGAGATATAAGGAAGGACTGGGATAGTCTTGTGAGCGGTAGGCTCGTAGTTTAAATATAAGACTAGTGTAGTCTAGCGAGCGGCAGACTCTTAGTTTAAATATAAGACTGGTGTAGTCTAGCGAGCGGTAGGCTCGTAGTTTAAATATAAGACTGTGATAGTCTAGCGAGCGGTAGGCTCGTAGTTTAAATTTAAGACTGGTGTAGTGTAGCGAGCGGTAGGCTCGTAGTTTAAATATAAGATGATGAGTAATTTATTTACTCATCTTTTAGTTTAGGTTTATTATGTTTTTTATATAAAATTATGTTATTTTGTAGGATTTTATCATTTAAATCCTTCCATTGTTTAATTCATAAGCTAACTTAAGTTTATTTTGTGTTTTCAGGTTTTTTGGGCTGTGTCAAGCAAAAAGTTAAATTACACGCCCCAGGTCATGGGCGTGACCATGGGCGTGTAACCTGCGCAGTGTTCCAGACCTGTTTCTGCCACTCCGGGGACGTCCCGTGAAGAATTCGCCAAGTACACGCCCCAGGTCACGGGCGTGACCCAATGACACGGCCACGACCCGCCACAAGCATCCGGAGCACGCTGCCACGTCAGTTAAAGTTACACGCCCCAGGTCACGGGCGTGACCAGGGGCGTGACATCCTGTCACGGGCGTGACTCTTCCCGCGCCAAGTTCCCGCCGAAGCTTCCCGCCAGCAGCAAGTTTTAAAGTTACACGCCCCAGGTCACGGGCGTGACCTAGGGCATGACGCGTCCGAAACGCCTGCATTGAAGCCAGACGGCTCCCTTCCCGCACCCAGCCGATCGCGCTCCTTACACGCCCATGGTCACGGGCGTGACCAAGGGCGTGTAACACCAAAAATTCAGCTATTTAAAGGGAGCTTTTCCAGATGTTTGGGGACGAATTTTGGGAGTTCTAAGTTTATTTTCTTGCACTGTTTTTATCATTCTTAAGCTTGTAATCTTCCTTCTTAGCTTGCACTTTCATTTCAGGTTTGTAATTTCTTGTTTCCTAGTTGTAATTTCCTTTTCAATTAATAAAATAGTACTTATTTCTCTTATTCTACTCTCAATCTTCATTATGCACTTCTTGTATTTCATCAATTCCTCCATCTCCATGAGTAGCTAAATTTCATTAGTACTCGGCCGAGATGATCCAAGGAAAATATAATTCATAATTTAGTTTAGAACTTCTTTTTCTCTTATTTAGATCGCTTAAGATTTATCCTTGAATTTATATTGATTGAGATTATATTATCAATATATAATCTCATTCTTGTTTTCGTAACCTAATAATCGAGAGGTTTTGAGTTCGAATCGATCATTTCGAGGATAAAGAGATTTGAATGCACTCCTCGAGAGAGGACGACATAAATCTCCCGGATTGGAGTTATATCCAATAGAGGGGTTCACTTCGATAAAGCGAGTTTTAGGGGTTTCGATTCTAGAACGAGAGTTCGATTGATCAACCTAAACTCAGTTAGGCCTATCCTTGAGAGAGGTATATTTATAAATTGGGAACCTCCACGGTCAAGCATTTCTTTTAAAGAGGATTAGAAGTTTTATTTCCTTAATTATTTATTTTTTCCAAGGTGATTCAAGGTTGAGTGCTAACCCTTTTTATCATAGTTTTAACGAATTATTTCTCTTTCTTGCAACCAACCAACTCAAGTTTCTTTCGATAAAATAATAGAGATTTTCCGAAGTAAGAGTACTCAACCGCCCCGAGTCTAATACGACCTTGTTTTAATAACCTATACTACATTTGATACGGTACACTTGCCGTTATTGTTTGCAAGCATAAATTTGTCCATCAAGTTTGGCGCCGTTGCCGGGGACTCGGTTGATATTTCAAAAACTGAAATATCTATTAATTTTATCTTTTTCTTTTTCTTAATTTTAAAGTGCAACTAAATTCCTGGAAAGGACGCTTTGGGTTTGAATTCCCATCATAGCCTCTAGTACCTTGCAAACCCTTCACCGGGTAGATCTTGGGAAGTCCAGGACTAATTTTAAAATCACCTAATACAAAAAATCAAAAAATATAATAAAATAAAAATAAATTTCATTTATCTAAAATCTTATTTTTCCCTTTTTCTTTTTCCGCTTCTTTTCTTTTCTTTTGGTTTCTGACCCGAGGAAACTCTTCAATTGATTTTGAATTTGGGTTTGATCCGGAAATCGAGCGCACCTTGCGGCGACGTCTCCGACTTAGTGATCTACCAATAATTCGCGAAGAGTCAGTTGGAGAGACTAACGAAGATATAATGGGCGACCCCGACCATAATGAGGCTCCGCTACGGACTATGTCCTATTATGCAAGGCCAAATTGGGAGGGAACACAATCAAGTATTATTCGCCCGGCGGTGGCAAATAATAATTTTGAAATCAAAACAAGTATCATTCAAATGGTACAGCAAACCATCATCTTTGACGGGTTACCAGATGAAGATCCAAATTTACATTTATTGAATTTTTTGGAAATTTGCGATACGTTTAAAATTAATGGCGTCACCGATGACGCCATTCGCTTGCGTTTATTTCCATTTTCTTTGCGGACTAAGGCCAAGCAATGGTTGGGATCTCTTCCTAGAGGTTCCATCACTACATGGGCCGAGATGACGGAGAAATTTTTAACTAAATATTTTCCTCCGGCGAAGTCTGCTAAATTACGTACGGACATTCTCTCGTTTACGCAAATAGACTCAGAGTCTCTCTATGACACATGGGAGCGCTTCAAGGAATTATTGCGGAGATGTCCTCACCACGCCCTTCCTTTATGGCAACAAGTTCAAACATTCTACAATGGTTTGAATCTCCAAACGAGGCAAATGATTGATGCAGCAGCTGGGGGAACTCTAAATAACAAAACCCCAGATGCCGCTCAAGAGCTTTTTGAGGAGATGGCCATGAATGCTTATCAGTGGAATTCGCCACGGTCGCGTCCTAACAAACCGACCGGACTCTTTGAAGTCGAGGCCACCCAGAATTTAGCATATCAAGTAGAATGGCTTACTAAGCAAATGGCGGAGATGTCTGCTTCCTCCGCTATTAACGGGGCTAATAATAATAATAATAATAATAATAATAAAAATAATTATAATAATAATAATTATAATCAAGAACAAGTTGAGTATATGGGGAACTCCTATCGTCCTCCTTATAACCCAAATAATAATCTTCCTAATAGTTATAATCCGGGTTTAAGGAACCACCCAAATTTTTCATGGAGCAACCCCAATAATGCTCAACGCCCCCACAAGTGAATCCTCCCGGATTCGCTCCACCACAACCACCAAAGGCCCCTTCACTTGAAGAGGTCTTCACCAAATACGTCGCTTCTACTGATGCCAATATCCGGAACCTTTCCGGATCTATTAAAAGCCTAGAAAATCAGATTGGACAACTCGCCAAGATGTTCTCCGAACGCCATCAGGGAGCTCTACCAGGCAATACTGAGCCCAATCCACGGGAGAGCACCAACGCTATAACCCTCCGCAGCGGAAAGGAGGTAAAAAGTTCAAATTTGGCCGAGCCTAAGGTAAACGTTTCAACTCCAACTCCGCATTTAAACTCTTCTGATTTAGCTCCGCGCATTATTCAAACGCCTTCTATTCCGTATCCTTCTAAATTACAAAATGAGCGCAACGAGGAGCAGTATAAAAAATTCATAAATATTTTAAAACAAATACAAATTAATGTACCATTTTGCGAGGCACTCTCTCAAATGCCTAAATACGCGAAATATCTCAAGGATTTATTATCAAATAAAAAGAAACTTGAAGATATTTCGCGTATTTCTCTTAATGCAGAATGTTCGGCTATAGTTCTTAATAAATTATCGGAAAAATTAAATGATCCGGGACGGTTTTCCATCCCGTGTTTGTTCGGAAATTTATTAATTAAAAACGCCTTGGCCGATCTAGGGGCGAGCATAAATGTTGGGAAAATGATTTCTCTTAACCCCTAGAAATGAGTTAAAGAAAGAGTTTTAACAATGAAGAACAAGACTAGTAAATATGCGTCGAATAGTATTCGACGCAACGTCGAACTGTAGTCGACGTTCCCTTCAGATTAAGTCGAAGTAACGTTAGGAAGATTTCGACGTATGTGTTGTCGACGCTACTCTTATTTCTAGTCGACGCATATGGAGAAGTCGACGCACCTTAGTCGACGCACCTTCCTTATTCTCCTCTCGACGTCCAGCCAGGATGAATTCGACGCTTACGTCGAATGGTAATCGACGCACGTCGATTTATGTGACATTTAAATATGCGCCAGATCTCTTTCCTTCTTTCACTAGATCTGATTTGTATGGAATAAATGTCAATATTGTATAGCCGTTCTGAATCATTCTTTCCTTATATCTGATTCTTGGCTAATTTGATTAAACTTATTTGGACATTATTTGAAATCAGAATTGGTTTTTCCTTCTACAGAAATAAATATTATGGAAACATTTTCATCTTTCTATTTCTCTGATTGCTAATTGATTATCCTCCTATAGTATTATTTTGAATTAACAGAGCTATAAATAAAGAGGAGGTCGGCAGAAAAAGCAGTTGAGTGATCCACCACATACATTTGAAATAGAGGAAAAGCTCCCAAGAGAATATAGAGAAAAGCTGAGAAAAGAGATAGTGTGCTGCAGAGAAAAAGCCTTCATCTTCTCCTTCTTCTTCAGAAGCCATTCTACTGCAAGCTTTGAAAGCTCTCACAAAAGAGAGAAAAGTTTTTACAATCTCCTTCTCACTATAGAAGAGAGATTTCATTCACTACCTCTTGTGCTTCCAATCTTCTTGCTAGGAAGAAGATTCATTATTGTTCTTATTTCTTTCTTTCTTTCTTACTTAAACATTGTAAAAGAGTTTTTAGAATCTCTCTCCAAAAAAATTCAGTGTACTGGTTCTAAGTGTCTCCTTGTCAAAAGACTCAGTTGGTTCTAAGAGTCTCCTTGTCAAAAGACTCAGGTGTTGGAACATGGTCTTCCGCATCTCCTAGGTTTGAGAATAACAAATCCTATGTGTATTTGATCTTGTGTGTTCAAGTGTGCAGGGTTACTAGGTCCACATGACTCAAGGAGTACACATGATGAATGCCCCCAAAATTGAGGCCAAGATTCGAAGAGGCTCACTAGCACCGGCGGTAGCGATAGCGCCCGACGCTAGCGATGATTAGCGACAATCCGTCGGCGGTTATAGAAGGCGCTAACGCCCGGCGGTATCGGATAACGCCGGCGGTAGCGATGAACACAGAAGGAATGAAAGCTAGGTTGCCGCGGATTGAAGATCTTGCCGTGCAAAGAGTTTCTTAACCAGGGATGACGCTGGCGGTAGTGGATAGCGCCGGCGGTAGCGTGACGCACATAAGGCATAGAGCAGCATGTTGCCGTGGATAGGAGATTGTGCCGCGCAAAATGTTTCCTAATCCGGGCTAGCGCCGGCGGTAGCGCTAGCACCAGCGGTAGCATGAAGGCTATAAAATGAATGCTTTGGCTCCGAATTCTTCATCCTCCTCCAAACCCAAACTCCAGAGCTTCGGGTCACAGCAGAGAGAGGAATATTCAGTGCGATACTCCCACAATTCCATAAAGCCTTAAGGAGATCCGTGGAGAAGATTTCAACACGCGTCATCATCGTGACGGAAGGCCGCATCGACTACGATCATACTCTGCCGGCCTTCGTACACTTCTCCAGGAGATCCACATAGAGGGAGTTTTTATATTATTGTCTTTTCATTTCATATCTTTTCTGTAAACGGTAGTAAAATCGCCTCGTGTTGGCGACTAGGTCTGGGGTAGGACTTAGGGATGAAAATTGCCTCGTGTTGGCGACTAGATCTAGGCTAGGTCTAGGGGGTGCTCGAGGCCTTTCTGGGGATAGATTGGCTAGAGCGGCTTGAGGCCGTATCTGGGGAGAGATCGGCTAAAGCCAACCGGTTCGTAGGGATACGAGTCGGTATAGAAAACAAAAAGGATTTTTATTAGTCGCTTCTGATTTCTAGCATCACTGGAATCAAGTTTTGTAAAACATTATTTGATATTAATAAAGCATGTCTCTTCATTATTGTTTTACTTGATTTCTCTTTGTATTGTTATTGCAATATTCCAAAGTTTTTCTAAATAAAATCTAAAGTTTTTTGAAAACCCTTATTCACCCCCCCCCCCCTCTAAGGGTGCCGACCGATCCAATAAGTGGTATCAGAGCGAGGTTATTCCAATCGGCTTAACAACCGGGAATAATGACGTCTCATGATCTCGCTTCTACTATTGGGGTAAATTTTTATGAAGAAGAAAAATCTCCTAAACCACCTTTATTCGAAGGGAAAAATTATAAAGGGTGGAAATTATTAATGGAAAAATTTATTAAAACTTTAGACATCGAAGTATGGAACTTAGCAATTATAAGACGTACGGATGAGTCGAATAAAAAGGAACGTCAGCTAAATGCCAAAGCCAAACATTATTTATTTTGTGCACTATCTAATGAAGTTTTCAAATTTGTGTATTGCTTTTCTAGTGCTTATAAAGTATGGAAATTTCTTAAAGAAATGTATGATCTTCCTCTCGCAGGTATGGAACAAACACAGGAGGAAAAGAACGTACAAGCAACCATTATCTTTCAAGAAGATCTCTCTCGGAACGAAGCCATGGAGAATATTGAAATAGAAAAGAAGAACAATACACCAAGAGAAAAAGAAGAAGAAATCTTACTTTTGGAAGAGGAGTGCCACGAAGAAGACAAAGGAACAATATGTTCAAATCCTCCCTCATCCAAAAGCAATGTAAGGAAATCAAATTCTATCTTTTGTACTTCTATCTCTTCATTACAATTGTTACAAAATACTAAGCGCAAAATTAAGAAATTAAAGAATGCTAATAAACTATTGCGCTTAGAAAATAAAAATTTAAAAGAAAAAGTTAAAGTAGTATCAAAATCTGATTTACCTAGCTTTAATCATGTCACTTCAATTGAAAATACAAAATCTTGTTTTGATTGCAATAATTTAAATGAAAAATGCAAATAACTTGAAAAGGAACTTATTTGTATAAAAGAACAAAATGAAAGATTTTGTGTAGAAAATTCTTCCTTGAAAAATGATTGTGCTAAGTGCAAAGATTTTAAAATTGAAATTCAAGAGATGCATGAAACATTTGATGAATATAGAAACAACTATCAAAATCATATTGAGTCTATTGTATCCACTCTTAAAAATAGCACAATCGCATATAATAAAGCAAGACAAAATTTTAAACTCAAAAATGATGAATCAAAATCAAAAATCAACTTGCTTATGAAAATTGTAAATACAAATTCACAAAATCAAACAATATCCAAAAGCAAGTTGAATATAAATTCCCAAAATATTAATAAATCAAACAAAGAAAATGGAAGACATCAACAAATTAAAAATGAAATTCCAAAGTACAATTATTATCATCAAACTTCTCCCAACATAACACTTCACAAATTTCCTATGAAAAATGCTTTCTATAATCACTACAATTATAATCCTAGAGATAAAAATTATCACAATGGAAATTTGACTCATAATAATAATATTAAACCACAGTTTGAATGGAGACCCAAAGTTAAAGATGAAACATAAACTCAAATCAAAAGGGCCCATTCAATCTTATCTCCCCAAAAACAAACACGATGCATTTGGGTACCCAAAGGAACCGTCACACCCGGTCCTCTTTGGATACCTAAATCTCTTATTCATTAGGTATCATTAATTGCATGAAGTAGAATCCTTTCAAAACAAAGTTCTACTTCATGATATGCTTTCATTGTTCTTATTTTTCTTATTTCTTTTGAACTATCATGCCATGGTCATCCTATACAATTTTGAAAATATACTATCTCTTACAAGATCAATATGTTTATAAAATCAAATTGATCAAAATTCTAAATCATATTTTACTGTGATGACCCATCTTTTATTCTTATATTCATTACTTCTAAATATCTTATATTATCCATTTAAATCAAACTCTAAATTTGCTATAAGATATTTCAAATTAAATCCCGTTATTAGATTCTTAGCCTTCACCAACAAGTGGATAAAATTCTGAATTTGCTATGAGATACTTGTCTAAATTAAAAAGAAAAACACATAAGACATATTGAAAGATTAATTGTCATAAATATTGATGCCATACGCACTACCATGATCTATTGATATCTTTTGCTAAAACTCTCTAAAGATATAATTATGTAAAATCAAAAGATCTCTAAATTCAAAAGATCCACTCAATTCTAACAATTCATTGGTGATCATAATAATTACATGAATGAAGTAATGTAGTATGACTTGCATGTATCTCATTTGTTTATAAACCATAGAATCAACGTTATATTAATAAAACAAATGAAATCATTCATTCTATGTCAAAATATTAAATCATTATCTCAATTAAATCAAATGAAATCAAATGAAATCACTTTCTTGAATACATGCAACATTATCTCAATTAATCTTGTGGTATAACAATTACAATCAAACTCATTATTCTAGCATTATCAACTAATAGATATTATTCATGCTAGTTATCTCATATTACCATTGTTTGCCCGGAAAGCCCGCGATCTAGTCTTTACAATGCAAAAAGGCGGTCTCAGCTGTCTTCGGAATCAGTGATCGCCCAGATCGCCAACTTTCAGTCTGACCCGGTTTTCTATGTTCCAAGCAGCCGAAGCCACTCGAGATCGCCAAGTCCGAGCGGTCTGGGCTCTTTTCTGTTTTTTTACTATTTGTACCCCATTTCACTGCCCCGGCTCTCCTGTACCCCGGGCAGCCCGTAGTTTTTCATTTCTGCCCGTTTGGGCAGCCCCCTCGCCTATAAATAGAGGGGTAGGGGTACCTGAGAAAAAAAACTTTTTGAGCTCCGAGGCTCCAGCTTACAACCTGTGTAAGCGGTCTCATTTTTTCGTGATCGCATTTTAGTGATCGTTTTCCTTTCATTCCAGCATTTTCTGTCTTAGTAACCTACACTTCGCAGTTTTCTCCCATCCCTTTTTAGTGTGAATTTTGGAGGTACCATTTTTGGCACCAACAGAACGAACACGCGACCTTCAGATTCGAAGTGTTAGGTGAAGTCCAGACTTTCAATATGGCTGATCGCCGTAGAGGTCGTCCCTTGCGGTCTCCCAGTGTTCCTCCTTCCGATCACAATCCGTTAGAGGCGATGGAGCGCCGCTTCGAGCTTCGCGTAGAGCAGGCTCTTCGCGAGGCCGCCCGAGCTAGGCAGGACGCTGCCGCTGTTCAGCAAGAGATCGCGCGGTCTCAGCAGGAGGCCGCTCGAGATCGACAGGAAGTTGTCCGGACTCAGCAGGAGTCCGCGAAGCAGATTGAGGCCATGAACCAGGTTCTGGCCGCGATCTCCCAGAAGATCCTTCCTCAATCCTCTCAGGTCGCTACCCCTGACCGCATGGTAAGCGGTCACCCGAGCGATCATCCCGTTTTCCAACCCGCAGCTCCTCAGCGATCTCAGCATGAGGAGTTCGCCGCCCGTCATAATTCTTTCCGAGCCGCAGCCCAGGGGCCTCCGTCTCAGACCTTGGATTTTGAAGAAGGGTTTGCTTACCCTCAAGATCCTCCTGCTCCTTTTCTTCCTCCGGGACCTTCTGTTTTTGGGGAGCCTTCCCCCTTTACTGATGAGATTCGCCGGGATCCAATTCCTCAACCCCGCCTTCCTGTGTATACGGGAGAAACCGACCCCATGTGTCATCTTCAAGCCTTCGAGTCTGCTGTAGCTCTCAGGAACATTTCAGATGGAGTGAGGTGCAAGCTGATGGTCACCTCCTTCGACGGGTCAGCCATGGAATGGTTCTATAAGCTGCCTTGTCAATCTATCCCTAGCTTTGCCGCCCTGAGGCAAGAGCTCCTCCTGAGGTTCGCCACCGCAAAGAAAAGGAAGAGTGGTCCTGCGACCCTCTTCAAGATTAGGCAAGGAGAGAACGAAACTGCAGCGCATTTCGTTGATTGTTTTCAGAAAGAAATCTTAGGGGTCAGAGACATGGATCCCGAGCTCTATATGGTAGCTTTGATCAGTGGCCTGCAGGAGGGCCCTCTGAAGTTCAAAGTCACAACCAAGGAGCCTGGCTCCTATCAGGAGCTGATCAGCATTGCCAATCGCTACATAGAAGGGGAGATCAACAACCCTACCTATGTTAGCAATCTGACCAACAGAGCCACTCAGAAAGGCTCTGCAGGATTCTATCCTGCCGCGTCTTCCTCGAAACCTCGGCAAGAACTTCAACCTCCAGCTCCGAGAGGTAAGAGTTACCGCAACAACCGCTTCAACCGAGGTAATCAATCTTTCCCACCTCAAAATTCATTTCTTCAAACTCCCGTTACTCCTGCTCCGCAAGTCACCCCCATCCACCAGATCCAGTATGCTCAACCCCCTCTTCTACCCATTCCTTCACTTTACAATGAATCCCAAGAGTCCTTCACAGACTTTGGCGTTTCTATGAGTGAAGTGCTTCAAGTCCTTCAGAAACAGCCCTTTTTTAAGAGGCCAGCTCCACTGAATTCTGACCCAAAAACCAGAAACCCTATTCTCTACTGTGAGTACCACAGAGATAGGGGTCATTTGACAGAGGATTGTAGAGCTCTCCGCCTATTTTTAGAGAAACTATTAAAGGAGGGAAAGCTCCGCGATCTCATTCAAAAGAATGACTCTGCCAAAGCTTCAACCTCCAAGGCCAAGGAGGTAGCAGAAGTTCACTGGGAATGCGAAGAAGTAGATGATGTTGGCCATCTGGGCAACATCGGTTTTCCCAGCGAATGCGTGGACGCTAATGATGAGGGTGCCTTGGGCAACCTTTTCTGCATCCATGGGGGTGCAGGACCGGAGTCCTCGAGAAAGGCAAGTCTGAAGAGAGTTTACCAGTCAGAGGTTGCTGCTACCTCTTCAGCTCCGGTTCGAGGGACGGTCACTTTTGGAGATGAAGATCTTCCTCAGACCGCGAATCCCTTTGATGATGCAGTCGTCATCAAAGCTGTAATCGAAAATTATACGGTGGAAAAAATTCTAATAGATACGGGGAGCTCAGTCAATGTGCTTTTCAAGCCTGCCTTTGAGGCATTAAAGACAGGTAAAACCCTCCAATCAACTGAAGGACCCCTTTATGGTTTTTCAGGAGAAAAGAAAGAAGTTGAAGGACTCGTCACCCTCTCTGTGATTCTTGGAGGAATAGTGAGGCTGGTCAAATTTATAGTCGTTGATGCTCCCAGTAGCTATAACGCAATTTTCGGGAGACCCTTTCTGAACGGGTATCAAGCCATTGTCTCCACTTATCATCAAGCGGTGAAGTTCGCCTTGAATGGCAAACAACATCGAATCAGGAGCGACCCCAGGAAAGCTAGAGAATGCTATGTAAAGACGGTCAACATGATCGTGTCTTCTCCACCTCAGGAAGTTATGATGACTGAATCCATTGAAATTCCTGAACAAGTTCAAGTCGCAGAAGAAGTAGAGGATGTGAGAGATGGAGTTCGCTTGGAGCCTGCCCAAGCAACTCAAGCTATTCAGATCAGCGAGGGAGATGAGAGCAAGAGCCTCTCCATCAACGCTGAATTATCTGAGGCCGATAAGAGTCAGCTCATCTCTTGTCTTCTGCAAAATTTAGATATCTTCGCTTGGTCGGCAGACGACATGCCTGAAGTGGATCCAGATGTTGCTTGCCATCACCTCAACATCAGCCCAGACGTCATCCCAATTCAGCAGAAGAAGAGGACTGTTGCAACCACTCTGGCTCAGCCTATCCGTGAGGAAATAGAGAAGCTCCTGAGGGCGAAGTTCATCCAACCGATCCAATATCCTGAGTGGGTGTCAAACGTTGTAATGGTAACAAAGCCAGGTGGAAAATGGAGGATGTGTGTCGATTTTACCAAACTCAATAAAGCTTGCCCCAAGGATTGCTATCCCTTGCCTCAAATAGATTCCTTAGTGGATTCTGCGGTAGGTTATTCTTTTATGAGTTTTTTAGATGCATTTTCAGGTTATCATCAAATCAAGATGCATAAACCAGATATACCGCATACTTCGTTTATCACGAATGATGGTTGTTTTTGTTATCTCGTGATGCCCTTTGGACTGAAAAATGCCGGAGCAACTTATCAAAAAATGATGGATACAGTTTTCAAGAGTCAAAAGGCGAGAAACCTTGAGGTATATGTCGATGACCTCTTGGTAAAGAGCAAATCCTTCTCCTCTCATCTTAAAGATCTCTCGGAAACTTTTGCAACCCTACGAACCTTCAATATGAGGTTGAATCCGTTGAAGTGTGTTTTCGGAGCAAACAAAGGTAAATTTTTGGGTCATCTCCTCACTCCAGAAGGGTTAGAACCCAATCCAGACAAGGTGAAAGCTATTTTGGAAATGCCTCCTCCCAAGACCCCCAAAGAGGTTCAACAGTTGGGAGGGAGAATGGCAGGCTTGAGTCGATTCATCTCCCGGTCAGGGGATAAAAGTGCACCGTTCTTTAAGACCCTCCGGGGAGGGGCCAGATTTGAATGGACTCAAGAGTGTGATGATGCTTTCAATCAACTTAAAAAGCAGTTGACTTCAATTCCTCTACTCCAAAGCCCACGAGGAGGGGAAGATCTTTTTCTATATTTAGGAGTTGGCGCCGATGCTATAAGCTCTATTTTGGTCCGAGAAGAGAAAAAGAAACAATTTCCAGTTTACTATGTAAGTCGAATTCTGAAGAATGCGGAGACTCGCTATCCGATCCTAGAGAAGCTAGCTTTGATGCTCGTAATTTCAGCAAGAAGATTAAGACCGTACTTTCAAGCTCATTCGATTTTAGTCGTCACTGACCTCCCATTAAAAAATGTCTTGGAAAAGCCAGAGCATTCAGGGAGGCTGGCAAAGTGGGCAATAGAGCTTAGTGAATTTGATATATCCTATGTTCCAAGGATGGCAATCAAAGCTCAAGTTTTAGCAGACTTCATGGTGGATGCCAAAGAAGCTGAGTCTCAGAAGGAGGTCGGAGTCCCCCTTGCCTGGAAAATCTTCGTTGATGGAGCCTCAGGAAGAAATTCTTCCGGAGCAGGAATTGTCTTAATCAACCCAAACGGAGTAAGATTGGATCAGGCCCTGAAGTTCTACTTTCAAGTAACAAATAATCAGGCGGAATATGAGGCTTTGCTAGCCGGTCTCAAGTTTGCTAGAGAGCTGGGAATTGATGATATCAAAGTCTTCACAGATTCTTTGGTGATGGCTTCTCAAGTAAATGGAGCTTTCGAAACAAGAGATAGTATTTTAAAGCGGTATCTAACTCTGGTAAAAATCGAGGTAGGAAAATTCAAAAGTTTTGCCATTG
The DNA here is from genome assembly GCA_033032865.1 of Dactylorhiza incarnata. Lineage (NCBI taxonomy): Eukaryota > Viridiplantae > Streptophyta > Magnoliopsida > Asparagales > Orchidaceae > Dactylorhiza > Dactylorhiza incarnata. Next base: position 21,306,380 of record JAWHQI010000008.1, on the reverse strand, counting down.
AACATATTCCCAGAGGTGAGAATATGGAAGCAGACGAGTTGGCAAAGTTTGGACTCCCCTCGGGAGGAACTTCGGAATTGTTTCGCCCAGCAATTGAAGAAGGAGAGGTTATGGAGATTGATCAGCGTCCATCTTGGATAGATCCATTTGTCCAATATCTTTCGTCCGGAGAATTCCATTCAACAATAAAAGATAGAAAAAGGTTTAAGCGGAAAGCGGCTAACTATTATCTTGTTGCAGGAGTGCTTTATAGAAGAACTTTTCTATCGCCATTAGCACGCTGTGTGTCGGAAGAAGAGATTCCGGCGATCCTCCAGGAAGTCCATTCTGGAGAATGTGGAAGTCACTTTGGAGCTAGAACTTTGGAGAAAAGAATTTTGAGGCAAGGCTATTTTTGGCCCCAGATGAGGAAGGATGCGGAGAAATTTGCTAAGAAATGTGTAAAGTGCCAGAAGTTTGCTCCTCTCCAAAATCAGCCGGCTCAATAGCTTAAGTCAATAGCAACTCCATGGCCGTTTGCAGTTTGGGGAATGGATCTGATTGGGCCTTTTCCTATGGCGAGTGGGCAGCGGCGATATATTATAGTCATGATTGACTATTTTAGCAAATGGATAGAGGCAAAAGCATTGGCCAAAATTACCACTCAAGCCGTGAAAAACTTTATTTGGGGAGAGATAGTATGTCGACACGGGATTCCAATGGCAATCATCACGGATAATGGTTCTCAGTTCAACAATTTAACTCTTATTAGTTTCTGCAAGCAAATTGGCATTGAGCTACGCTTCGCTTCCGTACATCACCCTAGAAGTAATGGGCAGGTAGAGGCCGCCAACAAACTCATCATAAATCTTTTGAAAAAGAAGGTAGAAAACGTCAGAGGCAACTGGGCAGAACAACTACCTTCCGTCTTATGGGCCTTGAGGACAACTCCGAGTTCTGCTACTGGGGAAACTCCGTTCAAATTATCACACGGTTCCGAAGCTCTTATTCCGGTGGAATTTGAAGTAAAAAGCCCAAGAGTATTATTGGCACAACAAAATCAAATTGATTGGATGGAAGGAAATGATGAAGAGTTAAAATGCAGCCTTGATTTAATTGAGGAATTGAGAGATACTGCAATCATCAGACAGGAAGAGGTGAAAAGAAGAATGGCAAGGCTGTTCAATAAAAATGTAAGAACCAAAGAATTCGTTGTTGGAGATCTAGTCTTGAAGAAGGTAGATGCAGCAGCAAGAGCTGGTTCAGTTGGAAAACTTAATCCAAATTGGGCAGGGCCGTTCGTGGTAAAGAATGTGCTTAAAAATGGTGCTTATCATCTCCAAACTTATGAAGGAGAAGAGTTGCCTCATTCATGGAGCGGAGATGATCTCAAGCTTTTCTTCTCTTAAAATGTTCGTATCTGATTCACTCATTCTTGTTCCTTACTTTCTCTTTTCTTAAACATCACGCAGGTATTATCAAAGCATTCGCAATACAAGTGATGGATGATGAGTCTTGAAAATAAGTTGATTTTTGAAAAACCAAAAACCTGTCAAGAGAGATATCGACGGATCCTACTATCTTTCCCCTCGACTTGTTACCTCGACGTGTAATTCTGCCAGGACCACAGATGTCGGGGAGATTTCGAATCTGTGTAGCAGTAACTCACCAAGCTCGAGCGGTGGAAGTTTAGGATACCGGGTCCTTGCTGACATCTGGCACACCTCAGCGTTTCGAGGAGGTCTAGGTGGCTGGCTCAGCTCTGTCATGCATTGAAAAGGACATTGTTACAATCTTAATGATCTTTCAGGGAAAGCAATGTCGGTGTAGCCTCCGCGGCATGACCACACCTGCCCTACCGATCATTTTGGTTTGTGACTCTCGAATACTCGTTGAAGCGTGGTTAGGTAAGGGGCGGCCAAGAACATCCATAACCGTCACCTAAACCTTAGATTGGCAAATTTGCAGCAAACTCAATAATCCTTTAGAGGAAAACAATTTTGGTATAGCCTCATTGGCATGACCACACCGACCCTGCGAACTATTTTGAAATTCTCCTCCCTTTTTCTACAATCTCATTCACTTCATAATATTGAGATCGGGTGGTCAGATCTTACGAGACCGCATGCTTTTTTCTCTTCAAAGGGTGATCAACATTATTCATGGTTAATGACTTGATCTTCTCCAGGATCTGAATAAAGGTGATCGCCTGTATCAGTGTTTCATGATCGCTAGGCGAAGATTTTCTAAAGAGGCTTGGTTTTTAGAAATGGTATGAAGAGATCTTGGTTATTTACGGTCGCTAGCTCAATTTTCTCTAAGACTTGGAAGTAATTACCGGCCTTGGTTTTCAAAGATTGTTGGAAGAAGTCTTAAATTGCTTATGGTCATCAGCCTCATTTTCTCCAGGATTGGGCAGAAGTGATCGACAGGCGAGACTTTAAAAAAAAAGAAGAAGATTGGAATCGTTATTCAGAAATCTCTTAAATTGTCCTGATAGTGATCGATCTGATCATACTAAGATCGCGATCTAAATTGTTCTTATTCAAAGATTACATGAAAATGCTCATGATCCTTCGATCCCTATCACTTGATGGTTGGGTCCTTTCCTCGAAAGGGCAGTCTGAGTATTGTTTAGATCGCCGCAATGATATTCATAAAGATTCGTTATCAAGTTCCAATCTCCTTATAGGTGGTCCGATTATTCGAGATCGCAGAATTATCCTTTTTACAGTTGTGGATTTGTCAAATTTCTAAATCTTCATAAACTAGAAAGCGCCGAAACCTAAAGCATTGAGATCGAATGCTAAATCTATTGCGCTGTGATCGCATATGATAGGAGTCGTGATCGATTTACATGAATAATATAGTGAACAAATGCAGAGAAAAAAAATCATTCACGAACAAAATAACTTTTCATTCATTTTAAAAAAAATTACAATATCAGGCGCGGTCATTGACCGGCAATTACATCATTTGTTGGGAAATGGTAAGTCTAGTTCTTTTGCTTCTTTTTTCGCGGAGACCGCTCCTCTGAAGAAGAAGTTGAACTCTCCGAGGACTCACTTTCACTATCAGTCTCCCTCGATCCAGAATCTGAGGCCGCTGCTGAGCTCGTTTCCTCGCCAAGAAAAACACTTCCACTAGGGGAAGCATGATCGTCTTGACTTCCAACGATCTCGACAGATTCATCTTCAATGATCTCAGCAGTCTTCGTTTCCTTAGCTTTTGTCTTTTCTGCCTCCTCGATCATTTCTGCGATCTCAGGAAAGAGATCGGCAAAAGTCGTATCCCGGAAATCAGCAGTAAGACCATCTTTTTCACGAAGAATAGCAATTGTTTTGTTCGATGCATCCCTGACATGAGTATATAGGGATCTGAGATAGTCGGGGTTATGGATATCATATGCGGTCTTCTTGAAATTCTGTAAAGAAAATGTCAGATCGAAGCGGTCAAGGTAAGATAATATTTAAAGATCGCATTTTCTTTGAATGCTTACATCAAAACGATCTTGCAGACGCTCCGCATGCTGCAAAGATGCGCGAAGAGATCGCCCCATATGATGGTTCAAAACCATGCTTCGGGCGGTCACCTGAGCGCATACATCAGGAAGATCGTCGGTCCTGATCCTCAGTGCTTCATTAGCATTCTTTTTTCCATAAAGGGCAGAGGTGACCGCGAAAGCATGATTCGAAAATCTCCCTCCCCAAAAAGGAAGATCGGTTGACACCTTCAGAGACTTTCCGGTCTCACCCCATCTCAGTAGAGATTTTCCTTTGATATCCTTTACTCTCTTTCCAAAACCCAATAAGGGAAATGGTCCCTCCTCCAGATCGCCCTCCTCAGCGATCTCCTTCGCTTTCCTCTGGCGATCTTGCTTCAGACGCTTTTCACGCTGGGTAAGGACTTCACCACTCGGCGTCACTGGGTCGACTTTTGGGATCGCGAATCCGGCTGTAAACAGAAAACAGGTAAGTTTCCAATTTCTATTAGAGAGACCGCTGAGAATCATAAGAAATTATAGCTTACTTTCTTCCGGTAAGACCGCGGCAACATCGGGCCAGATCGCCAGGTAATGATTCAGATCGAATCGTTTCCCCGCCAGCCATTTCAAGACTGCAAGTTCTTCCTCTGAAATAAATTTTTCTTTTCTAAATATCTTCTCTGCTCGCGGAGAGGGACGACTGGCAAGGCCGCCAAGATCGCCTTCAAAGATCAAGTACCTCTCAGTCCAGAGAGAAATTTTATTCGGAAGATTTAGAACCTTTATTCCATTACAGCTGAGATACAACAAACCTTTGAACTCTTCCTTATTTTGACCCTCCTTTAAAACCTTTACAGAAAATGTACCTCGGAAGATCGACATTGTGAATTTTAGCTTCACCGATCTCAAATAATTGATAAAGACACTCATCAGACCGATCGAGTTTGGCGGGATCTGAGCAAGAACGAGACCGTAATAATTCATCACTTCTAACATTTCCCAAGGAATAGGAATTTGAAGACCATAAGCGAAGTGGTCAATCGGGATGACGTATTTATCCTCATCTCCAGAATTCAAGTCTTCATCTTCGAATGGAATTCTGATCGCGATCTCGTCATCGATCTCATATCTTTCAATGAATGAAGAGTATTCCGTCTCCGAGATTTGACCATATTTGTGATCGGAGTTCAAAAAGACCTCAGCAGCTTTGGAGCGCGCGGACACCATTTTATGAGATCGCAGGGGTCAGTAAATTAAAAAAAAACTCGAGAAGAATAAAATAATGATCCGGAGGAGCAGCTATTTATAGAGGGAAGAAGATGATTAAGCAATGATTGTACTTCTTGAGATCGCCCTGCAGATAGATCAGACCGCTAAAAGCTATATAGGCTCAAAAAATAACAAACGCGCATAAAAATTCTCCTCAGATAGATCACATAATTAATAGTTTTATAGGAGTCACCAAACAGCTCGCATACAGATCGCAATAGATAATCCACAACACACTTTAATAAAATTGAATTCATAAAAGCCAGACCGAAAAATGAGTGTCATAACGTCACAGCAAAATTAGATATATTTTACAGACCAGAAATCAACTAAGCAGCGTTTTTAAAAGAGATCGCTAAATGAAACAAAAAAGGGGGCTGTGGTCTCATCGCCTCTGATCCTTTCTCCTTCCAACGAATGCCGCCACATCCTGCATCTCGTTGACCGTAGTCCATGCAGAAGCTAGGCTGTGATTGGCAACCATGGCAGCCCTATGGATTTTAGACATTTCGCGGTCTACTTGCTCCATAGGGATTACCATGATTTCCGCCGATCTCTTTTCCGTGAGACCGCTGGAAGTGCCCGCCTTCATCGACATTTGAGGTCCCCCCCGGAGATTGGCGATCTCAGCAGCAAGTGCCGCAGCCTTCCCTCTATAATAATCAGCATCCTTTTCGGCTTTCCGAAGTTTTTCTTCGAACTCGCCTCGGGCCTGCTTTTCTTTTGCTTCAAAGCTTGAAAGAATTTGCTTCTCTTTAGCTTCAAAATTCGCGGTCTGGATTCGGAGGCGGTCTTCTAGCATCCTCTCGCGATCTCGCATGACCCTCATGTCGTCAAGCATCGGCTTAAGGAGATCGGCGAACTCTGGAGGAATTGAAACTTTTCTTGGTATCTCACCTTCTTCAGAAGCTGAGCTCACGATTTCATCTACAATCAGCAGAGAGAATGGTCAAAAGTAATCAGCATTTATTATCAAGAAGAAAGTAAGGATTTCATGTGAAATACTTGACAGTGTAGAAAGACCGCATTCAAATAAGTTCTTTTCAGCATCCTTTGAGACCGCAGCATTAGCGGTCAACAAAAGACGGTCAGATCCCCTTAGGCATTCTAAATTGATTTTTTCTAATTGTCTTTTTCGCGACCGCTCGCCTTCTTTTCTTCTTCTTTTTAATTCAGCATTACTAACAAGAATGTCATCAGTTTCGATAATGACAATCTCGGGTCGCTTTCCAGGAGACGCAGGGCGGAAAGCAAGTTTGGGAAGTGAACCAATCGGTCTCGCGACCATCTTCGCCTTACCAGCCTTAATAAAGTCTAACGCAGCTGCGCGATCTGCCGCCTCCGCATCCAGCTCTTTTCCCGCTCCTAACAAAGCATCGCCATGATCGTTAGACGCAGCGGTCTCATTTTTCTCCTTTCCTTTTTTGACCGAGACCACCTCTCCAGCGATCTTCTTTTTCTTTTCTTTCTTCCTTTTCTTTTTCTCCTTATCCTTCTTCTCAGCAGCTAGAACTTCCTCCTTTCCTTTCCTTTCTTTCTCCGCGGCCATAAAAATCTTTTCTTTTTCTTTTCTCTCCCTCTCTGCTTTGGCGATCTCCTCCTGCTTTCTTTTCTCTTCTTCTCTCTTCTTTAAATTCTCAGTGATCGCCGCAAGCCTGGCAATCTCATCCTCTTTTACTTTTCTTTCCTCCTCCTCTCTTCTCTTCTTCCTCTTCCTTCTTCTTTCTTTCTTCTTCCTTTCTCCTCTCTTCTTCCTCTTCTCTCTTCTTTCTCTCTTCCTCTTTTCTTTTTTCTTCAGCAGCTTCTTCCTCGGCGGTCACTCTAAGTCGTTCAACCTCAAAAGGGTCTATTGACTGAAATAATCAAGGAAAAAATTAATAGAAGACAATTTTGAAATAAGTATAAAATTTGAAGTATGATTGCTTACGCTTGAAAGATTCTCAACAGGGTTATCTTCAGAAAGATAAGTCTGAAGATCGATGTCGCCGGAGGTCATAGTTTGTCCAGTTTTCACCCTCTTAATGGTCCGATCAGGAGAACTAGCTTCTTTTCTTTTTAAGTCTCTAGCGGTTTTTTCTTTATCAGTGATCTGGCTTCTAAGATTCTCAGCTGAAGCCTTCACCTGCAGCATAGCAACCCTGATCGAATCCACAGAAGCGGTCTCTCCGGAACAATCGGCAGGTTGATTGACCACTTCGAAGTCATCTTAGCAGCAGCTTCTGCGATCGTTAAATCAACAAGAGCCTTGGAAGCAGGATCATCTTTTTTCTTTAAACTCTTGATCGATTTTTCCTTGCTAGAATTGACGGTCTTCTTCGAAATAATTTTCTTTGTTTTCGACGCAGATCCTGGCGATTTTCGAGATTGCGCTGATATTTTCATCAAGTCCAAAGCATCCATCTCAAAGGAAAAATTCTTTCAGCGATCTCAGTAAACAGCGACCGCTCAAGGATCAGGATCTCACAATGGTGTGGAATCTAAAAGCCTGGGGTGGTATTTATAGCTCAAGCCGCATTTATGATAGTCGCGGTCTCGGCGGTCAAAGTTTACATTTTCGAAGTTCCAGCGTAACTTAAAAATGTGCGGGGATTATGTTTGCCCGGAAAGCCCGCGATCTAGTCTTTACAATGCAAAAAGGCGGTCTCAGCGGTCTTCGGAATCAGTGATCGCCCAGATCGCCAACTTTCAGTCTGACCCGGTTTTCTATGTTCCAAGCAGCCGAAGCCACTCGAGATCGCCAAGTCCGAGCGGTCTGTGCTCTTTTCTGTTTTTTTACTATTTGTACCCCATTTCACTGCCCTGGCTCTCCTGTACCCCGGGCAGCCCGTAGTTTTTCATTTTTGCCCGTTTGGGCAGCCCCCTCGCCTATAAATAGAGGGGTAGGGGTACCTGAGAAAAAAAAAACTTTTTGAGCTCCGAGGCTCCAGCTTACAACCTGTGTAAGCGGTCTCATTTTTTCGTGATCGCATTTTAGTGATCGTTTTCCTTTCGTTCCAGCATTTTCTGTCTTAGTAACCTACACTTCGCAGTTTTCTCCCATCCCTTTTTAGTGTGAATTTTGGAGGTACCATTTTTGGCACCAACAACCATAATGAATTAATTATGAAGTAAAATAAAATAAAATTGAACGATAAAATAACTATGTGACTTTAAATTGTGATAAAAGTCTAGAAAAATTTGAATTCACATATATTATGATAATCTATCTTATAGATCATGCAAGATCTCGTTTGTCACGACTTGAGATAGGTGTCCTAGATCTTTCATGTTAAAATATGCTTACAAATACAATTTTCTTCATTTTTAACCATCAAAAACATTTCCAAAAATTCTGAAAATTCAGCATGAAACTACTAATGGGACACCTAATCAATTTCAAGCATCAAAATTTTCAAACCCTAAAAAATCACGTACTGTTTCCCGCGCTAGCGCTAGCGCCGGCGCTAGCGTCGAGGTCCAGTTTTCTGTAATTTTAAAATTGTGTAAAATTCTTAAAAATATATTAATCAATATGTACTATTTAGCTTTGCACTTCTGATTTTATTTTATTTTTGAAAAATCAAATACAAAAATACAAAAGTCAAATTACAAAAATATTATATGTTTTGCCTTTGTGTTTTGTCATTTGTTTAAATTCTATTTCTAAAAGCAAAAAATCAAATACAAAAATATAAAACAAAAAAATTATCAAAAATTGTTATTTTTGAACTTAACTTTTACTTGCATCTTGCGAAAGGGTGATTTGGGTTATCATCCCATCATATCACCTAGTACCGGGCGAACCTCTCACAAGGTAGTCCTCGGGAAGTCCAAGATCAATTTTATAAGTTCAAACTTTAAATAAAAATTATTCTTCAAAAATATCAAAAATATTGTATGGACTTCATTGAAAATCAAGCATGATTTAATCTATTCTTTAGAACTTCTATAATGTTGCAATTTATTTTTTAAAACTACTTTGAACATTGCTTTCATCATGATTTGATATATCTATTAATACGTTCATCAATTATATTGAAAAAGTTGTGTAGAACTATGCGTAGCATGCCTCTAAATGTGAGTAAATGTTTTATGTTTGATAATGATCTTTATTCACTCACTTATTTTGGCATTGTCTACATTTGTGTTTAATTTAAGAATGCTTGTGTATGTTTATGTATTAGTACAATGAATTAAAAATTGCACAAGTATCTTACCTACACTCCTTTATTTGCACTTTTAAAAATACGAAAAGTGGTTATCTTTCTTATAAATTATATTGGTTTGCAAAACAAGTGTATTCGGAGAACTTTGCACAAAACAAAAAATCATGAAATAATTTAACAAAGTTATCTCCACCAAGCACTACTTGAACCTCCTGATAAGTCTTAATAAGCGTTGTAAGGTTGAGCACCTTGGAAAGAATAGTAAAGTATCTTGTGCAAACCATTACTTTCTTTCAAAATAAAACCACTTATTCTTAAGTACACCGGATCACAATAAAAAAAACAAGAATAAAATTATGTGATCCCCCAAGCACTACTTTGCACCCTGATAAGTCTTAATGAGCATTGTGAGTGCAAAGCACCTTGGTAGTTGTACATTTTTGTGTGCATTGAAGTGAGTGGAAGTAAAATTATTTGTGTTTCATTGTGCTTTCACTTTACATATTACTTGTATTTTTGATTAAAACATGTGTTTACTCTACTCAAAAATACACTTATGTGCACATCATTATCTTCCATAACACTTCTTCTCATGAGTATTGGATCCTAATGCAAACTCTATACTGCTCTTTACTTATGAAATGCACTAGATAACCTAGCATGCTTTCTACAATGTTTGGTATGACTTGAAATTGTGAATTGAAATAACATTGTAGTAATCTCTTTGTGACAGTATTATTTCATGCTTGGTTATTTTTGTCAACCATAAAAGATTTTCATTGAAACATGATTTACATAAACATCTTCTTTTTGAAATTAACTCATATATCTGTTTATGGATTATCCTTGATTAAAATAAGATGTTTCATGTATTTCTACAAGTCTTCCGCATCATCACCATATAATTTTTACCTTGTGATTTAATGCTTATATCAAGTCTAAAATCTCAATTGTTCTTAAAAACAAGTAGTAGACTTGCTTGGTAAAATTTATATTAGCTATTCTAACACGCATATCATTTTTATGCTAAAAACTCTGATTTATCTCTATATAAACTTTTATGCTAAACACTCCTCCAACAAGTGAAATATTGCTTATAAAACATCCTCTTATTATTGAATTTCAAATCAAACTTTACTTCTGTGTTTCTAATTGCTAAAAGGATGTTGTTTCTTTCTTCCAAAAATGCTTTAACTCTTATCTTTAAAAAGCTTGAAACTCAAAACACATCTACTTTTTGAACTCTTATGATGTGTCTTTTTCGAAATCTTCAGCAATGCTCAAACTCTGATTCATTCATTTCAATATAGCTATGTGAGTTTTATTTCAAAACAATTCAAATAAAAATATAAACCCATATAAAATTTCCCATTAGATTTAAAAGCTTAATGTTTCCAATAATTATTATCCTTGACTTTATTTCTCACCATAGTGGGGGCGTAGGGTTGTAGACATTAGATAACCCTATCTCTAGTCATGTCTTGTCCTTAACCCGGGAGGGTTCCAGTGGGGCCTTGCGAGGCACTGGGGGGAAAGAGTGCTAGGTTAAGTTTTGTCTAGTGTTTGCATATGGGACTAACACCCCAACCTACGGCATGTTTGCAGCTCCTCATGCCCATCCGTCACTTAGTACGGGGCTAGGGTGTAGACTTATTGTCTGGGTAGATGGGTTACTTGGAAATCACTATTTTTTATGCTTAAAACTCTTATATAAAGGGGAAATCATTGTTTTTGCTTAAACTCTGATATATCAAAGGGGGAGAACTACAAACAAAAGGGATAAAATAAGTCATAACTCTGATCATTTTCAATGAAAGACAAGTCTAAAACTCCTTATCATTTACTTCGAAAGCTCGATCATGCCTTATTTTCTATTTACAAATTCTTTGGTGCTTTGTTTCCCTACCCGCTTTTGCTAATAACAAAGGGGGAGAACTAACATGATAAAATGCAAAAGAGGGAGAACTAACATGATAAATATAATTCGCTATCAAAATAAAAACCCAACATGACTGATTAAGTTGATAGCTTACATATTAGGGGAGCACTCACTTAGGGGGAGCATGTATTTAGGGGGAGCAATTCTAACATGCTAGAATCGATTATTATCCTAAGTCATCACTTTCACACACACAAGTATAGTTTCATCATGCTTATCTATTAATGCTTTGATTTATCATTAATGGATTTGTTATTATCAAAAGGGGGAGTTTGTTGGAACATGGTCTTCCGCATCTCTTAGGTTTGAGAATAACAAATCCTATGTGTATTTGATCTTGTGTGTTCAAGTGTGCAGGGTTACTAGGTCCACATGACTCAAGGAGTACACATGATGACTGCCCCCAAAATTGAGGCCAAGATTCAAAGAGGCTCACTAGCGTCGGCGGTAGCGATAGCGCCCGGCGCTAGCGATGATTAGCGACAATCCGGCGGCGGTTATAGAAGGCGCTAACGCCGGCGGTATCGGATAACGCCGGCGGTAGCGATGAACACAGAAGGAATGAAAGCTAGGTTGCCGCGGATTGAAGATCTTGCCGTGCAAAGAGTTTCTTAACCAGGGATAACGCTGGCGGTAGTGGATAGCGCCGGCGGTAGCGTGACGCACATAAGGCATAGAGCAGCATGTTGCCGTGGATAGGAGATTCTGCCTCGCAAAATGTTTCCTAATCCGGGCTAGCGCCGGCGGTAGCGCTAGCGCCGACGGTAGCATGAAGGCTATAAAATGAATGCTTTGGCTCCGAATTCTTCATCCTCCTCCAATCCCAAACTCCAGAGCTTCGTGCCACAGCAGAGAGAGGAAGATTCAGAGCGATACTCCCACAATTCCATAAAGCCTTAAGGAGATCCGTGGAGAAGATTTCAACACGCGTCATCATCGTGACGGAAGGCCGCATCGACTACGATCATACTCTGCGGGCCTTCGTCCACTTCTCCAGGAGATCCACATAGAGGGAGTTTTTATATTATTGTCTTTTCATTTCATATCTTTTCTGTAAACGGTAGTAAAATCGCCTCGTGTTGGCGACTAGGTCTGGGGTAGGACTTAGGGCTGAAAATCGCCTCGTGTTGGCGACTAGATCTAGGCTAGGTCTAGGGGGTGCTTGAGGCCTTTCTGGGGATAGATTGGCTAGAGCAGCTTGAGGCCGTATCTGGGGAGAGATCGGCTAAAGCCAACCGGTTCGTGGGGATACGAGTCGGTATAGAAAACAAAAAGGATTTTTATTAGTCGCTTCTGATTTCTAGCGTCACTGGAATCAAGTTTTGTAAAACATTATTTGATATTAATAAAGCATGTCTCTTCATTATTGTTTTACTTGATTTCTCTTTGTATTGTTATTGCAATATTCCAAAGTTTTTCTAAATAAAATCTAAAGTTTTTTGAAAACCCTTATTCACCCCCCTCTAAGGGCGCCGACCGATCCAACATCAGGGTGGTTCTAAGAGTCTCCTTATCAAAAGACTCAGTGCAAGATAGTGAATTCCTACCAAGGGGATAGAAGAGTGGACTACCCAAAGTTTGGGGAACCACTACATTTTCTTGTGTTGTGCTGTGATTTCTTTACTTTCTTTTATTTTCTTTATTTGTTTAATTCTTGTTGGTGTGTGGGAAGCTCTAATATGTGATCATACACATATATATTAACTTTGCACAAAATAATTTTTAATCTCTATTCACCCCCCTCTAGAGAATTCTAGTGAGGTAAACTGTGCACTTTCAATAAATCTTATGCCGTTCTCCTTATTTAAGAAGCTTGGTTTGGGCACCCCAAGCCCAACCAATATAAGCATCCAACTAGTGGATCGGTCCGTAAAGTATCCAATCGGGATCGTTGAGGATGTGTTAGTGAAGGTTGACAAGTTTATCTTTCCGGTAGACTTTGTCATCCTCGATATCGAAGAGGACGCCGAAGTACCACTCATACTCGGCCGGCCCTTCCTAGCCACCGCTCGGGCTATAATTGACGTAAGTAACGGAAACCTTCTCCTACGAGTTGGGGAGGAAGAAGTTATTTTTAATATAAATCAATCAATGAGTAATGCGTTTCCAAACGACGACTCTTATTTTACTTTAGAAACAAATTTTGAAGAGGAAATAACGTCATTTTCTGAAATAATTTCGCCTTTATTTGAAAACCCGGAAATTGCAAATTTATTTTGTTTAGAAGAAAAAACTCGGCCAACCAAATTTGAAGAAGTAAACTTAAATATTTCTAAAATAAAAACATCTTACGAGGAGCTACTGAGCTTAGAACTAAAACAATTGCCGGAACATTTAAAATACATATTTTTAGAAAAAAAATTCAAAACTGCCCGTAATAATATCTTCCGCACTTAACGATTCGGAAACTTCCGAATTAATTAAAATTTTAAATAATCACCGCCATGCAATTGCATGGCAAATTTCGGATATAAAGGGGATTAGCCCCTCGTTTTGCACACATAAAATAAATGTAGAAAATAATTCTCGCGGCGCTATTCAGCCCCAACGACGCCTTAATCCAAATATGAAGGACGTCGTTAAGGCCGAAATTATAAAATTATTAGACGCAGGAATTATTTATCCGATTTCTGATAGCACTTGGGTTAGCCCAGTGCAAGTCGTGCCTAAAAGGGAGGAATAACGGTAATCACCAACGAAAATAATGAGTTGATTCCGACCCGTACTGTTACGGGTTGGCGTGTATGCATCGATTACAAAAAATTAAATGATGCTACCCGCAAGGATCACTTTCCGTTACCATTTATTGACCAAATTTTAGAACGCTTATCCGGTCATTCGCACTATTGTTTTCTCGATGGTCTTTCGGGATATTTTCAAATCCCAATTGCCCCCGAAGATCAAGAGAAAACCACCTTCACTTGTCCGTTCGGCACCTTCGCATATCGAAGAATGCCGTTTGGACTTTGCAACGCGCCGGCTACATTCCAAAGATGTATGTTGGCAAATTTTAATGAACTTATCGAAGACGTCATGGAAGTATTCATGGATGATTTTTCTGTTTTTGGCGATTCTTTCACTAATTGTCTAAATAATCTTGATCGTGTTCTTCAACGCTGCGAAGACACGAATTTGACACTCAACTGGGAGAAGTGCCACTTTATGGTCCGAGAGGGGTTAGTCCTCGGACATAAAGTTTCTAGTAAGGGGATCGAGGTCGATAGGGCCAAGATCGAGGTCATAGAAAAACTTCCCCCTCCTACCAATATAAAATCTATTAGAAGTTTTCTAGGACATGCGGGTTTTTATAGGCGGTTTATAACAGATTTCTCAAAAATTACGAAACCGCTAACTCATCTCCTAGAAAAAGAATCCGCGTTTAATTTTGATGAGAAATGTTTAAAAGCGTTTAATAAAATAAAAAATGAACTAATCAAATCCCTGATTTTAATCGCGCCAATATGGTCTCTTCCGTTTGAAATCATGTGCGACGCTAGCGATTTTGCTGTAGGAGCAGTTTTAGGCTAACGGGTGAATAAATATTTGCACCCGATTTATTATGCAAGCAAAACGCTAACATCCGCACAAACAAATTATACAACAACGGAGAAAGAATTTTTGGCTATAATTTTTGCGTTTGATAAATTTCGATCATATTTAACGCTTTCAAAAGTTATTGTTTTTACAGATCACTCCGCTCTCCGGTATTTACTACAAAAAGGAGATGCAAAGCCTCGACTGCTAAGGTGGATCCTCCTACTACAAGAATTCGATTTGAAGATCCAAGACAAAAGGGGAGCGGAGAATGTTGCGGCCGACCACCTCTCACGGTTGGAGAATCCGGCTGCAGGAGCACTAGTGGAAGCCGAAATTGACGACAAATTCCCTGAAGAGCGCCTCCTTGCCATCAAAAAGGTAACGACTTCTTCCACCCCTTGGTACGCGGATTTGGCCAACTATTTAGTGGCCCGGGTCCTACCAAAAGATTTTTCAAGTCAACAAAAGAAGAAATTCTTTTCAGATTTGAAAAATTATTTTTGGGAGGACCCCTTTTTATTTCGTGTCTGCGCGGACCATGTGGTAAGAAGGTGTATTTCGGGCGAGGAAGGCGCCCAAATTCTGCGGCACTGCCACGAAGGGCCAACCGGTGGCCATTATCAAGCGAACCAGACCGCAAGAAAGGCGCTAGAGTCGGGCTTCTATTGGCCCACCTTATTTAAAGTTGCTCATAATTTCGTGAGTAATTGTGATCGGTGCCAACGGTCAGGTAACATTTCTAACCGGGACGAAATGCCCCAAAATATTTTTTTAGAATGCGAAATTTTTGATCTTTGGGGAATAGATTTCGTAGGTCCTTTACCCTCCTCTTTTAATAATAAATATATCCTTGTTGTGGTCGATTACGTGTCAAGGTGGGCGGAAGCACAAGCTTTTCCCACTAACGACGTGAGAGTCGTCGTAAATTTTTAAAAAAAATTATTTTCACGATTTGGCACACCCCGAGCACTAATTAGTGACCGGGGCACATAATTTTGTAACAACCAACTTGCTAAAATTTTAGCAAAGTATGGAGTTACCCACAAGCTATCTACCGCCTACCACCCACAAGCAAATGGCCAAGTGGAGGTGGTGAACCGTGAACTTAAAAGAATTTTAGAAAAAACTGTGTCCGTTAATAGGAAGGATTGGTCGCTAAAATTAGACGACGCTCTATGGGCATATCAGACAGCGTACAAAACCGCCATCGGATGTACATCGTACCGATTAGTCTATGGAAAAGCTTGTCATCTACCGGTGGAATTAGAACATCGCGCCTTTTGGGCGCTAAAATTTTTAAATTTGGATTTAAACTTAGCCTTCGAGCACAGAAAACTACAATTAAATGAATTAGACGAGTGGCGCGCAAACGCATATGAAAATAATAAGATTTATAAGGAGCGCACAAAATTTTATCATGATAAGAAAATCAAAAATCCAAAAACTTTTTCACCGGGAGACTTAGTCCTATTATTTAATTCAAGACTTAGGCTTTTTCCGGGTAAATTAAAATCACGATGGTCCGGTCCCTTCATAGTTAAAGAAGTTTGGCCATTCGGAACGGTGCTAATAGAGCACCCGGAAAAAGGCTCTTTCAAAGTCAACGGACAACGCTTAAAATTATATCACCCGGGCGACCCAGCGCCCGAAAACATCGAAACCATTCACTTCCAAAATCTTTAAAATTACCACTTAGTCAAGCTACGCGACGGTAAACAAAGCGCTCTTGGGAGGCAACCCAATGTTAACCTCTTTATTTTTTTCTTTCTTTTCTTGTTTGTTTTTCTAATTTAACTCTGCAGGTGTTTGACCGGCAACCCCGACTACCATTCAGGGAAGCTCTCTTTACACTTTAGTAATTTATCTTGATTTTTCTTCAATATCATGTTTTTTAGTTTTATCTTTCATACTTAGTTTTAAACATTGGGGACAATGTTTAATTTTAAGTATGGGGGTGTAGCATAGCTTTCTTTGTAGTTTTACTTGAAAAATAAAAACCAAAAAAAAATTATTATAAAAAAAGAAAAAAATTGAAATTAAATTTCTTGGAAAGGACGCTTTGGGCTTGAATTCCCATCATAGCCTCTAGTACCTTGCAAACCCTTCACCGGGCAGATCTTGGGAAGTCCAAGAATAAAAAAAAATCTATTAGAAAATGTTCTTCTTATTCATCAAAACTCCCACTGGCTAAATTGTAAGTTCTAAGTAGACTATTTTTCATATGGACTAAAAATAATTTTGTGCTAAAATAGTTTTTGAAACTTTTGAGTAAAATTGTTGACTCATGTAGTGCTCCTAGTCGTATGCATGTCTTTGAGTAGTGTTGGTGTAAAATTAAATTCTTGGCATAGATCTAAAATTATGTTTTATTAATTTGCGTAGTAAGAATTTATTTTACTTTTAAATTCGAATCCGGTCTTATCCAAAAGTAGTTTAGGTGAGTGTGTAGAAGATTGTTAGAAAGCTATTACTCGAATTGAACAAAAGGGTATCCTTTCTCAATGTCTAGAACTTGCCCCAAGCTATTTTCGAAACATGTGCGCTTTAGACAAATTAACTTTACGGAAATGATTTAGGCCTTTCTTTGGATAGTTTGAGCCTTTGCACCCAACCTAGATTTACCACCATTGTTCACAGAAATTTGAGCCTTACACCTTTATTTGATCCACCCTCATCATTTCGGCACCAAAGCTAAAAAGCCCAAAACCCAAATGAACACTTTGAAATTTTGAGCTAAATTGAAAAAAAAATATTTGGGTACGATTCTATGAAACAATTATGGGTATCAATTCAAAAGAAATGTTTAAATCTCAAAAAGCAATAATCTCATAATGATATGCGGCCTAGGTATGCACATGCATACTTGGAATGATCCCAATTATGAAGATTCGTGATTTAAATAAAAGAGTATGAGAGTGTTTCCCCTTTAAAAAAATATGAGTATGGGGGTGAAGCTTCATTATTCTGTGGTGGTCATCATTTTCTTTTAGCTCAAAAATTTTGTTTAAGTGGAATATGCCATTCATGTTTATCATTGTTTACCTCCCCCTTAAACCCAAGCCTCAAAATGTACCCCATTTAAGCCCTAAAGATCCATAGAGTCGATTTAGTTCGAAGTGTAGTGGAGAAAGTGCAAACGGGCAAGCATATGGCCGTCGACATTGATGGATTTCTTTGGAGGCCACCCCGAGCGTCTACGTCTAGTAATTTAAATCTCAGCAATCACGCTATTTTCTCCCTTCACATAACTTTTTGATTGACCGTCGACTCATTTTCAAAGTAATGATAAATAATTATAACGCATTTTTGAAGTATTTCATAAATTAGTATTTATGCCAAGAACATCTTTTTACTAAAATATCTACGCATGCCAGCATAATACTTCGCATTCTACTCTCTAGTCTTCATAATTCTATCTTGCATTAATTTTTTCTTACCCTTATGAAAAATGGTTTGCTCGGGACGAGCAATGAGCAAGTATGGGGGTATTTGATGAGTAATTTATTTACTCATCTTTTAGTTTAGGTTTATTATGTTTTTTATATAAAATTATGGTATTTTTTAGGATTTTATCATTTAAATCCTTCCATTATTTAATTCATAAGCTAACTTAAGTTTATTTTGTGTTTTCAGGTTTTCTGGGCTGTGTCAAGCAAAAAGTTAAATTACACGCCCTAGGTCACGGGCGTGACCATGGGCGTGTAACTTGCGCAGTGTTCCAGACCTATTTCTGCCACTCTGGGGACGTCCCGTGAAGAATTCGCCAAGTACACGCCCAAGGTCACGGGCGTGACCAAGGGCGTGACCCAATGACACGGCCACGACCCGCCACAAGCATCCGGAGCACGCTGCCACGTCAGTTAAAGTTACACGCCCCAGGTCACGGGCGTGACCAGGGGCGTGACATCCTGTCACGGGCGTGACTCTTCCCGCGCTAAGTTCCCGCCGAAGCTTCCTGCCAGCAGCAAGTTTTAAAGTTACACGCCACAGGTCACGGGCGTGACCTAGGGCGTGACGCGTCCGAAACGCCTGCATTGAAGCCAGACGGTGCCCTTCCCGCACCCAGCCGATCGCGCTCCTTACACGCCCTTGGTCACGGGCGTGACCAAGGGCGTGTAACACCAAAAATTCAGCTATTTAAAGGGAGCTTTTCCAGATGTTTGGGGACGAATTTTGGGAGTTCTAAGTTTATTTTACTGTTTTTATCATTCTTAAGCTTGCAATCTTCCTTCTTAGCTTGCACTTTCATTTCAGGTTTGTAATTTCTTGTTTTCTAGTTGTAATTTCCTTTTCAATTAATAAAATAGTACTTATTTCTCTTATTCTACTCTCAATTTTCATTATGCACTTCTTGTATTTCATCAATTCCTCCATCTCCATGAGTAGCTAAATTTCATTAGTACTCGGCCGAGATGATCCAAGGAAAATATAATTCATAATTTAGTTTAGAACTTCTTTTTCTTTTATTTAGGTCGCTTAAGATTTATCCTTGAGTTTATATTGATTGAGATTATATTATCAATATATAATCTCATTCTTGTTTTCGTAACCTAATAATCGAGAGGTTTTGAGTTCGAATCGATCATTTCGAGGATAAAGAGATTTGAATGCACTCCTCGAGAGAGGACGACATAAATCTCCCGGATTGGAGTTATATCCAATAGAGGGGTTCACTTCGATAAAGCGAGTTTTAGGGGTTTCGATTCTAGAACGAGAGTTCGATTGATCAACCTAAACTCAGTTAGGCGTATCCTTGAGAGAGGTACGTTTATAAATCGGGAACCTCCACGGTCAAGCATTTCTTTTAAAGAGGATTAGAAGTTTTATTTCCTTAATTATTTATTTTTTCCAAGGTGATTCAAGGTTGAGTGCTAACCCTTTTTATCATAGTTTTAATGAATTATTTCTCTTTCTTGCAACCAACCAACCCAAGATTCTTTCGATAAAATAATAGAGATTTTCCGAAGTAAGAGTACTCAACCGCCCCGAGTCTAATACGACCTTGTTTTAATAACCTATACTACATTCGATACGGTACACTTGTCGTTATCGTTTGCAAGCATAGTGTAGCGAGCGGTAGGCTCGTAGTTTAAGTATAAAACTAGTATAGTCTAGCGAGCGGTAGGCTCGTAGTTTAAATATAATACTAGTGTAGTCTAGCGAGGGCTAGGCTCGTAGTTTAAATATAAGACTAGTGTAGTCTAGCGAGCGGTAGGCTCGTAGTGTAAATATAAGACTAGTGTAGTCTAGCGAGCGGTAGACTCGTAGTTTAAATATAAGACTGGTGTAGTCTAGCGAGCGGTAGGCTCGTAGTTTAAATATAAGACTGGTATAGTCTGGCGAGCGGTAGGCTCTACTTTATAAATGTTGATGTAGAATTGCGAGTTGGAGGCTCGGTAGTAAATGGCTAATACATGTGCTTGTGTATAAGATGTGGTGCGTCTTCGGTTCTGTCTTAGTCGTCACACCGACAGCAGTTCGTTGACTCGGCAGTGCTAGTGATTTTATGGGGGCCAAGTTGTCTTCTGTGCGTCTGACGGGACGGATTCCCTAAACCCTACCTGGCCAATTCAGTTTAGTATGCAGGGACTCGTGAGTACCGGGTACCGGTATCACATCATACATCAGGGCCTAGGTCTGGTAGTGTGACTTACCCACCTAGGTGAGGAGACACCCGCTCCTCTGCCACCGTTTGACCCCGACGGGAGGTGCCCGAGAGTTTAGCTACCTCCGAAAAGTGGGAACTAAAGGTCTGTACATACAGAGTCGCGTGTCTGAGTTGCATGTGTATGAAATAATAATACAAACATTGCATCATTGCATTGCACATCATAGCATAGCATTTCTGCGCAAACAGAGACCTCATCGTATAAATCAGTATGGGCTCTTTTATATGATGAGTTTACTACTTGCCAGATCACTTAGCTTATGTTCTTTTGTGTGTGCATATAAGTTAAGGTTACTTTCGTAGCTGCTCTTATTTCTTATACCCTCTCTTTTACTTATACCGCTCTTTACTTATTGCCTTTATACAAACTCCTGCTAGGGTAGAAATGTTTTCATTACTTGTTTAGTATCTATATACTTGCTAGTCTCGCCACTGTCACCTGCTTTGAATTACCCTTTGATGTCCTCCGCTTCCTCCTCCCGCACAGTGCCTAGGAGTCGCGGGTGGAGGCGGTGAGGAATATGTTGAGTCTTATAGACTGACGGTCGGTGGACCTCATCATTTTAGGGATGATGCGTCGGAACAGCAGGACCTCGTTCAGGAGACAGGATAGGAGGATGGGATGAAGCAGAGCAACCACTACACGTCGTCGCAGCAGCACCTACAGATGCATGAAGACAGTGTTTGATAGCTTCCGCATAGATGTAGAGTGAGAGTGTTGTTGCACTATATTTGAACATGTACTGGGCGTAAGCCCTTATTATTTTAGTTCTTTCTCATCGTGGACATTGTAATCATGTATTATGATAAATATATAATGTGATTTTGTGGACTTATTTCATTTAATACTTCAATTACTGTGATTATGGTTGGCCTGGATGGGATGAATAGCCGGCAGGATCGGCGTCTTGTGGCGGCGACCATTGGGTGTAATGGTGTCGCCGCAAGACGACGGTTCTGGGCGGTAAGACCCGGATAAGAATGCAAAAAAAGAAGGTCTTACAAACTGGTATCAGCTTAGCCGACTTTCGATCCAAGTAAAAGAAGTCCACAAACCATGGGCCACCCCGCTCGAGCTAGTTTGAGGACAAACTAGCAGCGGAAGCAGTGGTGTGCCCATACGGGAAATCACATAACTGTGTCCACTTAACGATGAGATTAGGCCAACCTGACTAGTACACCGTATCAGTTTGACTTAGCAAGACATCTCATAAGGTATCCTAGTCCAACATCAACCTCAAGTATATTTTGACCAAGTAGTAGGATACCCCCAAAGTGACTAAAAGAAGGAGTTGAAAGCGTGTGTAAGTGTTTGGGGCTTACTCCCCGATATACCTACGTCACTTCCTAAGTGATATTAAAACCCCTCACACAAACAAATAGGACAATCTTAGGTGGATTTGGTGCTTGCGATTGTACTATCGGATTAGTAGGAGACTTGTAAGGCTTTACTTATGTGCTTAGAAGCTAATAATCCACACTTCCACCCTCGGAAAATCATCACAAAGAAAGGATGTCAAATGTGGAATGAGAATTCCAACTTAGAGACGACCACTTAATAGGCACACGATCCTTAGAAAGTTGCGGTAAATGGCATTTTGAGGGTAGAGAACCTTACCATATACACAAATCACAAGAACTGCATACCCATAAGGATTTTAAGCATACGTGGAAGACCGATATTTCTGGATGTAAGAAATTCATCACAAGATTACGGGAGGCTAATCTTGTTTCTTCGTTTATTGGGCCGCTATAATATTAACCTGGGTATTTTAGAAACATAAAAGCCTCTGCAATACAACTCCGTGGGCACCTGTTTTGGTGCATGATATATAAGGTGAACCCTAGACCCAAATTTGTGTGCCCCATCATCTGACTTACCCAGATGATCTGATTTTTTTTCTTACACCGTACATGTACATTTAGTACGATACGTATGCGGTCCAAAAAAAATCAAAATTTTGGAGATAATGTCCTATAGACCTGGAAATAATTTCATTACATACGATTGTGGTAGACCTAAGGCTTAATGAAGACCAACTAACTCAAATCTTTATGGATGGTAGATCTCAGAAAGAAAAGTTCCTAGACAAATTTAAGGCCATTTGGAACCCTACATATTGTTAGGTCCCACATGCAAGACCAAGGTAGCTTAAGATAATACCCATGTCATTACGCACATAGAGTTTTATGGATAATAATTACTTCCTTGGTCAATTCTCTTGAGATTTGAAACATGCTCTTGCTATCAAGAGATCTTTCATCTCTGAGGGAATCAAAGACTTTGAGGATTGTTTTTCGTAGGAAATTAAGGTTTGTGAACTTTTGGGACATTAAACACTTTTGGGAATTCCAGGGTTAAGTTCCCCTAGATCTTTATGGAAATCTGGAAATAATCTTAGAGGGCGTAATTACACCATGGAAACCCTATTTGGAATTTTAGAGACATTATAGTCCACAATTATTCTTAATCAAATTACCCCCAATTACATTACCCCGCCTCTTGGTGACCAAATGAAATTTTAATTACATGAAGCGGGGTAGTTGAACCTTTGAGGCCGACAGTATGCTCTAAAAAGTTTATCACAATTGTTTGTTGAGAATTTACATTGGTCCTTTCACAAGATGAAATTTTGTTCCTTTACTAGATTGATTATTATTGTTGGTCAAATAAAATTTGGAAAAATCTTGAGATTTGGGCAGTGGGCTTGATTGGAGCACAATAACGCCCTGGTGATTTTATTATAATTGATCCCTGATGATTTGTAGTAGTTCCTTCATAACAAGTAAATAATTAGCCCTTATGGTTATAAATTAATTTTCTGAAGAATCTTTAGGGAGTAAACTATGAATTTCTGGTGAACACTATCTTGGATCATAATTAGTCTCTAGAAATTCTGTCAAACCTATTGGGCCATGATAACTGATACCTGGTGTACATATTGGTGGACTCCATAATTATGGAATAAATAAGGATTAGGCATAAAAATATGACATTATTTAAATGAAAAGTTGAAATCAGTAAAATTATCACCTACAAAACTTTTGAAATGAGTTAGAGATCAAATGATGACATGTTTTCGATAGTTGATTCATAGGCGATAGGTCTCGTGCAATACTTGAGCTTGGTTTGCGTTTAGCAAAAATGAGAACTATATATTTGACCATTAGTAAACGTGGAGTTGGGACAAAAATCAGGAACGAGGTTTTAGGACATTTACATGATTATGTGCACTTCAAAAATTAATCTTGGAGGATTTACGACATGATTTTTGTGAGTCTGGGAATTGATGACCCGCATGAAATCAAGTACCAAAACTAAGCCTTGATTACTACTAGAGTATCTTTTAGTTTAGTAAATGACCATGACATATTTACATTTACTAAATATCGTTTCGGATCTTAGAAGCATGATTAAACGTTGACATAGAATATTAAAAGAGTGACGATGTCATGAAAATTAGGAGAATCAATATTGCCCAAGACATAAGCATATCATGATCCTGGAAGACAAGTCTAAATTCTAATTGCAAACACCTAACAAATAAGAGTACTGACATCACGTTACAATGATTGTGAACCACCGGAAAGTTAGATCCAAAGTGTTAGTAAGGATGGTATTGAAAGTATTGACGGTGAACATGACGATATACTCTCCGGATCGAGAATTGTATACTTACAAAGACATCATACTATAGATTATAAGGCTCGTTTGAGTTACTCACTCACCTTGTGAATGTGTAAATTCACTTCAATCTAGATCTTCCCTCCACTATGTATATCTTCATCAAACTGATAAATATTTATGGACACCATCAGGAAGAAGATCGTGATTACGGACGAAGTAAGATTTAATGAAAAGTGCGCTTGGGAGAAAACTGCGGATGAGGCGATGTGAACTAGACCTAACCGTTTCCAATATTAGTTGGGAGTCATGTTGCACATGAACTATCAAATCTTCCGGGTATATTCTGAACTCAGACATCCGTAGACACAACCTAAATTTCGGGGACGAAATTGTTTCTTCGTTTATTGGGATTTGTAACATCCCCCAAACAACTAGACCCCTAAGATGCACCTTGTCTTGAAAAGGCCATGACATTGCTCTAAGAGGCCAAAATGGCCCTAAGAACCAAGGTGAATAGGTAAAAATCACCTTGGTGTGCAAATAGCCAAATTGAGCCCAAGGCTTAAGACTTGATATCTAGATCCTAAATGATAAATTGACCACACCAAACCATTCCTAAACACTAGGATAGACTAATGAGACAAAATGGACCAATTGGAATTGACCAATTTCGGGAAATTTGGGTCAATTACCAAAAACCCCAATTTGGCCAAATTGAACTAATCCCCTTCAATTAACCTTCGATCAATTGAGTCAATGTGATCAAATTGATCATCCCTAACACCCCAAGATCATTTAGGGAGTCTAATGGGTCCACATTGGACCCATGGGACAAGTCAATTTTGGAAACTAGGCAAAAGTACCAAATTGCCGTAAATTACAACTCATGCCAGTTATGGTTCAATTGGCCTCAGTTG
Organism: Dactylorhiza incarnata; assembly: GCA_033032865.1. NCBI lineage: Eukaryota > Viridiplantae > Streptophyta > Magnoliopsida > Asparagales > Orchidaceae > Dactylorhiza > Dactylorhiza incarnata. The sequence goes on along the minus strand of JAWHQI010000008.1, from coordinate 21,281,814 downwards.
GCCAAAGAGATTTAGCTAAACCCTTCCTAAAGTACCAAGGGTAGTATGTGAGACCTAAATGGACCAAGGCATGCATTCAACTATGGAGAACTAAGGCAAAATCAACAAAATCCCCAAATTGCCCCTAAAGTCCGAAATGTGTAATTAAACCCCATATGGACCCATTACGACATAATTCATCTTGGAATAGGTCCATAGGATCTCAGGCACCAATGTAGGTCATTCACCTTGGTTGGAGTGAGCTTCGGTCAAGCCCAAACCCAAAAGCCCCAATTTGGCCTATTTGGGTTAAGTGAGCCCAAACTCAATTGATTGGACTTAGCCCAACCCCCATGACCCAAATGGCCAGCTCTCATGATAATTGAGCCATAACCCCTCTGAAATTCGAATTATAGGGTATTAATTACAAGGATTTTGAAGTCAAAAGGTGGAAGAAGACAAAAGAAATATGGAAGAGGAGAATGAGGGATGGGTGCCAAATGGCACCCCACTTCCTTTCCCCATGCTCTCCCCTGAGCTGGGGGATTAACTCCCTTCAGTTTAGGGCAGTGAGGAGGAGCTTCTGATAGGCTAATAGGGGTGGCAAGAAGTGGCCGAAATTCCCCCAATGGCACAACCATATACATCCATCCCCAGCCCAAATTAGAGGTGGCATTAGCTTCAGAAGCTCATGAGCAGTCGAGCTGGAGCTTTACAGAGGAGGATTTGATGCAGAAATGAGACCGGGAGGTGGAGCTCAAGGGAGGTGGTCGGCCATGGCAAACTCGGGTTTCCTTCAACCTCAAGCCCGAAATCAGGTAAGTTCCTTCCCCTCTCCTCCCGTGCTAGTCTTCCTCTTCATCCTTTTTCAAAATCGTCAAGAAATGGTGATTCACCATTTCGGTTTTTCCTTGTTCCTAACCGTAAAAACGAAAGGTGGCGTAGGACACCTACGACCACCTCCGGCCGCGTTATCGCCGCCAAACGATAGCCCTAGGTCCGGTGAAGGTGAGGGCTTGGCAGTTTTGCCGGGGATGGCCGGAGCTCGCCGGAATCGAGCCCGCAAAATGACCCATGCACAAGAAATCTGGACCGTAGGATCATCGGGGAAGACGACTCCAGCGCCGTTGGATTAGGTCCTGATCGCTAGTCGCAGACCCGTGTGATTTTTAACATAAGTTTTATTTAATGTGTCACACTTATGTAACAGGTTTTGTAAGCTTATGTTGAGGCCTTTAGAGGCCATATTTCGAAAAATCCCAAGAGATAGGAATTGTAGATATGGATGTCTACTTTCATTTGAAAGTAAAATCATGTCATTTGGTTAAATGTAGGTCCTACAATACTCATTTTAGTGAGACTAGTCATAACATGCACCCGAAATTAATTAGTGTGCTCACTCTAAAATATAAGTCTGATGGACTTGAGATTTTGGCCATGCATGCATGTGCCATATACCTAGCTTAGGTTCAAAAATCAGATTTTTAGGAAATTATTTTTCTAAAGTTTTATTCAGAGCATGGAAAATCAAATAAATGGAATATTTGGAGTTATAAAACTCCTAATGATCCCAAATTTTGGTGAGGGCTTCTTTAGGTCATGTATGGACACTGGTTATATTATCATCACAAATGCATGAGGATATTTCTCTGAACTTCAAAAATGAAGTTTGTCACTTAGGAGGAAATTGGGTTGCTAATAGCCATTTGGGGCTTGCTGAGGTTTTAGATGTGATTGAAGATGAGAATCACCTTGCATGTCACTAAAACTTTGACCATGCAGGTATGGTGACCTAACCATCCAAATCCTAGAGTTTGGAGGTCATTATAGCTAGAATTATTATGTTTTCTATTTAATTTAAATTGTCACATTTGTATTTTGTTAAGATAAATAATTTGTACAGAACTTGCATGTTGACTTCACCTAGGTTAGGCCCATTTCTGGAGGTAGTGATCAACATGAATATTGTAGATCTTGAGGTTACCTTCAAAATGCCACTAATTTAATGTAATTTGGTCAAGTGTAGCTCCTTCTAGGCCATTTTTGGTGTGACATATATAAAGGGCATTTTGATTAAGATAAATAATTGGTAACAGAACTTGCATGTTGATTTTACTTAGGTTAGGATCATTTCTGGAGGAAGTGACCAACATAACAATTGTAGATCTTGAAGTTACCTATAAATGCCACTGATTTCATGTAATTTGGATCCCTGTAGCTCCCTCAGCACCATTTTTGGTGAGATATGTACATAAGTGTATTTTGTTAAGTTAAATAATTTTTACAGAACTTGCATGTTGATTTTACCTAGATTAGGCTCATTTCTGGAGGTAGTGATCAACATAACAATTGTAGAACTTGACGTTACCTTTAAAATGCCACTAATTTCATGTCATTTGGATCTCTGTATCTCCCTCAGCACCATTTTTGGTGAGACATGTATATAAGTGTATTTTGTTAAGTTAAATAATTTGTACAAAACTTGCATGTTGATTTTACCTAGGTTAGGCTCATTTCTGGAGGTAGTGATCAACATAACAATTGTAGATCTTGAAGTTACCTTTAAAATGCCACTAATTTCATGTCATTTGGATCCTTGTAGCTCCCTCAGCACCATTTTTGGTGAGACATGTACATAAGTGTATTTTGTTAAGTTAAATAATGTGTACAGAACTTGCATGTTGATTTTACCAAGGTTAGGCTCATTTCTGGAGGTAGTGATCAACATGAAAATTGTAGATCTTGAGGTTACCTTTAATATGCCACTAACTTCATGTCATTTGGTCAAGTGTATCTCCTTCTAGGCCATTTTTGGTGTGACATATATAAAAGGCATTTTGATTAAGATAAATAATTGGTAACAGAACTTGCATGTTGATTTTACTTAGGTTAGAATCATTTATGGAGGAAGTGACCAACATAACAAATGTAGATCTTGACGTTACCTTTAAAATTCCACTGATTTCATGTCATTTGGATCCCTGTAGCTCCCTCAACACCATTTTTGGTGAGACATGTATATAAGTGTATTTTGTTAGGATAAATAATTTGTACAGAACTGGCATGTGGATTCTGCCTAGGTTAGGCTCATTTCTGGAAGCAGTGACCAACATGAATATTGTAGATCTTGAGGTTACCTTCAAAATGACACTGACTTCATGTCATTTGGTAAAGTGTAGCTCCTCTTAGGCCACTTTTAGTGAGACATATATAAAAGTGTATCTGGTGTGTTTAGTGATTTTGGCTCATGCAAATGCTTTGAAGATTGTCCATGCCTCAGATATGATATCAACCACCTCTAGTTAAGAATTCAACTCATGTACATGAGTGGATTTCTCTGAACTTCAAGTTGAAGTTTTGGACTTAAGTGTGTGGGAAAAATTAGGGTGCATTTAGTAAGAATGTAATAAATGATAATTAAGGATAAATACACCTTGGATTAATATGAGACTTAGGACCTGGTGCTTTTAGACCAATATTGAGCTATAGTAATTTTCCCAGGATTTATTGAAGCCTTAACATAGCACTTATAGTGTAAACCCTTATTGGCACACCAATAGTATTAATTGGTAAATGAGGATAAATATCCTTTGTAAAATTATGAAACTCAGGCATTGAAGTTTTTAGGCCAATATTGAACTACTGTAAATATGTCAGAATTTATTGTGACCTGTAGATGGTACTTGCAGCGTAAATCACTATTTGCACCCCATTTGTTTTAATTAGAAATTATGATTAAATACTCCTTGGAAAAATGTAAAACTTAAGTTTTGAGGTTTTCAGACCATTATTATGTTACAGTGAATTTATCAGAATTTATGGTGATCATTAGTTGACAATCGATGTATAAATCACTATTTGCACATCTTATATTTTAAATAGAGACTAAGATTTAAGATTCCCTAGAGAATTTATGAAATTAGGATTTGAGGTTGTTAGATCACTACTCATTGCGAACCCATGGTAATAATTGGAACTCATTTGGATATGATGTGATCAAGATTGCACCTTAGGAGTCAAATCTAGCTCAATCTTATTTTGTTCTGCGAATACTAAAACTGATTCATATGATTTAGACCACCACTGACCTTCACACATAGAATAGTTAACTCTTTGATTATTATGAAGGCTCAGATTATTTGGAAGAGCATCTCTAAGGGCATCGTGGGAAATTAGGGTTGGGGTGCGTTTAACAAAGCTATACGTGTAGGAATTTACAATGATAAGAAAAGGAAGTTAGACCTCGTCAAGGGCCCCACAAACAACTCATCAGTGTTAAACGATTATATGGAAGAAAAACTACCCTTAGCCAGGTGAGCCATCTTAAGGTAAATACTCAAGGGCGAAGTCGAGAATTATCTAAGGCAAACCCTTGATTAAGGATGACGAAGAATAGGAGTGTGGGTCCAAGTAAGGTTGAGAATGCTAATTGAATGTGTGTAGTTCCTCGGTGAAGAAGGGAACTCGAGCTTAGAATATGACGACGGGAGAGTCAGCACCCGGTCACAATTGGTGGTGTTGGAATTCAAAAGAACTCCCCCACTCCTAAGAGCCAAGTTTAACTCATCTTATAGATTTAATGTAATTGGAGAGGATAATGGGGATCAAGTAAAAAGGGTAGATACCAACAAGATTAAGTGCCTTGGGAAGAGGAAGTTCGGGGTGTCAGCCCGCCACACTTCCTAGTACCGCTGCGAGCCCCTCACCGGGTAACCCTTCGGAAGTGTAAGGCTAACCCTAAAGCTTATAAGATCAACTAAATTATAAACAAGACTAGTTAAGTAGGAGAACTTAACAAGTTATCTTTCATCCCAAACCGGATCGGGTTATAAGAAGGACTGATATAGTCCTGCGAGCGGTAGGCTCGGGCAATATGAGAAGGACTGGGATAGTCCTGCGAGCGGTAAGCTCGAGATATAAGGAAGGACTGGGATAGTCCTGCGAGCGGTAAGCTCGGGATATATAAGGAAGGTCTGAGATAGTCCTACGAGCGGTAGGCTCGGGTTATATGAGAAGGACTGGGATAGTCCTGCGAGTGGTAGGCTCGAGATATAAGGAAGGACTGGGATAGTCCTGCGAGCGGTAAGCTCGAGATATATAAGGAAGGACTAGGATAGTCCTGCGAGCGGTAGGCTCGGGTTATATGATAATGACTGGGATAGTCTTGCGAGCGGTAGGCTCGAGATATAAGGAAGGACTGCGATAGTACTGCGAGAGGTAGGCTCGTAGTTTAAATATAAGACTTGTGTAGTCTAGCGAGCGGCAGACTCGTAGTTTAAATATAAGACTGGTGTAGTCTAGCGAGCGGTAGGCTCTTAGTTTAATTATAAGACTGTGATAGTCTAGCGACCGGAAGGCTCGTAGTTTAAATATAAGACTGGTGTAGTGTAGCGAGCGGTAGGCTCGTAGTTTAAATATAAGACTAGTGTAGTCTAGCGAGCGGCAGGCTCGTAGTTTAAATATAAGACTGGTGTAGTCTAGCGAGCGGTAGGCTCGTAGTTTAAATATAAGACTAGTGTAGTCTAGTGAGCGGAATGCTCGTAGTTTAAATATAAGACTAGTGTAGTCTAGCGAGCGGCAGACTCGTAGTTTAAATATAAGACTGGTGTAGTCTAGCGAGCGGTAGGCTCGTAGTTTAAATATAAGACTGGTATAGTCTGGCGAGCGGTAGGCTCTACTTTATAAATGTTGATGTAGAATTGCGAGCTGGAGGCTCGGTAGTAAATGGCTAATACATGTTGCTTGTGCATAAGATGTGGTGGGTATTCGGTTCTGTCTTAGTCGTCACACCGATAACAGTTCGTTGACTCGACAGTGCTAGTGGTTTTATGGGGGCCAGGTTGTCTTCTGTGCGTCCGACGGGACGGATTCCCTAAACCCTACCTGGCCAATTTAGTTTAGTACGCAGGGACTCGTGAGTACCGGTATCACAACGTACGTTAGGGCCTAGGTCTGGTATTGTGACTTACCCACCTAGGTGAGGAGACGCCCGATCCTCTGCCACCGTTTGACCACGACGGGAGGTGCCCGAGAGGTTAGCTACCTTCAAAAAGTGGGAACTAAAGGTCTGTACGTACATAGTCGCATGTGTGAGTTGCATGTGTATGAAATAATAATACAAACATTGCATCATTGCATTGCACATCATAGCATAGCATTTCTGAACAAATAGAGACCTCGTTGTATAAATCAGTATGGGCTCTTTTATACGATGAGTTTACTACTTGCCAGATCCCTTAGCTTATGTGCTTTTGTGTGTGCATATAAGTTAAGGTTACTTTCGTAGCTGCTCTTATTTCTTATACCCTCTCTTTTACTTATACCGCTCTTTACATATTGTCTTTATACATACTCCTGCTAGGGTAGAGATGTTTTCATTACTTGTTTAGTATCTATATACTTTCTAGTCTCGCCACTGTCACCTGCTTTTGAATTACCCTTTGATGTCCTCCGCTTCCTCCTCCCGCATGGTGCCTAAGAGTCGTGGGTGGAGGCGGTGAGGAATATGCTGAGTCTTATAGACTGACGGTCAGTGGACCTCATCATTTTAGGGATGATGCGTCAGAACAGCAGGACCTCATTCAGGAGACTGGACAGGAGGACGGGATGAAGCAGAGCAGCCACTACACGTCGTCGCAGCAGCATCTACAGATGCATGAAGAAAGTGTTTTATAGATTCCGCATAGATGTAGAGTGAGAGTGTTGTTGCACTTTATTTGAACATGTACTGGGCGTAAGCCCTTATTCTTTTAGTTCTTTCTCATCGTGGACATTGTAATCATGTATTTTGATAAATATATAATGTGATTTTGTGGACTTGTTTCATTTAATACTTCAATTACTGTGATTATGGTTGGCCTGGATGGGATGAATAGCCGGCAGGATCGTCGTCTTGTGGCGGCGATCATTGGGTGTAATGGTGTCGCCGCAAGACGGCGGTTCTGGGCGGTAAGAATCGGATAAGAATGCAAAAAAAAGAGGGTCTTACAATCACCACCTCCGACAAAGTTGTAGAGGGAACACCCCCAACAATCAACAAAGAAGAGAGGATGAAGGATGCCTGTACCCTGCTGCTATTACAACAAATTATGTCAAACGAGATGGTCTAACAATTATGGGAGCCACCTCAACAAAAATGGCGTGGGACACCTTGAAGGAAGAATTCGTTGGAACCCAGAATGTAATTCTCATCAAACTCCAAACCATATGGAGGGATTATGAAAATCTCCATATGAAATCTCGAGAAAACATCAAAGAGTTTCTTGGAAGAACTACAACATTAGTAAAATAAATGAGAATTATGGGGGAGGTTATAGAAGATAGTAAAATAGTTCTCAAATTCCTAAAATGCCTCTTTCATGTCTTCAATCCTGCTGTGATGGCATTAAAAGAGGCAAGGAACTTATCATCCCTCTCCCTAGCACAAATGCAGGGATCCTTATTATCTCATGAAGAAAGACTCAAGAAGCAGAATGGGTCTCCTTAACATGCATTTCAAATGAAAATGCAAATTCATAAGCCATATGATAAACAAAAATTAGATTCCTCGTCTTCTTCAAAATCCCCTCTTCCTTGGAAGTCTTCCCTCAGAGGTCAGGGAAGAGGTAGAGCATCTCCACAACGTGCAGAAAAGCAGGAATTATTTGCACGCTGTGTAAGAGGAACAATCACAATGTCAAAGATTGTTTCTTTAAATGTATGAGATGTAAGAGAGGAATTCACCTTGACAAAGATTGCTGGTATAATGAAGAGTCATCTAATCTTGTAGAAAAAGACCCAAAAGAAGTTCAGGAGGTAAAAGAAGACAAACTGTTCTATACATGTCTCTCCGCCACACATCAAGATGATAGCAGCTCGGTCATCGACAGCAGCTGTTCAAGCCACATGTGTTTTAACGGAGCAATGTTCAGCTCTCTTGATGACACAATCCCATCATCCGTATACTTGGGAGATGGATAATCTAATCACCCACTTGGGATAATCATACTATAGAGGGACGAGGCACAGTTCAAGTTATGACTGCTGATGGAGAGACTAAATAAATCACCAATGTCCAGTGGGTGCCTGATCTTGCCTAGAATTTATTGAGTGTGGGTCAGTTAACTGAACGAGGTTACCTGGTCTCCTTCCTCAACAATAACTGCTCAATAATAGACAAGAAGTTAGGTGTTCAAGTAGCCTCAGTAAAAATTAACTCAAATAAACTCTTCTCTATTCAACTAAAGCCAGCATTCATCTATGCCGTCGCCTGCAAGCAGGGTTGCACAAGTAATTCAATAAAATGGCATCATCGGCTCGGCCACCTCAACTGGGACGCAATGGGATTGATGCAATCTCAACATTTGGTAACTGGTCTTCCTCTAATTCAAATGTCACATCATTTTTGTGAAACCTGCACCACTGCCAAAGCTCATAGGATGCAGTTTCCTCAAGCATCATCAACTAGGAGCACTCAACCATTGGAATTACTTCACTGTGATGTTTGGGGCCCTGCTTCCACAATTTCTCAGGGAGGCAAAAGTTATTATTTGCTTCTTGTTGATGACTATTCCAGACTTATGTGGATATTCTTCCTCTCCCACAAATAAGAGGTAACTCAAATTCTCAAAGATTTTGTTGTTTACATTGAGAAACAGACTGGACTACCTGTCAAAGCCCTCGGGACTGACCGGGGAGGGGAGTTCAAGTCAACTTCTCTTCTTAAATTCTGCAAGAATCATGGCATTAGGAGGGATCTAAGTGCACCTAGATCACCTCAATAAAATGGGGTTGTGGAGCGTCGCAACCGCACTGTACAACCCGTATTCGGCGAGTAGACCAGTAGGTGCTCGGCGAGAAAGTCAGCATTTTTGGGCTAGAAGACCAATGACGGTCCTACCCGCCCAAGGAAGGTGAAGCTAGTACGCCCCTCCCTAAAGTAGTCTTTTATCGACATCACCACGCATATGTGTGATTCCTTTCGACGACTTAAACAGTCTGTCTCGGCGACGAAGCTCCTCCTCGCCTAGGGCGAGGCGAGTAAGACACGTCTCAGTTGCCTCAGCCGCACTCGCTCAAGGAGGGAGCGAGGTGAGTACGGGTCAACTCGACTCATCAGTCCCCCTTCGCTATCCACAGACCAGCAAGGCTTGCGGTTAGTATCTTTAAAAAGGTGCAAGGAGCTATTCACAGACCATTTGGGTCTGCATTTAGCAATTTGGTTAAGGTAGATGACGCTATTTGCAGGCCATCTAGACTATTTTGCCCCTGGGAAGTTTTTCCCTATAAATAGGACCCATTATGTCTCAGATCAGCATAGATCCACCCCCCTTTGAGAGCCTGCGCTTTCTTCCTTGTGCTGCCTGATATAGGCTCAGCCTCCTGTTTTTGGGAGGGCTAATTGAGTGAGATTTCCGGGTTAGTGGCCGGACCTCGTCGCTGTAGCCAGTGGGTCCATTTTTAGGCAACCATCTACCAACCGTGAGAGCCATTTCTCAGCTCAAAATACTTAGACCTAGGGATTTGACGAAGAGAGAAGTAACTCAAGCTACTCCCCAAGTCTCGAACATAGTTGGACCGGTATTCGGGTTCCAACATTTTTGGTGCGGTGAGCATGGACTGTAGCAAGAGAAGAAAATCTCATCTGACAATCCCATGGATGAACATGACGAGCCGGGGACCGGCCAGGGCAACTCACTGCCTTTGGGCGAGTTCGTTACCAAGAGCGACTTCGAACAGTTCAGGAGGTCCATGGAAGATACCATCGGGGGGCTACTCGTGCCTCGCGCCGAGGCGGGAGCACCCTCCCCCATCATAGCTGCCTCAACTACCGAGGCGGGGCCGAGTTAGCGTCTCGGCAAGGAGGTTTTCCCCGGGGATGAAGACCAGCCGCTCCGCACGCGAGTGCTCTTCGCGAGCCCGACATAGATTTGCCAGTCGGAGGGCGAGTACAATCGAGTTTGCCCAATTCGCCAGCTCGCCCCGCTGAGTCCTTTCTGCAAGATGGTACTGACCGGCCCTGTTCCCGTAGGGTTAGCAGAACCCTCCACGAGTTTCTACTCCAGAAAAGATGACCCCGTCAAGCACCTGCAATGGTTTAAGGATATGGTATCCAACAAGCAGATGACAGACGCACTCAAGTGTCGGCTATTCATCATAATCTTCCAAGAAAAGTCCCGAGACTGGTTCCACCAGATGCCTGCGGGAAGCATCTACGGCTTCGAGGACCAGAGCAGAAGTTTTCTGCTTCGCTTCTCTACTTCCAAGAAGAGGAAGAAGGGCTCGGAGGACCTTTTTCTTATCAAGCAAGGACATCATGAGATGCTCGGGTCATACCTCGATCACTTAGTCTAAGCTCAATCACTTAAGCACTTTTCTGATTATAATATCCCCCTTAGGTTTTTCTTAGTTTCTGGCCTATTGATTTATGAAATAAAGAGCAAGCCACAGAAAGCACACAAAAGATTTATAGAGGTTCCTTAAGACCGGGTGTCTTGAGTAGTCCTCTCTCCCTCTGCGCCTACCCAACAGTGTGCTAGGCTCGGCAAACTCCGCCAATAGCTTCACGGCCTCAAGCCTTACAACACGGACCCGCAAGTCCCAACAGCCTAGGCCCGCAAGCCCCTACTATCCCCGAGCCCTCAAGCTCGATACTCAGGCCCTCAAGCCCTACAACTTGGACCCGCAAGTCCCAACAGCCTAGGCCCTTAAGCCCCTACTGCCCCCGAGCCCGCAAGCTCGACAAATCGCACCCGCAAGCGCACTGCCCTGGCCCTCAAGCCGCACAGCTCTCCAGCCCTCAAGCTAGACAAATTGGCCCGCAAGCCTTATAAGGAAATATAGTAACAAAATAAACTGTTTCTTCAACCAGATGAAATCTGGAAACTTAGCCTTGATGAAGATCAGCTTCTTAAGGATGAAGAAAATGCTTCTTGATTTTGAGTTTCAGCTCTGGATCTTCTTCAGCCTCTTCTTCTTTTTGCCTGATGTTTAACGGCGACTTCTCAGTCAATGGAGATGACTGATTCTTATGAGATCTCTTGAATCTTGTTCTCTATCTTCTCCGCCGAGAATGCTGTTCTATTTTTGTGTAGCGGCGAGATTCTTTTTCGTTCTTTTTCTCTATCTTGGAAGATTGTTTTTCTAGGGCATCACTGTTCCCTTTTATAGAACAGATGAGCCGCATTATGGTAATATCTGATGTCCTTTAATGTCAGACGCCCATTCCATAAGAGCACGCGCTGATTGGACAATCAGGCGGCGACATTAAGTGCTGACAGCGCGTCCGCAACTTTGAATCTGTCTTGAAAATATTTGCATCATTACGACGACAAGCTGTCTCTGACTTTGTCGTCGCGATCTTCCTTCTTGCATCATGTCGTCGTAATCATATTGTTCTCTCGATGACATGAGTTCCACACGACAATGTCCTGTGTCTTCTCTGTGTTCGACGAACAGCATTCTGCGATCGACGAACTTGCCATCCTTCGTTCGACGATCGCCATTCTTTGTTTGACGATCTCGCCATGTTTCAGCGTTCGACGATCGGCATTCTCAGCGGTTGCTGCTCTGCCAGTCATTACGACGACAAGCACGCTTTGTCGATGATGTTGCATGTTCTTCTCGACGATATAGTACTTAGTAGAATAACTAAAGTACATGACATTTTGTCGATTCCTGCAAGCATGAACTAGATGGTATGTCAAATACAACTTGCATTTATCATTGAGCTGAGCACTTCTTCAAATCAGGAACATTGCAGGGCACTGTTCCCAACAATCTCCCCCTATTTGAAGAAGTCATAACCCACTCAATGATAAGTGCCATTCTCATAACAGATATTAACATTTAAGTAGATAAGCACGTAATGATGACATTTCAGCAAAATTAAGTAAACACAGAATTTTGATAAATATTTCTTCATTTATAATTAGTGCCGAATGTTCAGAAGAGTTTTGACATTTCTATATTTAACCATCTATATATCTGGTGCATTCGTATCAACAACTCTCTTTTCTTTCTTGGTACCGTCTTCCTGCTCTGTTTTCTCCATCTCTTCCCTGTACTTTCTCTTTCTAATTTCTTCAGTCTCAATTGTTTCTTTATCCTTATTAGTTTCAGGAATATCTGTACAGGGACCTACGGTGGGCTCGTCATAACAAAGGGAAGGAAGATTCATTGCTTCCCTGATAGTGTTCGAAGGCCAGATGGCATGAAAATAGCTGGCCTTTATCATTGATCTCTCCCCCTTTATGATTTCTTCAGATATCCCTTTTTGGAGGTTCTCTTCGGAGGCCAATATCTTGTTTTTGAGCATGTGAATTCTAGTTTCCAAGTGATTCTTGGTTTCCAGCAGATGACTATCTAAATCTTTATTTTGTTGTTCTAGACTTTCTTTGATGTCAGCTTTGTGTTCAGCCATTCTCTTGGTTGATGCAACATAGGCCTTTTCTATGTTGCCGATAATCGATGACGGATTGATCCCTAGGTTAATTAGAGCTTTGTGAGAGCGGGTATTGTCATCTTGTAGGCTTTTCACATCATTTCTTAGGTTTGCTATTTCAGCAGACAGTTTCTTTCTTAGATCATTGATGGCAGAGGTGACATGTCTTTCTAGTTTTATCCTTTGCTCTTCCAGGAGCATCTTTATTTGAGATAGAAGGGGGGATCTTCTTGTCTATTCTCTGTAGATGATCCCTCTTGATCCTCTTCTTCATCCCCTTCCCGTATTGGAGATAGAGATTTTCCTATTGGTGAGTGGCTTGGCTTACTCACCTTTTCAGGACCTTGCTGATCACTGCTAGTTCCATCAGCAGGGATTTCTTGATTGTCCTCTTGCATTGCAGACTCAGAATGTTCAGCATCCTCAGCCCCTATGATCTTTTGGATCACTGTTTCTACTTGAGCAGGGATCTCACTGTTTTTCTCCCCCTTAGTTTCAGCACTTCTTGGATCTGTGTCTGCAGATATCCTGGATCCTTGACTTAGATCAGAGGTCTGGAGGGCAACATTCCTTGTTTCTGCAGCTGCCTCTAAGCCAGATGGAGGAGAGCTGTTCTGTTGGGAAAATGATTTCTCTTAACCCCTGAAAATGAGTTGAATCTGAATTCTAAGAAAGAAAAATCAAGGTTAAGTAAATATGCGTCGAATAGTATTCGACGCAACGTCGAAGTGGTGTCGACGTTCCCTTCAGAATGAGTCAAAGTAACATTAAGAAGAATTCGACGTATCCTATGTCGACGTAGCTCTGACTTCTAGTCGACGCATCTTGAGAAGTCGACGCACCTTCCTTATTCTTCTCTCGACGTCCAGCCAGGACGAATTCGACGCTTACGTCGAATAGTAATCCACGCACGTCGATTTCTATGTTTAAATCAAAAATCGCCAGATCTCTTTCCTTCTTATATAGATCTGATTTATATGGAATCAATTTATTCTTTATAGCCGTTCTGAATCATTCTTTTCCTCTAATGGATTCTTGGCTAATTTGATTAAATCCATTATGGGCATTATTTGAAATCAAAATGAATTCTTTCCTTCTATAGACATAGTTATTATGGAAATATTTCTATCTTTCTATTTCTCTATCTGCTAATCAATTATCCTCCTATAGTATTATTTGAATGGACAGAGCTATAAAATAACAAGGAGGTCGGCAGAGAACAACAAGACAAGTGATCTACCATTTTACATTTGAAAAAGAGGAAGAGCTCCCAAGTGAAAAGAGTGAATTGAGAAATAGTGCTGCAACAAAGATCAAGCTTCGAGGCAGGGCTATGAACACGTCGACAGAACACTAAGTGGACAAATCTCCATGGAGCGTCGACTCCATATCGACGCATACGTCGACATCAATTCGACGTAACGTCAACATCTGGTTACAATTAGAATCAAATCCTTACTTCCTCTTTTGACGATTGGATTACCTGATATACCTTGATTTCTGTTTCCTTTCTCGACGTTTCACCTCCTTTAAATAATACCTCTTATTTCATAACATATACTCTCCTAAAACCCGCCAAAACTTCGTCTTCTACCTCTCTCTCTCTCTGCGACAATGGCACCAACTCCTGATCAATCGGCCCTCATCAAAGCGATGAACGATGCTCCCGAACACCTAGTAAATGACTTCCAGAATCGACTGAATCACTTCGCCAACGAATGTGCTGCCATGATCAACACCTGTGCAGCCAAACTGGCAACCCTCTTTGTTTCTCTTCCTGAGCTTAATGCTCTCATTCAAGAACGGCCTCTGTCGCCAGAAAGGTTTACATCCTTTGTGCAGGATATAAACCAGGGGGAGAGTTGCTCCAGAAACCTTCCTTGTCAGGTTCTCTATCTCTCTTAAAAGCTCAGGGTTAATTTCCTCTCCAACTCTAAATATTATTATCTCTAAAGTATTACTCCAACTTCTCTTCTTACAATAGGCTCCAATCTTCTCCAATCACTCTAACTACACCTTCAACAAAATTTTTGAAGAAACCTCATCCTACCATACTGAAGGAGAGCATGATGTGGATTCAGCATTCAGAATAGATGCCCCACACACCCAGGGGGAGATTGCTCTGGTAAAGAACACAGAAGTCCAGGGGGAGGAAGAAGCAGCCTACTCTGATGACTGGAGAGGACAAGTGTGGATTGAAGCAACCCCATGTGAGGAAGAAATTAAGCATCACTCTCCTGGCTTCTCTGCCAGTTACATCAAACTGAAGACACCATTACTTGAGGACATCCCTTCAGAAGAGCTTGGAGGAGACAAACATCCCTCAGCAAAGATTATTCTATCAGAGATCATTCTGCCTTTCACTGCAGAACAAACTCCACCTCTTGAACAAATCCCTTCTCCACCTAAAGAGAAAACTCCTTCTCCTCTGCTACCTCTACCTCCACCTCAACCTTCTTCTCTACCTCCACTGCTACCTTTACCTCCTCCAATAACAAAACTCACTAAGCAGATCTTACCTAGGCAAAGTCCAGAAGGACAAATGAAAAGGAAAAGAGAAGCCATCCCCTACTGGCAAAACTTCTCCAAAGAAGAAAGGAAAGAGTATGCAAAGGAAAAGAAGTATAGAAAAGCCTGTGAGGAGATAAAGAGGTTTGGAAAAATGCCTAATATCCTCCCAACAGTCCTGTAAAGGAATACCATGACCCTGACATGGAAAAGAGGCATGAAGAAATAAGAGAAAGAGAGCTGTATGAATATGAAGCAGCTAGGAAAGAAGTAGAAGATAAGAGGAATGTCTGGATGGAAAAGATCAACAGGGGAATGACCAACGAACAAATTCTTGCTGAATTTTCTATCAAAATTCCAAAGAAGTTGTTTGATATTGAAGCCTATCAAAAGAAAAATCCTCAGGCAGGGGTCATTCTAGAAAAGGGACAAAAACACAAGAGGGGTGTATGGTGTGCTGAAGACATTTACATCCCCTATAAGAAGCCCAAAAGACCTGCAAAGTTAGACAAATGGCTTGACTCACCCTGGAAAGGGAAAGGAAAGATGACTGAGATTCCTGAGAAACAGCAATCAGAAAAGAAAACAAAGTATAGGCCCAAGGTTGATAGCAAGGGACCACCTGAGCTCAAGCCTACTCAGCAGAAAACTCAAAACATTACAATTGAGATGATTGATGAAAAGGCAGCAATCATCATCAGCAAAGGCTACTCCCTAAATGACACTCTCCCTGATGGTGATAAACTCTTGGAGAAACTGCATACAATCATCAGGAATGTCCAGGAACGTCCTGATAGAGCCAGGGGCTATATTTTTGATGCCATTGAAAATTTATCTAGAAAACTCTATTCTGCTTTTGTCAATTTCATGTATCACAAGAAGTTTCTAGTTTAGATCTTGTGAAAGACAATTACTTATTAATATGATTTCTTCTGATTGCTTAGCATATTTCTTATCTATATAAATGCTTTGCTGTGATTGATCATATGCTGATACAATTTCTCTCTAAATAGGGTTAAGATAAATAGGGGGAGATTGTTGGGAAAATGATTTCTCTTAACCCCTGAAAATGAGTTGAATCTGAATTCTAAGAAAGAAAAATCAAGGTTAAGTAAATATGCGTCGAATAGTATTCGACACAACGTCGAAATGGTGTCGACGTTCCCTTCAAAATGAGTCGAAGTAACTTTAAGAAGAATTCGATGTATCCTATGTCGACGTAGCTCTGACTTCTAGTCGACGCATCTTGAGAAGTCGACGCACCTTAGTCGACGCACCTTCCTTATTCTTCTCTCGACGTCCAGCCAGGACGAATTCGACGCTTACGTCGAATAGTAATCGACGCACGTCGATTTCTATGTTTAAATCAAAAATCGCCAGATCTCTTTCCTTCTTTTATAGATCTGATTTATATGGAATCAATTTATTCTTTATAGCCGTTCTGAATCATTCTTTTCCTCTAATGGATTCTTGTCTAATTTGATTAAATCCATTATGGACATTATTTGAAATCAAAATGAATTCTTTCCTTCTATAGACATAGTTATTATGGAAATATTTCTATCTTTCTATTTCTCTGTCTGCTAATCAATTATCCTCCTATAGTATTATTTGAATGGACAGAGCTATAAAATAACAAGGAGGTCGGCAGAGAACAACAAGACAAGTGATCCACCATTTTACATTTGAAAAAGAGGAAGAGCTCCCAAGTGAAAAGAGTGAATTGAGAAATAGTGCTGCAACAAAGATCAAGCTTCCCTCTCCTTCTCACTCTGAAGCCATACTGCTGCAAACTCTGATAGCTCTCACAAAAGAGAGAAAAGGCCTACAATCTCCTTCTCACTATAGAAGAGAGATTTCATTCAGTACTTCTTGTGCTTCCAATCTTCTTGTTAGGAAGAAGATTCTTTCCTGTCTTAAATACTTATTCTCCTTTTTCTTATTTCACCTTCACATATTGTAAAAGAGTTTTTAGAATCTCTCTTCAAAAAATTCAGTTGTACTGGTTCTAAGAGTCTCCTTATCAAAAGACTCAGGGTGGTTCTAAGAGTCTCCTTATCAAAAGACTCAGTACAAGATAGTGAATTCCTACCAAGGGGGTAGAAGAGTGGACTACCCAAAGTTTGGGGAACCACTATATTTCTTTGTGTTGTGCTGTGATTTTTCTTCTTGCATTTATTTTCTTTACTTGTTTAATTCTTGTTGGTGTGTGGGAAGCACTAATCTGTGGTCACTACACTTATATATATAGAATTATTAACTTTGCACAAAAATATTTTAAATCTCTATTCACCCCCCCCCCCCCCTCTAGAGAATTCTAGTGAGGTTAACTGTGCACTTTCATGTTCCCTGACTTACTCTCTTCAGGTGAGCTCTCTCTATTCCTCTTTGCATCTTCCGCAGTTTTTGACTTCGTGGAGGCTTAGTCAGAGTTTTCTCCCATCTTGCAAGGATTTTGATGTCCATTCTTTTCATGTGATGTATTTTGACTCCATAGCTTTTGTTGAAGCTTTCTCGGTAGGTTTGCAGAAGGTATAATGATAGAATTCTTCCAAGATTTGGAGATTAAAAGCTTTCTTGTATCCTCTTAAAGATGTGCTGACCACAGTTGGTCCTTTTACTAAGGATTATCCTTGCCATTAATTCGAACATAGGCTTGGATATCCTATCATGTGACCCTACCTTGCAGAGGAGGGCTTTTCCCACAATGTCTGCCAACAGCTTTCCTTGCTGATTGAAGCTCTTCCATTCCAGAGACCCATAGGTCTTGCTCGAGTGGCCGCACCAAGCCAGAGCCTTGACAAGTTCTTCCTGAGTAATCATTTCGTCTTCCTCCCCCTTGGTAAAGGTTGGCAGCTGAAGAGCTCTGTTCAACCTTTTGGGATTTACCTTAATATTTATCCCGTTAATTTCGCTTTGCACAGACGTTCCCTTGGAGCCACCCTTGGCATTTGAGTAGAACTCCAGCACTTCTCTTCATAATATTATCGTAGGCTCAGAGAGGGCGTATTTCAGGCCGATGGTCTCGAGCAGCTTAATGGTGCCCTGGATTTCTTCTGAGCCTTCTGAGAATCCATTCCTCACCACTTCACTTCCTTGGAATAGAAGATCTTCCTTCTTTGGCGCCATATTTTTGATTCCGAAGGGTTTCAGCGCAGTCGACTCGTTCACTCTTAGATGGCGTGGGGAACACGACAAAATTTTAGGGCTAATGTAGAGAGCGTGTTAATCTTAAGATATTTGACCTTATTTATAGTGTTCGAGTTGGAAGTTGAAGTGTCATTTGTTAAATGTCTGACTAACTCGAGTTTAGCTGTAATGATTGAGCTTAGACTTAATTAAGAGCCCGCTGACGATTGGGTATCGTCGTAATGCAGGTCTTTCTACGATACTAATGACCATTCCGATGATATGGTTTTTGAAAAATTACCTTTACAATATTAGATGAAGATGTGTTTATGTGATAAACATTAACATGGTTACCTTCACCTTGGCCTCTAAGTCTCCTTGATCCAGTTGCTCCCCTTCGATGGAATGCCCACTTTTCTTTACTTCCAGCTCCCCCTTGATTAGTGCACCTTGGTATGTGGTCAGTTCTTCTTAGTCCAGAGCTAAGCCTGGAGCACTTATTGTCCATTAGCCTTGTTTTCTTTTTAATGGCTAAATGGACTACCCTACAAGACAGATTTAATATCCCTTAGGAACCCAAGGTGACTTGGGCCCTAGGTTCTTGTTAGCATAATAGGGAGCCCCTCTACTCACCGCAGCCAGTCCAGGAGGTCTCTACTTTGCATTAAGCACACTAGGGTTTTGCCAACAGCCGATGGCAAAGTGTCCCACTTTGCCACAGCACCAACATTCATGGATGTTGTACCTTCTTTTCTGAACAAATTTTGAAGTCTGTTTAGTAGAGAAGGCAGCAGCATTCTTCCTATCTCTCTCAGCCAAGAGCTGACTTGCTGCTCCAGTATCATTGTTTCTTCTTGACTTTATCTGTTTGTCAGCAACAGATGTCAGCTTAGTGGCTGACAGTGTGTTGATGGCGTCAGATATGTTCAAGTGAGAATTGATCATACTGGGGCTACTGGTCTGCTTCTTATCTGGAAGAGATTGAGAAAATGTTACACCTTTATCTTTGAGAGTGGGGGCTGGGACACCAAATACAAATGGTCTATTGATTGATAAATTTTGATTTTTGTGTGGTTTGCTTTTTCGTTGTAACAAATCTTTGTTATGTCATAACAACCAAAGATTTTGTTGCAACAAATTTTTAAGAGTTTAAAATTGTTTTTGCTTTTGAGAGAAAGCTTTTGGGTTTAAGTAAATTATCCGAACTAAAATCGATAAAGGCAAGTGTACCTTATCGAAAGTAGTATAGGATATTTCTTTTTGAAATATCAAGGTCGTATTTTCTGGATCGTATCGATTATTTCTACTTCTTAGGAGCGCGCTATTATTTTATCGGAAAAAGGTTTTGAATTGGTTTTTATACTTTTATAGAAATGATAATGACAAAAAATAGGGTTGGCGTGCGTTTAGCGATATTTGTAAGAAAAGCAAGAGAGCACGAAAACGCTAATTTGGAAAATAGTTTTGCTTAGGTTTTGATTTTTTTTGTTTTGATTTTTAAAACGATGACGATAACTATTTAACGATTGAGCGGTTATGAGCGGTTAGCATAGTTAATGATTGAGCGGTTATTAGCGGTTAGCAGAAACAAGCAAAAATGATTATAAGAAAGAAAGAAATAAAAGTGCTCACTAAATTGAAAACACACGCACTCTACGGAATTGAAATGACGGAATTAAAGGACAGAAATTAAAGGAATGCGATCTCAACCCAAATAGGTAGAGGGGAAGTAAATGCGTGAGCAAGTTCTACCCAAACGGGTAGACGGGAAATAAATGCGTGAGCGAGTTCTATCCAAACGGATAGACGGGAAATAAATGCGTGAGCGAGTTCTATCCAAACGGATAGACGGGAAATAAATGCGTGAGGGAGTTCTATCCAAACGGATAGACGGGAAATAAATGCGTGACGGTAATAAAAGCTATGTTATTGAATTGAAAGCTAAATTAAACTAAACTAAAAACAAACTCTTTTCATTTTTTAAAGCTTTTTCCACACACACACTAATAAAAACAATAATTATATATGTATATATGTAATAAACTAACTTAAAAGAAAAAGCTAAAATGTAAAATAAGAAAAGAGAAAAACTAATATACCCTCATACACTCACAAACACTAATATGAAATCAACTAAAATTAAAAGAAAGATACAAATAAGTAAAACTACTCTCATACACACACACAAATTAAAAAGGAAATCTAATTAAAATAACAAAAATTACAAAAACTAAATTAAAAAGAAAGAAGAAAAAAAAGCAAGAACACACACACACTTTCCAACAAACAAGAGAAGATAATTACAAAACAAGCCAACCTATTTTATTTCCATCAAAAATATTACAAAGTTGGAGAGAGAAAATGCAACAAAAGACATAAAATATGAAAACAGCAAAAAATGGCCCATAATCTCAAGAAAAGCTCTCAAAATTCTGAGCCCCCACCCTCAGCCGAATCTGGCTATTTATAGGCAAAATTTTGGAATTACACGCCCTCGGACATGGGCGTGTCTGAGGGCGTGACACGGCTTGGGGTGCGAATAGGCAGAACAGCTGGATCCAGGCAGGCATCTAGAAGGCTTGAGTGGAATCCTCGGACGAACACGGGCGTGACCAAGTATACGGCCTAGGTCACGGGCGTGACCTAGGTCGGATGGCTGGAGCTTGAACTGGGCGTGACACTTGGCGTATCCTTTGTTCTTCTGGAAGGAATTGATGGGTCACGGGCGTGACCAAGTACACGGCATCGGTCACGGGCGTGACTTGATTCTTCTGGAAGGAATGAACCTTTAGTGACTTGAATCTGGGATGGACATCCAACACGGGCGTGACCATGTACACGGCCTCGGTCACGGGCATGACCGAGGGCGTGACTTGATGTTTGAGCTGGAAAAAGAACAGAGAGATGAAAATGTTAGGGATTAGTGAACACGCCCTTGGACACGGGCGTGTCTTAACAAAAAGACAGAAAGTTTATCAAATTAAAATAAAACTTAGTTAAAAGTCAAAATAGCAAAAACAAACAATTTATTTATTTAATTACATAGATTATTTATAATTCTAAGCAAAAATACACTAAAAACTATACAGAAAAACACGTATAATTACTATTCATCATCTATGATGGGCCATTTGAATTTCCTCATGGGGAGCCTTTAATGCACTCATCCCCATGCCCTTTCTCTTTCCATAGTCAGGAGCATTTTCATGACTAGTGGAGCTTCCATTCATCCAGTGACCATGGACACTGTCCTGATCATACCTATTTGAGGGAAGCACTACCTTCTGAAAGGTGGTGTGAGGCTTTGCTTTAGTTTTGCCCTTTTTTTCATTCTCAGCATCTGTTGCCCCTTCCTTGTAACCTAACCCCCTCCTATTTTTATAGGATGAGAAGGTGTCAATGATGGGCAGAACAGTTTTGGGCTTAGAGAATTGAGCTACTAAGCTTCTTTCCTTGAGAAGATCACTTTCAAGCTTCTTGATAAGTTCTTCCCTTTGGCTTCTCTCATCTTAAAGTTTGTCTATGATTTTCTTGAGCTCACAGGAGTTGGTGCCCCCATTAGAGGACATACCCATTTCCTTCTTCAACTCAACCTTAATGGGCCTGAGTGATTCTAACTCCTTAGCTGGTTTCTTAACAAGCCTTTTTCTCTTACTCAGAGCTTCCAAGAGATCACCAAACTGCTCAATTAGATCAACATGGTTCTTATTGTTGCAAGATGAGCAATCTTCTGCATCATCCTCAGAAGATGAACATTCTTCTGATGCACTCTTGGTCTTCTTAAATGAGGCAGGTAGTAAAGGTGGGTGAGTGGTGCGTACCTGATCATGATGCGATTCATCATGATTTTCTTCATCTGTTAGAGCCATCAACCCATGAACCTCTTCATCCTCAGACTCACAATCTATAGTAGACATGGGTGCTCTGATGCATACCTCTTCATGAGAGGTCTCTTCTTCAAGATCTTCAGCTGATCCTACCATGAGGACTTCTAAGAGGTCCCACATGTCCTTTGCTGTTGTGCAATGACTCAGCTTCTGATGTGTTGCTAGATCTACTGCACCAGCTAGAAAGCTTCTTGCTTCTTTGTCCAAGCTGGCAAGAAGGATCTCCTCTTTTAGCATCGTCATGGAGGGACCTTTTTGAACAACTAAGAAGATTCTTGGATCCATTGCCTCCATGAATATTCTTGCTCTAACTTTCCAAATGGCAAAGTTCTCTCTAGGGCACATAACCATTCTCGACTCCATACTTATGAAACTTAGACACCCACTGGTAGATCTGTTCAAGCAGTTAAGCTTTTCTTTGAACAACCTAGCTTTGATACCACTTGTTGTTTAAGGGGTGTCTACTTAATGACCTAGAGGGGGGGGGGGGGGGTGAATATGTTTCTGATTATAATATCCCCCTAAGGTTTTTCTTAGTTTCTGGCCTGTAGATTTATGAAATAAAGAGCAAGCCACAGAAAGCACACAAAAGATTTATAAAGGTTCCTCAAAACTGGGTGTCTTGAGTAGTCCTCTCTCCCTCTGCGCCTACCCAGAAGTGTGTTAGGCTCGGCAAACTCCGCCAATAGCTTCAGGCCCTCAAGCCTTACAACACGGACCAGCAAGTCCCAACAGCCTAGGCCCGCAAGCCCCTACTATCCCCGAGCCCGCAAGCTCGACACTCAGGACCTCAAGCCCTACAACTTGGACCCGCAAGTCCCAACAGCCTAGGCCCTCAAGCCCCTACTTCCCCCGAGCCCGCACGCTTGACAAATCGCACCCGCAAGCGCACTGCCCTGGCCCTCAAGCCTCACAGCTCTCCAGCCCTCAAGCTAGACAAATTGGCCCGCAAGCCTTACAAGGAAATACAGTAATAAAATAAACTGTTTCTTCAACCAGATGAAATCAGGCAACTTAGCCTTGATGAAGATCGACTTCTTAAGGATGAAGAAGATGCTTCTTGATTTTTAGTTTCAGCTCTGGATCTTCTTCAGCCTCTTCTTCTTTTTGCCTGATGTTGAACGACGACTTCTCAGTCAATGGAGATGACTAATTCTTATGAGAACTCTTGAATCTTGTTCTCTATCTTCTCCGCCGAGAATGCTGTTCTATTTTTGTGTAGCGGCGGGATTCTTTTTCGTTCTTTTTCTCTATCTTGGAAGATCGTTTTTCTAGGGCATCACTGTTCCCTTTTATATAACAGATGAGCCGCATAACGGTAACATCTGATATCCTTTAATGTCAGACGCCCATTCCATAAGAGCACGCACTGATTGGACAATCAGGCGGCGGCATTAAGTGCTGACAGCGGGTCCGCAACTTTGAATCTGTCTTGAAAATATTTGCATCATTATGACGACAAGCTGTCTCTGACTTTGTCGTCGCGATCTTCCTTCTTGCATCATGTCGTCGTAATCATATTGTTCTCTCGATGACATGAGTTCCACACGACGATGTCCTGTGTCTTCTATGTGTTCGACGAACAACATTCTGCGATCGACGAACTTGCCATCCTTCGTTCGACGATCGCCATTCTTCGTTCGACGATCTCGCCACGTTTCAGCGTTCGACGATCGACATTCTTAGCGGCTGCTGCTCTACCAGTCATTATGACGACAAGCACGCTTTGTCGACGATGTTTCCTGTTCTTCTTGACGATATAGTACTTAGTAGAATAACTAAAGTACATGACATTTTGTCGATTCCTGCAAGCATGAACTAGATGGTATGTCAAATACAACTTGCATTTATCATTGAGCTGAGCACTTCTTCAAATCAGGAACATTGCAGGGCACTGTTCCCACCAGCTTTCAGGAGGAGATCCTCCTAGTCTAGGAGGTCCCAGGTCACACTCTGATTTTGGCATTCAAACTTGGACTGAAGCCAGGGTTCTTCAAGATGGAGATCACCCGCAATCCTCCCATGTCGTTCGAGGAACTGATCGATCGGGCCGCGAGACAGATCGAGGGGGAGGAAACCAGCCTAGAGTTTGTGGCCAAGTTGGCTAGGCTGGAGGGAGTAGAGAAGGAAGAAGTGGGAAGCAGCCGGTGGGAGGCCAAGAAGAAGGACGAGCCGAGGAGGCGAGAGGAAAGGCAGTTCCGAGAGAACAGAGGTCAGCGAGACTAGGAGAGAAGGTTCTAGGCCCCGTCAAATAGGCTAGCTTGGAGACCCACAGGAGGAGGATACCAAGGAAGACAAGGGAGAACACTCTCCCCGGAGCATCGGGACCGCTGCCATTCGCCCTAGCGGAGGCAAGGGCAATGGAGGAAAAATGAAGCGCCGCCCAAGGAAGCGAATATGATTAGAAGAGGGCGGGGACGAGGGCGCGGAGCAAGGCCGCGACAACCTCGAGGTGGAGAGGAGCGTCGGGCAATGCCTTTCTGCGACTTTCATCAGGCGGAGGGCCATGCGACG
Organism: Dactylorhiza incarnata; assembly: GCA_033032865.1. Lineage (NCBI taxonomy): Eukaryota > Viridiplantae > Streptophyta > Magnoliopsida > Asparagales > Orchidaceae > Dactylorhiza > Dactylorhiza incarnata. The sequence continues at coordinate 21,257,376 of JAWHQI010000008.1, read as the reverse complement.
GCCACATGCCCCGAATTCTTGGAGTTGAGGAGAGGAGCAGGAGGAGCCCAGGAGGGGCATCAGGAGCGAGAAGGAGGGGGCATGTTGAGGATCAAGGGGGGAGGAGTTCCCGCCCCAAGGAGTGTTGGGTTTTCTACATACCATTCAAAATGATAATAACACATCAAATGTGCGCAGCGGAAGAAAAAAAAACAAGAACAACCCAAGAGAGTTACGGATCTTGCGATATCATGAATCCAGAAATATGGAAAGCAACACATTGCAATACATGAAGGGGATTGAGTCAATTCTCAACCGAGGTGCTCCACAACTGAAATCCAGAAGACAATCGTTAAGTCCCAAGCGTCGAAATGGATCGGCGCCTCTACGAGAGTCCACACGAGTGAAAGTAGAACCCTAGCTTCTTGTCGCGCAAGAACTAGGTTGAAGAAGAAGAGTCATGTACGTCACCCACGAACTGCTAGGTCCGATGACAGGGAGAGGTGGCAGCGGCGTCGGGATTCGGGGACGACCGATCGGAACTCTTCCGTCGCACTTCGGAACTCTTCGGTCGCCCTCTCTGATTCGCAAAAGGAGATCACTTATTTAGGGTATAGAATCGTATTCTATTTATACCCAGGCGAGAGAGAGATGCTATCCGCACACCCACGACATATATTGGAGTATAATAGAATTCGTTGAGTGAACCTTTCACTGAAGAAATTCGTCAAGTAACAAACTTAATTCGTCGAGTAAAATAGAATTCGTCGAGTGAACCTTTCACTAAGAAGTTCGTCGAGTAACAAATGATTTGTCGAGTAATCATAAATTTGTCGAGTCACTATGATTTCGTCGAGTAATCATAAAATCGTCATTCGGCGAACTAAAGTAATAGTCGTCGAGACACTCTCGTCGACTCGACTCGAAAACTTGTCAACACGCTCCATACAATATTCATAATACCCGTGGAACATTCAGTTGACTCGACCCAACTCTAATAAGTCTTAGGATTGGTCCTTCACTCATATCCAATATGAGTAAGGCCAACACAATTCTTTCTCCAACTTCTCCAAACACTCTTGTGTGTGACCCCATATGCTTATATCGCATTGGCAGTGAGACTAGATGCTTGATCACTCCCAGATCACCATGGAAACACCAACATGGAGTTGTGAGGATCAGTGAGATCTTGGAGCCCATAGAGGGATATGCGTCATCGACGGAGGAGCATGGTTGGAGGCAACCCGGAAGGGGAGCCTTAATGCCGTGTACCGGAGGGGCGTGGCCTCCGCCTCCCAAACTACACCTGTTGAAACCAGAGAACTGGTCTCGACGTTCGAAAGGGAGATGCAGCTAACCCTTACTTGACCCGAGCTAGACCCTTGACCAGTCACTATGAACCGAAGAACATTGCCTTAGAAGAACACCTTTGAGGAACACCTGAGTCCACCAACAGACCCCTTAAGCTGCAATGCGCGTGGAGGTCCCACCACACACCCGGAAGCTCACAAGGAACTTCCCCTCCCAAGCCAATGCTGAGTCTGAGCACCTTGGAGGGCACTAAGGATCACCTCACCGTCCATCTTCAATGACAGGGGGAGGGGAGGGGTAGTGCTTGCTCACAACACACACGCGAGGGAGGGGGGGGGGGGTATCAACATCCCTTCCCAAGGTACCTATGGGGGTCTATTTATAGACTTCCCAAAATTGGGCTGCAGATAGCCAAAATTCTACTATCCGCAGCTCAACATCAAACCCGAATGATCAACGCAAGCGGGGGGGGGGGGGGGGGGGGGGGGGGGGATTGGAGGATGAGATGTCCACTCCCCCCCTTACCGGGGGTCGAACGAGTGGACCGAGGTCCACCGCCCTAATTGGGCGAGTGGACCTTATGGTCCACTCAACCCACCGGGCAAGTGGACACTTGGTCCACTCACCCAGCTGCTCGGAGCGAGTGGACCATAGGTCCACTCGCCCATACCCTTGGGCGACTGGACCCATGGTCCACTCGCCCCCCCCCCCCCCCCACTCGGGCGAGTGGACCAATGTTCCACTTGCCCGGGTCCTTGGGCGAGTGAACCAAGGGTCAACTCGCCCGGGGCCTTGGGCGAGTGGACCCAAGGTCCACTCGTCCAAGGAGGTTTGCCCCCCCAGGCCTTCTCTTCCTGGTCTTGACGACCTCCGTCGGTTCGGTCCGTTGCGTCACGGTCACCCTTTCTATCACGACCTCATCCACGTCGGCTCACACCGACGAAATTATGAGGGTTGTACACAATCCCTGCTCTTTTCGAGCTTGCCTTTTGCTCGGAAAAAGTGCAACCCACTTATTTGACGAGTAGGTGGGACCTTAGGAGAATCCACGAAGGGCCCTACCAACGAGATACTCCTACCGAGTTTTTCAGCTAAACTTGACTTGAGGCGGAAGGCGAACCTTTCTCCACTGGACAACCCTCCTGTGAGCCGAGCTCAACTGGAGGTAAAGAAAGCTCAACACCTTAGGTCGAATTAAGCTTGACCTGAGGTGGAGGAAAAACTCAACACCTCTAGTCGAGCCGAACTCGACCTGAGGTGGAAGGCAAACCTTTCTCCACTAAACAACCCTCCTGTGAGCCGAGCTCAACTGGAGGTGGAGAAAGCTCAACACCTTAGGTCGAATTAAACTTGACCTGAGGTGGAGGAAAAACTCAACACCTCTAGTCGAGCCGAACACGACCTGTGGTGGAACGCAAACCATTCTCCACTTAACAAACCTCATGTGAACCTAGTTCAACTGGAGGTGGAGAAAGCTCAACACCTTAGGTCGAATTAAACTTGACTTGAGGTGGAGGAAAAAATCAACACCTCTAGTCGAGCCGAACTCGACCTGAGGTGGAAGGCAAAACCTTTCTCCACTGAACAACCGTCCTATGAGCCTAGCTCAACTGGAGGTGGAGAAAGCTCAACACCTTAGGTCGAATTAAACTTGACCTGAGGTGGAGGAAAAACTCAACACCTCAAGTCGAGCTGAACTTGACCTGAGGTAGAAGGCAAACCTTTCTCCACTGAACAAACCTCCTGTGAGTCGAGCTCAACTGGAGGTGGAGAAAGCTCAACACCTTAGGTTGAATTAAACTTGACCTGAGGTGGAGGAAAAACTCAACACCTCTAGTCGAGCCGAACTCGACCTGAGGTGGAAGGCAAACCTTTCTCCACAGAACAACCCTCCTGTGAGCTGAGATCAACTAGAGGTGGAGAAAGCTCAACACCTTAGGTCGAATTAAACTTGACCTGAGGTGGAGGAAAAATCTACACCTCTAGTCGAGCCGAACTCGACCTGAGATGGAAGGCAAACTTTTCTCAACTTAACAACCCTCCTATGAGCCGAGCTCAACTGGAGTTGAAGAAAGCTCAACGCCTTAGGTTGAATTAAGCTTGACCTGAGGTGGCGGAAAAACTCAACACCTCTAGTCGAGCCGAACTCGACCTGAGGTGGAAGGCAAACCTTTCTTCACTGAACAACCCTCCTGTGAGCCGAGCTCAACTGGAGGTGGAGAAAGCTCAACACCTTAGGTCGAATTAAACTTGACCTGAGGTGGAGGAAAAACTCAACACCTCTAGTCAAGCCGAACTCGACCTGAGGTGGAAGACGAACCTTTCTCCACTTAACAACCCTCCTGTGAACCGAGTTCAACTGGAGGTGGAGAAAGCTCAACACCTTAGGTCGAATTAAACTTGACCTGAGGTGGAGGAAAAACTCAACACCTCTAGTCGAGCCGAACTCAACCTGAGGTGGAAGGCAAACCTTTCTCCACTGAACAACACTCCTGTGAGCCGAGCTCAACTGGAGGTGGAGAAAGCTCAACAACTTCGGTCGAATTAAACTTGACCCGAGGTGGAGGAAAAACTCAACACCTCTAGTCGAGCCGAACTCGACCTGAGGTGGAATGCGAACCTTTCTCCACTTAACAACCCTCCTGTGAACCGAGTTCAACTGGAGGTGGAGAAAGCTCAACACCTTAGGTCGAATTAAACTTTACCTGAGGTGGAGGAAAAACTCAACACCTCTGGTCGAGCCGAACTCGACCTGAGGTGGAAGGCAAACCTTTCTCCACCGAACAACCCTCTTGTGAGCCGAGCTCAACTGGAGGTGTCGAAATATCAACACCTTAGGTTGAATTAAACTTGACCTGAGGTGGAAGGCAGAAACTCCACACCTACTAGGGAGATGAGCTCACCTGGAGGGGGGAGGAAATCAACACTTTCCCGAACTATCCGGGGGGAGAACCAGTCCACGTCCCAGGTGCTTACCCTCACCGAGGGACGGAGGGATTCAACCATCTTATCAAAGCAACTGGGGGCAGAGAACCAGTCAGCGTCCTAGGGCTTTAGCTTTCCTGGAGGCAGAGGAATTCAACACCTTTCCACACCAATTGGGGGCGGAGTACCCGTCCATGTCCTAGGGGCATAGCTTGCTTGGAGGCAGAGGAACCCAGCACCTTCCCAAACCAATTGGGGGCGGAGTACCCATCCACGTCCTAGGGGCCTAGCTTACCTGGAGGCGGAGGAACTCAACACTTTTTCAAACCAACTGGGGGTGGAATACCCATCCACGTCCTAGGGGCCTAGCTTACCTGGAGGTGGAGGAGCTCATCATCTTTCCAAGTCAATTAGTCAAGCAGCGAGTCGACCCGATGAGTCTCCCATCTGCCGGCATGACTGAGCCTGGAGAATGGTCTCTAGTCGGGGATCTTTCCAACTGGAGGCGGTGTACCCATCCACGTCCTAGGTGCTTACCTTCACCTGGAGGCGGAGGAACCCATCACCTTCCCAGACCAACTACCAAGTAGCTAGTCGACCCGATGAGTCTCCCATCTGCCGGCATGACCGAGCCCAGAGAATGGTCTCTAGTCGGGGATCTTACCAACTGGAGGCGGAGTACCCATCCACGTCCTAGGTGCTTACCTTCACCTGGAGGCGGAGGAACCCAAAACCTTCCTAGACCAACTACCAAGTAGCTAGTCGTCCCGATGAGTCTCCCATCTGCCGGCATGACCGAGCCCGGAGAATGGTCTCTAGTCGGGGATCTTACAAACTTGGGGCGGAGTACCCATCCACATCCTAGGTGCTTACCTTCACCTGGAGGAAGAGGAACTCAACACCTTCCCACTTAGTCAAGCAGCGAGTCGAACCGATGAGTCTCTCATCTGCCGGCATGACTGAGCTCGGAGAATGGTCTCTAGTCGGGGATCTTACCAACTGGGGGCGGAGTACCCATCCACGTCTTAGGTTCTTACCATCACTTGGAGGTAGAGGAACTCAACACCTTCCCAAGCCACTTAGTCAAGCAGCTAGTCGACTCGATGAGTCTCCCATCTACCGGCATGACTGAGCCCGGAGAATGGTCTCTAGTCGGGGATCTTACCAACTGGGGGTGGAGTACCCATCCACGTCCTAGGTGCTTACCTTCACCTGGAGGCAGAGGAACTCAACACCTTCCCAGACCAACTGCCAAGTAGCTAGTCGACCCGATGAGTCTCCCATCTGCCGGCATGACCAAGCCCGGAGAATGGTCTCTAGTCGGGGATCTTACCAACTAGAGGCGGAGTACCCATACACGTCCTAGGTACTTACCTTCACCTGGAGGCGGAGGAACTCAGCACCTTCCCAGACCAACTACCAAGTAGCTAATCGACCCGATGAGTCTCCCATCTGCCGGCATGACCGAGCCCGAAGAATGGTCTCTGGTCAGGGATCTTACCAACTGGGGGCGGAGTACCCATCCACATCCTAGGTGCTTACCTTCACCTGGAGGCAGAGGAACTCAACACCTTCCCAAGACACTTAGTAAACAGCGAGTCAACCCGATGAGTCTCCCATCTGCCGGCATAACTGAGCCCAGAGAATGGTCTCTAGTCGGGGATCTTACCTATAGGTGTTACCTAAAAAAAAGAAACTGCTTTCATTCATAATCAAGGTGATACAGGTTCACTACACTGCGCCTCCTCGCGCTTACATGGCCACATACTCCCCGGCCTTCTCCTCCATCACCTCTCCCATCTCCTCTGCCTTCTCCATCCACTCGATCGTGTTGACAGTTGTGACGTTGCACTGGCGCGCCTCCCTGGGATCTCCCCTGACCCGGACCTGGACTCCTCCAATGCTATATTTCAAGCACTGGTGGTATTAGGATGACACGCACTGGTACGCGCTGATGAGGGGACGCCCGAAGATGGCGTTGTAACTGCTCAGCGCATCCACGATGACGAACCGGCAGTTTTTGGACATACCCCCCAAAGTGACGAGGAGTTCGACTCCTCCTTTCTCCAGAGAACCCAAAGAGTGGCCCATCAGACGCCAACACCCGTTTCAACTCCACCTTCATCCTGTCGAAGGCCTTTTTGAACATCACATTCACCGAGCTCCCGTTGTCGACCAGGATTCGGGAGACCGTGAAGTTTTCGATGGCGGCCTTGATGATGAGTGCGTCACCGAAGGGATCTTCGTGGAGTGACATATCTTGGTCCGAGAAGGTAATCTTCTCGCCAGGAGGTGGGGATCGGGAGGTTGAAGCGACACTCCGATGATATAGGGTATGGAGGCTGCCCTTTCGGGTGTCTTCTATACCCACTCCTCCGTGAATCACCCTGATCCCACCCAGGGCCCCCAGGTCGGTTCTTTCTTTGCACGGTTCTTCTTGTTCCCTTCTCCTCTTCCCCTTGGACCCTCCAGGCAGAGCTAATTTCTCCCTGCTGGGGCTTTCCCTCCTTCTCTCATCTCAAGGAACTCAGGGCAGGCTGCAGTCGCATGACCTTCCTGCTGATGGAAGTCACAATACAATAGCGCCAGCTCACCCGCCCCGTTACCCAGGCGGGTCCTCTTCTTTCCTCTCTTCTTTCGTCCGATCGCCATAGTCTACAGGGGCAGGGCTTGCAGCGGCCTTGCATCGGGCTGCCAGCCCGCCGGATTGAATCGTCCCTGCCTTCCATGATAGCCTCCTCCTCCATGGAAGTGACCTCTTCCCTGGGCATGAGCGGGTCCCCTAGGCGGCCTCCAGGCTAGTCGGGCGGCTGGCGGTTGAGACCTCCAGTCTTGCTCCGACCCAGCGGGGGGTCCCTGGTGTCCCTGACTCCTCACTTCCTCTCTCCTCCTTCCTTCCTGCTCCTTCCTCTCCTCCTCCGCACCCTTGGCCAACCTTGCCATGAACTCCTGATTCGTAGCCTCACACTCGATCTCCCTGGCAGCGCGCTCCATCAGCTCTTCGAAAGATACCGGGGGGTACCAAGTCAAGCTCATCCTGAACAGCCCCTGCTGCAACCCAAGGGTGAAGGCCACTTGCAGGGTGTGTCCGGGCACCTCAATGACTAGGAGCACTTCTTCCTGGAACCTATCCACGTAGTTTCCCAACGTCTCTCCTGACCTTTGCCGAATTAAGAACAGCGCTTCGGCCCCTTTCATCCTCTTCTTTGAAGTAGAGAACCTTAGCAAGAAACTCTGACGCAAGTCCTCGAAGCAGTAGATGGTCCCCACCGGGAGCTGGTGGAACCAATCCCTCGCCTTCCACCTGAACGTGACGGCGAAGAGTCTGCACTTGAAGGCTTCCGACATCTGCCCGATCGAGGTCATGTCTTCGAACCACTGGAGGTGCTGAATTGGGTCATCCTTCCCCACATAATAAGACATGCCAGGCTCGTTGAACCCATCTGGAATGAGAGCTGAGATGATCAGCTCGCAGAAGTGACTTACCCATTGATGGTTAACTTACTATCAATCCAAAAGGCAAGTGCACCTATCGAATCGTAGTATAGAAAAATGTCGTATTAGACCGGGGCTGTCAATTACTACTACTCACGCCGTCACTATTATCCTACCGAACGAATGTTGATTTTGGTTTTTGAAATTGAAAATTGTAAGTACGAAGAATTAACGAAAGAGAAATTCACAATTTTAAAAAGGCTTAGCACTTGATGGGGTGTTCTTGGGAATCCGATTATAAAAGAGGCGCTCTAATTCTTAAAAATTCTGTTTTGATTGGAGGATAGAGAAATTTGATAGAGGCTCGCTAGAGACAACTACCGCCTAATTTTAATAGTACTTCAAAGATAATCTCTTAAAATTTGAAAAAAATTAAAATTGCATGAACGTTAATCCCGAATCCAAAAGCAGCGATATTTTCATTTCTCAAAGAAAATACAACAAACCCTTTATTTCTGAGAGATCTAAAGCATTCACGAGCCTCTCGGCCAACTAGAATACCAAATCGGATAGCGAAATTTATATACTAGCAATATAAACTCGCAACCAAAATTTAATCGGAAATAAATCGAAACGAAAAATCTAAGAATTAGAGATGATAAATTATAAATTAACCTTCATCCCAATACTAACCAATCAAGCACTAAGAGAAAATTTAGCTACTCATAGTAAGAACAAAGACAACAATAAAAGAGAAAGATTGTATTTTCACTAAAAGAAAATAATAAAAGTGCACAACTATATTAAGCAAAATGGAAACAAAAGCATATAAGAAACAACATGAAATTAAACTCTCATACAAGGTAGAACTCTCTCTTGAACTTTCTCTCTTCTCCAACTCTTGAATTTTTCCAACCTCCCAAAAGCCTTGAATTTGTGCTCCTTATATAGATGAGAAAAACTCATTTAGAATCATCCATTATAATAAATTGTCGCCTTTGGGCTCCAAGAGAAATAAAGAAATGAAGATGAGAGGTTGCTTGAAAATAAATTATCAATAATAACAATCCTTTGATTTTGATTGGTGGAGAGGAGAAGAAATGAAATGGTGTGGCCTATAGAATTCCAAGGGGAATTCGGCTAATGAGGAGGAGTTCAAGTTGAACCGGCTGCTTGGAGGAGTGGAATGGCTGCCTTAAAAGATTGCATTGATTTGATAATAATGATAATAATAATAATGTTAAATGGAGGAGAGGAAACCGAATTGTGCATTGAATTTGGAGAGAATATGAAGTGGCAGATTCATGAAATGGAGCTCACGTGAAGGGGCTGCTTTAAAATGGATCCACGTGGGTGGGTATTTGCATGGAGAAATTAACTAGTGGGCTGCATGCTAGGATTAATAAATCCTTGCAATTGGCTGCATGGATGGAGAAGGTGGACCAGCTGAATATAGGTGATTGGGTTTCACGTAAATGGGCAGCCATATTAAATAAAATTGCATTCATGGAGTTTCATGAAAACGGATGAATATGTTGCATGTTGAGAAATAATAATCGCCCGACTGCATGCATGGAAAAATTTTTATGAGTTGACGTGCATGGAAATGGAGGAAATGAATCGGCCGCATGGTGTTGAATGTGACAACATGGAGAGGGCGGTGGCCATGGCGCGCACGTGGAGGCGGCGTAAAATTATATTGACGAGTGCAGCTTGATCTCGCGAGCTCGGCCAACACGACGACATTCGCAAGACTTCATCATCCAACGCCAAGATCACGACCGCGATATTATATATATATTTTTTGACAAAACTCCAGAAAACAAGGTTGACAGCGGGCATTTACGTCGAAACGTGCCGAAATTCCCCCAAGCCTGTCATAAAATAAAATAAATCAATATTAGTAGGAATAATTATAAAATATTAATAATAAGATAATTCTAATATAATTAAGAGAAAATTTATATAATTTCTAATAAAAATATAATAATAATTATAAGCATATTTAAGTCAAAATATGCGTCATCAAATTCCCCCAGACTAAGCATTTTGCTTGTCCCCAAGCAAAAACATACGAGCAAGAAAAATAAAAAGAACTAACTAATCAACTTGGCTATGCCACGCACGAGTACGATACGAAATTAGAAGTAGGGAAATTATGAAAAATAAACTGAAAATTCTTACTTAACCATGACATGAATTTTTATAGATTTCACTAACATAAAGATAAATCATCCCAAGTTTTAGCAAAAGTAAAAACCAAGTAATGAGACGAATGAAAAGGGCATTGAGTTGCTAGTAAAATCTAAGAGAGATTTAATAACCACCTCAATCTAAATCAAGAGTCTAAACTCCTACCAAAAGGCTTACCCAATCTACTTTTTCGCTTTCTTGACTAAAAATAAACCTAGGAGCTTGAATCAAAAGGACTTCATTAGGTATAACATTTAAGGCTTAGGTTTAAGGTGCGGATATCAAAAGATAAACGTAAAGACACACTTAAAACAAAAAGAAGAGCTTTGCAAAAACTTGTATGCTAGCAAAAATAAAATTTGACACCCCAAATAATTTTGAAATATAAAGGTAGGGGTCAAAATGCATTCTTCAATTTTTTTTCTCAATATTTTTTTATCATTTTTTTCATACTCATCTCATAATTTTCTTCTTCTTTTGTAGCAAAAGGATAACAAAATTAAAACTTCACCATTTTCACAAAATGGAGGCACAAGCTAGCAATAAATAAAGCTCTAAATTTCAAGCATGCACCATAGGTAGGTTATTTGGCTTTGGTGAAAATAAGTGGGGCTACAAAAGAAACGGGGAAAGCTCAAAGTGGCTAGCAACGGTTAAGATTTTATGGCTTGGAATGCAAAGGCTCAAACGAATCAAGAGGTGGCCTAAATCATCTTCATGCTCCTAAATCTATCTAAAGCAAAGTCTTGAAAAATTCAAAAGGTGCAAGACTAGGTAGAAAAATAAAGAAACGTGACTTATCATGAAAGTGAAAATAATAAGCGTCTAGACCGGTTCGCATCTACTACACGAAACATAAGTCAACATTGCAAAGATTTTGTAAAAGAGAAAACAAGGGATGATAGATTTTAAATAAGTGAAAAACATAAATAGAAAATCATGAAAAAGTGCAAATTTCCAAAAGATTTTTCAGACATAATATGCTACCCTAATTAGAAACACTACACGAGTCAACATATTACCCGTGAAACATAGCCAAAGTGAAAGTTAGAAAAATTTATTCTAGCTAACAAATACACGAATGATTAAAAACAAGAAAACACCAAGTCGTGGGGTACTAAAGACGAAGCAAAATTAACTCAAATTACTAAAGATTTTTGGGTTTTCTTAATTTTTGGGGATATTATCTTTTTTTTGTTTTTACTATTTTAATTTTCTTAGATTTTCATATTGTTTTTTTGAAAATAAGAGAGAAAAAGAAAATATTTTTTTGGTAAAAATTTTCTAATAAAGATAAAGAGAAGATGTAATTCCCCTCAGATTTGAGAGAGACATCATCCTCGATGTTAAAAAAAAGAGAAGAAGAAAGAGTAAGAGAAAAGACATGAATGGTAAATAAATAAAAACAGGTACTTCCCCAAATTGGTGAGTCTGAAGGTTGATGCCGCTCCCCCATGCTTGTGCATTAGACCATCTTTAGTATCAGCTCGAATCATCATGAAAGCAGCAATGTTGAAGCAGGCGATCAGGGAGTCCAATTCGAAGGAACCGCCGGGATAAAGGTAAAAAGAAAAGGAAATGCAAAATAAAGAAAAAGAAAGGAAAAAAAACAATAATAATTAAGTGTTTGGTAAGAGCATAGATTCATTGTTCGCAGCAATAGTATCACCAGAAAAATAAAGTTTAAGACGCTAACCATTAACTTTAAAATCACCCTTATCCGGGTGCGAAATTAACACAGTACCATAAGGAAAACTTCTTTAACCAGAAAAGGACCAGACCAACCCGATTTTAATTTGCCAGGAAATAAGCGCAAGCGAGAATTATAAAGCAAGACTTGATCGCCCGGTTTAAAAGTTTTTGGATGCCTTAAATTTTTATCGTGAAAAATGCTTTGTTCGCTCTTTATAAATTTTATTGTTTTCATAAGCGTTGGAGCGCCACTCGTCGAGTTCATTGAGTTGAAATTTTCTAAGATCGGTGACCAAGTGCGGATCGAAATTTAAAGATTTTAAGGCCCAAAACGCGCGGTGTTCTAGTTCTACTGGTAAGTGACACAAACTTTCCATAGACTAAGCGATACAGCGTACAACCGATGGAGGTTTTGTAAGCCGTCCAATAAGCCTTAAGAGCATCGTCGAATTTTAGAGACCAATCTTTTCTAGAAGATGAAACGGTTTTTTCCAATATACGTTTGATTTCTCGGTTGACAACTTCAACTTGGTCGTTAGTTTGGGGGTGGTATGTAGTGGAGAGCTTGTGTGTAACGCCATATTTTGATAAAATTTTGGCGAGCTGGGCATTACAAAAATGCGCACCCCTATCACTAACGATCGCCCTAGGCATACCAAATCGAGAAAATAATTTTTTGAGAAAAGAAATAACAATACGAGAATCATTCGTAGGAAGTGCTTAGGCTTCCACCCATCGGGAAACGTAATCAACCGCAACTAAAATATACTTATTTCCGCAACTAGAAGGGAGGGGACCAACAAAATCTATGCCCCAAAGATCAAAAACTTCGCATTCAAGAAAATAATTTTGCGTCATTTCTTTTTTACTAGAAATATTTTCGGTCCGTTAGCAACTATCGCACCGACTCACCAAAGATTGAGCATCTTTGAAAAGGCTAGGCCAATAAAGTCTGCACTAAGAACTTTGTGAGCGGTCTGATTGGCTTGATAATGGCCACCGGTCGGTCCTTCATGTAAATGTTTCAAAATATTTTGACCTTCTTCAAACAAGACACATCTTCTTATTACTTGGTCTGCACATACTCTAAAGAGAAAGGGGTCCTCCCAAAAGTAATTCTTCAAATCAGAAAAAAATTTCTTCTTTTACTGAAAAGAAAAATCTTTTGGGAGAACACGAGTCACTAGATAATTGGCAAAATTGGCAAACCAAGGAGTAGAAGAAGAAGAAGTGTTAATTTTCAAAAGTTTTTCATCCGGAAAAGAGTCGTTAAAAGATTTTTCGTTTAATTCTTCAATACAAGGGTTTTCTAAACGAGATAAGTGATCCGCCGCCAAATTTTTGGCTCCTTTCTTATCCCGGATTTCCAAGTTGAACTCTTGAAGTAGTAGAATCCAACGAATTAAGCGCGGCTTGGCATCCGGTTTTGAAAGTAAGTATTTAAGGGCCGAGTGATCCGTAAAAACGATGATTTTGGAGAGGTTTAAATAAGGGCGAAACTTATCGAACTCAAAAATAACGGCCAAAAGCTCTTTTTCCGTTGTGGTGTAATTTTATTGCGCCGAAGTGAGAGTCTTACTCGCATAATAAATAGGATGAAATTTTTTAGAAATACGTTGGCCTAAAACCGCACCAACGGCAACACTACTCGCATCCTACATAATCTCTAATGGAAGATTCCAAACCAGAGCGATCATGATCGGAGCGTTAATGAGTTTTTCCTTAATTAAATTAAAAGCATTTAAACAAGCGTCGTCGAACAAAAATGGAGCATCTTTTTCGAGGAGATGAATGAGAGGCTTAGTGATTTTTGAAAAATATTTAATGAAACGACGAAAAAATCCAGCATGTCCTAGAAAACTTCTCATTGCTTTTACGCTTGTAGGTGGAGGTAATTTTTCGATTACTTCGATTTTTGCCCTATCTACCTCGATACCTTTAGAAGATAATCTTATGACCTAGAACTAGTCCGTCTCGTACCATGAAATGACACTTCTCTCAGTTCAAAACGAGATTTGTTTCTTCACATCTTTTTAAAAATTTCTCAAGATTTTCTAGACATAAATCAAAAGAGTCACCAAAAACTGAAAAGTCATCCATGAATATTTCCATAATGCCTTCTACGTACTTGTCAAATATATCCAGCATACACCTTTGGAATGTAGCCAGCGCATTACATAAACCAAATGACATTCTTCGATAGGCGAAGTCGCCAAAGGGGCAAGTAAACGTTGTCTTCTCCTGGTCCCCGGGCGCAATGGGGATTTGGAAATAGCCCGAGAGACCATCAAGAAAACAATTGAAGCTATGTTCTGATAAGCATTATAGAATTTGATCGATAAAGGGGAGGGGAAAGTGATCCTTGTGAGTGGCATCGTTTAATTTATGATAGTCTATGCACATTCGCCATCCCGTTACTGTTCGTGTTGGAATTAAATCATTTTTCTCATTTACCACTACCGTTATGCCACCTTTCTTAGGAACTACTTGAACCGGGCTCACCCACTTGCTATCCGAAATCGGATAGATAATCCCCGCATCTAATAATTTAAGAACTTCGCCTTTTACTACGTCTTTCATATTTGGATTTAATCGACGTTGAGGTTGAATGACATTGCGTGAGTTGTCTTCTAAAAGGATTTTATGTGTGCAAAAAGATGGACTTATACCCATGATATCTGAAATTTGCCAAGCTATAGCTCGACAGTGCTTTTGTAAAACCGTTAATAATTTTTCATTCTCCGATTCAGTTAAAAATGCCGAGACTATAACTGGTAGATTAAATTTTTCTCCAAAAAAATATATTTAAGGTGATCGGGCAATTGCTTAAGTTCCAAAGTAGGTGGCTGCTCGTACGAAGATTTTAAAACCTTGTCCTTATCTAAAATAATTTCTTCAAAAGATTTGGATTTTATTTGATTTTCAGAAATATTGCTAATAGCCATAACTGTATTAGGTGGAAAGTTATGCGGGAGTTCAGAAAAAGAAGAAAAAAAAATTTCAGAAAAATTTGTAAAAGAAAAATTTTGCTTGTCATGAGAAACGTCTAAGAAAAAACATGAATAATCATTTGATAAAGTATTTTTCATGGATGGAGTAATGGAAAATGAAACTTCATCATCGCCTACTCGTAGCAAGAGTTTTCCATTACTTAACATCAATTACCGCACGAGAGGTGGCAAGAAAAGGGAGGCCAAGGATCAAGGGAACCTCGACATCCTCTTCGATTGTAACATCCCATTTCCTTCTAGGCCCCCTAACTCCAATTTAGGGTGAGACAAGTGGTGAGTGTGGTGAGGTTGGGCTAGATTGCAGCCTTAAGACACATAGGGTTAGGTGAACTCACATGTGGTCTACTATAAGGCTCAAGTCAACCTAGGTCAAAATAGCTCAACATGAACTCACACTTGCAAATTGACTCCTCCAATAGATGATAAACACTCCAAGGAATGAAATAGACCCAAAAGCCCCATCATGGGGTCACCATTTGATCCAATTTGACCAAAGTCAAACTTGGGTCAACATAGGTCAAATCCTCCCCAATAAGTTCAATTGAACCCCAAAGCATGAAATTGACTTCACCCCTAGTCTTAGAACATCATGGGGGACCTTTTTGACTCAAAAGAACCATCATGGAGTTTTCAATTTGGCCAAATTGACCAAAGTCAACATTTCCCCAATTTTGGTCAAAATCACACCTTTGGGTCAAATTGGCTCATTTAGGTCTTCACCATGACTCAACCAACCTTGGGTGTGTCACTAGACTCAATGTAAACACATTGGACCAGTCAACACACCCAATTGACCAAGTCAACCCAAAAGTCAACATAGGGTCAACTTTGCCTAAATTGGGCTTAATTGGAATTAATCCAAATTCCAATGGATTAAGGCCCTCACCCAAAGCCCATTCTGAGGCCCAAGAGTCAATTACCAGACTTGCCCCTCAGTTCTTGGAAGAAGATGCCATGCAAGGGGGCATTTGAGGAAAACCCCCCAAATTTCACATGAGTCCAAGGAGGAATCCATGAATTGAGTGCCAATTGGCACTCAATCCTTACTTCTTTGTTGTGCCCTGAACCCAGGGAGCAATTCCCAACAGTTCCAGGTCGGCTAGCAGTCAGGTGGAGGAGGGAGGAGGAAGCTCCACCATGTGGCCGGCCATCATAAATGGTGAATCAGAAATCAGGAGGAATTAAGCCTGGTTTACACCCTTAATCAGCTCCTCACAGCTCGAGCATCAATTTCCTGATGAGCTGGAGCTATGGCAGTGGCTGCTGAGGGTGGTGGCGGCATAGAGGAAATCGCCTATAATGGCTGCTAACAAAACAGCCACCCCCGACCCCAATTGAGCCCACCATCACCTTCAGAACCTTGAGAGCAGCTGAAATCCACTACTAGAGTGGAGCTTTTGATCCAGAAACGGGGATTTGAGCAAACTCACCGCCGACAGCTACTAGCATGCCAACCCGCCGGATAACACACCTCCAAGCTCGCCTGAGGTATGATTTCTCCCCCTCTCCCTCTGTGCTAGTCTCTAGAACCCCTTAGGAGAGATATCGGGCTCAATTGAGCCCGATCCCATGCGAGATCGAGGGAGATTTACCGAGCTCTTCTCCTTGCTCGGGATCGCCGGATACGGGCTCTCAGGCGGCCGTGCCGCAGTCAATCGATGGACACCACCTCAACGAAGGTGGTGGAGGCGGTGGCCGGCGATGGTGGGCCGTGAATGGCCGGGAAATGGAGGAGGGAAGTCACCCATGCGGGGGAAATCACAACATTTGGCTCATCGGGGAAGATCAGTAGAACCGTCCGATCTGGATGGTTAGATAGCTGCAGCCCATTTTATTTAAATTAAACCTTTTCAAATGATTTTTGTCACACTATACACAGATTTTGTAAGCAGAAATTGAAGGCCTTAGAGGCCGAAAATGGAAAAATTCCCAGAGACAACTATTGTAGGCCTTGATGTCTACTTTTATTAGAAACTAAAATTAGACCATTTGAATCTCTGTAGGACCCACAGCACTCCTTTTTGTGAGTCTGGTCAAAACCAAATCCAGAAATTTAGGAGTGCATATCTTTTTAGTGGAAGGACTTGTGAAGCTGTAATTTGGTACATGCATGCAGGTGACCTAAACCTAGCTTAGGGTTAAATATCAGATTTTTTGAAGATACTTTTTCTATAGTTTTGTTCAAAACTTAGAAAATTAAATAAATGAAATATTTTGAGTTATATAACTCCTAATGACCCCATATTTTGGTGAGGGCTTTTTTAGGTTATGTATGGGATCTGGTTAAAATTTCATCACATGTTCATGAGTATATTTCTCTGAACTTCAAAATGAAGTTCGGGTCTTAAGAGGAAAAATTGGGGTGATAATAGTCAATTTGGGCTTTTGAGCTTTTTGATGGGATTGAAGGTGGGAAGCACCTTGCATGCCTCTGAAAACTTGGGGTTAGTGTATGTCATGAGGATATATATCTTTGACATAAGTTTCATGATTATTGGAAGTTATTTTCCTAAAGTTTTTAATTAAATGAAAATTGTCACACTTTTAAATTAATGAAATAATTTGAATCATAAACTTAGGGATAAATCCAAAACTCTGGGAAATGGATCTTTGACTGGAAAGGCACATTTAGGAATTTTGTTGGAATTTTTGGACCTCATTTATTTCTCTGAATTTGATTTATTTGGTTAGGTCAATTTATTCAAATATGACATTTAGGTCTCATATGCATTTGGAGAATTATGAAATTATTCTAGTAGGTTTCCATGGTGATTCCATAGCTCTGTAAATTTTATCATAATTTTTAGAGGAATTTTTGTGGTAATTATCAATTTATTGAGGAAAAACCCCCTTTTGTAATTAATTAATTTCATTGGGTAAAATAGTTTGTAAAATTCTAAATCTCTGGATTTAGAGTTTTTAGATGATTATTATACTAGGATAATTTTCTCAGAATTTATAAGGACATATTAATGGTAGTTGTAGTGTAAATCCCTATTTGCACCCCATTTATGTTAAATAGAAATTATGGTCAAAAACTCCTGTTAAAAATGTGAAACTTAGGTTTTGGTGTTCTTAGACCACTATTTTGCCATGATAATTTTCCTTGAATTTATTGAAGTCTTAACATAGCACTTGTAGTGTAAACCCTTATACGCACACCAAATGTAACAAATGATAATTAAGGGTAAATACTCTTTGGAATAATATGAAACTTAGGCTTTGTTGTTTTTAGGTCAATAACATACTTCTGTGATTTATTCAGATTTTATTGAGACCTGTAGGTGGTGGTTGTATTGTAAACTCTTATTGGCACACCACTTGTATTAAATGAATATTGTGGATAAATATTACCTGGAATATTATGAAACCTTGGATTTAGTGTTTTTCGAGGATTAGTATGCTAGGTTAAT
Organism: Dactylorhiza incarnata; assembly: GCA_033032865.1. NCBI lineage: Eukaryota > Viridiplantae > Streptophyta > Magnoliopsida > Asparagales > Orchidaceae > Dactylorhiza > Dactylorhiza incarnata. The sequence continues at coordinate 21,239,417 of JAWHQI010000008.1, read as the reverse complement.
TTTCTCAGAATTTTTGGAATTCATATTTTAGTACTTGATGTGTAAAGTCACATGTTCATCTTCTTCATGATAAATATAAATTATGATTATAAATTTGCTGGAAAAATATGATCTTCTGGAAATAGTGATTTTATGTTCATACAAAAGCTACTGTAATTTTTCCAGAATTTTAGGAGGTCAAAATCTTGCACTTGATGTGTAAAATTATTTTTCCATTCATTCATTTAAAATTAGGGATTATGGTTATTTAATTGCTGGAAAAATATGAAATATTGGAAATCTTTTTATCATGTCACATTTCATCTCTGGAAGGATATTTAACAAGTTTGAATTCACTAGCATGATACCTCCTTAACATTTTAGGTTCAGATTAGTAATTAATGAATTTTTATAGAGGGCAAAATTATATAAAACATGCTTGGATTTTGATCATCCCTTATTTTATCCTCTATGAACCTATGATAAAATTTAGAAACCATTTGGAAGTAATTTGACCAAGGTTCCATCATAGGAATCTAAGTAGTTATATGTCGTGGTCTGCGGATAGTGAAAACTCATTATGATGAATAGGTCAATATAATCACAAGGAAATCGGTGAGAATTTAATTATAACAAGAGATGAGTATAGACCACTTAGAGGACTAGAAGTTATTAGAGTTGAATCCAAAAGAACGATTGCTTAGGAGCGGGATGAAACGTAGGCGTGAAAACACTTAAGATATAAAGAGTATTGAGAGGGTGGAAGGTTAGGTCTGGGTAGTCACAAAGAATATTGATTGTCCTGGAAAGGGGTTGGGCATCATCCCATCACATACCCTAGTACCTTGCGAACCCTTCGCCGGGTAGCCCTCGGGAAGTCCAGGATCCACCCTAAACTTCCAAGTATAATAATAACTAAACAAGGGTAGTCTAAATAGGAGTTTTAATTTAAGTGGAATGATAAGAGGGTAATTTTATGGGTAGATAACAATAATACTAAGTGTCTTGGGAAAGGGAACTTTGGGGTGTCATCCCATTGTAGTTCCTAATACCGTAGCGAGCCCTTTACAGGGTAACCCTCGGGAATCCAAGATTAAACGTAAACCGTAGGGATAAGATGTTGTACAAGAATAATTTAATAACACACTCACCCACACCCCGTGGTTACGGGAGCTTAGTCGGTTTGGTGCTACGAGCAGTAAGCTCCATGGTTGTAAGAGCGGATTGATAAGTCAGGTGAGTTTGTGACTCGGTAGTGTATGTTGGTACGGACGGGTTGGTCCGGTGAGCCGGTGGCTCGGAAGGTTATTATTGACGGGCAGGTTAGCCCGGGGAGCTTATGGCTCGGAGGTAGATAGTAGAACTTGTTGCATGTGCACGAAGGTGGTGAGTCTTTGGTATTGGATGGTCGTTCACACCGACGTCAATACGTTGACTCGGCAAGTGTGGTAATTACACTTAGCCATGAAAGTCTGGCGGTCCAGTCAGCAAGAGTACGCATACGCTCCACGGTTTTGTTTTGAGGCCTACGATAGGTCTAGGTTAGGTAGTGTGAATACCAACCTAGAGGTGGGCGAGGCCCAACCCACCGCTTCCGTTTGCCACTACGTGAGTATCCAGGGAGTCTTGCTAGCTCCAAAAAGGGAGAACTAAAGGTCTATGCGCATATAGTCGTAGTGAGTGAGTTGCACTTGTATGAACATAGCATAACAGCATACCTTGCTTGTCATAGCATGATCATTGCATTTCAACCCCTGCCCCTATCGTATAAATTGGTATGGGACTTTTTATACGATAGGCCCTGCTAAACGACCCCTTGGTCTATAGGTTTGTATGGGCATTTCTATAAATCAATGGTTACTTTTAAATTACTTTACTTGCATCGCAGTTCTTCTCTATATTACTTTACTGCACTTATTACTGTTTACTTGCTTATACTGCTAGCATAGAGATTATATGGATATACTCTTGTTAGCGTAGAATATTTGTCACCTGCTTTTGATTACTCCACTTTGTTGTCCTCCGCTTCTTCCTCCCACACGGTGCCTAGGAGTCGCGGGGGGAGGTGGGGAAAAAATCGGCTTAGTCTTTATGACTAACGGTCGGTTGTGCCGTAGGTGTTCGAGGAGCTGGAGCACAGGCACGACCAGGCAAGACATGATGGCAGGATCTGAGGAGCAGAAGCCATGCTATACTTCTACTACATGACAGGTGTTTGAAGATTTGAGAGTTGTTAGCTTCCGCTTAGATGTAGAGTGAGAGAGTGAGATTTTGTTCTACTTCGGACATGTACTGGTCATAAGCCCCTTTTACTCTTTCATTTGTCGTACTCATTGATGGACTTTTATATTTTGTTGTATAAATGTGTGATTGTGGACTTGGCTCTAGTTTCTTTTTCTTCTTATCTCTTGTTGGCCTGGTTGATCATTCTTGCCGGCAGGATCGGTGTCTTGCGGAGGTGGCTAACTTGTGTGCTAGCATCTCCGTAAGGCGGCGGTTCAGGGCATAAGATCTAGGAACCCTCCTGGTGCGGGAGAGACTTAAGAGATCCAGTGCACAAAAACCATTAGTGGATAGTAGGAGACTCGTAAACTTAATATCTAAACCAACAACTAGGTTGCACCGAAATGATCATCGTGACAAATATCGAAGGTCAGATAAGGATTCGAGGTCATAAAATGGTCCGTTTGTAGATTGCCCAAGGATTAAGAAGGTGGTGGTAATTGGTAACTTTGGGGGCCTAAAGTAGGTAGAATACCAATAGGACTCAGATTGGACCTCCAAGTCTAGAGTTGTGCGCCCTAAGGATTGATTACGTGTCTGGGACGAATATATCATAAGGACATCAAAGAAACTTAGCCCAAAACGTATGGGGGCTTATCCCTTTTGTTTATTGGGCCAGCTTAGTACTGACTTGAGTTTCCCTAGACCTTATTTAGAAGATGAATCTCAAACTTATAGACCTTGAAGTTTGGTATTTTCAATATTTACTTGGTCAAGATGAGGTTTGTATGTGTAGACAAGTAAATAAGAGGATATCAAAATAACCATTGGGGATATGCATAGAGGTTGTCAAGTTATACGTGTATATATGACCTCTGAAATCAAGGAAGTCAGTACGAGACTTTAAGATATGGATTGGATAGAAATAGAACCTGGTTATGGGCTCTCGTGATCTTAAGAAATGAATAAATAACCCAATGCGAAGGATGATATCATAAATTCACCTCCTCAAGCCTGAGGCGATGATCTATAATAGAATCGGGACAAACAGAAAGTTGACTGGTTTTTAGTCAAAGTTATTAGAAGCATAAAGTTGCCAAGTTTGGAACAATTTATCGCGTCATGAAGCTGGTGGATTGGAATGAGATTCCTGCACGATAGAACTATAATTGGAAATTCTTGAATTTCTGGGCATTCGAAGATAATGTACATACAATTATTGAAAAATCAAGCCTTGTTGTTTTCGAATAATTATATCGTAACCGATATTCATATACCTTGGAAGATAGTTGACACCTAACCGGAGATTGTTGAAATTATACTATGGATTAAGTAAATAAGAGAGTACTTATGACCTGTGGATTCAGGGCTTGATGAGCCTGGGAATTGAAAGACAAATGTCATTATAACCCCCAAGAATGTTGTATGTTTGGAGAGTAATATGTGATATTGGGAAATGCGACACCTCTTTAAATCACAACATTAGAGGTTGGATTAGGGGTTATACATAATAATGATGATCTCACGAGTATAATGAACTTGGTAATTTATTAACTCATACATATTGGTCGATGCTGAACTGCATGAAAGGATTCAGGAGAGATTACCACATGTGCACATAAGTTGAATTTTCGCCGTATATAAGTTCATGCTTATAGCTATATTATTGAGGTATGTGTCGAATAAAATGTAGGAATTTATACCATGAAATATAGTTACTGGATTGTCATAGAAATGTGCACATGGGTTTTCATATCAGTAGGAAGCTCGGAGAATTTTGGTAGAGTTAATTCTTGAATAAATAACAGGCTTCCTTCACGAGTACAAGTGAGACTACAACTTGAGAAATTAATCCACTGAATTGCTGACGTGAAATGTCATGGGCTCGATTTATGATCTCTCGTGATAGTATTAAGCTATGGAAAATTTATTGCAAATAATCGTCGAATAAAGGACATACCCCTTCACAAAGTGCTATGTGAGATTACAATTTGAGGAACTTTTTTTTCTAAATTAGGGATGATGAACTATCATGAACTTTTGATATACGACCTATTATATTAGTGACAAACTCTGGGGATTTTTATTAGATTCAATCTCGGAGTAAACTTCATACTTCGTTCACATGAAAGGTTGGGAGTGTTAATATAGAATAGCCATACCATGGATTGTAATTCGAGAAATAGACGCCTTGAAATGTTAATACGGAAATGTTTTAGAAATCTGTAGACAGACTTTTGATGTCAATATAGAACCCTGGAAATAATGTCGGGTTTAATGACTGAACAACCATCCTACTACCTTCGCAAGTGAAACCCCGTAGACCCGAACTTAAATTTCGGGAACGAAATTGTTCTTTTGTTTATTGGGAATTGTAACATCCCATTTCCTTCTAGACCCCCTAACTCCAATTTAGGGTGAGACAAGTGGTGAGTGTGGTGAGGTTGGGCTAGATTGCAGCCTTAGGACACATAGGGTTAGGTGAACTCACATGTGGTCTACTATAAGGCTCAAGTCAACCTAGGTCAAACTAGCTCAACATGAACTCACACTTGCAAATTGACTCCTCCAATAGATGATAAACACTCCAAGGAATGCAATAGACCCAAAAGCCCCATCATGGGGTCACCAATTGACCCAATTTGACCAAAGTCAAACTTGGGTCAACATAGGTCAAATCCTCCCCAATAAGTTCAATTGAACCCCAAAGCATGAAATTGACTTCACCCCTAGTATTAGAACATCATGGGGGACCTTTTTGACTCAAAAGCCCCATCATGGAGTTTTCAATTTGGCCAACTTGACCAAAGTCAACATTTCCCCAATTTTGGTCAAAATCACACATTTGGGTCAAATTGGCTCACTTAGGTCTTCACCATGACTCAACCAACCCTGGGTGGTGTCACTAGACTCAATGTCAACACATTGGACCAGTCAACACACCCAATTGACCAAGTCAACCCAAAAGTCAACATAGGGTCAACTTTGCCTAAATTGGGCTTAATTGGAATTAATCCAAATTCCAATGGATTAAGGCCCTCACCCAAAGCCCATTCTGAGGCCCAAGAGTCAATTACCAGACTTGCCCCTCAGTTCTTGGAAGAAGATGCCATGCAAGGGGGCATTTGAGGAAAACCCCCCAAATTTCACATGAGTCCAAGGAGGAATCCATGAATTGAGTGCCAATTGGCACTCAATCCTTACTCCTTTGCTGTGCCCTGAACCCAGGGAGCAATTCCCAACAGTTCCAGGTCGGCTAGCATCCAGGTGGAGGAGGGAGGAGGAAGCTCCACCATGTGGCCGGCCACCATAAATGGTGAATCAGAAATCAGGAGGAATTAAGCCTGGTTTACACCCTTAATCAGCTCCTCACAGCTCGAGCATCAATTTCCTGATGAGCTGGAGCTATGGCAGTGGCTGCTGAGGGTGGTGGCGGCATAGAGGAAATCACCTATAATGGCTGCTAACAAAACAGCCACCCCCCGACCCCAATTGAGCCCACCATCACCTTCAGAACCTTGAGAGCAGCTGAAATCCACTACTGGAGTGGAGCTTTTGATCCAGAAACGGGGATTTGAGCAAACTCGCCGCCGACAGCTACTAGCATGCCAACCCGCCGGATAACACACCTCCAAGCTCGCCTGAGGTACGATTTCTCCCTCTCTCCCTCTGTGCTAGTCTCTAGAACCCCTTAGGAGAGATATCGGGCTCAATTGAGCCCGATCCCATGCGAGATCGAGGGAGATTTACCGAGCTCTTCTCCTTGCTCGGGATCGCCGGAGACGGGCTCTTAGGCGGCCGTGCCGCCGTCAATCGATGGACACCACCTCAACGGAGGTGGTGGAGGCGGTGGCCGGCGGTGGTGGGCCGTGGATGGCCGAGAAATGGAGGTGAGAAGTCACCCCGGCGGGGGAAATCACAGCCTTTAGCTCATCGGGGAAGATGAAGCAGAACCGTCCGATCTGGATGGTTAGATAGCCGCAGCCCATTTTATTTAAATTAAACCTTTTCAAATGATTTTTGTCACACTTTACACAGATTTTGTAAGCAGAAATTGAAGGCCTTGGAAGCCGAAAATGGAAAAATTTTGAGAGACAACTATTGTAGGCCTTGATGTCTACTTTTATTAAAAACTGAAATCAGACCATTTGGATCTCTGTAGGACCCACAGCACTCCTTTTTGTGAGGCTGGTCAAAACTAAATCCAGAACTTTAGGAGTGCATATCTTTTTAGTGGAAGGACTTGTGAAGCTGTAATTTGGTACATGCATGCAGGTGACCTAAACCTAGCTTAGGTTTAAATATCAGATTTTTTGGAGATATTTTTTCTATAGTTTTGTTCAAAACTTAGAAAATTAAATAAATGAAATATTTTGAGTTATATAACTCCTAATGACCCCATATTTTGGTGAGGGCTTCTTTAGGATATGTATGGGATCTGGTTAAAATTTCATCACATGTGCATGAGTATATTTCTCTGAACTTCAAAATGAAGTTCGGGTCTTAAGAGGAAAAATTGGGGTGCTAATAGTCAATTTGGGCTTTTGAGCTTTTTGATGGAATTGAAGGTGGGAATCACCTTGCATGCCTCTGAAACCTTGGGGTTAGTGTATGTCATGAGGATATACATCTTTGACATAAGTTTCATGATTATTGGAAGTTATATTCCTAAAGTTTTTAATTAAATGAAAATTGTCACACTTTTAAATTAATGAAATAATTTGAATCATAAACTTAGGGATAAATCCAAAACTCATGGAAATGGATCTTTGACAGGAAAGGCACATTTAGGAATTTTTTTGGAATTTTTGGACCTCATTTATTTCTCTGAATTTGATTTATTTGGTTAGGTCAATTTATTCAAATATGACATTTAGGTCTCATATTCGTTTGGAGAATTATGAAATTATTCCAGTAGGTTTCCTTGGTGATTCCATAGCTCTGTAAATTTTATCATAATTTTTAGAGGAATACTTGTGGTAATTATCAATTTATTGAGGAAAACCCCCTTTTGTAATTAATTAATTTGATGGGGTAAAATAGTTTGTAAAATTCTAAATCTCTGGATTTAGAGTTTTTAGATGATTATTATACTAGGATAATTTTCTTAGAATTTATAGAGACATATTAATGGTAGTTGTAGTGTAAATCTCTATTTGCAGCCCATTTATGTTAAATAGAAATTATGGTCAAAAACTCCTGTTAAAAATGTGAAACTTAGGTTTTGGTGTTCTTAGACCACTATTATGCTATGATAATTTTCCCAGAATTTATTGAAGTCTTAACATAGCACTTGTAGTGTAAACCCTTATACGCACATCAAAGGTAACAAATGATAATTAAGGGTAAATACTCCTTGGAATAATATGAAACTTAGGCTTTGTTGTTTTTAGGTCAATAACATACTTCTGTGATTTATTCAAATTTTATTGAGACCTGTAGGTGGTGGTTGTAGTGTAAACTCTTATTGGCACACCACTTGTATTCAATGAATATTGTGGATAAATATTACCTGCAATATTATGAAACCTTGGATTTGGTGTTTTTAGATGATTAGTATGCTAGGTTAATTTTCCAGAATTTTTGGAATTCATATTTTAGTACTTGATGTGTAAAGTCACATCTTCATCTTCTTCATGATAAATATAAATTATGATTATAAATTTGCTGGAAAAATATGATCTTCTAGAAATAGTGATTTTATATTCATACGAAGCTACTGTAATTTTTCCAGAATTTTAGGAGGTCAAAATTGTAACACCCCAAAACTGGTAGTTCCGCGAAGTAGGCGGAGTGGTAGTGCGGCACGTGAAGCAGGCTAGAATTTTCCCTGTCTGCTCTTAGCGCACGATCAGTGGCCTCATCGCGCACGATCAGTGATCGTGCGCCAGCGATCGTGCGTTAATTCCGAAGAGAATCGAGTTCTGTCTCGGACAGTGCGCACGACCATTTCCCTCTTCACGCACGACCAGTGATCGTGCGCCAGCGATCGTGCGCTTATTCGCAAGAATTCAGAGTTCTGTCCCGGATAGTGCGCACGACCATTGCCCTCGTCGCGCACGACCACTGACCGTGCGCCTGTGATCGTGCGCCCTGTTTATTCTGTTCCGCGATTTTGAGCGGAGAAGAGGATCCGACCGATCAAATTTCTTGGAATTCGATCCAACGGCTGGGATTTATTGCTGGGGGGTCTTAGGGCTTTGGAGAGGGATTAAACCCTCATTATTTCATAGTGTTTCTCTCTCCTAGGCTAGAGGAAGGAGAAGGGGGCAAGGAAGAAGAAGAGGAGATTTCGCCATTGACGGAGCTCCGGAGCTCCATTTCGCGAGCCGTTTCCAGATCCGGAGAGTGCAGCCCGGTGCGGTTCTTTCCCTCCGCGTAGAATCTCGGATCCATGGCGAAGAAGAACACGTCTAGGGTAACGATTTCTTCTCCCATTGTTTGGACTTGTCTTTTGTCCTCTCCTTCATTTCTCTATGCTTGCGTGAGGAGTCCCTTTCACCAAATGGGTGAAGTGTAGGATTTCCTCAAGTCCTTCGGGACTCCGGGTAGATTGTGTCCGTCCCCGACATATTGCATGTAGAAAATCCGGTAGTTGTGCGGATTTAGGCATTGTGTGTGTAGCCTATTCGTGGCCGTGAGCCCGAATCGGTGATGCTTGATTTGCGACGTTGCATTTAGGTTAGGCCTAGAATGCGTGCCGGAGAATGACTCCGTGAACTCACCTATAGTATTGCGGGAGTTAAGAGTAGGCGTCTTGTGAAGATCCTAACGAAAGCCCCATGCTTTGAGGTTTAGGTGAAGGCAAACCTTCACCACGAAATTGATGCGGAGCGTATGTACCTCCCTTGTTGAGAATTCGCGAAGCCTAGATCCTTGTGAATGGGTTAGGTGCGTAGCGTATATTTAGTGTAGCACTTGAAAGTGCTAAACCCTTACGGGCCGAGGTGAAGCCGTACCCGCGTCGTGCGATAGATCGCGACGATTAGAGCACGGGCAAAGCTGAACCGAACCCGTTTCCATGCAGATCGGCGAGAGGTCCCTTCCTCATGAAAGCCGTGTGATCATGGGAGAGGTCGTGGAAGGTGTCATACCTAGACCGACCAAAAGCTCTTGTTTCCCACCTAAGGTTGTGACCCTTAGGGTGGAGTGTTGTGAATTTGATGTTATGTTTAGCCTCATGCGATTGCTTAGGCGGTTCTGGGAAACCTTCGGGTGAACCCAACCAACATCATGTGCATACCTAGGTTCCTTTCTTTTGATGCTCAACCTAGAAGATTGATTGTGCTTGAAACCTCACCTTGTGTAGTTGCACTTTCTTTAGATTATTACTTGTGCTAGTATGGCTTACTTACAGGGTAGAATCTCCGCCACCCCGGGAAAGGGGTGGGGTCGTTATAATTTGGTCAGCTGTGCTGACCGTTGCCTCGTTTGCCACCGCTTGGTGGAATGTCTTATGCAGGTGCAGGTGAGCCTAGCGAGAAATAGCGGGCGGTGACCCCTTTTGCTGAGTTGGCCCTTGAAGGCCAGCCTCCCTTTTTAGCTTTTTCATGTATGGCCGGCCTGCGTGCCGATGTATGCTTATGGAGTTTTGTGCATTGGATGAATGTAAGGCCTTAAGGCCGTAACTCTTATTCTGGTTACATTCCTATGATAGTGGACAGTTCTTTTTGAATGTTTTAATTAATGCTTCCGCTTACGTTTTGTACTCTCGTTTAGTTGTTACTTTTCTGGTTATCACCTTTTAACTCCTAGCTAGTGTGGCTTGTATGGCGTGGGTCCCAGCCGGACCTACTGTTATACTATTCGTACTGGCAGGGTGTTACAATTTGGTATCAGACTTAAGGCGTCGATCCGTAGTTTAGCGAATTCGGGACGAATTCCTTTTAAGGGGTGGTGCGCACGGGCTGTGCATTCACCTAAAACGTCAAAAACTAATAAGAATGTCCACTTAGGAATGGAAAAAAAAAACATACTTGTTTGCGGAACCTGAGCGTTCCATGATTGATGTTTGATATGTTTAGGGTCACTAAATTGTGCCTTGCATGATTATAGGTGACTAGAAGTGCTGCGGGGCGGTCTCAACCCCGTAACACTGCTGAAAGTAGTGGGTCGGCTGAGGTGCCAGCGACCACTCCTTCGGCTGAGATGATCAGAATGGTCGCAGAAGCAGTCTTCGCGATGATCAATGCTCAACCGCAAAGGCTTGCATAGCCTGCTACGCCTACTACCGATGCGGCCCCGGTAATTGAACCTGCAGTGGAACCTGCGGTAGCACCGAGGGTTGATGCCCCTGTGCCAGTAGCTGCAGTGGAACCGGCGTTAGCACCGAGGGTGGAGCGTCAAGTTGCGCAAGTAGTTGCGGGGCGAGCGCGTGACCAACAATTAAAGCACTTCTTGAGCTTTAATCCTCCTACCTTCTCGGGATCTGAGTCCCCAACGGTGGCAGAAGACTGGTTGTCAAGAGTTAGAAGAACTCTGAGGGCGACGGCGACGGACGAAGCCATGATGGTCACCTTAGCCACTTTCCTTCTTGACGGAGAGGCTGTGCTGTGGTGGGAAGAGCAGGAACTGCACAAGTTCGGCGATAGAGACATTACTGAAATAACAATGGCTGAGTTTTCAAAGTCGTTCCTCCAGCGGTTTATCCCCTCTGCCCAACGCATTGCGTTACAAAACCAGTTCCTGAGGTTAACTCAAGGTGATCACTCCGTTGACGATTACTTACATGAGTTTACCAGACTGAGTCGCTATGCGGGGGCATTGGTGGAGGATGAGGAGACGAAGACGAATAAATTCTATGAAGGGCTTCGGGACGAGTTGAGGCTGCTCCTTGCAGGCCCTATGACGTTTGGCTTCCAAGTGATGGTGCAAACCGCCAGATCTTTGGAGTTGGACATGAAGAGGGTACAAGCAAAGAGTGTTGTAAAGAAACCCGAGTTTCATGCGCCGGCCTCTCAGTCCAAGCCGGACTTCAGAAGGAACAAGCGGAAGTTCAAGCAGGCGGAACCAGCTTCTTCGAATGTTTCGGGAGCCACGACCGCGCGGACTCCTAGTACGTGTTTAACCTGCGGGAAGGTGGGACACAAAGTTGCGGTGTGTCGAAGTGGTCCCCCAAAGGCGGCAAATCGAGCGGTGGATTATGCTCGGGCTGCGGAAAAGGGCAAAGCGGCAGAGTCTTCGGCCTCCCAACACATTCCGACTCAGCCGAGAGTCTATTCGCTTGGCCAACAAGAAGCTATACGACAAACCGATGTAGTCACAGGTACGAATTAGAAGTTAGCTTTTACAGCTATGTATATGATTCTTACTGTTGTACGACTATATGTGTTATTTGTGTACAATTAGGTTTCGTCCTAATTTTCAACTATCCGGCGAGAGCTCTATTCGATACGGGTGCATCGCACTCTTTTCTGTCCGAGGACTTCGTGGTGCGAATCGGAGTGCCGTCTACCTTTGTAGAGGATAGATTGGAAGTAGTGCTACCCAATGGATCTCGAATGAGTGCGGATAGGAAGAGCCGTGTGAAGGTGCGGATCGGAAGTCAAGATTTCTACTTGGAAGCGTTGTTACTACCGTTAGCTGAATTCGATGTGATCTTCGGCATGGACTGGCTCTCGGAGCAGCGAGCATGCATAGATTGCAAGACAAAGGAGATCACTCTGGGAACGAACACCGACGATGAAACCACATTCGCCGGTATGCGAGGAGCGAGCAAGACGCTGATGTCTGCTCTCCAAGTGGTTAAGGCGGTGAGAAAAGGCGCCGAGTTGTTCTTCACCTTGTTGGAGGCTTCGGAGCCAAAGCCCAGGTTGTGTGATGTCCCAGTTGTAGCGGAATACGCCGACGTGTTTCCTAACGAACTCCCTGGGGCTCCGCCTCATCGGGAGATTGATTTCTGTATCGAGTTGGTGCCAGGTGCCAAACCTGTGGCCCGCTCACCATACCGAATAGCGCCAAAGGAATTGGCAGAGTTGAAGGTCCAATTGCAAGAGCTGCTAGAGCAAGGCTACGTACGTCCAAGTTCTTCGCCTTGGAGTGCACCGGTCCTCTTTGTGAAAAAGAAGGATGGGAGCTTGCGTCTATGTATTGATTATAGAGAGCTAAACAAGTTGACCGAGAAAAACCGATATCCAATTCCTAGAATCGATGATCTGTTCGACCAACTGATGGGGTCGACGGTTTACTCCAAGCTAGACCTAAGGTCCGGCTACTATCAACTGCGAATAAGGGAATGTGACATTCCAAAGACAGCGTTCAGTACCCGCTTTGGGCACTATGAGTTCACGGTAATGCCGTTCGGTCTATCCAACGCACCGTCGGTATTCATGGACTTGATGAATAGGACATTCCGAGAGTATTTAGATCAATTTGTGATCGTCTTCATCGACGACATTTTGGTATACTCTCAGTCGGAAGAGGAGCATGTAGGGCATCTGCACGTAGTCCTGAGCACCTTGAGGAGGAGTCAGCTATATGCCAAGTTCTCCAAGTGCGAGTTTTGGCTACCGTCAGTGGCATTCCTTGGTCATGTTGTTAGTGGCGAAGGAATTGCAGTTGATCCGTCGAAGATAGAAGCGATCCAAGCGTGGCCTTTGTTGAAAAACGTAGCGGAAGTCCGAAGTTTCTTAGGACTTGCCGGCTATTATAGGCGCTTTGTGGAAAACTTCTCGAGGATCGCACTTCCTCTCACAAAACTGACTAGGAAGGATCATAAGTTCGTTTGGTCGCCCGAGTGCGCACGAGCTTTTGAAGAGCTAAAGAGCCGTCTGACCACGACGCCCATTCTATGCTCGCCACAAGGTACGGAAGGCTACGAAATATATAGTGACGCCTCAGGAAGTGGATTGGGTTGTGTCCTAGTGCAGTTCGGGAAGGTAATTGCCTACGGCTCCCGGCAACTGAAGGTTCACGAGAGGAATTACCCGGTCCATGATTTGGAGCTAGCGGCCGTGGTTTTTGCCCTCAAACTTTGGAGACACTATCTATATGGCGTGAAGATCGATATCTTTACCGACCATAAGAGCCTCAAGTACTTACTAGATCAAAGGGAGTTGAACATGCGCCAAAGGAGGTGGATGGAGTTCCTTGGGGACTACACCTTCGATATCAAATATACTCCCGGTAAAGGAAACGTAGTTGCAGACGCGTTGAGTCGTCGGGCTCCCGCACAAGCAAATTGGATTTTGATGCACGATGAGCGTCTAATCCGTGAGCTAGAAGAAATGGAGATCATATGCATTGATAGGAGAACGTCTACCTCAGCATGCTTGAACTGGACGGAAGTTCGCTACGACCTTGCCGACCGAGTTCGACAAGCATTGGAGTTGGACAAGAGCTTGAAACGATACAAAGCGGAAACCGTTGAAGGGTTAAACGCTGATTTCTCCTTCGAAGACGACCTTATGTGGAAGCAGGAAAGGTTATGCATCCCAAACGTTGGTACTCTACGGGCGGAGTTGATGTACGAGGCTCATCATACCAAGTACTCGATCCACCCGGGGAGCACTAAAATGTTTATGGATATGAAGAAATTGTTCTGGTGGCCGGGCATGAAGAAAGACATTGCCCTTTACGTGGCCAAGTGTCATACTTGCGCATTGGTGAAAGTGGAATGTCAACGTCCCGGTGGGTTTCTGAAGTCCTTGCCGATTCCGGAGTGGAAGTTTGATGATATTTCGATGGATTTCGTGCACGGATTGCCGAGATCGCAACATGGAAACGACGCCATATGGGTGATCGTGGACCATTTGACAAAGGTATCACACTTCATTCCGAACCGGAAGGATGATTCCGTAGAGAAGCTAGCAAAGCTCTATGTGGATAGTATTGTGAGACTGCACGGTGTCCCTCGTAGCATCGTCAGCGATCGTGACGGGCGTTTCACATCGAAAGATTGGAGGCTTATCCATGAACTGTTGGGCACAAAATTGAAGTTCAGCACGGCCTTCCACCCGCAAACGGATGGACAGACCGAGAGAACCAACAGGACTATGGAGGATATGCTCCGAATGTGCGCTCTAGACTTTGGAAAGAGGTGGGAGGATCACCTCTTTATGATCGAGTTCGCCTACAATAATAGCTACCAAGCCAGCATAAAGATGGCTCCTTTCGAGGCCCTCTATGGTAAGAAGTGCCGTACGCCGTTGTCTTGGGCGGAAACGGGCGATACTAAGCTATTGAAGCGAAAGGATGTTGAAGAAGCAACTTCGACGATCCGGTCTATACGCGAAAGGCTATTGGTTGCCCAGGATAGGCAAGCAAAGTATTTCAACGCCAAGCATAGGAACTTAGAGTTTGCCGTCGGTGACCGGGTTTACTTGAAGATCAAACCGTTCAAAGGGGTATCAAGGATTCGACGCTTGAAAAAGCTCAGTCCGAGGTACTTAGGACCGTTCGAGATCGTGGAGCGTGTTGGTGATGCGGCTTATCGGCTTGCACTATCTGCAGAGCTGAGCGGTCTGCACGACGTGTTCCACATTTCAGTGTTGAGGAAGGCAGTGCAAGAGCCTACTCATATCGTTGCGGTCGGCAAAGTTCCGGTTGATAGTGGGTTGTCGACGAAAGTCAAGCCTTTACGCATCGAAGATACCGAAGTAAAGCAGCTGCGGAACAAGTCCATTCGGATGGTAAAAGTCTGGTGGGATAACTGCGGCCGAGAGGAGCTCTCTTGGGAGAGATAGCAAACGATGCTTGCGGAGTATCCCGAGCTATTTCCCTCAGGTAAAGTATAACTGTAATTTATGCTATTACTGTTTCCTGGATTTCGGGACGAAATTCTTTTAAGGAGGGTGGAGTTGTAACACCCCAAAACTGGTAGTTCCGCGAAGTAGGCGGAGTGGTAGTGCGGCACGTGAAGCAAGCTAGAATTTTCCCTGTCTGCTCTTAGCGCACGATCAGTGGCCTCATCGCGCATGATCAGTGATCGTGCGCCAGCGATCGTGCGTTAATTCCGAAGAGAATCGAGTTCTGTCTCGGACAGTGCGCACGACCATTTACCTCTTCGCGCACGACCAGTGATCGTGCGCCAGCGATCGTGCGCTTATTCGCAAGAATTCAGAGTTCTGTCCCGGATAGTGCGCACGACCATTGCCCTCGTCGCGCACGACCACTGACCGTGCGCCTGTGATCGTGCGCCCTGTTTATTCTGTTCCGCGATTTTGAGCGGAGAAGAGGATCCGACCGATCAAATTTCTTGGAATTCGATCCAACGGCTGGGATTTATTGCTGGGGGGTCTTAGGGCTTTGGAGAGGGATTAAACCCTCATTATTTCATAGTGTTTCTCTCTCCTAGGCTAGAGGAAGGAGAAGGGGGCAAGGAAGAAGAAGAGGAGATTTCGCCATTGACGGAGCTCCGGAGCTCCGTTTCGCGAGCCGTTTCCAGATCCGGAGAGTGCAGCCCGGTGCGGTTCTTTCCCTCCGCGTAGAATCTCGGATCCATGGCGAAGAAGAACACGTCTAGGGTAACGATTTCTTCTCCCATTGTTTGGACTTGTCTTTTGTCCTCTCCTTCATTTCTCTATGCTTGCGTGAGGAGTCCCTTTCACCAAATGGGTGAAGTGTAGGATTTCCTCAAGTCCTTCGGGACTCCGGGTAGATTGTGTCCGTCCCCGGCATATTGCATGTAGAAAATCCGGTAGTTGTGCGGATTTAGGCATTGTGTGTGAAGCCTATTCGTGGCCGTGAGCCCGAATCGGTGATGCTTGATTTGCGACGTTGCATTTAGGTTAGGCCTAGAATGCGTGCCGGAGAATGACTCCGTGAACTCACCTATAGTATTGCGGGAGTTAAGAGTAGGCGTCTTGTGAAGATCCTAACGAAAGCCCCATGCTTTGAGGTTTAGGTGAAGGCAAACCTTCACCACGAAATTGATGCGGAGCGTATGTACCTCCCTTGTTGAGAATTCACGAAGCCTAGATCCTTGTGAATGGGTTAGGTGCGTAGCGTATATTTAGTGTAGCACTTGAAAGTGCTAAACCCTTACGGGCCGAGGTGAAGCCGTACCCGCGTCGTGCGATAGATCGCGACGATTAGAGCACGGGCAAAGCTGAACCGAACCCGTTTCCATGCAGATCGGCGAGAGGTCCCTTCCTCATGAAAGCCGTGTGATCATGGGAGAGGTCGTGGAAGGTGTCATACCTAGACCGACCAAAAGCTCTTGTTTCCCACCTAAGGTTGTGACCCTTAGGGTGGAGTGTTGTGAATTTGATGTTATGTTTAGCCTCATGCGATTGCTTAGGCGGTTGTGGGAAACCTTCGGGTGAACCCAACCAACATCATGTGCATACCTAGGTTCCTTTCTTTTGATGCTCAACCTAGAAGATTGATTGTGCTTGAAACCTCACCTTGTGTAGTTGCACTTTCTTTAGATTATTACTTGTGCTAGTATGGCTTACTTGCAGGGTAGAATCTCCGCCACCCCGGGAAAGGGGTGGGGTCGTTATAATTTGGTCAGCTGTGCTGACCGTTGCCTCGTTTGCCACCGCTTGGTGGAATGTCTTATGCAGGTGCAGGTGAGCCTAGCGAGAAATAGCGGGCGGTGACCCCTTTTGCTGAGTTGGCCCTTGAAGGCCAGCCTCCCTTTTTAGCTTTTTCATGTATGGCCGGCCTGCGTGCCGATGTATGCTTATGGAGTTTTGTGCATTGGATGAATGTAAGGCCTTAAGGCCGTAACTCTTATTCTGGTTACATTCCTATGATAGTGGACAGTTCTTTTTGAATGTTTTAATTAATGCTTCCGCTTACGTTTTGTACTCTCGTTTAGTTGTTACTTTTCTGGTTATCACCTTTTAACTCCTAGCTAGTGTGGCTTGTATGGCGTGGGGTCCCGGCCGGACCTACTGTTATACTATTCGTACTGGCAGGGTGTTACAAAAATCTTGCACTTGATGTGTAAAATTTATTTTCCATTCATTAATTGAAAATTAGGGATTATGGTTATTTAATTGCTGGAAAAATATGAAATATTGGAAATCTTTTTATCATGTCACATTTCATCTCTGGAAGGATATTTAACAAGCTTGAATTCACTAGCATGATACCTCCTTCACATTTTAGGTTCAGATTAGTAATTAATGAATTTTTATAGAGGTCAAAATTATATGAAACATGTTTGGATTTTGATCATCCCTTATTTTATCCACTATGAACCTATGATAAAAATTAGAAACCATTTGGAAGTAATTTGACCAAGGTTCCATCATAGGAATCTAAGTAGTTATATGTCGTGGTCTGCGGATAGTGAAAACTCATTATGATGAATAGGTCAATATAATCACAAGGAAATCGGTAAGAATTTGATTATAACAAGAGATGAGTATAGACCACTTAGAGGAATAGAAGTTATTAGAGTTGAATCCAAAAGAACGATTGCTTAGGAGCGGGATGAAACGTAGGCGTGAAAACACTTAAGATATAAAGAGTATTGAGAGGGTGGAAGGTTAGGTCTGGGTAGTCACCAAGAATATTGATTGTCTTGGAAAGGGGTTGGGCATCATCCCATCACATACCCTAGTACCTTGCGAACCCTTCGCCGGGTAGCCCTCGGGAAGTCCAGGATCCACCCTAAACTTCCAAGTATAATAATAACTAAACAAGGGTAATCTAAATAGGAGTTTTAAATTAAG
This sequence comes from Dactylorhiza incarnata, assembly GCA_033032865.1. Lineage (NCBI taxonomy): Eukaryota > Viridiplantae > Streptophyta > Magnoliopsida > Asparagales > Orchidaceae > Dactylorhiza > Dactylorhiza incarnata. Next base: position 21,221,589 of record JAWHQI010000008.1, on the reverse strand, counting down.
TGGAATGATAAGAGGGTAATTTTATGGGTAGATAACAATAATAATAAGTGTCTTGGGAAAGGGAACTTTGGGGTGTCATCCCATTGTAGTTCCTAATACCGTAGCGAGCCCTTTATAGGGTAACCCTCGGAAATCCAAGATTAAACGTAAACCGTAGGGATAAGATGTTGTACAAGAATAATTTAATAACACACTCACCCACACCCCGTGGTTACAGGAGCTTAGTTGGTTTGGTGCTACGAGCAGTAAACTCCGTGGTTGTAAGAGCGGATTGATAAGTTAGGTGAGTTTGTGACTCGGTAGTGTATGTTGGTACGGACGGGTTGGTCCGGTGAGCCGGTGGCTCGGAAGGTTATTATTGACGGGCAGGTTAGCCCGGGGAGCTTATGGATCAGAGGTAGATAGTAGAACTTGTTGCATGTGCATGAAGGTGGTGGGTCTTCGGTATTGGATGGTCGTTCACACCGACGTCAATACGTTGACTCGGCAAGTGTGGTAATTACACTTAGCCATGAAAGTCTGGTGGTCCAGTCTGCAAGAGTACGCAGACGCTCCGCGGTTTTGTGTTGAGGCGTACTATAGGTCTAGGTTAAGTAGTTTGAATACCAACCTAGAGGTGGGCGAGGCCCAACCCACCGCTTCCGTTTGCCACTACGGGAGTATCCTGGGAGTCTTGCTAGCTCCAAAAAGGGGGAACTAAAGGTCTATGCGCATAGAGTCGTAGTGAATGAGTTGCACTTGTATGAACATAGCATAACAGCATACCTTGCATGTCATAGCATGATCATTGCATTTCAACCCCTGCCCCTATCCTATAAATTGGTATGGGACTTTTTATACGATAGGCCCTGCTAAACGACCCCTTGGTCTATAGGTTTGTATGGGCATTCCTATAAAATCAATGGTTACTTTCAAATTACTTTACTTGCGTCGCACTTCTTCTCTACATTACTTTACTGCACTTATTACTGTTTACTTGCTTATACTGCTAGCATAGAAATTATATGGATATACTCTTGTTAGCGTAGAATATTTGTCACCTGCGTTTGATTACTCCACTTTGTTGTCCTCCGCTTCTTCCTCCCGCACAGTGCCTAGGAGTCGCGGGGGGAGGCAGGGACAAAATTGGCTTAGTCTTTATGACTAACGGTTGGTTGTGACCGTAGGTGTTCGAGGAGCTGGAGCACAGGCACGACCAGCAAAGACATGATGGCAGGATCTGAGGAGCAGAAGCCATGCTATACTTCTACTACAAGACATGTGTTTGAAGATTTGAGAGTTGTTAGCTTCCGCTTAGATGTAGAGTGAGAGAGTGAGATTTTGTTCTACTTCGGACATGTACTGGGCATAAGCCCCTTTTACTCTTTCATTTGTCGTACTCATTGATGGACTTTTATATTTTATTGTATAAATGTGTGATTGTGGACTTGGCTCTAGTTTCTTTTTCTTCTTATCTCTTGTTGGCCTGGTTGATCATTCTTGCCGGCAGGATCGGCGTCTTGCGGAGGTGGCTAACTTGTGTGCTAGCATCTCCGTAAGGCGGCGGTTCTGGGCATAAGATCCAGGAACCCTCCTGGTGCGGGAGAGGGATCTTACATCGATATCCAAAATGACAAAGTCTACAGGGAAGATAAACTTGTCAACCTTTACGAGCACATCCTCAACTATTCCTAACGGATACTTAATGGACCTATCAGCAAGTTGTATACTCATCTTAGTCGGGCTTAGAGTACCCAAACCTAACTTCTTAAAGAGAAAAAAAGGCATCAAGTTGATGCTCGCTCCTAGATCTGCTAACGCGTGTTTCACAAATAAGTCACCAAAAATGCACGGAATTGAAAAGCTACCTGGATCATTTATTTATTTTGGTAAATTATTTGTTAAAACTGCGGAGCACTCAGCATTTAACGTCACGTGAGATAAATTTTCTAATTTATTTTTATTTGTTAAAAGATCCTTTAAATACTTTGCGTATTTGGGCATTAGAGAAATCGCTTCGTGGAAAGGTCGATTAATATGGATTTGTTTGAATATTTCCAAAAACGATGATATTGATCACCTAACTTTTCTTTATGAGATGGGTATGGCGGAGCGGGAGATTTTTTAAAAATGGGAGGCGAAACAATAACTTCATTTGAAAGAGACGGTTCATTTAAAATAGGGGCAATAGTCACCTCGGGCTCTTGGCTAACGGATGGACCGGATAATTCTTTCCCACTCCGAAGAGTTATAGCTTTCGCTTGCTCTCTCGGATTGGGCTCGGCATTACCAGGAAGAGTCCCAGGCGGTCGCTCGGATATGATTTTGGCGAGCTGCCCGATTTGATTTTCAAGATTTTTAACTATTCCCATTAAGTTACGAATCGTCGCCTCATTCGCATTAATATATTTTGAAAACATTTCCTCCATGGTGGGAGGTTTTTGAAAATTTTGCGCAGGAGGAGGTGGTGGTGTAAAATCGGATGATGGACGCATCGCGTTTGCGGGGTTACTCCAAGAAAAATTTGGATGGTTACGCCATCCCGGATTATAATTGTTCGACATATTAAACTGCGCAGAAGAAGAAGATGAAAAATTATTAAAAACAGGCTTGGGAAATTTCCCTAAATAATCTACCTGCTCGGTGGCAGCATTTGCATTTGGCCATACCTGAGGGGCAGAGGGAGCAGTCATCTCTGTCATCTTCTTGCTCAGCATCTCTACTTGCAACGTCAACTGGGAGACCGTATCAACCTCGTACATACCTGCAGGTTTGTTTAGGCGGGACCTTGGCACGCTCCACTGATAAGTGTTCATCGCCATATCCTCGAAAAGCTCAAGAGAATCTTCTGGAGTTGATGGGTTTAAAGTGCCACCGGAAGCGGCATCTATCATTTGCTTGGTGGTTTGATTTAGCCCATTATAAAATGTCTGCACTTGTAACCATACAAGCAGAGCATGATGAGGGCACCGTCTTAACAATTCTTTAAATCGTTCCCACGTATCATAAAGCGTTTCAGAATCGATTTGACTAAAAGAAGAAATATCATTTCTTAATTTTACAGTTTTGGCGGGAGGAAAATATTTAGATAAAATCTTTTCCGTTAATTGAGCCCAAGTGGTGATAGAACCCCTAGGAAGAGAACCCAACCACTGTTTAGCTTTACTTCTTAAAGAAAATGGAAAAAGTCTTAGCTTTATAGTGTCTTCTGTAACACCATTGATCTTAAACGTGTCATAGATTTCGAAAAGCTCGCAAGATGCAAGTTCGGATCTTCATCTTGTAATCCGTCGAACTGCACATATTGCTGCACCATTTGAATTATGTAGGCTTAAGTTCAAAATTATTATTCGCTACAGCAGGGCGAACAATACTTGATTATGTACCCTCCAGGTTGGGCCGAGCATAATAGGACATTGTCCTTTGTTGGTCAACTTCTGAATTGGGATCACCAATAATTTCTGTGTTAGTGTCCCCAATCGACTCTTCGAGATCTATATGTAAATCCTGATCACAAGTTCGGAGGCGCTGCCGAAAGGTGCGCTCGATCTCTGGATCAAAATGAATATCAGGATTACTCGAAGAGCTACTACGGGTCATGCAATAAAAGATAAAAGGGAGGGAGAGAGAACGAAAAAGAAAAGAAAAAGAGAGAACTAAAGGATGAAATAAAATAAAAAAAATCTCACTTTTTTTTAAATAATAATTTTTTGCAGAGTGACTCTTGAACTTCCCGAGGACTACCCGGTGAAGGGTTCGCAGCGGTACTAGACAAAATGGTGGTATTTAAGCCAACCTTGCCCTTTTCGAGAGTATTTAGGTGGAGTATAAAAAGATGATGTGGGTTGAATTTTATTTTTATTTTTGTAGAAGTAATAGCGAAGGCGCTTTCTTAATATTGACAAAAGGTCCCCGGCAACGGCGCCAAATACTTGATGGTTAATTTACTATCAATCCAAAAGGCAAGTGCACCTATCGAATCGTAGTATAGAAAAATGTCGTATTAGACCGGGGATGTCAATTACTACTACTCACGCCGTTACTATTATCCTACCGAACGAAAGTTGATTTTGGTTTTTGAAATTAAAAATTGCAAGTACGAAGAATTAACGAAAGAGAAATTCACAATTTTAAAAAGACTTAGCACTTGATTGGGTGTTCTTGGGAATCCGATTATAAAAGAGGCGCTCTAATTCTTAAAAATTCTTTTTCGATTGGAGGATAGAGAAATATGATAGAGGCTCGCTAGAGACAACTACCGCCTAATTTTAATCGTACTTCAAACATAATCTCTTAAAATTTGAAATAAATTAAAATTGCGTGAACGTTAATCTCGAATCCAAAAGCAGCGATATTTTCAATTCTCAAAGAAAATACAACAAACCATTTATTTCCGAGAGATCTAAAGCATCCACAAGCCTCTCGGCCAACTAGAATACCAAATCGGATAGCGAAATTTATATACTAGCAATATAAACTCGCAACCAAAATTTAATCGGAAATAAATCTAAACAAAAAATCTAAGAATTAGAAATGATAAATTATAAATTAATCTTCATCTCAATACTAACCAATCAAGCACTAAGAGAAAATTTAACTACTCATAGTAAGAAAAAAGACAACAATAAAAGAGAAAGATTGCATTTTTATTAAAAGAAAATAATAAAAGTGCACAACTATATTAAGTAAAATGGAAACAAAAGCATATAAGAAACAACATGAAATTAAACTCTCATACAAGGTAGAACTCTCTTGAACTTTCTCTCTTCTCCAACTCTTGAATTTTTCCAACCTCCCAAAAGCATTGAATTTGTGCTCCTTATATAGATGAGAAAACCTCATTTAGAATCATCCATTATAATAAATTGTGGCCTTTGGGCTTCAAGAGAAATAAAGAAATGAAGATGAGAGGTTGCTTGAAAATAAATTATCAATAATAACAATCCTTTGATTTTGATTGGTGGAGAGGAGAAGAAATGAAATGGCGTGGCCTATAGAATTTGAAGTGGAATTCGGCTAATGAGGAGGAGTTCAAGTTGAACCGGCTGCTTGGAGGAGTGGAATGGCTGTCTTAATAGATTGCATTGATTTGATAATAATGATAATAATAATAATAATGTTAAATGGAGGAGAGGAAACCGAATTGTGCATTGAATTTGGAGAGAATATGAAGTGGCAGATTCATGAAATGGAGCTCACGTGAAGGGGCTGCTTTAAAATGATCCACGTGAGTGGGTATTTGCATGGAGAAATTAACTAGTGGGTTGCAGGCTAGGATTAATAAATCCATGTGATTGGCTGCATGGATGGAAAAGGTGGACCAGCTGAATATAGGTGATTGGGTTTCACGTAAATGGGCAGCCATATTAAATAAAATTGCATTCATGGAGTTCATGAAAATGGATGAATATGTTGAATGTTGAGAAATAATAATCGTCCGGCTGCATGCATGGAAAAATTTTTATGAGTTCACGTGCATGGAAATGGAGGAAATGAATCGGCCGCATGGTGTTGAATGTGACAACATGGAGAGGGCGGCGACCATGGCGCGCACGTGGAGGCGGCATAAAATTATATTGACGAGTGCAGCTTGAACTCGCGAGCTCGGCCAACACGACAACATTCGCAAGTCTTCATCATCCAACGCTAAGATCGCAGCCGCGATATTATATATATATTTTTGACAAAACTCCAGAAAACAAGATTGACAACGGGCATTTACGTCGAGACGTGCCGAAATTCCCCCAAGCCTGTCATAAAATAAAATAAATCAATATTAGTTCGAATAATTATAAAAATATTAATAATAAGATAATTATAATATAATTAAGAGAAAATTAATATAATTTATAATAAAAATATAATAATAATTATAAGCATATTTAAGTCAAAATATGCGTCATCACCCATCCTCCCCGGCGTGTCGAAAGTGTTCTCTCCACTTCCCCACTGGGGTAACTGGTCCCGGGAGAACTGTTGAAAAGCACTCTTGCCTGGAGAGCCGAGCCCTCCCCCGTGATAGGCTCCTTCCCTTGCCGATGCGCTTGTTCCGCATCCATTGGAGAGGGCGAGGCGAGCGCGGGTGAGGGTGGTGTTGAGCACTCGCCGTGAGGGGGGCGTGCGACCCGCAAGAGCTCCAGGATCGACTTCCTGAACTCGTCAAAATCACCCTTCTTCACATACTCACCGGCTGGGGGCGAGTCCCCCAGCTCATCGCTTCCAGCCATGAGACTTACTCAGAGCTTTCCGAACTAGCTGCTTCCACGCTCACCGCACAAGAATGTTGAAACCAGAGAACTGGTCTCGACGTTCGAAAGGGAGATGCAGCTAACCCTTACTTGACCCGAGCTAGACCCTTGACCAGTCACTAAGAACCGAAGAACTTTGCCTTAGAAGAACACCTTGAGGAACACCTGAGTCCACCAACAGACCCCTTAAGCTGCAATGCGCGTGGAGGTCCCACCACACACCCGGAAGCTCACAAGGAACTTCCCCTCCCAAGCCAATGCTGAGCCAGGGCACCTTGGAGGGCACTAAGGATCACCTCACCGTCCACCTTCAATGACAGGGGGAGGGGAGGGGTAGTGCTTGCTCACAACACACACGCGAGGGATGGGGTATCAACATCCCTTCCCAAGGTGCCCATGGGGGTCTATTTATAGACTTCCCAAAATTGGGCTACGGATAGCAAAAATTCTACTATCCGCAGCTCAACATCAAACCTGAATCAACGTAAGAGGGGGGCAAGTGGAGGACGAGACGTCCACTCCCTCCTTACCCGGTGTCAAACGAGTGGACCGAGGTCCACCGCCCTGACTGGGCGAGTGGACCTTACGGTACACTCAACCCACCGGGCGAGTGGACCCTTGGTCCACTCGCCCAGCTGCTCGGGGTGAGTGGACCACAAGTCCACTGGTCCATACCCTTGGGCGAGTGGACCCATGGTCCACTCGCCCCCCTCCCCCCACTCGGGCGAGTGGACCAATGGTCCACTCGCCCGTGTCCTTGGGCGAGTGGACCGAGGGTCCACTCGCTCGGGGCCTTGGGCGAGTGGACACAAGGTCCACTCGTCCAAGGAGGTTTGCCCCCCCAGGCCTTCTCTTCCTGGTCTTGACGACCTCCGTCGGTTTGGTCTGTTGCGTCACGGTCACCCTTTCTATTATGACCTCATCCGCGTCGGGTCACATCGACTCAGAAAATATGAGGGTTGTACAACACCACCATCAGGTGAAAACACTTTCTCGGAGGAGGATATGCTGGGAAACGAGAACCCCTTTGATGACGCAATGGTGATCAAATCTGCGGTAGAAAACTACACGGTCTCCCGCATCCTCGTGGATAATGGAAGTTCTGTCAATGTAATCTTCAAGAAGGCGTTCGACGCAATGAAGGTGGAGGAGAAGAGGGTCACCGCGACTGAGGGACCTCTCTTCGGCTTCTCCGGAGAAAGAAAGGAGGTAGAAGGAGGAATAGAGCTGGTTGTGACGCTGGGGGGAACCACCAAGTGCTGCAGGTTCGTCATTGTTGATGCCCCCAGTAGCTACAATGCCATCTTCGGCAGGCCACTTATCAGTGCCTACAAATGTGTGCCCTCTTCCTATCACAAGTGTCTGAAGTACGACTAAGGAGGGTTACTGTAACATCCCCCAAACAACTAGACCCCCTAAGTTGGTTTTGTCATGAGTAGGTCATGACAAAACCATAGGAAGAGCTTAAGACCATGTGAGCTTGGATGAGAAGGAGAAATCCCAGGGGTCTGCATATAATAGTTTTCAGATAACTAGCCTAGGGTTGGACTTTAGGGCCTTTCCTTGAACCTTGACTCCACCATAGTATCCTCAACCCATTAGGGGTCTCCTTGGAGCACCAGGGACCCATTGGGGTCAACAAAAGGGGCCAAATTGACTAAAGTCAACCCTAACCCTAAATTGGTCAAACTAGCTCAACTAGGGCCAATTGGCCTCCACCATGCCAAATTGACCTTGCCCCTACCATTATAAAGATACTAAGAACCCAATGTACCAAAAAGCCCCATCATGGGGCCAACAATTTGGCCAATTTGACCAAAGTCAACCCTAGCCATATTTTGGTCAAAGTGGCCTATTAAGGGTCAATTGACCCTCACCTTGTCAAATTGACCCTACCTAGACCTTCCTAACCCTTAAGGGAGGCCAATGGGTGACTAGCCACCCATTAGGGTCAACCCAAAAGGTCAAATTGACCAAAGTCAACATTATGCTATATGTTGGTCAAAATGACCTATTTTGACCTAACCAAGCCCAATTCACTTGGGCTAGACCCAATTGAGGTGGTCCACCACCTAATGGGGTTGTGTGCTACTGAATTGGACATTCAATTTTAGGAAATTCGGCCAGGAGAGAGAAAGCCCTAATTTGAAAGAGAGAGAAGGAAGGGGAGTTAATGGAGAGGAAGAGGAAACCTCCCATCTCCTCCAATAATGGCACCATTCATCTCCTCTTGGGGAGAGGAGAAGTTTCCAGCCTTCTCCCGACTGGATTGAGCCCCTATTCATCTCCCCCAAGCCAAAACCGAAATCACCTTGATGGCCATTAATGGCATTCAAGGTTGTAACCTCCCCTTCTCCCAATCAAGGCCTTTGACATATTCAAAAGAGTGAGAGGAGTGAAACCCCCAACTTTACCGAAAGGATTGTGCACTCGAGGCTCGGATTGTCATGGCTCCAAAAGCTCCCTGAGCTCCCACGGTGAACCCAAGATCCACAAGGAATTCTGCCCCATTATAGGTCCGATCCGCCTCCTCTCCCTTAGTGCTAGATCTTTTCATAATTTGGGGCTTGATCCGAGCTCAATTGGGCTCGGATCGTGCTTCCGAAAGGGCTCCGATTGAGCTCTCTTTCCCCTCCTCTGAAACACGATTCTGACCACCTCCGGCCGGCCAACCACCCCCTATCGCCGGCCACCACCTCAACGGAGGTGGTGGTGGCATTGGCTGGCTGGGAAGCGGCATAGGTGGCCGAGAAATCATCCCGCAAAGGAGCCCAGGACGGGCTGTCGCGCGCCGTCCATCCAACGGGGACGATGACTGCGAGCCGTCGGATTTTCCGTGAATATGTTATATGTTATAATGTTATTTCATTTTGAATCCGGAGTAAATGATTATGTTATATTCTTATTTAATTATTTCGTCGATCAGAGTAGAAGAAATTCACCGAACTAATAGTTGAGTTCGTCGAACGGAACCCGACGTTCGTCGAACGGAATTAAGGAACCGAACTAATAGTTGAGTTCGTCGAAGGGAACCCGACGTTCGTCGAACGGAATTAAGTCACTGAACTGAGCACGGAGTTCGTCGAACGGAGTTGATTCGCCGAACTAAATTAATTCGTCGAACTGGATTAGCTTGTAGAACGAAGATCGGCTTTCATCGAGCGCACTGAAGCACGTCGTTCGTCGAACACAGAACATAGTTCATTGAACGCAGATCATATTTCGTCGAACGCAGAATTTTAGTTTAATTAATTATTCCTGCAGTATTTTGTTTTAATTATTAGAGATATTAGAACCCCTCAAATGAAAAAGTGGTCAACACCAAGGTTGTAGCCCTTGGAGTCTAGTTAATTTTAAAATTGATTTCACCCCAAAAGAAGTTATGTAGCTCTCTGTAGGTCCATTTTGGTGGGACTAGTCCCTAGTGTAGGGCAGCCACCATATCTTGAATAACTTTTGATTGGGTTATGAAATAGACTTGAAAATTGAAACATAGGCTACTTACACCTACCCACACATCATACCTAAAGATGGTAATTTTAGGAGAAACCTTTTCTAAGGTTCTTGTAATAGTTTCATAAATTAAAAACTAATTAATTATTGGGTCAAATGACCTCCAATGCCCTCTAAATTTTGGTGGGTACTTCTTAGGGTTATCACATGACCCTGGTAAAAATCTTAGCCCAATTGGGACTGATTTGGTTGGGTAAATTGTCAACCCAAGTTAGGTCAAATTGGGTCAAAGTTAGGGCATGGTGTTTATCTTGGGGTATGGTGGTCAGAACTCATCACCATGAGTTGAAACCTTGTCCACTGGTTTAGGATCACCTAAAACACCTTCGTGAGTAAGATGGGGTGGTGTAGAGGTGGATATGCCCTAGGACCCTAGTTTTAACCTTAGAGTTGCTCTTGAACCATGCGAAGGACATGGGGTCAAATGTTCTTGTATGGTCATGGAACTTGGTGGATAAGTTCATAGGGTGTAATTAGGTCCTAGGTAATTTTATAAGAATTTTAGGAGAAATTATTCCCCCTAAATTAGGTCATAACCCCTTTAGGTAAACTTCTTGTAAGAGATATTTACATGCACAAATGTTGGATGAAGATGAAATCTTGGTGGTGCCTTTATAATCATAATATTGACCCCTGATAATTTTTGTTTAATTTATTTAATGATTTATCTAGTATTTCATTCTCAAGGCACCTATTTTGTCTCAATCTTAAGAAACATAATTAAGGGTCCAAAACTCTCTGGAAAAATGTGCAACTTGGTGATAGGACATTTCAGAGCAATAGAAAGCTCTGTGAATTTTTATAGAATTTTTGGAAATTGTTATCAGTAGGCTACTTCACAACACGTGCAAATTAAGAATTATTTGGATTAATTATTTCAGTGAGTAAATTATTCCCATAAATTGTGAAATTCTGTAATTAAGTTTCTCTGGACATAATAGATATCTGGTAATTTTTCTATAATTTTGGCACAAGTACTTTTGGTAGTTCCTTCATAAATCTTCAAGTTTGGATAGAAGTTAAATATTAAAAATAGAGGACATTTCCTTACTGTAAAATTGTGATATTCATTATTTACTGTTATTTTGTCATGATAGATTTATCTTAATTTTATGAGGATCATGTCTTGAGAAATACCTTACACTTCATGTTCATATTCATACTTGGCAAACATTGGAGAAATTTAAATAAATGTTAAAATATTGAGGAAAAATATGAGTCTTTGGATTTAGTCTTATAATGCCATGATAGACCTCCAGTAAAAACCTTGTGTCATGTTGTTGAATATTTGGAGTACCTCTACTTATAAGCTTCATATAGTTAGTTTGGTCTACGTTTAGTAAAATATGAAACTTGGGTATTTAGGGGCCTATCAAGTGGAGTGGCATGTAGTTGGTGTACATGGTCAGGTTGAAGAGAATGAAGGTCACCGAAAGGAGTTTAGGAGATAAGAGTGCTAGGTGGGCTAAGGGGAAGGTCAAGCTTGGGATTGGCGAAAGATCGTCTTTTCCGTAGCGTGTCATAAACCACTTAGGGTTAATACAAGTGAAAACATAAGAGGCTTAGGCATATGGGTAGGTTCCCACAATATTAAATGTCTTGAGAAAGGGAGCCTTGGGGTGTCATCCCATTATAGCTCCTAGTACCGTAGCGAGACCCTAATAGGGTAATCCTCGAGAAGTCCAAGACTAACCATAAATCGTAGGAGCAAGTTGTTATACAAGATTAACTAAGTAATCGACTCACTCACACTCCATCGTCACATATGCTTAGTCGGTTTGGTCTTACAAATGGTAGGCTCGGTGGTTGTAGCAGTAGACTAATTAGTCTGGTGAGCTTGTGACTCAGTAGTGGTTGTTGTGCCGGGAGGATTAGCCGGTGAGCTTATGGCTCGGAGATAGATGGTAAACATGTTTGCATGTGCATAAGGTGGTGCGTCCTTAGTGTTGATGGTCTTTGCACTGACATTAATGCTTAGGCTTGGTAAGAGTGGATAACCCTTTTACCAAAACAAGTCTGCTTGTCAAACCAGCAAGAGTACGCAGTAGCTCCGATGTTGTGTTCTTAGCGTTGAGGCGTATGTTAGATCTAGGTTAGGTAGTGCAAATACCAACCTATGGGTGGGCGAGGCCCAACCCACAACTTCCGTTTGCCACTACGGGAGTATCCTGGGAGTCTTGCTAGCTCCAAAAAAGGGGAACTAAAGGTCTATGCGCATAGAGTCGTAGTGTGTGAGTTGCAGTTGTGTGAACATAACATTTAACAGCATACCTTGCATGACATAGCATAAACATTGCATTTCAACCCCTACCCCTATCGTATAAGTCGGTTATGGGGCTTCTTATACGATAAGCCTTGCTAAATGACCCCTTGGTCTATAGGTTTGTGTGGGCATTCCTATAAATCAATGGTTACTTTTCTATTATATACATGTCTTTATTTATTGCACTTTACTTATTCTTTACCTGCTCTTACCATGCTCTTTTACTGCTTCAATTATATATATACATGTGTAGTGTAGACATTCCTTGTACCCTGTCACTTGCTATTGTTATACCCCTTATTGTCCTCTACTTCATCCTTCCCGCTCGGTGCCTAGGAGCCACCAGGGGAGGGGTGGGGGATTGGCTTAGTCTTTTTGACTAACGGTCGGTGGACCTTATCATTTTAGGAGACCACGGAGATGGAGCAGCACCAGAGGCAGGTGCAGATGGAGGCGGGGAAGTCTAGCACAGGAGCACCAATGTCGGGATCCGTGAGTGTTACTACTAGTTGATTTGCTTCCGCAAGTTTTTATGTAGTGAGGATTTGATGCATCGGGCAGGATCCCTTGTTATTTCTATCTTTGATTTCAGTTATGTTTGTGTGGACATCTCTTGTGATGATTTGCTATATATGTGATGTGGACTTGTTTTCTTCTTAAGTTTGTTACTCTTACTTTTATGTGATCGATAAGGCCGGCAGGATCGGTGTTTTGTAGTGGCGACCTTCCCGAGTGAGGGTGTCACCGCAAAACGGCGGTTTTGGGCATAAGACCCTGGGTTTGAAAAAGAAAAAAAAAGGGGTCTTACAGATGTAGATCAGGATCTGAAGCGACCCCGAGTGGCGAGGCAGTGTTATCTCAATGCCGTCAACACCATTAGCTGGAAGGAAGAAGCGGAGGTAGTGGATCAGGTGATGGAGGAGATGGCCAGGCTAGAGGCGGACGGAGAAGTAGAAGAGAAGGAGATTGTGTCTGAAGGCGGGAGGCCAGGGAAGGTGAAGATCAGCGGGGAGCTAGAAGAGGAAGACAAAGAGAAGATCTTGTCCTGCATCCAGGAGAATGCTGACATCTTTGCATAGAGCACATCAGACATGCCAGGCGTCGACGAGGATGTCGCCTGCCATCATCTCAACTTAGACAAGGGAATCTACCCCTTTCAGCAGAAGAAGAGGGCGACTGCCACCACCATGGCTGAGGCCATCAGAGAGGAGGTCAGGAAGCTGCTGGAGGCAGGGTTTGTGTCGGAGATCCAGTACCCAGGCTGGGTCTCTAATGTTGTAATGGTGAAAAGGGGTGAGGGGAAGTTGCGTATGTGTATCGACTTTTCTATGCTTAATAAAGCTTGCCCCAAGGATTGCTACCCCTTGCCTAGAATCGACGAGCTAGTAGATTCAACCATCGGATTCTCTGTCATGTGTTTTAGATGCTTTTTCTGGTTATCATCAAATCCGCATGCACCCTCCTGACGTAAATCACATGTCCTTCATTACCAGCGACAGATGCTATTGCTATCTTTGGGCTCAAAAATGCAGGAGCCACTTATCAGCGATTGATGGACAGGGTGTTCAAGGAGCAGAAGGGAAGAAATATAGAGGTGTATGTAGACGACCTCAAGCTAAAGAGTAGGATTGTAGAATAGGACCTCCGTGACCTGGGAGAAACCTTCACCACACTTCGAAAATATAAAATGAGGTTGAATCCGTCTAACTGCGTTTTCAGAGCAGGAAGGGGGAAGTTTTTGGGCCTCCTCTTGACCCCAGCAGGAGTGGAGCTGAATCCCGACAAGCTTAAGGCAATCATGTAGATGGAAGCACCCAGGAATGTCAAGGAAGTTCGGCGTCTGATAGGTCGTTTGCCAGGGCTGAGTCGGTTCCTCTCGAGTGCAGGAGAGAAGTGCTCGGCGTTCTTCAAAACCCTCCGAGACAACAAGAAATTTGAGTGGTCGGCGGAGTGTCAAGGTGCCTTCAAGAGCCTGAATCTCCATCTGGCGCAAGCACCCTTGTTGCAAGGACCTAGAGAGGGGGAGGACATCTTCTTGTACATTGGGGTAGGGGCAGAAGCGGTGAGTTTGGTCTTGGTCCGCGAGGAAGGGAAGCGGCAGCTCCCCATTTACTACGTAAGTCGGGTCCTGCGGAAGGCGAAACTACGATACCCCATTCTGGAAGACTCTATTCGGTCCCCTTGCGAGGTGCCTATCCGAGGAAGAAGCCTCCCAGGTCCTGGAAGAAATCCACGCAGGCGAATGTGGAATTCACCCGGGAAGCCGAACCTTGGAGAAAAGGGTGTTGAGAGCGGGGTACTTCTGGCCCACCATAAGAAAAAATGCAGACGAGTTCGCAAAGAGGTGCTCGAAGTGTCAACTCTATGCCCCACTCCAGCTACAACCAGCACAGCGCCTCCGATCGATTACCACCCCCTGGCCCTTCTCCATTTGGTGAATAGACCTGGTAAGGCTGTTCCCTCTGGCAAGTGGGCAAAGAAAATATCTCCTGGTGATGATCGATTACTTCTCCAAGTGGATGCAAGTGAAAGCCCTGGACAAGACAACCTCCCTAATAGTTAAGAACTTCATTTGGGGAGAGATCATATGTAGGCATGGTCTACTCCTTGACATCGTCACCGACAATGGCCCACAGTTCGCTAGCCTCGAACTTACAAACTTCTGCAGCCAACTCGACATCGACCTCCGCTTCGCCTCAGTCTATCATCTAAGGAGCAACGGTCAGGTCGAGGCGGCCAACAAAGTCATCGTCAACCTACTCAAGAAGAAGGTGGAGAACCTGAAGGGAAACTGGGTAGAGCAGCTCCCCTCAGTCCTCTGGGCCTTGAGGACTACCCCCACCACGGTGACTGGCGAAACACCCTTCAAGCTGTCTCACAGCTCGGAGGCCCTCATCCCGGTGGAGTTTGAGGTTTGAATCCCTGAGCTGGTGGCAGCAGAGGACAGATATGAGGGATAGAGACTCGATAACGAAGAAGAGCAATGACTTGCTTTGGATTTCGTGGAGGAACTTCGCGACCAGGCCACGATCCGCCAGGAAGAGATTAAGCGGAGGATGGCAAGGCACTTCGACAAGCATGTTTGGATCAAGCAATTCAACAAAGGGGACTTGGTCCTCAAAAAGGTGGACGTAGTGGGGAGGTCCGTAGCGGTAGGTAAACTCCACCCTAATTGGGAGGGCCCCTACATAGTCTCCGAAGAACTAAAAACATGTGGGTACCGCCTATAGAACATTGTGGGAGAACTCATGGGAAACACCTGGAGTGGAGACGACATGAAGCATTTCTATTCCTAAGAGCAATGTAATATCTAGTTCATCTTTTATACTGAAGTAACACTTTCCATTATGAATGTGTAACGCCTCACTTCCGGGGAAATAGATACCGAGCAACGAGACCCTTCTATGTCCTCGAGCAGAGAGTTGTCGTAGGCGAGGCCGTAGCACTGGGCTCCTCCCCTGCAGGTTGGCTACTTGCCCCCTCGAGCGAAATTCTATGTCCTCGAGCAGAGAGTTGTCGTAGGCCAAGCCGTAGCACTGGGCTTCTCTCCTGCATGTTGGCTACTTGCCCCCTCAAGTGAGTTCTATGTCCTCGAGCAGAGAGATGTCGTAGACCAGGCCGTAGCACTGGGCTCCTCCCCTGCAGGCTGGCTACTTGCCCCCTCGAGTGAAATTCTATGTCCTCGAGCAGAGAGTTGTCGTGGACCAGGCCATAGCACTGGGCTCCTCCCATGCAGGATGGCTACTTGCCCCCTCGAGTGAAATTCTATGTCCTCGAGCAGAGAGTTGTTGTAGGCCAGGCCGTAGTGCTGGGCTCCTCCCCTGCAGGCTGGCTACTTGCCCACTCGAGTGAGTTCTATGTCCTCGAGCAGAGAATTGTCGTATACCAGGCCGTAGCACTGGGCTCCTCCCTTGCAGGCTGGCTACTTGCCCCCTCGAGTGAAATTCTATGTCCTCGAGCAGAGAGTTGTCGTAGACCAGGCCATAGCACTGGGCTCCTCCCCTGCAGGCTGTCTACTTTTCCCCTCGAGTGAAATTCTATGTCCTCGAGCAGAGAGTTGTCTTAGGCCAGGCCGTAGCACTGGCTCCTCCCATGTAGGATGGCTACTTGCCCCCTCAAGTGAGTTCTATGTCCTCGATCAGAGAGTTGTCGTAGACCATGCCGTAGCAGTGGGCTCCTCTCCTGCGGGCTGGCTATTTGCCCCCTCGAGTGAGTTCTATGTCCTCGAGCAGAGAGTTGCCGTAGAGCAGGCCGTAGCACTGGGCTCCTCCCCTGCAGGCTGGCTACTTGCCCCCTTGAGTGAATTCCATTTTCTACAATGTGCTAAGCCCTAGGATGATTCCTGGAGAGGGTGAAGAAGTGTGCTCGATGAGTAGTACCCCTGATGCCCCTCCGACACGAGACCGACACCCTTGATCGCTCGTCGCCTCGCAGAAAATCCTAGCACGAGTGATGGCGATGATGACCCTCAATGTGAAGATGTTGGTAACGGTACACCTACGACGGATGACGCGCTTACAGATGAAGGTGACACGCCGACCAAAGATTTAAATGATGCGCTTACGGATGAAGGCGACACGCCAGCCAAAGATTTACGCCATCACCGTCGCGGCGACATTGATGCACGTCGTTACAATCTCCGCCTGAGGCGCAAGCAAAACAATTAATAATTATAATAGTTTTATTATAATTATTAATTTTATCTTCTTTATATTTTATGGCACTTTAATGTTTTAATTTTGGTTATGTTTAATTTCTGGACTGCGTTTAGTCAAAACTGTGGCAAAGCCTATAAAAGGCCATGTTGTAATATTTTTTAATTTAATTTTTGATGAAGAGAACTTGAAAACCTAATCCCCCTCTTAATCTCTCTCTCTCTCTCTCTCTCTCTCTCTCTCTCTCTCTCTCTCTCTCTCTCTCTCTCTCTTGTGCCCACCCCCCCTCTCTTTCCCTCTCTCCAAGTTTCGGCCAAGGAGGCCTCCCCCTCCTCTCCTCCTCCTTCTAGCCGCCGGCAGCCCCTCCTCTAGGAGATCTGCCTCTCCTCTCCCTCTACAAAATATTCTCTACCAACTTTTCTCTTTCTTATTCTAGAAGGCTCTCCATTTCCTACGGATTCCTCTAAGGGATCTAAGTGATATTCGGTGGACTTCGGTGGTGGTAAAGCGAAGACGGCGAACGGATTCCTCTCCAAACAACGCGCTTCCGGTGGATCCGTAGAAGAATGGACGGGCGAGTGCATGCTTGAGGCCAATCCTATCTCAAGCGGGTAACAAACAATCCACCAGTGTGACTTCTCTTCTTGATTTATCTTGTGGTGGATTTATGTGGCGTGATCTTCGAATCACCGAAATTTTTCGTGGGTTTTCTTCATATTGAAATTTTGCATTTCATCCTTTATTTTTAATTTTCGAAGGGGTTTGGCGAGCCCCGCTTTTTCTTGGGAGAGGTCAACCATTTCCGAATCGATAATTTTTCGGTGGATCTCTTTTGGTACAACGCATAGCTCGATCGGATCGGGTGGGTCCATTTAGCCGGAGCGAATATTGGCCTATAGCCTCTATTCAATCTCTAGCGGTTTGGCTAACCGCCGGGGCGAACTAAAAATTGATAAAATTGCGTTTAAGTTTTGCTGTGTTCTCCATCCGTGCGTAGTAATCGTGATACGTCGGGTAGGGTAGTGAATTAATTTGTAGCGTCCACGTTGGAGAGTGCTCCCTGCATCAATTTGGTATCAGAGTCAGGTTCGTGTCAATTTCATAATTGACGCATTCCTAAAATTTTCTTAGAACGCCGGCACACACAATCTTCACACGATTTCGTGTTCAAAATTTAAAAATTTTTAATTTCTGGTCTGCGAATAGCGGCCTAATAATTTTATTTCTCTGCGAAAATCAAAAATAAAAAATTCTGAGAATTCGCCATATTTTTATTAGTAAGAAAATCAAAAAATATTTTAACTACCCTAGTTATTAAGTGGGAATAAAAATTATCTTTCATACAATTTTGACCTATTTAAAATTTCTTGTCTGCAAATAGTGGCCTAAATTTTTTATTTTTCTGCAAAAAAAAAATTTAAATTTTGGAAAGTCAAATTCAAAATTTTGAAATTCAAATTCAAAATTCAAAATTTTGAAATCCAAAATTCAAAATTTTGAAATTCAAATTCAAAATTCAAATTTTTGAAATTGAAATTTTTGATTTTCACATTCAAAATTAAAATTTTTGAATTTCAAATTCAAATTTTTGAAATTTAAAATTCAAACTTTGGAAATTTAAATATTTCTGAAAATTCAAATTTTTTTGGAATTTCAAAAATTTTCTCCTTATAAAATTCTCTTTTATAAACTTGTCTAGTTCAGATTCAAAAAAAAATTTTCTATCATTGTATTTTCACTAGTTCTGGTCCCGAGTACACACCTCACTATGAGTATGGCCTCTGTCGTGTATGTTTCCCTTAGACAAAGGAATCGTTCAGTTGCAGAATACATCGGCCTTTTTGAGGACATGATGGTTAGGTGCGATATTAGGGAGATGCCTGAGATCACCCTCTCACGGTTTCGTAGGGGGCTCAATCCCGACATTCAAGGTAAACTCCTCCGCTACTGTCACACTGACCTAGACACCTGCTATAACGTCGCGTTGGAAATTGAGAAGCACCTAACTCACAAGTCTAAGACTCGTTCGTTTGAGAAGGGAAAGGCCATCTTAGAACCTTCCCCCTCTTTATCCCCGAGAGATTAGGACACGCTCCGGTCTGCTGACTCGAACTCGGTAGCCATCACAGTTAGGGATGGAATGAACCCGCGTGGTGAGAGTATTCGGGTCTGTGAGGGTCGTCCCACAAACATTATACATGATGCGGGGGGGGGGGGGGGGGGGGGGGGGCATGTCTGACCTCCATATTGTCGAGTGCCCTGCTCCGTCAGCGACCTCGGTCTTAGTAAAGTCTCCTCCAAAATGTTCTGATCTAGTTGTTGACTTTTCTAAAAATTCTGAGTTAGTATCGTTGATTGCGCCGACCGCTGACGACGATGTCATTATTCAGGAAGATCATAGCGATGATGAGGAGGTAGGTTACCCTAGTGATATGGATGAGGATCTCCCCTCTGATCCAATTTTAAAATTGTCTGTTGATTCCGATTCGGACGACGCTCCTAGTGCATTGGATGATTTGGCTAGCGAGGGAAAGACACTTTTGGAAGACTTAGATGATGCAAACCCGGAGGAACTTGTTTTGAGGTTGCCACCGTTAAAGAAAAATCAATCCAATTTAATTTCTCTACCGGGCCCGATTTATTCGATTTCACCGACCTTCCCTCCTGAACCGTTGATGCCATTGGCGGATTATAATATTGGACACGAACTGTTTATGACTAGTCCGAAGTATTGTGAGAATCTGAAGGCCGCTTGCCATGTGTTGCTTGGACGTCCATGGTTTTATGATCTTAATATGACAATTGTTAAAAAAACTATTATTTATGCGTTAAACTTTCATGGCAAGCAAATCGTTTTGAATACCGCGCTAAGTTTATTTGAGCGTAAGGAGTGTGTTCGTGACTCTTTTCTTGGTGATTTTAATACGACTACTATGTTAGTGGAGAACACGTTTTCTAGGTCATGTTTACACGCTCTCACTTACAAAATAACTAAAGACTATCTCACATGTCCACGCATTTCTAACGAACCACCAAATCGATTTACCAGTCTAGCGCCGAATGAAATCGTGCACGTATATAAGACACCGGTGCCACTTGATTTGATTCTATTACCTCCACCATTTAAGTCAAGTCAATTAGCCCAAGATTTTGCCGCTCATGTTCATGAATTACATAAACACGTGAAGGACACGCTCGATACTTAATACGCGTCTTATCAATTGCACGCTAACGTACATAGGAGGGCATCCCACTTGAAAGTTGGAGATTTGGTTATGGTGCATCTTGTCCCTGAACGAATGCCTTCGGGCGACATACATAAGTTGGTTAAACAGCGTGAAAGTGGAGGTTAGATCTTAAGTTACTCTAGAGGCGGGGTGAATAGAGTATTAAAACTTTTCCTTAGTTTTTATAGCGGAATTAAAATAGTATTATATATAAGTGTAAGCAGTGTGAGAATTATATAAATGGAAAAATTAAGTAAATGAAATCACAAAACAAACAGCACAAGCACAGAAAATAATCAAACACAGAAGACACAAGGAGCTATAGTAGTTCCCCAATAAATCTGGGTACGTCTACTCTTCTACCATCTTTGGTAGGAATCCACTAGGAGGTTGTTGATAAGGTGCCCTCACACCAGGTGAGCTGTTGATAAGGTGCTCTAACCAAACTGCAGGTTTTTGCTAAGGTGCCCTGTCACCGAGATTAACTTTTGAAGGGAGTTATAACCCTGTACAAGAGAGGTAAGAAAGAGTTTATAGTGTTCTTCTCTGTCAAGATGCTGAGAGAAGACTCTAGTGGATGTTGTTGTAAAGCTCCCCCTGTCAGATTGAAGTATTTGACAGAAGATGAAGAAGCTTTCTCTTGAAAACTAAGATCTCCTGTAGCAGATTGATCTGGAAGAACAGGTTCTTCAGATTGCTTGTTGCTCTTTTAGAAGATCTGACTTTTCAGCAGATTCTGAGTGAATGCTCTTGAGGATGATGTTCTCAAAAATTTTTGTGCTGCTTGTTGAAGAAGAAAAATCAATCTTTTTTTTTCTTTTTTTTATGAGATCTCTATATATATATCTCCTTTGCATTCTGTAATAGAATGACGTTTGAATTCAAACGATTTTGGCAGGTCCTTTTTTTATTCTTTTTGACCGTGAAAAGATTCCTTTTCATTAAATGTCAACGGCTATTGCTGCCTTGGAAAAAGGAAAGAAGGGAATATATTAACTGAGTTTAATATCCTTCCTTATCTGTCAGAATACGTCCAAAGATATTAAATAGATCCGTTATATTCGTCGTTTCGCTGTTAGGATAAATAGAATATAGTTGATAACAAATCTGGGCTTCAATAAATGATCTGACAAACGCTGGCTATAATCTGTCGAGCGTTGTCCAGAAGATGTTGAACGCTGGCTGGAAAACTGTCGAGCGCTGTTCAGAATATGTTGAACGCTGGCTGGAAACTGTCGAGCGCTGTTCAGAATATGTTGAACGCTGGCTGGAAACTGTCGAGCGCTGTTCAGAATATGTTGAACGCTGGCTGGAAACTGTCGAGCGCTGTTCAGAATATGTTGAACGCTGGCTGGAAACTGTCGAGCGCTGTTCAGAATATGTTGAACGCTGGCTGGAAACTGTCGAGCGCTGTCAACAAAAATTGTCGAACGCTGGGAGTCATCTGTCGAGTACTGCTAGCCATTTGTTGAGCGCTGGGAGCCTTAGATTTAATCTTGAGTTCTAGCTAATTTATCAGCCTAAAGACTTGACCCTTAAACTATATAATGGGGTCAACTGATCCTAATCAGTACATAGTGATCCTAGCCCAAAACAGTAAAAGGGTTGTTCCAACAATCTCCCCCTATTTGGGTTAGGATACTATTTGACAAGAAAAATTAAATAGATACAGCAGAAAGTATAATCAACAGAGCAACAATGAAATGAAATATATCTGATAGATTAAAATAGATCATCAGATAAGATAAAAATAAATGCTCTGAGTTTAGAAACTTTACATTCATAACCAAGCAATTTATTTAAGGCTTTTTGTCCTGAGAAGGTGGCTTGAATATGATTTTCCTGTTGGGGTCTTCTGATTTCTTTTTGCTGATAAACAAATCTTGAGCACCAATGATTTTCTGTTCTTTGACATGAGGGATAAATGCTTCTGGGTGCATATCAATATATTCCTCAGTATTGACTGCTTTAACTGTTTTGTATTTTTCAAGTTCTTTTCTTCTGTATTCTGACATGGTTGAGAAACTTGAGAAGTCTTTGCCTTCTGCTTTAGCCTTTTTAATCTGTGCATATGCAATTGTTTCTTTCAGTCTTGCCATCTGACAGATTTTCTCTTCTTCTGGATCTGGAAAGTAATAAATATCTTCTGAATCATTTTTGTCTTGAGTGACCTTTTGAGGTACTCTATCTCTGTGAAGAGATCCATCAGAAATGTGAAGTTTGTATTTTGAAGATATTTAAGAAGAAGAAAAGGTTTGACTTTCTTGAAAGATAGGAGCTGATTTCTTAGAGGAAGGAGCACTGGCTGATCCAGAGGCTTGAGAACCACTAGAACTACCAGGTCTCCCTGAATGTTGAGAGCTTGGCTTCTGAGAGGAAGATGATACACCTGCTGATCCTGTTGCACCAGCTGCTGGAGGAGGAGGAGGAGGAGGATGATTGTGCTTGACTGGTTTGTCTGGGATGTAGCCAGTCTACTTGAATTTCTTCCTCCTATTGTTCTCATTTCTGGAGAACTTCATCCAGTGAGGAGTTTTCTCATCAAGAGGAACATTATACAAAATGTACAGAGGAATGTCATTTTTTGGATTTGGGGGCTTGGGAGCAGCCTTTGACTTAGCTGTTCTTTTCTTTCTTTTCTTTGAAAGTGTATCATCAGAATCACTGTTGTCATCATCATCATCAGAGTCAGAAGATGAGATTGGCTTATTGTATAGATCATTAATTCTCTTGATTGCTTCACGAGCCTTTAATCTTTCTTCTTTAGCTTTGTCAAACTCTGCATCTGCTTCTCTCCAGATTTCATCAAAGCTTGGCATTGGTTCTTCATTCCATACAGAAATTGGAGGTGAAGAAGTAATTTGTGGGGCTGTTGTATCATCAAGGAATTCTGCAAGATCATCTTCATATTCTGCAGAATGATCCTTTATTTGAATGTCTTGAACAGTGGATGAAGGAATAGAGGATATGTAATTTTGTATGATATCATAATGAGTTTTCTGAGGAAGGCAAATCAGAGCCTTTGATAGATCCTCTATGTATACCTTTGGTGATACCCTTGAAGTATATGTGACATCAAATTTTGATAATTAGCTATATAGATCACAGGATGGATGAATGCATATATTATTTACTTCTTCTATAATTTGTGTATCTGAATCAATTATATCTGTATCAAAAATTGTAACTTCTGTATCTTCTTCTGGAGTTTCTTCTATTTCTGGAGCTTCTTCATAGGACATCTCCCCCTGCCTAGCTTTAGGACATCCTGAATCTAGGCCCCTAGTAGAAGGGACAGCAGTGGAGGAGGGAAGAGAAGCTATCATAGCAGATAAAGTAAAAAGTGCCTGAAGAACTGGAGCAAAATTTGCATCCAGGAGCTGGCTCATTTTAGGAAGGATAAGATCAAAAACTTGATCAGCAATAGAGGAGAGGTTGAGGGATGGATAATCTGGTGGATGGCTAGTGGATGGTTGTGAAGTGGATGGAGATGATATTGGAGGAATGATATTGCTGATGTTGGTGGTATGTGTGTGAATGTCTAGATGGATTGGACTAGGAGAATGAATAGGTGAATGATATTCATTGTGTATTGGAGAGGGAGGTGTGGTAGGTAGTGGTTCTGAAGATAGGGGTGGTGGTGGAGCATCACTGATGTGGGCAGCTGAGAGTGGAATATCATTGACGGGTGATATTGCAGTTGAAGGAGGGGATGAAGAATGAGAATGTGCAGGAGATTGTTGAGCAGGTGGAGAGAGGATATGAGAGGAAGGAGGAACTGAGGAAGGATCTTCTAAAAGGTTAGAGGGAGTGACTTGATCAGTCCTTGTGTGCTCAGAAGCTTTCCTTTTTCAGGAGGCCTCAGCTCCTGTATTCTTCTTGGGAATTACTCTATCCCATTTAGCAAAGAGTGCTGAGGTCAGCCTCTTACTGGCATTTATTGTTACTTTTGGTGACACCAGAAGCTCTGGATGCCTTTCCTGCAGAAAAATTCCTAAAATTCTTCCAAAGCATACATTGTCTGTAGAGTTTTTCTTTTTAATTAGGTCAAAAAGAATTGATCCCCAGTTTACTTTCTTCTTCTCCATTAAGGCCACCATTAACAGAAATTGGTGCCTACTGATATAGTCATGCCCAGAAGTCTTGCTCAGCAAGACTTTTCCAACAATATCTGCTAAGAACTTGTAGTCCTGAGACAGATTCTTTTTCAGAATGTGGCTAGGGTTTCCAATCAAATGGCCCATTTTGACTAAAGCTTCATCAAATTCGTTTGAGCTTATGTCTAATTTATCTTCACCATTTTCAAGACCAAAGATTTCAGAAAGGATGGTGGGAGAGAGAGAGACATGATGACTTGAGATTGTTCCCGACAAGCTTTCATCGACTGGTTTTGCAGTGAAAACCCATTCTTTTATCTCTGCAATAGCTATCTTCTGCCTGGTGCTTAGAAGCTTCCTTTGTTGTTGTTCATCCAGCGTTTGAAGAATATCCTTGAAGATTTGGTCTGACTGGGCAAACGAGTCCATGTCAATGTCAAAACCTGTGTCAAACTTCATTAGGTGCAGAGAGGCCTGAGGAATCACCATTGTTCCTGCAAAGAAGGTTGAAGATCAAGTGCAGAGGGGAACTGGAGGGAAAGACGATTTCTGTAGGCGCAAAGCTTAGAATAAGATAAAACAAGTGTTATATAGTCGAGAAAATAGGGAGGAGAATTCGAGGAGCGCTGTTCGGCAAAACCTAATTAAATCTGAAGTCGAACGGACTTTAAAATTTTGTCGGACAGTGTTATAAAAAATATCTTTTTCGTCGACCACCGTTCGACAAACGAGATTTTCTTCACTGACTCTGAATATGAAGGTTTTTGTCGACCATCGTTCGACGAATAAAAATTTGTCGTCCTTTGTTCGACAAAATTTTTGGATAAGATAGAAAATATAATTTTCAACAAATTGAGTCTCCATCTATCATTCCCAGTTGATTCATAAAGAAGATATGTTTCTTTTCATCCAAGGGTTTGGTGAAAATATCTGCTCTTTGTAAATCAGTGGAGATGAACTGTAGGCAAATTTTATTTTTATCCACATTATCTCTGATAAAGTGGTGCCTGATTTCTATGTGTTTAGTCCTACTATGGAGAACTGGATTTTGTGCTATAGATATTGCACTAGTATTGTCACAAAATATAATTGATTGATTTAAGTTGATACCATAGTCTAGAAGTTGATTTTGTATCCACAGTATCTGTGAGCAGCAACTGCCTGCAGCAATGTATTCTGCCTCAGCTGTTGATGTGGACACAAATGTCTGCTTCTTACAAAACCAAGACACAAGCCTATCACCAAGAAACTGACAAGTTCCTGATGTGCTTTTTCTGTCTACTCTGCATCCAGCATAATCTGAGTCTGAGAATCCAGTTAATTCAAATTCAGATGTTGTTGGATACCAGAGACCTAGATTAGGACAACCCTTTATATATCTTAAAATCCTTTTTAATAAAGATAGATGAGATTCTTTAGGGTTAACTTGAAACCTAGCACAAATACAAGTAGCAAACATTATATCAGGCCTACTAGCTGTCAAATAGAGTAATGAGCCAACAATTGCTCTAAACACCTTCTGATCAACAGGTTTCCCTGATTCATCAGCATTAATGACAGCATTAGAAGCCATGGGTGTTTTCATGGGAGAGGAATCAGACATTCCAAACCTTTTTACTAATTCCTTAGCATACTTGGATTGTGAAATGAAAATTCCTGATGAGGTTTGCTTCACTTGAAGACCAAGGAAGTATGATAATTCACCCATGCTACTCATTTCAAATTTAGATTGCATAAGTTTAGAGAACTTTTTGCATAAATTTGAATCAGTAGAGCCAAAAATAATATCATCTACATATATTTGAACTAGTAGTATTTGATTTTTATGTATTCTGAAAAATAAGGTTTTGTCTACTAAGCCTCTACAGAACTTGTTTTCCAATAGAAAATTAGCTAAGGTCTCATACCATGCCCTGGGAGCTTGTTTGAGACCATAGAGAGCTTTATTAAGCTTGAATACATAAGAAGAGTGAGTTGGAGAGATGAAACCTGGTGGTTGTTCCACATAGACTTCTTCCTTGATATCTCCATTTAGGAATGCACTTTTTACATCCATTTGATATACCTTAAATTGTTTGTATGCAGCAAATGCTAAAAATATTCTGATAGCTTCAAGTCTTGTCACAGGTGCAAATGTTTGATCATAGTCTATGCCTTCTTCCTGTGAATATCCTTGAGCTACTAGCCTTGCTTTATTTCTCACAATATTTCCTTGATCATCAAGTTTGTTCCTGAAGACCCACTTGGTACCAATGACTGGATGGCCACTTGGTCTTGGAACTAAATCCCAAACTTTGTTTCTTTCAAACTGGTTGAGTTCCTCTTGCATTGCAAGAATCCAATTTGGATCTTGTTCTGCATCTTTTATGGTTTGAGGTTCAACTTGTGATAGAAAGCAAGTATGCATCTGATTTTGGTGTAGTTGATGTCTTGTCTGAACACCTGCTGAAATATCACCAATCACTTGTGAAATTGGGTGATCTCTAACTGTGATGTGATCAACAGTTGGAGTTAATTCTGTAGTGGTATTTATTTGGGGATTTTGTTCAGTAATTGTATCCTGTGGAGGATGTTCTGCTGTTGCTTGATTCTGATAATCAACAAGATCTGGATGATCTTCTTCTTTACTATCTTCAAGGTTTTGAGCTAATGGTTGCATTGAATCTCCTGACTGTAGATTTAGTTCATTAAGCTCTTCACATAGAGCTGGTACCTGCAAAGTATTCTTGGTAGAAGAGTTCTTCTCCTTGTAAGACATGTTAGTTTCATCAAAGGAAACATGCATGGATTCTTCTATCTTAAGAGTGGATTTGTTAAATACCCTATATGATTTGCTGACTATTGAATATCCTAAGAAAATTCCTTCTTCAGATTTTGGTTCAAATTTTCTAAGATATTTCTTATCATTTTTATGAACAAAACATTTACAACCAAAAGTTCTGAAATAGTCAACTTTAGGTTTCTTCCCTTTAAGTAATTCATAAGGAGTTTTACCCTTAAGTTTGTGTATCAAACTTCTATTCAGAACATAGTTTGCTGTGCTAACAGCTTCTGCCCAAAAGGATAGTGGCAAATTAGCATCTGCAAGCAATGTTCTTGCTGATTCAATTAGGGTTCTATTTTCCTTTCAGCTACCCCATTCTGTTGAGGAGTTCTAGGAGCTGAGAAGCAATGCCTGATACCTTCCTTCTCACAGAATTCTTGCATAAGAAGAGACTCAAACTCAGTGCCATGATCACTTCTGATCAATGCAACTACAGTAGAGTATTCAATCTGTATGCTCTTAAGAAAGTCTGTAAGAACTTTAAAGTTATCTGACTTTTCTCTCAAAAAGAATACCCAAGTGAATCTAGAGAAGTCATCTACAATAACTAGAGTGTAAGACTTCCCTCCTAAACTCTTTATTGTTATAGGTCCAAAAAGATCCATATGTAGCAAAAATAAGATTCTAGGTGAATCACTTTTAGATAAGGATTTAAAACTGTTTTTGGTTTGCTTACCTAGCTGGCATGCCCTACATAAACCTTCTTTCTTATATGATCCTGATGGTAGACCTCTAACAAGATTATCTTTAGATAGTTTGGCAATTGTTCTAAGATTTACATGCCCTAATCTTTTATGCCATAGTTCACTAGGTTTGCTTAGCTCATTAAACAGACAAATTTCTGATTTAGAGGAATTGAAATTTACTAAATATATATTACCCTGTCTAATACCTGATAAAATAATGACAATATCAGATGACTTGATAATGCATTCTGATTTATTAAAGGTTACCTGATAACCTTCATCACATAACTGACTTATGCTGATGAGGTTGTGCTTCAGACCCTTCACATAGGTGACTTCCTTGAATGTTACTGCTCCAACCTTAATTTGACCAAGGCCTTTGGTTTGACCATGGTTGGAGTCTCCAAAGATCACTTTGGGTCCAAGCTGTGCCTTGTAATTTTTCAGATTGGCCTTGTTTCCTGTCATGTGCTTTGAGCAGCCACTGTCCAAGTACCATTTTTGATTTAATCTTGGATGGCCGTGTACCTGCAAAGACAAAAACATAAACTAGTTGTTTTTGACCCAGACTACCTTGGGTCCTTTTGTGTTACCACAAAATTCAGAAATAAATGACATTTCAGGCTGGTCCTTATAGCCTTGTGGATGATATCTCCTTGGAGGTATTATCCATTCAGTGAAAGGATTTTTAGTTTGTTTGGAAATAAGATTTCTAGTATTTCCTGTATAGTATCTGTTCGACAAATTTGGATAAATTGGTCGATTATTGTTCATCTGATGACTATACTGAAAATCTGTTTTCAGACTTCGTCGAGCTCCGTTCGACAAATTTGAATCTTTTTGTCGATCTCCGTTCGACGAATTCTTTTGAATTCTATTATCCTTAACAGACTTGCTTGAAATATCTTTATCTCTTTTTGCAGCTTCTTTGCTTTTAGCAGAAATAAATTTTATAGGTGAGGAGAGGATATTTCTCTTAATCAGAGATGGCTTACTTGATGAGGCACCCAAGCCCAGTTTGCTATTATTAAGTCTAGCATTGACTATGCTTGTGATGTCCATCAGTTTGATACTTCTCCCATTTAGGGATTCTTCAAATTTCTTGGCCTCAGAAAGTTTATTCTCAATGAGAACAATGTGTTCTCTGGAGGCAGCCAAATCTTTCTTAAGATTTGCATTTTCTTCACTCATCTTTTTCATTTCAGCTAACTTACATCTGAGTGAGATTATTTCTTTCTCAGAGTTGAGTAAGTCTGAGCAAAGGACTTTGAATTCAGCCTTGAATTCATCTGAAGTAAAATCAACATCAGACATTACCTGATCTGCATCATTTTCTTCTTCTGATTCTGAATTTTCTTCATCAAATTTGTTGGCTGAGGCATTGATTGCCATCATGCAGAATTTCTTTTCTTCTTCATCATTACTGGAGCCTGATGAAGATTCAGATTGTGACTCACTGTCTGAGTCATAAATTGCCAGTAGACATTGGCTGTTCTCTTTTATTTCTTCTTCATTAGAAGAGCCAGATGAAGATTCTGATTCAGATTCTGTTTCACTCCAGGATGTTGCTACAAATCCTCTTCCCTTCTTTTTGTGTGAGTGGGAGGAAGATTTGCTAGAACCTTTCCTTTCTTCCTTTTCTCTTTTTCTCTCCTTTCTGTCCTTTTTGTTTTGATTCTCTGGACATTCAGGAGCAATATGTCCTGGCTTCCTGCAACTAAAACATATAATTTCATTAGAGTGATTTTTGTCATACCTTGGCTTGTCATAGCTTCTGGATGACTTCTTCTTGAAATCTTTCTTAGCCATATTATAGAATCTTTTGGCTATGAAGCTCATCAACTCCTCTTTGGTAGGAGTTGGTCCTTCTTCTTCTACAGCCTTGAAGGCTATGCTTCTCTCCTGCTTGAGTGCTTGGGATGAAGTGGATTCTTCAGCTTCCCTACTTTTGACGAGTTGCTCATAAGATTTGAGCTTGCCCAACAAGGCTTCAGTGGTGATCTCATTTAGGCTTCTGGCTTCTTTGATTGGCCAGACTCTGGAGTCCCATGTGCTGGGAAAGCACATAAGAATTTTGTCATTGATCTCTGTGAGTGAGATCACTTTGTCCAGAGACTTCAGCTCATTTATTATGAGGCTGAGCCTATTGTACATATCAGCAACATTTTCTGATTCTCCCTTCTTGAAGTTCTCATATTGAGAGATCAGGTGAGATCTTCTATCTTTCCTTTCATCTGCTGAGCCTGCCACCATGTTGTTGAGAGATTCCCAGTTTTTTTTTGCTGAGGTGCACTCAACTACTTTCTAGAATATGTCATCTGACATAGTTAGGGCTAGAATGTTCATGGCCTTTGCATCTGCATTTCTCTGCTTCTTCTGAGCCTCAGTCCACTCAGGAGGTGGAACAGCAGTGTTATCTGTTGTTGCAGTAGTACTAGTTGTTGCTATAGGTGCTGGATGTCCTGTAAGAATAACATTGAAAATCTCCTCATCAATAGAGTTCATATAAAGCCTAATCCTTGCTTTCCATAGTGCAAACTTACTGAGATTGCACATAGGAGGTCTTGTGCTAGAATATTCCTTGTTTTGTGCCATGAGTTTTGAATGATATAAAATTCTTAGATAAAGAATCTCTTAGACAAATTAAGATCTGGTTGATCTTTGTGATTCAAATGTTAGTCTGTAAAGAATCAACCTAGCTCTGATACCAATTGAAAGTGGAGGTTAGATCTTAAGTTACTCTAGAGGGGGGGTGAATAGAGTATTAAAACTTTTCCTTAGTTTTTATAGCGGAATTAAAATAGTATTATATATAAGTGTAAGCAGTGTGAGAATTATATAAACAGAAAAATTAAGTAAATGAAATCACAAAACAAACAGCACAAGCACAGAAAATAATCAAACACAGAAGACACAAGGAGCTATAGTAGTTCCCCAATAAATCTGGGTACGTCTACTCTTCTACCACCTTTGGTAGGAATCCACTAGGAGGTTGTTGATAAGGTGCCCTCACACCAGGTGAGCTGTTGATAAGGTGCTCTAACCAAACTGCAGGTTTTTGCTAAGGTGCCCTGTCACCGAGATTAACTTTTGAAGGGAGTTATAACCCTGTACAAGAGAGGTAAGAAAGAGTTTATAGTGTTCTTCTCTGTCAAGATGCTGAGAGAAGACTCTAGTGGATGTTGTTGTAAAGCTCCCCCTGTCAGATTGAAGTATTTGACAGAAGATGAAGAAGCTTTCTCTTGAAAACTAAGATCTCCTGTAACAGATTGATCTGGAAGAACAGGTTCTTCAGATTGCTTGTTGCTCTTTTAGAAGATCTGACTTTTCAGCAGATTCTGAGTGAATGCTCTTGAGGATGATGTTCTCAGAAGTTTTTGTGCAGCTTGTTGAAGAAGAAAAATCAATCTTTTTTTTTTCTTTTTTTTATGAGATCTATATATATATATATATATATATATATATCTCCTTTGCATTCTGTAATAGAATGACGTTTGAATTCAAACGATTTTGGCAGGTCCTTTTTTTATTCTTTTTGATCGTGAAAAGATTCCTTTTCATTAAATGTCAACGACTATTGCTGCCTTGGGAAAAGGAAAGAAGGGAATATATTAACTGAGTTTAATATCCTTCCTTATCTGTCAGAATACGTCCAAAGATATTAAATAGATCCGTTATATTCGTCATTTCGCTGTTAGGATAAATAGATATAGTTGATAACAAATCTGGGCTTCAATAAATGATCTGTCGAACGCTGGCTATAATCTGTCGAGCGCTGTCCAGAAGATGTTGAACGCTGGCTGGAAAACTGTCGAGCGCTGTTCAGAATATGTTGAGCGCTGGCTGGAAACTGTCGAGCGCTGTTCAGAATATGTTGAACGCTGGCTGGAAACTGTCGAGCGCTGTTCAGAATATGTTGAGCGCTGGCTGGAAACTGTCCAGCGCTGTTCAGAATATGTTGAACGCTGGCTGGAAACTGTCGAGCGCTGTTCAGAATATGTTGAACGCTGGCTGGAAACTGTCGAGCGCTGTCAACAAAAACTGTCGAACGCTGGGAGTCATCTGTCGAGTACTGCTAGCCATTTGTTGAGCGCTGGGAACCTTAGATTTAATCTTGAGTTCTAGCTAATTTATCAGCCTAAAGACTTGACCCTTAAACTATACAATGGGGTCAACTGATCCTAATCAGTACATAGTGATCCTAGCCCAAAACAGTAAAAGGGTTGTTCCAACACGGCGAGCGGGCCTGTTTCGAATTTTAAAAAAACTAGGAAAAACGTGTTTCTTTTGGAGTTACCCACTGATTGGGGAATCTCCCCTATTTTCAATGTTTCGGATTTAACGCTGTTGGATCTGTAGGCGCCCTTAGAGGGGGGGGGGGTGAATAAGAGTTCTTAAAAGCTTTAAACTTTAACAGAAAACTTTTGATATTTTGGTCGCAGTTAAATCAAAAGTAAAGAGATAATGAAATTAGAAATGAAATCAATTTTATTAAACAAGAAAAGACATGATTATCATTTATAAAATTGATTACAAAATCTGATATCAATGACGCTAGAAACGAAGCGAATAATATGAAAAACCTTTTTCATTTTCTATACCGACTCATATCACCACGAACCGGTTGGCTTTAGCCGATCTCTCCCCAGATACAACCTCAAGCCGCTCTAGCCAATCTATCACCAGAAAGGCCTCGAGCACCCCCTAGATCTACTCCCTAGACCCAGTCGACGTGTGGCGAAATCCTCCCTAAGTCCTACCTAGACCTAGTCGCCGTGTGGTGAATTCCCCCTAGTCCCCGCAAGGCCCTAGTCGCCGTGTGGCGAGTTCCTCTACCGAACAAAAGATATAAAGGTTACAATTTGAAAGTAAAACAAAACTCAAACTAAAGACTCCCTCAAAAGTAGATCTTGATGTCGATGTGGATGCGATCGTATCGGTCTTCAAGTTTTTTGCGTTTACGAACGTTGATGGAGTACTTCAGGCTGCTTGAAGAAGGCTCTCACGAGTGCTCTAAATATATGGCTCCAATCCCTTCTGTAATAGCAAGCGACAACGGAGGAGGCGCGCATCTTTTTATAGATTAAGCCACTACCGCCTGCGGTAGTACTACCGCCCCGCGGTATCCACATAAGGCAATGAAGCACACGGATCGTGGTAGTTTAGGCAACATTTTGAGCGCCAAACACTAGCTCGCCGCGGTACCGCTAATGCCCCGCGTTAGCGAGATTTCCTTCCTTCAGCCACAATCTTCTTCCAAATCTGCTCCTCAATCAACTGCAGACGGGATGTTTCCAATAGCTACCGCTAGGCGTTAGACCTAATGCGCTGCGATAGTACTTGCCAAACATAGCGACCCGTCGGCATTCCTTTTTCTCCACTGTTTCCTTTCTGTCAATAGTTTCCATATATGCTAACGCCAGCGTTAGTTCTAACGCTCCGCGTAGAGCATTTCGTCGGGCGCATCTTCGTCGAACTGGCCTCACATTTCATTCAGCGCAGCTTCGTCGAAAGCTAGCGCCTGCGGTAGTTCTATCGCTCCTCGGTAAAGCATGCAGTTCATCGAACGCCGTCTTCATTTTGTCGAACAGGATTCCGCTTTCGTCGATCGCAAATTCGTCGACCGCAGTGATAAGCATTTCGTCGAACGGGATTCAGCTTTCGTCGATCTCAAATTCGTCGACCACCAATTCGTCGAACGCAGTTCCATTCTCAATTGTTTTCCTTCTCCGCGGTTTCTTCTCAGCGGTTCGTTACCGCTAGCGCCAACGGTACAGCTAACGCGACGCGGTAGCAACAACAAAAACACATATTTCCATGGAGATTGGAAAGCACTGAATCCTGCATACTATAAACACAAAACAAGTATGATCAAATACAATAGGATTTGTTATTGTCAAACCAAGAGATGCGGAAAGCATATTCCAACAAACTCCCCCTTTTGATAATAACAAATCCCCTTAGAAACAAATAATTCAATTGATAGGAATTTGTGTTTATAATAGAGAAGGATGAAATTTAAGACATGTGCATATGCTCCCCCTAAATGAATGCTCCCCCTACCGTGAATGCTCCCCCTACAACAAAAACTTCCTATGAACTTAACTCCTCAAACATGTTAATTTCTTTCTAATTTATTCTCCCCCTTTGGTTTTATCAAAAGAGGGAGGAGAGGAAGGCCAACAAAAAGTGTGCAATAACTGTGTAGAGAGGGAATGGTTATGATAAAGAATTAAACGCTTAGGAACAATATAATATGTAGGAGTGAAAAGAGAATGTGAAGAAATTATCATAAAGAAAATCACTTGTTGGGAAAAACGTATTCATGATCGAGCGAACAAGTAGTAAAGAGGTGGAAAGCATGACGAAATACCTTTTTTTAGTGAACATCTATATAGGAATTGAGAAGCATAGTAGATGATTAAGAGTTTTAGAAATAACAAAATAGATGTTGTAGCATTTTAAGAATACAAAATAATATCAGTTGAAACATAGCCATACACTAGTTTTGAAAGGTATGCAATACATAGTACTCATGGCGTAGCGGAAAAAAATATGTAAGCATGATACAAGATATCAAGTCAAGATGGAAGAATACAATGTTCTAAATTTAGAGATCAAGTACACTTATACATTGTATTGATCATGCAAGGCTATCTAGTGCATTTACTTAAGAATTTAGAGAATACATGTAGATATGCAATAGACTCCAATTCTCATGAGTAGTAGGATTACAAGTGATACTGATGTGTAAAAAATAGTGTTTTTGATAAAAGTATACATATGAGTTAATCAAAACACATGACATGTATAATGGAATAAACACAATATTATTGAAAAAGCATTTTTTGAGTTACTTCTACCCACAAAGCTATATAAAATTTTCAATGCACATAGAAAAATAGTACAACTACCAAGGTGCTCTGCACACACAATGCTTATTAAGACTTATCAGGGTGCAAAGTAGTGCTTGGGGAATCACAATTATTATTTTGAACTTTAGTTTTTTTTGTGATTCGGTGTACAAGAAGAAGTAGTGTAAAAGGAAAAATGTTTGCAACAAGGCACTTTACAATTCTCTCCAAGGTGCTCAACCTCACAATGCTCATTAAGACTTATCAGGAAGGTGAGTAGTGCTTGGTGGAGTTATCTTTGTCAATTATTCATTTAAATTTTGCTTAACGACAAAGGTCTCCGAATTCACTTGTATGTGTAAACAAAAGATTTTTGAAAAGACACACTTCTTCAAAAAAAAGGTGCATGAAAAAAGATTTTAACATGTGGTGAAGGTAAAACGAAGCATACCAAACAATAATATGAAGTTGTTACACTACACAATCATGTAAGAGAAGATTAAATTCATATGTAGTTTATCAAAAAGTGTGAGTGAAAACAAAATCATTAGCAAATATAAGCTATTTACTCATACGTAGAGGCATGCTATGCAATACTACACATGATTTCTATAATCAATTTCAAAGCACTAATAAGATAATGATCAAGGCATGATACAAAAACAATGTTATTAAGATACTTGAAATAGAGAATTAAACATTGTATACAAAACTTGGCAAGATAAATCATATCATCCTTGAAACATAGAAAATTACATCAGTTTTTATAAATTTTAAGTTTTTCAAAAACAAAAATAAAACAAATAAGAAGCATGTTTTTGTTGTTTTAATTGGTTATTCAATTTTGTAGTTGGTTTTGATATATATAAAAAAGCATGTTTATGGTTGGATTTTGATTTGTTTTATAGTTTTTTTTTTGTTTTTAGAATTTTAAAAGAAAATAATAGGAACAGAAAATAAAAATGAAAGAGAAAATAGGAAATTCAAAAATACCTACTAACGCCAGCGGT
The DNA here is from genome assembly GCA_033032865.1 of Dactylorhiza incarnata. Lineage (NCBI taxonomy): Eukaryota > Viridiplantae > Streptophyta > Magnoliopsida > Asparagales > Orchidaceae > Dactylorhiza > Dactylorhiza incarnata. The sequence goes on along the minus strand of JAWHQI010000008.1, from coordinate 21,186,233 downwards.
ACCCAGCTATCGCCTGGCGGTAATGACAGAACAAGAATTTTGGAGAAAACGTGAAATTTTTCAGAATTTTTCTTTTGAATATATTTGTGCAGATTTGTAACAATGATGTTCAGCAATGAAATCAAACATATGAATACACAAAAATGTGGATTTTCCAAGTTTAAACTAATATGTCCAAAACCCCAAATTCTAACCAAAGGTTCATAATACACTTTCAAAATACTTGTGTTTTTCACATGCATGAGAGTTCAGAAATAGATAATATGAAAAATATAAGATAACATATTTGAGCACAAATATGCATGAGTGAAATGATCATAAATAAGTGAAATAATATTCATGCAATGTATGTCTAAGTTCAAGATACCCTAACAACATGTCTACACTCTAGCCCCGTACTAAGTGACGAATGGGCATGAGGAGCTGCACGCATGCCATAGGTTGGGGGTGTTAATCCCACATGCATACAAAAGACAACGCTCACCCTAACACTCTTTCCCCCAGTGCCTCGCAAGGCCCCACTGGAACCCTTCCCGGTTAAGGACAAGACATGACATAGTGGTTAGATTTCTAATGCACACAATCCTACACCCTCGCTATAGTGAGACACATAGTGTGGTTGAATGATCATGGGCATATTAAGCACTTAATCTTATTGAACCAATTTTTTAAACTATGGCTTTTATGCGAGATTAATTTCATATTAGATTTGATTTTAAAGCAACATAGTTGTTGTGAATTTTAACTTTCAATTATTTTTCTTTAAAATTGATTTATTATGGCATCGTTAGATCACTAGGATGAATGATAGTATTGATTAGTTGATAATGCTAGAAAGAAGAGTTTGATCACAATTTTATGGCGTAAGATTTATTTCATTAATGTTGCATGTATTCAAACCTAGTCATTCAAATTTTGGACATAGAATGAAGTGATGATTCTAGTTAATTTATTTTTTTAGATATAAAGATGATTCTGTGATCTTCATATAAATGAGATACATGCAAAAGATAATTGATTCATATAATGGTCATGATCACAAACAATTTGATGGAATCAATTGGATCTTTTGTAGATTTTTAATATTTGAATTAAAAAGATCTATTAAATTGGCAAAATTATTATACATGATCATGAATTTTAACACATAGGAATTATATACTCATAATTAATTGTTCATGATGATATAAATGAGATATTATTAAAGAACATTCATATTCATCCTTTTGAATTATTAGAGAGAAATATTATAAGGTGAAAACTTAAGATAAATATAAAGAGAAAAATATTTTTGGTTATTTAGAAAGGTTTTGTAAATTTTCTCTTTGATTTTTGAAATCTTAAATAAATCACATATATATAGTTTTATGAAAGCATATTGATAATAAAGTTAATACAATAATTTTTCAGAAAATAATATTTTAGATAAATCGGAATTTAGGAAAATTATGCTACCGCCAACGTTAGAACCTAACGCCTAGCAACAGAGTTGAGATTCTTTATTTAAACAAATGATTTTTGCATTTTTTATTAATTTCGATTTGACATGATTATGATTAAACATACTAGGGGTAATCAAAATTGACGTAAATATATTAAATACATAAGCAAAACTTGCGCATTTTATAAATTTAGCCTAATACCCCTAAAATACCTTTTAAATCCATTTTGACACTTATTTTATTTAGTCTTAATAATATCATATGACAAATTTAGTTTTTCAAATTTTATAAGACTTTTAGGAAATGGATTTAGAAAAATAAACATAAAAAGGATAAGTAGATCACTTGAAAAATGATATGACTTTTTATTCAACTTTATTCAATTTTGATTTATTTATGAATTTTGGTTTAATATGTGGAAGTCATATCACAAGTTATATAAAGTGATCATAGCATGATGGTTCAACAAAAAAAAAACAAAAAGAAAGGTTAGGCATGTCATGAAGTAGAATAATAATATTTCATATTTAGTTGATTTCTACTTCATGCAAATGATTGGATACTAATGAGTGAGAGATTTAGGTATCCAAAGATGACCGGGTGTGACGGTTCCTTTGGGTACTCAAATACATCATGTTTGCTTTTGGGGAGATAGTGATGAATGGGCTCTTTTGAGTGGAGTTAGTATTTCATCTTTAACTTTGGGCCTCCATTTAAACCATGGACAAAAATTATTTTTAGTTTTCAAATTTCCATAATCATTTACTTGAATATTTGGATCAAAATGATTTTTGAATTTATAATTTGAAGGAAATTTGTTTGCATTTAATTTTAGGTTGGGAGAAACATGATTTTGTAAATAATGGTGGTTTTGATTTTGATTTACAAATCCTTTATGTTCCTTACTCCCATTATTAAACTTAGTTAAGATGTTCATATTCATATTCAACTTGTTTTTAGATATAGTTTGATATTGTGAATTTGTTTTTACCATTTTCATAAGCGAGTTGATTTTTTATTTTAATTCATCATTCTTAACTTTAAGATTATGTCTAGCTTTATTGTAAGCGATTGTGCTATTTTTAAGAGTGGAAACAATTGAATCAATATGATTTTGATAGTTATTTATATATTCATCAAATGTTTCATCCATCTCTTTAATTTCAATTTTATAGTCATTACACTTAGCACAATCATTTTTCAGAGAAGAGTTTTCTAAACATAATTTTTCATTTTGTTCTTTTACTAAAGTAAACTCTTTTTCAAGTTCCTTGAATTTTTCTTTATTATTATTTCAATGGAAACAAGATATAGAGTTTTCAAATGAAGAGCATGATGGAGATACAAACATTTCATTTTTGGATTCTACATTCACATTTGCTTTCAAAGTTTTATTTTCTAAACGTAGTTTTGCATTAGCCATTTTTAGTTTCTTAATCTTACGTTTAGTAATTTGTAGCAATTGTAATGTAGAAATAGAAGTACAAAAAATAGGAGATTTTGATTTCCTTACAACGCTTGTGGATGAGGCAAGATTTGAACATATTGTTCCTTTGTCTTCTTCATCTTCCTCTTCCAAACAAGAGTTTCCATCATCCTTTCCGCTTGATGAGCATTCTATGGATCCATCATTTGAGTAGCTTTCTTGAAGATTTGTGCAGGCTTGCATATTCTCCAGTTCTTGTGAATGTTCCGTACCTGTAGAAGTAGAATCATAAGTTCTTTCAAGAAAATTCTAAATTTCATATGCGGTAGATAAAATATAAATAAGTTTGAAAATATTTTGGTCTAACGCACAAAATATACTATTCATAGATTTTGCATTTAAAACAATTTCTTTTCTAGTTAGTACGCTAGGTGCTTTTCAATAGTAATATTCCAAACTTTTTCATCTAAGGCCTTAAGAAAATTTTTCATTAATATTTTCCACCCATTAAAATTTTTGCCCATAAATAAAGGTGGTGATAATACTTTTTCATTTATATTAAAATTTTCCCCATTAGTAGAAGCGAGATCATGATCAAGAGATGCCATTATTCCTGACTGTTAAGCCGATTTAGAATAACCTACCTCTGATACCACTTGTTGGATCTGTAGGCGCCCTTAGAGGGGCGGGGGGGGGGGGGGGTGAATAAGGGTTTTTTAAAAACTTTAATCTTTAACAAACTTTTGATATTTTGGTCGCAGTTAAATCAAAAGTAAAGAGATAATGAAATTAGAAATGAAATCAATTTTATTAAACAAGAAAAACATGATTATCATTTATAAAATTGATTACAAAATCTGATTTCAATGACGCTAGAAATTGAAGCGAATAATATGAAAAACCTTTTCGTTTTCTATACTGACTCGTATCCCCACGAACCGGTTGGCTTTAGCCGATCTCTCCCCAGATACGGCCTCAAGCCGCTCTAGCCAATCTATCACCAGAAAGGCCTCGAGCACCCCCTAGATCTACTCCCTAGACCCAGTCGCCGTGTGGCGAATTCCTCCCTAAATCCTACCTAGACCTAGTCGCCCTGTGGCGAATCCCCCCTAGTCCCCGCAAGGTCCTAGTCACCGTGTGGCGAGTTCCTCTACCGAACAAAAGATATAAAGGTTACAATTTTAAAGTAAAACAAAACTCTAACTAAAGACTCCCTCAAAAGTAGATGTCGATGTAGATGCGACCGTATTGGTCTTCAAGTTCTTTGCATTTACGAACGTAGATGGAGTACTTCGGGCTGCTTGAAGAAGGCTCTATCGAGTGCTCTGAATATATGGCTCCAATCCCTTCTATAACAGCAAGCGACAACGGAGGAGGCGCGCGTCTTTTTATAGATTCAGCCACTACCGCCTGCGGTAGTACTACCGCCCCGCGGTATCCACATAAGGCAATGAAGTACACGGATCGTGGTAGTTTAGGCAACATTTTGAGTGTCAAACACTAGCGCGCCGCGGTACCGCTAATGCCCCGCGTTAGCGAGATTTCCTTCCTTCAGCCACAATCTTCTTCCAAATCCGCTCCTCAATAAACTGCAGACGGGATGTTTCCAATAGCTACCGCCGTGCGTTAGACTTAACGCGGCGCGATAGTACTTGCCTAACATAGCGACCCGTCGACATTCCTTTTTCTCCACTGTTTCCTTTCTGTGAATAGTTTCCATATGTGCTAACGCCAACGTTAGTTCTAACGCTCCGCGGTAGAGCATTTCGTCGGGCCCATCTTCGTCGAACTGGCCTCACATTTTGTCGAGCGCAGCTTCGTTGAACGCTAACGCCTGCGGTAGTTTTATCGCTCCTCGGTAGAGCGTGCAGTTCGTCGAACGCCGTCTTCATTTCGTCGAATGGGATTCCGCTTTCGTCGATCGCAAATTCGTCAACCGCAGTGATAGGCATTTCATCGAATGGGATTCAGCTTTCGTCGATCTCAAATTCGTCGACCACCAATTCGTCGAACGCAATTCCAATCTCAGCGGTTTTCCTTCTCAACGGTTTCTTCTCAGCGGTTCGTTATCGCTAGCGCCAGCGGTAGAGTTAACGCGGCGTGGTAGCAACAACAAAAACACATATTTCCATGGAGATTTGAAAGCACTGAATCCTGCATACTATAAACACAAAACAAGTATGATCAAATACAATAGGATTTGTAATTGTCAAACCAAGAGATGCGGAAAGCATGTTCCAACAAACGCCGTATGTTTCTCCACCACTTGATTTATCGGTCTGCCCGTTTGGTTCCACTTCTTTGTCTATTGGGGTTGGGGGTGAGGTTATGCCCGGATCGCTCTCTTCTTCGGTCCCCACTGGAGGTACGTTGAATGTTGATGATGGAATTAATTCCACTTATTTGCCTAACGCTTATCCACGGTTCCCATGAACCACTTTTGTTCCTGACAGGCTCCTTAGAGATGAAGTGCTTTCCTCTCGCAGTGGTACCAGTCGCCGCTACTTTGTTCGTTGGCGTGACCGTCCAGCCTCCGATGACTCGTGGCTTCCAGAATCGGAGGTGACCCTTTTGGATGATGATCTTCTCCGCCGCTACCTTCGCGACAACTCATCGGTGATGAGTACTTTTGAGCGGGGGAGGATTGATGGCGATGACGGCCCTCAACGTGAAGATGTTGGTAACGGTACACCTATGGTGGACACGCTTACGGATGAAGGCGATTCGCCGACCAAAGATTTAAATGACGCGCTTAGGGATGAAGGCGACACGCCGACCAAAGATTTACGCCATCGCCATTGCGGCAACATTGATGCACGTTGTTACAATCTCCGCCCGAGGCGCAAGCAAAACAATTAAAAATTATAATAGTTTTATTATAATTATTAATTTTATCTTCTTTATATTTTATCTTCTTTATGGACTGCGTTTAGTCAAAACTATGGCAAAGCCTATAAAAGGCTATGTTGTAATATTTTTTAATTTAATTTTTGATGAAGAGAACTTGAAAACCTAATCCCCCTTTTAATCCCCCCCTCTCTCTCTCTCTCTATCTCTCTCTCTCTCTATCTCTCTTGTGGCCGCCCCCCCCCCCCCCCCCCCCCCCCCCCCCTCCCCCCCCCACTCTCTTTCCCTCTCTCCAAGTTTCGGCCAAGGAGGCCGCCCCCTCCTCTCATACTCCTAGCTGCCGACCGCCCTCTCCTCTAGGTGATCCGCCTCTCCTCTCCCCTCTAGCCTCTCCCTCTACCAAATATTTTCTACCACATTTTCTCTTTCCTATTCTAGAAGGCTCTCCATCTCCTACGGATTCCTCTAAGGGATCTAAGTGATATTTGGTGGACTTTGGTGGCGGTAAAGCGAAGACGGCGAACGGATTCCTCTCCAAACAGCGCGCTTCTGTTGGATCCGTATAAGAACGGACGGGCGAGTGCATGCTTGAGTCCAATCCTATCTCAAGCGGGTAACGAACAATCCACCTGTGTGACTTCTCTTCTTGATTTATCTTGTGGTGGATTTCTGTGGCATGATCTTCGAATCATCGAAATTTTTCGTGGGTTTTCTTCGTATTGAAATTTTGCATTTCATCATTTATTTTTAATTTTCGAAGGGGTTTGGCGAGCCCCGCTTTTTGTTGGGAGAGATCTACCATTTCCGAATCGATAATTTTTTGGTGGATCTCTTTTGGTACAACGCATAGCTCGATCGAATCGGGTGGGTCCATTTAGCCGGAGCGAATATTGGCCTATAGCCTCTATTCAATCTCTAGCGGATTGGCTAACCGTCGGGGCGAACTAAAAATTTATAAAATTGCGTTTAAGTTTTGCTGCGTTCTCTGTCTGTGCGTAGTAATCGTGATACGTCGAGTAGGGTAGTGAATTAATTTGTAGCGTCCGCGTTGGAGGGTGATCCCTGCATCAACAAGTGTGCGAGCACCTAGCGCAACGAGTCCGCCAACCTTCTCAAATTCTTTGCGAGTAAGTGAGGCTCGGACGCTAGACCTACGGGAAGAACCTCCCTATGCCAATCACAGCTATGGGCGAGTACGCCTTAGGGGAGAGCACGACAAAAAAAAACAATCTCACATCAATAACAAAGCCAGCGCAATCACAGAATAAACAAAGGCGAAAACACCTATTCAATAGAATGAAAAGGGCGGGTACGCCGAAAATATTCGTGCAGAAAGAAAAGTTTATTATTACAACGTTTTAAAGAAACAGAAAAGAAAGGGGCTTAGTCGTTCTGGTCCTCTTCTTCTGATCCGTTGGAAGAGTCCTCGCCTTGGGTCCCCACCGGAGGTGGGTTCGCCACCTCGCGGTATATCTCTGGGAGGAGGACCGCGAGATCGATCTGAGACCCCTCTGCTGTGAGCAGGAATCGACGCCGGAGGCATTCTCGCAAAATCAGTCGCGATCACCAGCTTCCTGTGCGTCTCGACAATCTGGGCTGGAGTGAACTGAAGGAGGGCTGGCGCAGCCGACGACTCCCCCTGGCTTTGGTGGAGAACTTCCTCTATATCATAATCGGCCTCAACGAGGGGATTACTAAGATAGTCAACTTTATGTTGCGAGGCGACAAGCTTATCCTCTAGCTCAGATATCCGCATCACCAACGTCACCGCGGCCTCCTGAGAAAGAAAGAGTTAGCCAGCGTGAAGGTAAGCGAGAAGGATGGAGGCGAGTAAGATCCCATACCTTGGGAGGAGGAGCCTCTTTATCCTCGAGCTCTGTCAGCTCTTTATCCATTTTAGCTATCTTCTTCTCCTGCTCCACGTAGGCGGCACCCAGGTCGCGAAGCTGCCTGTTCGACTGGATCCCCCGCCGCGCCATATGGTGAGCCAGCTCGACAGTGTGGAGGGAAGAGCGGCAGCTGAGATTGGCCAACTCGCGGATGGGAACCTCCGCGATTACCTCAGCGTCATCGCGCCCATACAACTCAAAAAAAGGTTGAACATTTGGTCGCCGACCTCCTCAAAATCCTCCCAGGAAGGGAGGAGCGAGCTCATCGAGACCATGTTCTCCTCCGGGTCCCATATCAAAAGAGGACTCCCTCTGGAGTACTTGCTCCATATCCCCAACCCATAATGTGGGTGAGTAGAGGGGTCTGGCGGCGGACTCGCCGAAGGGTGAGAGGTGGAACCCCTCTTCTTCTGCTTCTTCCACCTCGGCTCGCTTGCCGAAGCGAATTCGGTGTCGACCCGACTCTTGCCCTTGCCGACTGTCGGAGGCGTCCTACCGTCCACCGTGACCACCGCCCCCGCGAGGGGTCCGCCTAGGTGGGGCTCGCTCGACCGTGGTCGAGAGGCATCGTGGGGAGGACGAGTGGGGACGACGCGCTCCCTGCAAAGGAAAATGAGACAATTAACGACTACCCCCTACCAAGAGTAGATAACCCAAGCCGTGCGCCGAGGACTATCTAAGAATTACCTGCTCTCGGATTCACGAAGGTGAGCTGGTCCATGCCTCGCCGTAGATAGACGACGACCATGACATTCCCCTCATGAAGAGGTATAGGTTCAGCGCATCCCCCCTCAGGTGAGGCGAACTGTATTCGGCCTCTATCTTCTGAAGTGGAGTGAAAGGAATGTTACTAAAGTCACCTCGCACCAAGACAACTTTATTGGTGCAGTGATGGACCTTATTGAGCGTCTCAGCGACCTTGACACACACGTTAGTGAAAAACATTGTGTCGTCGCTGGTCTTCTTTAAGGTCAGAACCTTGCGGAAATACGGAGAGGTCGAACTCGACCTTCTCCTCACGCAGGTAGCACGCTTAGGCGACTAGGACACTAATCTCGTTGGGATTGACTTGCGCGGGGATCATCCCAAAGTATCAGAGGACCTGACGCACCTCAGGCCATAAGGGGAGCCTCAGACCCACATGGAAATGAGCCAGGGGGAAGGCGAGTTCCCCACTGTAGTGCGATTTGAGGAACTCGCAGGGTACTGGTCGCCTCGCAGTGTAGCCTGGCGGTAGGTGGCAATTTTCCACGCCTACTAACTCCTCGCCCAGGGTCTGCGGTATGGGAAATTGTGCACCTTGAAGTTACGCATGCAGAAAACACTCCCCTCCTTAGAAGGTTCCTTCACCATTCTCGACAGTGAGCAGGAGAGCGTCTGCGAAGAGGGTTCAAAGGAGGAGGAGGTATTTGAGAAGCCTAGAAAGAGTACCCCTTCCCCCCGAGGGATCTTATATTTATATCCCCCCCCCCACCCCACCCCCAAACTATCCGCGGGCGAGTAGATCAGTCGGCGAACCGAGTAGGCCCTAAGAGGCTAAACATCTTAAGAGCGAGCAAGCAAGTAAAATGCATATGTACATACAGAAGTAAAGAACCAGTTGACTAAAAGAAGCGTACAGCGCGGACAAAAAAGGTATGGTAAAATTCTCTAAGAGAATGGCGCAAAACAGGAGAGAAATACAAAAATGGCGCCTGTAGATTAGAAAGACCCAGGGGTCACGAGTTTGACTACCTGACAGGCTCTCAAAAGATCAAAAGATGAGGACTACCCCTAAGGCCTCAACCGCAATGCACCGGACCACGACCTCGGCGATGCGTGCGCTGAGGATGGCGAGCCCTCCAGGTGATGCCTCAGGCCGCGCACAGGTCTTCGCGAGCCCTCTCCAGGATCTCTTCGCTCTGACGAATGTGGTCCTCGCCTCGTCTGATGTGTTCCTCCAAAATGGAGGCCTCCCCCACGGTGCCTGCTACCTGCGCAAACCAGTGGAGGTCATCCTCGGCGGCCTTCTGGCGAGTCTCCACCTTGTACAACCTCGCCTACATATCGGTTACCCGATCACACGGGTCATCCTCGCCCTGCGTATGATGTTGGAACTCCTCCACTACGGCGAGGCGGTCTCCAAGGTCAACAAGCTGTGCATTCACCTCAGCGAGCGGCATCGCCATCAAAAAACAATCGTGGTCTTTGAGCACGGCTATCAGGCGAGCCCACGTCTCCTCATTGAAACCAGGAGGGTCCGCGAGAAATTCCCTCATGGGGGTGGACACCGCAGGCGGCGGTGACCCCAGTTAAGACTCCATAGATGGCTGGTGGCTAGAGGAGGCGGGCCTATGACTACCTGAAAGGAAGAGGACAGGCAGCAGAGGCAAAGGGAAAAAATAAAGAAGAGATGATTAAGCGAGGTGAATACCTGCAGGAGCGGGGCGAGTACTTATAAGGGCGCCACCTTCTCCTGGAATCCGTGACGGATCAACCCGAGGTATCCCGGCGGAGGCGGACCATCGAAGGTCTACACCCGTCCCCCCAGGCCTAGGACTTATTGTATAGACCTCCCCCCAGAGGTGGGCTGAGAATGCGGGATTGGGGACACTCCTACGCGCCCCGGAATGGTGGAAGACGTCGTCTCCAGACCTTTGGATGGCGCCTCGCCAGGACATGTAGACGGAAGAAGACGGATGGAAGGTGCTGCGGAGCATGAAGGATCATACAACCGGTCTGAGTTGAGTAGGCAAGAAGACAAGACAAAGTGATTCAATAACCCTACCCGGCGCCTGAGCGAGACGGGTGGAAGGGGAAGGCAGAATCTCCGTGTCTCTAGGAGGTTGTCCCGTGTCGCCGACCCCTCTGGTCGTGACTTCAATCATTCCCTCACCCAGTCACTGAACCAAGTCGAGGTTGGTCTCTTCTTGGATGGGCGAGGCAGTTAGCTTCTTCGGCTAAGATGTGTCCCGCGCAGTGGATTCGAGATCCGTGGAGGATCTCTCGTGGAGGTCAGGATCAACCTTCCTCTTCTTATGCTTCTTCTTTCTAGCAGATCCCGAAAGACAAGGTGTCAAGAACTCTTCAAGGATACCTAGGACCTCAGCCGCCTTGGGCTCGTCACCAGCAGGTATCCGGTTGTCGGCCCGAGAAGAACCCCCTCCAAAAGTCATCCCGGCATGAGAAAACCACAGCGTACCCCCCATTCTATTTATATAGGAGGGCCCAGTCAGCGCGCAGTCCCGCTGAATAAGGGTTTGGACTCGTCTTTCCAACCTCTAGCAAGCTCGCAAAGAGCGGAGATTGTGTACAACCCGTATTCGACGAGTAGACCAGAATGTGCTCGGCGAGCAGATCAGCATTTCTGGGTGAGTAAACCAATGTCGGTCCTACCCGCCCAAGGCAGGTGAAGCGAGTATGCCCCTCCCTGCCGTAGTCTCTTATCGACATCTCCGCGCATAGGCGTGATTCCTCTCGACGACTTAAATAGCCCGTATCGGCGACGAAGCTCCTCCTCGCCTAGGGCGGGGCGATTAAGACACGTCTCAGTTGCCTCAACCTCACTCGCTCAAGGAGGGAGCGAGGCGAGTACGGGTCAGCCAGGTTCATCAGTCCCCCTTCGCTATCCGTGGACCAGCAATGGCTGCGGTTAGTATCTTCAAAAAGGCATGAGGAGCTATTCGCAGACCATTTGGGTCTGCATTTAGCAATTTGGTTAAGGCGGAGGATGCTATCTGCAGGCCATCTAGACCATTTTGCCCCTGGGAAGTTTTCCCTATAAATATGACCTATTATGTCTCAGATCGCACAGATCCACCCCCCCTTGAGAGCATGTGCTTTCTTCCTTGTGCTGTCTGAGACAGGCTCAGCCTCTGGTTTTTGGGAGGGGAAATCGAGTGAGATTTCCGGGTTAGTGGCAGGACCTTCTCGCTGCAGCCAGTGGGTCCATTTTCAGGCAACCATCTACCAACCGCGAGAGCCTGTTCTCAGCTCGAAATACTTAGACCTAGGGATTTGACGAAGAGAGGAGTAACTCAAGCTACTCCCCAAGTCTTGAACATAGTTGGACCGGTATCCGGGTTCCAACACGCACCGTTTTGGAGATGGTCAGATCTATGCTAAACACTACCTCAATGCCAAAGCAATTCTAGGCAGAAGCCTGCAATACGACAATATATATTTTGAACAGAACTCCCACAAAGACTCTGGACAAGAGCACACCATATGAAACTTTCCACTCCAGGAAACCTGACATCAAACATCTGCATGTTTTTGGTTGTTTAGCATACCCTTTGAAAGACAAATTCGAGAAACTAGAAGGAAAAACAGAAAAATCACTTTTCATTGGGTATTGTCAAAATTCTAAAGCTTATCAGTTGTATAATCCTCATGTCAATTTTCTCCATATTTCTCGTGAGGTTATTTTTAATGAAGAAGAGGGGTGGGACTAGTCAGCTCTCTCTTCATTTTCTCCTTGGGCTCCTGTGGTTGAGACTGGTATTGCCACCAGCTCCATCCTTCCAGGACCTCAGGATCACTCTTCTCAAGGAGATATCATTCTAGTCTACTATAATGATATTTTCCAGCAAACTCAACCAGAAGAATAAGCTCACACTACAAATGAAGATGATGACGCTGGACTAATCATGATGAGGAGACTATCTTACATCTATCAAGTTTGTCATCTATTCCAACCAGATGGCACACCAACAACATATGAAGAAGCAGCTCTCAAGGAAGAATGGGTGGAAGCAATGCAACAAGAAATTGACATGGTAAATAAAAATCAAACATGGACTCTTGTTACAAAACCATCAAACTATGATGTTGTAGGTCTCAAATGGATCTACAAAACAAAGTGCAATGAAGAGGTGAAACACATTCGTTGTAAAGCTCGAATTGTGGCCAAGGGATATTCACAAATTCCTGGACGAGACTACGACGAAACTTATGCACCGGTAGCCCGCATGGAGACAATTTGAATGATCCTTGCTTTGGCTGCTCAATATGGCTTTCCTGTCCATCAAACGGACATTAAGTTGGCATTTCGAAATGGGACGATCATCGAGTCCATTCACGTTGAGTAACCTAAGGGTTTTGAAGTAATGGGCAATGATCACAAAGTCTACCTCTTGAAGAAGGCCCTATATGGCCTAAAGAAAGCTCCACGGGCATGGAATTCTAATATTGATGGCTACCTTATTTCCAAAGATTTCCAGCGCTACCCGGTGGAGCCATCTCTCTACACAAAATGGGAAGGTATTAAAATTCTGATTCTATGCATTTATGTTGATTTGATCATCACTGAATCATCAACATGACGAATTAATGACATAAAGAAAGAACTTCAAGATCAATACGAAATGACTGATCTGGGACTCATGTCTTATTTCCTTGGGATAGAAGTAATTCAATCCCCAAATTTCATTTTCTTATCATAAAGCAAGTATGCTCGGGATTTATTGAAGAAATTCCAGCTTGAATGGTGCAATATCTTTGTCACTCCGATGACAACCAACAATAGATTGGAGAAGAGAAAAGATGAAGAAGAAAAGGAAGATGAAGAGAGGTATAGATCACTTGTTGGCTCTCTCATTTATCTCATGCACACAAGACCAGACATTGAGCATGCCATCAATCTTGTATCCCGATTTGTCTCAAATCCCAGCAAGCATCATTATGCAAAAGCCAAACGCATCTTACGCTACATTCAGGGGACTGTAAATTTTGGCCTCATCTACTCCAGAGACTCATCGACGTAACTAGTAGGCTACAACGACTCGGATTGGGGAGGAAGCCCCGATGATCGTAAAAGCACAGGAGGCTATGTGTTCTTCTTAGGCACCAATCCTGTATCTTGGTCTGCACGCAAGCAACAAACCACGACTTTCTACTCGACTGAAGCCGGGTATATGTCTCTTACTAACGCCGCATGTGAAGATCTGTGGTTAAAGCAGGTTCTGAAGTTTATCAACAAAGAGAAAGAAGAAACTTCAGAACCTATACCAGTGCACTGTGATAACTTTTCTGCAATCGCATTAGAAATTTTTTTTTTTTTTACAATCGCAGCAAACACATCCAGCTTCGTTTTCAATTTATTCGAGAGCAAGTTGAAAAGTAGAATATCAAACTACTTCCTGTGAAGACGGAGGATCAACTCGCCGACGGGATGACAAAACCACTCCATCGTGCTAAATTTCTTGCGCTTAGGGCATGCCTGAATATCGTCGGTTGTCCAGCTTAAAGGGGCGTGATGAAGGAGTAACCTGAACCGCCTACAATCAAAGCAGGAGTTATCTGGACCGCCTGAAATTAAAGCTGGGGTTACGTAATTAATAGTCATCTTTATATTACTGTAACAGCTGTAATAAATCAATTGTAAAATAACTGAGTATTTATGTTTGTTTGTAACCGGCCCATGTAGCTATATAAAGGCCCAATGTTATTTGGTTAAGATATGAAAAAAACTATGACTCCATTCTTCATGCCTATTCCTTTTTTCCCTCTTTTCCTTATGTTTATTCTCTAACAGTAACATCGTGACCACGGTTCTGACGCGACCGCACGGTGAGCCCGTGCACTATCACTCGTACAAGCATGAAAAACATTTTTACGTAATATTGCATCATAAAACTTACATTTTCTTGTCAATACATAGAATATCACTTCTCTGCTCTTTCACAGCTATCACATATATCACTTCTCCGCGCTTTCTCAAGTATCACTTTTGAAGAATGAACAAAAATGATATGGTTATTCTGAAATGGAAGAAATAAAGAAACTCAGATAATTGATCAAAATTTTATTTGAATGAACAAATCTATGTACATTAATTTCTACAAAGTTCTACATGGTGTGTTAATTTATGAAAAAATGAATAGCAACAATGAAACATGCCTTCGATAAACATCAAACAATAAAATTTCAAATTTCATGATGAAAGCCTGAAGAATGAAACCCTTAACGAAAATCTTGTGCATAATAATAGTGAAAGGTAAAAGAGTCAGAAAAATAGAATGAATAGCATATTACAGAATCCAGATATATTTATTCTTTGCATTGTGAAGAATTCAACTCTAAATGGCGACACAACCTAAATTTAAAAAAAAAATCTTGAACCCAAAAAAACAATTGTAATTGGTTGATGACAATGGTTAAGATTCAACAGCATCCTATAATGCACTAATGATGAAAAACAACCAAATTAGCATCTGTGAAATTGAAAAGAGACAGAATAAGCATAGGCACGTTGCAGTTGATCGCAGATGAGGTGGGATTGGTCTGAATGTGTGTGACATTTGAGAGGATGGCAACTCTAAATAATTGAAGCAAAGTGATGCAGGCAGTTATTCTGGTAGCATTTGGTAGTGCATAGGTTATTCTGGTAGCATTTGGCATAGGGCTTAGCCAATGTATGTCATAATGCGGGTGGTATGCCTGAAATAACACAATTCATGCATTGCAACTTACAGAGAACAGAATTGTTTGAATATAAATATGTTGTGAGGAATATTTAATATGTCTTCGTGCTAAATGAGGCGAACATTTTGTAACATGACAATTTGAACAATTTGCAGGAAATGAAAATACAAACAAAAATCTAGTCAATGTATTTAACAACAAACAATTTCCATAATTTGAAGCAGGTATATTTGGACCTAAATAAACTCAAACTTTAGCAATCTCAACAGTAGATGTTACTTTAATGAAATATGAGCTCTAATATGACAATTCAGTAAGAGTTTGATTGTTCCTCCATGCTCAAATAATTCTACTCACCTTGTTGAATTTTCTTTATGGCGTCGAGTCACGCTGGTTGAACAGCACAAAATCAAAAGCTCAAACAAAGCCTCGATTAAGCCTGACACAATTGCTCTTCTCACCCTTAGGTGGCCGTGACCTCAAAATCAAATATACATGATCAATATCAATTGCGTTGAATGTACATGAAAATAATATTATCAGAGTATAACTTTGAATAAAAGGTGAAAGCACGTATAAGTAACAGTTTGTATTTATCCAAAAGCAATGAAGCACCCAACAAATGGGCAACAGTTGATAATGTAGGTTATAAATTAAAGTGAAGAACAAAATAACATAAAAGTGCGGCAAAATGGGAGATCCAGGTAGTTTCAAGATTAAGCTAGTAGGCGCGATACATAAGCTATCATGTAATTTCCAGATTTATTAACTTAATGAAGGAAAATTCATCTGAAAAAAGGGATGGCAACGGCAGCCATGAACGCGGTGATTATGAGCCGTCACTTGTGAACGCAAAACCTCACCTATGGAACTCATCTACTTTTATGTTCGTAATTAGTTTTTTTTTCTTGATGGCGGTTATATCAATTGTCATGCCAAACCGATATTTTATGACAGTGGGTTTTTTTGCAAACTCACCGGAGCAAAAATGACACGCCAAACGGACCCTGAATCTTCTAGAGTATTGAAAATCTAAAATCAGTTTGAAGAGCATTGATAATATCACTGGAGAACAAATCCAAAAGTGCTGAGACAATAAGGAATGGTGAAATACACGTTCATGATAGAAAATGAGAATCTACAACAAACTATGAAAAGAAATTATAAAATAGAGCAGTATTAAGCTGACACATGTGTGATTGTGTAAGAATTGAAGTATGTGCAAAATGATATATAAAATAAAGTGCGTATGATTAAGAGGAAAATATTTAGATTTACAATTAAAAATAACATAGAACGTGAGGATTAGAACGAACGCAATGTAGAAAATCTGAGTTATCATAGAAATGGACGTCTCAAAATGTAACGATTATTACCTGAAAATACAGCGGAAAAGAAGCTGGACAACAATTCCAATAAATCTCCTGAAAATGGCAACACAAATATTCATTTTGCAACTTAACCCAAAAATTTGACGTCAATTAAACAATGCAATTAACATCTATAAACTACAGTTTGGTGTATATAAAGATTAAAAGGAACATTGAAACTCAACAACACTTTCTTCATACAGCTCCTACTGAATCAACTTGCAAAAGATATTCTATTATATTGATTCTTTCTAAGAAAAAAAGATATTTTTATATAATTAACTACAACAATTAAAAGAAAAATATTTTAGTACTGGCTTGGATGAGGTAAATAAGGTTTGAACCACTAAACCCTAAAGTTTTAAAAACTAAAACCTTAAATTCTAAAATCCCAAATCTTATCGTTAAAGGCCCTATAGCACTGATATAACTGTGCATTGCAAACAAATGCACAATACATAAATGCTAACTAAAATGTAAGTGCATTCTCCTCCGCAACCGCCGCTCATTCACAGCCAACAAAAACAACAGGACTTGATTGATTGTTATATAAAATTCAACAATTTCTGTAAAAAGTTGCTTTAATTTCACAATCTGAGTCAATACCTGATGTGTCTTACAACTGCATTCTATATATGCAGCAACCCCAACTTATTTCCTGAGATCATCCCCTAACATATAAACAAAATGGATCGTAACAATCACCATATACATAAAAATAATGCGTAAAAATAACTACAACTATACAAAAAAGGCATAAAATTCATGTGTATCAAACATGGGAATCATTCCAAATAAGTATTGCCAAGCATTTGTATGCTGAGCATTACCTAAGGCGATTCTCCTGATCAGATTTCCTCGCTAGAACGGTTTCGGCGAGGGAACATTAATTAACTACAACTATATCGAAGATAGATGCGCAACATTAACGCATCAACACTTATTATGTGTATGATGATGTATAATTTCTATGGATGTGATATTCATTTTATAAGCATACATATGTAATTTTAATGTTTGCTAAACTCAGTACTTCATGAAACGTAATATGTTAAAATAATGCATAAAATTCATGTGTATTGCTGGAAAAGCCTATGTAAAGGGTCATATTGGAGCCCTTTTATTTGTTTGTCTCTCCCTTCTCTTTAGTCCCACATCATGTATAAGGATTTCCTCTCTCTTTCTCCCTCCTATATATTTGTATTCATACATTGTATTTGGTACATAGAAAAGTATATACAATGTTTTGCTCTTATTTACATGGTATCAGTGAATTCGGTCTGATATTCTGGTATCCCATTTTTTTTTGACCGCACCCCTCTTGCGAGCTCCCCCTGCGAGCTCCTCGCGGTCTCCTTTTCTGTGACACCAGCCCCCCCTGCCAGCTCTACTTCCAGCTTCTTCTTCTCTTCAGCTCTCTTATAGCCTTCTCCTTTCTGACAAGTGGGCACCTCCCCTCCTATACTTCTCCCTGCTCTCAGCAGTCTCTCTCCTCGCACGACCTCTCCGCTACTCGCCGCTCCTTCTGTCGAGATCAACGGCCTCCTCCCAGCGATCTCCTCTCAGCGAGATCGTGCCGAGCTCACTCATGATGAGCTCCCTCTGCCGAGCTTAGCGGCCTCCTCCCAACGGTCTCCTCTCAGTGAGATCGTGTCGAGCTACCTCTGTCGAGCTCCCTGTGGTCGTGTGGCCTCCTCCTTGCGCTCTGCCTCTCTAGTGATCTCCTCAGCAGCGAGCTCCTCTCTAGCAGCGATCTCCTCAGTAGTCGTGCCATCCCCTCTACAATGGTTTACTCCAGTGATCCCTCCGTGCATCCCGATGGGCAGACTGCTACCTCTCTTGCAGCCCTCTTACTTCCAACTCCTGAACCGCGCGATGAACTTAGAATCACCACCATCTCCCTGACTAGGAAGAAAAACTTCGTCGAGTGGGTGCACTCTGTGAGACGGGTTCTTCAGTCCAAGGGGCTTCTGTCTCATCTCACTAAGGAGCCCCCATCTGATCCAACTGATGACTGGCTGCATAACGATGGTAGTGTTCAGACGTGGCTTCTCAACTCTCTTGATGGCATACCTTACCGCATGGCCATGTATCACGAGTCGGCCAAGGCAATGTGGGAGGAACTCCAATCCTTGTACTCCAGCAAGGACAACCTTCAGCACTTGTATGACATCATTACCGAGCTTCAAACTCTTGACACTGGTGGGGCGGATGACTTAACCTCATTTGTTGCTCGGGACAAGACTCTTGTTGAAGCTTGGATACAACATCAGCCCCCTACTACAGATCTAGCAGCTCAACGTGCTCAAAAAGAGGCTGTGTGTATTGCCATGATGATGGCTCGGGTTACGCTTCACCTTCAGAGTATTCAGGCACAGATCCTTTCGTCGGCTACAACCCCGTCATTATCTGATGTTTGCTCCATGTTGCTCAAAGTCTCACCGCGTCCGGATACTATTGGACCTCCCTCCCCGGTCCTTCTCCAGCACTCGTCTGAACCATTATTACCTCTCCCTCCCACTCCTCGTGGAGGACGGTCACGCTCCCGGGGTGGGGTTTGCGGAGGCCGACCACGTACTAAGTGTTCATTCTGCGGAAAGGATGGCCATCTTGACGCGACCTGCTACCGCAAACATGGCCGTCCCCCTCATTCGTCTGCTCATATTGCCGCTGACAATCCCTCTGCTACGCGTGCTGATCTTGAAACAGTTCACCTCCAGCTCCAGCAACTTCAAGGGATGCTACGCCACCAAACTGCCTCCGTCGCCTCCATCTCCCATGAAGGTATCGCTTGTCTCTCCACTAGTATGCACTGGATAGTGGATTCAGGTGCTACCCACCATATCACCTCGCTGACACCACATCACTATTTGGATGCTCCTTATCCTAAGTACATCACAGTAGCCAATGGCGACACCGTCCCCGTCGCCGACTTTGCTGATATCCCTCTCTATTCTTCTCTTTCTTTCTCTACGCTTGGCTCTTCATGTTCCGGGTTCCCCGTTTAATTTACTTTCTTTTAGTCGCCTTACTACCGATCTGGATTGCTCAGTAATATTCACCTCTTCCTCTTTTCTGATGCATGATCGACGGACGCAGAGTATCATTGGTAAGGGACGACTGCAAAAAGGGTTCTACCTTCTTGATGTTTCTCCTACCATCCTCTCCTCAGTATCCTCCGTTGATTGGCATCGGCGTCATGGGCATGCTCCTCTTCCAGTCCTTCAGAAGGCTCTTCCATATATAGCTTTTCTGCTTTTAAGTGTGAATCATGAATTTTTGGAAAACAACATCGTTCCTCTTTCCCCCTCATTGTACTCGGAGCTCTGCTCCTTTTGTTTTAGTACATTCTGATGTTTGGGGCACATACAATCTTACTAGTGTAACTGGTTATCGTTATTTCATCACCTTTATTGATGATTATTCTCGCACAACTTGGTTATATTTACTTCGTGACCGCTCCGAGCTTCCTTGTGTGTTTCAGGCTTTCGTCCTTGAGATTCGCACACAGTTTTCTGAAAATCTAGAAAACTCTTCGGACAGATAATGCTCGCGAAAATATGAGTCATGAATTTGCTAATCTCTGCTCTGAATTTGGGATCATTTACCAGACGTCGTGTGCATATACTCACCAACAAAACGGTGTTGCAGAATGGAAAAATAGGCATCTCCTCGATGTTGCTCGGTCTTTCATGATCCACATGCAGGTACCCAAAGCCAATTGGAATTTCGCGCTATCCACATCATGTTATCTTATTAACTGTCTCCCTTCCTCCATCCTCCAAATTGCTACTCCGTTTAGCCTCCATTTTCCTTCCATTCCGACATTCTCTTTCACACCCCGGATATTTGTTTGTACCTGCTACGTCCACCTACTTAGCCCGTCCAAGGACAAGTTGGATCCCCGAGCAGCCAAACACGTATTTGTCGGCTATTCTCGTACTCAGAAAGGCAACGTATGTTACTCTCCTGCTACCTGAAAAGTGACTTTTTCTGCAGATGTTACCTTTTAGGAGGACCAACCTTTCTTCTTCGCACCAACCACACCTCTTCCACCACCATCCTTCCCCAGACATGTCATTCCAGTTACTACTCCTCTACCACTAATCCTTCCTGAACCTGATCCAGATCTCCACAAACCACCTATTATCCGTGTCTACACCCGCCGCGCTCCTAGCTCCGTTGCCCCAATGCAGTCGGCTTCGACCTCTAACAGTTTGCGCTCTGCAGATCTGGCACCGGCCTCCACAGCTCATCCCTTGGCGAATTATGTATCCTTACATCGCCTCTACCCACAGCTTCAAACCTTTGCTACTTCATTATCCTTTATTTCTATACCTAACTCTGTGCAGGAGGCTCTACAACATCCAGGCTGGCGGGAAACCATGGAAGAAGAAATGACAGCCCTTTAGTCTAACCAGACATGGAACTTGGTCCCTCTCCCTCCAACCCAGACTCCTCTTGGGTGCAAATGGGTCTTTGTCATCAAGCATGCTCTTGATGGGACCATTGACCGGTTGAAAGCCCAAGTGTTGGCACATGGCTTTACTTAACAACGCAGTCTCGATTATGAGGAATCATTCTCTCTAGTGGCCAAGCTCAACACGGTTCGTGTCCTCTTCTCCGTATCTATGCATCGTCGATGCCCATTACATCAACTGGATATCAAGAATGACTTTTAAATGGTGATCTACAGGAAATAGTCTACATGCAACAACCTCCCGTGTTTGAGACCACGGGGGATTCTCGAGTTTGTCATCTTAAGAAGTCAATCTATGGTATCAAACAATCCCCTCGAGCATAGTTTGACTAGTTCAGTAAGGCTGTCTGGGAGGTTGGCTTTACTAACAGCTCGACAAACTTCTCCCTACTCACTCGACATCGAATAATAGGAACAGTTCATTTATTGGTATATGTTGATGACATCCTAATCACTGGAAATGACTCAAAGGGGATACAAGCGGTGAAACAACACATTAATTCTGTTTTTCAAACAAATGAAATAGGGAACCTTCAATACTTCCTCGGTCTTGAGATCGCGGGAGTCCTGATGGACTTGTCCTCTCTCAATGGAAGTACTGTCTCGATCTTCTTCAGGATGCTGGATACTCTAGATGCAAGCTGATTAACACTTCTATGGATGTCAATCACAAGTTGTGCGCACATGCCTATGATTACGATTTTGCTCTTCCAAATCCAGAGTACTATCGACGACTTGTTGGGAAACTGATTTACCTAACAGTCACGAGACAAGATATATCCTTTGTTATTGGGGTTGTCAGCCAATTTATGCATTTCCCTCGAATGTCCCATCTTCAGGCCGTCGAACGCATCCTAAGATATCTGAAAACAACACATGGTCAAGGGCTGGTGTACAAAACCTCGTGTTCTACTCAACCATTGGTTGCATATTCTGATGCAGATTATACTGGTTCCCTAGATGATCGGAGGTCTACTAGTGGATTTTGTACCTACTTTGGAGATCACCTTGTTACCTGGCGCAGTAAGAAACAAGCTGTGGTAGCTCGATCTTTAGCCGAGGCAGAGTACCGTTCGATGACATCAGTTGTTTTTGAACTTACATGGCTTGAAAGTCTCCTTGCTGATCTAGGAGTACAACTTTCCTCACCAGCTATCTTACTATGTGACAGTCAAGCTGCTATACACATAGCTAAGAACTCAATCTTCCACAAAAGAATGAAACACATTGAAGTGGACTGTCACTTCATCGGGAGAATGTTTAAATGAAGAAGATAGAATTAAAGCATGTTCCCGGTATTGACCACGTTGCTGATATTCTCACCAAGGCCCTACCAAGTACCTTGTTTTATCAATTCTTGTCCAAGCTGGGTGCCTATGACTTGTACGCTCCAGCTTGCGGGGGAGTGTTAGAAAAGCCCATGTAAAGGCCCATATTGGAGCCCTTTTATTTGTTTCTCTCTCTCTTCTCTTTAGTCCCACATCATGTATAAGGATTTCCTTTCTCTTTCTCCCTCCTATATATTTGTATTCATACATTGTATTTGATACATAGAAAAGTATATACAAGGTTTTGCTCTTATTTATATGTATCAAACATGGGAGTCATTCCAAATAAGTATTGCCAAGCATTTGTATGCTAAGCATTAGCTAAGGTGACTCGCTTGAAATTTCGTCCTCATTAGAAGGGTTTCAGCGAGGGTAGCGCATCACCCAGATGAAGAATTGAGCGGAGGAGGTCGTCGATCCGGAGAGCATAGAGCGATTCGAACCAGGCAAGGGATCTTGCCCTGTGTTGACAGTGACTATAGTACAAAAATCTAAGAAGATTTTAGGTACTGGAAACTGGAAATGAAATCAAACGTCGAAAACGAAATAAAAAATAAAAGATATCAAAAATTAATCAGAAACTTATAGACGATCTAGTGAGGGAATATGCGACGATGCAGGCAAACTGGCACATCGACCAACCAGGGGAGCAGGAATGACAACCAAGCATTCGAGTAAATCTTACAACGAGATTTGATCTTGGGGAAGCAGGCGAGATGATCGGGAAAAACAAAATAAAAAACCAATGGTAGGACTCGAAAGGTGAGAGGAAATCAAAACGAAAGGGGCAAAAACCATGCTCACCGGTGGAGTGGGGGATGGATCTGTGTTCTGCGATGCGGAGCGATCGAGAAGCAGCCCCTAGGCAGGGAACGGGAGCCGGAAATAATGAGTTGAGGAACACAGTGAAGAAGATAAGGTCGCCACCGATGTCGAGGGTGCGAAGAGTAGAGGATCGCGGGCATCTGCGGTGTAGAGGGTTCGAGAGAGGAAAGACGGATGGTGATCTAAAAACACCAATGAATGGCGTGCAACGACGCAAACTATCACTTACTGGGGCTTGAATTGCGTCGGGCATCTGTGTCGTTTTTGTCCAAAATCACCGGAGCAAAAACACTGCACCAAATGAAACAGAAATCACTACTCTTACTCGCCATTCCACTAGAAAACAATAAGAAAACCTAGGGAATATGAGGAATTTCTTAGATGAACATCTTCTTATAGAGACCAGTCTTTTTTTGATGCACAATACTACGTTAAAAGGAATATATATACTAGCCAAAATCTAATCGAAATGAACGATGGGGCGGGATGACAAATCTACTAAGAAAATATGCAACCAATTAATTTCATCCTGTTAGAAAGTAATGTTCCAAGTCCTAAGTTTCATTTCATTCTCTAATGCGGTAGATTACTAACTGTAACGAACTTAGTATTTCAACACTAAGTGCGTGCGGCACTTGGCTAGTATTTCCACCGACTTAAGCTAACCAAGTAAGCCTAGTTTCAATAATGCAGTGGAGTAAAGAGGAAACCTTTGATTATACTTCTGAATGAAATTACAAGGCAGTTCGAAAGACAGTTGAGCGAGACATAACAAAAGGATCAAGAAATACAACAACGCTCAACACTCAAAGCTCACAAGCACTCAAACCTCACAAGAGGAGTCTCACTATCACAACACACTCCAAAACCTTGGATGATCCAAATGAGAAGAGGTCCTCCCCTTATATTGGCCTCCTCCCCTTTTCCCTCCAAACTCAAGAAGAATCTAGATTTCTCCAGACATGTAAGTGACTAGATTCTTTCCACACTCTTCCATACTCTTCCATATTTCCTAAGTGTGATCTTTCTCCAATATTCTAGAATATTCTCAACATATTTAGAGTAATCTTGAACAATGGTCAAGAGACGAGTTAGCTAACCTTAGTACCGTGACATTCTCCCCCACTCAAACCATGTGTCATCCTCGACGCATCCTTCCTTCACCATCTTTGTGCAGACCTTATTGCGGAGAGGGTCTTCACTTATTGTCCATGTACTCTCCTTATCGGTACCGAGTAGGTAGTCGGACCATCAATGAGGTGTATCTCAGATGTTGGGAAAATGAGAAGACCTTCGAACTGATCAAGAAAATCCATCCCAATGAGAATGTCATAATCGTCAAAGGGAATAATTTCAATGGGCACCTTACCCTTCCAACCTCCAAGACGAACACTCACATCTGGAGCAAGACCAATAGTTCACACTTCCTGAGAGTTGGCAAATTTGAGTCGAGTTGGTCCAAATTTGATCGGCAGTTCAATTCTCTTGGCAGCAGACTTGGACATAGAGAAGTCAGTTGCACCCATGTCCACTAAGGCACTCATCTTCGTGCCCTCGATCTCCACATCCACCATAATTTGTCATTTACATACCATCCTTCCCCTAGTATGGGTTTGGTTTGCACTTCCTAACTTGTAGTTTTCCCTTCTCCCCGCTTGATCAACAATGAATCGTATCGTCTCCAAAGTCGGACAAGCATTCACTTATGTGGTCCTTTACAGAAGAAATAATGCAAAGGTAAGTGTCTTATGTAGGATCCTTGGGTAGACATGACATTAAAGCATTGCATGATACTTAGCCTTGCCATATCTTGTGACTCCTCTACGTCCCCACTTATTGACTCTTCTTTCTTCAGCATTGCTTGTTTAAACCAGAGAACTGGTCTCTACGTTTGAAAGGGAGATGCAGTCAACCCTTACTTGACCCGAGCTAGAACCCTTGACTAGTCGCTAAGATCCAAAGAACCTTGCCCTTGAAGAACACCTAAGTCCGCAAACAGACCCCTTAAGATGCAGCACGGAGGTCCCACCACACACCCGGAAGCTCACAAGGAACTTCCCCTCCCAAGCCAATGCTGAGTCTGGGTGCCATGGAGGGCACTAAAGCACACATCACCACCCACCTTCACTTGACAATGGGGCGGGGGGGGGGGGGGGGGGGTAGTGCTTGCTCACAAGATACACGCAAGGGAGAGGGGGTAGAGACCAACCCTTCCCAAGGTTCCCATGGGGGTCTATTTATAGTCTTTCCCAAAAATGGGCTGCAGATAGCCCAAAATCTACTATCCGCAGCTCAACCACGAACCTGAACGACCAACACAGGAGGGGGGGGGGGGGGGGGGGGGGGGGGCGAATGGAGGTTGAGGCGTCCACTCTTCCCCTTGCCGGGGGTTGGGTGAGTGGACCAAGGTCCACCACCCGAACTGGGCGAGTGGACCTCATGTTCCACTCAGCTAACCGGGCGAGGGGACCATAGGTCCACTCGCCCAATCACCTGGGGCGAGTGGACCTATGGTCCACTCGCCCACATGCCTGGGGCGAGTGGATCATTGGTCCACTCGCCCCCTACTTCGGGCGATTGGACCTATGGTCCACTCGCCCCTCCACTCGGGCGAGTGGACCATAGGTCCACTCGCCCGGAGCCTTGGGCGAGTGGAACTAGGGTCCACTCGCCCAAGTGGGAAGTGCTCCCCCCCAGGTCTTCTCTTTCTCGGTCTTGGCTACCTTTGGCTAGTCAATATTCTGCATCACGACCAATCTCTCTACCACGACCCTCTCCGCATCGGGTCACACCGACTCGGAAAATATGAGGGTTGTACATTGCTGTCAAGGTGCCAAACTTCGGGCATTCCTTCATGTGATGGGGTCCCTTGCATACAAAGCAGGTGTGTGGCCTTCTTCTTTCCTCGAATCCTCTTTGGCGGTGTATATAGTTCTTGGGTTCTACTTCAGCATCCTCAACATTCTCAATAAGGCTCTTCTCTTCTTCTTGGTGGAACACACTGAGTGATTCGGCTGCTGTAATTGCTTCATCAACAGAATGAGGGCCACACCTCTGCACTTCTTATTATTCCCATAATTGTAGCTCATCCACGAAATAGAATTGTCGATCATCCTCCGACATGTAAGGGATTTACAACATAAGTGTTGTGAATTCGCTCACATATTCCGCTATTGTTCGCTTTTGTCTCAACTCTCTTAGCCTCTCTCGGGCAAGATATGCAACATTCTCCAGGTAGAAGTGGCGTTTAAGCTCCCTATTGAACTCCTCCCTTGTGTCCAATCGACATAATCCTTTCGCGACAACTTCCTGCCTCCTTCGCCACCATAGTGCAACATTGTCATCAGGAAATTGTGAAGCAGTACGTACCTTGGTTGCATCATAGCGTAGATGACAACCCTCAAAATAGTTCTCCATCTTCCATAAGAAGTTCTCAACTTCTTTGGCATCTCGCTTGCCCAAAAATGAATCTGGTCATGGGATGTCCACTCAAGGAATGGCAGTGGTTGTGCTGTCACTTCCATTGGCGATAGCCTTCTTGCATATGGCTAGTTCCTCCTCCAACTCGCCGATGCGTGTGTGTAATGTGACATTGTCATCACATACATATTGGAGTCTCTTATCTAGCTCCACATGAATGACTTCCCACTCTTTGCGCATCGTACGATTATTGATTTCCATGACTTCCATGCGTTTCTCCCAATCCTCCATAGCTAGCACCAAGTGGCTCTCTTCTCGAATCCGGCTTTGGTCCCGCTTCATGCTAGTTTTTTGGGTAGTATCCCTACCTCATTCCTCCTCAATATGAGAGTCTTCTTCTCCTGCCATATTCGTCATTGTTGCAGCACGATATGTTGAACCTAGCTCTGATAACAACTATCACGAACTTAATATTTCAACACTAAGTGCGTGTGACACATGGCTAGTATTTCCACCGACTTAAGCTAACCAAGTAAGCCTAGATTCAATAATGCAACAGAGTAAAGAGGAAACCTTTGATTATACTTCTGAATGAAATTACAAGACAGTTAGAAAGATAGTTGAGCGAGACATACAAAAGGATAAAGACATACAACAACGCTAAACACTCAAAGCTCACAAGCACTCAACCCTCACAAGAAAAGTCTCAATATCACAAAACACTCCAAAACCTTGGATGATCCAAACAAGGAGAGGTCCTCCCCTTATATAGGCCTACTCCCCTTTTCCCTCCAAACTCAAGAAGAATCTAGATTTCTCCACACATGTAAGTGACTAGATTCTTCCACACTCTTCCATACTCTTCCATATTTCCTAAGTGTGACCTTTCTCCAATATTCTAGAATATTCTCAGCATGTTTAGAGTAATCTTGAACAATGGTCACGAGCCGAGTTAGCTAACCTTAGCACCGTGACATAACGCTCTTAATATATGTGAATGCTTCGAGAGAGGTAATGGATTGGTAAATTCCTTGAGTTTGTAACTAAATTATAGTTGCTTTTAACATATAACTTGAAACTTGCTGACAATGAGTTACTGCAGTCAAATAATTTATAAACAATATGCTCTAAAAGGAAATGAAAACACAAAAAAATTTCTAAAAGAAAACAAAAAAGAACATTAAAATATAATTGAGATGTCATAAGCCAGACAGGAAAGAAAGGAAGAAAAAATGATACCATGAAGTGCGATGAATTAAACCACAACATCAATGAGAAGAATAAATGGAGAGGCAATGAATTAAAAATGAAAGAGGTATCACTGAAGTAGACTTGAGTGAGGTTGAGAGCTTGAGAGAGCAAGTAAACATAATTTATACAGTTAGAAATCAAGAGCAGAACACATGCTAAGAAATTAATTATGTTTTACTAAGCAATTCATCAAACACTTGGTAGGCATATTGAAATAACTACAAATAGAGGAACACATGTATAGATCTTGTTGTGGGTCGCTCGGGTGCTCTGGTAGACCGATCCAATTGAACCACCTTAGCTCGGAAGCGAACCGAATGCGAAAATAGTCAATGAAAGAAGTTAGTAAATGACAAGAAAACTTTTAACGTGGAAAACCCGGAAAGGGTGAAAACCCACGCGGTCGGGGCTGTGCCGACCAAACTCCACTATCTTCTAGGGTGTTATAGATTGAAATTAAGAACTCGAGCGTGACAGGCCGCTACTCGTTATAATGGTAGAGAGAGAGTACTACGAGGGTGACAGGTAGATGTGGGCTTTAAAACCGTCCCTGGGGGATCGGCCCAGGCCCGGCCTGGCAAAAGCCCGGGTAGGCCCGGTAGCGGGCTAAGCCCGCCCCGGGCTGGGCCGGGCTACGGGGCCCTTGCAGGGCCCCGATTTTGGGGCAAAGCCCAGCCTGAAAACCGGCCCGGGCTATGCCAGGCAACGCCCGGTTTTTAGGCCCGGGCTGGAACTGGGATGGGCTTTGCCCAGGCCCATTACCAATGGTTATAGAGTCGTTGGGTTAACGCACCCAACGACTCTATAGCCGTTGGGTGCGTGCGCCCAACAACTCTATAGCCATTGGGGTTGCTGCCGCCTGCAGCATTAAATGATGATGCAGGCGGCAACAGCATAAAGTGGATGTTGCCACTTTATTAAAGTGGCAGCAACCACTTTATTTTTAAATTAAAAAAAATTTAAATTTAAATTTAAATTTTATTTTTTTTATTTTAAAAAAAACTATTTATACCCCCCTCTCTCTTCAATATCTCTTACTCTCTCTCTCTCTCACTCTCTATCTCGCATACTCTCTTACTCTCTCTCTCTCTCTCTCTCTTACTCTCTCACATTCGATGTCGTCGAGCATGGAGTCGTCGTCATCAATGTTGGCCCACAAAATTGTGGAGCACAAACACACGACTCTAGTGTGGGAGCACTTCGAGAAAGTCAAAGTCGGCAATGAACTCTGGGCAAAGTGCAAACTTTGCGCGAAACTGCTCACCCTCAGTGGCAACTCAACACTCGCACGACACATTAGGTCGTGCATGGCGAAGCAAGCTACCGAGTCCAGTCAGGCGCAATTATCGGGATCCGGACAAATATGGGCATACGATCAAGCTCGGCAGCGAGAGCTGCAGGTGAAGAACGTCATCAGACATGGGTTGCCGTTAAACTACTATGATAACGTTGAGGAGACCGAGTACATACATCAAGGGCTTCAACCCAAATATCATCAAGTAAGTCGATCCACCATTAAGCGCGACATACTTAAATATTATTTAGAAGCGAAACAATCTTTAATAAATTATTTTGAAAATTTTGAGGGTCGAATGAGTTTAACGAGCGACGTTTGGTCAAGTAGTATAAAATTAGGATTATCATATATTTGTATAACTTGTCACTGGGTCGATCCCATTTCCTGGGATCTAAATAAACGCATAATATGTTTTGAAAGTTTTGAAGTCCCGCACATCGGTCAAGCGATTTATCAAATTATTTTAAAATGTGTGCGGGAATTTAAAATTAAAGATAAAATTATGAGTATTTCTTTCGATAACGCCACAAATAATACCACCACAATTGAGTGGTTAAAATGTGATTTACAACCTATGTTAAACGATGCATTTTTTCATACTCGTTGTGTATGTCACGTTTTAAATTTAGTCGTACATGATAGTTTAGCTTATATGGAACCATGCATCAATAAAATTCGTTTAATGTTACAATTTATTTATAGTTCTAAACAACGACGACAAGATTTTAAGAAATTCGTAAACGCACAATGTGAAAATTATTTGAAACCTTTATTTGACATGCCAATAGATGGAACTCGACCTACACAATGTTAAAACGGGCGATTCGTCAAAAATCACTATTTATGGAATATTATACTACATTAGGTATGTTCGATTTAAATGAGTCCAATTGGGCAGTTTTAAAAATTTATATGGAATTATTAGAAATTTTTTACACGGCAACAAATTATTTATCGGGCGTATATTATCCTTCTAGCCCGCTAGTTATTGAAAATTTTGTTAATATAACACAAAAATTAAAATATTTTAAACAACATATCGGATGGCAAGATTTAATAAAATTAATGGATTTTTTTAAAATATTATAAAGAAATGCCAGCGATGTTTTCATGCACCGCCGCTTTGAATCCTCTATTCGACGTAGAAGGCGTTGAAAATTTAATAGAAGAAATAAATAATAATTTAGGCAAAAATATTAGTTACTCAAATTTGGATAACATTAGTATTTTAAATTTTAACACTATTTTTACTGAATGTTATAATTATTACGATAATTTCTACGGATCGCGACCCCGAGAGGATGTGTCGCAACCAAAAACACGCGTTAGTTTTAAAAATAAAATGTTAGAGCTACCATCTAGAAAAAAAGTGCGCACATCTTCTAGTAGTTTAAATGAATTAGGTTTATACACATACACAATTTCGTGATTTTATGAGTACAGACGAAATAGAAAATTTTGATCTTTTAAAATGGTGGAAAGGTAAAGTAAATACCTATCCTATTATGGCCTATATGACCCGAGATTTACTAACGAGTCAAGCTAGCACAGTAGCTTCGGAGTCTGCTTTTTCTCTTAGTGGCATGGTGTTGAACGAGCGGGGAAGTCATCTAAGCGAAGAATCGCTCGAAATCTGCATATGCTACAAGGATCACTTGGATGCAATGAGGAGGAAGCAGCATACTTTAAATTTGGAGGATAGCTCGTCCAAAATTGAAGACGAGATAGACACAATCAACATAAATTAGTTAAAAGCTTGAAGCTCAATGCCTCAAAGGTGGCGAGCCGGATTTTGGAAAGCGGACGAAATATGTAATCTTAATTTTTTTAATAATTGTATTTGCAAAGTTATTTTATACGGATAATTATAATTTTTTATTTTAGAAGTCAAATTTTCAAATAGGCATATGTATAATTCTGTGAAATTCATTTTCGTTCAACATTAATAAAATTCTTTTTTTTCATATTACTCATGTTTTTTTAATTATGTTTTATAGTTTATTTTTTTAAATAATAAATCAAAACAATTAAATATAAAAAAATAATATATATAAAAACAGGGCCGGGCCCTAGGCCGGGCCGGGCCCGACCCCCTTCCATTGGCGAAAGCCCGACCCGCCCTGGCTCGGTTGCAAAAAAAGCCCGGCCTGGGCCCGACTCCTAAAAGCCTGGGCCCGGTAAGCCCGGTTCAAGCCCGGGCCCGGGGGGATTTTTGGTCAGGACTAGTGACAGGCCACCTCTCGGAAAGCTGAACACTTCGTCTTCTGAGAACAAAAGTGAGAACAACATTGAGAACAAAAGTGAGACGACTGAGTCGCCTTTCTGGACACGGAGGATTCCCAACTACTTAGGTGGAGATCTTCGAAGCCCCGAAGGAGATCTTCAAAGGCCGAAGGAGATCTTCAAAGGCCGAAGGAGATCTTCAAGCACCGAAGGAGAACTCAAAAAAAATCTTAAACAGAGCTCTCTCGGGCGTAGAAAGCTGAGTCTCCTGAAATGAAGGCACTGTGGGCTCTTTTATAGCTTTGGCCAAGGGTAGCCTAGTAATTTCATCGTTGTAACCACCGTAACAACCTGACGAGCGAATCACGCTGGTCGATTTGGAGCACACAGATCATCATTTTTCATAAATGACCGTTTCGCCCTTCCGGAAGTTCGGGCAAATTGGGCGGTTCGGGCAGCTTCGTTAAAGGTGATGAGGGCTACGAACGAGACCTGCAATCTGAGAAATTAAGAAAGGTTAACTGCGCGTATGTTGGTAACACGGAAGTGTTCTGAGCGCGCAACGAACATGTGAGCGTTCTAAGCGCGTAACAAACACGTGAGCGCTCTGAACGCGCAACGAACACGAGAGCGTTCTGAGTGCGCAATGACTATGGGAGCGCTCTGAGCGCAAAACCAACACGAGAGCGTTCTTAGTGCGCAACGAGCACGGGAACGCTCTGAGCGCGCAACGAACACAGGAGCGTTATGAGAGTGCAACGAGAATGGGAGAATTCTGAGCGCGCAACGAGCACGAGAGCGCTTAGAGCGCACAATGAACTCGGTAGACGAGAAGTCACGCCCCCAAAGGGGAAAGTGGCTCCGGCCGCACCCGACGAGTGGGTCCGACTTTGATCGCCTCCCCCGCAAGATAGGGGGGCTTGGCCGCACCCCGGCATGAGGGGTGTGGCTTGGCCGCACCCCTTATATGTGCGGGTTGACCGCACCCCATAGGGGTGCGGGTTGGCCGCACCCCATGAGTGTGCGACCATTGTGTCTTGGCCGTACTCCATGGGGGTGCGGCCAATCCGCACCCCCGCTAAGGGGGGTGTCGGCTACATGCACCCCACTAGTGGGATGCGGGCTGATCGCACCCTAATAGTGGGATGTAGTCTTGACTGCGCCTGATGTTAACGGAGCGCGAACTGTGCGCGGCAGATTCCTCCACTCTCATGATCATGGGTTGGACTTTGACCCCACTAACTCCACTTCTCCTTAGTAGAGCCTCATCTAAACGCACCCCGGGAGTGCCTATGAATCTATAGGTGCACATCATAAGCCACCAAACCTTTGGAGTCTGGATTACTTCGTGGAGGAGTTCAGAGGTTTTACTATCTTCTTTGTGGCGGCTTGGATCGGAGTCATTGCCGAAGGACGAATGCGAGGTTGCTTTCACTTCATATTCTGCAGTCTCTTCTCGATTCGTACAACATTGTGTTGGCGCTTTGGCGTCTTGTGGCTCTATTTTCCTGGTTATTTTTGAAGTATCATATTGTTATGCAAAACATTGTAGTGATGACCTGGTGTCTCGTCACTCCATTACTCAATATGATGTTTCTTTTGCCGCGTTTGGTTAAAGGGGGAGCAGTCCCCGAAGTCAACGGTGAAGTGTTAGTCTTCAAATCGAGGATAACCGTACGAGGGACAGACCCTTACGACTATAGGGGAACAGGCCCTCGATGTCGATGGTGAAGAGCATTAGTCTTCGAACCGAGTATGACCGCACGAAGGACAGGCCCTTACGGTTCTATGTATTATTATGATGGTCCGAACGTGTGGTGACGAGTAGCCCAAGTAGTGCGGTGGTGAGTTGCCCAAGCAACGCGGAGGCAAGGTACCCAAGCAGCGCGGTGGCGAGATGCCCAAGCAACGCAAATGCGAGGTGATAGTTTATAGGTTAGTAGTCTAATTCACCTAGAGGGGGGGATAAGTCTCTTTGAATTTTACTTAATTGTTGCTAGCAGTTAGTGAGTAGTAAATAAAAACGCAAGCAAACATAGATAACACACATTTGTTTATAGTGGTTCCCCAAGACAGTGTGTCTATGGGTAGTCCAGTTTCCCTATACACCTTTCTAACAGTGTGTTAGACAAGGCAAACTCCTCCAATCTCAGCTCCAAGATCTTACAATACAGATCCCTCAGGATCTCTCAGGTTTGCTCCAAACCCTACCTCAGGCCAAACAACCCGACCAACTCAGAGTGCTCTCACTCCTACAGCTCAGAGATCACCTTGATCTCCTACTTTAGGCCTATCTAGAAGCCCTACTTCTCAGGAAAAATGCCCTACAACTCAGGCTCAACAACCCTACAGCTCAGGTTCAACAGCCCAACAACTCAGGTTCAGCAACCCTACAAACTCAGGCACAGTTCCCTACAATCTCAGACCAACACAGTACCTATAAAGGGTATAAGTTTTAACTTACAACAGTGGACATCAGAATGTCTTCTGTTGATTATGCATAGCTGGTGCATCCTTGAAGAAGGGCAAAGTGTAATCTTCAGACCTGGCTCCTTCTTGATCCTTCTCCTTAGTAGAAGAGAAAAGATCACCTTGCTCGTCTGGATAGAAGAGCTATATTCTCTCTTTGTTTCTTCTTGCTGGTTCTTGAAGCAGAAGGAGAGAGTTCTTGAAAGCCGTCAATGGAACAGTAAATAACTATTCTTCTTTTCAGCACTTAGCACACCAACAACAACCAGATCTTCTGAAATGCCCAATTATGTTCTTTTATACTCCTTTCATCTTCAACGGCTCTTAGAAGGCCCCTAACACAGCATGGAGATGGATAACATACTTTATCTAGCTTTACAATTATTTGCACCAAAAGTAGATCCCGCTAGTGTCTTGTTCAGATTTGAATCTATCTCAGCGGTTGGGTTGAGACAGCCTTCAGTCTCAGCGGTTAAGTTGTCTTCGTCTCAGCGGATCCACTGAGACAGTTTATCTTCTCAGCAGATTTTGTCTATCTGCAGCTCAGCTGAGGCAGACCCCTTCTCAGTGGCTCCTGGCCTCATCTCAGCGGTTCCGCTGAGACAGTGAGCTCTTCTCAGCGGTTCAGACAGTGAACCACCAACATTATTCCAATGCTTGGAATATCTAAACCCTGTACAGTCATGATGCAAAATGTGGTTTATCAAATACAATATGTACTTATCATTGTGAGTGACACTTCTTCAAATCAAGGGAACACTGAGGGCAATATTCTCAACAATCTCCACCTATTTGAAGAAGGCAGAATATCCTGAATGCTAAGATACATAACCACAAAAAGAACTTATCATGAAAATGTATTACATAGCATTCATGATATCATAACATGTAAATGTTAACATTAATTTGGCATCACAGAAAAATGTCATGATAGTTTATTTTCATGACAACATAACAACATTGTTTAATCAAAAAAATAACATTGTTAACTATTTATGTCTAGGCATCACATAATATATAAAGCAATAATATTGAATAACATTAAGCTTTGACTAAGATTAGCCTATAACACAAACCATAATTTTCAACAGAATTTTCATTTTCATTGCTATCATAATGTTGATACATTGTTCAAGTTACAATTTGTTTTTAATGAAAAACAAGGTACATAGATCTAGGTTTTTCTCCTCTTTGAAGAAGTTGAACATTCTGCAATGTCAGCAACAACTTCCTTTCCTTTGGCAGTGGCCTCCTTGTCTTCAGCAACATCATCCTTGTCAGCAATGTCCTTTTCTGCATTTGCTGCTTTTATCTCAGCTAGTTTCCTCTTATTTTCTTGCATCTTGAAGTAAAGGTATGGCTTTGGAATATATCTAGAGGGCATCCTTCTAGGGTTGTGCTTTCTTACAAGATTTTCCTTGAATATCCTTTCCCTTTTAGTGTTCCTTTCCAGGTGCTTTATCCACTCTTCAGCTGGATAAATTATATCAATGTCTTGACAGACTTGTCCATGGATCAGCCAAGCATTAAGAATTATGCTCTTTGAGTCCTCAGTCCAGTATTCATAATCAGGGTCATTGCCCTGCTCTTCCCTTTGCATAGCCATAAATTCTTCAGCTAGCATTACCTGTTCTCTTTTCCTTCTCTTTGCAAGTTGAGCATTTTCAGCTATCCTAGCTTGCACTTCAAAGTCAAACTCTTCCTTTCTGTAATTATCCAGCAGTGGAAGATTTAGGGAAATTCTGGATCCTTGCGCACTTGGAGAGCTAATTCTGAATTAGTCTCAGCATTGACCACCTCCCCCTTTCTGGCTTCTTCAACCACTTTGGCCTCTATTGTCTGGGAGGCAGCAGCTAGAGAACCTGAAAGAGTTTGGAAGGCATTTTCCACATCAGAATTGAGGTCATCCTTTATTTTCTCTGCCTCTCCAATCATTGTGGTAGCTGTTTTCCATACAAAGTCTTCAATGTGATTGGAGGCTTTTTCTATGACTTCATCTGTCTTGCTCACATAGTTCTTGACATATGACATGTCATTCTCAGATAATTGAAGATGTTTGTCCATTGATCTCAGAATAGTGTTTTGAGAAACTACTGACTTTTCTGTCAGATCAATCCTTTTAGTCATTTGTTTATTAAGGAAGGCAGTTTCTTCCTTAATCTCTTGTACTTCTATCATGACTTCTTTCTTCACAATCAAGATAGAGCTGTCAATGTAATCTTTGATTGAAGTCATGTGACCTTCAATAATGGTGGTGATGGAGCTTAGGAGCAGATCATTTGTTATTGCAAAAATTGAGGCATTGTCTTCAGGGACTGCTGGATCCATTGCCTGCTGATCATTCACCCCCTCAGTTTGAGCAGGGAAGTGCTCTCCCTCACCTTTATCACTTGTCTGGGCTTCAGCATCCAGCTTTGCTTGCTCCCCCTCAGTTGGAGCACCTTCATCTTCCTTATCTGAAGATCTCTTCTACTGCTCCCCCTCAGATGAGACATTATCATCTTCCAAATCATCTCCCCAGAAATCTGTTGGTTCAGCAGGAATTAGCTTAAATCTATTCTCTAGATTTGAGATAATAAAATCAATCTTACCATGAAGATCAGCAACCGAGTTTCCTTGATCATCCTCATGATCTTCTGAAGTGGATTGTACATGTTGTACACCTTTATCAATAGCAACAGCAGCAGCCATTTCCTTCTGATGCTCTTATATAGCAGCATCATCCTCCTCTTCTTCATGCTCTTTCTCCAGAGCATGCACTTCATGACCTTCAGTGTCATGTTCTCCTTTTTGATCATCCTTAGGTGGACTGTTGGATGGTCCTTGAGTGTCCATAGCTGGGACATTCTCTTCTGCCTCTGACCTAGAATCAGAGCAGACAATCCTGGCTTTCCTCTACCCTTTGACCAAAGTTTTCTCCTTTTCCTTGGGCTCAGAGTGTTGGCTCATGGGGAGGACCCTTGAAGACCTGTCCAAGGTATTGATGTCCATTCTTTCCAGATAGTGGAGTGATGAGTAGGATGTGTGCATATTTTTATTATAGTATCTAGGTTAATTTTTATATAATTTTGTAAATATTATTTATGGTTTGGTTAAAAATCAATTCTTTTATAATTTCTGTTCTAAATATAGTTATATTTTTGTTTTACAGATTTTTTAGAATTTTTGCTCAAAATTGACAGTACAAGCCCTAGGTCACGCCCGTGACCAAGAGCGTGTAGCCATAATTTCAATCCAGAGTTGATCCCCCGCAGTTTGAGCTAGTCCATAGCAAGTCACGCCCTCGGTCACGCCCGTGACTCAGAGGTCACGCCCGTGACCTAGGGCGTGTAAACATAGAATCTTCCCAGCGGAGCTGCCGTCGAGACGTGGATATGTCATCGAGAAGTTGACTCAAGTCACGACCGTGACCAAATTATCATGGCCGTGACCTTCCCGCGTGATCCCTGCTCCCTACCGCGCCGAAATCAAACCCACACTGCATTAATTGAAGCCGCCCAAGTACACGCCCGTGAACCAAATGTCACGGGCGTGTAATGTCCTTTTCCTCCATGCCATCACGCAATCGCCAACTGAGCAGAACAACTATTACACGCCCTTGGTAACACCCTTGACCGAGGGCGTGTAACCTTAAATTTTATCCTATAAATTCAGGAGCTCATTTCCAGCAAATGCCTCTTCTTCCCCCTGCCCATTTGGGCTGTTCTTGTATAGTTTTTCTTTATTTTCATGTTTTAGGTTTATTTTCTAGTTTAAGTAATTTCCTTTCTTAAGTTAGTTTTATTTCTTGTAATTTTATTTCATAAAAAATAGTTTAGTTCCTTTTCCATGCAATGTAATGAAGATTTCATTTTATGAAATCTCTTTTTATGGTAATGAAATATTAAGCTATTTTTCACTTATGCAAAATCTCATCCTTCCTCCTTAGATCTCTTCTTTTCTATATTTTTCCTTTAGCAAGTATTTAGTTGTTCTTGATTTTTGCAAGCTTTGATTTGAATTCATCTCTTTACCTTATTATCGTTTCCTCTCTCCTTCGATTTATTCTCGAAAAATAACGATATCGAGTTCATATGCCGGTTATGAATTTCAGTATTTGTTTTCGTATTCTAGTTAGCTGAGAGGCTCGTGCGTACGAATCGATCACTCGAGAATAAAAAGAGTTGCACGCATCCCTCGAGAGAGGATGACGTAAATCTTCTGGATAGGAGTCAAACCCTATAGTGGGATTGATGGCGCAAATCTTAGCACACCGCTATAGGCGGTAGCTCGACTGCGACACGAAACGGCAGTGTACCGATCGTTGAAGTAATATAAAATGAGGAGTAATCCCCGAGTATCGAATCTCTCAAGGAACACAGTAAGGTGGAGTAAACGTTCGAGGAAGGACTTGAGATCGAAGTCCTTGAGTCGGATGGAATGCGGGAGAGTTGATTTGGCTTTTGGAAAATAAAAGAAAACAACTACAACTACTCCTATGCAATGCTTCGCTTGGCGGAATGGAGACTAGGCAGGCCTTGAACGCGCTGCGTCGCAAGGGCGGATGGACG
The DNA here is from genome assembly GCA_033032865.1 of Dactylorhiza incarnata. Taxonomy (NCBI): domain Eukaryota; kingdom Viridiplantae; phylum Streptophyta; class Magnoliopsida; order Asparagales; family Orchidaceae; genus Dactylorhiza; species Dactylorhiza incarnata. The sequence continues at coordinate 21,148,012 of JAWHQI010000008.1, read as the reverse complement.
AGTAGGCAAGCGGAATCGAACTGTGCAGGCCTTGAGCGCACTGCTTCGTTAGGCGAATGAATTACACGGGCCGCTATGCCACGCTTCGCTAGGCGGATGGACGAGAAGGCTAGCAGATGGAATGGTTCGCACCAGCGGAGTCGGAATGGATTACACGGGCCGCTATGCCATGCTTCGCTAGGCGGATGGACGAGTAGGCATACAGATGAGGGTCGCAAGCACCTCGTCCACAAGCACGCCACTAGCAATTGCTAGTGCGGCACACGAACACGATGGCGGAATGGAAAATGGATGGGGCGCACCTCACACATATAAACAAAAGATAATTTCAATAAGATGAAATAAGCATTACATAGCATGGTTTATGGTGCACATCATCAATAATAAAGAGATTACAAATATTACATCACACAAAGAGAGAAAAAGGCAAGAGATACGACCGAATCCGGAGGCTCGTTGTAGATTCACGGTAGGAAGCACCGGGTTGTCAATCTGCGTCCTAGCTTAGTCCCAACTATCGTCCGGGGTAGAGAAGGCTATCATTACCTTCCAATGGACCCGTCTTCTCCAGCGTTTTGCAATCCGGCCACGTCCGATGGGAAGAACTCCTTCCTTGTCGATGAAGATGAGCGTAGAATCTCCTCCTTGAAGCTCTTGGATGATGGAGGAGGCCTAGGGGGAGAAAAACCTGCGGAAGGGGCGGAACGGCGGAGCTGGGCGGAAGAAATGCGGAAGTTCCCGACCTAATTCGCGAGCAGGAATATTTATAGGCGCTGGAATAAACAGTGCGCACGGTCATTGGCACACGACCAGTGGTCGTGCGCGCTGGAATCCTGTGATCGTGCGCATGCCTGGGCAGAGCCTGCAATGTAAGAAATTTATAAAATAAAATGTTCGCACGACCAGTGGCGCACGACCAGTGGTCGTGCGCACTATCGTAAATGGTCGTGCGTTCGGTCAAGAAAGAACTCAAATTTTGGGGGTTGAGTGCGCACGATCATCGGCGCACGACCAGTGGTCGTGCGCGATAGGACCAGTGATCGTGCGCAGTGTTCCTGTACAGAATTGTACCGGGAACACCTGCACGACTCCTGTTCCAGCATACACACCAATCTAGCCACTGAAGGTGGCACTTAACAATGCATGAAAACTAATAACGAAGATAAACAAGAAATAACACCAAAACGGGCCTAGAAGTGCACATAGCATGGAATAACAAATATGAGCGAAAACATGCCTAAAATGTAGTGCATAGACTAGAAAATTGGCCCAGATGAGTCCATATATGTGTATATAATTGGGACTCATCACACCCCCAGACTTACCTGTTTGCGCGTCCCGAGCAAACAAATCCCTCAAGCGGCTGAGAAAAATTCACAGCTGGCACAGAAATTGTAAAGCGGAGTATCATGCGAAGTCGCATGATCATGCGCGTAGAAATACAGAGACAAAATTTCTAATTGTACATATTAGTTTATACTTTTCTAGGGGCATATTTATATATTACATTTACTCAAAAAGTGAATCACGGTGAATCATAAGGTCGTACATAGGAAGAAAGTAAACTGAACGCTGAGGCGAGCATTGCCAAAGATCGGGGCTCGAGACAATCTCCATTGAAATCCATCAATGTCGGTGACCATAAGCTTGCCCGTTCGCACTCTCTCCACGGCACTGGTTTGACTCAAGTGCGTGAATCAATAGGACTTTAGGTTTTAAATGGGGCTTGGGTTTAGGTGAGGCAAATAAATATAAACATGAAGGCTTAGAACACAAAAACCCAAATGAGCAAATGCATAACACTATCCAAGTAGCCAGAAAACACGCGGATGCACCACACCCCTAGACTTAGACTTAGACGCATGGGTGTGTGCACCGCCTACTCCCAAATATAAATCTCAAACAGATTTTTTTTCAATTAAACTTTTCATTCTTCATTTTCTTTTCAAATCTTTTTCTTCTTTTCTTTTTCTTTCTTTAGCAATTTCAGCAAATTTTCAAAGATGCACATCCACATTTTCACATTGTACTTCCACAATCAACACCACCAATTTAAAATTTAAACAAAATGCTTGCATTTTGGGTGTGCGACTAGGATTGGAGTTTAGGCTTTGGTGAACAATAGTGGAGCTGAACCAAAATAATGGGGTAGGCACAACTGGGCTAACGAGGAAATGATGATAGGAATGGCATAAAGGCGCAACCGGGCCAAAATGATGGCCTATATCACATTCACGCAATTGACTAACCGTATACCCATGCTTCAAGAATCGCTTGGGGCAAGTTCTTAGCCACCGAGAAAAATAATCCTTTCTCCCGACTCGGGAAATACGAGGCTAACGAACGTCTACACACATCCCTATGCTACCGTTTGATTCACACCGAATTCACCAATTTTTGAGTGTAGTAAACAATATTTACGCTAATATAAAAATATAAACTAAAAGCATAAAAAGAAATTGAATCTACACGAATTTCTATGTGAGAAATGAGCACTCGACTAGGAGCACTATAGAAGTCAACATTTTACTCCGACTCACAATCCTAAGCCAGCACAATGATTTTCCAAATCACACAAAAAGAAATGAGTTCAGCTCAAGACGTGCCAACAACTAAGTGCACGCTCGAGTGGGTGTAGTGGTGTGCAATGCAATTGAACATAACTAAATAACTGAAATTAAAATATTTCTAGTATGCAAATGAGATGTGCACGTGCAGTGGGTAACATATAGCGGCTCTCCTCCAGACTAAATCTAAGCAATAGACATAAATGATGTAACCATGAAAATTGAAAATGAAGTCTAGGGAAAGAGATTACCCAATGCTCAGAAGTGAGCACACCAGAAGATTGGCGTGTAAGCTAAAATGATCCGTAGCATCCGCCATCCAGAAAAGATACCTGCAGGGGTCAGCTCCGCAGAAACAAAAGAAAATAGAAAACTGAAAAAAAATACTACTAACCAAACATGATTAGATGAAATAAAAATGCAGAAAAGAAAGATAACTACTGGGGTTATTGTCATCCCAGCACGACTTATTCAAAAACTAAAGGTTCTAGCTAATGGGCGTATGAAAAAGGAAATGAACAGGTAACTGTTCTAATACGCGTGTCGGTAGCGGGTACCGATACGCCGACAGAACAGTTACTCCTCTACCCAAATAATAATACCTACATAACGCACGTAGAGGAAACAGAAAGTAAGAGGAGGAGGAGATATCCTCACTCAACTCACCAAACACATCCTTGTCTAGCAAGGTGTCGTCAACAGGGGGGTGGCAGGAAGAAAAGGCAATGAGTGGAGTTTCCTCTACGGAGGGGGAATCAACCTCCTCACATAAGAGGATACTCTCATCATTGACTTGGGCAATATGCACCAAATCCTCCTGGGGTACCTGTGAAGACTCAACCTGCACAGGCTTGGATGAAGAGGGGGGGGGGGGGGGGGTCGAGAAATAAACAAGACGAAGAACATAAATAATCAAAAATCGGGGGAGTGGTCCCGGTCTCACTCCCATCAGGTTGGGTAAGTAAAATAAAGTTTGCATTGTCATCAATGCTACAAGGTTCGGTGGGATCAACAGTGGCCATGCCCAAGATTTGGACTTCCTCAACCGGTGCTGAGGAAAACTCCTCTTCACCAAGAAGGTTGTCCTCCTCCATAGGAGTAAGCACAATACTAAGATCAACAGCCTCCTCTTGTGACACATCATCGACAATGTCGTCAGAGACGAAAGTAGTATGCACAACAGGGGGAAGAATAGTGCTCGGATAAAAGTCGAGCACCGTTTCCTCACAAAGAATCAAATCCACTAGGGGTGGTGGATGCACCGGGAGAATAGGCTCAACAATGTCGGTGCCCATATCAGCCACACATCTGGTGACTGTGTCAACGCCATACCCTTCAAGATGTGAAGGTGGCAAAGACACATAACCGGATGTTGAAGGTGTGCCGCCAGAGTTAGGAGTTGGGATGATCCGGATATCCGGCTCGTCATCCTCGTCCAATTGGCGAAGATACTCGGCACAGTCCTTCAAGACATGATCAGTGCTCCGACAAAACCGGCACTGCCTTGGAGGCTTCTTTGGCACAGCGGGTGCTGAAGCCGAAAAGAAGTAAGACGGTAAAGGCTCGGCAGAGTATCCATAAGACTTACGCGCACCATATGGAGTATCCGACGAAGTCGGTGCTCTATATGCTGGGCGAGAAGAATTATGCCCACCATTCTCCGTAGGGCATTCATCACTAGAGTGGGAGGTAGCTCTACACCAACGGCAACGGATATTAAGATGTGCCCACATTGTGTGAAGATAATACGATTCAAAAAGAAAAACACTATTGTGCGAAATACCACTCCTAACAAAAATTACTAACGCAACCTAATTAAAAACAGGAAACAGAATATGAGGAAATAAAACAAAGAAATGCAATTTACAAATGGAAGGGCTTCTCTCTCAAGTTCTCCCTCTCCAGAAAACTCACACGACTGTGTTCCCCGGCAATGGTGCCAAAAACTTGATGATGCAAATCTTAGCACACCGCTATAGGCGGTAGCTCGACTGCGACACGAAACGGCAGTGTACCGATCGTTCAAGTAATATAAAACGAGGAGTAATCCCCAAGTATTGAATCTCTCAAGGAACACAGAAATGTGGAGTTAACGTTCGAGGAAGGACTTGAGATCGAAGTCCTTGAGTCGGATGGAATGCGGGAGAGTTGATTTGGCTTTTGGAAAATAAAAGAAAACAACTACAACTACTCCTATGCAATGCCGCTATGCAATGCTTCGCTTGGCAAAATGGAGACTAGGCAGGCCTTGAACGCGCTGCGTCGCAAGGGCGGATGGATGAGTAGGCAAGCGGAATCGAACTGTGCAGGCCTTGAGCGCACTGCTTCGTTAGGCGAATGAATTACACGGGCCGCTATGCCACGCTTCGCTAGGCGGATGGACGAGAAGGCTAGCGGATGGAATGGTTCGCACCGGCAGAGTCAGAATGGATTACACGGGCCGCTATGCCACGCTTCACTAGGCTGATGGACGAGTAGGCATACGGATGAGGGTCGCAAGCACCTCGTCGACAAGCACGCCACTAGCAATTGCTAGTGCGGAACACGAACACGATGGCGGAATGGAAAATGGATGGGGCGCACCTCATACACACATATAAACAAAAGATAATTTCAATAAGATGAAATAAGCATTACATAGCATGGTTTATGGTGCACATCATCAATAATAAAGAGATTACAAACATTACATCACACAAAGAGAGAAAAAGGCAAGAGATATGACCGAATCCGGAGGCTCATTGTAGATTCACGGTAGGAAGCACCGGGTTGTCAATCCGCGTCCTAGCTCGGTCCCAACTATCGTCCGGGGTAGAGAAGGTTGTCACTACCTTCCAATGGACCCGTCTTCTCCAGCGTTTTACAATCCGGCCACGTCCGATGCGAAGAACTCCTTCATTGTCGATGAAGATGAGCGTAGAATCTCCTCCTTGAAGCTCTTGGATGATCGAGGAGGCCTAGGGGGCGAAAAACCTGCGGAAGGGGCGGAACGGCGGAGCTGGGCGGAAGAAATGCGGAAGTTCCCGACCTAATTCGCGAGCAGGAATATTTATAGGCGCTGGAATAAACAGTGTGGACAGTCATTGGCGCACGACCAGTCGTCGTGCGAGCTGGAATCCTGTGAACGTGCGCCTACCTAGGCGGAGCCTGCAATGTAAGAAATTTATAAAATAAAATGTTCGCACGACCAGTGGCGCATGACCAGTGGTCGTGCGCACTATCGTAAATGGTCGTGCGTTCGGTCAAGACAGAACTCAAATTTTGGGGGTTGAGTGCGCACGATCATCGGCGCACGACCAGTGGTCGTGCGTAATAGGACCAGTGATTGTGCGCAGTGTTCCTGTACAGAATTGTACCGGGAACACCTGCACGACTCCTGTTCCAGCATACACACCAATCTAGCCACTGAAGGTGGCACTTAACAATGCATGAAAACTAATAACGAAGATAAACAATAAATAACACCAAAACGGGCCTAGAAGTGCACATAGCATGGAATAACAAATATGAGCGAAAACATGCCTAAAATGTAGTGCACAGACTAGAAAATCGGCCATATGAGTCCATATATGTTCATATAATTGGGACTCATCAGGGATTCACCTCGTTAAAGCGAGTATTAGGTGTTTCGGTTATAGAATGAGAGTTCGGCCGATCAACTTAATCTCAGGTGGGTGTATTCCTCGAGAGAGGTGCGTTCATCAGCTAGGAATCTCCATGGTCAAGGAATAGAGTAGAATGACAATATTTATCTTTTTATTTCATTTCAAAGCGAGTTTGAATCAAGTTTTATTTTCTTTATTTATCTTGTTCTCTTTTATTTAGTTTTAATTACTTCTCTTTTTCCGCTCTTTCCGATAGAATAATAGTTTGCTTTCTCGAAGTAGAAGTATTCAACAGACCCGTGTTTAAATACGACCTTGATATTTTTCTTTAGTATCTTATACTATAAACGATAAGTTACGCTTTCCTTCATCAGATATGAAATTGGAGAACATCAACAGCGAATCTTAAATTCTCACAAATCTTATTTCAAATTATTTTATATCAAGTTTTTGGTGCCGGTGTCGGGGAGTATTTTGTCGATATTTTGAAAAGAGAGAGCACTATTAATTTTATCTTTTTCTTTTTACCCCTTTAATATTTTTTTTATGTTATAATTAAATTCTTGGAAAGGAACGTTTGGGCTATCATCCCAGCACACCTCATAGTACCGGTGAGAACCCTTTAAGGGGTATACCTCGGGAAGTCCAAGACCAATAAAACCATAAAAAAATTATATATATATATATATTAATTTCTTCTCTTCTTTTAAGTAAGTTTCAAAAAAATATATATATAATATATTACAAAAAAAATTTAACCCCCCAAATATATATATATATATATATATATATATATAAAACCAATAAAAAAAGTATAAAAAAAATATATAAGTAATTTCCTTTTTATTTTGTGTTTTGTTTTATTGTTTTAAAAGTGTTTTTGCAGGTGATCGTCGTTCGCCCCCAAATTAGGGACGTACTTCTTTTTCTTTCATGATCATGTGCTTGTATTTTTCTTTTCATCTTCATACTTAGCTTTCAACATTGAGGACAATGTTGAATTTCAAGTATGGGGGTGTTTTTCACTTTCTTTTAAATTTTTGAAAAATTAGAAAATTTCCGCAAAAAATTTATAAAATCTTAGAAAATTTTCGCAAAAAAATTTTTTAAATCCCAAAATTCTAAAAATATTTTGTTTGTGCATAGCTTATTTTCTTTTTGTACATAGTGTATTTCCTTTTTTTGTTGTCTTTTACAAAAGAAAAATTAGTTTTAAAAAAAAATAGAAAACCCAAAATCTTCAAAAAAAAAATCGAAAAGAGAAAATTAATTTCTTGGAATGGGACGTTTGGGATATCATCCCAGCACATCTCCTAGTACCGGTGAGAACCCTTCATGGGGTATACCTCGGGAAGTCCAAGAACTAACAAAAAATATTTAGGCTTTTTAGTTTATGTTTAGCATTTTTTTTATTTCATATCAAAAAAATAATAATAACAAAAATCCTAAAAAAGATAATATAAAAAAAAATATCAAAAACTTCAAAAAAATTGAAGAAAACTTAGAAAAATCTCAAAAATATAATAAGCCCTTACTTTGGTTTTTGTTATTCCAAAATCATTTTTTAAGTTTATTTATAAGCATTTATTTTTTTGCTTTTTAATTTGCTAATCTTTTATTTTTTCATGGTTTGCTAAATCTATTTTTGTTTAGGTGATTTAGTTTTAAGAAATATTTTATGATTTTAATTTGATTAGAGAAATTTCTTTAGCACTTCTTCTCTTTTATTTTAAATAGTTTCAATTTTGTAGTAATTTTGCTTAACACCTTTAGATTTTAATTATTTCTACATCATGCTTTTTGAATCTTAGGAAAGTTTAATTTACTATAGTTGCTCTCAAAATATTTTATTTTAATCTAATTTTTGTTTTAGCCCTTTACCTCTAGCCTTTACCCAAAAAAAGATTATTAAAAGATCATATGTCATGGGAATGAGAGGATAAAATTTATCATTCCCTAAACATATGCACCATTTCCTATGTATGAAGAGTATCAAGAAAATATTATATGGCATGGAAAATGAGAGAATAAGATTCATCATTTTCCTAAACATATACAGAAGAAAATGTGTGGGTGAGAGGATAAAATTCATCACCTTCAATAAAAAAAAGATGATTTCTTCATGTTTACCCAATCCCCATTTTAGCCAAATTAATTGTTTTTAGTTTAAAATTAAAATATTAAGAGAGCATAAGTAGTAGATTGCATTTTCCCAATAGTTTCTTTCAAAGTTATGGTTTTTATAATTTTTAATCTATTTTTGTTTACAAATTACTCAATCTTGTTTACTAGTTGTTATTTTTGAGAATTCTTGGCTAAATATTTTTCTCTTATTATTCTAATCTCATAACTTAGGACTTAATTCGTTAATCCCTAAATTTTCTTTTTAGCTTACTTGTGATTTAATGAATTTTTAGTTTTATTTAAAAAATTTATTAAATGTCTTATAAATATTTCTCATACTTTTGCTCTGGAATAGCAAAAGCTTAAGTATGGGCGTATTTGATGAGTAGGTTTTGTGCATATTTTTATTATAGTATCTAGGTTAATTTTTATATAATTTTGTAATTATTATTTATAGTTTTGTTAAAAATCGCTTCTTTTATAATTTCTATTCTAAATAGAGTTGAATTTTTGTTTTGCAGATTTTCTGGAATTTTTGCTCAAAATTGACAGTACACAACCGTGACCAAGGGCGTGTAACCTTCATTTCAGCCCAGAGTTGATCTCGCGCAGTTTGAGCTAGTCCACAGCAAGTCACGCCCTCGGACACGATAGTGACTCAGAGGTCACGCCCGTGACCTAGGGCATGTAAACATAGAATCTTCCCAGCGGAGCTACCGTAGAGACATGGAGATGCGTCAAGAAGTTGACTCAAGTCACGCCCGTGACCAAATTGTCACGGTCGTGATCTTCCCACGTGATCCATGCTACCTACCGCGCCGAAATCAAGCCCACACTGCATTAATTGAAGCCGCCCAAGTACACGTCCGTGACCCAAATGTCACGGGTGTGTAATGTCCTTTTTCGCCACACCATCACGCAATCGCCCACGCCGCTGTCCCAGCTGAGCAGAACAACTATTACACTCCCTGAGTCACGCCCGTGACCGAGGGCGTGTAACCTCAAATTTTCTCCTATAAATTAAGGAGCTAATTTCCAGCAAATGTCTCTTCTCCCCCATGCCCATTTGGGCTGTTCATGTATAGTTTTTCTTATTTTCATGTTTTAGGTTTATTTTTTAATTTAAGTAATTTCCTTTCTTAAGCTTAGTTTTATTTCTTGTAATTTTATTTCATGCAAAATAGTTTAGTTCCTTTTCCATGCAATGTAATATAGATATCATTTTATGTAATCTCTTTAAGGTAATGAATATTTAAGCTCTTTTTCACTTATGCAAAATCTCCTCCTTCCTCCGTAATTCTCTTCTATTCTATATTTTTCCTTTAGCAAGTATTTAGGTGTTCTTGATTTTTACAAGCTTTGATTTGAATTCACCTCTTTACCTTATTATTTCCTCTCTCCTTCAATTTATTCTCGAAAAATAATGATATCGAGTTCATATGCTAGTTATGAATTTCGGTATTTTTTTGTATTCTAGTTAGCCAAGAGGCTCGTACGTACGAATCGATCACTCGAGAATAAAAAGCGTTGCACACACCCCTCGACAGAGGATGACATAAATCTTCTAGATAGGACTCAAACCCTATAGTGGGATTCACCTCGTTAAAGCGAGTATTAGGTGTTTCGGTTATAGAACGAGACTTCGACCGATCAACTTAATCTCAGGTGGGCGTATTCCTCGAGAGAGGTGCATTCATAAGCTAGGAATCTCCACGGTCAAGGAATAAAGTAGAATGATAATATTTATCTTTTTATTTCATTTCAAAGCGAGTTTGAATCAAGTTTTATTTTCTTTATTTTTCTTGTTCTTTTTTATTTAGTTTTAATTACATCTCTTTTTCCGCTCTCTCCGATAGAATAATAGTTTGCTTTCTCTAAGTGGAAGTACTCGACAAACCCATGTTTAAATATGACCTTGATATTTTTCTTTAGTATCCTATACCATAAACGATAAGGTACGCGTGCCTTCATCAGATATAGAATTGGAGAATATCAACAACGAATCTTAAATTCTCACAAATCTTATTTCAAATTATTTTATATCATGGAGGTTTGTTCCTTTTGACTTATCAAATTCTTCTAGGTAGGTATTTAGAAGGTAGAGTGATAGAATTCTGCCTAGGTTGGGAGCCTGCAGACATTCTCTAATCCTTTAAAATAACACAACTGCCCATGATGTCCTCTTCTTGAGAATTATCCTTGACATCAATTCAAACATATGTTTGGATATGGTGTCATGTGATCCTGGCTTACATAATACAACTTTGCCAACAATATCAGAGAGCAGTTTGCCTCTCTGATTGAAGAACTTTCTCTTTAGTGAGCCAATTTTGGCATCACTATACTCACACCACTACAAACCTTGGTCTTTGTCCTTTTCAGAAACTTCTTCTTCCTCTTCTCTGCGGCAGGAGAACAGCTGAAGGGCCTTTTCCATCTTCCTTGGAGAGACTTTTATCTTTAAGCTTCCTATTTTGCCCTTGATTGAGGAATTAGATGAGGACATCTTGGCGCTGGTATAAAATTCCAGAACTTCTATTCTGAGAATTATTGTTGGCTCAGACAAAACATATTCCAGTCCTTGATCTGATAGAAGTTGAATTACTTCTCTTATCTCGGCAGGGGCATGCTGGAATCCATTTCTCACTATCTCATATCCTTCTGGAGGTTCTTTTTCCCTCTTTGGCGCCATTTTTACTAAAGAACAAGTCGATGAGATGGGAGGGAGAAGGGTTCGTCTCATTTGCAAGGTTAATAAGAGTAGTAATTAATTAATCAACCTTCTTCTATTTATAGGGGTTTGTCTTAGGTTTAGATTTTCCCTAAGTATGATTGTTGATTAGTCTAATCAATTTTATTGATTGTACAGTGCTGACATGTTAATTAAGGTTGATTTTGATTGAGTCAACCCGTCTCAGTGGAACCGCTGATACAGATAGACAATCCGTTGGGATAACATATTGTCAACCACTGAGAGAGGGTTAGCCGTCTCAACAAATCAGCTAAGACCTTCTCAGCTATCTCAGCGGTTCAACTGAAACTTTCTCAGCTGTTTCAGCTGATCTCACTGCCGATCAGTGAACCATTTTCTTAGGATTACTTCTTGCCCTAAACATACTAAGTATTTTAGATAGCAATTTTTCCTATCAAGCTTATGGTACAAGTTTACATGTCATAATAAAGCTAGGAATAACATAATGAGCAACATAGATATTTTGACTTAATAAAATCTATTCTAGATTTAACATACCAAGCTCAATTATAAAAATATTAAACATTGCCTCATCCAATGGCTTTGTAAAGATATCCGCTACTTGTTTGTCAGTGAGGACAAATTCAAGGCATATATCTTCACATTCAATATGTTCTCTAATAAAATGTTACCTTATCTCTATATGCTTAGTCCTGCTATGTGAGACAGGATTCTTAGCTATAGAGATAACATTGAATGAGTCATAATACAAGGGAGAATTACTTACCTTGAGGTTATAATCCTCTAGCTGATGTTGTATCCACAATAGTTGTGCCCATCAACTTCTTGCAGCTATGTACTCAGATTTAGTTGTGGATATTGCCACATTGGTCCGCTTCTTGATGCTCCATGAGATCAGCCTTCTTCCTAGAAATTGACAATTTCAACTTGTGCTTTTCCTATCTTCTTTGCAACATGCAAAATCAACATATGAAAAGCCAATTAGTTCAAAATCATTGTTCCTAGGGTACCAGAGGCCAAGATGTTGGATGCCCTTAAGGTATCTCAAAATCCTCTTTGCAGCTGAGTAATGTGATTCCTTAGGGAATGCTAGGTACCTAGCACAAACACATGTAGAATACATAATGTCTGGTCTACTGGCGGTTAAATACAACAGGGACCCAATAATGCACATGTACATGGATTCATCAAAGGGCTTACCCTTTTCATCCTTGTCCAGGAAAATATTGGACCCCATGGGAGTTTTCATGGTGGAAGCTGATTCCATCCCGAAGTTCTTAATAAGCTACCTAGTATACTTTGTTTGAGAGATGAAAATTCTCTCATCAGACTGTTTCACTTGGAGGCCTAGAAAGTACTTGAGCTCTCCCACATTGCTCATCTCAAACTCCCCCTGCATAAGGTTGGCAAACCTTTTGCAAAGGTTGTATCTGTAGAACCAAACATTATGTCATCAATATAGATTTGTACTAGGAGACACTTGCCCTTTGTTTCCCTACGGAACAATGTACTATCTATCTTTCCCCTCAAGAACTTGTTCTTGATGAGAAAGCTAGACAAGGTCTCATACCAAGCCATAACGGCTTGCTTTAGACCATATAAAGCTTTTTTAAGCCAATAAACATGAGAGGAAAGGGTTGGATGAACAAAACCTGAGGGTTGCACCACATATACCTCTTCCTTTATATTGCCATTCAGAAATGCTGATTTGACATCCATCTGATATACTTTGAACTCCTTGTGGGAAGCATAGGCAAGGAATAGCCTTATTGCTTCTAACTTTGCAACTGTGACAAATGTTTGATCAAAGTCAATACCATCTTCTTGCCTGTACCCCTTGGCCATTAGTGTAAGACCCCTTTTTTTTCCTTCAAAAACCCGGGTCTTATGCCCAGAACCGCCGCTTTGCGGTGACACCTTCACTCGGGAAAGTCGCTACTACAAAATGTCGATCCTGCCGGCCATATCGATCACAGAAGAGGAAAAGCATAAACGAACAAAATGAAGTTCAAGTCCACAATCACATGCTATATAAATTAAATGTCCACATGGTATAACTGAAATAACAAGGGTTACAATAATAAAGGGCTTATGCCCTGTACATCATGTCCTCACTACAAGATCACTCGCGGAAGTTAACTACTAATCACTCACTGATCCTGAAACTGGTGCTCATGTACTAGACTGGCCCGCCTTCGTCTGCACAGGCCTCTGGTGCTGCTACGTCTCCTCGAACCCCTAAAATGATATGGTCCACCGACCGTTAGTCAAAAAGACTAAGCCTTATGTTCCCCACCCCACCCCCAATGGCTCCTAGGCACCATGCGAGAGGATGAAGCGGAGGACAGCAAGGGTATAAAACAAAGCAGATGACGGCGGATTTTGTCTACAAGAAATGTTTCTACACTACACATGTGTATATATATAATTGAAGCAGTAAAAGAGCATAGTAAGAGCTGGTAAAGAATAAGTAAAGTGCAGTAAGTAAAGACATGTATATAATATAAAAGTAACCATTGATTTATAGGAATGCCCATACAAACCTATAGACCAAGGGGTCGTTTAGCAAGGCATATCGTATAAGAAGTCCCATAACCGACTTATACGATAGGGGTAGGGGTTGAAATGCAATGTTTATGCTATGACATGCAAGGTATGAAGTTTATGCTATGTTCATACAAGTGCAACTCACACACTTCGAATCTATGCGTACAGACCTTTAGTTCCCCCTTTTTGGATCCAGCAAGACTCCCAGGATACTCCCGTAGTGGCAAACGGAAGCAGTGGGTTGGGCCTCGCCCACCTTTAGGTTGGTATTCACACTACCTAACCTAGACCTATCGTACGCCTCAACGCAAAACCGCGGAGCATCTGCGTACTCTTACAGGCTGGACCACCAGACTTTCATGGCTAAGTGCAAATTTCGCACTTGCCGAGTCAGCGTATTGACGTCGGTGTGAACGACCGTCCAATACCGAAGACCCACCACCTTCATGCACATGCAAACATGTTCTACTATAGCTCGAGCCATAAACTCCGTGGGCTAACCCGCCCATCACTATAACCTTCCGAGCCACCAGCTCGCCAGACCAACCCGTCCGCACCAACAACATTACTGTGTCACAAGCTCGCTAGACTAACTAGTCTGCTACTACAACCACCGAGCCTACCGCTCGTACAACCAAACCAACTAACCTCCCATGATTACGGGGTGTGAGTGTGTGTATTGTTAAGTTAATCTTGTACTACATCTTACTCCTACAGTTTATGGTTAATCTTGGACTTCCCGAGGATTACCCTGTAAGGGGCTCGCTACCGTACTAGGAACTGTAATGGGATGACACCCCAAAGTTCCCTTTCTCAAGACACTTAGTGTTATTGGTAGCTACCCATAAGAATACCCTTCTTGTCATTTCTCTTGAATTACTCTACGTATTTTATGACAGGCTAAGGGAAAGACGATCTTTCGACAATCCCGAGCACAACTTTACCCTTAACTCCCAAGCACACCCTCATCACTAAACTCCTTTTGGTGACCTTCAATCTTCTCAACCAGTCTAGTTACAACCTCTACCTTCCATTCCCTCCTAATGATCCATAAAGTTCTCAGGTTTTACAGTTTTACTATATGCAGACCAACTAACTATATGAAGCTTATAAGTATAGGTACTCCAAATATTCATCCATCTGACTCAATATATTTACTGGAGGTCTATCATGATGTTTCAAAACTAAATCCAGAGAATCATATTTTTCCTCAACATTTTAACATTTATTTAAATTTCTCCAATATTTGCCAAGTATGAATATGAACATGAAGTGTAAGGTATTCTCAATACATGATCTTCATAAAATTCAGATAAATCTATCAAGCCAAAATAACAGTAAATAATGAATATGACAATTTTACAGTAAGGAAATGTCCTATATTTTTAATATTTATCTTCTATCTAAACTTGAAGATTTATGAAGGAACTACCAAAAATACTTGTGCGAAAATTATAGAAAATTTACCAGACCTCTATCATGTCCAGAAAAGCTTAATTACAGAGTTTCACAATTTATGGGAACCATTTCCTCACTGAAATAATTAATCCAAATAATTCCTAATTTGCACATGTTGTGAAGTAGCCTACTGATAAAAACTTCCAAAACATCCATAAAAATTCACAGAGTTTCCTAATGCTCTGAAATGTCCTATCACCAAGTTGCACATTTTCCAAAGAGAATTGGGCCCTCAATTATATTTCTTAAGATTAAGGTAAAATAAGTGCCTTGTAAATGAAGTGCTAGTTAAATCACCTAATTAATTTCACAAAAATTACCAGAGGTCCATCACATAAATATAAAGGTACTACCATGGTTTCATCACCATCCAAGACCATTTGAACATGTAAATGTCTCTTATAAGAAATTTCTCTAAAGGGGTTATGACCTAATTTAGGGGGAATAAATTCTCCTAAAATCCTCTCAAAATTTCCTAAGGCATACTTACATCCCATGAACACATATCCTAGGTTCCATGACCATTCTATAGCTTTTGACCACATATGCTTCACAAAGCTCTATATGCACCCAAGGGGTAAGTCTAGGGTTCTAGGGCATATCCACCTCTACACCACCCCATCTTACTCATGAAGGTGTTTTATGTGATCCTAAACCAGTGGCCAAGATTTCAACTCATGGTGATGAGATCTGACCACCATACCCCAATATAAACACCATACCCCAATTTAGACCTAATTTGACCCAACTTGGGTTAACCAATTACCTATCTAAATCAGTCCCAATTGGACTAAAATTTTTACCAGGGTCATATAATAACACTAAGAGGCACCCACCAAAATTTGGAGGGGATTGGAGGTCATTAGACCATAAATTTAAACAATATATGAATTATTAAATTATTACAAAAATCTTAGAAAAATGTTCTCCTAAAATTCCCATCTTTTGATATGATAAGGGGGTTGATATAAGTAGCCTAGGTTTCAATTTTCAAGTCAATCCCATGACCCAATCAAAAGTTATTCAAGAAATGGTGGCTGTCCTACACTAGGGATCAGTCCCACCAAAATGGACCTACAGGGAGCTACAGAACTCCTTTTGGGGTGAAATAAATTTTAAAATAAAGTAGACTCCAAGGGCTGCAACTTAGGTTTTGACCACTTTTTCTGTAGAGGGGTCTAAGTATTTTTAATAAATTAATCTATGTACAGTAAAAAGTGTGACAGAAAATATAATTTCATAAGGATTTATATTAAATGATTCAGCACGAATCTTGAAGTAAATCGGGTGGCAGCTGGTCATCTTCCTCCTACAGCCAAAGGTCAGGATTGCACCGACCTGTAGCACCTCCTCTCCCAATTTCCCGGCCATCCGTCCACCTCCATGGCCGGCCACCACCACCACCTCCGTTGAGGTGGTGGCTATCGCCGGACGGTGGCACGACCGCCGGAGGGGCTGATTCCGGCGAACCCAGCGGGAAGAAAATCCATGGAAATTTCAGATTTTTCTCGCTTGGGCCGTGCTCAATTGAGCCCGATTTCTCACCTATTTTGATCTAAGATATATCCATAGAGGGGGAGGAGAAGAACCAGACCTTCAATAGGGCTTGATGGTGGTTGCTTCCCAGATTTTCCATGGCCGCCCCCTTCAAGTTGTGCTCCTTGCCGATCTGAGCCTCCACTGCACGATTTCCTCTGGAAGGTTGGGGGTTTCACTCCCCTCAGTCTTCTGAAGGTGTTAAAGGCATCAATTGGGAGAGGGGGAGGTTACAACCTTGAAAACCATTACTAGCCATTAAGGCGATTTTTGAAATCCCCCCAATTCAACACTTGGGTGGTCGGCCATGGCTAATAAAATCCTCAAAACTGATTAGGGGGGAGTTACAAAGCCATTGGAGATGAAGAGGGGAGTCCCTTGGCCTCCCATGGCCATTAATGGCCTTCTCTCTCTTCTTTATCTTTCTTCAAAATTGGGGAAATTGCACTTTCTCTCTCCTACTCATCATTTCCAGAAACTGAGTGGTAACTCCTGGTAATTATCAGCCTCCTAAGCTAATGGGCTACTCCAATTAGGCCTAGCCCAAGTGGATGGGGCTTGAGTTAGCCTTTTCCCCTCTTTTTGGGCAAGGTTGACCAAGTGTTGACTTGAGGTGTTGACTTGGTCAACTGATGGGTTGACTGGTCCAAGTGGTGTGTCTTGAGTCGCTTGACACCACCCAAAGTTGGTTGAGTCATGGTGGTGCCCCAATTTGGCCAATTAATCCAAAAGGTGTTGGTTTGACCAAAACAGGGCTAGAGTTGACTTTGGTCAATTTGACCATTTGGGTTGACCCCAATGGGTCCGTGATGCTCTAAGGGACCCTCCAAAGGGTTAGGTGTGCCATAGTGGGGTCAAAGGGTCAAGGAGAGGCCCTAAAGTCCAACCTTAAGCTTGGTAACTAGGAATTGCTATTTGCAGACCAAGGTGCTCTTCCCCTTCAAGCCTAAGGCCAAGTGATCTCTTCAAGCTTCCTAGGGTTTTGTCATGACCTAGTCATGACAAAATCGCTCTAGGGATCTAGTTGTTTGGGGGATGTTACAAATCCCAATAAACAAAAAAATAATTTCGTCCTCGAAATTCAGGCTAGGCTCGCGGGGTTTTCACCGAGAGTGACTGAACGTAACATCCCCTAAGAATTGAAGTTATTTCTGACTCGAAGAGCACTGACTATCTCTACCACCCCAGTTCTAATGGCTCTCAGGGGAATCAATCGATCGGAGGCTACCGGGCCATCTAAAGTAGAAATTTGCTGCTCCGGCCGTAGTAGAGCTCTCCTAAAGGAGGAGACATGGAAGACGTCGTGCAATCCTGCTCACTCCGGCGGCAGCTCCAGTCTATAAGACAACATGCTAATCCACTCCAGGATCATGTAGATCCCCATCTATCTCAGACTGATCTTCTTCCTCCTGCGAACCCGCAAGACTCCCTGCATCGGACGTACCTTCCGGAACACCCGGTCTCCAACCTGGAACTCTACTTGACGATACCACACATCGTAATACCTGACCTGGCTGCTCTGGGCCTCCAGCATCCTAATCCAAATCAATCGCACCTGGGTATCCATGTCCTTCACAAATTCAGAGCCGAGTCTCCTTAAATCCTCTTCCTGGGTCCAAGATGGTGGAATTCTGCGCCTCTGTATTTCAGAGGGTGGAAAGTTGTGTTGAACGCCAACCAAGAGCTGAGATAAGCCTAGACTGATCTTCAATCTTGGAGATAACCTGTTCATCTCGATCCGACACGATCGTCCTGGTCACACCACGATAACGGACAAATTACTCAACAAATCTCATCAAACACCAACGAGAGCGTCCTTTCAGTCCAGGGTGACCCTAGCTACCTTGGTTAATCTATCCTCGTTGTTCCAAATAAGACTGTGTTCAGAGTGGTAACCTGTGTGTGAAATCCATAGTTATGTCCTCGAACTCCACTCTAACACGGGCAGTGACTGTGGTAGTTCTCCAAAGACTTTTGCACTTGGCCTTCACCGTGCATCACAAAACTTACGATGTCTTTCTTCATTTCGAGGAAATATACATTCCGCAATACACCACTTTTCCGGTGACTATATTTCTCATTTATGTGGGTAGGCAGTGACTCTATAAAAACTTCTCTGCACAATCAGCTTCTTATTCCTACGAGTACGCCCGAGTCATCAACCAACTCAACTTTATGATTTTAAACGATTCTTATCATTTAATGGGACTGGTCGCATCATCAAGAATCCCAATTATCCTCAGAATTTAAGAGGGTGTACACATGGATCTTATGAACATATGTTAACCAACCAACACTAGTATCAATGTTTGAAGATGATTCCCAATCATTTTCTATATGGAGTTTGATTCATAAGGTATATGGGTAAAATCTTTGGAACCCTAAGGTTTTTCACAAGTCAATTTCATCAAGGAAGTATCACCACGTTTATTTCACCAATCATTCCTATTACTTCCATATATGCTAGTCTTGATCACTCTCGGATGGTCCAAAGTAAGAAAAACTTAGATCGTTCTTATCATAGTAAACTCAAACATTATATTCTAATTCCAATAAGTTATCGTCAAAGATCACTGGTTATCCGTCATCATAGCTCCCAAGGTATAAGGGCTATTATTGTAGTTAAAATCTTCTACCATGATAGGGCGTGATTTATAACGAATCATAAGTTAATCACTTCTGAAAGCCCCAAACCTCAAGAACTGTCGGATATAACTACAACTTGTAAGGTCTAATTTCCGTCCTCAACTTCTAGACTAGGACATCGACATCCCTAAGTGATTAATCCTAGCGGCTTTTCATTTCTAATGCTTCAACTAAGGTCGAGTCGTTGCTCGATCTACGATGTCCTTTCATTGTCCTGGTAATACTTCAGATCATCATTCCATACCTACTGTTACACCCTCTCACCTTCGCCCGAGTAACATCGAATATGATCAATTTCAAAATCATTATGTTTACGACGCAACATCTTCTAAATTAGATCCAAAGGAAACCCAAGTCAGTCATTAATTTACTCAATAAACAAAAAGTAAGCCCCAATAAACAAAAGATAAGCCCCAATAAACAAAAGATAAGCCACTATCTATTTTGAGCTGAGTATCTTTAATATCACCAAGTTATATTCGTCCCAAGTTTGCAAACAAATCTTAGGGCACACAACCTTAGACTTGGGGTTCTATCTTGAGGCTCATTGGTATACTCCACACCTTAGACTCTTCCAGGTACCTTCTACGACAACCTTATCAAGGTCAACATATGAACCAATCTTAAACAGGTCCCTTCCGAACTTGAATTCTTATTCGACCCTCGCTGTTTGTCGTGGTGGTTGTCTCAATATAAACATGTCACCGGTACGAGGGATAGATCTACGAGTCCCCTACCATTCTGCTTATGTGTCAATATCTCTTTCTCTAGCATCTTTGGGGTATCCTCGTACCTTCACCAAAATTATACCTGCGGTCTATTTCAGACTAGGGTATGGTATAAATTGTCATAGCAAGTCAAGTGTCCTAGTGGAGTTTAAATCTAACTCGTTAACTAAAGGACTATCTAAAGAAATCTTTGTAGCCTGAGGTATTCCCTGCTGGGGGCAGGGTTCGTCGCAGGCTACAAAAGAAAACATTCCACTCGTAAGGAGATTTGGCTAAAAAGATTCAGTTAATATTGGACTTTTTCATGTGATTTCCCCATATGGGCACACCATTGCTTCCGCTGCTTAGTTTGTCCTCAAACTAAACTCGCGCGGGGTGGCCCAGGGTTTGTGGACTCCTTTTCTTCGGATCGAGGTTTGCTTTGATACCACTTTGTAAGACCCTTTTTTCCTTCAAAAACCCGGGTCTTATGCCCAAAACCGCCGCTTTGCGGTGACACCTTCACTCGGGAAATTCGGCACTACAAAATGCCGATCCTGCCGGCCATATCGATCACAGAAGAAGAAAAGCATAAACGAACAAAATGAATTTCAAAGTCCACAATTGCATGCTATATATATTAAATGTCCACATGGTATAACTGAAATAACAACGGTTATAATAATAAAGGGCTCATGCCCTGTACATCATGTCCTCACTACAAGATCACTCGCGAAGCTAACTACTAATCACTTACTGATCCTTAAACTGGTGCTCCTGTACTAGACTGGCCCGCCTCCGTCTACACCGGCCTCTGGTGCTGCTGCGTCTCCTCGAACCCCTAAAATGATATGGTCCATCGACCGTTAGTCAAAAAGACTAAGTCTTATGTTCCCCACCCCACCCCCAATGGCTCCTAGGCACCGTTCGGGAGGATGAAGCGGAGGACAACAAGGGCTATACAACAAAGCAGATGACGACAGATTTTGTCTACAGTAAATGATTCTACACTACACATGTGTATATATATAATTGAAGCAGTAAAAGAGCATAGTAAGAGCAGGTAAAGAATAAGTGCAGTAAGTAAAGACATGTATATAATATAAAAGTAACCATTGATTTATAGGAATGCCCATACAAACCTATAGACCAAGGGGTCGTTTAGCAAGGCCTATCGTAAAAGAAGTCCCAAAACTGACTTATACGACAGGGGTAGGGGTTGAAATGCAATGTTTATGCTAGACATGCAAGGTATGCAGTTTATGCTATGTTCATACAAGTGCAACTCACACATTTCGACTTTATGCGCACAGACCTTTAGTTCCCCTTTTTTGGAGCTAGCAAGACTCCCAGGATACTCCCGTAGTGGCAAACTAAAGCGGTGGGTTGGGTATCGCCCACCTCTAGGTTGGTATTCACACTACCTAACCTAGACCTATCGTACGCCTCAACGCAAAACCGCGGAGCATCTGCGTACTCTTACTGGCTGGACCACCAGACTTTCATGGCTAAGTGCAAATTCCACACTTGCCAAGTAAACGTATTGACGTCGGTGTGAACGACCGTCCAATACCGAAGACCCACCACGTTCATGCACATGCAAACATGTTCTACTATATCTTGAGCCATAAACTCCGCGGGCTAACCCGCCCGAAACTATAACTTTCCGAGCCACCAGCTCGCCGGACCAACCCGTCTGCACCAACAACATTACTGAGTCACAAGCTCACGAGACTAACTAGTCTGCTACTACAACCACCGAGCCTACCGCTCGTACAACCAAACCAACTAACCTCCTGTAACAACGGGGTGTGAGTGTGTGTATTGTTAAGTTAATCTTGTACAACATCTTACTCCTACATTTTATGGTTAATCTTGGACTTCCCGAGGATTACCCTGTAAGGGGCTCGCCACGGTACTAGGAACTGTAATGGGATGACACCCCAAAGTTCCCCTTCTCAAGACACTTAGTGTTATTGGTAGCTACCCGTAAGAATACCCTTCTTGTCATTTCTCTTGAATTACTCTACGCATTTTATGACAGGCTAAGGGAAAGACGATCTTTCGTCAATCCCGAGCACAACTTTACCCTTAACTCCCAAGCACACCCTCATCACCGAACTCCTTTTGGTGACCTTCAATCTTCTCAACCAGTCTAGGTACAACCTCTACCTTCCATTCCCTCCTAATGATCCATAAAGTTCTCAGGTTTTACAGTTTTACTATACGCAGACCAACTAACTATATGAAGCTTATAAGTAGAGGTACTCCAAATATTCATCCATCTGACTTAAGATATTTACTGGAGGTTTATCATGATGTTTCAAAACTAAATCCAGAGAATCATAGTTTTCCTCAACATTTTAACATTTATTTAAATTTCTCCAATATTTGCCAAGTAATATGAACATGAAGTGTAAGGTATTCTCAATACATGATCTTCATAAAATTCAGATAAACCTATCATGCCAAAATAACAGTAAATAATGAATATCACAATTTTACAGTAAGGAAATGTCCTCTATTTTTAATATTTAACTTCTATCCAAACTTGAAGATTTATGAAGGAACTACCAAAAATACTTGTGCCAAAATTATAGAAATTTTACCAGACCTCTATCATGTCCAGAAAAGCTTAATTACAGAGTTTCACAATTTATGGGAACCATTTCCTCACTAAAATAATTAATCCAAATAATTCCTAATTTGCACATGTTGTGAAGTTGCCTACTGATAAAAACTTCCAAAAATTCCATAAAAATTCACAGAGCTTCCTAGTGCTCTGAAATGTCCTATCACCAAGTTGCACATTTTCCAGAGATAATTGGACCCTCAATTATATTTCTAAAGATTAAGGTAAAATAAGTGCCTTGTAAATGAAGTGTTGGTTAAATCACCTAATTAATTTCACAAAAATTACCAGAGGTCCATCACATAAATATAAAGGTACTACCATGGTTTCATCACCATCCAAGACCATTTGAACATGTAAATGTCTCTTATAAGAAATTTCTCTAAAGGGGTTATGACCTAATTTAGGGGGAATAAATTCTCCTAAAATTCTCTCAAAATTTCCTAGGGCATAATTACATCCCATGAACACATATCCTAGGTTCCATGGCCATTCTATAGCTTTTGACCACATATCCTTCACAAAGCTCTATATGCACCCCAAGAGGTAAGTCTAGGGTTCTTGGGCATATCCACCTCTACACCACGTCATCTTACTCATGAAGGTGTTTTAGGTGATCCTAAACCAGTGGCCAAAGTTTCAACTCATGGTGATGAGATCTGACCACCATACCCCAATATAAACACCATACCCCAATTTAGACCTAATTTGACCCAACTTCGGTTAACCAATTACCTATCTAAATCAGTCTCAATTGGGCTGAAATGTTTACCAGGGTCATATAATAACCCTAAGAGGCACACACCAAAATTTGGAGGGGAATGGAGGTCATTATACCCTAAATTTAAATAATATAAGAATTATTAAATTATTACAAAAACCTTAGAAAAATGTTCTCCTAAAATTCCCATCTTTTGATATGATAAGGGGGTTGATATAAGTAGCCTAGGTTTCAATTTTCAAGTCAATCCCATGACCCAATCAAATGTGATTCAAGAAATGGTGGTTGTCCTACATTAGGGACCATTCCCACCAAAATGGTCCTACAGGGAGCTACATAACTCCTTTTGGGGTCAAATTAATTTTAAAATAAATTAGACTCCAAGGGCTACAACTTTGGTGTTGACCACTTTTTCTGTAGAGGGGCCTAAGTATTTTGAATAAATTAATCTAGGTACAGCAAAAAGTGTGACAGAAAATATAATTTCATAAGGATTCATATTAAATGATTCAGCACGAATCTTGAAGTAAATCGGGTGGCAGCTGGTAATCTTCCTCCTACAGCCAAGGGTCAGGATTGCACCGACCTGTAGCACCTCCTCTCTCAATTTCCTGGCCATCCGGCCACCTCCCTGGCCGGCCACCTCCCTGGCCGGCCACCATCACCACCTCCGTTGAGGTGGTGGCTATCGCCGGAAGGCGGCACGGCCGCCGAAGGGGCCGATTCCGGCGAACCCAACGGGAAGAAAATCCATGGATGTTTCAGATTTTTCTCGCTTGGATCGGGCTCAATTGAGCCTGATTTCTCACCTATTTTGATCTAAGATATATCCATAGAGGAAGAGGAGAAGAACCAGACCTTCAATCGGGCTTGATGGTGGTTGCTTCCCGGATTTGCCATGGCCGCCCCCTTCAAGTTGTGCTCCTTGCCGATCTGAGCCTCCACTACACGATTTCCTCTGGAAGGTTGGGGGTTTCACTCCTCTCAGTCTTCTGAAGGTGTTAAAGGCATCAATTGGGAGAGGGGGAGGTTACAACCTTGAAAACCATTACTGGACATTAAGGTGATTTTTGAAATCCCCCCAATTCAACACTTGGGTGGTCGTCCATGGCTAATAAACTCCTTAAAACTGATTAGGGGGGAGTTACAAAGCCATTGGAGATGAAGAGGGGAGCCATTGGCCTCCCATGGCCATTAATGGCCTTCTCTCTCTCCTTTATCTCTCTTCAAAATTGGGGAAATTGCACTTTCGTTCTCCTACTCATCATTTCCAGAAACTGAGTGGTAACTCCTGGTAATTATCAGCCTCCTAAGCTAATGGGCTACTCCAATTAGGCCTAGCCCAAGTGGATTGGGCTTGAGTTAGCCTTTTCCCCTCTTTTTGGGCAAGGTTGACCAAGTGTTGACTTGAGGTGTTCACTTGGTCAACTGCTGGGTTGACTGGTCCAAGTGGTGCGTCTTGAGTCCCTTGACAATACCCAAAGTTGGTTTAGTCATGGTGGTGTCCCAATTGGGCCAATTAATCCAAAAGGTGTTGGTTTGACCAAAATAGGGCTAGACTTGACTTTGGTCAATTTGACCATTTGGGTTGACCCCAATGGGTCTGTGATGCTCTAAGGGTCCCTCCAAAGGGTTAGGTGTGCCATGGTGGGGTCAAAGGGTCAAGGTGAGGCCCTAAAGTCCAACCTTATGCTTGGTAACTGGGAATTGCTATTTGCAGACCAAGGTGCTCTTCCCCTTCAAGCCTAAGGCCAAGTGATCTCTTCAAGCTTCCTAGGGTTTTGTCATGACCTAGTCATGAAAAAACCGCTCTATGGGTCTAGTTGTTTGGGGATGTTACAATTAGTCTAGCTTTATTCTTGATGATGGTTTCATTCTCATCAAGCTTGTTTTTGTAGATCCACTTGGTGCCAATGACATTGTGTCCTTGAGGCTTTGGCACCAACTTCCACACCTTGCACCTCTTGAATTGAAGCAGCTCCTCTTGCATTGCTTGAATCCAGAATGTGTCTTCATTTGCTTCTTCAAACTTCTTGTGCTCCATTTGTGATAGAAAGCTCAAGAATAGAGCTTCATTGTGAGATCTGCTTCTGGTAACCACTCCTTGGTTTGCATCTCTAATAATATGATTTCTTGGATGATCCCTTAGGTGCCAGTTTGCTGTAGGCAACCTGTCAGCTATTTACAGCTCTTCTTCTTGAGCAGCAACATCTTCAACAGCTTGCTGATCTTCATATTTAAGAATGGCTGCCTTTGAATTGATCTTGCTTGTGCTGGGTATGTCTTGGAGAGACATATCTTGCATTTTCTGTTCATTACCTGTCAAAATAGGATAACTGGTCCAAACTTTATAGAGCAGGCTGGTCTCATCAAAAACTACTTGCATAGACTCTTCTACAACATGAGTTTTCTTGTTGAATACTCTATAGGCCTTGCTATGTGAGCTATATCCAACAAGATCCCCTACATTGCATTTTTCAGTAAACTTTGTTAATTGAGATTTTCCATTATTTAAAAAGTAGCATTTGCAACCAAAGATTCTAAAATACAAAATAGTTGGTTGTTTGCCTTTCAGAATCTCATAGGGGGTTATTCCTAGGGCCTTACTGATAGATGCTCTATTGAGAACATAACATGCAGTATTGACTGCCTTAGCCCAGAAATATTCTGGAAGTGATGAGTCACTAAGCAATGTTCTCCCAGCTTCTATCAAGGTCCTATTCCTCCTCTCAGCCACACCATTTTGCCGTGGAGTCCTTGGGGGGGGGGGGGGGGGGAGAATTCTTGGGTGATACCAAATTCTTGACAAAACCTTGTCATTGCCCCAGATTGAAATTTTGTACCATGGTCAGGTCTAGTCTTGACCACAGTACATTGTAGTTCATTCTGGATTGCCTTAACATGGTTATAAAGACATCTAAAGTATCATATTTCTTCTTAAGGAAGAATACCCATGTATACTTTGAGTGATCATCAATAATCACCAAAGTATTCAACTTCCCACCTAGGCTCTGAATTGGCAATGGACCAAATATGTTAATGTGCGATAGATATAGACATCTTTCAGTGTCTTTGGAGCCAATGCTTTTAAAGGTTGCCCTAGTTTGCATGCCCATTTGGCATGCATGATATGGACCACTTTTAATACATTTCAAATGAGGATTATTTCTAACAATGATTTTAGAAAATAGCCTATACATTGTCTTGTAGTTAATGTGAGCAAGTATCTTGTGCCATTGAACACAAAGAGACTCACTTTTATTAGCCACAAGACACACAAGAGATGGAGAATAATTACATATAAAATCTAAGCAATAAACATTTCCACTCCTAGTTCCTGAGAGAATGATCTATAAGTCAAGTGACTTTTTGATTAAGCACTTATCATTGTGGAATACAATGACATAGCCTAAGTCACATAGTTTACTTATGCTTACAAGGTTGTGTTGCAAACCTTCAACATAAGCCACCCTTGTGATTGAGACTATGCCATTTGAGATCATTCCATATCCTCGGGTGATGCCTTTTTCAGATCCACCAAAGATGACTATAGGTTAATTCTTCACTGCTTTGTATTCCAGCAGTAGACTTTTGGTACCTGTCATGTGCCTTGAGCACCCACAGTCCAAGTACCATATTTGCCCTAGGCTGGTACTTGAACTAACCTGCAAAAAGTATTTCATTTACCCTTAGGAGCCCAATTGATTTTGGGTCCTAGGCCTTTGTTAGCTTGAAAAGAAAGCTTCACACCTACTACAACCTTTGCAGGAAAGCTCTTCTTTGCACTAGGCACATTGGGATTTTGCCAACAATCTGTGGTAAAGTGTGTCACCTTACCACATCACCAACATTCATGAATGTTGTATCTTCTCTTATGAACATTCTTTGAGGTGGATGCATCAATATGCTTATGTTCAGGAGGGGAGACACCAACATTCCTCCTATTCCTTTAAGCAATAATCTGGCTGAATGACAATTTGTGGTCAGTCTTGGCAGTCTTTGTCTTAATGACATCAACTTGTCTTGGCTTGGCAGCTAGGCAAGATTTGATGGCATCAGACACTGAACTGTTAGACCTGACTACAGGCTTGACAACATCCAAGTGCTTTGCTAGAAGGGACTTGGAAGAGCTTGCTTTCTTGTTCTTGAATGATGGGGCTTAAGTATCAACAACAAATGGTCCATGATGGGCCATTTGAATTTCTTCATGGGGATCTTTTACATCACTCATCCCCATGTCTTTAATTCTACTATAGTAAGGAGTATTTTTCTCCCTATAGGTACTCCCATTCTTCCAGAGACTATACATGTTGTCATGGTCATACCTGTTGGAGGGGAGTAACACCTTTTGAAAGGGGGTATGAGGCTTAGCCTTAGTATTGCCAATTCCTCCCTTCCCATCACTTACTGCCTCATTATTGAAACCTAATCCTCTCCTATTAGTTTGGAAGGAAAATGTGTCAATGATAGGTAGTACAGATTTGGGTTTGGAGAATTGAGCTACTAGGCTTTTCTCTTTGAGAAGTTTTTCCTCAAGGTCCTTTATGACCCTGTTCTTTTGGGAGATGGTGCTCAATTGGACAATTATTATTCCCTTGAGTTGACTTATCTCTCTACTCATCTGAGCCACCTAAGTAGATGACTCAGTGCTTTCTTGTTTATCCAACTGAAGGGAGGCAATTTTCTGAGCTTGCCTCTTGGCTAGCTTCTTGTTCTTCTTCAGAGTATCCAATAAAGTATCCTACTTGTCAATCAATTGATTAACAGCCACCTCAAAATCTGAGCCACTCTCATCATTAGATGAGCATGCTTCAGATTTTGGTACAGATTCATAATCAGAAGAAGGGTTGAGAGGAATTGATACCTTGTCTGGATTGTCCTGACTATCTTCATCATCATCAGTTATGGACATCAAGCCATGATGCTCTCTATCTTCTTCATCCTCCTCTATGTCACTGTCTGAGTGTGATAGAGGGGCCCTGATGCCCACCTTTGCAGCAGGATAGTCCTCATCCTCTTCAACTGCAAACAACCCAATGTAGGCTTCTTATTCTTCTAAATCTGAGGATGATGACTCAGATTCACTCCAGCTCTTCTCTCTCTTAGCTAGTAAGGATTTCTCACCCTTCCTTCCCTTCTGTTGATAAGCTTTCTTGACACTCTTCTCCTTTCTCTTGACTCGACAGTCAGCTATGACAAGTCCAGGCTTGCTGCAGTAATAACAAATCACATTATTTGAAACATGTTTAACATGTTTAAAATCATACATGTCCCCCTTGGGGTGTTGCTTTTCAGATTTGTTGTGATTCTTCCTGGGATGTGAAGAGGAGGAAGGTTTGTTCTTCCACTGCTTCCTCCACATCAGCTTCTTGAAATGTCTTGAGAAGGCAGCAAACTCCTCATCAGAAGAGCTGCTATCAGATGAGTTGGGCTCATAATTTTCTAAACCAGCAGCCCTCCTTGGTGGTGAAGGCATCCTTTCCTTGTTCTTCTTGGAGCTCTCAGCCTTGAGATCCATAGTCCTCTCCCTTGCATGAGGCATGGAGGATGTGTCCTCCTCCTTCCTTGCAGATAGCTGCATCTCATAGGAGAGCATCTTTCCAAATAGAGTGTGGGGAGGAGTCTCACCCAACTTCGCCACCTCTCTGATGGCACAGATCTTGGTATCCCAATCTCTAGTTAGAGATCTCATGAATTTGTCATTCAGCTCATAATGAGTGAAGACCCTATCATAGGTTCTCAACTCATTCACTATTTTGAAAAACCTCTCATAGCAATCAGCTATGCATTCTAGGCTTTGTTTCCTGAAGGCTTCATACTCCTGATTAAGGAGGGATTTCCTATCATCCCGGCAACATCACCCAAAGAACTAGACCCCGATGATAGTTTTGTCATGACTAGGTCATGACAAAACCCTAGGATGCGCAAAGAAATCGTAAGAGCTTAGGCTTGAGCTGAAAATCACCATGGTCTGCGGATAGTAATTTCCAGTTACCAAGCCTAGGGTTGGCTTTAGGGCACCACCATGACCCAAGATCCCACCATAACGTGACTAACCCATTAAGGTGTCCCCTCGTAACACCCCAATTACCCAATCGTAGATAGAAAGGTGTTTTGAATTCTAAGCTAGCGCCGGCACTAGGGGCTAGCGGTGGCGGTAGTGGTGGTTTAGACGAACCGCTGAGAAGAGCTGGTGGTTTACACGAACCGTGTGCGCTAGTGCTAGCGTAGGCGGTAGCGCTGGTGCAGGCGGTAGTGGCCAAACTGAGAAGCCTCGTAATGTCGAGAGGCTAACGCTGGCGCTAGCTCAATCGACGGGAGGCGGACGAGATCATTTTTGTGGCTAAATTCGTGGCCAAGGGAGGCCAAAAGTCCTCCCAATTGATGGGAATTCATTTCCCCTATCAATTAGGAGAAGATTAAGTGGTATTCCAACTCTTAAGGAGGGTGAATTTGGTGACTTTTGGGGATGGACGAAATTTTCACCATGAATCATGTTAATGGTGGAATCCCAAGCCTTGCTTCTTCCCCTCCTTGAATTGGCTTTTTAAAAGGCCTCGAGGGGTGAAGGGAAGGAGTTTCACCCACTTTCTAGAAGAAATCTACCATCTAAGTGCATATCGGCATGGCACCCAAAAGCTCACGACCAACTACCATGGCGGACAGGCGATCAACATGACAACAAGCCGCCACTCAGGTCCTCCCCTCCTCCTCTCTCTTAGTGGATATATCTTATCTTGTTGGCCACAAGGTTTGAGGCCAATTGGCCTTGGATCGGCATGGCCGAAAGCTTGGATTCAAGCTTTAGCTTCCTTACTTTAAACCCCGATTCCGGCCGCCTCCGGCCGGGCAACCACCGTCTATCACCGGACGCTAACTCAACGGAGGTGGTGGTGGCATTGGCCGACCCGGAGAGGGTCTAGGTGGCCGGTAAATCACCTCCCAAGTTGGTACAGGACGGGCCAATCGTGGTCGTCGGCTGATTGGAGAAAATGATCCGATGCCATCCATTTAGATAGATTATTAATTTTATGATTAATTAACGTCATATTTTCCCATAGAAATACACATTTTTGAAACTGAAATTTTAACACCTTAGAGGCCGTTTTAGAAAAAATTGCCAAACACAAAAGTTTTAGATATTTATGTCTAGCTTATTTTAAAATTGATTTAAGCTGATTTGGCCCACTAGTTTGGCTGCAATACTCAAAATGGTGCAACCTGTACATAGGGTTGACGAATGATTGATTTGAGTGCCCCCGCTACACTACTCATCCAAATTCTTTGAAATATGGAGCATAGGCTAGACTTACCCTTTCCCTTAACATATCCAAAAATGAGAATTTTTGGAGAACTTTTTTATAGTTCTATAGAAATTTAATAAAACGTTTGTGATTTAATTTTAGGGTTTAGAGACCTCTAAACCCTTCCAAATTTTGAAGGGTGGTCCTTAGGGTCATGTCATGAATCTGGTAAAAAATTCATCTCATTTGGAATTGAATTGGTAGGGTAATTAAGTAACCCAAACTTGGTCAAACTATGGTATATTAGATCAAAAGTGCACTTGATGGATTTGGAAGATCAACCCTCGTCCAAATGTTGGGAATTTTTGACCACTGACTTGATGTCACATGAAATACCCCCACAAGTGGTTTTGGGTGGTTTGGGATGGATGTACCCTAGAACCCTGGTTCAAACCGTAGGGTTGTATATTGAGCCTATTGAAGGACATAGGGTCATATGCCATAGGATTAACTTGAAACTTTGTAGAGAGGTTCATAGGGTGGTATTATGTCCTAGATAATTTATCTGGAATTTTTCAGAACATTTATCCTCTCTGAATTAATTAAGAATCAATTAGGTCAACTTCTTATATTAAGAATTTACATAATCATATTACCTTGAATGTTCATGAAAATTTGGCAGTAAGCTGATACTAATGATATTATTCTCTGATAATTTTGTTATGAATTTTGGATTGATAAATATAATACTTCATTCATAACCCTAATATTTGCCCTAGTTGTAAGAAAATTAATTATGAATTTAATACTCACTAGAAAATCATGACACTTGGTCAAAAGACCTTTTGGTGCAAGAATATGATCTGTGAATTTTAACATAATTTTTGGATGCGTTTTTATATGGTTCTCTTCACAAAGTGCCCTATGATTTGTTTACTTAAATAAAGGATTTATATGGTCAACTGAATTTGGAAAATTATGAAACTCAACCAGTGAACTTTTCTGATCACTCTAGACATCTTTTAATTTTCTTGTAATCTTTGAATGAGGATATTTGACACTTCCTTCGTAAATCCCTGATTGCGATAGATTAATAAATATTTTAATTAGAGGTCAAAACCTTTCTGAAAATTTATGAATTTCATAGGTGGCTGTTATTTTGATGATATGTAGTTGTACAAATTTTATCAAGGCCACAGATTATCAGAAAACCATACTTGATATTCAAAGTCAAAGTTTCCCTGATTTTAAAGAAATTATGATAAATGCTAAATAAATTAGGAAAATTATGAATTTCTTGAGATAGCCTTAAAATGTCATAACACATCCCCAATAATAATTTTGGGTCATTTGGATGAGCATTGGGTGTCTTTATCTTTTTATACATCATATAGTTCAAATGGTCTGCGTATAGTGAAAAGGCTGAATAAGGATAAACATCTAGGTCTTACATGGGGAGTTAAGGAGGTTGCTGCACCCAGACAGATTGCATTTGGAAGGGGTCACCAAAGGAAAGTAGGAGTAAGATGTCTGGTTGACTAGGAGGCAAGAGTGTGCTTGGGATTGTCGAAAGATCGTCATTCCCTTGGAGTGAAGTTAAACACACATAGTGATATTAAGTGTAACATTAATAGTGGTCGTGTTGAAGGGTAGACACCAATAAAAATAAGTTCCTTGGAAAGGGTGGTTTGGGCTATCATCTCATCGTACCTCCTAGTACCGCTGCGAGCCCCTCACAGGGTAGACCTCGGGAAGTCCAAGATTAACTCAAAGTTGTAGAAATAATTTGTTACGCAAGATTAACTTAATAATACACTCACTCACATCCTGTTGCTGCAGTTGTTACTTGGTTTGGTCATACGAGTAGTAGGCTTGGTGGTTGTAGTTACGGATTGGTCTCTCCGGCGAATAGGTGGCTCGGAAGGTTGTTGCGACGGGCGGGTCAGCCTGGGGAGCCTATGGCTCGGAGGTGTAAAATAATCATATTGCATGTGCATAAAGGTGGTGGGTCTATAGTATTGGATGTTCATTCGCACCGACGTCGATACTTTGACTCGGCAAGTGTGGTTATCACTTAGCCAAGAAATGTCTGGTAGACCAGCTAGTAAGAGTACGCAGGCGCTCCGCGGTGTGTTCTTCGCATTGAGGCGTACGATAGGTTTGGGTTATGCAGTGTGAATACCAACCTAGAGGTGGGCGAGGCCCAACCCAGCGCTTATATTTGCCACTACGGGGGGGGGGGGGGGTATCCTCGGAGTTTTGCTAGCTACAAAAAGGGGAAAATAAAGGTCTGTGCACATAAAGTCGAAGTGTGTGCGTTGCACTTATGTGAACATAACATTAAACAACATAAATCTGCATGTCATAACATAAGCATTGCATTTCAATCTCTACCCCTATCGTATAAATTGGTTATGGGAATTTTTATAAGATAGGCCTTGCTAAACGACCTCTTGGTCTATAGGTTTGTATGTGCATTCTTATAAATCAATGGTAATTTTTCTATTCTATACTTGTCTTTACTTACTTACTTTACTTCTTCTTTACCCTACTTTACTTACTGTTTTCTATATACATATACAAACATGTGTAGTGGTAGACACTCCTGTAGCTAAGACATGTCATCTGCTTTGTTTTATTCCCCTTGTTGTCCTCCGCTTCATCCTCCCACATGGTCCCTAGGAGCCACTGGGGGATGGGTGGTGGGAAACGAGACTTAGTCTTTTTTACTAACGGTCGGTGGACCATATCATTTTAGGGGACCGAGAAGACGCCACACCACCAGAGGCCGGTGCAGATGGAGGCGGGCAAGTCTAGCACAGGAGCACCAATCTCCGGATCTGTGAGTGTTTATCAATAGATTTGATTTCGTGAGTGACCTTGTAGTGAGTACATGATGTACTGGGCATGAGCCCCTTTATATTGCTACCTTTTATTTCAGTTATTATCTGTGGACATCTCTTTATTATGAGTTATATATTATGTGATGTGGACTTGAGCTTACTTTTGCTTCAATTGTACTTTTCTTCTTCTGTGATCGATATGGCCGGTAGGATCGGCGTTTTATAGTGAAGACCTTCCCGAGTGTTGGTGTCACCGTAAAGCGGCGGTTCTGGGCATTAGACCCGATTTTGTAGTGAAAAAGGGGTCTTACGAACTGGTATCAGAGGCAAACCTTGATCAGAAGAAAAGAAGTCCACAAAACCTGGGCCACCCCGCGTGAGCTTAGTTTGAGGACAAACTTGCAGCGGAAGCAATGGTGTGCCCATATGGGGAATCACATGAAAAAGTCAACTTTTAACTAATCCTTTTTAGCCAAATCCCCTTATGAGTGTCAAATTTTCTTTCGTAGCCTGTGACGAACCCTACCCCGCAGCATGGAGCGCCTCTGACTCCAAATGTCATCCCACCACCACCGGCTCCTACTCCATTCCAGCAGACAGAGATGGGACAGACGCTGACTGCCATACTGGAGGCATTCAGGGCACAACATGCTCCGGCTTCTCAGCCAAATCCCGAGGCCAACTGGTTGAGCGTCTTTCGTGGTCTTTCTCCCCCATCTTACCTCGGGACGGAGTCAGCGGTTCGGACAGAGGAGTGGGTGGACATCATGTACGAGATGCTGGCCGAGATTTAGTGCCTGACAGAGATGGAAGTGCCTCTAGTGGTCTCATGCCTGGAGTCCCATGCGAAGAGATGGTGGAAGTCACTGCTGGACACCACTTTTGCTGGATTGGAGTATGCATACGTTTCTTGGGATGATTTCAAGGCAGCACTGCTGGAGCATTTTGTGCCGCAGTCTGCGAGAAACGAGTTGGAGGATAGATTCCTACACTTGAGACAGGGGAGCAGGACGGTTCTGGAGTACCACCGAGAGTTTACCCACCTGGCTCGGTTTGCGAACTCCTAATAGCTGGACGACGCGGGGTATGCAAAGAGGTTCTACAAGGGCCTCCGTGATGAGCTGAGGCAGACCCTCCTCTTTGTTTTTGACGACAGTCTGGCCAGGATCTTGGAGATGGCAAAGAAGCTAGAGGCGGGCCATCACACCTTTCGTGGAAGGAATAGACCGACAGAGGACCAGGGTCGGGGTGGCAGGAGAGACCAGTAGAGGGGTCGAGATGTAAGAGAAAGTAGAATGGAGGCCCGATCCCGCCAGGAGGAGAGGCAGGAGCAGAGGGAGCCGACAGTGTTGGCTCCTTAGCCTCTACAAATTTGGGAGGTGTCGAGGATAGAAGGTGAGCCACCTCCCCCACTGGAGTGCTATCAGTGCCACCATGAGGGCCACATTCGAAGGAACTTCCCTCTGAGAAATGCACAACCAACACCACAGGCCCACAGGCCAAGCATTTTGGGGTCCGAGGACGTGGACGAGGTCGTGGATTCCAGGGTCGTGATCATAGGCGGGATAGGGACCAGATGTATGCCTTGGACCGGGCTCAGCCCCGGAACCCGGCAAGGGTCATCACAGGTACTTTAGTTTTTTTTCTATTAATTACTAGTACCTTGCAAATCTTAGCTTTACCTTAGCATTGAACCAAACAAACAAAAATCACCCAGGTATAGTACTTGTCTGTTGCAAGACCGCATATACTCTATTCGATACAGGTGCCTCCCACTCATTCGAAGAACTTGTGGACGTTCTGGTTCAAATTTTGCACTTCATAGGCATCCACAGGAAGGTGCGACTCCTGGACGGATCGGAGTTAGTAATGAGTGCCAAGTGCAACATGAATGTGACGATTGGAGAAAAACTGTTCGAAGCGCTAGCGACGCTCTTGAAGATGAAAGACTTCGACCTGATCTTGGGCGTTAATTGGCTGCACGGGAACCATGCAAGGATTGACTGCCCGACAAGGAGGATTGTTCTTAGTCCTGAAGACTCAGAAGTGGTAGTCGAAGGTATTAGGCCCACCTTCCGTCTGTTGTTATCGTCTATTCAGGCCGCCATGGCTCATCTGCAGGGAGACGAATTATATTAGGTGCTGTTCGAGATGACTGAGGCCAAGGATTCTATATCTAGCATCCCGATCGTGTGGTATTTTGCTGGCGTATTCCCGGAGAAGTTGCTAGGGCTGCCACCAGACTGCGAGAAGGATTTTCAGTTCCAGTTGGTGCCGGGGGCTAAGTCGGTATCTAGATCTCCTTATCGGATGGCCCCGAAAGAGTTGGTGGAGTTTCGGAGCAAGTTACAAGAACTGGTGGAAGCTGGATTTGTAAGACCGAGTTCCTCACCTTGGGGAGCTCCGGTGCTATTTGTTAAGAAGAAGGATGGGATGCTCAGACTATGCATTGATTATAGAGCACTGAATAGGCTGACGGTCCGGAATACGTATCTGTTTCCTAGGATCGATCATCTATTTAGGCTCTGTTTGTTTTGGTTGTTGCTGATGAAAAGCTGCTGATCAGAGATGGCTGTTGGAAAAGTAGCTGTTTCTGAAAAATGGAGTTTGCAGGAAAAAACTGTTTGTGTAAAATGGAGTTTACAGAGTTGTTCGAAAAGCAGTGCATAAATACCGTTTGTTAAAAATGGAGTTTTGTGAAATATTTTTTTTTTAAATACCAAAGTACGACCAGAGTACGAAATAAAACAAAATATCAAAGTTTTTGAAGTTGTACGACATAAAATAACAAACTATTCATCAGTGGCAGGTCTACTGCTTGCGAATCCCGCGCATATGTGTCACCTAAAAAGGTGTAAATGTAATTAGTTTATTAGATTCATCAATCTCCATCAAAATTATAAACTATTTGTACATAAAATTACCTTCAAGCATCATGCAATTGTTGTGTGATAGACTCACGCATCGCAATCATCTCGTTTACACCTCCATCTGTATCAGTGCATGTATCCAGATGTCCTTGTATGTCATTTTGCTCTTGGTGAACATAATTATCATCATCATCATCGAATTCACTGAAATCATGATCTACACGTGAAGGATGCCTCCAAATATAATTATGCACTGCCATTGTTACCATCACAATATCAGTCTGTTTTGGGAAACTATATGGATGCATGTCTCTCAGTATTGCCCATTTTTTTCCATACACCGAAAGTTTGTTCTATCACACTTCGTAGTGATGAGTGCGCTTGATTGAAGATCTCCTTTTTTCCTTCGATCGGACGATTACCCCGTGCAAAATCTGGCAGATGATATCGAGTTTCTGAATAAGGTTTTAAATATCCGCGTTGTAGTGGATAACCACAGTTCTAAACATTGTGTTCATTTTTTATTCCAACTCCGGGGGTATGCCGCCAAATCGAAACTTCTTCGCATTTGGCACCACCAATATTTTTATAAAAACAATTTATAACATCTTCACCTTTATCCGCTCATCCCACCACTCGTCAGATGCATCTATAGTTTTTCTCGAAGCATTCCAACCTAGTCCAATTTCCCCGCGCTTCAACTCTTGCCATAATTTCCATTCTTTTTTTAGGTGATCCCATTTATTTTTCATTTGAACCTTATCGTAGGACTTTCCTGTCCGCTCTTGGAATTTCACCATCAAATTATTCCATCCATCCCTACTGAAATGCGTCGTAGGCCTATTACCAAGCTCTATCTCTTTGATGCATAAATCACAAAATATCAACACATTGTTTGATTCCCAAACGGCAGACACTCCACCTTCTTTTTGTTTTCCCATTTAAAAACCTGCAATCATAAGCTACAAAAATACCTAAACAAAATTGAAAAAATTTCTACAATTTGCAAACATGATCTGCAATAAGATAAGGAGAAAAAATGCAGAACAAATTGCTGTAACAAAATGCAAACAAATCTGCAAAAAAATGCAGAACAAATCTGCAAAAAAATGCAAACAAATCTGCAAAAAAATGCAAACAAATCTGCAAAAAAATGCAGAACAAATTGCTGTAAAAATGCCCGAAAACTGGAATGAAAAAAACGCTATAGATCTGTCGGAGAAAAAGGTGACGAGGAAGACGATACGCAGGAAGATGATCTGCGAGGGAGTTACCTTGCCGGAGAAGATGATCCTGTGAGGAAGCCTCGGCGAGAAGAACCCTAGGCGAGATGATCTGCGATGTCGTTTGAGCAAGGAAGATCGGCAGAAGATGCGCGATGCAGCGAGAAGACGACGGAGAAGATGATCCTGTAGGGCGAGAAGACGACGGCAGTGCGAAGACGAGGATGCCTTTGAGGAAGACGATGATGGTGCGCGAGAAGATCGGAGATGTCGAGGGCAGCCGATGTCGGGTCTCAGGTTTTTCGAAACTCTCGGGAAAAGCCGCTGAACAGCAGGGATGAAAAAGCGGTTTTCGCCTGCGGTTCAAATATACACTAGGCGCTGCTTATTTAATAAACGGGTATTTGAAAATAAGCCGCCGCAAACAATCAAAAATGCCAAAACTCCGTTTTCGCCAAAACGAAAAGCAGTCATCAGCCGAAACAAACGGAGCCTTAACTAGCTAGAGGGAGCCCACTGCTTCTCGAAGCTGGATTTGAGGTTGGGGTATTACCAGCTGCGGATACAGGAGGAGGACATCTCGAAGACGGCTTTCAGCAGCCGATACGGACTGTATGAGTTCACCGTGATGCCCTTCAGGCTCACGAATGCACCATCGACATTTATGAGTTTGATGAACCGGGTGTTCGAGCCATATCTCGACATCTTTGTCATTGTGTTCATCGACGACAATCTCATTTACTCGAGGACGAAAGAGGAGCATGCACGGCACCTGACATAAATGTTGGAGAAACTTCAAGAGCACAGCCTCTACGCGAAGTTCAGCAAGTGTCAGTTTTAGCTGAAGGAGGTGGCCTTCCTGGGTCACATTATCAGTGGAGCTGGACTATCAGTGGATCCAGCGAAGATCCAAGCAGTCCGGGATTGACCACCACTGAAGACGGCCACCGACGTACGGAGTTTCTTCGGGCTTGCCGGTTTTTACCGGAAGTTCGTACAGGGATTTTCCCAGATAGCCCTCCCGCTCACATCCTTGATGAAGAAGGATACCGCCTTCGCTTGGACGCCATAGTGCGAAGCGGCCTTCCAGGAGCTGAAGGGTCGGCTTACATCGGCCCCCATCCTTGCCCTTCCGTCTGGGAAGGAAGGATTACAGGTGTATACAGATGCATCATACAAGGGGATGGGTGCCATTCTGATGCAGAACGAACATGTGATAGCGTACGCTTCCCGTCAATTGAAGAATCACGAGTGGAACTGCCCGGTGCGTGACTTGGAGATGGGAGCAGTTATATTCGCTCTGAAGATCTTGCGGCACTACCTCTAAGGTGTGCATTGCGATATATTCTCAGATCATAAGAACCTAAAATACGTAGACACGTAAAAGGAGCTGAACATCCGACAGAGACGATGGGTGGAGTTCTTATCATACTACCAGTATATGATGCACTATCACCCAGGGAAGGCGAATGTGGTGGCGCACGCGCTGAGCCGGAGAGCTACCACATCAGGAGTAGAGCTCCAGCTGATGGCTTTGGAGCTGGTGAACATGCTAGAGGACATGCATATCACCTTGGTATCTTCGGATGACCCTGAGCTCTACGAGGAGTACCTGGCGGCGATGAGTACCATGGATAACATTCGAGACCGCATCAGGGATTAACAGAGGCAGGATGCTAAGTTGGAGCCGATATTTAGAGCCCTGGAGGCAGGCATGGCTGGGGACTATTCGTTGAAGGACGGGCTGATGTGTTTTAGAGGCCGAGTGTATATACTAGCATGGGAAGGATTCAGGATGACATCATTACTGAGGCTCATTGCATCCAGTATTCAGTGCACCCGGGTATCACCAAGATGACGGAGGACTTGAATAGGAATATGTACTGGCCAGACATGAAGAGGGACATTACTTACTTTTTGACCCACTGCGAGTCTTGCCAGCTCGTGAAGGCGGAATGCAAGAGCCCGACCAGATTATTGCAGCCACTTCCGGTGCCAGAGTGGAAGTTTGACGACATCGCGATGAATTTTATACATGGACTTCCCCGATCACCTGCGGGGAATGATTCGATATGGGTGGTCGTCGACAGGTTGACGAAGGTGGCCAGATTTATTCCGGTCAGGAAAGATGCTCTGGTCAGTGATTTGGTATGGAGGTTTGTGGAGCAGTTTGTTCGATACCATTGCGTGCCTAGGACGATCGTGTCGGATCGAGATGGACGGTTTATATCCAAGGAGTGGAGATCAGTCCAGGCTTATTTAGGTACAAGGTTGACCTTCAACACAACATTCTACCCACAGACGAACGGGCAAACAGAACCCGCCAACCGGATGCTGGAGGATCTATTACGCCTAAGTATTCTGGACCGCGGAGAGCCCTGGGAGAGATTTTTGTCGCTTGAAGAGTTTTCCTACAACAACATTCATCAGTGCAGCATAAGCATGGCCCCTTACGAGGCATTTTACGGGCGGAGATGCAGAACTCCGCTGTCTTGGATCCAGGATGAGGGTCCTAAGGAACTCATCCCGGAGTTCGTAGAGGATGTAGACACCCAGGTGAGATTGATTCGAGATAGGATGCTGGAAGCCCATAGTAGGCAGACCAAGTATTACGATGCGCGACATCGTGCAGTGGAGTTCCAGGTTGGAGACCGGGTGTTTCTGAAGATACGTCTGATGCACGGAGTCTCACGGGTACGCGGGCGGAGGAAGCTCAGTCCTAGATATATGGGGCCTTACAGGATTCTAGAGCGGATCGACCCCCTGGCTTGGAGATTGGAGCTGCCACCGGAGTTAGCAGGTTTGCATGACATCTTCCATGTCTCCTCCCTTAGGAGAGCTCCACTACGGTTGGATCAGCATATATCTACTACAGATGGGCCAGTAGCTACAGATCGATCAGTTCCCCGGAGCCGGTCCGGATAGACGACACCGAGATGCGAGTCCTACGGCGCAAGAAGGTCCCGCTGGTCAAGGTCCTGTGGAGGAATCATGGACAGGAAGAGCACACCTGGGAGCCACTGGACCTGTTGTAGTAGAAATATCAGGATCTCTTCGTGTCAGGTATAATTTATTTTTAAGGGATGTTACATTCAAGCACTTGCGTTAGAAACCCCGTAGGCTTAACCTGAATTTCAAGGACAAAATTTTAATTTTTATGTATTGAGATTTGTAACATCACCCAAACAACTAGACCCCTAGTACGGTTTTGTCATGACTAGGTAATGACAAAACCCTAGGATGCGCAAAGAAATCGTAAGAGCTTAGGCTTGAGGTGAAAATCACCATGGTCTGCGGATAGTAATTTCCAGCAACCAAGCCTAGGCTTGGCTTTAGGGCAACACCATGACCCAAGATCCCACCATAACATGCCTAACCCATTAATGGGTCCCCTCGTAACACCCCAATCTCCCAATCGTAGACAGAAAGGTGTTTTGAATTCTGGGCTATCGCTGGCGCTAGTGGTGGTTTAGACAAACCGCTGAGAAGAGATGGTGGTTTACACGAACCGCTGGTGGTAGCGCAGGCGCTAGCGCTACCGCAGATGGTAGCGCGAGAGCAGGCGGTAGTGGATGAACCGAGAAGCCTCGTAACGTCGGGAGGCTAGCGCTAGCGCCAGCGCCGGCGGTAGCTCAATCGACAGAAGGCGAACATGATCATTTTTGGTGGCCAAATTCATGGCCAAAGGAGGCCAAAAGTCCTCCCAATTGATGGGGATTCATTTCCCCTATCAATTGGAAGAAGATTAAGAGGTTTTTCAACTCTTAAGGAGGGTGAATTTGGTGACTTTTGAGGATGGCCGAAGTTTTCACCATGAATGGTGTTAATGGTGGAATCCCAAGCCTTGCCTCTTACCCGCATATCGGCATGGACCTGAAGAGCTCACGACCAACCATGGCGGACCGACGATCGGCACGGCTACAAGATACCACTCAGGCCCTCCCCTCCTCCTCTCTCTTAGTTGATACATCTTATTTTATTGGCCGCAAGGTTTCAGGCCAATTGGCCTTGGATCGGCATGGTCGAAAGCTTGGATTCAAGGTTTAGCTTCCTTACTTTAAACCCCGATTCCGGCCGCCTCTGGCCGGGCAACCACCGTCTATCGCCGGCCGCCACCTCAACGAAGGTGGTGGTGGCATTAACCGACTGGGAGAGGGTCTAGGTGGCCGGGAAATCACCTCCGAAGTTGGTACAAGATGGGCCAATCGTGGCCGTTGGCTGATTGGAGAAGATGAACCGATGCCCTCCATTTAGATAGATTATTAATTTTATGAATAAGTAACGTCATATTTTCCCCTGGATATACACATTTTGGAAAAAGAAATTTGAACCCCTTAGAGGCTGTTTTAGCAAAAATGACAAAAGTTGTAGATTTTTATGTCGAGTTTATTTTAAAATTAATTTGAGCCGATTTGGCCCACTGGTTTGATTGCAGCACTCAAAATGGTGCAACCTGTACAAAGAGTTGACCAGAGATTGATTTGAGTGCCCCATCTACACTACTCATCCAAATGCTTTGAAATTTGGAGCATATGCCATAATTACCCTTAACCTCAACATATCCAAAAATAAGAATTTTTGGAGAACCTTTTTCTATAGTTTCTGTAGAAATTTAATAAAACATTTGTGATTTATTTTTAGGGTCTAGAGACCTTTAAACCCTTCCAAATTTTGGTGGGTGGTCCTTAGGGTCATGACATGACTCTGGTAAAAATTTCATACCATTTAGGATTGAATTGATAGGGTAATTAAGTAACCAAAACTTGGTTAAACTATGGTATATTAGATCATAAGTGCACTTGATGGATTTGGGAGATCAACCCTCATCCTAATGTTATGAAACTTTGACCACTGACTTGATGTCACATGAAATACCCCTACAAGTGTTTTTGGGTGGTTTGGGGTGAATGTGCCCTAGAACCCCGGTTCAAACCGTAGGGTTGTGTATATTGAGCCTATTGATGGACAACTGGTCATATGCCATCAGATTAACTTGAAACTTGGTAGAGAGGTTCATAGGGTGGTATTGTGCCCTAAATATTTTATCTGGAATTTTTAGAAACATTTATCACTCTGAATTAATTAAGAATCAATTAGGGCTATTTCTTATGTTAAGAATTTACATAATTATATTACCTTGAATGTTCATGAAATTTTGGCAGTAAGCTGGTACTAGTGATTTTATTCTCTGATAATTTTGTTATGAATTTTGGATTGATATATATAGTACTTCATTCATAACCCCAATAATTGCCCTAGTTGTAAGAAAATTAATTATAGATTTAATACTCACTGGATAATCATTAAACTTGGTCAGAGGACTTTGTAGAGCAAGAATATGATCTGTGAATTTTAGCATAATTTTTGGTGGAGTTTTTATATGGTTCTCTTCACAAAGTGCCCTATTATTTGTTTATTAAATAAAAGATTTATATGGTCAAATGAATCTGGAAAATTATGAAACTTAACCAGTGAACTTTTCTAATCACCCTAGACATCTGTTAATTTTCTTATAATTTTGGATTGAGGATTATTGGTACTTTCTTTGTAAATCCCTGATTGCGATAGATTAATCAATATTTTAATTAGTGGTCAAAACCTTTCTGGAAATTTATGAATTTCATATGTGGCTGTGTTTTTGAAGATATGTAGTTGTACAAATTTTATCAAGGCCATAGATTATCAGAAAACCATACTTGATGTTCAAAGTCATAGTTTCCCTGATTTTAAAGAAATTATGATAAATGATAAATAAATTAGGACAATTATGAATTTCTGGAGATAGCCTTAAAATATCATAACGCACCACCTATAATAATATTGGGTCATTTGAATGAGCATTGAGAGTCTTTCTCTTCTTATACATCATATAGTTAAAGTGGCCTGCGTATAGTGAAAAAGCTGAATAAGGATAAACATGTAGGCCTTACATGGGGATTTGGAAGGAGTCACCAAAGGAAAGTAGGAGTAAGATGTCTGGTTGACAAGGAGGCAAGAGTGTGTTTGGGATTGTCGAAAGATCATCATTCCCTTTGAGTGAAGTTAAACACACTTAGG
This sequence comes from Dactylorhiza incarnata, assembly GCA_033032865.1. Lineage (NCBI taxonomy): Eukaryota > Viridiplantae > Streptophyta > Magnoliopsida > Asparagales > Orchidaceae > Dactylorhiza > Dactylorhiza incarnata. The sequence goes on along the minus strand of JAWHQI010000008.1, from coordinate 21,104,519 downwards.
GATATTAAGTGTGACATCAATAGTGGTCGGGTCGAAGGGTAGACACCAATAAAAATAAGTGCCTTGGAAAGGGTGGTTTGGGCTATCATCCCATCGTACCTCCTAGTACCGCTGCGAGGCCCTCATAGGGTAGACCTCGGGAAGTCCAAGATTAACCCAAAGTTGTAGGAATATTTTTTTACGCAAGATTAACTTAATAACTAAATCACTCACATCCTGTTGCTGTGGGTGTTACTTGGTGTGGTCATACGAGCAGTAGTCTCAGTGGTTGTAGTTACGGACGGGTTTGTCTGGCAAGTAGGTAGCTCGAAAGGTTGTTGCGATGGGCGGGTTAGCACGAGGAGCCTATGGCTCAGAGGTGTAAAATAATCATATTGCTTGTGCATAAAGGTGGTGGGTCTATAGTATTGGAAAGTCATTCGCATCGACGTCGATACTTAGACTCGACAAGTGTGGTTATCACTTAGCCAAGATAAGTCTGGTGGACCAGCCAATTAAAGTACGCAGGCGCTCCGCGGTGTGTTCTTCACATTGAGACGCACGATAGGTCTAGGTTAGGTGGTGCGAATACCAATCTAGAGGTGGGCGAGGCCCAACCCACCGCTTCCGTTTGCCACTACGGGGGTATCCTGAGAGTTTTGCTAGCTCCAAAAAGGGCGAACTAAAGGTTTGTGCGCATAGAGTCGAAGTATGTGCGTTGCACTTGTGTGAACATAACATTAAACAACATAACTCTGCACACTACAACAAAATACACTTTTAGTAAGGACTAAATTGTAACGAAGAAAAAATTTGTTACTAATAGCTATATTTAGTAACAAAATTTTGTTATCGTTACAAAAGCTTAATTTTTTGTAACCAGTATTTTATGTTTCGTTACAATAACTAAATGTTTGTTACAATAAGTGCAGGTATTTGTAACAAGACTAGTTTTACGTTACAAATAGTAAAATGTCCTCACAATAAGTAGCAATTATGACAACACCATGAAAGTATTTGTAACAATTAGAATTTTCTTACAATTAGTATTTTTTGGTAACCAAAGTTTTCTTACAATAAATATATTAAAATTTAAAATGAACGAAAACATGACAATATTTTTTTAATATAAACTTAAATAAAAAAACATATAAACTTAAAGTATGAAAACACGTACATATATGTTATCTCGATTGCTAGAAGATACGTGACTTATTGAAAATAAATATAAAGAAAGTCATCATATCGATAAATAAAACACGTGGTTTAATGATATATTAAGCTAACATTAATTACTTTTTAAATAAGATTTACTTTTAAGTCAAGACACATATACATGTGGTACTATTGCGACATGGGTATTTTCGCGCACGGGGGTTTGCGAGCTGCAGGAGCATCATCACACATGGGACAGTAGTACTATCGAGGCAGGGGTAATGTCGCGCGGGGCACATGTGCTTCCTATATATGCGTTTTCAGTTGAACAAGCGTCTGAGAGCGGGCTACAGTTTGGGTGGAGGTAGCGACGGAGAGCACACATCGAGCACGGGCGTAGCCCGTACGAAGATACTCGTGTGTGTGTGTGTGTGTGTATATATATATATATAATTTAGTAAATATAAATATTATTTTGAAATTAAAATATATAACTTTATTATAAAACTTTAATATAAAACTTTATTATAAAACTTTAATATAAAATTATTATATACATTATGATATATAAAAATTAATTCAATATTATTGTTAATTTAATTAATTGTAATAGTAATTAATATTAAATTTCATTCCTGGGCAATGTTATAAGCACACCAGTTTTGGCTATTGGCACACCAATTTATATGAGTTATTACGCGCCTTTTGAAAATACGTCTTGTACATGCATTTTTTAGGAAAAGTATTCAACACAAAAATTGTAGATCTCGTCGAGATCTACAACTTTAGCGTTGAACACTTTTCTTAAAAATGCACGCACAAGGCGCATGCATCGCACACCAATTTCCAAAAATTCGCTATAGTTACGATCAGGTGGGCAATACGTCTTGTGCGTGCATTTTTAGGAAAGGTGTTCAACACGAAAGTTGTAGATCTCGACGAGATCTACAATTTTAGTGTTGAGCACTTTTCCTGAAAATGTATGTACAAGGCGTATTTTCAAAAGACGCGTAATAACTCATAGAAATTGGTGTGCCAATAGCCAAAACTAGTGTGCTTATAACATTGCCCTATATATATTACCGTTTATATATATATACACACGAGTGAAATGACACGGGGCTCCGCCCCACGGCGAAGCGCGACAGTATCTGGCCGGCGACGGCGGGCCCGCCCCCGGCGCGATGCTGTCGGGCGGCCTTCGACCATCCAGGCGGGCTACGCCCGCCTCCGCATGGGCTTCACCCGTGCTCGACGCGTCTGCGGGCTGCGCCCGCAACATATACATATGAGTACTCGAAATAACCGTAAAAAAATTTAAATCAATATTACAATATTTATTTTGGAAAAAAATATTCGTATATTTGTATATTGCAAAAAAATATTCGTATATATGCACTTTCAGTTGAACGGGCGTCCAAAAGTGGGAGAGTTTGGGCGGAGGTTGCGACGTCGACGCTGTCAGGGTACTATCTCAGCGGAGAGCGCGCATCGAGCATGGGCGTAGCCCATACAAAGATACTCATATGTATATATATATATAAATTTGTAAATATAAATATTATTTTCAAATCAAAATATAAAACTTTATTATAAAACTTTAATATAAAATTTTATTATAAAATTTTAATATAAAACTTAATTATAAAATTATTATATACGTTGTGATATTTAAAAATTAATTGAATATTAATGTTAATTTAATTAATTGTAATAGAATTAATATTAAATTTCATTCAGTTATATATAAATTATAATTTTAAGTTTTTCACCCAGTTGTAAATTTTTGCCCGAGCGTGCATTTTTCTTACGTGCGCATGAGAGATGACTAATAAATATCATAACATTAAAAATATTCTAATTGTTTCACCAAATCCAGATGCACGTGTAGTCGACTTTGCCACGCCATCGATCATATTCTCATTACATCGCTATTTTTTCACCAAGGAAAATTATGTTCTGATCTAGTCATTAACACACAGGCACAGACATAGACACACAGACACACAAATACAGACAGACACAAACACAGATAGACACAGACACAAAGACAGACACAGACACAAAGACAGACACAAACACACACAGACACACACACACACACACATACACAAACACACACACACACACACACACATAGCCACACACACACATATACACACACACACACACACATAACCACGAACACACACACACACACACACACACACACACACACACACACACACACACACACACACACAGGCACTGACACAACACGGGCACATACACACATAGACGCACACGGGCACAGACACACATAGACGCACACGGGCACAGACACACACACACAAACACACACACACACACACACACACACAAACACAGACACACAAACGCAGATGCAGACACAGACAGACACAGACACGCAAACACAGACACAGACACATACATAGACCGACACATGCACACACAGTCACATACACACACATAGTCACACACACACACACACACATAGACATACATAAACACATAGACGCGACACACAGACACACACATAGACATACATAAACACACAGACACACAGACACACACACACACACATAGCTACAAACACACACAAACACAAACATACATAGACACACAGACACAGACACAGACACAGACACACAGAGGCACAAACACGCATAGACACACACACAGACATAAGCACAGACACAGACAGACACAAAGACACAGACACGCAAACATAGACACAAACACAGACACAGACACAGACACAAACTGACATAAACACACACACACACACAAACACACACACACACACACACACACACACACACACACACACACACACACACACACACAGAGAGAGACACACACACAAACAATCACACACACACAAAACACAAAGACACACATAGGCACAGACACACATAGACACACAAACATAGAAACACACACACACAGACACAGACACAGACACTGATAGACACAAACACATAGACATAGACACAGACACATAGACACAAACACAGACACAGACATAAACCGACATAGACACGCACACACACAATGTTCGGCGTGCGGCAACATTTGGCGGGCAGCATCATTTGGCGGGCACTACAAGAAAAACATCTATTATCAACGCAGACAACATAAAATACGAAGAGTTTTGTGGGTTTCAAGATCCTAATATCGTATCAAATGATTTTGAAAATACTCATTGTACATTCATTTTTAGGAAAAATGTTCAACACGAAAATTGTAGATCTCGTCATGATCTACAACTTTCGTGTTGAACATTTTTCCTAAAAATGCACGCACAAGGCGTATTGCCGCCCTGATCATAACTATAGTGAACTTTTGAAAATACTGTCTTGTACATGCATATTTAGGAAAATTGTTCAACACGAAAGTTGTAGATCTCGACGAGATCTACATTTTTCGTGTTGAACACTTTTGCTCAAAATGCAGGTACAAGACGTATTTTCAAAAGACGCGTAATAACTCATAGAAATTGATGTGCGAATAGCCAAAACTGATGTGCTTATAACATTGCCCTAAAATTATGGAGGAACATAAAAACTTTTCCCCCCAAATTTACTCAGGGCTAATTTATTCGAACAATTCTCAATCTATATACTCCCTCTCACGTTTAGGTCTCGCATCGGGTCTTTGCTCGCGTCGTTCTCCCCTTCCCGGCGTGCACAGGCGGACAAATCCTCAACGGCATCGTGTGATTCTCTTCTTCCATCTCCCAGCACGACTCGCGATTCTCACCTCCTTCGCCGATTCGCCTGTAGTCCTGAGCATCAGCCACACCCGTCGCATACATTTCCGTCTCCATTTACTCTCTCACGCTCGGAACTCCCCCACGACACCAGATTTCGGCTCCTTCTCCGATGCTAGAACAGCCGCCTCGCCAACGCCTGTCGTCGTCGTAACCCGTCGTCACCGTCCGACAGCGTAACCCTCGGCCATCTGCATCTACATACGCCTGGTTTGTACTCTGCTTGAAATATGCACTTTCTACATCTCCATACGCACAGACTAAACGTAGTCATCGACCAGCTGCCAACTACATATTCTTCCTACCTAATTCAGAATGGGGCTAATGCATCCAGGTCTAGGATGAATCCCATGACCTGCATCCAAGAAACCAATTACCCTTGACTGCACATCTAGGATGAATCCCATGACCTGTATCAGGTATGATGAAAAATATCTCACGCATGGAAGAGGTTCAACTCCTGTTGAACGTTTGCGTTTGATCATTTTTCTATCTTATACATGATTTTTTTGACAACATTAGCATTTAATCATTTTTCTGTGAAGAATCTTTCAGATATCACATATATATCATCATTTCTCTGTTAGCAATTCGTCTCTCTGGCATCTTAATGGTTGGGGGCTTGGGGAAATATCTTAATAAAATAGAAAAATGATTGCAACAATGCATCTTAAAGGCGAGGTTTTTCCATCCGGGCGCCCGGACGACTGGGTATGATCGCACACAATCAAGAACGGGTTCTACACTCTTTGGTTGTTTGGTTCTGTATCTCCTTAAAGGTGTGCGTCGATGATTTGTTAATATGAGTAATGATAGCAGGGAATCTCATAACTGAATGGTTATCCTTAGACTAGTGATATAGGCAAAGTCAAATAACCCTAGACATTACTCATACTTCTTCAGTCATATGCTTAATGCAATGAAAATATAGTAAAGATTATTTTTGAAGCTGAAATTTTTGAATGCAAGCATGTTGGGAAATATTATGGACCTAATAACAAGTTGAACTGATAAGAAATTGCATTTCATGATAGTGTGCTAAGTTGGTTAATGTAAACAATAAGAGCACCCCACATGAATATCTAATTCACATGTTAAGACACTTGAAAGGGCACTAAGAGTGGGTCTTGTGTACAAGGATGACGGTCATGTGAAGATAGAAGGGTCTCCTATGAAGATTAGGTGTTCCCCATTTGATAGGAGGTCTATGAACTGATTTGGCTTATGCAATTTATAGCGAAATTCAAATATAGTTTGGTGTTTAGAATCAGTTGATGTGTATCAATAAAATTTGTTCAAATTTATTTGTGATGTTTAAGTTTAACAGCTAGGACAACACTAAAAAAATGTAAAATAAGGGCTCATAAAGCTGACCCCAAATAATTAAATTATGTGAATTTGGGATATACATATAATGGAAGTGGATGCTATCATGCTACAACCCGAAGAACAACACTATAAAGCATATAACAGAGGTAAAACAAAGGGGGTGGAGAAAGTAAAACCATAAATGGATCAACCTGCACTTCATCTCCACTTCATTTCCTGATGTAATCCACCAAAAAAAGATGAAATTGGTTGTTGATCTTATCAAATTATAGGCAGAGATGTAAGGAAATGAGAAAAAAATACTACCTTAACCCAACTGATTTCGTAGAGATGGACAGATTTCTCCTACAGAAATCTGGACAGATTTCTCCTACAGAAATCTGGACAGATTTCTCCTACAGAAATCTGGACAGATTTCTCCTACAGAAATCTGGACAGATTTCTGTCCAAATTTCTTAGAGAAATTGGACAGATTTCTTAGAGAATTCTGAACAGTTTCTCCTACAGAAATCTGTACAGCTTTCTCTAAGAAATTTGAAGTGAAATCTGTCCAGATTTGAGTTCTTTCAGTTTCACCTAATGTAGGGGATGGTGGATGTGTGTGAGTTTGTGTAGCTGCCTTTCTCATTTCAAGTAAATCATGCCCATTTATTGGACTCGTGGAAACAATTCTACTTATGCAAATAGATTCACATAAGATTCATGCATAGTTTGGCCAATTAGAGTTGCAATAATTGATTTCTGACATGTTAATGTGCTTCATATTTTGTCTACTATAGCAGCACCTTTGCGAAATTGTTATATGCTTCATCTTTAAAGTTTGGATTTGGACATATGGATCATCTCCGCCAACATATAGAAATGCAATTATATACTGTGGGGCTGAGATATTGTCACTTGAATGGGAATGCAGATCTGTCCGCTTGGTAATTTAACTCATGCAATGAGCCCCCCCCCCCCCCCCCCCCCCCCCCCTCTTATGCATTTTTGAATGTTTTTCCTAATAAAGAGGATGCATGAAATTTGTATTTTTGGTTTTCTTCATTCTCTATATTATAGCTGCTCATAGGGACAGCTGATGGAGGTATCAAAGCATGGACAATGGGGTGTTGTTGATGTAAATGATTGCTGCAGATGTGCTAGATTTTTGGTAGGTATTTTCCTAGTTACATGGTTATTTTCATTTATCTTCTATGGATTACTAAATTCAACTGGTCCTGTAGGTAGAAAATGGGAAGGTGGATGAGAAACGATTTTGTATAACTGGGAGATTAGCTGGTGGATACACCACAATAGCTTGCCCTGCATTTAGAGAAACATTCAAAGCTGGTGCGTCTTTGTATGGTGTAAGTTGGTTGTCTACACTGACCATCAAATATTTTACTGTACTTTTTTAACGAGGTATTTGCGTTCATTTTTCCCCCTGAATGCACAACTACCTTTATTATTTTGAAATTTTCTAAAAATGCCTGAAAGATTTTGACAGCAGGATGAAAGTTGGTTGGTTCCTTCACAGCCCGTTTCCTTCGTCGGAGATTCACAGGACCCTGCCGTCGCGTTCTGAGCTGCTTAGATCAGTTCTAGCAGCTGATTTAGTTGGGTAAGCATATTCGTTTGTGGATGGTCCACTATGAGAAATTGTATTCCGCATGCTGTCATTTTGATAATTAGAATGATGATATGAAATGACAAAGGAGTGGAATTTTGTTTTTCAGCATAGATGTATTTGCACAAATTCCTTCCACAGTGATGAGCTGTTTTCAAGAAAGTACATCATTCTCTCTTTTATTTGCAACAAAGTGGTAGTTTTTTTTCTATATGAAGTGAGAGGGCATTAGGTGTAAAACAGAGATTTTTTGAATTTGTCTTACAAAAAAAAGCTGAGTTTGAATGATGTCTTCTAATTGTTTTCTTAACATCATGACTTCAAATCTAAGCCACGTCCTTCAGCATAGTAATTATGGACTGATTGTCTCAATATGTTATTGTAGCCTTTTTTTAGTTGGTTCATGGCCATGTTACTGCAGTAATTGTTCTACATTCAACTTCTGAGGATGATAAGGTAGTAGATGGTTGTTACTTTGAACTCCAAGAGAGATAGCACCAATGCTTATAAAAAATACATAATTACTTTGTCAAAATTGACAGAACTTACCCAATCACTATCATGGAATGCAAATAACCCAAATTGTTAGTCTTTTCGTATGTGTATGGATGTGTGTGTATGTATATGGATTGTGTATGGATGTTTCTGCCCACATGTTTTTTAAATATTAACAATTTCTCTCTTTTATTTGTAGGGTGCTGGAGCCTTGGTCGGAAAGTGATGGAAGATTCATTAGTCGGAAAGAGATGGAAGATTCAGGAGTCGGAAAGTGACGGAAGATTCATTAGTTGAAAAATGTCGAAGTTGATGTCATATTTAAAACATGTTGATCTTATTGTTATGTAATATTATGTTGTTTTAGATGAGATGATACTAGCTTTACTCTATGTAATATTTTTGTTTGTAAATAAATACATGTAGTTCCTATTTAATAATTATAATATATATGTGTTTTCAGGATTTTATCTTGTCTTTAGCTAAGGCTTTCAGAAATTTGATGTCATAATTAATATTTATACTTTTAATATTATTTGTAATGATAAATTAATTTCAATATATCTGATACATAAATATAATTTTTTAGTGAGGAAGAAATCAAACATTTGTAACGAAATATTCATATATTTGATATATAAATGTAATTTCTTTAGTGGGGAAGAAATCAAACATTTGTAACGAAATATTCTTTACTATAACTCATCTTATTGTGAGGAAGTAATGTTTGTCACAAATAAATTATTTGTAACGACAAACAAAAATTCGTTACAAGAACTTCTAGCGTCGAGCCTTAGGTAACGGTCGTCACGTAAAGTAAATTACGTTACAAAAACTTTGTGTAACGATATTAGTTACCTTTTGTAATATTTTTAGTCCTTACTAAAAGTGTAATTTGTTGTAGTGGCATGTCATAGCATAAACATTACATTTCAACCCCTACCTTATAGTATAAATTGGTTATGGGACTTTTTATACGATAGGCCTTTCTAAACAACCCCCTGGTCTATAGGTTTGTATGGACATTCCTATAAATCAATGGTTACTTTTCTATTCTATACTTGTCTTTACTTACTTTACTTGTTCTTTACCCTGCTTTACTTACTATTTTCTATATACATATAAACACCTGTGTAGTGGTAGATACTCCTGTAGCTAAGACATATCATCTGCTTTGTTTTATACCCCTTGGTGTCCTCCTCTTCATCCTCCCGTATGGTGTCAAGGAGCCACTGAGGGATGGGTGGTGGGAAACGAAGCTTAGTATTTTTGACTAACGGTCGGTGGACAATATCATTTTAGGGGAAAGCTTAGTATTTTTGACTAACGGTCGGTGGACAATATCATTTTAGGGGACCAAGGAGATGTCGCACCACTAGAGGCCGGTGCAGATGGAGGCGAGTCAGTCTAGCATGGGAGCACCAGTCTCAGGATCTGTGAGTGTTTGTTAGTAGATTTGCTTCCACGAGTGACCTTGTAGTGAGGACCTGATGTATTGGGCATGAGCCCATTTATATTGCTAGCTTTTTTCCAGTTATTATCTGTGGACATCTCTTTATTATGAGTTATATATCATGTGATGTGGACTTGAGCTTACTTTTGCTTCAATTGTACTTTTCTTCTTTTGTGATCGATATGGCTGGCAGGATAGGCGTTTGGTAGTGGTGACCTTCCCGAGTGTTGGTGTCACCGCAAAGCGGCGGTTCTGGGCATAAGACCCAGTTTTGTAGCGAAAAAAATGGGGTCTTACAATCCCTCACTTCTTCAGTCCCTTCAATGTACACAATCAGTGTGTCCCACATATCCTTGGCAGTCTCACAATGCACCAAGTTTTGGAAGGTGGAATCATGAATTGCATTGACTATTATATTTTGTGCTTTTTTGTCCATTGTGGCCAATGCAATTTCATCCCTTGTCTTTTCAGTATTTGACTTGGCTACCGGTCTAGTAGGATCAATAGAGCAGGGCTTTGTGACTACAGGGGGACCCTCCTGGACAGTAATATAAATCCTAGGGTCTGAGGCCTCCATAAATAGTCTAACCCTTTGCTTCCAAATGCCAAAAAGTTTCCTTTTATCATATTGGCAACTACATTGACCCCATCTCCTTCTGAACTCCATTGGTAGCCATTGGATTCAGATTTGACTACTCCTATGTAGGATCTAGTCAGACTGTTAAGTCCTTTTTGACCAACCTCCCTCTAATACCACTTGATAGTTTTAGGTTAGTAGTCTAATTCACCTAGATGGGGGGGGGGGGGGGGGGGGGGGTGAATAGGTCTCTTTAAATTTTACTTAATTGTTGCTAGCAGCTAGTGAGTAGTAAACAAAAGCTCAAGCAAGCACATATAGCACAAAGTTGTTTATAGTGGTTCCCCAAGACAGTGTGTTTAAGGGTAGTCCACTTTTCCTCTACACCTTTCTAACAGTGTGTTAGGCAAGGCAAACTCCTCCAATCTAAGCTCAAAGAGCTTACAACACAGATCCCTCAGGATCTCTCAGGTTTGCTCCAAACCCTACCTCAGGCCAAACAACCCTACCAAGTCAGAGTGCTCCAACTCCTACAGCTCAGAGATCACCTTGATTTCCTACCTTAGCCCAATCAAGAAGCCTTACTTCTCAGGCAAATGCACTACAGCTAAGGCTCAACAGCCTTACCAAACTCAGGCTCAACAACCCTACAGCTCCGGCTCAACAACCCTACAACTCAAGTTCAGCAACCCTACAAACTCAAGCACAGTACCCAACAAACTGCTTAGGAAGATTGTCTTCCGAAGTGAATCAAATCTTCAAGCACTGGATGGAGATCTTCAAAGCCTCGAAGGAGATCTTCAAAGGCCGAAGGAGATCTTCAAGCGCCGAAGGAGAACTCAGAGGAAATCTTCCTTAGAGCTCACTCGGGCGTAGAAGGCTGAGTCTCTTGAAATGAAGGCCCTGGACTCTTTTTATAGCTTTGGCCGGGGGTAGCCCGGTAATTTCACCATTGTAACCACCGTAACCACCTGACGGGGAATCACGCTGGTCGATTTGCAGCACACTGATTGCACTTTTCGTAAATGGCCATTTTGCCCTTCGGGAAGTTCTGGCAAATAAGGCGGTTCGGGCAGCTTCGTTGAAGGTGATGAAGGCAACAGATGAGACCTGCAATCTGAGAAATAAAGAAAGGTTAACTGCGTGTATGTCGGGAACGCGGAAGTGTTCTGAGCGCGCAACAAACATGAGAGCATTCTGAGTGCGCAACAAACATAGGAGCGCTCTGAGCGCGCAACAATCACGAGAGCGCTCTGAGCACGCAACGAACAAGGGAGCATTCTGAGCGCGCAACGAACACGAGAGCATTCTGAGCGCGCAACAAACACAGTAGCGCGCTGAGTGCGCAATAAACACGAGAGCGTTCTCAGTGCGAAACGAGCACGGGAACGCTCTGAGAGCGCACCGAACACAGAAGTGTTTTGAGTGCGCAATGAGCACGGGAGCATTCAGAGCGCGCAACGAACTCAGGAGACGAGAAGCCATGCCCCAAAGGGGAATGTGGGCTCTGTCCGTACTCGACGAGTGGGTGCGGCTTCGGCCGCCTCCCCCGCAAGGCAGGGGGGCTTGGCTGCACCCCAGCATGAGGGTTGCGGCTTGGGCGCACCCCATGGGGTGCGGCCAGCTCGGCTTGGCCGCATCCCCGCATCCCATGGGGGTGCAGCTTGGTCGCACCTCTTAGGGGTGCGGTTCGGCCGCACCCCCCCCCCCCCCACTAAGGGGGATGTTGGCTACCTGTACCCCACTAGTAGGGTGCGGGCTGATCGCACCCTAATAGTAGGGTGCGGTCTTGACTACGCCTGGCGTTAACGGAGCGTGAACTGTGCGCGGTGGATTACTCCACTCTCATGATCATGGGTTGGACTTTGACCCCACTAACTCCACTTCTCCTTAGTGCAGCCTCCTCTAAACGCATCCCGGGAGTGCCTATGAATCTATGTGTGCACATCAGATCTGATTAAAACAGACAAAGGAAAAGAAAAATAGGGGAAGTTAGAGGAATGGGACTCATGGTAACCCTGAAATAATACAACACTGTGCCAAAGACAACACCAAGGTCTCTCAATAAGAAAATGCTCTGCTCGGTTTTTCTTCACCATGGGCCACGACCAGAGACAGCAGAGTGCATTAGAACAACAAAATGACACAATGCAGTTTTAGGATTGGATTCAAAGTCCAAAAGCTTGACTCAGAAGTACCAATTGAGCAAGAAATTAGTAGAGAAAACCAATTGAGCAAGAGATTAGCAGAGAAATATATATTTTACCTGCCAACAGACAATTGCTGAAGAGGAACCAACAGCCCGGAGAGAAACCAAAAAAGGTGGTCCAGGCAGTAGATAAAACGGATCTGGAGAAAAATAAATAAATGAGAAACATCACAACAACATGGAGAGAGAGAGAGAAAGAGAGAGATTACCAAGAATCCAGGCAGCAGAAAGAGAGGAGGCGCAGAGCTGCCGGGGAAATGAAAAAAACTGAGCGGAGGACGTGAATGACGGCAGGCGAAGCAGCTCGGGCGACGTAGAAGTCAAAAACGAAATGAAAAACTAAACGACGATGATAAATCCGCAACAGCTTACCGACGGAGAGGCGACAGACTTCCGATGCGCAGCAAGAAGCCCTAAGGGGACGGGAGGAGCAAACGAAACCAACGCCCGATATTATAAGACCATCGCCCGGTGAGCTTGAGTTGCGACGGGAAGCGGCCCTGTAGATGAGCTTGAGTTGTGACAGAAAGCTGCGCTGTACCTAAAAACACCAAAGAACGGCGCTAAACGACGCCAACTGCCGCTTCCTGTGGCTTGAATTGCGACGGACATCGGCACTATAACTGTTTAATTAAGTTTATTTAACACAAGAACTTGCCTTTGATGCCGCATTCAAAATTGCCAAATATAGCCTGATTCTTTTACTCCAATGACTTACCATATATTATGAAAAAATGAAAATTCATATATTATGACTTAACATACATTAGCAGATTCAGTAGAAGAACAAGAAGTGTTCAGATTAAGGAGAGCCTCCAACTTGATCCGAGTTACCACAAATTGCTGGGAGTATCTTAAACATTAAAAAATTATGGGGAAGAGAGAGAGAGAGAGAGAGAGAGAGAGAGAGAGAGAGAGAGAGAGAGACGAGTTTTTAATTTCGAGTTGCCCTTTCCAATTTCATTTCTATTTTTTGTGAAAGAGAGATGGCACACGTTTTAAATCACCGTTCAACTAAATTTCAGCATTCAACCTTATAGAGCCATGTCTTGAATTGTATAAGAGTTGGAGTTGGAATTTACCAGAGTCAAAGAGGAATGGGAAGCTCACGACGTGCCTGAGAAGAAGGGAGATTGATGAGAGGAAGACCATGCATGCCTTAAAGCTTGAGGAAGGAGGATATGAAGCTCCGACTATTTCAAAAGAAGAAGACTATGATCCTTGATATGCATTCATACATGGGCTCCTGATGTGCACACGTAAAGATGATGTTCATCCATGGATTTATAATAGCAGTGGGATGCGTTTAGAGAAAGCTCCACTAAGAGAGAGTGGAGTTAGTGGGGTCAAAGTCCAACCCATGGCCGTGAGAGCGGGGAAATCCGCAATGGACAGTTCATGCTCCGGCGTCGCCACGTGCGACCAAGACCACGCCCCTGCCTCGGCAGAGCGCGGTCTAACCGCACCCCCCATGACGGGGGGGGGGGGGTGCGGCCTAACCGCACCCCCTTGGGGTGCTGCGGCAACGCCGCACCCCCTTGGGGTGCTGCGGCAACGCCGCACCCCCAAAGGGCACGGCCAAGAAGCACCCCTCTCCGCAACAGGGTGCGGCCAAGCACCCTCCCCCCTTCCGCAGGGGGGCTCGCGGAGGGCTCGGCCGAAGTCACGCCCCTCGTCGGGTGCGACCGGAGCCCAATTCCCCTTTTGGGGGTGCGACTCCTCCTTCCTTTGTTCTTTCAGAACAGCTCCACGCTCATAGCGCGCCCAGAACACTTCCGTGTTCGTTGCTTGCCCAGAACACTTCCGTGTTCGTTGCATGCCCAGAACACTTTCGTGTTCGTTGCGCGCTCAGAGCATTTCTGCACTTCGGGCACGCTCACATTTTGTCTTTCTAATTTCTCAGATTGCAGGACTCGCTTGTCGCCTTTCTTACCTTCAACAAAGTTCCCCGAACTGCCCGAAATGCCCAAACTGCCCGAACTACCCGAAGGGCGAGTCGGTCATTTACGAAAAATGGCTATCTGTGTGCTCCAAATCGACCAGCGTGATTGGCCCGTCAGGTGGTTATGGTGGTTACAACGGCAAAAAATACCGGGCTACCCCCGGCCAAAGCTATAAAAGGAGCTCAGAGCCTTCATTTCAAGGGGTCTGGCCTTCTGGACCCGAGAGAGCTCCTTTGAAGATTTTCCTGGAATTCTCCTTCGGCGCTTGAAGATCTCCTTTGAATCTTCGAAGATCTCTTTCGAGCCTACGAAGGTCGCGAAAGGCGACTCAGCCTTCTCACTTTTGTTCTCACCAGCATTCTCACTTTCGTTCTCACTACTATTCTCAGAAGGAAAAGGGCTTAGCTTTCCGAGAGGTGGCCTGTCACCTTCGGAGATCTCTCTCTCTCTCTCTCTCTCTCTCATTGTAACGAGCAGCAGCCTGTCGCGCTTGAGCTCTAAGTCTCTAATTGTAATCCTCCAGAAGATAATGAAAGTTGGCTGGCACAGCTCCGACCGCGTGGTTTTTTACCCTTTCCTGGTTTTCCATGTTAAAAGTTCTCGTGTCACTTACTAGCTTACTCTTTGACTGTTAGCGCACTCGGTTCTCTTCCGTGCTAAGGCTGTTCAATTCGATCGGTCTACCAAAGTACCCAAGCGACCCGCAATGGTTTGGCGCAGTTTGTGGGAACGAATTCCCAAAGTTCTGCAAAGACTCACTAGAGGTAGCACTTGTCACCAATTGCAATGGAGAGAAGAAGTGTTTGCACTACTGAAGGATCAATCCCGGAGGGGCGAGTCGACCCCACTCCCTCCCACTCGCTTATCAATGCGCCTCTCGTAGAAGAGGCAGTGCTTGTGCCCGTGATAGTGCTGGAATGGCGCATGCGGTAGATGGAAGAGCAACAAGCCGAGATGCTGGCTCTCGTTAGAAATCTTGGGGCAACTCAAGCTCTCGTTTAGCCTCCAACGTTGAACGTTCTGCCACCCCCAGCTCCGAATCATGCTCCGAATGAGGGGGTCGTTTTAGAAGAAGAAGCATCAGAAGAATTCTCCGACGCTGCAAGCTCCGCTCATCCTGTTCTGCCGACCAGAGGACCAGAAGCTGACCACCATCACCATCGCCAAGGAAGAGCTCTTCCTGGCCAAGCAGTAGAAAGAACCACACGAGATGAGATACACGATATGATAATAGAAGAATACGGCCAGGCAGGGCGACGCGCGGCTCTCGCCCGCCGTCCCGCGCACCACGGCTCCCCGTTATCGCCTCAGGTCTTGGCCCATCCGGTTCCAAATGGTTTCAAGCTTCCCGACATCGAAACATTCGGCAGGAAGGATGACCCATTAGAACATGCCAATCACTTCACCACCATCATGAGGAATTACAGCGCCCCCGATCATCTCCTCTGTCAAGTGTTCCCGGCAACCTGGAAAGGACAAGCGCGCACTTGGTTCCACTCCCTGTGGGATGGGGCCATCAGCAACATCACAGAAATGGCGGAACAGTTCGTGGACCAGTTCATCGCCAATCGTAGGATTATCCGAGATCCCTCCCATCTCTCAGGAATCCGCCAGAACAACGGAGAAACTCTGAAGGTTTTTTTCTGCGCTTCACCTCGGAGGCTTGACAAATCCTGGGGGTCGACCCCGAGCTCTTTGGAGCAGTTTTCCTTGGAGGCCTCCGCCCAACTGGTTTTTACTCAGCTCTAATGAGAGAAACCGTTCCAAGTTATCCTGACCTCGTTCACCGAGTTGAAGCTCAGATAGCCGCCGACGAGGCCATCAAAGTGCATTGTTGGCAGTTCGAAGGTAGACAAGGGAGGAAGAGGGGGTCGGATCAAGCCCCTAGTGGACGAGAAGAACGATGCGACGAGAATCGCCACAACGATGAACGTCGTCACGATCACTAAAGAGACCTAGGTCTAAAGCCACCCAGGGTCTACAACCCATTGAACACCACCAGAACAAATATACTCTATGCCATTCAGAACAACCTAGAGCTCTGCACACGTCGGGTGTCAGCCCCAAACCCGAGGAGCGACCAATCCAGGTATTGCGAGTTCCATCGAGAGACTGGGCACACCACTGAAGAGTGTGTTGGAACATGGTCTTCCGCATCTCCTAGGTTTGTGAATAACAAATCCTATGTGTATTTGATCTTGTGTGTTCAAGTGTGCAGGTTTACTAGGTCCACATGACTCGAGGAGTACACATGTTGACTGCCCCCAAAATTGAGGTCAAAATTCGAACAAGCTCACTATCACCGGCGGTAGCGATAGCTCCTGGCGATAGCGTTGATTAGCGCGTTTCTGGCATCGTTTTTAGAAAGGGCTAACGCCAGGCGGTAGCAGATAGCGCTGGCGGTAGCATGGCGCATATGAGGCATAAAGCAAAATGTTGCCTCGGATTGAAGATCCTCCCGCGCAAATTGTTTCTTAATCCGGGCTAGCGTCGGCGGTAGCGCTAGCGCCGGCGGGTAGCGTGAAGGCTATAAATTGAATGCTTTGGCTCCGAATTCTTCATCCTCCTCCAATCCCAAACTCTAGAGCTTCGTGTCACAGCAGAGAGAGGAAGATTCAGAGCGATACTCCCACAATTCCATAAAGCCTTAAGGAGATCCGTGGAGAAGATTTCAACACGTGTCATCATCGTGACGAAAGGCCGCATCGACTACGATCATACTCTGCGGGCCTTCATCCACTTCTCCAAAAGATCCACATAGAGGGAGTTTTTATATTATTGTCTTTTCATTTCATATCTTTTCTGTAAACGGTAGTGAAATCGCCTCGTGTTGGTGACTAGGTCTGGGGTAGGACTTAGGGCTGAAAATCGCCTCGTGTTGGCGACTAGATCTAGGCTAGGTCTAGGGGGTGCTCGAGGCCTTTCTGGGGATAGATTGGCTAGAGCGGCTTGAGGCCGTATCTGGGGATAGATCGGCTAAAGCCAACCGGTTCGTGGGGATACGAGTCGATATAGAAAACAAAAAGGATTTTTATTAGTCGCCTCCGATTTCTAGCGTCACTGGAATCAAGTTTTGTAAAACATTATTTGATATTAATAAAGCATGTCTCTTCATTATTGTTTTACTTGATTTCTCTTTGTATTGTTATTGCAATATTCCAAAGTTTTTCTAAATAAAATCTAAAGTTTTTGAAAACCCTTATTCACCCCCCCCCCCTCTAAGGGCGCCGACGATCCAACAAGTGGTATCAGAGGTAGGTTATTCCAATCGGCTTAACAACCGGGAATAATAGCGTCTCATGATCTCGCTTCTACTAGTGGGGTAAATTTTTATGAAGAAGAAAAATCTCCTAAACCACCTTTATTCGAAGGGAAAAATTATAAAGGGTGGAAATTATTAATGGAAAAATTTATTAAAACTTCAGACATCGAAGTATGGAACTTAGCAATTATAAGACGTACGGATGAGTCGAATAAAAAGGAACGTCAGCTAAATGCCAAAGCCAAACATTATTTATTTTGTGCACTATCTAATGAAGTTTTCAAATTTGTGTATTGCTTTTCTAGTGCTTATAAAGTATGGAAATTTCTTGAAGAAATGTATGATCTTCCTCTCGCAGGTATGGAACAAACACAGGAGGAAAAGAACGTACAAGCATCCATTATCTTTCAAGAAGATCTCTCTCGGAGTGAAGCCATGGAGAATATTGAAATAGAAAAGAAGAACAATACACCAAGAGAAAAAGAAGAAGAAATCTTACTTTTGGAAGAGGAGTGCCAAGAAGAAGACAAAGGAACAATATGTTCAAATCCTCCCTCATCCAAAAGCAATGTAAGGAAATCAAATTCTATCTTTTGTACTTCTATCTCTTCATTACAATTGTTACAAAATACTAAGCACAAAATTAAGAAATTAAAGAATGCTAATAAACTATTGCGAAAGTAAAAATTTAAAAGCAAAAGTTAAAATAGTATCAAAATCTGATTTATCTAGCTTTACTCATGTCACTTCAATTGAAAATACAAAATCTTGTTTTGATTGTAATAATTTAAATGAAAAATGCAAAGAACTTGAAAAGGAACTTATTTGTATAAAAGAACAAAATGAAAGATTTTGTGTAGAAAATTCTTCCTTGAAAAATGATTGTGCTAAATGCAAAGATTTTAAAATTGAAATTCAAGAGATGGATGAAACATTTGATGAATATAGAAACAACTATCAAAATCATATTGAGTCTATTGTATCCACTCTTAAAAATAGCACAATCGCATATAATAAAGCAAGACATAATTTTAAACTCAAAAATGATGAATTAAAATAAAAAATCAACTTGATTATGAAAATTGTAAATACAAATTCACAAAATCAAACAATATCCAAAAGCAAGTTGAATATAAATTCCCAAAATATTAATAAATCAAACAAAGAAAATGAAAGACATCAACAAATTAAAAATGAAATTCCAAAGTACAATTATTATCATCAAACTTCTCCCAACATAACACTTCACAAATTTCCTATGAAAAATGCTTTCTATAATCACTACAATTATAATCCTAGAGATAAAAATTATCACAATGGAAATTTGACTCATAATAATAATATTAAACCACAGTTTGAATGGCGGCCAAAAGAAACACAAACTCAAATCAAAAGGGCCCATTCAATCATATCTCCCCAAAAGCAAACACGATATATTTGGGTACCAAAAGGAACCGCTACTCCCGGTCCCCTTTGGATACCTAAATCTCTTATTCATTAGTATCCCAACATTTGCATGAAGTAGAAATCAATTAAAATGAAATATACAAACTTCTACTTCATGATGAGATTTAATGTCTCTTCTATTTTTTTCTTTTTGAGCTATCATGTAATGGTCATCCTATATGTTATTTGAAATATGGTTCTATCTTTTAAAACTTAATGATTTTATCAATCAAATTAATCAAAATTCAAAATCATATTTTGATGACCTATCTTTATACTTCTAAATATCTTATATTATCCATATGAATCAAACTCTAAATTTCCTATAAGATATTTCAAATTAAATCCGGTTATTGGGCTATTAAGATTCTTAGCCTTCACCAACAAGCGGTTTAGTGAAATAACTTGATCTAAAAGAAAACTCAAGATTTAAATAAAAGCTCAACTTTCAATATGGGTGTCTCTGTTCACAACAAAAAATTATATTATGTTCTCTCCTTGATATCAAACATGATCTAAATCATCACCATTGTTCACTTATCAAAAATCACATATATATATTCAAAATTCTTAATTAAAGGAAAATCACTAAAATGTATTGAAAGAAGTTATCTTCATAATGAATATTGAATTCACAAACTCCACCATGATCTAGTGATATCCTTTGCTAAACATCTCTAAAATCATAATTCATATCAAGAATCATCTATAAACAACTATCACAAATTATATGATAACAATTGACATTATAATTACCATGGTTGGTGTTATGGTGTATTATGTGTGTATTGTGATATATATTTCTAGGTTAGACCTTTGAATCATTTTGATATCAAATCAAATAGAATTGTCACTCCATTCTAGGTCTCTAAGTTGAAACACAATCAAAACTTGGTATAACATTAATCTCAAACTTATCATTCTAACAGTGCCACCTAAAGAATATTTGTGTCTATGTTAGGCTTTATTTGTTTACCAAGATATAAAGGCTAAGTATTCTCATCTATGGCTTATCCATGGTATGATTATGCATGAACATTATTGTTAATCTCTAAAATCATGCATATTTGACTTGTTCATTCATGTACAATCATGCTTACGTTTCCTATCATTTTCAAACTACATTGGTAAATATAAGCCTTAAAAAATGGAGATATAATGAGATATATCACTTGCAAAGTTTATTCGGAAAAGTCATATACAAAATCGTTAATGTTTCATGCAATATGGACTATCTAGACATCTCCTAAAATTCTGAAATTTCTGCATGAAACTACTATCGAGACACCTAATCAGGATCACCAATTAAAAATTTCAAAACCCTAAAAAATCACTTACTGTTTCCCGCGCTAGCGCTAGCGCCGGCGCTAGCGTCGAGGTTCATTTTTCTGTATTTTTTAAAATTTTTAAAAATCCCTAAAAATATATAAATCTATATTTTCTACTTAGTTTTGCACTTCCATGTTTCTTTATTTTTTGGAAAATCAAATACAAAACTACAAAAACCAAATTACTAAAAATATGCTTTGCTTGTGTTGTTTCCTTTGTTTACAGTTCATCTTTATGCAAAAATCAAATATAAAAATTACAAAAGCAAAAATTACAAAAATATGCTTTTTATTCTTTTGAACTTGACTTTTATATGTATCTTGCGAAAGGGTGATTTGGGCTATCATCCCATCATATCACCTAGTACCGGGCGAACCTCTCACAAGGCAGTCCTCGGGAAGTCCAAGATCAATTTTATAAGTTCAAACTTTAAATAAAAATTACTCTTCAAAAATATCAAAAATATTGTAGAAACTTCATTGAAAATCAAGCATGATTTAGTCTATTATTTAGAAATTCTACAATGTTGCAATTTATCTTTTCAAACTACGTTGAACATTGTTTTTCATCAGGCTTTGGTATATCTATTAATATGTGCATCAATTATATGTTAAAGGTTGTGTAGGATCAAGCTTAGCATGCCTCTAAGTATGAGAAAAGTTTTATGTTTGATAATGATAGATATTCACTCACTTTTTGGCATTGTCGGTCGACATAGGGTTTAATTTAAGAATGCTTGTGTATGTTTATGTATTAGTACAATGAATTAAAATTGCACAAGTATCTTACCTACACTCCTTTATTTGCACTTTTACAAATTAAGAAAAGTGGTTATCTTTCTTATAAATTATATTGGTTTGCAAAACAAGTGTATTCGGAGAACTTTGCACAAAACAAAAATCATGAAATAATTTAACAAAGTTATCTCCACCAAGCACTACTTGAACCTCCTGATATGTCTTAATAAGCTTTGTGAGGTTGAGCATCTTAGAAAGAATAGTAAAGTATCTTGTGCAAACCATTACTTTCTTTCAAAATAAAAACCACTTATTCTTAAGTACACCTGATCACAATAAAAAAAACAAGAATAAAATTATCCCCCAAGCACTACTTTGCACCCTGATAAGTCTTAATGAGCATTGTGTGTGCAAAGCACCTTGGTAGTTGTACATTTCTTTTTGTGCATTGAAGTGAGTGGAAGTAAAATTATTTGTGTTTCATTGTGCTTTCGCTTTACATATTACTTGTATTTTTGATTAAAACATGTGTTTACTCTACTCAAAAATACACTTATGTGCACATCATTATCGTCCATAACACTTCTTCTTATGAGTATTGGATCCTAACGCTAATTCTATGCTACTCTTTATTTATGAAATGCACTAGATTACCTAGCATGTTTTCTACAATGTTTAGTATGATTTGAAATTATGAATTGAAATTACATTGTAGTAATCTCTTTATGATAATATTATTTCATGCTTGGTTATTTATTATTTTTGTCAACCATAAAAGATTTTCATTGAAACATGATTTACATAAACATCTTCTTTTTGAAATTAACTCATATATCTTTTTATGGATTATCCTTGATTAAAATAAGATGTTTTATGTATTTCTACAAGTCTTCCGCATCATCACCATATAATTTTTACCTTGTGCTTTCATGCTTATATCAAGTCTAAAATCTCAATTTTTCTAAAAACAAGTGGTAGACTTGCTGGGTAGAATTTATATTGGTTGTTCTAACACGTATATCATTTTTTTTATGCTATAAACTCTGATTTATTTCTATGTATACTTTCATGCTAAACACTCCTACAACAAGTAAAATATCGCCTATAAAAACATCCTCTTTTTTTATTTCAAATCAATATTTTCTTCTCTAATTGCTATAAGGATGTTGTTTCTTTATTCGAAAATGCTTCAACTCTTATCTTTATAAAGTTTATTTTGAGACTCAAAAACATCTCCTTTTTGAACTTAAACTCTTATTTAATATTATGATGTTTCTTTTTCAAAATCTTCCGCAATGCTCAAACTCTAATTCATTCATGAATTTCAATATTGCTAAGAGTATTTTAATTTTCAAATAAAAATCCATATGCTATGAAATTTCCCATTAAGATTTAAATGCTAAATGTTTCCAATAATTATTATCCTGACTTCATTTCTCACCATAGCGGGGGCGTAGGGTTGTAGACATTAGATAACCTTATCTAGTCATCTCTTGTCCTTAACCGGGGAGGGTTCCAGTGGGGCCTTGCGAGGCACTGGGGGGAAAGAGTGCTAGGTTAAGTTTTGTCTAGTGGGACTAACACCCCAACCTACGACATGTTTGCAGCTCCTCATGCCCATCCGTCACTTAGTACGGGGCTAGGGTGTTGACATATTATGTGGGTAGATTGGTTACTTGGAAATCATGATTTTTTTTAGGCTTAAAACTCTTATTTAAAGGGGAAATCATTATTTTTTGCTAAACTCTGATTTATAAAAGGGGGGATAACTACAAACAAAAGGGATAAAATAAGTCATAACTCTGATCATTTTCAATGAAAGGCAAGTCTAAAACTCCTTATCATTTAAGAAAGCTCGATCATGCCTTCTCTTTTATTTACACATTTTTAGTGCTTTGTTTCCCTACCCACTTTTGCTAATAACAAAGGGGGAGAACTAACATGATAAAATGCAAAAGGGGGAGAACTAACATGATAAATGTAACCCGCTATCATAATGATAAATGTAACCCGCTATCATAAACCCAACATGACAAATTCAGTTGATAACATACATATTAAGGGGTCATTCACATAGGGGGAGCAATTCTAAATACTAAAATCAACTATTATCCTAAAGTCATCACTCTCACACACACACAAGTAGAGTTTCATCATGCTTATTTATTAATGCTTTGATTTATCATTAATGGATTTGTTATTATCAAAAGGGGGAGTTTGTTGGAACATGGTCTTCCGCATCTCCGAGGTTTGAGAATAACAAATCCTATGTGTATTTGATCTTGTGTGTTCAAGTGTGCAGGTTTACTAGGTCCACATGACTCAAGGAGTACACATGTTGACTGCCCCCAAAATTGAGGTCAAAATTCGAACAAGCTCACTATCGCCGGCGGTAGCGATAGCGCCCGGCGATAACGTTGATTAGCGCGTTTCCAGCATCGTTTTTAGAAAGGGCTAACGCCAGGCGGTAGCAGATAGCGCTGGCGGTAGTATGACGCATATGAGGCATAGAGCAAAATGTTGCCTCAGATTGAAGATCCTCCCGCGCAAATTGTTTCTTAATCCGGGCTAGCGCCGGCGGTAGCGCTAGCGCCGGCGGTAGCGT
This sequence comes from Dactylorhiza incarnata, assembly GCA_033032865.1. Taxonomy (NCBI): domain Eukaryota; kingdom Viridiplantae; phylum Streptophyta; class Magnoliopsida; order Asparagales; family Orchidaceae; genus Dactylorhiza; species Dactylorhiza incarnata. The sequence continues at coordinate 21,080,622 of JAWHQI010000008.1, read as the reverse complement.
GAAGGCTATAAATTGAATGCTTTGGCTCCGAATTCTTCATCCTCCTCCAATCCCAAACTCCAGAGCTTCGTGTCACATCAGAGAGAGGAAGATTCAGAGCGATACTCCCACAATTCCATAAAGCCTTAATGAGATCCGTGGAGAAGATTTCAACACGCGTCATCATCATGACGAAAGGCCGCATCGACTACGATCATACTCTGCGGGCCTTCATCCACTTCTCCAAAAGATCCACATAGAGGGAGTTTTTATATTATTGTCTTTTCATTTCATATCTTTTCTGTAAACGGTAGTGAAATCACCTCGTGTTGGCGACTAGGTCTGGGGTAGGACTTAGGGCTGAAAATCGCCTCATGTTGGCGAGTAGATCTAGGCTAGGTCTAGGGGGTGCTTGAGGCCTTTCTGGGGATAGATTGGCTAGAGCGGCTTGAGGCCGTATCTGGGGAGAGATCGGCTAAAGCCAACCGGTTCGTGGGGATACGAGTCGGTATAGAAAACAAAAAGGATTTTTATTAGTCGCCTCCGATTTCTAGCGTCACTGGAATCAAGTTTTGTAAAACATTATTTGATATTAATAAAGCATGTCTCTTCATTATTGTTTTACTTGATTTCTCTTTGTATTGTTATTGCAATATTCCAAAGTTTTTCTAAATAAAATCTAAAGTTTTTGAAAACCCTTATTCACCCCCCCCTCTAAGGGCGCCGACCGATCCAACAGAGTGTACCAGACTTAAAGACGACATCGAGTGCCTCGTCCGCCAGGGACTCCTGGGAAGATTCCTGTAAGGCCAGGTTCCCAACCAGCCTCAGCAGCCTAGGGAAGATTCCTGAAGGAGGAGGAAGACCGATGGTGGGAGAAATCGAAACGATTGCCGGGCCTCCCGTCCTAGCGACGCAAATCCTCTCGATCGCCAAACCCCCAAGAGACCACGAAAATAAGAAGCTCAAGCAGGACATTACGATTGCTTTCGGGGAAGAGAACCTGCAAGGGTTATGACTACCGCATCAGGATCCCCTCGTAATCAGCGCAGGGATTGGGGACCCTTGCTTTAATGTAAAAAGGATATTGGTGAATAACGGAAGCTCAGTTGATGTGCTGATCCTTTCTACTTTGCAAAGTATGAAGCTCATGAAGGATCAGCTTAGCCCTGCAGCCAGGCCCATGTATGGCTTTGACAACCGACCTGTTCCAGTTCAAGGGATGATCACTCTCCCAGTCACATTGGGCGAGTTTCCAAGACAGCCAACGTACATCATTCAGTTCGTGGTGGTGGAGTCCACCTCCGCCTACAATGCCATCTTCAGGAGGCCGCTCCAATCCATCTTCGGAGCAATCCCGTCTATTCCACATCTGGCTATGAAGTCCCCGACCGCCGTAGGGATAGGGGTCGTGAGGGGGAACCAAGAAGCAGCACAGACATGTTTCTTAAAGCAGACACGACCAATGGAGGCAACCGCTCTCAATATCGACAACTTTGACTTACGGGATGAAACCACTCTACAATGCGGGTCTGTTGTCGAAGGGCTCACCAAAGTACCTATCTCGCAACAGGATCCGACCCGGACGGTCCAGGTTGGGTCCCTCTTATCTAAGGAAGAGCAAGAGGAATTTGTTCTCTTCCTCCGCGCCAACAAAGATATCTTCGCGTGGAGTCCGGAAGACATGCCCGGGGTAAATCCCCAGGTCATCTTTCACTCTTTGAATATCAACCCTGCTTGTAGGCCGGTGATCCAGAAAAAGTGGAATTTCTCTCCAGAACGGCTCAAGGCGATCGAGGAAGAGGTGGAGAAACTCCTAGAAGCACAGCTCATCCGCGAAGCAAAATACTCCACATGGCTAGCCAATGTGGATATGGGAAAGAAGGCCTCGGGGAAGTGGCGGATGTGCGTCGACTACAACAATCTAAATCAAGCTTGCCCAAAAGATAGCTTCCCCCTTCCAAGGATCGATCAGTTGGTCGATGCGACGGTCGACCATGAACTCCTCAGCTTCATGGATGCATACTCAGGTTACAACCAAATCAGTATGAACCCAGAAGAAGAGGAACACACCGCATTCCGAATAGACAAAGGAGTTTACTACTACAAAGTTATGCCCTTTGGCCTCAAAAACTACGCAGCAACCTACAAAAGGCTAATGAACAAAGTCTTCAAAAGCCTTATCAGGGAGACAATGGAGGTGTACATGGATGACATGCTAGTGAAGAGCGTCCACTATCGTGACCACTTGAGAGACTTGGGAAAGTGCTTTCAGCTTCTTCGTCGCTTCCAGATATGGCTCAACCCCAGCAAATGCGCATTTGGTGTGACGGCGGGGAAGTTCCTGGATTTCATGGTAACCCATCGGGGAATTGAGGCCAACCCCGAGAAGATCAAAGCGTTGGAGGATATGTCGCCACCTCGTTCAATTAAGGAAGTACAATGCCTGAACGGAAGAATCGATGCGTTATCTCATTTCTTGTCACGAACGGGAGACAAGTACCTCCCTTTCTTCAAAATTCTCCGGGAAGTGTGCCACTCCGGGTTCCGGTGGACTGACGAGTGCCAGACGGCCTTCGAACTTCTCAAGCAATACCTGACCTCACCACCGCTTTTGTCAAATCCCGTCCCCGGAGAAACTCTGTTCTTATACCTGGCAGTTTCGCCTACGGCTCTCAGCTCAGTGCTCGTAAAAGGCGAAGGAGGCGTGCAATGGCCAGTCTACTACCTTAGCAAAGACCTCACCGATACCGAAACCAGGTATCTGGCAGCGGACAAGACAACCTTAGATCTCGTCTTCTCGGCAAGAAGGCTTCGACCCTACTTCCAGGCTCATACAGTAAAGGTGTTGACTCATCTCCCACTATGAACAATCCTCCAGAAACCAGAAGTCTCAGGGAGTCTAGTAAAGTGGGCGGTGGAGCTCGGCAAGTTTGACATCCAATTCCTACCCCGGCCAGACATCAAGTCGCAAGTACTCGCCGACTTTGTTGTAAAGTGCACCATCCCACCAGAAGCAACTCCTGTCAAAGACACCACTACCTCCCGCTGGACTCTCTACATCGACGGTGATTCAGGAGCCGAAGGGGCCAGAGAAGGATTGCTCCTCATAAATCCCGATGAGATTACCTTAGATTATGGCCTCAGGTTATAGTTCCCTGCAACCAACAATATCGCCGAATACGAGACACTGATCGTCTGCCTCCGGCTCGCCATCGATTGAGAACCTGACGATACACAAAGACTCCCAACTCGTAGTCTCGCAAGTTGAGGGAGACTACGAGGCCAAGAATGACCAGATGGCAAAATATCTCGCGCTTACAAGACTACACCTTCAAAAGTTCTAGTCATACCTAATTCTGCACATCCCCTGAGAACAGAACTCCAGAGCAGATGCTCTATCTAAGCTTGCAACTTCACCCACCAGCTATCAATCCCGAAGACGCCGGGTGGAAGAGATCATGGTTCTAAGTATTCAAGGGCCATGGGAAATCATGACCATCCACCAAGAAGAGTCATCTTGGATGACCCCCCTGTGAGCCTACCTTGAGCACGGACACCTCCCCGAGGACCATCTGGAAGCACGAAGGTTACAGATGCAAGCGACATCATTCGCCATCATGGATGTGGAGCTTTACAAATGGGCATTCTCAGGGCCCTACCTAAAGTGTCTACCGGCAGGCGAGGCGGACTACGCCCTAAAAGTACACGGGGGAATCTGCGGAAAGCGCCTAGGAGGGAAGGCTTTGGCCCAGAAGATACTGTGCCAATATTTTTAATTGCCAACAATAAAGAAGGATGCAACCGAGCTAGTCCAAAAGTGTAGGAGCTGTGAGCTTCACGCAAACGTACCTCACCAGCCCCCGGTCGCGCTCTCCAAACTCCAAAGTGCATGGCGATTCACACAATGGGGAATTGATCTCCTCGGCCCCCTACCTATGGCATATGGATAGAGGAAGTTCATCTTCCTATCGATCGACTAATTCACCAAGTGGGTAGAAGCGGAGCCCCTAGCCAAGATCACAGAAGAGAATGGCAAACAATTTGTCTGGAAGAGCATTATCTGCCGCTTCGGTATCCCAACAACAATCATTGCCGATAACGACACTCAGTTCACTGGGAAATCCTTCACCAAGATGTGCGAGGATCTGAAAATCAATCTTCGTCACACGGTCGTAGCGCACCCGTAAACCAACGGGCAAGTATAGGTCACAAACCACACCATCTTCAAAGGGTTGAAGACGCGCTTAGAAGAAGCTGGGGGGCAATGGGTGGACACTCTCGCAAATATACTATAGGCGCACCGCACGACAGAGAGGACTCCTACAGGAGAAATGCCATATAACCTCTATTATGGTACGGAAGCTATCATCCCCATCGACATCGGCATTCCAAGCATCAGGGTGCTAACTTTCGATCCCAACAAGAATGATGAGCTGCTTCGGGAAAATCTCGAGTTGATCCCCTAGATCTGAGACAATGCTACCCAGCGTGCCACAACCTACAAAAGGCGCATAGCCCGGCTCTACGACAGAAGGGTGAAGCCCAGGTCAATCAACGTAGGGGATCTCATCTTATGAAACATCGAGGCGGCCGGTAAATGCCCCCAAGGAGATAAACCCTCACCAAATTGGAAAGGCCCGTATGTTGTCACTACGGTCGTAAAACCCAAAACATATAGGCTCAGAACAGCGGAAGGGAAGACTCTACCATGCACCTGGAATGCCCAGAACCTGCGCCGTTTTTATCTGTAATATTATGTCTTCTATCACACAAAAAGTCGCGAGCTCAGACTCGTGCAAACCTATCTTATATTGTGTGCAAAGCCGCGAGCTCAGACTCGTGCAAAATTATCTTATATTATGTACAAAGCCGCGAGCTCAGACTCGTGCAAACTTATCTTATATTATGTACAAAGCTGCGAGCTCAAACTCGTGCAAACTTATCTTATATTACGAAAGCCACACGCAAACTGACTATCAACTATGAAAAATATGTTTTGACACCTACGCCTATGTTCGATTACGGAAAATCGATATTATCTTCTTCACCATCACAAACTCTTTTCATCATCCACTCGGGGCCTGGCCCCGGGGACTTTGTGCTGCCGTCGAATGAAGGTTCGCCATTCTCCTTCGCAGTCAAGTCCTGACGTAGTAAGTGCCTGCCCCATTTATGTTCGTCCACGGTGTGAATACCCCTGCTATTCACAGGCCATTTCGGGGCCCGTCCCAGGGGACTTTGCGCTGCCGTCGATTGAACGTTCATCATTCTCCTCCCCAGTCAAGTCCCGACGTCATAAGGGCCTGCCCCCTTTACGTTCATCCATGGTTTGAATACTCATGCTATTCACCGGTCACTTCGGGGGTCGGCCCCGGGTACTTTGCACTGTCGTTGATTGAAGGTTCGCCCTTCTCCTCAGCAGTCAGGTCCCGACGTCGTAAGGGCCTTCCCCCTTTACGTTCGTCCACGATTTGAATACCCCAGCTATTCACCGGCCACTTCAGGGCCCGACCCCGGGGACTTTGCGCTGCCATCGATTGAAGGTTCTCCCTTCTCCTTCACAGTCAGGTCCCGACGTCGTAAGGTCCTTTCCCCATTACATTCGTCCATGGTTTGAATACCCTTGCTATTCACCGGACACTTCGGGGACCGGCCCCTGGGACTTTGAGCTGCTGTTGATTGAAGGTTTGCCCTTCTCCTCCGCAGTCAGGTCCCGACATCGTAAGGGCCTGCCCCCTTTACGCTCGTCCACGGTTTGAACACCCCTGCTATTCACCGGCCACTTTGGGGCCCGGCCCCGGGGACTTTGCGCTGCCATCGATTGAAGGTTCGCCCATCTCCTCCGCAGTCAGGTCCCGACGTCGTAAGGGCCTGCCCCCTTTACGTTCGTCCACGGTTTGTATACCCCTGCTATTCACCGACCACATCGGGACCCAGCCCCGGGGACTTTGCGCTGCCGTCGATTGAAGGTTCGCCCTTCTCCTTCGCGGTCAGGTCCCGACTTCGTAAGGGCCTGCCCCCTTTACGTTCGTCCATGGTTTGAATACACCCGCTATTCACCGGACACTCTGGGGGCTGTCCCCCTAATTACAACTCCAACGATAAGTAAGACACTAGAGTCGCAAAAGGCACCAGGAAACAAAAACAACCGCGCACTTATCCAGTTCCTACCCAAGGCACCACAAAGATGGCGATGATCAAGATCGCATAAGAAAAATTAAAACCTCCGAACTCCTCCGTATAAAAATTCGGACTCCGAAGGTTTGGGGGGCTTATGATATGCATTCATACATGGGCTCCTGATGTGCACACGTAAAGATGATGTTCATCCATGGATTTATAGTAGCTGCGGGGTGCGTTTAGAGAAAGATCCACTAAGAGAGAGTGGAGTTAGTGGGGTCAAAGTCCAACCCATGGCCGCGAGAGAGGGAAAATTTGCTACGGATAGTTCATGCTCCGGTGTCGCAAGGCGCGACCAAGACCACGCCCCCTCCTTGGCAGAGCGCGGTCTAACCGCACCCCCATCACGAGGGTGCTGCCTAACCACACCCCCTTGGTGTGCGGCCAAGCTGCACCCCCTTGGTGTGCGGCCAAGACGCACCCCATAGGGGGTGCAGCCAATCCGCACCCCATGTGGGGTGCGTCCAATCCGCACCCCATGTGGGGTGCGGCCAATTCGCACCACCCCTTGGGGTGCGGCCTAGCCGCAACCCCAAGGGGCACGGCCTAGCCGAACCCCTCTATGCAACGGGGTGCAGCCAATCCCCCTCCCCCCCTTTCGCAAGGGGGCTCGTGGAGGGCTCGACCGAAGTCACGCCCCTCGTCGGGTGCGATCGGAGCCCAATTCCCCTTTTGGGGGTGCGACTCCTCCTTCCTTCGTTTGCTCAGAACGCTCCGCGCTCATAGCGCGCCCAGAATACTTCCGTGTTAGTTGCACGCCAAGAACACTTCCGTGTTCGTTGCATGCCCAGAACACTTCCGTGTTCGTTGCATACTCAGAATGCTTCTGAGCGTGCTCAGAGCACTTTCGCACTCCGGGCACGCTCACATTTTGTCTTTCTAATTTCTCAAATTGCAGGACTCGCTTGTCGCCTTTCTTACCTTCAACAATGCTGCCCGAACTACCCGAAGGGCGAGTCGGTCATTTACGAAAAATGGTGATCCGTGTGCTCCAAATCGACCAGCGTGATTCGCCCATCAGGTTGTTATTTTGGTTACAACGACAAAATTACCGGACTACCCCCAGCCAAAGCTATAAAAGGAGCCCAGAGCCTTCATTTCAAGGGGCCTAGCCTTCTGGACCCAAGAGAGCTCCTTTGATGATCTCCTTAGAATTCTCCTTCGGCGCTTGAAGATCTCCTTTGAATCTTTGAAGTTCTCCTTCAAGCCTTCAAAGGTCGCGAAAGGCGACTCAGCCTTCTCACTTTTGTTCTCACCAACATTCTCAATTTCGTTCTCACTACTATTCTCAGAAGGAAAATGACTTATCTTTCCGAGAGGTGGCCTGTCACCTTCGGAGATCTCTCTCTCTCTCTCTCTCTCTCTCTCTCATTGTAACGAGCAGCGGCCTATCGCGCTCGAGCTCTAAGTCTCTAATTGTAATCCTCCAGAAGATATTTAATGTTGGCTGGCACAGCTCCGGCCACGTGGTTTTTTACCCTTTCCGGGTTTTCCACGTTAAAAGTTCTCATGTCACTTACTAGCTTATTCTTTGATTGTTAGCGTGCTCGGTTCGCTATAGAGCTAAGGTGGTTCAAGTTGACCGTTCTAGCAAAGCACCCGAGCGACCCACAACAATCCTTTTATAGCCATGACTGACCAATCCATAGCTTCCACCAAGCTCGTCTGAACCCTGATATGGAAGATGATGAGTTGGATTTGTTTGACCAAAGTAATGGTAACAATAATTAATAGCAAAATAAAACAGGCAAAGTTTTGAGGCGGTGGAAAGTTTTTTTTTGCATGGGACACATGGCAGCAAGATAGTGATGCCAAAAGCCTATAAATAGGCATCTAACTATGCAGATAAATAACTGAAGAAGTAAAAAAATAGAGGTAGTAAGAGAGACAAAGCTGCAGACAAGAGCTTGCGGACAACAAAAGCCGCAGACAGCAAAGCTGCGACCAGTGACACTTGGAGTTGGCGAACTTGAAGAAGATGCTTGGATTGATAGGCCTAATCCTACAGTCCGCCGCCTAATAAAGACAAGAAGAAGCAAAGTTAAACCCAGAGGATAACTGAAGACAGACAACAAGTGTTACCTCCATGCGGGGCCGGCTTTGGTATCTTCTTATCCTGCGATATAGTAATAAAGATCTATAGCCACTTGATGTAAAGGGTATAAATATGATATACAATGTAAACTCAAATAGTAGTTGAAATCTATGCTAAGTTATTCCTCTGTTATTAGCCTTTTTGCTCCCCACTTCCTTAACACTGGTATCATAGCAATTGCCATCAAAAAATATAAGATAGGGTCTGTTCTTAATTATCTGTTCTTACTTTCTCTACATGGAGTTTCATCATATAGCGTCTACCTCTTCATCTACCCTGTAGACTTTTCAAGTCACACAAAATGGAGTTCCAAAATTTGATGGTGAGATTACACTCAATGTTACATTCAAATGAAAACATTATTTTATCTCAAGGATTGTGGACCATAGTCACAGAGGGCTTTGACAAACACACAATTAAACATCCGTTAAGTGGTTGGGAGGCCTCAACGACAAAGAATATGTTGACAATATCAACAGAGATGCTAAAGCACTACTCTACATTCAACAGGGGGTAAGTAGAATAATATTTCCATGTATAATAGCATCTGAATCATCTCAAGATGCTTGGATGTCATTATAAACTGAATTCAAATGATCAGAAAGAATCATCATCATCAAATTACAATAAGTCTGGACGGAATTTGATAATCTACACATGAGAGATAATGAAACAATTACCAATTTCTTCTCAAGATTAGGTAAGTTGATTAATGGCATCAGAACTCTGGGAGACAAAATAGAAGACAAGCAGATTGTATTAAAGGTACTCAACAACTTACCATCAAAGTATAATAAAATAGTAATGGCTATAGAAGAAGGGAAGGATTTTAATACCTATTTTCTTCTTGAACTTAGAAGTTCACTCCAAGTGGAATAGGAACGCTTGAATTGGTTTAATATCCCTATTGAACAAGCTTTACAAACTGAAATTAGTAAAAATAAAGCTCCAGTAATGGAATTAAACATAGCCAAAAATCTTTACAGAGGGGGTTCAAGAAGCCTTACACGAGGAAGCTGGAGAGGTAATAATAGTGGAGGAAGAGAAGGAAGAGGAGGATGACACAACACTAATTACATAGAAAATCCAAATAAAACTTATGTCGACAAGCCAAACCAAAGTTATGGTGACAAAAACAATCAATATTGTGGGATATGCAAGATTGTTTTTATGAATGCAAGACATGTTTTATGAACACAAATCATGAAATGAATTATTGTTTTTATTAATGCAAGACATGTAAAAACCCTTTTCATCTTGATAAAAATTGGAGTAAGAATAAACAACAAACCCATCACACTGAATTGCCAATACTGAAGTGGATCAGCCCGATAAGATGTTCTATTCTTGTCCTTCAATATAAGAAGATAAGAAAGATTCATGGGTGGTAGATAGTGGATGCTCTAATCATATGAGCAATAATAGAGAGAGCTTTCTAGAATTACACCCAGTCCAGTTAGCTGAAGTGTTCATGGGGGATGGCAAAACATTACAAACAGAAGGGAAATGCAATATATCTGTATGCAGTACTCAAGGCATACCAAAAATTATATATGATGTGTTGTATGTTCCTCAATTAGCTCAAAATTTATTGAGTATTGGGCAATTGATTGAGAATGGATACAAAGTAGTATTTGATGCTAAATATTGTCATATAGTTGAAAACTCCACACAACAACTGATATCATCTATACCAATAGTGACAAATAAAATTTTCCCCTTACTCATGCACTACAACACATCTTGTATGAGCAAGAAGAATGATGAAGCTGAAGCTCTACTATGGAACCAAAGATATGGGCATTTGAATTTCAGGGATTTATCTCAATTGAATTCAAAATCTTTAGTTCATGGCCTTCCTTCTATTAAATTGGTCACAGAACCTTATGATAATTGTATAATGGGGAAACATAATCAATTACCATTTCCCAAGGAATCTATTTGGAGAGCTTCTCAACCTTTTGAATTGGTGCATATGGATCTATGGGGACCCACATCAACTCCATCTCTAGTAGGTAATAAATATTTTCTCCTACTAGTAGATGATTATTCTAGGATGCAATGGGCTTATTTCCTGAAGCAAAAATCAGAAGCATATCAATATTTCTTGTAATTCAAGTTACTAACTGAAAAGCAAAGTGGATATAAACTCAAAGCCATAAGGAGTGATAAAGGTGGTGAGCACAACATGGTGTTGTAGAGAGAAGGAACCGCATAATAGTGGAAATGCGCAACGACTGTAAATTGTGTAGTGTATATATTGAATAAAACTCCAACAAAAGCTCTTAACTTAGCACTCCATATACCAAGTGGTATGGTCGTAAGCCTCATATCTCACATCTAAAAACATTTGGATGTGTAGCATATGCTTTTATAACAAAAGAAGCAAGAGACAAACTAGATAAAAGTAGTGAAATGTGCATTATGCTTGGTTACAGTGTAGAATCCAAAGGATATAAACTGTATAATCATATAACAAAACAACTGATCACCTCTCGTGATGTTGTTTTTAAAGAAAATTGTTCTTGGGACTGGACTAATAAAGAGCATCAAAATCAACAGTGGTTACTGGAGGTTGAAGAAGAAGATAAATGTGAAGAAACAATTAATCCTAATCTTCCATACAGCCCTACTCAACCACAACCATCAAGACAAAGTACATGTGAGGATGATTCATCATCTTCTCTTAGAAAATATAGAAAAATGTCAGATTTTTACCAAGATGAACAGGTAGCCTTATTGTCCACTGAAGAACCACGCGACTATAGTGAAGCAAGCATCCAGCCGCAATGGGTAACAACTATGAATCAAGAAATACAAATGATAGAACAAAATAACACTTGGCAGTTAGTAGAAAAACCCAAAAATAAATCAGTTTGGGTTAAAATGGATTTATAATGTGAAATATACAGAAGATGGAGAGATTGATAAATATATTGCCAGGCTAGTTGCTAAGGAGTTTGCTCAAATTACTAGAAAAGATTTCACTGAAACTTATGCCCTGTTACTCGTATGGAAATAGTAAGGATTCCGCTAGCCTTTGCAACACAACTTCAATTGACAGTGTATCAGCTGAATATCAAATCAACATTTTTAAACGGAATTGAAAGTGCACAGTGAGTCATCTGAGTATTCTCTAGAGGGGAGTGAATAGAGTTTAAATTTTTTTTTATTATGCACTACACAATAAAAATACTTTTAATAACTATGCATTGGATGTGCAAATCGTACACACCGCTATAGGCGGGCGTGAGATAGCGGCACGAAACGACAGTGTGCCGATCGTTCAAGTAATAAAATGGGTGACTTTGCCCAAGTATTGATCTCTCAAGGAACACAGTAAGGTGGAGTTATCTATCGAGGACGGACTTGAGATTGAAGTCCTTTAGGTTAGATGGATTGTGAAAGGGTTGGATTGGATTGTGGAAAATGAAATAAAATTAACCTAAATTACTATGCAGGTCGCTATGCACTGCTTCACAAGGCGGATGGAAACTATGCAGGCCGTTATGCACTGCTTCACTAGGCGAATGGGTGAGAAGGAAAGCAGATGGAGGGTTCGCACCGACAGAAGTGAAGTGGATTATACAGGCCGCTAGCATCTCTTCGCTTGGCGAGTGTATGAGTTGGAAAGCGTAAGGGATGAATAGTCAAGCGGGGTGGAAGAGTAGGCTCACGTAGTGTAAGAGTAGGCTTGCGTAATGGAATGGAGGGTAATGGCGCTCCTCACTTGCATAAACCACATTGATAATTTCACATAGACATGAAATAAACTAAATATCATAAAAGGGTTTTGCAATCATCGTTCATACAACCACGTAATCAAGAGATAAAATACTACAATATAAAGGGGGTGAGATTACAACCAAAGGATCCGAGACTCATCGTAGGTTCACGACCGAAATCTAGGGTTATGCCTTGTCTGAGCTCAGGATTCAACTGCCGCCCGGGGTCCGGAAGAGATATCACCTTCTTCTAATGTTCTAGTCTTCTCCATCAGTTGTCATCAGCCATGACCTTGAAGGAGAACTTCACATGGGCATCAAGAAATCACTTGAAACAGAGCTTGGATGCACACGAACGATGGAGGAGGCCAAGGGGATGCTCCGACTTTGGATTTGCAACAAAATGGTGGCCGGAGCTCCTCCCCAAGGTGGGCGGTGATGGAGCGGAGAAATGTGGCAAAATTGGAGCTCTGCGCGTGAATATGGAGGTGGGTCCCCATCTAGGGCGAAGACCTGCGGCTTTTATAGAAATTAATCAGAAATTTGGTCACGCATGGTCGAACACACGACCGTGAATGTATCATGCGAAATTAACTTAGCAGGCTTCCCTTAAAAATAAAGCAGCAGTGCCCGTGCGATTTTACTCACGCACGGTCAAAACCGACAGTGCACGAACAAAAAGCGCACTGGAAAATTTAGAGAGCTTGAAACTCAAGCCAACATTGGGAGATTGTGTGTTTCCTTCTCGCACGGTTGAATCCAACCGTGCGTGAAGAAAACTCACAGGCGAATAATTCCATAGATTTCTAAGATAAAAGGCAAGGTCGTGCGATTTTGGTCACGCATGGGCAAAACAACCTGTGCGAGAACAAATCACACGACCTGGGGTAGATCAACATTCTTGGGCTCTGTAGGCATCACACGGTCACAACAATCATGCGTGAAGGAAACACACGACCGTGCAATGTCTACAAGATTGATTCAGATAACACGGGGGATCCGCCCACCTGCACAACCATAGGCACGGCCTGGAGCACTTCTCCAAGACAGAAAAACAACTCAAATCTACAAAATAAAGATATGGGGAGCACCATGTGCTTACTCCCAGCAGAATAGTGCGTATGTGCACACCACAACGGGCCTAAATGTGCACTTCATATGAGAAGAGTGAACCGGTGCGATATAAGCAATAATGAACTACAAGTGAAGTGCAAGTGCGTGAAAAATAACCTAGATGAGTTCCAAAAACCCTATAAATATTAGACTCATCACACCCATAGACATAACCATTTGCTCCTCCCAAGCAAATCATCCCTCAAGCTGACAAGAAAAACATAAGCTGACATAGAAATTGTAAAGCAGAGTGCCATGCGAAGTCGCATGCTCACCCACGTAGAAATACAATAAATGAAAATTGTAATTATACATATTAGTCTGTAATTTTCTAGGAGCATATTTATGTATTACAATTACTCAAAAATTGAATCACGGGGAATCATCGGATCAGGTATAGGAAGAAAGTAGACTGAATGATGAGGTGAGCATTGCCAAAGATCGGAGCTCAGGAAAACACATTGAAATCCATCAATGTCGGTGACCATAAGCTTGCCCGTTCGCACTCTCTCCACGACACTGGCTTGACTCAATCACGTGAATCAATAGTACTTTAGGTTTTATACAGGGCTTGAGTTTAGGCGAGGTATACAATGATAAACATGAGGTCTTAATGCATCTAACCCAAATGAGCTCGCACAATAAAAACTATCCACGCACCACAAAAACACGCCGGTGCACCACACCCCCAGACTTGGACATGACAACATGGGTGTGTGCACTACCTACTCCAAATACAAATTTCAACAATTAATTTTCAGTTGAACTTTTTCTCATTTCACTTTTTCTTTTTCATTCTTTTTTTCACAACTATTTATTATATTTTTTCAGCGAAATTTTCAAAGGAGCACATCCACATAACCACAATAAAAATCACTGCATCAACACCCCAACATGAAAATAATAAAACAACTAAAGCTCAGGTTTGGGTGTGCGACTAAGATCAGTTTTAAGGCTTTGGTGAGATAAAACTGGGGCTGAATCAAAGAACGGGTAGGCACAACTGGGCTAGCGAGGATATAGCGATTGAAATGGGCACAAATGCTCAACCAAGCCAAAAATGATGGCCTACATCACATTCATGCAATTGACTAAATGTATATGCCTGCTACAAGAGTCGCTTGGGGCAAGTTTTTAGCCACCGAGAAATATAATCCTTCCTCCCGACTCGGGCAATACGAAGCTAACCATCGTCTACACACATTTCTATGCTACCATATGATTCACACCAGAGTTAGTAATTTTTGAGTATAATAAACAATATCTACGCTAATAGAAAAGTATAAACTAAAAGCATAAAAAGAAATTGATTCTACATGAATTTCTACGCGAGACGAGAGCACTCGACTAGGAGCACTGCATGACCCAACATTTTACTCCGTATCTCAATCCTATGGCAGCAGTGTGAATTTCTACATCACACAAAAGAGACAAATTCATCACGCGATGTACAAACGGCTAAGCACATGCTCATGTGGGTGATGTTATGTGCGGTGAATAAAAACAACACTAAATAACTGAATAGAAATATACTTCTAGCATGCAATGAAATTATGTGCGTGCAGTGGGTAACAAATACAACGGTTCTCTCGCAGACTTAATCTAAACAATAAAACACAATATATGACTATGAAATTCAAAATAAAGCTATGGTAAGAGAGTACCCAATGCTCAGAAGTGAGCATACGGAAAGATTGGCGTGTAAACCAAGAAAAAGCTGCTACATCCGCCATCCAGAAAAAGTACCTGTAGGGGAGACAACTCCAAGCAAAAGCAAATATAAATACTAAATTATTAGCGGATTAGAGAAATAAAAACCAACCAAAACTAGGTTGTCTCCCAGTAGCGCTTTTTTTTATCGTCCTTAAGCTGGACTTAATACCTGTATTAATAAGTTTTATAAGATTGTCAAATCATAAAAGCAAAAGTTAATAAATCATAATAATTATTACATGATCAGCAAAATAATCAACTATAAGTTGACTTAAAGTAGTAACTAGAAATGAAAGAAATGGGTCTGAAGACCCAACAACAGCAATTCAGAAGATCAGAAGCTTTCCATCTCCAAATTTCAGCTTTCTTCATCCTATTCATCTCCTCCAATTGGCGGTCATTGATGAAATAACGCTTACCACCATGTACCCAGTCTTTCAAGGAAAACACAAGAAATGATGATGAAGTTGAATAGGCGATTGATTTCATCATTTCCATCTGCTTTCCCTTCCAAGACTGCTACTCAGAATCACCCAAAAATGGGTCCAAAAACTCATGCACCTGCAAGGGAATATACGAAATATCAGAAATTAAAGCAGGCGGGGAAGCAGGAAGGATGGACATATCAATATCAACATTATAAGAAGGATGATTAGGAAATGAAATGGATGAAAAACTAAAAAGTTCAAAAACAGGCGGAGTGGTCCCAGTTTCACTCCCACCAGGTTCCCAATCCTGATCACTGTCAGTGTCGTATGAATCATAACGAGGCACATCTGAAAACTCAAAGGCTTCAGTGGTGCGTCAAATCTCCTTCACCAATGAAGAGGTGCACATCTCCTCATCAGAAAGGTCATCCTCGTCATCCCACTTTGGTGCAGCTTGGAGGTCCAGCACATCACCCTGCAAACAATCTTCGACAGGGTCATCAAAAATATGTGTAGAAAAATCTTGCAAAGAAACTGGAGGAAGGGTAGCAATTGGAAAATGGAGTAGATACGATCCAGATGTCTAGATCTTCATCATCCTCCCTTAGTTGCTTGAGAAAACTAGGGCAGTCGTTCAAGACATGATCCATACTTTGACAATGCAAACATTTCCTAGCATCATTTCTAGTCAGATACATACATTGCTCAGAATTCAAAATACTTAAGGTTTCAATATAATGGCGCAAAGTGTCACAAAAACTAAGTTCAGCCATTGAATACATTGCGTGAAAGATGCTGATAAAATAAAATTTCAAATTCTTTGCAAAGAAAGACTACGCAATCAATTATAACTAAACTTGGAAAAACTTGCTTTAAAATCTAAAAAAGGATAGGATAAAATAATATTAACATGTAATTAAAAAGCAAACAAAAATAACAAAGGGGCTATACACACTGAAAGAACTTCTATCTCTTGGCTTTCTCCCAAGAAACTCACACGAATGTGTTCCCCGGCAATGGCGCCAAAAACTTGATGTGCAAATCTCACACACCGCTATAGGTGGGCGTGAGATTACGACATGAAACAGTAGTGTACCGATCATTCAGGTAATAAAATGGGTGAATTTTCCCAAGTATCGATCTCTCAAGGAACACAGTAAGGTGTTGTTATCTATCGAGGAAGGACTTGAGATTGAAGTCCTTTAAGTCGAATGGATTGCGAAAGTGTTGGATTGGATTGTGGAAAATGAAATAAAATTAACCTAAATTACTATGCAGGCCGCAATGCACTGTTGGATCTGTAGGCGCCTTTAGAGGGTGGTAAATAAGGGTTTTAAGAAGTTTTGAACTTAATTGATTTTATTCAAGTAGGTTGATAGTATTCAAGAAAAATATCTCAGTTTAAATACTGCTGTAGGCTTTTTATGAATGTGGGTTGTATTTGGCACAACAGAAGTGAACTCTGTTGCTACCGCCTGTGGTAGCATTACCGCGCGACCTTAGTGACAGAGAACCCCTTTTTTGTTTAAATTTCTAAGATCAGAACTTGCAAGACAATATTAGAGAAATACAGATAATATTATTGCTTGAAAAACATTACAGAAATGTATCCCAATGACGCTTGAGATTGAGGCGAATGAGTAAAAACTTTTTAGGTTTTCTATACCGACCCTTCTCCCAAGGACCGGACAATGAGGAAAATTCTCCCAAGTCCTCGCAAGGCCCTAGTCGCCAACCACGCAGCGAATTTCTCTACCGATAAAAATATAAAGGTTACAAATAATAAAAACTAAAACATCAAAGAAACTCCCTCAAAGGATGAACTTGAAGATGAATTCGGCGTGATTGATCTTTCTTCAAGTCCATAGCGTTCACGAAAATTGATGGAGTTCACTTGGCTTGCAAAGAGGAGGCTCTCACGAATACAGGAGTTTTGGGTTCAATATCTTCTCAAATCGGCAAATCAAAATGGAAGCGGACCGCTCTTTAAATAGGCTCGGATCTTAGTGCCAGCGGTAGTGCTACCGTCAGGTGGTAGCCTCTTTAGGCAACAGTCTGGCATGCAGATCGAGCCATATTTGGCAACCTTCTGGCTCCAGAATTGGTATCCCTTCCTACAACACCGCAATAATGCTAACGTGCCGCGTTAGTATATATCATTCCAGGTCGTTAGATCTCCTTCCTTTTCTGCGGGACTTTCATAAGTTACCGTCGGGCGTTAGCCTTAACGCTCCGCGATAAAGTTGTCATATTCAATCTTGATGAACTTCCATTCTTGACGAATGATTCCTTTTCGACAAAGTTTCCAAATGCACATGCTACCGCCAACGGTAGCATTAACGCGTCGCGCTTGAAACGTTTCAAAACTTTGACCTGGTAGGAATTCGTCGTCTTTCTTTTTCGTGCTTATAAAAGCTTGAAAGTAGAAGTTCCTGCACACTACACATGATAAGTATGATCAAATACAATGACATTTGTTATTCTCAAACCAAGATATATGGAAAGAATGTTCCAACAAACTCCCCTTTTTGATAATTACAAATCCACTTTAGAAAGAAAGCATTTAACAATAAGAAATGTGTTTATAGCAAAGGATAGGCGTGATAGTACGAATATGCTCGCCCTACATAGATTCTCACCCTATATTACTGCTCCTCCTAAATCAAAGCGTCCTATGTATTTTGCTCCCCTTAAGTGTGGATTTCTTTCAAAGTTATTCGCCCCCTTTTGGTATTATCAAAAGAGGGTGGAGAGAAGGGATAGAGAATGACAATGATTTATGACTTAGTGATACTACATGGTGAATGAGCAAAGGATGGAGTTCGAATTACTTAGATATTCTCCTCCTTTTGTAGGAAGTTTGGAGTAAGAACGAGTATCATTAGATAAGGAGCCAATATTACTTGTTGGGTAAAAAATATTCATGATCGAGCGTACAAGTAGAAAGAACAGTGGAAAGCATGATTCAAGATAAATAAACATCTTTATAGGAGTTTGAAGCATAGTAAATGAGTCAGAGTTTTGTTTTAGTGGAAAATAGATGTTTTAGCAATTTAAGTCCAAGATCAAAATATCACATGTTATCAAAATACAATAGCACTTAATTAAGGAGTAAATAGGCAAGAGTGTGCATACATGGCGTAGCGGAAGATAAGTTCAAATATAATAAGCACTTTTAAAATAAACATCCTTTTTGAGATCTGCAAGCATAATAAATAAGAGTGTTGGTTTTTGAAATAAGATGTTTTGAATTTGAAATCCAAGATGTGCTTGTGGCATACAAAAATAATTCTAGCATGATTTTAATTTATCAAGACAATATTGGAAACTAAAATGTTTTAAATTCACAATTCAAGTATACTTATACATTGTAGAGATCATACAAATCTATTTAGTGCATTTACCAAAAGACTGTAGAAAAGATATGTAAATATGCATTAAAGTTCAATAATCATGAGTAGAAGTTTTATAAAAAATAATGATATGTAAGTAGTGTTTTTGATAAGAGTATTCAAATGATTTATTCAAAACACATGTCATGTATAATGGAGTAAACTCAACATTATTGTAATGCATTTTTAGAATTACTTCCACCAATATAGCTATATTTTATTTCAATGCACATAAAAAGTAGTATGACATTCAAGGTGCTCTACACACAATACTCATTAAGAATTATCAGGGTGCAAAGTAGTGATTGGGGGATCACATATATTTTATCTTTTCTTTTATTTATTTGTGATCGGGTGTACAAGAAGTAGTGTATAAAGGAGTTTGCACAAGAAACTTTACAATTCTTTCTAAGGTGCTCAACCTCACAATGCTCATTAAGACTTATCAGGAAGGTGAGTAGTGTTTGGTGGAGTTATCTTTGTCATGTATTCATTTGAATTTTAGTTTGTGACAAAGTTCTTAGAATTCACTTTTTTTTGCAAACATAGAGTTTTTGGATTAAGAACACACTTCTTCAAAAATGGGTCATGAAAAAAGATTTTTATGAGGTGTAGGTAAACTAATCACACATCTAATAATGTTAAGTTGTTACACTACACAATCATGCAAAAGTAAGATTAAAATCATATGTAGATTATCAAAGAGGTGAGTGAGTAAATCTTTATCAAATATAGAACATTACTCATACTTAGAGGCATGTTATGCAATTATACACATGATTCCTATATTCAATTTCATTGCACATTACAAGATAATGTTCAAGGTATGACACAAAACAATATTGTAAGATAGTTGAAATTAGAATTTAACATTGTATTTTAATCTTGAAAAGATAAACCTAATCATCCTGGAAACATTTCAATGAATAGTAATCAGTTTTTATAATTTTTGGTTTTTTTAATAAAAAATACAAAATAGTAAACATTCATAAAGAAACAATAAGAAAAGCATATTTTTGTTCTTTGAAATTTCTTTTGAAATATTGTATTTGGTTTTTAAACGGTCAATTTAAAAAAAACTTGTTTTTGATTTATTTTGATTAGCTTTACACATTTTTTTGTTTTAATTATTTAAAGAGTAACATAAATTAAACAAAATGCATAATTTGAAAAACAGTTAATAAAACATAGGATTTTATACTACCGCCAACAGTAACAAACTAATGTCGCGCGATAGTAACAGAAGTAGTGTTTTCCAAAAAAATGTATATTTTTTGAAAAATTTCGCCTGATTATGTTTGTTTAGAGTAAATGCTATGTAGTGGAGCCAAGAAATCAGACAATCAGACACACAACATGCGAGTTTTATCATTTTTAAGTTAAGATATCCAAAATCCCTAATTCTAGTCTAAGTAGAGCAAATCGTGCATCAGGTAGAGGCTTGGTAAAAATGTCCGCAAGTTGAGATTCAGTTCCTATAAAGTTTACATGAACATGTTCCTTTTTATGTGATCCCTAATGAAATGATGTCTTGCATCTATGTGTTTGGATCTTGAGTGATGCACGGGGTTGTTTGTTAGGTCAATAGCACTTTTGTTGTCACATTTTATTTCAGTATCGGTAGATGAACTCCAATGTCTTCTAAGATATGAGTCTTCCGTAATGCTTGTGCACAACAACTTCCTAGTGCAATAAATTCAGCCTCAGTGGTGGAGAGAGCAACCAAATTTTGTTTTCTACTTGACCATGCAACTAGTGAAGGGCCTAAGAAATGACATGTGCCACTAGTGCATTTCCTATCTAATGAACATCCCGCATAATCAAAATCAGAAAAGACATGTAAAATAAAAGAATCACTCTTTGGATACCATAGATCTAATCTAGATGTTCCGATTAAATAACTAAAAATTTATATTACCGCTTTTAAATGCGGTTCTTTTGGATTAACTTGAAATCTAGCGCATAAACATATGACAAAAGTAATGTCGGGTCTACAAGCACTTAAGTACAATAAAGATCCAATCATTCCTCTATACAAGGTTTGATCAATTGATATCCCTGCTTCATCTTTTCCTAATTTTAATGATGCGCTCATTGGTGTTCTAGCTAGTTTTAAGTTTTCAAATCCAAAACGTTTTGGCATATCATGTACATACTTGGATTGACAAATAAAGATTCCTTCATTTCTTTGTGTGATTTGAAAACCTAAGAAATATGTGAGTTCTCAGACAAAGTCATCTCAAATTCATTTTGCATTACTTATACTACTTCATTACACAACTCTTCATTAGTGGCTCCATAGATAATGTCATCAACATAAATTTATAAGATGATTAAATCATTATTTATATGCTTAATAATGAGTGTGTTATCAGCACTACCCATTTTATAATCACGCTTTAATAAAAAAGATGTTAAGTGTTCATACCAAGCACGAGGCGCTTGCTTTAAACCATAAAGCGCTTTTTCTAACCTATAGACATGATTAGAAAAATTTTCATCTACAAAATCAGGGGGTTGTTCAACATAGACTTCTTCATTAATTATCCCGTTTAAGAGGGCACTTTTTATATCCATTTGAAATAATTTAAACTTTTTATAACTCGCAAAAGCAAGAAAGATTCTATTAGATTCTAGGAGAGCAATGGGTGCAAATGTTTCATAAAAATCTACCCCCTCGATTTGTGAGTATCCTTGTGCTATAAGTCTAGCCTTGTTCCTAGTGATTCTAGAATCACAATCTAATTAATTTTTAAATATCCATTTTACACCAATAACCGAGTGGTTGGATGGTCTTTCTACTAACTTACAAACCCTTATTTCGTTCAATTTGATTTAATTCTTCATTCATAGCAATAAACTAAAACTTATCATTTAAAGCGGTAGAAACATTTTTGGGTTCAATTTCAGAAACAAAGCATAAATTTGAAAAGGATTCATGAATTGAAGAGCGTGTCGTTACCCCTCTTGACGGTTCTCCAATGATAAGCTCCCTTGGATGATCTTTTGTAAATCTGAGCATGCTTGGAGGTACGAAATTTTCTTGCACCGCCTCTATTTATTTATTAACTACAAGTGGATCATTGTCCTCATCCTCCAAGGGTGAAAGAGGTTCCTCTTCTTTTCTTGTAATAGTATAATCTACACACGGAACAAGTTCATCAAATCTGAACAGACTCTTTCACCTTTTTAGACTTTTTTATTATATATCCTATATGCTTTACTAGTAAAAGAATATCCAAGAAAAATTATTTCATCACATTTTTCATCAAATTTTGCTAATGCATCTTTGGTGTTTAAGATATGATATTTACACCAAAAAACATGAAAGTAAGACACATTTGGTTTCATTTGATAATATAGTCATAAGGTGTTAATTTCATAATCGGGCGAAGCATGATTCGATTTATTACATAACACTAAGTATTTACTGTTTCGGACCATAAAGATCTAGGAAACCCGTACTCGGATAGCATAGTGCGTGAAAGTTCTTGATGGGTTCTATTTTTCCTCTCCACCACACCATTTTGTTGGGGGTGCGTGGAGTGGAAAATTCGTGTTAGATGCCTAGATTATTACATAAAGTAGTGAAGTTTTTCATTTTCAAATTTCCCTCCATGATTTGAGCGGATGCATATCATTTTTAAATCTAACTCATTTTGAATGCGATTACATAATTTTGTAAATTCAAAAAATGCATCGGATTTGGAGGTTAGAAATAAAGTCCATGTAAACATAGAATAATTGTCAATCAACAAAAAAATATACTTTCTACCTCCTAGACTACACGTGCTAATTGGTCCAAATATGTCCAAGTGAATTAGTTGAAGAGGTCTAGTGGTAGACATTTCAGTTTTATTTTTGAATGAAGTTTTTAAAAAAATTTTCCTTTTTAGCTTGGCGGGCATAATGAGGATAGGTTTCCATTAAGCATTGGTAAACCTCTTATTATTTTATTTTTTGACAGTTTTAAAATCAACTTGGTGCTATAGTGACCAAGACGCCTATGCCATAATTCAAGTTCTTCATTTTTTGAGATTAGATATTTTAATGATGCACGTGAAAGATCATGAAAAGCAATCAAATAGACAATGTGAGTTCTTGGTGTGGTGAGTACAATATCATTAGTTTTAGGGTCTATAATTTTACACAAGTTTGTGGAATACTCAAATAAAATATTAAGACCATTATTACTGATAGTGCATTATTTATAGTTATTTTTATATAGTATTTTAGTAGTAATTAATTAGTTTTTATATAATTTTAGTTTAATATATATCTAATTCGCTTTATTTTGTGTTTTCAGGTAATCTGGGGCTGCTAATAATAAATTCAAGCTCGCATCCGTGTTCAGGAGAAATAAAGGAACAAATCTACAAAAATCTCAAGTACGACGTGACTCCATGTCACGGCCGTGACCCAGCCGAGCCGACTTCCAGTTTCCAGAATATGCCGCCACATCAGATTAAAGTTACATGCCCCCTGTCACGGGCGTGATAGCGGGGCGTGACCTTCAGGTCACGGGCGTGACTCGCCCAACAAGCATTCAATACAAGCTGTTTCCGCCGCCGAGCCGTTCCAGCTTACACGCCCTTGGTCACGGGCGTGACCAAGGGGCGTGACCTCTCCCGCAACTGCTAGATTAACTCCAGATAGCGCCGTTTCCCTCCGTTTCCTAAATCGGTCAAGACACGCCCTAGGTCACGGGCGTGACCTAGGCCGTGACCCGTCGAGATGATCAATTTTGCCGGTTTCTCTTCCCCAACGTTCCTGGGCTTTCAAGACGCTGTTACAAAGCTTACACGCCCTTGGTCACGGGCGTGACCAAGGGTGTGACTCACCAATTTTCTGCCTATAAAAGGCAGCTGCTGCCAAATTGATGGGAATCCAGTCCTTGCTTAGATTGGTTCATTTTGAGATTAGATTTCCTGCATTTTATTTCATTTATGCAATTTTACTTTATGTTTTGCAAATTTCAATTCATAGCTTAGATTTACTTTTCTAGCAATTGTAATTCTCCTTTCATAGTTATAAAATGTTCTTTTTCTTTAATCATGAGTAGATAATTTTATTACATTTGATCGGATGAATTCTTAAGTAGTGGTATTTTGTAATCTCTTTTTCATAGTTTGGTTTTGGAAAACTAGGATTTATCTTTAAATTTAATTGCTTCGAATTCATATGTCGCGAATATGTTTCTCGATCTAAGATCTGTTTGCTAGTGATCGAGAGATCCATGCGAACGAGGAGATCACTCAAAGATAAAAAGAATTTCATGAACTCCTCGAGAGAGGGTGATACAAATCTTCCGGATTGGAGTCAAATCCAATAGTGGGGCTCACCGCATAAAACAAGCTTAGGGGTTTCGACTGGCCAAGGGGTCTTAATCGATCAATCTAAGGTTAGGTGGTAGTTCTCTCTCGAGAGGCTCTATCATATTTTGGGAACCTCTACGGTCAAGTTTTTCCGAACCAATTTATGATGTTTACAAAATAGTTTACTTAAGAAGGATTCTCGATCAAATGTTGCCTTTCTTTTATTATTTCTTTTATAAAACCCTTTTAAATATTCTACCGATAAAATAATAATAATTTACATGAGTAAGATTACTCGACAGGCCTCGAGCAAATACGATATCCTTCCTATACTATATTTCGATAGGTATACTAGCCTACATCGGGATATTAGTTTGAATTATTTTTAAAACTATATATAAAATCTCTATCAAGTTTTTGGCGCCGTTGCCGGGGAAATTTTGTTGATATTTTGAAAGCGTAAATTGTATTACTTTTATCATTCTCTTTCTCCGCCCCCATTTCTATTTTTTTCTTTCAAATTCCATTTTATTCAGTAACAGTTGTTTTTTATTTTCAAAAACAAAACAAAAAATGTTATCTCAATTGACCGCCAAAGTTGCTGAGCTTCAAAACAAAGTCAATCTTTTGGAAGCTGCACGAAAGCGCCAAATTATTTGTAATTTTTGTGGTGCAAATCATTCTAGCGAGGAATGTTCATTTTATTATCAAAATAGTTTTTGTTATCAAAATGATTTTTCTATGAAAGATAATTCATATGAAATTTCTTCTTGCTCCGATATTAATTATTCTTGGTGGCAAGATCACCCGGATAGTTTTCGGTGCGATGAAGAAAATTCAGTCAATCAAGATTTTCATTCCTCCTCTTTTACCCCACAAAATTCTTTTTCTTCTACTCTTGGGTGTTCTCAAGTTTTTATTTGTCCAAATTTAAATATTTATACCCAAGCTCAGGAAGAACTTCTTTACCACAAATTTAAAAGAGTCATGGAGACACCAGATTAAATAGATGAAGAACATATTTCTTCTCCTCCTCCGCTCGAATCTCCTCCTATTTTTCATGAATTTTCTCTCTCGCCAAATATTCACTTTGAAAGTGAAATTCATGAAAATACCCATGAATTTAGTCCACTTGGTATTTCAAATAAATTTTTGAATACGAATTTTATTTTTGAAAATGAACAACCGGTGCTTAATCATGTATTTTCATAAGAAACTCCTCCTTGTGAAAAATTTTCTGACTCGCTCAATCTTGATTCTTTTTATTCTAACGATTTTCATATAGAGGATGAGCCATTGCAACCAAACGTCTTTACCGATCCATTTGCCGCTCATCTCCATGAATCCAAATTACCTATGGTATGCACGGGTAATTTGGATTCACAATTTGAAGCTAACAGACAATGAATGAATCAAGACTATAGCGGAGGAGTCGCCGGGCAACGGACTTTGGCACATTCTCCTAAACGTGAATTAAGGGAGTTCCATGTGTACCTTTATTTTTATTTTCCTTTTTCCTAACAATAACCGTCTAGCTTAAAGACGGGAAAAAGAAAGCGCTCTTGGGAGGCACCCCTTGCTTATCTTTATTTTTCTTGCAATCTACTTTTTCAGCATTTTAATTACTTTTCCCTCCTACTTGGCTTATAAACATTGGGGACAATGTTTATTTTTAAGTATGGGGGTGTATTCTCCTATATTCAGTTTTTATTAAAAAAAATTCTTTTTCAAAAAATCATAAAAAAATTGTTTTTCTTTCTTTATTTTCAATTTTGTTATAACAAATTTACGAAATTCAAAAAAATGTTTTAATTTAAAATTTTAGGTCTTTGTGTGTTATTTTCTTTGTATGCAAATTAAAAATACCCAAAAAATTATAAAATAAAAAATTTAATTTCTTGCGAAAGGGCCGTGTAGGTTTTCATCCCACAAAACTGCCTAGTACCTTGCGAGCCCGTCATTGGGTAGCCCTTGGAAAGTCCAAGAATATAAAAAAAAAACATTTTGTTTTAATGTAAAAAAAAATAAAAAAAAAATCTAATAAAATAAAATTTGTAATATTAAATTTCTCCTAACTTCATTTATGCAAAATTAATTTTAATTATGAGTTGTCTCTATAAGCTTTTTAAGGATTTTTCTTTTTATGAATTTTTAAATCTTATATTTCTCTTCAAAATATGTTAGATTTAATTTTTAGATGAATTTGATTTAATAAGTTTTTCATTATCTTGATTTGTTTAGAATATTTCTTAGTTTTACTTTCTCTCTTTAAAATATCATAATTCAATTTTGTAGAAATTGTGTTAAATTTCTTTAGATTTCACTTATATTAACTTGAACTCAAAGTTTCTTATAGATTGCTCGATTTGTTTTCTATGCTCTTAAAATGTATCTTTGGAATTTGTTTAGCCTTTAAACCCTAGCCCTTCCCCTACCTTTTTGTTTAACCCCTTTATTTGGCATAAAGAAAATTTGAAAAGATCATATGTCATGGAATGAGAGGATAAAATTCATCATTCCTAAACATATGCACCCAAATTAGTAAAAGATTATATGGCATGGAGTTGAGATGATAAAATTCATCACTCCTAAACATATACATTTGGGATATAAAAAAAAGAAGAAATTTAAGAAAAGATAGAAATGAGAGGTTAAAATTCATCATTTCCTATATGCAAAGTAACTTCTTCAATGCCAACTTTACTCCAATTAGCCAAGTTTATTTGCTTATCCTATGATATTTTTGAGAGAGCATAGTTAATATTTTGTAGTTTTCTAAAAGTTTCTAATGATGTTTAAAGTTTCTATAATTTTAATCTTGGTTATTTTACTTAATTCAATGCAATTTTGTTTATGAAGATTTAGTTAGAGAATTTTGTAACTAATATTTATTCTACTCATCTCAATTTATGAATTATAAATTATTTCTTATAAATCTGAATTTTAATTTCTTAACTTATTTTGGCATTAGTTTTATAAGATTTGGAGTACATAATTAGAAGTAAATCTTTTTGGAAATGTCCTATAAATTCCTCTCATACTTATAAATTAGATTTTGCTCTGGAATAGCAAAAGCTTAAGTATGGGGGTATTTAATAGTGCATTATTTATAGTTATTTTTATATAGTATTTTAGTAGTAATTAATTAGTTTTTATATAATTTTAGTTTAATATATATCTAATTGGCTTTATTTTGTGTTTTCAGGTAATCTGGGGCTGCAAATAATAAATTCAAGCTCACAGCCGTGTTCAGGAGAAATAATGGAACAAATCTGCAAAAATCTCAAGTACACGCCCTAGGTCACGGGCGTGACCTGGGGGCGTGACTCTATGTCACGGCCGTGACCCAGCCGAGCCGACTTCCAGCTTCCAGAACACGCCGCCACATCAGATTAAAGTTACACGCCCCTGTCACGGGCATGACAGCGGGGCGTGACCTTCAGGTCACGGGCATGACACGCACAACAAGCACTCAATACAAGCATTTACCGCCGCCGAGCCATTCCAGCTTACACGCCCTTGGTCACAGGCGTGACCAAGGTGCATGACCTCTCCCGCAACTGCCAGATTAACTCCAGATCACGCCGTTTCCCGCCGTTTCCTGACTCCGTCAAGACACGCCCTAGGTCACGGGCGTGACCTAGGCCGTGACCCGTCGAGATGATCAATTTTGGCGGTTTCTCTTCCCTAATGTTCCTGGGCTTTCAAGACGCAGTTACGCAGCTTACACGCCCTTGGTCACGGGCGTGACCAAGGGCGTGACTCACCAATTTTCTGCCTATAAAAGCCAGCTGCTGCCAAAGTGATGGGAATCCAGTCCTTGCTTAGATTGGTTCATTTTTAGATTAGATTTCTTGCATTTTATTTCATTTATGCAATTTTACTTTATATTTTGCAAATTTCAATTCATAGCCTAGATTTACTTTTCTAGCAATTGTAATTCTCCTTTCATAGTTATAAAATGTTATTTTTCTTTAATCATGAGTAGCTAATTTTATTACATTTGATTAGATGAATTCTTAAGTAGTGGTATTTTGTAATCTCTTTTTCATAGTTTGGTTTTGGAAAACTAGGATTTATCTTTGAATTTAATTGCTTCGAATTCATATGTCGCGAATATCTTTCTCGATCTAAGATCCGTTTGCTAGTGATCGAGAGATCCATGCGAACGAGGAGATCACTCAAAGATAAAAAGAATTTCATACACTCCTCGAGAGAGGGTGATACAAATCTTCCAGATTGGAGTCAAATCCAATAGTGGGGCTCACCACATAAAGCAAGCTTAGGGGTTTCGACTGGCCGAGGGGTCTTAATCGATCAATCTAAGGTTAGGTGGTAGTTCTCTCGAGAGAGGCTCTATCATATTTTGGGAACCTCCACGGTCAAGTTTTTCTGAATCAATTTATGATGTTTACAAAATAGTTTACTTAAGAAGGATTCTCGATCAAATGTTTCCTTTCTTTTATTATTTCTTTTATAAAGCCCTTTTAAATATTCTACCGATAAAATAATAATAATTTACGTGAGTAAGATTACTCAACAGGCCTCGGGCAAATACGACATCCTTCCTATACTATATCTTGATAGGTATACTTGCCTACATCGGGATATTAGTTGGAATTATTTTTAAAACTATATATAAAATCTCTATCAATTACACAGTTGACTAATAGAGATTAAGTTATGTTTTAAGCCTTCAAAATATAAGACATTTATAATAGAGAAAGAATCGTTACTCACTGTACCGATGCCTGAGATTCTTCCCTTTCCATTGTCACCAAATGTCACCATTCCACCTTTCTTCTTTATGAGGCTAAGGAACTTTGATTTATTGCCCGTCATGTGTTTGGAGCATCCCGAGTCCAAGTACCACATGTCCTCATTTTCCTTAGCCTGCCAACACACCTAAAAAGAAGATGAGAGTAAAGATCCAGTTTCCCAAGAGGTTCCTCCCATCGAGTAGGTGGAAACCTTAGGCACCCAGATTTGCTTGAACGCACATCTTCCCTTTATCCTACAATAGTCCATGGTGTGTCCAAAGTGAAAGCACTTAGCACAAGACACAAAAAGGGTTGAGACCTTATTCAAATTTTTTTGTGGACTCTTATTGGAAGATGGGGAACCAGAAGAAAATAGCATGGATTTTTTATTAAACCATTTATTTTATTTGTTACTACTGCCAGCAGTAAGAGATACCATTAGGTGGTAGCTTCCAGATCCATACCCAAGCCCATATTTAGCACTTTCATGCTTTTGGTTTGCCAAAATCATTTTAAGAGTCTTTTGGCCAACCCCAAAATTTTCTATGGCTATATTTAAATCATGGATCTGGGCTTTTGAAAGGGGTGCTTTCATTTATTAGGTTTCCGCACCTATTTGCAAAAAATTTCTTTCCATCTTCAATTTGAGAAAGAGAGGTTTTAAACATCTTTCTAAGTCTGCCTTTTGTTTTGTAAGAGATTCATTATTTGAGAGAGCCTTAGAAAGATCGTTTTTTAGTTCTTTTACCCTATCTCTTTTCCCAACGATTTCACTTCATTATTTAAATTTTGATTTTGTTTAAAAGAATTTTATTTCCAGTTTTTAGAAGATCAAGATCTTTTAGACTCTTGTTAAAATATTTGCATGTTTTCATATATTCAATATAAAGATCATCGTAAGTAGTAGGAAGTACCTTTGTGTCACTTTGGACACTGCAATCGTCATTCGATGATTCATGGCTTCTACCCATGAGGCACAAATTTGCCTCATCACCGTCGCTTAAAGTAGACCCGCTTGAGCTTTTAGATGAGGATTCGTCCCATGTTGCAGCCTTCAGAACCTTCTACTTATCTTTACCATTGCGTCGCTTTTCTTTTTGCTCTTTTAGGTATTTTGGGCACTGGCTTTGTATATGCCCTGTCTTCCTACAGTGGAAGCACTCAGGTGGAGGGCGCTCATCGTCATTGCTTGATTTCTCCTTTTTCTCTCTTTTAGATGATGAGCCTTTTCGGAAAAACTTACGGAAAGCGTTCCTTCTTTCCGGTTTCTTCATGAACTTTATGAAATTTTTCAGAAAAAGGCTCTCCTCATCCTCCTTATCATTATCGTACTCATTCCTTGACATCAGTGCCAAGGCTTTCTTCTTTGGCTCTTTGTTGTATTCTTCTTCTAGGATTTTGAGTTCAACCTCATGGGTTTTGAAGTTCCCAATGAGGCTCTCAATTTGGAGCCGTCTTAGATCATGTAATTCAGAAATAGCGGTCACATTTGGATTGAACTTCGAAGGGAAAGACCGAAGGATTTTCCTCATGAAGTTACTTTTTGAGAAAGTTTTTTTTCCAAGTATCTTTGAGGCGTTGACGATCTTGGTAAAGCGAGTGTACATCGAGTCTACGTCCTCGTTTATATCCATTCTGAACCTTTCAAACTCTGATTCCAATTGGAAATGCTTTGAGTCGTTAACCTGCGATGTGCCCTCATGCGTTATTTCCAATAGATTCCAAATATCATAGGCAGTTTCGCAAGCACTAACTAGATTAAATTTAGTTCACAAATAAGGCATTCATTGCTTTAGCATTGTTTTTGCATTTATGTTTATCTCCATCATCCCACCTATCTCTAGGTTTTTCCATGGAAACTTCTCCAACAACATGTTGGAACATAGTTTTCCGCATCCCTTTGATTTGAGAATAATAAATATTACTTGTATTTGATCTTGTTTGTCATTGTGTTTTTAGCATGCAGGTTTGAAAAAAGATGACACTAAGTTGCTGGTGTTGGTCTGGATTTGCTCACAAGATGAAAAGAATGGAAGAGAGCTAATGCACGACATTAACTCTTAACGCCGACGTTGAATTTCATTCCCACCAAGATGAAAATGGCATGAAGGGAAGCTGTCGTGATTGCAGGAGCATTTTGGGAATGATTTGACTCAACGCCAGATGTTAGACTCAACGACAGCGTTAAGGTGGCCTAAAATGAATGTTTCCAAAGATGCAGAATCTCCTTCCTGTTTGGAAGATCTGAGCCATTAAAACATTTCTATACTGGATCAACGCCAGACGTTAGCCTTAACGCTGACGTTAACTTCCAGTCCTATAAATAGGTGGATATCGTCTTCTTCAAGAACTAATGCTAAGGAGCCCTATTCCAGCACTCTGAATTATTTGTGAGGGCTGTATTTCCAGACCACAAAGGATCTCCCACTAAATTTTAAAAGGAGGAATCAAAGGAGGCTTGGATCAACACGCTAACTCAACGCGAAGAACGCACGCTTGGACTTCAACAATCTTTAGCGATTCAACGTCGTCTCCTTCAGATTACATCATAGGGAGTTTTTATATTTGTCTTTTATTTTTATCTTTGTAATCGGTTTGTGAATTCGCCTCGTGTTGGCGACTAGGTCTTGGGAGTAGATCTAGGGAGTGCTCAAGGCCTTTCTGGGGATAGAAGGGCTAGAGCAGCTTGGGGCCATATCTGGGGAGAGATCGGCTAAAGCCAACCGGTTCTTAGTGAGAAGAGTCGGTATACAAAATGAAAAAAGTATTTCATATTTCACCTTCAATTTCTAGCGTCATAGAAATCTCATTTTGTAATCAAATATTATATATGATAATCATGTCTTTTCTTATTTGTTTTAATTTATTTACTACTCTTTACTTTTTACTCACTCTCATTCAAACAAAATATTAAAAGTTTTCTATAAAAAATTTGATGTTTTCTAAAACCCTTATTCACCCCCCCCTCTAAGGGCGCCTCAAGATCCAACAAGTGGTATCAGAGGTAGGTTATTCCAATACGGTCTAACAACCAAGAATAATGGCGTCTCTTGATCATGATCTTTCTACTAGTGGGGAAAATTTTAATATAAATGAAAAATCACTAGCACAACCTTTAGTTGAAGGGAAAAATTATAAAAGGTGGAAAATATCAATGAAAATTTTTCTTAAAGCTTTAGATGAAAAAGTTTGGAATATTACTATTGAGAAACCACCTAGCGTATTAAATAGATATGAAATGGTTTTAAATGCAAAATCTATAAATAGTCTATTTTGTGCGTTAGATCAAAATATTTTCAAACTTATTTGTACTTTACCCACCGCATATGAGATTTGGAGTTTTCTTGAAAGAACTTATGATTCTCCTTCTGTAGGTATGGAACAATCACAAGAACCGGAGAATATGCAAGCCTGCTCAAGTATTCAAGAAAGCTCCTCACATGATGGATCCATGGAATGCACATCAAGCGGAAGGGATGATGACAACACATTATTGGAAGAGGAACATGAAGATGTCAAAGGAACTTAATGTTCAAACCTTTCCTCATCCAAAAACAAAGTAAAGAAATCAAATTCCCTTATTGTTTGCAATTCTATTTCGACATTACAATTGATACAAATTACAAAGCGCAAAATTAAGAAATTGAAAAATGTGAATTGCAAATTGCGCTTATAAAATAAAGGTTTAAAAACAAAAGTTAAAGTAGAATCAAATTCTGATTTATCTAGTTTTACCCATATCTCTTCAATTGAAAATATAAAACCTTATTTTGATTGCAATATTCTTAAAGAAAAACTCAAGGTATATAAAAAAGAGCATCTTAAAGAACATAATGAAAAATTATCTTTAGAAAATTCATCTATTGCAAATGATTGTGCTATGTGTAAAAGTTATAAATTGAAATTAAAGAGATTGATGAAACATTCGAGGAATTTAGAAATAACTATCAAACTCATATTGACTCTATTGTTTCCACTCTTCAAAATAACACAATTGCTTATAATAAAGCTAGACATAATCTCAAAGTTAAGAGTTATGAATTAGAAAATAAAGTTAACTTGCTTAAGAAAATTATGAAGAAAAATTCTCAACACATAAATTCAAAATATCAAGCAAAATCCAAAGGCAAGTTAAATATGAATTTTCATAATTTATCCAAGCAAAACATAGGAAATGAAAAACAACAAAAGCTTGTAAATGAAATTCCAAAACTCTACCATCATTATCATTTACAACATAATTGTTCTCCCAGCATAAAATTAAATGCAAACAAATTTCCTTTAAATTATAAATTCAAAAATCATTTTTATCCAAATATTCAAGTAAATGACTATGGAAATTTGAAAACTAAAGATAATGTTTGTCCAAGGTATGAATGGAGACCCATACTTAAGAATGACGCACTAATGTCTAATGAAAGGGTTCATTCATCCTTGTCTCCCCAAAAGCCAACACGTTATATTTGGGTACCCAAAGGAACCACCGCACTTGGTCCCCTTTGGATACCTAAAACTCTTATTCATTAGGTATCATCAAATGCATGAAGTAGAATCTTTTTAAAATGAAATATACAAATTTCTACTTCATGATGTGTTTCATTGTCTTCTATATTTTTTTGTTTTCTTATTTCTTAAGCTATCATGTCATGGTCACCTTATATATTATTGGAAATATGATTTTATCTCTTAAAAGCTTAATAAGTTTACAAAATTAAATTGATCAAAATTCAAAGTCATATTTTATTTTGGTGACTTGTCTATCCTTCTTATACATTGCCTATAAATATCTTATATTATCCATATAAATCAAATTCAAACTTTGCTATGAGATATTTATCTAAATTAATAAAATCATAAACTTCAATTTTTTTCTTTCAAAAAATGTTGAGTCTATAAATTTTGGAAATATTAAGTACAGATAGAAACCAATAACACTTAAATATCTTGAGAAAGGGAGATTTGGGATGTCACCCCATCACATCTTCTAGTACCAGTGCGAACCCTTCACAGGATAGACCTCGGGAAGTCTTCCACTCTAAATTTCTAAGTCCAACCAAATTCTAGCAAAGATCAAATTGATTATCGACCCATGCGTACTATTGCAATGATCGAAAAAGAAAACTATCATTATCTTGTACTTTAAGAAAAATAATATAGGCCTTTGGTAACTTTTTCTAAAAATAAAAAAATAAAAAATAAAATATGCGAGATTTCGACCCAAACTTCAAACGATCATAACTTTTGATCTGCTTGTCAGAATTTTGCCCACAATAGCTTTTCAGAATGAGGTCGAGAAGCTCTATGCAATCAAAAATGAGCCTTGCACGTTTGAGTTCATTTTGACCCTCAAAATTTCCAAAATTCAACTCCATTTAAAAGTTATCTCAGTTTTTTTATTTTTCAGCAATTTTTGTGTCTACGGATTATATATCACATGCTCCTGTGTCCCCCTTCTAACAAATTATATACTTCTAATATTTACATAACATTGCACCTTGTTACCATAGCTGTTCATTCTAGCATTGTCACTTACTATAAATAGAAATCAATGTCTATGCTAGTTATATCATGCCATGTTATGTTAAAACAAAGTAGAATAGTAAAATTTGAAAAGGATGAATATTCAAAAATCAAAGATCAAAGAGAACCAAAAATAAAACCTTTCAAAAATATTTTCAAAAATCAAAGAGAATATTTATAAAACCTTTCAAAAATAACCAAAAATATTTTCTCTTTATATTCATTATTCGCCCTATATTTTTTCTCTATAATATTTTGAAAAGGATGAATATGAATTGGTTTACACACTTCACCTACATAATTATGAATAATTAATTATGAGTACCTAAATTTCTATGTGATAGAATTAATGATCATAAGATCTTTTAAATTCAAACATTAAATATAACTACAAAAGATCTTATTGCTTTCAACATATAGTTTGTGATCATGATTTGTATATGAATCTATTATGTGTTGCATGTATCTCATTTATATGTAGACCATAGAATAAACTTATATTCCTAAGGAAAAATCATTTAGAATCATCTCTTTATCCTATGTCTAAAATTGAAATACTATTGTTGATTACATGCAACATTATATCAAAGTCATCATTCTAGCATTATCAACTAATAAATATTATCATTCATGCTAGCTATTAAATAATGCCATAATGAATTCATTTTAAAGTTGAACAGTTAAAAGTTAAAATTCATAATAACTATGTTGCTTTAAAATATAATTAGAAATCAATCTCTCATAAAAAAGGCCATAGTTTACAAATTGTTTACATAGGAGAAAATGCTTACAATGTCCATGATCATTCACCCACATTATGTGTCTCACAATAGCTAGGGCGTAGGATTTTATGCATTAGATAATCTAACCTCTAAGTCATGTCTTGTCCCTAACCGGGGAGGGTTCCAGTGGGGCCTTGCGAGGCACTGGGGGAAAGAGTGCTTGGTTGAGCGTTCTCTAATGTGTGCATATGGGATTAACACCCCAACCTATGACATGTGTACAGCTCCTCATGCCCATCTGTCACTTTGTATGAGGCTAGTGTATAGCATATAGTTAGGGTATTATAATCTAGGACATACCTATATCATATGTTTTGCATGCACTCTTTATGATTATACTCTTTATGATTGAACATGCTTCTCTTGTGTTTTGCATATTTTATCATTTTTGAGCTTTAATGATATTGTAAAACACAAATATTTGAAAACCAAATAAAAATATTAAAAGCTTTTCTTGAACAAATAAAACATGCTTAATGAGCCTTCTAATCATCTCCAAATTCTCTGAAATTTCTACACTAAGAAAGTCTATATACATACTCCCTATTCCAAAGAATTTTTTTTCAAAAATATAAAAATTAGTGTACTGTTTAGGCGTTAAGAAGTTAATGCCCGACGTTAGCTTCTTTGGCCAAATGGTAATTCTGATTTTTCTGCAAATATTATGGTATTTTTATCATGCATTTTCTCTGTTTGTTTTCTCAGATTTGGATTTGTTTGTTTTCTTCCAAAATACAAAAAAAATTCAAAAATTCAAAATGATCAAAAATATGTTTTTTGTTATTTATTTTGCTTTAAATATTTATAAAGTTATGGTTTGACTATAAGACTTCCCAAGAGCAAATTTCTTTGTCGTTTTGTTTCAAATGGTAAAAATTGATTTAGTACACACTTAGAATTATGTATGATTGCCTACCATGCCTCTAACTATGAGTAATGTTTTATGCTAATCAATGATGCATTCACTCACTATTTTGGTAATCTACATGTGCTCATAATCTTAGTCTTGCATGATTGTGTAGTGTAATAGTTTAAACATATTAAGTTGTATATCTAAATTACCCACACCATCATTCAAATAATAAATTTCTTGCACACATTGATGTGTTATTTCAATATTGGTAATGTTTGCAACAACAAGTGAATTCGGAGACCTTTGGCCCAAACTTAAAAAATATTAATATGCCAAAGATAACTCCACCAAGCACTACTCACCCTCCTGATAAGTATTAATAAGCATTGTGAGGTTGAGCACCTTGGAAAGAATTGTAAAGTGTCTTGTGCAAACACATCCTTTGTTTATCACTTCTATTTACCGGATCACTAAAAATAATTTTTTTTTAAAAATGCTTATGTGACCCCCCAAGCAATATTTCGCTCCCTGATAAGTCTTAATGAGCATTGTGTGGGTGAAGCACCTTGGTAGTTGTACTCCTTTTATGTGCTTTGAAATTTTATTCTAAAATTGATGTGTGAAAGTAATTATAAGATTACAATCTTAATATTGTTGTTACTATTTCATTACATATGTCATGTGTTTTGATTATTTCACTTGTATACTTTTATCAAAACACCTTATGCACACATCATTGCTTTTCATAAAGCTTATACTCATGAGAATTGGATCCTAATGCAAAATTACATAATTCTCTAAAAACTTAAGTAAAAGCACTAGATTGCAATGCATGATTTCTACAATGTTTTCTTTACTTAAAATACGAATTGGTTACATTGTAGCTATTATCTTTTTGAATATTTTAAATCATGCTTGCCTATTAGTTATGAAAATTTTCAAAGTTAAATGCTCAAATGTGAATAGTCTAGACATTTTGATGGAATGGTCAAACTATTACAAAAATGTTAATCTTAGTTATTTTGTTTTGTTTTTTTGCATTCCTAATTTGATCATGTGTATTTTTACCATGCCTTCTCATGATTACTTCTAAGGTTTTTCTTCCCTTGTGATTGTCAAACAATATTGCATTTCTTCCAACATGTTTCTTAAAAATTTCACTTTAAAAAGCAAGTGGTAGAATTCCTTTGGTAAAACTAACAAAAATGGAATGTTGTTCATTCACGCTTATCATATCTTTTTCCGATGTGCTACTCTCTCCCTCAGCTTGATCATGATTTACTTTATGTCTACACAAAACTCTTAATCCTCTCTTTGTTATGTCCCAACTTTTGTCTTCTCTATTCTAGTTTTTTTTTCAGTCCACCCTCTTTTGCTAATTACAAAAAAGGGAGAATAAAAGGGATTAATTGTAATGATTAAAGGAGTAGGATTCACTAGATTAAGGGGGAGCATGAATCTAGTCTATTGGAGCATATACTAAGGGGGAGCACTTATGTAGGGGGAGCATAATTTAACAATCTATAATTCTTATTATTGTCTCAATATTGCTTTGTATCATATATCCTTATAAAAACACATCTCTCTTAAATATGAATCTGATTTATCTCAATTGGATTTGTTATTATCTAAAGGGGGAGATTGTTGGAACATGGTTTTTCGCATCCTTTTGATTTGAGAATAACAAATCCTACTTGTATTTGATTTTGTTTGCCATTGTGGTTTTAGCATGCAGGTTTTAACAAAGATGACACTAGGTTGCTGGTGTTGGTATGGATTTTCTCATAAGCTGAAAAGAATGGAAGAGAGCTAACGTCCGACGTTAACTCTTAACGCCGACGTAGAATTTCATGCCCACCAAGATGAAAATGGCATGGAGGGAAACTGCCAAGATTGCAAGAGCATTTTTGGAATGAATTGACTCAACGCCAGCGTTAAGGTTGCCTAAAAGGAATGTTTCCAAAGATGCAGAATCTCCTTCCTGTTTGGAAGATCCGAGCCATTAAAATATTTCTATACTGGTCAACGCCAGGCATTAGCCTTAACGCCGACGTTAGCTTCCAGTCCTATAAATAGGTGGATTTCATCTTCTTCAAGAACTAATGCTAAAGAGCCCTATTCCAGCACTCTAAAATATATGTGAGGGCCGTATTTCCAGACCACAGGATCTCCCACTAAATTTCAAAAGGAGGCTTGGATCAACATGCTAACTCAATGCGAAGAACGCACGCTTGGAATTCAACGATCTTCAGCGATTCATCGTTGTCTCCTTCAGATTACCTCATAGGGAGTTTTTATATTTATCCTTTATCTTGATCTTTGTAATCGGTTTGTGAATTCGCCTCGTGTTGGCGACTAGGTCTGGGTTGGACTTAGGGAGGAATTCGCCTCATATTGGCGACTGGGTCTTGGGAGTAGATCTAGGGGTGCTCAGGGCATTTCTGGGGATAAAAGGGCTAGAGCGGCTTGAGGCCGTATCTAGGGAGAGATCGGCTAAAGCCAACCGGTTCTTAGTGAGAAGAGTCGGTATATAAAACAAAAAGAGTATTTCATATTGCGCGTTCAATTTCTAGTGTCATAGAAATCTCATTTTGTAATCAATTATTATATATGATAATCATTTCTTTTCTTATTTGTTTTAATTGATTTTCGACTCTTTACTTTTGACTCACTCTCATTCAAACAAAATATTAAAAGTTTTCTATAAAAAATTAAAGTTTTCTAAAACCCTTATTCACCCCCCCCCCCCTCTAAGGGTGCCTCAAGATCCAACACAACATATGTAGGAGTAGTATATGGTTGTTCAAAACAAGCCCAGGCATCTAGATCTAAATTAATTAGAAAACAATGCATTCACGTTCTCTAGTAGTTATAGTTAGTTCCTGTGAAGAGTGGAGGTTTAGATATTCCTTGCCCCTCATGAAAAGCGAGATCATTGAGCGTCATTATTCCCGGTTGTTAGACCGTTTTGGAATAACCTACCTCTGATACCACTTGCTGGATCTGTTGGCGCCCTTAGAGGGGAGGGGCGTGGGGGGGGGGGGGGTGAATAAGGGTTGTAAGAACTTTTGAACTTAATTGATTTTATTCAAGTAGGTTGATTGATAGTATTCCTGAAAAATATCTCAGTTTAAATACTGCAGTAGG
Source organism: Dactylorhiza incarnata (assembly GCA_033032865.1). Lineage (NCBI taxonomy): Eukaryota > Viridiplantae > Streptophyta > Magnoliopsida > Asparagales > Orchidaceae > Dactylorhiza > Dactylorhiza incarnata. Next base: position 21,041,617 of record JAWHQI010000008.1, on the reverse strand, counting down.
TTTATTATAAAAGTCGGATGTATTTGGCATTAAAAAAGTGAACTCTATTGCTACCGCCTGCGGTAGTGTTACCGCGAGACGTTAGTGACAGAGAACATCTTTTTTGTTTAGATTTCAAAGATCAGAACTTGCTAGATAATATTAGAGAATACAGATAATATTATTGCTTGAGAAACATTACAAAATTTATCCCAATGACACTTGAGATTGAGGCGAATGCGTAAAACCCTTTTTGGTTTTCTATACCGACCCTTCTCCCAAGGACTGGTTGGCTTTAGTCTATCTCTTCCCAGCTGAGGCATCTAACCGCCCCTAGATCTAAACCTAGACCTAGTTGCCACACCCATGAGGCAAATTCTCCCTAGTCCTCACAAGGCCCTAGTCGCCAACCACGCGGTGAATTTCTCTACCGATAAAAATATAAAGGTTACAAATAATAAAAACAAAAACATCAAAGAAACTCCCTCAAAGGATGAACTTGAAGATGAGGTCGGCGTGATTGATCTTTTTTCGAGTCCTTAGCGTTCACGAACATTGACAGAGTTCACTTGGCTTGCAAAGAGGACGCTCTCACGAATACAGAAGTTGTGGGTTCAATATCTTCTCAAATCGGCAAATCAAAATGGAGGCAGACCGCTCTTTAAATAGGCTCGGATCCTAACACCAGCGGTAGTGGTATCGCGGGGCGGTGGCCTCTTTAGGGAACAATCTGACACGCGAATCGAGCCATTTTTCGCAACCTTCTGGCTCCAGAATTTGTATCCCCTCCTACCGCGCAGCAGTAATGCTAACGCGCTGCATTAGTATATATCATTCCCAAACGTCAGATCTCCTTCCTTTTCTGCTCCTCAATTAGCACCGTGATCAAGGGACCTCCATAAGTTACCACCGAGCGTTAATCTTAATGCTCTGCGGTAAGAATTGCCCTATTTAGTCTCGACGACCTTCCATTCTTGATGAATGTTTCCTTTTCGATGAAGTTTTCAAATATACACATGCTACAGCCAGCGGTAGCATTAGCACGTCGCGCAGATGGCCAATCAGAGAGAACTATCCAAACTTTAGACGACCTTTTAAGAATGTGTCTCTTCAACTTTGGAGGATCATGGGAAGATCATCTCCCTTTGATAGAGTTTTCTTATAACAATAGTTTTCAATCAAGTATTAAAATGGCTCCTTTTGAAGTGCTTTATGGAAGAAGATGCAGAACACCTTTACGTTGGGGAGAAAGAGAAGATACAGTATAGATGGACAGATCATTTGCGGATGATATCAGTTAAAATTTGAAAATTATTCAAGAAAGGCTAAAAATCGCACAAGATAGACAAAGCAAATATTATGATGCCAAACATAGAAAAGTGGAGTTTTCAGTAGGAGATGAAGTTTGTTTAAATATTAAACCATTTCGAGGTGCAACCAGAATAAAAAGCCTGGGTAAATTAAGCCCCCGCTTTGTAGGTCCGTTTAAAATTTTGGAAAGAATTGGGCCAGTAGCATATAAACTCGCATTGCCTGAAGAATTGAGTGGATTGCATAATGTATTTCATGTCTCTACACTCAGAAATTTTTTATCAGATCCAGATAAAATTATACCAATCTCAGAAGTACAGGTGGAGGCAGATCTATCCAGTCCAACTCAACCATTGAAGATTATTGATCAACGCAGTAAGCAGTTGCGAAACAGAATAATTAGTTATGTTAAAGTGTGGTGGAATGGCAGATCTCAGCAGGAAGCAACTTGGGAAAAAGAAGATGTCATGAGAAAGGATTATCCTTTCCTTTTTGAAGACTTTGAAACTTAATTTTCGATGATGAAAATTTCAATAAGGAGGTGAGATTTGTGACATCCTGAATATAACGGCACACGAAGTAAGTCCTATATGCCTATATGTATTAATTTATTATATGTGTATACGTAATTAAATATAATCGACAATTTTAGAACTATATTTGGAGTAGATTATATAGAAGATTAATATAAATAATGAATTTCAATTTCATCAATGATTGTAACATAATTCATTAATTAACAAATACTAATAAACTTAAACACTCCTCCCCAAATAAACCCATCTCCCTTATAACTAAAACCCCCAGCCGGTCCAAGCCCAACCATCACGCCAAACCCTATTCCCGTCGGTTTACACGTGGAAGACGCCCGACGCCCTGCATACGAACCGTCGGCTGCGTGTAAGCAGTTTCCGCGCCCCCTCCTTCGCTCGTCGACGCCTGGAATCACTCGCAGAAGCGGCGACCGACTAACTCCAGCCCTCTCTCGTCGATGTAAGGCCTCCATCTCCCTCTATGTAAGTTTCTTACTCAAATCCGTGAGCCTCCTTCTTGCCCTAACCAGATTTCTGAAATCTCTTTGCTTCCTTCATGCATCCAAAGGTCTCTACATGGATTCTAGGGCTTATTCAAGGAGAGGGAAGACCTCCATGGCTCATGAAGTGAGATTTCTTCTTGCCCTAATTTTCTTGATGTTTTAGGAATTTTATATGAAACCTAAATGTGATGTTTCTGAACTGATTCATCATGCATTCTTCATTTATGAAAGTATCTATTCTTGGAGAAATTTGAATATTGTTCATCTTAGGGTTTTATCCCTTATGCAAAACCCTTGGTAAAAGAATGAGATTTATCCCCTATGCAAAAACGTTGGTACTTATGTATACCACTATGAACATTTCAATCACCATGTATTTATCTTAGTCAAAACTAATGTGTTAGAGTTTATGCAAAGATGAGATTTTGTGCTAAAGGTTAACACAAATGTGATGTATTAAGACTCTCGTGTAAACTCTGCTTTCCGAAGTTACAAACACATTCAAGTTATATATTGTTAGTGTTTCATGACATGGTTATGTTTCTAAGGCTTCATGATAATTGTTTCCATAATACACTCAATGGGTTTTCTTATGATGATAAATCTTATAAAATTATTTGGAACAATTGTGTTATTATAGTAAGTATTGAGCCTTGTTAATTAGCAACTCTCCCAATATTTAAAATGTGCCTAAAAAGATCTATCAATGATAAAAAAATGCTAATTACAACTCAAATCAGTAAAGACTATTGCTGTTTGGCAATTTCCTAAGCTTGAAATTGGTTGCTAAATGTGATTTTTCCACATTAAGAAGGCCAATTAGCAACCCTATTGCTGTTTGGAAGATTCCTTAGTCTTAAATAACAATTATACTTAATATGGAGGTTTTAAATGTATATTTTATAAGCCAACCAACAACAATAACAATGTATTGTGAAGTACTCATGCAATTAAAACCCAACCAGCAACCTTTATTGCTGTTTGGAAGGATTACAAGCCCCAAAAATGCCTTAATCTCATTTTTTTAGATAATTACAGAAGATAAAATGGTCAACCAGCAATATACATGTTGTATAAACTATTAAAAAGCCTCCAAAAGCTCTTTTGCTTACACTCTAATAAGCAATCAGCAAATAGCCTCATAAATAGATTAATTATTAACAACATAAGAGTGTTTAAGTACAAGGTAAGCTTACCAGTGAAGGCACTTAGAAGTAAGTCCATAAGGACATGGTTTTACCATGTCAAAGTGGGTGGAGTTCCACCATAGTTTATAGCATGTTATGACTATTTCAGGGGGGTTAAACCCTCGGGCGGTGAGGCTTTTACCCACCATAGTTGTTGCCCAATAAAAGAGGTAAGGATTACCTTACCATAGTTTAGAGCTCTCATTTAACCGCAAGGGTTAAATCTTGGACTTTACTTCTAAGCTATTTCACCAATCACGAATTTTGCGAGAAATGTTTTACGTAATGTAATAAAATGGAAAGGAAGAGCTAATTGAAAAATCAAAAAGATTTAAATACGAAAACGTAATTCTAAAATATTATAGAAATTAGACTAAGAAGACTTTCTCACTGGGTATATGTTATACTCACCCTTTCGTTTTAACATTTTTTAAGGGCTTAGGAAGTGCCCCTGAAGCTGGCGATGGTATAGATCTTCCAAGGTCCCAAGCAGAAGTATGTATTAGTTAAAAGTTTATTTGTTGGCCTACGGGCCAGGTTGTAAGAGTGTCATGTAAACTTATAAGTATCTAAAACATTATGTTGTAAGGTTGTTTTAGCTGGCTCTTTGTGTTCATGGGGTATGGATTCATTGCGTACTGATCTTATTTTTATTAAGCAATAATCGGATGATGAATAGTTTATTTTGATTTTATATTATAAGAGCGAGAGAGGCTCTCCAGATGTTACAGCTTAGAGGCTTGAAAGTAGCGGTAGCATTAGGGCGTCGTCTTTCTTTTTCATACTTATAGAGGCTTGAAAGTAGAAGTTCATGCACACTATAAACACATGGCAAGTATGATCAATTACAATGAGATTTGTTATTCTCAAATCAAGAGATGTGGAAAGCATGTTCCAACATGCACTGCTTCAAAAGATGGATGGAAACTATGTAGGTCGCTATGCACTACTTCACTAGGCGGATGGGCGAGAAGGCAAGCGGATGGAGGGTTCTCACTGATAGAAGTGAAGCTAATTATAAAGGCCGTTTGCACTGCTTCACTTGGCGAGTGGAAGAGTAGGCAAGAGTTCAGGATGAGTAGTCAAGCGAGGTGGAAAAGTAGACTCACGCAGTAGATAAGTAGGCTTGCGTAATGGAATGGAGGGTAATGGCAGATGGAAGATGGAATGAGGGCGCTCCTTACATGCATAAACCACAAAGATAATTTCACATAAACATGAAATAAACTAAATAACATAAAAGGGTTTTGCAATCATCGTTCATACAACCACGTAATTAAGAGAGAAAATACTACAATATATAGGGGGTGAGATTACAATCAAAGGGGCGGAGACTCATCGGAAGTTCACGACCGGAATCTAGTGTTATTAAGCCTTGTTTGAGCTTGGGCTCCAACTGCCGTATGGGGTCTGGAAAAGCTGTCACTTTCTTCTAATGTGCCAGTCTTCTCCGTTAATTATCTTCAACCATGACCTCGCTGGAGAACTTCACATGTACAATAAGAAATCTCTTGAAATGGATCTTGGAAGTACATGAATGATGGAGGAGGCCAAGAGGATGCTACAACTTTGGATTTGCAAGAAAATGGCGGGTGGAGCTTTCCCTAAGGTGAGCGGCGACGGAGCGGCAAAATATGGCAAAAATGGATCTCTACGCGTGAAAAAGGAGGTGGATCCCCATCTAGGGCGAAGACCTACAAATTTTATTGAAAACAATCAGAAATTTGGTCACGCATGGTCGAACGCATGACCGTGCGTGTATCGTGCAAAATTAACACAGTAGGATTCCCTTAAAAATTGAAGCAGCAATGCCCATGCAATTTACTCATGCATGGTCGAAACCGACCATGCGCGAACAAAAACGCACGGGAAAATTCAGTGTGTTGGGACCATTGTCCACAATGTCCTAGATTTGGAGAAGTCCATTCCTAAGTCAAAGATATACCTCAGAATGTATTTGATATACTTTCTAGAATCACTGTGCAGGAGTTCAGGTCAAGCTAGGTGCTCAAGAAATTTATCTAAGTTCACAAGCGTCGAGACACTACACATCGCTCGACGCCTGTGACCCAGAAGCGTCGACTCATGTCTGCTGTCTCAAAAAGGCAAGGTCACTGTTGAAGATCTGAGATCAAGTCAAGAAGCGTCGATCCAAGGAATATCGCTCGACGCCATGGGACAAGAAGCGTCGACTAAACATTAGTTAGCATGTGTAGATACACATTAGTTAGTATAGATGTGAAGGCAAAGTTAAGAAGCGTCGAGCTCCTATACATTGCTTGACTCCTACAGATAAAAAACGTTGAACGACTAAAGATTGCTCGACGCCTAAGAAGGAGGAGTTGAGAGATTCAGTCTAAGAAGAAAGTGTCGAGCATCTACACATCGCTCGACGCCTTATAGAAAAAGCGTCGACAGAGATACACAGTGCTCAACGCCTTTTCTTGAAAAGCTCTGAGTCAAGAGATATGTAACAGTACATCTACAGCAAGCTGAGCCATGATGATGACCATGCCTAGACTCCTCGTCTATTCTGAAGCCACTAAAGACAGTTGAAGATTTAATGTTATGCTGACGTGGAAGAGCGTCTCAGATGTTGCGAATGGCGGGTTATAAATAGAAGGCCTGACCTATGATTTTATAAGTTGAATATTCCTATTGAAAGCCATCATCCTATCCATCGTTCAAGAGAAAAATCTGAGGAAGAATCTGAAGAAGCCATCTCCTCTTTCAGAATCGTACTACAAGAAATTCTTTCAGCAATCTGGTGCTGAGATTATTATCTGAAGAGAGAAGGTCAAGGAGGAAGAATCTGTCTTCCTAAAGAAGAACAGTCATCACAGCCTGTGCAATTCAAGAAGACTATTTCGCTGTTGCTGTTTTGCTGAAGTTTTCTATCTGATCTTTCAGATAGATCAAGAAGACTCAATATACTGAAGAACTGAGTCTAAGTGTTATTTCTACTGCTTTCAATTCATGTAGGATCTGAGTTGTCAGATCTGAGTGTAGGATCTTTCAAGGATCTGAGGAGTAGGATCAGGTGTGATCTGAGTTGTAAGATTCAGGGGTGAATCTGAGTGTAAACCTATTATTATAAAGGCTGAGGTAGGATCTGTTGAGATCTGAGTTTGTAAGATCTTTTGAGATCTGAGAGTGTAGGATCTGTTGAGATCTGAGACTGTAAGATCTGTTGAGATCTGAGCCGTAAGACCTTTTGGTGGTCTGAGATCTGGAGGAGATATAAACTCTATCTAGCACACTGCTAGAGGGGAGAAGGGGGAAAGTGGATTACCCAAGATAGGGGAACCACTATAAAATTCTGTGTGTTTGTGTTTGTGTTTGTTTTCTTGAAAGCTCTGATCTTCATTCACATTCATTTAGGATTTAATCAAGAATTGCTAATAGATTTTAAAATAACCTATTCACCCCTCTCTAGGTGATTAGCTACCCTTAAATAAAGTCTTTCATAGTGTAACACCGCCCCCCTCCCAGAACACAAGATACGGCGAGGGGAGTCCAATGCCTAGGACAGCCGTCTTGAGGAAGTACCAGCTCAGGGGCAAGCCCCCTCCACAAGAAGCTGATCCTGCCGGCTATTCTCACATATCATCATGCCAACCCATCAATAAGAGAAAAATAATAGAAGTCATTTATTCACAACTAAGTAATAATGTCCATACAGTACAAAGGGCAGGTAGCTACAAAAGCTCCTGTTAAACAAATATGAATGTTGGTGCTGTGGAGAGGTTGGCCATTTTGCTCTTGATTGCTGGTTCAATCCAACTATACCTAGAATCAATTCTGGAAGACCAGTACTTAGACCAATGGCAACACACACATCATAAAGGATTATACAACAAATAAATATACCAGCTCATGCTAACAAGGTTCTAGGACCCAACTTTGTATGGGTTCCTAAGAAAAGGTAATTTCTTCTTGCAGGTATGTCCAAAGACCAATCAATTTCCTATCTGGTACTTAGACAGTGGGTGCTCTATGCACATGACAGGAACAAGAAGTCTACTGAATGACTACACTTCTGTGAATAATGGACCAAAGCTTATCTTTGGGGGGTCTGACAAAGGTAAAACTAAAGGTTATGGTAAAATCACAAATGGAATTGTCACCATCACCAAAGTTGCTCATGTTGATGGATTGCAACACAATCTCATCAGCATAAGTCAATTATGTGATATTGGGTATGACATTTCATTCCACAAGGATGAGTGCCTGATTAAGAAAGAGAATGAGATAATTCTCTCAGGCACTAGGAGTGGCAACATTTACTGCTTAAATTTTATATGTTTTGATCAAGTAAATCACATATGCTTAGTAGCTGAAAATAAAGTCTCTAGTAGTGTACAATGACACAAAAGGTTAGCCCACATAAACTATAAGACTATAATTAAGCTCATTTCAGGAGACCTAGTGAGAGCTGGGCCTAAGTGGAAGTGTGTGCAGGAGGGTACCTGCCATGCTTGTCAAATGGTAATCAAACCAAGTCATCCTTCAAACCAATTGGTGAGAAGGATTCCATTAGATGTCTATACCTACTTCACATGGACCTATTTGGTCCAATGTCAATTCATAGCCTAGGAGGAAAGATTTACACCCTTGTAATTGTTGATGATTATTCTAGATTCACACGGGTATTCTTCCTTAGACACAAGTCAGATACTCTAGAAGTAATTACTAGCTTTGTTAGGCAAATCAAAAATGAAATAGGAAATCCAGTAGTCAAAATTAAAAGTGATCATGGGACTGAATTTCAGTCAGGTGCAATGATCAAATTTTGTGAAAATCTAGGCATCTCACAAGAGTTCTCATCTCCTAGAACTCCCCAACAAAATGGGGTTGCTGAGACAAGAAATAGAACTCTCATTGAAGCTAGTAGGAGTATGTTGAGTGACTCCTCTCTTCCTGAGTATTTCTGGGCTGAAGCTGTAAACACAGCTTGCCATGTGCAGAATAGGGCTCTTATCAACAAAAAACTGAATAAGACCCGTTATGAGTTGTTGAAAGGTAGAAAACCCACTTTAGCCTACTTCAAAATATTTGGAAGTAAGTGCTTTGTATTAAATAATGGAAAGCACCATCTCACTAAATTTGCTAAAAAAGTCCATGAGGGAATTTTTGTTGGCTATAGCTCTCAAAGTAGAGCCTATAGAATCTTCAACAAAAGCTCAAATAAGATAGAAGAATCTATACATGTTGTATTTGATGAAACCAGCCTTATTTATAAGGATATGGGAAGTCTATCTAGTAATGCAGGTTCAACACAGAAATTGAAGGAGATGAATATCAATGAACAACACATTGAAGACAATGAAGAAACTAATGAGACTGTAATTGTAACTAGAGAGGATGAGTCTCAAGAAGAAGACAAACATGAAGAACTAATTGCTGTTGAAGAACCACAACATCCAGAACCTCTAGAACAGCCAACTCAAACAGATGGACCAGAATCACAAAGGGAGAATGAGAGGTGGAGGAATGCAACCAAGCAGCTGAAGGAACCCCCCTAAGAACAGATTATAGGAAATCCAAATGAAGGTGTGCAAACCAGAAGAGGGAACTCAATACATGAGGCATTGCATCACAACTTTCTATCCAAAATAGAACCTAAGAAATTTGATGAAGCCAATAAGGACCCTTCATGGATATTAGCTATGCAAGAAGAGCTAAATCAATTTGAAAGATGCAAGGTCTGGATATTGGTTCTAAGACCAAAGAAACACAAAGTCATAGGGACCAAATGGGTATTTAGGAATAAGCTGGATGAAAATGGTGTGATTATCAAGAACAAAGCATGGTTGGTTGCCCAAGGATATAGGCAGGAGGAAGGCATAGATTTTGATCAAGTGTTTGCTCCGGTGGCAAGATTGGAGGCAATCAGGCTATTCCTGGCATTTGCAGCACATATTGGATTCATAGTTTATCAAATGGTTGTGAAGTCAGCATTCCTAAATGGAACAATACTGAGAAAGTATATGTAGAACAACCCCCAGGTTTTATTAACTCTAATCATCCAAACTAAGTCTATCTTCTATGAAAAGCTTTGTATGGTCTAAAACAGGCACCTAGGGCCTGGTATGTGACATTATCTAGATTTTTCATTGAGAACAAATTCTCAAGGGGAAAGATAGACAAGACATTGTTTCTTAGGGTAGTTAAAGGTCATATTCTACTAGTACAAATATATGTAGATGACAAAATTTTTGGCTCAACTGATAATAACCTTTGCAAAAGGTTTGCAAGCCTTATGCAAGGGAAATTTGAAATGAGCAGCATGGGTGAGCTCAAATACTTCTTGGGACTCCAAGTGAAACAGACTGAGGAAGGAATCTTCATTTCTCAGACCAAGTATGCAAAAGAGATCATCAAGAAGTTTGGAGTGGAACGTTCCACTATCATGAAAACCCCAATGGCAGCCAATATGTCACTGGACAAGGATGACAAAGGGAAACTATTGATGAAACCTTATACAGAGGCATCATTGGCTCATTGCTCTACCTAACTGCTAGCAGGCCAGATATTATGTTCTCAACATGTGTGTGTGCTAGGTATCAAGTGAACCCCAAAGAATCTCACTACACTGCTGTCAAAAGAATCCTGAGATATCTAAAGGGTTCTCTTAATCTTGGCCTTTGGTATCCTAGAAGCAATGACTTTGAACTGACTAGTTTTTCAGATGCTGACTTTGCAGGATGCAAGGAGGACAGAAAAAGCACATCAGGCACCTGTCAATTCCTTGGCAAAAGACTAATATCTTGGAGTAGCAGGAAGCAGACCGGTGTAGCTATCTCTACAGCAGAATCTGAGTACATCTCAGCTGGAAATTGCTGTGCTCTGCTACTATAGATTCAACATCAACTTAAAGACTATAAAATCTAGCTAAGTAAATCTCCTTTATATTGTGATTCAACTAGTGCTATTGCTATAGCTAATAACCCTGTATCACATAGCAGAACAAAACACATAAAAATTAGATATCACTTCATTATAGAACATGTAGAAAATGGAGACATCACTATTGAATATATCCATACAGACAAACAAGTGGCCGATATATTCACTAAACCCCTAGATGAAACAAAATTCAATAACTTCAAAATTGAATTATGAATGCTAAAAATGGAATGAACTTGTCTTGAAACTAAATAAAATAAAGCTAGAATAAATGACAATTCTCAAATAAGTACAGAAAATAAAATAAATAAATGAAAATAATAATTAAGTCCTAAAAGGTGAGTGGAGTTATACCTGGCATCGAGCAAGGATACCTGGCGTTGAGAGAAGATACCTGGCGTCGAGCAAGGATACCTGGCGTTGAGAGAAGATACCTGGCGTCGAGAGAAGATAAATGGCGTCGAGCGAGGATACCTTACGTCAAGCAATCTCAACGCTTGTGCTACAAGAGCAAGTCCATCTCGACAGGGTAAATTTGAACTATATGATCAATTTTGTTAAACAAGTCTGGCACGCGGCTATTCATCTTCTTGAATTAGAAATTCTATAAATAGGGAAGACACTTCGTCAGTACTTATGCCCTAGAATTCCCAGTTCAAAATTTCCTGCCCTAGAGAATTTCTCCATCAACACTTTCAATCAAAAATCAACATCTACAATGCCTCCCAAGAGCAGTGATTACCTTTACGAAGGAGGCGAGCTCGTTCGCAATGGATTCCAAGCAGCACTAGAGGAAATCAAGACAACCATCGAGCTAATTTACAAATCAGGGCTAGAATTCATTCTATCTGAATCATATCTAATCTAGAAACGAGAGGTTTTAGAACTACTCTCCAATGCAGTAATAGACACCGCCAACTCGAAGCTTAAAACTACTGTAAATGGTAAGAAGATTAAGATTTCTCCTACGAGACTCGCTAAGGCACTAGAATTGCCAAGAATCAAAAGTAGTGAGGAAGAAGAAGAGGTGAGTTCTGAGCAGATAAGACTAGCCCAAGTCTGGTGTGGGATTGAAACATCACATGAAATTTCTGGGAGTATACTAAGGAAAGGGATGAACTCAAGGGGATAGCTGCTGACAGATGTAATAGGAAAAGGACTATTATGCATGACAGGGTCCCATGATAAAATTTCCAGGAAAATGTTTATTCTACTGACTAGGATTATACATACATTGAGAACTGATTGGGGAAGGGTGGTGTTTGACAGAGTGATAGAATGTGTCCAAGCACCCAACATGGGTAGGATATTGTCTCTATATCTAGTAAAAGTAATCCCAGATTCCTTAAACAAAAGACTTGGATCAAAAATAAATCATATGAAGAAAATGGACATCAGAATGTTAGAGAGATGGGAAAGTATTTTGTCAAGCCAACCACCAGCAGAACCTTCTCCCATGCAGAAGAAAGTACAGAAGAAAAAGAAGAAGAGCTCTTCAGGCTCATCATCCTCCAAAAGGAAATCGAAATCCTCTCCAATTCACGATCCTAATCTCACATCATCTGAAGAAGAAGAAGGGAACAAACCAAGGGAAAGTATTCCTGATACACCAACAGGTATTGATCCAATACTGGAAGGGGTTGACAAGAACAACAGAGAAAAAGATGGGGAAGAGAAAGAAGAAGAAGAGAGAGGAGGTTAACCTGGATTCCCTGCTAGAGATGAGGGGAAGTTTCAAAATGAGGGGGAGGCTCCAGATGAGATCCCTGCTCAGGATAATACTAAATTTAGTTAGGCAGCAGTTGAGGGGGAGGCTCAGGATGAGATCCCTGCTCCAGACAATACTGATTTTAACAATGCAGACATTGAGGGGAGTCTCAGCATGAGATCCTTGCTCCTGAGAATCTTGATCCAGACAATGCACCATTTGAGGGGGAGTATTAGCCTAAGGTCCCTGCTCAAGAGAATTCTGCTGTTGATGCTATGGATATGGAAGGAGAGCCTGAAGCCACAAGGAAAGAAGCTGAGAAGGTGATCAAAATAGAATCCTCTAGCTCACATATGAGCCAGAGAGATGACTCTTTCATCAGAGTGGAAAGTAGTAGAAGTGCTGGAATAGCAAGAGAAGTCAATGTGGATCTAAGTCCAATACTACCTCATCTGGAGGAGTTGCTCAATAATCAAAGAAGATTATTGGTACAATATATTGAAGAAAATAACACAAAATTGAAAAATGATGTAGATTTTCAAATGAAATTGGTCAGATTTGAAGTCAATCATCAGATGAATGCTCTGAGAGAGGAAATGGTATAATTTTTCAAAAGTGCTGGTGCTTCTGTGGACTATACAACTGAACAGCTAGATTCAATCAAGGGGACTTCAAAGGAAATCAAAGAAAAACAAGCAGGTATTCCAAAGACTGCAGATGATGTGCAACTGAATCAGGGAATTCTAAGCAACAATATGCAAGTGTTGTACAAAGAACAAGTTGCACAGACTCTCACAGGTACAGCTGAAATAGAAGCTAAGCTGCAACAGCATGATGCTGCTATACTATCCAATATTGATGAGAGCTCCTCCATTCTAAAGGATCATGTAAAGTTAAATACAGATACTATATATGACCATCTACTCAAGGTCAAGAAAGACATTGAAAGTGGAGTAAATCATCTGGAGGGCCAGGTTAGATTTCAGAAGAATGTACTAAGAGATCATATAGTTGAAGAAGTCCTAAAGGGGGAGAGGTCAATGATTCAAGCCAGCTCTGAGCATGCTGTGTGGACCTCCAATTCTATAAGAGAAACTTTTGGCTATCCTCCCATAGATTATAATGATCAAGTTTCTGAGACCAAGACAGCATCTCTCACACAAATTCAAAAGCAAATTGCCAAGATGTACAGTCCTGAAGATAAAACCAAGAGAAAGAACATTACCAGTGAACAAGTAGAATCTAGCAAAAGGAAATTCAGAGAAGAAGTTGAATCAAGGGTTGATTATGAACATTGGCCTCCCTCATTAAGGGAAATGACTCTGGCAGCATGGGAAGCTGTGAAAGGTAATCCAGAAGAGAGGGGGAAATGGTACTCTGAAGCTGAAGATAAAGTTCAAAGCTGACAAATTGGCTGGGAAGATTCAGGCAAGTGATAAGGAGCCAATCAGATATTTTCCAAAGCCGTTTGGCTACTTCAAGAGAAGAAAAGAAGTTGCTGATGTCCTATCCAAGAGAGCTAAAAGAGGAATAGATATCAAGGAACCTGAACAGCATTGGGATTTGAATCTTTCTTAAAAGTTCTCAGAGAATGTATTTGATATAATTTTGGATAATCTTGATGAGCTCCCAGAGCAAACTATCTTTTATTATCATCATATAAATATATGTCTGTGATGTGATTCTTTCCTTATATTTACATGATTTATTCTGAACTGCTTGTGATGTAGATCATGTAATTTGTGATTTTGTGCTCATATTATAAATCATGTATGAGATAATTTCTTTTGTTAAGAATGTTTTGGTAATCTGATTTTATGAAGTATTATACTCATCATATTATGATTGCCTGCGAAGAAAATATTGGTTATCTTTGAAAAAAGGGGAATATCATTGACTAAGGTTATGACTTCTTCAAATAGGGGGAGATTGTTGGGACCATTGCCCACAATGTCCTGGATTTAGAGAAGTCCATTCCTAAGTCAAAGATATACCTCAGAATGTATTTGATATACTTTCTAGAATCACTGTGCAGGAGTTCAGGTCAAGCTAGGTGCTCAATAAATTCATCTAAGTTCACAAGCGTCGAGACACTACACATCGCTCGATGCCTGTGACCCAGAAGCATCGACTCATGTCTGCTGTCTCAAAAAGGCAAGGTCGCTGCTAAAGATCTGAGATCAAGTCAAGAAGCGTCGAGCCAAGGAATATCGCTCGACGTCATGGGACAAGAAGCGTCCGCTAAATTTAGTAAGCTCAACGCCAACAAAAAGAGTCTAGATGTGAAGGCAAAGTTAAGAAGCGTCGAGCTCCTATACATTGCTTGACTCCTACAAATAAAAAGCGTTGAACGACTAAAGATTGGTCGACGCCTAAGAAGGAGGAGTTGAGCGAGTCAGTCGAAGAAGAAAGTGTCGAGCATCTACACATCGCTCGACACCTTATAGAAAAAGCGTCGACAGAGATACACAGTGCTCAACGCCTTTTCTTAAAAAGCTCTGAGCCAAGAGATATGTAACAGTACATCTACAGCAAGCTGAGTCATGATGATGACCTTGTCAAGACTCCTCGTCTATTCTGAAGCCACTAAAGACAGTTGAAGATTTAATGTCATGCTAACGTGGAGGAGCGTCTCAGATATTGCGGATGGCGGGTTATAAATAGAAGGCATGACCTATGAATTTATAAGTTGAATATTCCTATTGAAAGCCATCATCCTCTCCGCCGTTCAAGAGAAAAATCTGAGGAATAATCTGAAGAAGCCATCTCCTCTTTCAGAATCGTACTACAAGAAATTCTTTTTGCAATCTGGTGCTGAGATTATTATCTGAAGAGAGAAGGTCAAGGAGGAAGAATCTGTCTTCCTAAAGAAGAACAGTAATCACAGCCTGTGCAATTCAAGAAGACGATTTCGTTGTTGCTGTTCTGCTGAAGTTTTCTATCTGATCTTTCAGATAGATCAAGAAGACTCAATATACTGAAGATCTGAGTCTAAGTGTTATTTCTACTGCTTTCAATTCTTGTAGGATCTGAGTTGTCAAATCTGAGTGTAGGATCTTTCAAGGATCTGAGGAGTAGGATCAGGTGTGATCTAAGTTGTAAGATTCAGGGGTGAATCTGAGTGTAAGCCTATTGTTATAAAGGCTGAGGTAGGATCTGTTAAGATCCGAGTTTGTAAGATCTGTTGAGATCTGAGACTGTAAGATCTGTTGAGATCTGAGCCGTAAGACCTTTTGGTGGTCTGAGATCTGGAGGAGATATAATCCCTATCTAGCACACTGCTAGAGGGGAGAAGGGGGAAAGTGGATTACCCAAGATAGGGGAACCACTATAAAATTCTGTGTGTTTGTGTTTGTGTTTGTTTTCTTGAAAGCCCTGATCTTCATTCACATTCATTTAGGATTTAATCAAGAATTGCTAATAGATTTTAAAATAACCTATTCACCCCCCCCCTCTAGGTGATTAGCTACCCTTAAATAAAGTCTTTCACAGTGTAAGACCGCCCCCTCCCAGAACACAAGATACGGCGAGGGGAGTACTATGCTTAGGACAGCCGTCTTGCAGAAGTACCAACTCATGGGCTAGCCCCCTCCACAAGACGCTGATCCTGCTGGCTATTCTCACATATCATCATGCCAACCCATCAATAAGAGAAAAATAATAGAAGTCATTTATTCACAACTAAGTAATAATGTCCACACAGTACAAAGGGCAGGTAGCTACAAAAGCTCCTGTTAAACATCAGAGTACGAAATTGCCCTAAGGCTAAATCCCAAGCACTCGCTCACATCTGCCACTGACGGTAGCCAAGGTATCGTGGTCACTAGCCCTGTTAACCTGGAATGGTTGTCCTCCTATGTCGTACACTGCTGCTCCACCTGGGTGTGCTCCTAAAAGTAGTGGTGTAACAACTGTTTGTCATAAAGACTAAGTGGCTTCACATCCTCTCCCCCGGTGACTCCAAGGCACTGGGCGGAAGGGAATGAAGAGAAGCTGCAATATAATTAGTAGTTGTCACAACCCGCATTTTCCCAGGAATTTAATTAATATTATCAGAGCAAAGGGAAAATATGCGTCATGATGCCACGTCATGTAGGGGACAACTACAGACGCTCATGCAAACACTCCTTACGAACATTTATAAAAGACATTAATGTGATTGAGTTAAGTAAAAAGAATTTATATTTTTAGCTTAAGACCATATCCCTCAGTCCAGTGGATCAACTAGTCCACGAGTAGAAAACTATACATACGCAGCGAAAAAATAGGTTTATTTTAGCCTACACGAGCATGAAGATCAACATTCCAGAAATGATATGCACATATCTAAATTTAGTATAAGTAAGGAACGATTTTTCTACGATCTTCAAAGTAGGTGATTGTTGGGACCATTGCCCACAATGTCCTAGATTTGGAGAAGTCCATTCCTAAGGCAAAGATATACCTCAGAATGTATTTGATATACTTTCTAGAATCACTGTGCAGGAGATCAGGTCAAGCTAGGTGCTCAAGAAATTCATCTAAGTTCACAAGCGTCGAGACACTACACATCGCTCGACGCATGTGACAACAGAAGCGTCGAGCCATGTCTGCTGTCTCAAAAAGGAAAGGTCGCTGCTGAAGATCTGAGATCAAGTCAAGAAGCGTCGAGCCAAGGAATATCGCTCGACGGCATGGAATAAGAAGTGTCGACTAAACTTCAGTTAACTCAACGTCAGCAAAAAGAGTCTAAATGTGAAGGCAAAGTTAAGAGGTGTCGATCTCCTATACATTGCTTGACTCCTACAGATAAAAAGCATTGAACGACTAAAGATTGCTCGACGCCTAAGAAGGAGGAGTTGAGAGATTCAGTTTAAGTAGAAAGTGTCGAGCATCTACACATCGCTCGACACCTTATAGAAAAAGTGTCGACAGAGATACACAGTGCTCAATGCCTTTTTCCTGAAAAGCTTTGAGGTAAGAAATGTGTAACAGTACATCTACATCAAGCTGAGCCATGTCGAGATGATGACAATGTCTAAACTCCTCGTCTATTCTGAAGCCACTAAAGAGAGTTGAAGATTTAACGTCATGCTGACGTGGAGGAGCGTCTCAGATGTTGCGGATGGCGGGTTATAAATAGAAGGCATGACCTATGGTTTTAGAAGTTGAACATTCCTATAGAAAGCCATTATCTTCTCCGTCGTTCGAAAGAAAATCTGAGGAAGAATTTGAAGAAGCCATCTCCTCTTTCAGAATCATACTACAAGAAATCCCTTTAGCAATCTGGTGCTGAGATTATTTCTGAAGAGAGAAGGTCAAGGAGGAAGAATATGTCTTCCTAAAGAAGAACAGTCATCACAGCCTGTGCAATTCAAGAAGACCATTTCGCTGTTGCTGTTCTGCTGAAGTTTTCTGTCTGATCTTTCAGATAGATCAAGAAGACTCAATACATTGGAGAATCTGAGTCTAAGTGTTATTTCTACTTCTTTCAATTTCTGTAGGATCTGAGTTGTCAGATCTGAGTGTAGGATCTTTCAAGGATCTGAGGTGTAGGATCAGGTGAGATCTGAGTTGTAAGATTTAGGGGTGAATCTGAATGTAAGCCTATTGTTATAAAGGCTGAGGTAGGATCTGTTGAGATCTGAGATTGTACGATCTGTTGAGATCTGAGTGTGTAGGATCTGTTGAGATCTGAGACTGTAAGATCTGTTGAGATCTGAGCTGCAAGACCTTTTTGGTGGTCTGAGATCTGGAGGAGATATAAACCCTATCTAGCACACTGCTAGAGGGGAGAAGGGGGAAAGTGGATTACCCAAGATAGGGTAACCACTATAAAATTCTGTGTCTTTGTGTTTGTTTTCTTGAAAGCTCTGATCTTCATTAACATTCATTTAGGATTTAATCAAGAATTGCTAATAGAATTTAAAATATCCTATTACCCCCCCCCCCCCCCCTCTAGGTGATTAGCTACCCTTAAATAAAGTCTTTCAAGTGGTATCAGAGGTAGGTTGTTCAAGAAAAGGTTTAACAGCCTGAACAAGACCTCCTAAGGGTAGATTTGTTGAGTCGTGATGGCTAACAGTGAAGGGAACAAGGAATTCACATCAATGAAGTTACCAATCTGTAGGAAAGAAAAATTTGGGATTTGGAAGCAAAGGGTCAGATTATTCATGGAAGCCTCTGACCCTAGGATATACATCACAGTACTAGAAGGACCTTTTGTTGCAATGAAGGTCACATTCACAGATGGAAATATCAAGACCCCCAAAACATATTAAGAGATGACTAAAGATGAAGTGATTCTGGCCACCAAGGATAAGAGAGCTCAGAATATCATTGTGAGTGCAATTGAGGATTCAACCTTCCAAAATTTAGTACACTGCAAAACTGCCAAAGAAATGTGGGATTCTCTCATTGTCTATATGGAAGGGACTGAAGAAGTCAGAAATGACAGGAAGTCTCTTCTGAATCAGAAATATAAGGCTTTCAGACAAGACAAGAAAGATTCAATAGCAATCTGCTATGAGAAATTCTTCAAAATTGTAAATGGTCTGAAAACCTATGAAAGAACATTTACAGATTATGAGCTGAATGATAAATTCTTAAGATCCCTGAACAAAGAATGGGATATCAAGATCTGTGCAATCAGGTAAATGGGAAATCTGGGAAACATTTAGCCACAAAATCTATATGGGAAACTTCTGTCCCATGAACTTCACCTGAATACCAGAAAAGCTGAAGAAGGACACAGCAAGGAAAATCTCATTGCTTTGAAGGCAGAAAGTTCCAAAAGAATCAAGGAGAGGATGTCATCACCTCCCAGGATACCATCTGAATCTGAAGGATTAGTGACAAGCAACTCTGACTCTGAAATATCAGATGGTGAACTGGCACTCTTCACCAAACAACTGAAAAGGATGCTCAGAAGAAAACAACACTGGAAAACTAGGACTTCTCAGTCATCCAGATCCAAGAAGCACTCCAACTATTCAGAAGGATTCAATCCAGATTCCAAGAAGGATAGGTATAATCCTAAATATAATAAATCTAATTCAGAAGAAACTGTGTGCTTTGGATGCAGGAAACCTGGGCACATGATTGCTGATTACCCATCAAAAAGAAAGAACAACAAGAAGTCTGATGAGAGGAGACACAAGTCTGACAAGAAACATGAGAGGAGCCTGATAGCCAAGAAAGGCAAAGTCAGTCTCAGTGACAGTGAGTCTCAATCATCTGATTCAGACAGTGAAGAGGCACTCATGGCACTAGTGGCTGTCCATGAAAGTGAAGACATTCTGAACCATAGACCCATGATAAGAGCCCCACTATCAAGGTCTGATAGTGAAGAGGATGAAGAAGAAAATACAGGACTCATGGACTTCAGTGATGAAGAGGATCAGGAGACAATCTCTAATGTGAAGGTACTTGATAAAACTCCTTTATCTGATTCTAAATCTGAACATAAAACTATTTCACTAGATGAAATGTTTGAGAAATATGAGTCAATTCTTAAAGCTCTCATAAAGAGTAAAAAATTAACAAAAAATTGCATAATAAAATAGCTGAACTAAAAGAGACTAACTCCCAATGCTCTGAGACAGCTGAGAGGCTAAATCAGGTAAGCAAGGAGCTTAGCAAATTGAAAGTTATGTCTCTCATTCACATTCAGACAATATGTACTAAGGAGAAATTAATAAAAGAACTTGAGGCAAAACTCCTAGCTGAAAGGAAGCTTGTGGCAAAATTCTCAAAACCACAAACTATCCTTCCCATAATAGACACATTCTCTACACAATACAGATGTGGCATAGGATACAATGGGAAGGCAGAAAATAAATCTAAAAATAATGACAAGGCACCCATGCAACCTATAAAATTCAACAAAGCCATGCTTATCACAAATGAGCATGATCTAGAGGGTGTGCATGAGCATTGGAAGGGTGAGTGTTCCACTAGCAAAGCTCACTCAATTCAACCAAGCATTAGTGATGCCAAATCTCTATACAAAGAAAAAGGATTAGTTCATCATGACTCCTTTGTATTTGGAGCAAACACCAAATTCAAAGGAGAGGAACTGAGACCAGTAGTGAAAACTACTGCTGTCAAGAAATCTAAATCAGCAAATTTCATTGAAACACTTGACAAAACTCCATTGAATAAGGCAACTAAACAAAGTGTGAGTCAACCCAAAGAGGTGAGAAGACCTCAAAGGAGATATAACAAATATGAATGTTGGTGTTGTGGAAAGGTTGGCCATTTTGCTCTTGATTGCTGGTTCAATCCAACTGTACCTAGAATCAATTCTGGAAGACCAGTACTCAGACCATTGGCAACACACACAACACAAAGGATTATACAACAACTAAATATACCAGCTCATGCTAACAAGGTTCTAGGACCCAACTTTGTGTGGGTTCCTAAGAAAAGGTAATTTCTTCTTGCAGGTATGTCCAAAGACCAGTCAATTTCCTATCTGGTACTTGGACAGTGGGTGCTCTATGCACATGACAGGAACAAGAAGTCTACTGAATGACTACACTTCTGTGAAGAATGGACCAAAGGTTATCTTTGGAGGGTCTGACAAAGGTAAAACTAAAGGTTATGGAAAAATCACAAATGGAATTGTCACCATCACCAAAGTTGCTCATGTTGATGGATTGCAACACAATCTCATCAGCATAAGTCAATTATGTGATTTTGGGTATGACATTTCATTCGATAAGGATGAGTGCCTGATTAAGAAATAGAATGAGATAATTCTCTCAGGCACTAGGAGTGGCAACATTTACTGTTTAAATTTTATATGCTCTGAACAAGAAAATCCAATATGCTTAGTAGTTGAGAATAAAGTCTCTAGTAGTGTACAATGGCACAAAAGGTTAGCTCATATAAATTATAAGACTATAAATAAGCTCATTTTAGAAGAACTAGTGAGAGCTAGGCCTAAGTGGAAGTGTGTGCAGTAGGGTCCCTGCCATGCTTGTCAAATGGGTAAGCAAACCAAGTCATCCTTCAAACCAATTGGTGAGAAGGATTCCATTAGATGTCTATACCTACTTCACATGGACCTATTTGGACCAATGCCAATTCATAGCCTAGGAGGAAAGATTTACACCCTTGTAATTGTTGATGATTATTCTAGATTCACATGGGTATTCTTCCTAAGACACAAGTCAGATACTCTAGAAGTATTCACTAGCTTTGTTAGGCAAATCGAAAATGAAATAGGAAATACAGTAGTCAAAATTAGAAGTGACCATAGGACTGAATTTCAGTCAGGTGCAATGACCAAATTTTGTGAAAATCTAGGCATTTCACAAGAGTTCTCATCTCCTAGAACTCACCAATAAAATGGGGTTGCTGAGAGAAGAAATAGAACTCTCATTGAAGCCAGTAGGAGTATGCTGAGTGACTCCTCTCTTCCTGAGTATTTCTGGGCTGAAGCTGTAAACACAGCATGCCATGTGCAGAATAGGGAACTTATCAACAAAAGACTGAATAAGAACCCTTATGAGTTGTTGAATGGTAGAAAACCCACTTTAGCCTACTTCAAAATATTTGGAAGTAAGTGTTTTGTATTAAATAATGGAAAGCACCATCTTACTAAGTTTGCTGAAAAAGCCCATCAGGGAATCTTTGTTGGCTATAGCTCTCAAAGTAGAGCCTATAGAATCTTCAACAAAAGCTTAAATAAGATAGAAGAATCTATACATGTTGTATTTGATGAAACCAACCTTATTTATAAGGATCTGGGAAGTCTCTCTAGTAATGCAGGTTCTACACAGAAATTGAAGGAGATGAATATCTATAAACAACACATTGAATACAATGAAGAAACTAATGGGACTGTGATTGTGACTAGAGAGGAAGAGTCTCAAGAAGAAGACAAACATGAAGAACCAATTGCTGTTGAAGAACGACAACATCCAGAACCTCTAGAACATCCAACTCAAACAGATGCACCAGAATCACAAAGGGAGAATGAGAGGTGGAGGAATGCAACCAAGCACCTGAAGGATCACCCCAAAGAACAAATTATAGGAAATCCAAATGAAGGTGTGCAAACCAGAAGAGGGAACTCAATACATGAGGCATTGCATCACAGCTTTCTATCCAAAATAGAACCTAAGAAGTTTGATGAAGCCAATAAGGACCCTTCATAGATATTGGCTATGCATGAAGAGCTAAATCAATTTGAAAGATGCAAGGTCCGGATATTGGTTCCAAGACCAAAGAAACACAAAGTCATAGGGACCAAATGGGTATTTAGGAATAAGCTGGATGAAAATGGTGTGATTATCAAGAACAAAGCACGGTTTGTTGCTCAAGGATATAGGCAGGAGGAAGGCATAGATTTTGATCAAGTGTTTGCTCCTGTGGCAAGATTGGAGGCAATCAGGCTATTCTTGGCATTTGCAGCACATATTGGATTCATAGTTTATCAAATGGATGTGAAGTCAGCATTCCTTAATGGAACAATACTGGAGGAAGTATATGTAGAACAACCCCCAGGTTTTATTGACTCTACTCATCCAAACTATGTCTATCTTTTATTAAAAGCTTTGTATGGTCTAAAACAGGCACCTAGGGCCTGGTATGAGCATTATCTAGATTTCTCATTGAGAACAAATTCTCAAGGGGAAGGATAGATAAGACATTGTTTCTCAGGGTAGTTAAAGGTCAAATTCTACTAGTACAAATATATGTAGATGACATAATTTTTGGCTCAACTGATAATAACCTTTGCAAAAGGTTTGCAAGCCTTATGCAAGGGAAATTTGAAATGAGCAGTATGGGTGAGCTCAAATACTTCTTGGGACTCCAAGTGAAACAGTCTGAGGAAGGAATCTTCATTTCTCAGACCAAGTACACCAAAGAGATCATCAAGAAGTTTGGAATGTAAAGTTCCACTGTCATGAAAACCCCAATGGCAGCCAATATGTCACTGGACAAGGATGACAAAGGAGAAACCTATTGATGAAACCTTGTACAGAGGCATCATTGGCTTATTACTCTACCTAACTGCTAGCAGGCCAGACATTATGTTCTCAACATGTGTGTGTGCAAGGTACCAAGTGATCCCTAAAGAATCTCACTACACTACTGTCAAAAGAATCCTGAGATATCTGAAGGGTACTCTTAATCTTGTCCTTTGGTATCCTAGAAGAAATGACTTTGAACTGACTGGTTTTTCAGATGCTGACTTTGCAGGATGCAAGGAGGACAGAAAAAGCACATCAGGCACCTGTCAATTCCTTGGCAAAAGGCTAATATCTTGGAGTAGCAGGAAGCAGACCAGTGTAGCTATCTCTACAGCAGAATCTGAGTACATCTCAGCTGGAAACTACTGTGCTCAGCTACTATGGATTCAACACCAACTCCAAGACTATAAAATCCAGCTTATTAAATCTCCTTTATATTGTGATTCAACTAGTGCTATTGCTATAGCTAATAATCCTGTATCACATAGCAGAACAAAGCACATAGAAATTAGATATCACTTCATTAGAGAACATGTAGAAAATGGAGACATCACAATTGAATATATCCCTACAGACAAACAAGTGGCTGATATATTCACTAAACCCCTAGATGAAACAAAATTCAATAACTTCAAAATTGAATTAGGAATGCTAAAAATAGAATGAAGTTGTCTTGAAACTAAATAAAATATAGCTAGAATAAATGACAATTCTCAAATAAGTACAGAAAATGAAATAAATAAATGAAAATAATAATTAAGTCCTAAAAGGTGAGTGGAGTTATACCTGGCGTCGAGCAAGGAAACCTAGTGTCGAGCGAAGATAACTGGCGTCGAGAGAAGATACCTGATGTTAAGCGAAGATAAATGGCGTCGAGCGAGGATAACTTACGTCAAGTAATCTTAACGCTTGTGTGAAAAAAGCAAGGTCGTCTCGACAGGGTAAATCTGAACCATTTGATAAATTTCGTTAAACAAGTTTGGCGCGCGGCTATTCATCTTCTTGAATTAGAAATTCAATAAATAGGGAAGACACTTCGTCAGTACTTATGCCCTAGAATTCAAAGTTCAAAATTATCTGCCCTAGAGAATCTCTCCATCAACACTTTCAATCAAAAATTAACAACTACAATGCCTCCCAAGAGCAGTGATTACCTTTACGAAGGAGGCGAGCTCGTTCGCAATGGATTCCAAACAACACCAGAGGAAATCAAGACAACCATCGAGCTAATTTACAAATCAGGGCTAGAATTCATTCTATCGGAATCATCTCTAATCTGGAAGCAAGAAGTTTTAGAACTATTCTCCAATGCAGTAATAGACACCGCCAACTCGAAGCTTAAAACTACTGTAAATGGTAAGAAGATTAAGATTTCTCCTACAAGACTCGCTAATGCACTAGAACTGCCAAGACTCAAAAGTAATGAAGAAGAAGAGGTGAGTTCTGAGCAGATAAGATTAGCCCAAGTCTGGTGTGGGATTGAAACATCACACGAAATTTCTGGGAGTGTACTGAGGAAAGGGATGAACTCAAGAGGAAAGCTGCTGACAGATGTAATAGGAAAGGGACTATTATGCAAGACAGGGTCCCATGATAAAATCTCCAGGAAAATGTTTGTTCTACTGACCAGAATTATTCATACATTGAGAACTGATTAGGGAAGGGTGGTGTTTGATAGAGTGATCGAATGTATCCAAGCACCCAACATGGGTAGGATACTGTCTTTGTATCTAGTAAAGGTAATTCCAGATTCTTTAAAAAACAAACTTGGGTCAAAAATAAATGACATGAAGAAAATGGACATCAGAATGCTAGAAAGATGGGAAAGGATTTTGTCAAGTCATCCACCAGTAGAATATTCACCCAAGCAGAAGAAAGTTCAGAAGAAAAAGAAGAAGAAGGTCTCTTCCAGCTCTTCACGCTCATCATCCTCCAAAAGGAAATCGAAATCCTCTCCAATCCACGATCCTAATCTCACAACATCTGAAGAAGAAGAAGAAAGGAACAAACCTAGGGATAGTATTCCTAACACACCAACAGGTACTGATCCAATACTGGAAGGGGTTGACAAGAACAACAAAGAAAAAGATGGGAAAGAGAAAGAAGAAGAAGAGAGAGGAGGTCAACCTGGATCCCCTGTTAGAGATGGGGGGAAGTTTCAAAATGAGGGGGAGGCTCCAGATGAGATCCCTGCTCAGGATAATACTGAATTTAACAAGGCAACAATTGAGGGGGAGGCTCAGGATGAGATCCCCAATACTGATTTTAACAATGCAGACATTGAGGGGGAGTCTCAGCATGAGATCCTTGCTCCTGAGAATCTTGATCCAGACAATGCACCATTTGAGGGGGAGTATCAGCCTGAGGTCCCTGCTCAAGAGAATCCTGCTGTTGATGCTAAGGATGTGGAAGGAGAGCCTGAAGCCACAAGGAAAGAGGCTGAGAAGGTGATCAAGATAGAATCCTCTAGCTTACATATGAGCCGTAGAGATGACTCTTTATTCATAGAGGAAAGTAGTAGAAGTGCTGGAATAGCAAGAGAAATCAATGTGGATCTAAGTCCAATATTACCTCAGCTGGAGGAGTTGCTCAATAATCAAAGAAAATTAGTGGAACAGTATATTGAAGAAAATAATACAAAAATGAAATATGAAGTAGATTTTCATATGAAATTGGTAAGATTTGAAGTCAATCATCAGATGAATGCACTGAGAAAGGAAATGGTAAAATTTTTCAAAAGAGCTGGTGCTTCTGTGGACTATACAACTGAACAGCTAGATTCAATCAAGGAGACTTCAAAGGAAATCAAAGAAAAACAAGCATGTATTGCAAAAGCTGCAGATGATGTGCAACAGAATCAGGGAATTCTAAGCAACAATATGCAAGTGTTGTACAAAGAACAAGTTGCACAGACTCTCACAGGTACGGCTAAAATAGAAGCTAAGTTGCAACAGCATGTTGCTGCTATACTAGCCAAGATTGATGAGAGCTCCTCCATTCTAAAGGATCAAGTAAAGTTAAATACAGATACCATAGATGACCATCTTCTCAAGGTCAAGAAAATCATTGAAAGTGGAGTAAATCATCTGGAGGGCCAGGTTAGGTTTCAGAAGAATGTACTAAGAGATCATATAGTTGAAGAAGTCCTAAAGGGGGAGAGGTCAATGATTCAAGCCAGCTCTAAGCATGCTGTGTGGACCTCCAATTCTATAAGAGAAACTTTTGGCTATCCTCCCATAGATTATAATGATCAAGTTTCTGAGACCAAGCCAGCATCTCTTACACAAATTCAAAAGCAAATTGCCAAGATGTACAGTCCTGAAGATAAAACCAAGAGAAAGAACATTACCAGTGAACAAGTAGAATCTAGCAAAAGGAAATTCAGAGAAGAAGTTGAATCAAGGGATGGTTATGAACATTGGTCTCCCTCATCAAGGGAAATGATTCTGGCAGCATGGGAAGCTGTGAAAGGTAATCCAGAAGAAAGGGGGAAATGGTACTCTGAAGCTGAGTGGTTGAAGCACAGGGATCAGGAGGAGGTGAAGATAAAGTTCAAAGCTGACAAATTGGCTGGGAAAGTTCAGGCAAGTGATAAGGAGCCAATCAGATATTTTCCAAAGCCGTTTGGCTACTTCAAGAGAAGGAAAGAAGTTGTTGAAGTCCTATCCAAGAGATCCAAAAGAGGAATAGATATCAAGGAACCTGAACAGCATTAGGATTTGAATCTTTCTTAAAAATTCTCAGAGAATGTATTTGATATAATTTTGGACAATCTTGATGAGCTCCAAGAGCAAACTATCTTTTATTGATCATCATATATATATGCCTGTGATGTGATTCTTTCCTTATATTTACATGATTTATTCTGAACTGCTTGTGATATAGATCATGTAATTTGTGATTTTGTGCTCATATTATAAATCATGTCTGAGATAATTTCTTTTGTTAGAATGTTTTGGTAATCTGATTTTATGAAGTATTATACTCATCATATTATGATTGCCTGTGAAGAAAATATTGGTTATCTTTGTAAAAAGGGTTTTATCATTGACTAAGGTTACGACTTCTTCAAATAGGGGGAGATTGTTGGGACCATTGCCCACAATGTCCTAGATTTGGAGAAGTCCATTCCTAAGTCAAAGATATAACTCAGAATGTATTTGATATACTTTCTAGAATCACTGTGCAGGAGATCAGGTCAAGCTAGGTGCTCAAGAAATTCATCAAAGTTCACAAGCATCGAGACACTACACATCGCTCGACGCCTGTGACCCAGAAGCGTCAACCCATGTCTGCTGTCTCAAAAAGGCAAGGTCACTGCTGAAGATCTGAGATCAAGTCAAGAAGCGTCGAGCCAAGGAATATCGCTCGACACCATGGAATAAGAAGTGTCGACTAAACTTCAGTTAACTCAACGTCAGCAAAAAGAGTCTAAATGTGAAGGCAAAGTTAAGAAGCGTCGAGCTCCTATACATTGCTTGACTCCTACAGATAAAAAGCATTGAACGACTAAAGATTGCTCGACGCCTAAGAAGGAGGAGTTGAGAGATTCAGTCTAAGTAGAAAGTGTCGAGCATCTACACATCGCTCGACGCCTTATAGAAAAAGCGTCGACAGAGATACACAGTGCTCAACGCCTTCTCCTGTAAAGCTCTGAGTTAAGAAATGTGTAACAGTACATCTAGAGCAAGCTGATCCATGTCGAGATGATGACCATGTCTAAACTCCTCGTCTATTCTGAAGTCACTAAAGACAGTTGAAGATTTAACATCATGCTGACGTGGAGGAGCGTCTCAGATGTCGCGGATGGCGGGTTATAAATAGAAGGCATGACCTATGGTTTTAGAAGTTGAACATTCCTATAGAAAGCCATTATCTTCTCCGTCGTTCGAAAGAAAATCCGAGGAAGAATTTGAAGAAGCCATCTCCTCTTTCAGAATCATACTACAAGAAATTCCTTTAGCAATCTGGTGCTGAGATTATTTCTGAAGAGAGAAGGTCAAGGAGGAAGAATCTGTCTTCCTAAAGAGGAATAGTCATCACAGCCTATGCAATTCAAGAAGACCATTTCGCTATTGCTGTTCTGCTGAAGTTTTCTGTCTGATCTTTCAGATAGATCAAGAAGACTCAATACATTAGAGAATCTGAGTCTAAGTGTTATTTCTACTTCTTTCAATTTCTGTAGGATCTGAGTTGTCAGATCTGAGTGTAGGATCTTTCAAGGATCTGTGGTGTAGGATCAGGTGTGATCTGAGTTGTAAGATTTAGGGGTGAATCTGAGTGTAAGCCTATTGTTATAATGGCTGAGGTAGGATCTATTGAGATCTGAGATTGTAGGATCTGTTGAGATCTGAGTGTGTAGGATCTGTTGAGATCTAAGACTGTAAGATCTATTGAGACCTCAGCCGTAAGACCTTATTGGTGGTCTGATATCTAGAGGAGATATAAACCCTATCTAGCACACTGCTAGAGGGGAGAAGGGGGAAAGTGGATTACCCAAGATAGGGGAACCACTATAAAATTATGTGTGTTTTTGTTTGTGTTTGTTTTCTTGAAAGCTCTGATCTTCATTCACATTCATTTAGGATTTAATCAAGAATTGCTAATAGATTTTAAAATAACCTATTCACCCCCCCCCCCCCCCCCCCCCCCCTCTAGGTGATTAGCTACCCTTAAATAAAGTCTTTCAGTGATATTACTTACAATCATGCTATGCAAGAATGCCATTTTCTATAAATAAAATAACTCATGCATCCTAACATAAAACTTCCCAGAGAGCAAGTATATAAACTGACTAGCAAGTAACAACAGAAAAACTAGCAAGTAGTCTAACACTGAAAAACCAAAGCTACAACTGAAGCAAAGGAACAAATAACTCACAACAGTGAGGGGAGAACGAACAACTACAACTAACTACAGCTCCGAAGAAACCAACTCTACGACCCAAACCGTTACAGCTCTGAGCCTGAGACATTCAAAAGAAAAGAATGCCTCAGCAAGAAAGTGCAAGTGGCAGCAAGAATGAGCTAAGATTTCAATAAATAAGGGTTATCAACAATCAGTAATAATAGATTGCAGAAAGGAGAACTAAACAGATAAGCATTGATTAGCTTACAACAACCCGAGCCATCTCAAATGAGTGCACTCGTTAAGAGAAAAACCTGCATCAAAGTAATAGCCAAACTGATCAAAGCGAACCACAAGTCTGTCATTGTGGCTCAGAGGTAATGGTCAAACTGGACAAAGCCAACCACATGTCCATCATTGCGGCTCAGAGGTGATGATAAAATTGTACAAAGCCAACCACATGTCTGTCATTGCGGCTCAGAGGTGATGGTCAAATTGGACAAAGCCAACCACATGTCCATCATTGCGGCTCAGAGGTGATGGTCAAACTGAACAAAGCCAACCACATGTCCATCATTACGGCTCAGAGGTCATGGTCATATATTATTCAATAATACACACACATGTGAGCACTTCGATATTGGTATATTACCCTAAAACTCACAGCCCAACATACATATTGGAGTGCTGTGGCAGTGGCTCCAAACCACTCAAACCAACATCCCAAAAGAGACACTGTGGCGGTGACTTTTAGCTCACACAACCAATAAACTCCAACACAGCATACATAACCCACACACCCAACAAAGCAAACAGAGTAGTGCCAGGCAGGAAAATAGGATTTCAGATGGTTTTAACCATAACTCAAGATGAGAGAATCAGTAATCACCTGATTCGGCAATTAATCATTATGTCAACACTCAACTCACAGCAAGGTTGAAGATTTCAGCAAGCCGACGCCATGCAAGGCTTGGTGCCGGAACAAGACAAAGATAAGCTTCACACGAAGGCCAAATACAAGAATAAGACTCAACGGTTCATTAGAAAACACTCTGTGAGTCGAAACATGAGTCCCCACGAACTTCTCGTAACAACACGACGGAAGCCACGAAATAACACCATAAATGACTACATAACAATTACGGGACATTTCGACGAATAAAGCGCAACTTCGTCTAAAAGTCTCAACAAAAGGACTTACAATGCTAGATAACATCGCTTAAGATACTCGGGAACACCCGACAAAAGAACATAAAAAAATGATGAACAATTCAGAATATGCAATGAAATAGACAGAAAGACTTATCAAAAGTTGATGGGAACACTTAACGAAAGTCGACAGGAAAGACTTAACAAAAGTCGACGAAAAGGACTTATATCAAAGTCGACGGGAAAACTTATCTCAAGTCGACGGGAAAGGTCAATAAAATTGACGGGAAAACTTTATGAAAGTCGACGGGAAAAGCTGCCCAAAATCAACGGGAAAAGCTCAAGAAATCGACGGGAAAATGCTTAGTCAAAATTGACTGGTTGTCCCATCGATCGGCGGGCGGTCCCATCGATCGGCGGGAAGACCTGCCGATTCTGACTTAAAGGGCAGAAGACAACAAAAACTCAGCTAAGGCCAAGGAAAAAAAAATCGACGGGAAAGCTTATGTCATAATTGACGGGAAGATTGTATAAAATTGAGGGATAGGTTCACTTATAATCGACGGGAAGATTGTATAAAATTGACGTGAAAGGTTAACTTATAATCGACGAGAAGATTGTATAAAACCGATGGGAAAGCTTATGCCAAGGAAAAATCGACGGGAAAGGCTGAAAGAGGGCCCGATCAACGGGACGGGAGTTCGATCGACGTGTGTCCCTTCGATTCTTACTTAGATATTCGACAAAACCTGAATTCCCTGCCCTCTCCCATCGATCGACGGGAAGGCTTAAAATAGAAAAATTTCAGGAAAAAGAACTAAGGCAAAAATCGACTAGACAGACTCCTTAAATGTAAATCGATGGGACAGACCTTCTGTTGGATCGATAGGCTCCCTTAGAGGGGGAGGGGGGGGGGTGAATAAGGGAATAAAAATTCTTTTTATGATTTTAAGGAAATGTCTAAATTGTTTAGGAATAAATGAGAGCAAAATAACAATTTAGCAAAAAGTAATTTGCAATAATAAAATTTACGCCAAATGATAGAAATCAAGTAAACACAAATAGAGACATGATTGTATTATATAAAAAGTGTTTACATAAATTTGATTTCAATATCGCTAGAAATCGGAGGCATACAAATGTAAATATCTTTTCCTTTTCTATACCGACTTGTATCCCCACAAACCGGTTGGCTTTAGCCTATCCTTCTGCGGATATGGCCTCAAGCCGCTCTGGCCAATCCTAACCCCGGATATGGCCTCGAGCACCCCCTAGATTTAATCTCCTAGACCTAGTCGCAAACTCAAGTGGCGAATTACCCCCTAAGCCACGTAAGGACCTAGTCGCCAACATAAGGCGATTTTACTACAAAAATTCACAATAATGAAATAAAGCAAATAACAAAAACTCCCTCTATGAGATTTCTGAAGATGAGGATGAAGGATTGCTGTAGCATAAGCGAGGTTGAAGCGATCGTTCTTCAGATGTAGCGTGATGGCTTTCTTCTCCAGAAATCTTCTTTGGCTTTGAGTGGGAGATGAACTTTCGGCAGAGTAACAACTCTTAATTTTTGGCACAAGTAATCTCTCTGGAATCTCTAACCAAAACCTGAATGAGAAGCCATCAATTTATAGAACTTGGAGATAGTGCCTGCGGTAGCTCCTAGCGCTTGCAGTAGCATTCGTGTAGAAGCGGTTGTGAAACCGTCGCATCGTGGTATTGTGTAGACGAACTCGAGCTAGCACCAGCGGTAACGCTAGCACCTGCAGTAGTGCTAGCACCTAGCGATATCCCTAGCGCTGGAGGTAGCTCTCCTTCAGAGAATTTGATTTGAAGTTGCTGTCTACCTGTGGAGTATAACACCCATGGTTCTTGTGCACTATAAACACACGACAAGCAAGATCAAATACAATATGGGATTTGTTATTCTCAAACAAAGGGATGTGACACACATGTCCAACATTCTCCCCCTTTTGATAATAACAAATCCTCTTAGCAAGAAATCAACAAAAGTGTTTATAGAATATGAGAAGCGAGATAATAGTGCAACTATAGTTTATGATAAGCATGAGAATAGTGCATACTCCCCCTATCTTAAAGCTCCACCAACATAAATGCAATTTATGTTTTACTCCCCCTAAATGATTGATTACATGAATTATTCTCCCCTTAATCTTCTATATTTCTCCTATATAGATTTCTTCAATGAATCTCCCCCTTTTGGTATTATCAAAAGGAGGTGGGGTAAGGGAAGTAAGGAAGCATTCCTTAGGCATTATAAATCATGATCATTCTTTTGTAATATATGAAATGATAAAGAGTTTAAGCATAGTATATAAAAGATTCCCAAAAAAAGATAATAGTTGTAAGCAAGTGGAAGATTATAAAAAACATCTTTTTGTAAGCATGAAAAGCAATCTGAGTTTAAGTTCAAAATGTAGAGATGTTTTAACCTTTTTGAAATCTCAAAGTTTTACATAAAGTTACCAAGCATGAAATGAACATATCAAACAGAGATTATACTACAATGTTACTTAAATTCAAGTTTAAGAGATACCAAACATTGTTGAGATCATGCTAGGTTATCTAGTGCATTTCTTATATAAAAAGTAGTATAGATAAAGCATTGTAATCCAATACTCATGAGAAGAAGTGTTATGAAAGATAATGAAGTGCACATAAGTGTATTTTGAGCAATGTTAACAAATGATTTAAATCACAAAATATAAGACATATGTAGAGTAAAGTGGACAATTAAACACAAGTATATTAACTTTCACACACTTTAATGCACGTAATTTTTAACAAAGTGGTGTAATAACCAAAGTTTGCATAAGATACTTGTTTTGTCTATATTTTTTGTTCACTTTTGTGAGACAACATTCTCCGAATACACTTGTTTTGCAAACCCAACAGAATTTTTTTTTTAAAAACAACCACTTTTCTTAATTTCTTAAGTGCAATTCAAATGTAATGTAGGTAATAGACTTATGCAAGTTTTAATTCATTGCACAATTACAATACACAAGCAAGCATTTTTATATTTAAACACACATGTTGATTACCAAAATAAGTGAGTGATAGTTATCATTATCAATAAAAAAACATTTACTCATACTTAGAGGCATGCTAAGCTTAGTTCTACACATATTTTTCAATCCAATTGATGCAGTTAATTAGATATATCATAGCATGATAAACAAAACAATGTTCGTAGTAATATGAAGAAACAAGTTTTAACATTGTAGATAATTCTGAATAATAGAATTCATACATGCTTGATATTAGCAATAAAGATCACACAGTTTTTTTGTTGTTTTGAAAATTTTTAATGAAAGAAAAAAAAGAAAACCACAAAAACATATTCTTGTATTTTTGAATTTTGAAGTTTTGTAGTTGATTTTTCATAATATAAATAAAACAAAAATAGCAAAAGTCAGAAACACAAAAACTAAGTAGTACATATAAACTAACATATTGTTATTGATTTTAAGAAATTTTGAAAAATAGAAAAATCAAACACCCATGCTAGCACCGACGCTAGTGCTAGCGTGGGAAACAGTAAGTGATTTTTTGAGAATTTTAAATTTTCACTTTTTGACCTTGATTAAGAGTCTTTAGAGTAGTCTTATGCAGAAATTTTGTAATTTTTGGAGATGTCTTGATTGCTCAATTTGCATAAAACTTTAGCGATTTTCAAATAACTCATCCTAAGATGTATAAGACTCCTAATTCCAACCTTAACATTTGAAACCTTGCATCGGGAAGAGGTTTAGTGAATATATCAGCAAGTTGAGAGTCCGTGCCAATGAAACTTATTCTAAAATTTTCCTTTTTAATGTGATCTCTTATGAAATGATGACGTACATCAATATGTTTGGATCTAGAATGGTGTACCAGATTATTTATAAGATCAATGACACTTTTGTTGTCACGTTTTAATTCAATATGTTTTAGATGAAAACCAAAGTTCTCTAGAGATTGGCTCATCCATAGTGCTTGTGCACAACAACTCCCTAGTGCAATGTATTCAGCCTCCGTGGTGGAGAGTGCAACCAATTTTTTGCTTTCTACTAGACCATGCAACTAATGAAGGTCCTAGAAAATGGCAAGTACCGCTAGTGCTTTTTGTATTATGTGAGCAACCGGCGAATTCCGAATCGGAATAGTCGTGAAGTGTAAATGAATTATTATGCGGATACCAAAATCCTAATCTAGATGACCCAATTAGATATCTACAAATTTGTTTTACCGCTTTTAAGTGAGATTCTATTGGATTGCTTGAAATCAAGCACATAAACATAAGGCAAACATAATATCGGGTCTAGTTGCACTTAAATAGAGTAAAGATCCTATCATACCTTTATATAAAGTTTGATCAATTAAAAATCCCGATTCATCTTTTCCTAATTTTAGTGATGCACTCATTGGAGTAGAAGCTTGTTTAAGGTTTTCAAATCCAAAGCGTTTAAGCATATCAAAGACATATTTAGTTTGACATATAAAAATACCATCATTTCTTTGTGATATTTGAAAACCAAGAAAATAAGAAAGTTCTCCTACTAGACTCATTTCAAATTCATTTTTCATCACTAAAATAACTTCATTACACAACTCTTCATTAGTAGATCCAAAGATTATATCATCAACATATATTTGCAAAATAATCAAATCATCATTATTGTGCTTAATGAAGAGAGTATTATCGGCACTTCCCATAATATTACCGCGCTTTAATAAAAATGATGTAAGTCTTTCATACCATGCACATGATGCTTGTTTTAAACCATAAAGCGCTTTTTCAAGTTTATAAACATGATTGGGAAATTTTTCACTAATAAAACCGGGGTTTGTTCAACATAAACTTTTTCTTTAACAAACCCATTTAGAAAAGCACTTTTTACATCCATTTGAAATAATTTATTCTTTTAAAACTTGCAAATGCTAGAAAAATTCGTATAGATTCCAATCTAGCAACGGGTGCAAAAGTTTCATCAAAATCTATCCCCTCGATTTGAGAATATCCTTGTGCTTCTAAGTGTGCCTTATTTCTAATGATTCAATACTCACTACACCTATAACCGGGTGATTAAATGTTCTTTCTACTAAATTCCAAACATTATGTCGATCAAATTGTTCTAACTCTTCATTCATAGCCAAAAACCAAAATTCATCATTTAAAGCGGTAGAAATGGTTTTTGGTTCTATTTCGGAAACAAAACAAATATTTGAATAAGATTCGTGAAGAGAAGAGCGAGTTCTTACCACAATAGATGGTTCACCAATTATTAGCTCCCGTGGATGATCCTTTGTAAATTACAGAGCACTTGGAGGCACATAATCATCTTCCTTGGCCTCCTCTTCCTCTTCTTTGGAAGGTTCCTCGTCACCATGCTCCAAAGGTGGTAAGAGATCATCCTTTTTGCCTATGGAAAGTCTTTCTACACAAGGAACAAGCTCATCAAATTTCACATTAATCGACTCTTCAACTTTACTAGTTCTTTTATTAAAAATTCTATAAGCTTTACTAGTTGAAGAGTATCCAAGAAAAGTTCCTTCATCACATTTTTCATCAAACTTTCCAAAGCTATCTTTAGTATTCAAAATAAAACATTTACAACCAAAAACTTTGAAGTAGGATACATTAGGCTTCTTTTGATAATAAAGTTCATAAGGTGTGTGATTAAGAGATGGGGGAAGCATGATTCTATTCATAATATAACATGATGTATTTATAGCTTCAGCTCAAAAGGACTTAGGCAATTTATATTCACATAGCATAGTGTGTGCTAGTTCTTGAAGTGTCCTATTCTTTCTTTCTACAACACCATTTTGTTGTAGTGTGCGTGGTGTGGAGAACTCAGGTTTAATACCTAACATATCACAAAAAGATGTAAACTTTTCATTTTAAAATTCTCCTCCATGATCCAAGCGAATGCATTTAATTTTTAAATCACTTTCATTTTGAATACGAGTACATAGTTTTGCAAATTCGCAAAACGCATCGGATTTGGATGAGAGAAATAATGTCCAACAATATCTTGAAAAATCATATATTAAAACATATGTATATAATCTACCACCAAGACTTGCGGCGCTAACGGGACCAAAAAGATTCATATGAATTAATTGCAAGGGTCTTGAAGTAGAAATAAATTTTTTACTTTTGAAAGAGGATCTAGTAAATTTACCCTTTTGACATGGTGAACAAAGTGAAGGTAAAGTTCCATTTAACCTAGGCAATCCTCTAATTTGATCACTTTTGGCAAGTTTTACAATAAGCTTTGTACAAGCATGTCCTAGCCGTTTATGCCAATGTTCTAATTCATCATTTTTAGTGATAAAACATTTTATAGATTATTTAGAAAGATCATTAAAAAACTATATAAACATTATGTATTCTTGGTGCAGTTAGTAAAATATCTTTTGTAGTAGGATTAGATATTTTGCATAGATTAGTGGAAGATTCAAATAAAATATCTAATCTTTTATCGCGTAATTGACTAATAGAAATAAGATTATGTTTTAGCCCTTTCACATAAAGAACATTAGATATCGTAAAGGATTCATTACCAACTGTACCAATTCCCATGATCCTTCCTTTTTTGTTATCGCCAAATGTCACGATCCCTCCCTTCTTCTTTTCTAGGCTAAGGAACTTTGCTTTATTGCCCGTCATGTGTTTGGAGCATCCAGAATCCATGTTCCACACGTCTTCATTGTCCTTAGCCTTCATTTACATCTAGAAAGAAGATGAAAGTAAAGATCTGGATACCCAAGTGGTACCACCCATAGAATAAGTGGAAGCCTTAGGTACCCTGATTTGCTTTAAAGTATTTTGTTTTACTTTCCTGCAAGAACTAGATGTGTGACCTAACCTATAGCAGTTTGCACACAAAATAAAGGGGGTTGAGACCCTTTTCTGGAATTTTTTCTTGCTGGAAGAAATTGGATTTACAAAAGAAAAAGATTTTGCAAAAGAAATCATTGGATTTTTGTATGAGGTGCTAGCGCCAGCGTTAGTGGCTAGTGCCGGGCGGTAGCCCTCACTTCATTATCCGAGCCCAAATTTTCCCGAACCATAACACTGGTTCCCTAAAATCATATCTAGAGATTTTTGGCCCATTCCAATTTTTTAATGGCCATGGTGAGATCATGAACTTATGCTTTAAGTGAGAAATTTTCTTTCACAAGCATGACACACCAATTTTCAAAACCTTTTTTTTATTATTTTTGATTTGCAAAAGAGAGGCTTCTAATTTCCTTTCTAATTCCCCCTTCTCTTTTGTAAGATTTTTAGCATGGGAGATGGATTTAGAAAGTGACCCTTCAATATCTTTGCCATTTTAGTGGAGTGATCACACTCTTGGCAAGAAACCTTTCTCTCTTCCACAACAATTAATTTTTTGGAAAGCTTTTGATTTTCTTTAATTAGAGATTCATTTTCACGATTCAATAAAATATTATGTTTCATATTTTTATCAAAAGATTTGCAAGTTTCAAGAAATTCATTAAATAGTTCATCATAAGTGGGAGGAGTTACCTCAGTGTTGCTAAGAACATTGGTGTCATCGTTGTCATTTCTTTGTCCCATGAGGCACACATTTGCTTCCTCATCTTCGCTTGACGAAGACCCGCTTGATCCTTCAGAGGATGAGGAGTCAACCCATGTTCTAGCTTTTAGCACCTTCCTCTTTTCCTTCCCTTTGTGCGACTTTTCCATTTTCTCCTTCAAAAACTTTGCACTGGCTCCGAATGTGCCCGGTCTTCCTGCAATGATTGCATTCTGGTAGAGGTCTTTCTTCTTCATCATCGCTCTCCTTTCACTTCTTTGACGATGACCCTTTCCACCTTGCATCCTTTTGGAAATATTTTTGGAAGGTGTTTCTCCTTTCCGGATTTCTCATGAACTTTTGGAAGTTCTTTACCAAAAGGCTTTCTTCATCTTCATCCTCATCCTATTGGCACTCCATCTTGGATTTTAGTGTCAACGCCTTCTTCTTTGGCTCCTTGTTGTATTCATTGTGTTGGATCTTTAGTTCTACCTCATGGGTTTTGAGATTCCCAATGAGGCTTTAAACTTGGAGCGTTCTTAGATTGTGTGTCTCCGAGATAGCCGTCACCTTTGGATTGAATTTTGGAGGAAGGGATCCAAGAATCTTTCAGACCAAGTTACCGTTAGAGAAGGTCTTTCCAAGAACTTTGGAGACATTGATGATCTTGGTGAAGCGTGTGTACATGACATCAACATCTTCGCTTTCATCCATCCGGAACTTTTCATATTCTGACTCCAGTTGGAAAAGCTTTGAATCTTTAACCTGCGATGTACCTTCATGAGTAATTTCCAAATGATTCCAAATATCATATACAGTATTACATGCATAAATTCTATTAAATTCATTTCTATCTAACGCACAAAATAAAGCATTCATGGCCTTGGCGTTATTTTTGCATTTAATTTTATCCCTATCATCCCATTTATCTTTTGGTTTTTCTAGTGTTATCTCTCCAACTACAATTGTAGGAGGAGAGTATTCCTCTTCTACCATATTCCATACTTCATTATCTAGGGTCCTAAGAAAACATCTCATCCTATTTTTCCAATAATTATAATCTGACCCAGTAAATAGTGGAGGTCTACTAATTACCTGTCCCTCGGAAAAAGCGAGATCATAAGACGTCATTATTCCTGGTTTTTTAAACTGTTTGGAATAACCATGCTCGGATACCACTTGTTGGATCGATAGGCGCCCTTAGAGGGGTGGTGAATAAGGGAATAAAAATTCTTTTTATGATTTTAAGGAAATTACTAAATTGTTTAGGAATAAATGAGAGGAAAATAACAATTTAGCAAAAAGTAATTTGCAATAATAAAATTTACGCCAAATGAAATAAATCAAGTAAACACAAATAGAGACATGATTGTATTATATAAAAAGTGTTTACATAAATTTGATTTCAATATCGGTAGAAATCAGAGGCGTACAAATGTAAATATCTTTTCCTTTTCTATACCGACTTGTATCCCCACAAACCGGTTGGCTTTAGCCTATCCTTCCCCGGATATGGCCTCAAGCCGCTCAAGCCAATCCTAACCCCGGATATGGCCTCGAGCACCTCCTAGATCAAATCTCCTAGACCTAGTAGCCAACTCACGCGGCGAATTACCCCCTAAGCCGCGCAAGGACCTAGTCGCCAACACAAGGTGATTTTACTACAAAAATTCACAATAATGAAATAAAGCAAATAACAAAAACTCCCTCTATGAGATTTCTAAAGATGAGGATGAAGGATCGTTGTAGCATAAGCGAGGTTGAAGCGACCGTTCTCCGGATACAGCGCGACGGCTTCCTTCTCCAAAAATCTTCTTTGGCTTTGAGTGGGAGATGAACTTTCGGCAGAGTAACAACTCTTGATTTTTGACACAAGTAATCTCTCTGGAATCTCTAATGAAAACGAGAGAGAAGCCATCAATTTATAGAACTTGGAGATAATGCCTGCGGTAGCTTCTAGCGCATGCGGTAGCATTCGTGTAGAAGCGGTTACGAAACCGTCGCGGCGTGGCATTGTGTGCACGAACTCGAGCTAGTGCCAGGCGGTAGCACTAGCTCCTGTGGTAGTGCTAGCGCCAGGCGATATCCCTAGTGCTGGCGGTAGCTCTCCTTCAGAGAATTTGATTTGAAGCTATTGTCTACCTGTGGAGTATAACACTTATAGTTCCTGCACTCTATAGAAACACGACAAGCAAGATCAAATACAATATGAGATTTGTTATTCTCAAATAAAGAGATGTGACACACATGTCCAACACCTTCTTCAAAGGAAAATTTTAGAAAAAAACTATGTAGAATAATTTGACAGGAAACATAAGCTTGAAATCAAGCCATCCAGAACACTAAATTAACAACATTTTAAGATAAAGTAAGCCATTCAATAATTATATACCAACATACAACAGATAACACACAGAGGATGAAAAATTGGAGAAACATTCCAAAGGGGAAAAGAAAACAAACCACCACTTGCCTTTACTCGAATCACTGAAAAAGGCCTCTCAAACCCTCCACGCCAAGGATCAGCTCAAACACAGCTTACACACGAAGAATCTACAAAATTTTGACAAAAAGAGGGTTAGGGCCGCTATCCCTAGCGCCAAAAATCTATAAACCGAACAAAACTTACCAGGCACACGACGAGCACGGCGAGAGCTTTCCAAATCTATGCTCCGGCAAAGATTTCGAGCTCTCGAGCTCCCTCGACCGTCAACGGAAAGAAGAAGAAGATGAAGAAGGAGAATAGTAATAATAATATATATTCATAAATAGTGGAGAAGGATATTTATATATAATATATATAATCAGATAGTGGAGGAATATATTTTTATATATATATATTTATATATATATACGAGTGACAAGCACGGGCCTCCGGCCCTATGCAAGGCGACATTCGTCTTGGGGCGACATTCGTCGTGGGGGCGACATTCGTCGTGGGGGAGACATTCGTCGTGGGGGAGACATTTGTCGTGGGGAAGACATTCGTCGTGGGGGCAACATTCGTCGTCGGTGTCACATTCGTCGTCGGGGCGACATTCGTCGTCGGGGCGACATTCGTCGTCGGGGCGACATTCGTCGTCGGGGCGACATTCGTCGTCGGGGCGAGATTCGTCGTCAGGGCGGCATTCGTCGTGGGCGGGCGACATTCGTCGTGGGGGGTGACATTCATCGTGGGGGAGACATTGGTCGTGGGCGGCGACATTGGTCGTGGGCGGCAACATTGGTCATGGGCGGCAACAATGGTCGTGGGCGACGACAATGGTCATCGGCGGCGACTTTCTCATGGTGTGCGACATATGTCGTGGGTGAGGACATTTGTCTTGAGTGCGACATTTGTCGTGGGGCGTGAAATTTATCATGGGGGGCATCATTGGTCGATGGCGGCGACATCGGTCGTGTGCGGCAACATTGGTTGTTGGGGGTCATATTTTTATCATGTTTGTTGGTAACATAAATGAAAAATCAAACCCACCCATTCAATCTGTCAAAAGAAATAAGTTAGAAAATATGATTGTTATCTTGTGAACCAAGGTAATTTGTTATCAAAATGTATTTTCCAATTTCTGCAGCTTAAAAGCCAGCAACATTTTTGTAAATTATACCAATATAGACATAAAAATTAAGCAAATAAATTACCTATGACTGTGCTCCTCGTAAGCGTTCAAACTGATTAGAGAAATCAACCAAAAATCACATAAACTATAGCTATACAAATCACATATCTCCTCATTTATTCCAGCCAACATTCATTCTTGTTAACTACCATTAGGGTGAAATTGACTCCAAAACAACCTAAAAATTTGCATCATAAACTTTAAAAATGTTGTTGTTTTTATAAAGTGTTGAATCAGAGGAGTCTCAAGTACATAAAAACTAAATGAAAAAAAATCTCATTAAGAACAAAGGATATTGCAATCCATCTCTCAAAAAATAATGTTTAGGATCAAATGGCCTGCACTAATAGAGAATGAGGTCCTTGGCCTCCTGCAATTATTCTTTTATTCTAACAAAATTAGTGAAAGTGGAGTGTTTTAGTTCTTATTCTTCTTATTAAAAGATCTTGTTTAAGTTTTACTTCCAAAATAATGATATATAAATATATAAGAGTGCTGATTGCTGTAGGAGTAATATACACCAACAGTTGAAGTGCATAAATAATAAACAGCAAAAGAAATAAAGCAAACAAACAAGAAGCACAATCCAGATGACACAAGATGTATAGTAGTTCCCCTCAACTGGGTACATCTACTCTTCTACCCACTGGTAGGAATCCACTGTGAGGTTGTTGTTAAGGTGCCCTCTCACCAGGTGAGCTGTTGATAAGGTGCTCTAACCAAACTGCAGGTTTTTGCTAAGGTGCCCTGTCACCGAGAGTTAACTTTTGAAGGGAGTTATAACCCTGTATAGGATGGGGTAAAGAGAGGAAAAATAAAAGCAGAAATTAAATTATTCTTCTCTGTATAAGAAGACTCTTGATGATCCTGATGTGGTGTTGAAAGGATCAGATGATGAAGAGCTCCCCCTGTCTGGTATAGATGAATGACAGTTCTGGAGGTCTCTTCCTTTTGATTGTTCAAATGCTTCTTCCTTCTTTTGCAGTGATGATCCTGAGCAATTGGTCGTGATTGTTAATTGTCTCAGGATGTATGAGATGTGCAAGAGAATATTAGCAAGAAAAATAGATTTGCTTCTATGTATTTTCTTCTCTGTCTCTCCTATATCTGTATATTTCTTTCTGCTCTTCTCATTAATATATAGTCTGGAGAAAGCTTTTGAATCCTTGCCCGGGAAAAAGGAAAGAGATAAAATCTCTTTAATTTTGTTCCTTGGAAAGAGGAGTTGCTGATTTGACAATACAGAAACGGCAATATGCTTTTAATGCTGTAACGGCTAGATTAATTATTATAAAGAAAGATAGCAAAATAAAATATTAGTCGAGCTCTGGCTAGAATTTTGTCGAGCACTGAACGGCATTTGTCGAGCGCCTTTTGATGTGCTGAGCAGTTCTCTGCAAATAAGATATTTTGTCGATCTTGATTTATCTCGTCGACCTGCTAAGTCTGGATGAGTTCGTCGAGCGCCGATCAGAGAATGCCTGCCTGCTCCAATTGTTCTGACTGGATTCGTTGAGCGCCGTTCGACATTTGTCGAACGCTGTTCTCATGAATATTTGTCGAGCGCTGTCTGGCTATTTGTCAAGCGCCGTTCGACATTTGTCGAACGAAGAGAACTTATATTATTTGCTTAAGTATATTCTCCGATTCGAACGTATCATATTTAATTTGTTTTTAATTTAGATTATTAGATTTAATAAGAGGATGGATCCTAACTCAAATCAAAAGCTATGGTTCCAACAATTAGTGTTGCCTGTATTTTGATAGTCGCATGCATGTCTATGTATCTATAATATATTTTTGATTATCCAATGGGCTTGGGGTTAACAATGTAATCATCAAACTCCCCAGCCTACACAACCAATCAGCAATGATGATCATATACTATGCAATTGATAATTTTAGTGCGTTTCAATAATGCTAGCGAACAGATAATTCTAATAAAATTCAGTAT
Organism: Dactylorhiza incarnata; assembly: GCA_033032865.1. Taxonomy (NCBI): domain Eukaryota; kingdom Viridiplantae; phylum Streptophyta; class Magnoliopsida; order Asparagales; family Orchidaceae; genus Dactylorhiza; species Dactylorhiza incarnata. Next base: position 20,998,403 of record JAWHQI010000008.1, on the reverse strand, counting down.
CATTTTATGACATAAATTCAGGATCTCTGCCATAGTCCTTCTCCAATATAGAATAACACGGGAGAATATCTCCAAGTCTTCCAAGGCTCTTTCCTCTAGCTATAATAAAATTAAGAAGTGGAACAAATATGCTGAGCATAAGGAGCTATGTTACCATGCATCATATATAGTTATGTCTTCGCGGGAGGTGTTAGGGCTGGGGCTCGAGAATAGTGGGACTGCAGCGGGAAATAAAGCGCAGCATGGGAGTTTTTTTCTGTGATGAACGGTTAGGATTGATTGAATGTCTTAATAAGTGCCAAAAATTGTGATGGAGCTAAGAAAACATGAAATGACAATAAAGAATGATTTTCACCTGCAGGATCTTGAAAAATGTCTGCATCCCAAGCTTTCTATACCAATATATCTCTCACTATATCAGTATCCCCCTCCATCTCTGTTCTAAATGAACATAAAAGGCCTCTAAACTGGAGCCATACATAAAAGAGCATGGATGTTCTGCAAGATCCAGGGAAAATGGAAAGGATTTATTGCTCGCCGTCCGTGTGATCTTTACAAAATCCTCTTGTTGTACATTAAAGTGCTTCATGAGGAACTTACAAAAGAAGTGCATATGGCACGCCCATCTTCGACCAAGGTAGGACGGTCATGTTGGTTTGCGGCGTGAAGATGACGCAGCTCGCGTCTTCTTTCAGCATGTGCGTGTAGTTGGTCCCTCATTGGCATCTATAATTGGCGGTCGTTAATAATAATGGTATCAATATTTAAATTAGTCTATAATGGAGAAGATCATCACAAAGAGGACATGTATGAAATTGGAAGTTAAAATAAGGCAATACCATGAATGAAGAAGGACAAAAAATTTAAGATAATCACCTCCAACAGCAAAAAGATTGACACCTTTAGGGTACCTTCTTCAGTGTTAGAAGTTGCCCCTTCTAACTCCGTAAGTGAATATCAATTCTACCACCATCAATGTAAGAAGTTTAGTGGTTTATTAATGAATATGTCTACCAGCATCTGAAATGACTTTATGATCATGTAGACTAAATACATGAAGAAATGTTTAGAAGAACATAAGGGAGAACCATATATAGTAAAGGAAAATAATGAAAACGTTGTATAGATGTAGGTGTAGGTTAACAAAACAATAAAATTAGGAGTTATAATTGGAGAACATTAATTAGAAAAAATCATACCTCGGATAGGAATGAAGAGGTTGAAGAGAGTGATCAAATCGCTAGTTACAATTCTTCTTTGTTCCATGGCACTAAAACCCGTAATATGCAATTCAGGCCTTCCAACATAGTCCACCTTCTTCTTCAGGAGTGTTACATCTCCAAAGAAGGCAGGATTAAAAAAAAACACGATTGTAAGCCAATCCAAAAATATGATAATAAAATAAAAGAAATAGCATGAATAAAAGAAATCTGAGCCAACACATAAGAACTTATCAAGGCAAGCTTTGTAGGGGCATCAGATTTTGTATATTGTCATCTTCTATTTCTGGAAAAGAACAAAAAGAAGTAGCATAGAATGAAAGAAATCGCTCAGGTTGATTGATGCACGCCAAATTTGATGCGCGCCAAATAATAAAAGTGAACAAAGTATATATTAGAAGATATGCGAGAGCAGGTTCTCTTCGTCTAGGAAATGAAAAGCACCGCAACAAAACCACTAGAAAACAATGGCAACAAATCCATGGCAACCAACAGTGGCATAGAGAAATCAAAAGCATGCATTCTCATTCTAGATGAACGATTGGTATTAAAAATAATAAGCAAACAAAAGTTGAGAAAGCAAAAAAAACCAGTTGGAAAAGATGACCAATATAGTGGTGTTTAACTTATAGCTAAGAATCAACCAAAACATCTATATCTGAAATGAAAATCAAGAGAATCAATTTCTCCAAGTTTCTCATTTTCCTGATAATGTGTACATAACATTTCAAATGAAAATCTATGGTATTAGCCCTTTACATCAAGACCCTGAAGCTTTCTTGGAGCTACAAAGCATCGCATGATCAGCAGGCACTCAATCAGAATAACTCATTTTTATATATTTATAATTAACCATCCAAATCTTCAATTTCAGGAACAAATTGTTCCATAAATGCCGGAACAACCTAGACATATGCTTTCCAGGTGTAGGATCAAATATTGAGCTTTGTTTACTTCCCCTTCAAATATAGAGCAGGCACCCATCTGACTCTGTTCTCCAACCATGTCCCATTTTGCCCATGATATTATCCATAGAGAATAGTTACATACTAAATAACTGGTCAATTCTTGCAATTTAGTGAGAGAAGAGGAGTATATATGCACCTGAAATCGCCAATGATAATTTGCATTATTCCATCGCCTTCTTACTGAAATAGTAAATGGGAGAAAGAGGCAAGAAGTAATGAATTAGTTATTGCTGAAAGAGTTTCTTCATTAGAACTGCTTATACATAAAATAAAATAAAACGTGGATCAAAGTCAAAAATCTTAGCTATGAAGTTTCATAAAACCTATTATGCCATCTAGAAAGCCACTTGCAACAAATCATGAGATCAATTTGGTATCATGGTAATTTATGTAAGAGATAAAATTGATAAACAAACATGATAGTCTAAGAATCTACATATTTGAGTATAAGAACCAATTCCAACAATCTTATTAAAGAGTAGCCAGAAAAAGTGGATGATAAGGACAGGCTTTCACAGGACCCTGATTTATATTTGTGACGACAATGATAGTGGCGGCAAAAAAATTCTTGAGTTGACACAAAATAATGTTTAGCATCAAATGGCCTGCACCAATAGAGAATGAGGTCCTTGGCCTCTTGTTATTATTCTTTTCTTCTAACTAAATTAGTGTTGTGTAAACTTCATTGTTAGTGTGATATCTCACTAATTCTGGTCATCATGGATCCACTTATGGTCGGGCATTCTCACATCCTCTTTGCGGGCATGGTCGAGGCCGTATAGGTTATGGCAGACTATGTTGCGGTTGGTGTGGTATAAATCATCATGAAGATAAATGCTAGGATAAATTCTGGTCAATATAATTCTTGTTATTTTCTTGAAGAACGTGGAAGCTATCAATTTTCGTGAATCATGACAATACACTACAATGTATTTTAATTTTAGAAGTAATAATAAGATTAAAACACGTACGATATAATCAATACACATCTCCCATGCTAAATAAAAACTCCAAGTTTGGTTTAAACTTGGTTAGCAACTGCTCCAAAATAGACATTTACCATTTTCCATTATAGTTGAGAACCACCATTGAAATGATCTCCTTTATATTTGAGCACAAATCACCATTATTTAAAAGATTTTTGGACATATTCACTATTCCATTACAGGATGACCATTCACCTCAATTAAATGGTGCAAAACTATATGTTTATTCACCTCAAACTCCATGATTTGAATAAATTTTTAATGCAAAATACTCATTTTCTAGCATCTAAACAATTACAGCTATAAGTAGCCAAGTTCTCATTAGTTGGCTTGGCCAAGAGCTGGCATCTACCTTCCCCAAGGAATTCACCTCCATTCTATTTAGAGTTCAGTGAAATCTACACCGATATTTTATAGTCGAAGAATACAATCAACCTGATAATAAAGAATGAAATCTTGAAATAATCACAAAATAAAGAACCTGGAATACAATCAACCTTGTGATATTGTGTAATATTCTTTTCATTGTGGCAAGCAATGAACAAACATTTAGAAAATTAATCCAAAAGTGAATCTAAAATGTTCTTTAAAATAAATGCAGAACAAACCTATTGCAGTCCTAAGGAAAGACTTAGTTCTAAGTATAGTATGTATAAATCAATCCAAATATCATTAAAAGTTTTGCATATAGAAAATTACAGTAACATCACAAATTTTTTCATAACTATTAAAGTAACTTGTAGTCTCAATAACTGTTAATCCAGTTGTTGTCAATCTAATTAGACTTAGTTCTAATTTTTTTCATACCTATTAAAGTATTTAGATGTAGAAGTTGGAGATCCAATATGATCATAGATACCTGCAATAACAAAAATGAAAATATATTTAGGTTAGATAAATACGGGGCAAATGAATATGAGTAAATGGAGAGGGTGATAAAGAGTAATACATGAAGAACTACAATGGACACCAAGTGTATGATGTGCTTATGATGCTCATTCCTACCTAGATTGCAATGCCCGTTCCTACCAAGATTGCAATGCTCATTCCTTATATCACATGAATGCAGAAAAACTATATATCCCATTATATACACATTTATGAATGTAAATGCTATTTCAGTTCTATAAAGCTTGGTACCCTCATTTGAACCTGGGAAGCTATTGTTCATTGTATTTCTAATGCAAAACAATTGGCTGAAGAATACCGACCAAACCATTGCATGCAAAAAATGCTGGGAGGTTTCTGGCAAACATGCATTAACCTCGCTACTCAGACCCATTCATAACCAAACTAATTGAAAAAGAGGCCTTTAACTAATTATTAATATGGCAAGAGGAGGCCTTTTAACCTTCTAAACCATAAAATTTAAAAGCTTTTAGAACTTGAAAACGACACTCAGCCATCAAATTGAAAGAAAGTAGAAACATTCATTTTATTTATTCTAGCAACAACACTGAATAAATTATTGCACTCTATAGGGATTCAAAAGGCCACACTACCAAACACCACGGCGTGAACATGGTCCGAACAGTTGCTTAGAATTTTTTGAAGGCCACCTCACGTTTAGTTATGCCAAAGTTGCAGTTCAATAAAAGAGCATAGGTATCTGAAAATGCAGAGAAGTGGAATGCAGTTCAATAAAAGAGTATATGTATCATTTCAGTTCTTAATAGATACCCATGAATCAAAGATCGAAAAGGCTTGACAGAACAAAGTAGAAGTTAATTTCCAGTATCAGTAGAACATAGCAAAACAAGTGGATGTAAACCACATTTATTAAAATTAACATAGAGAGGAGGAAGAGTAGAGGTAGGTGGATAAGATACTTACCCATTCTCTGAAGCTTTGGATGAGAAAGGCAGATGAAGGCAATGGTTTTTTGTTCCGATTTGGCAAAGAGCAAGGCAAAGAAAATGGAACCTATGAAATACGCTACATGTTCCTTAAGATAGAGAGGAGGAATAGAAGGGGCATATGAGTACAAAATCTATGAAATGTCTGAATCTTTGGGCGAGAAAGGCAGAGGTGGCATCTGTTCCAGGAGGAGAAGGGACCAGCGACAGCTGTTCCATGCGGCAATCTTCAAATGCGAGGGCATCCGCCGATCTTCATTGGAAGAGATGGCGTCCTGTAGTGCCGAATGGTTTCAGGGCATGAGAATGGGAGGGCAGAGATCGGTGAGATGGCGTGGGAATCTTTGCCGAGAGGGAGAGGGTGTCGCAGCGGCATAGGGAGGATGTCGTGGAGAGGAATTTGTGGGGAAACGCTCTGCGTTATTAGGGATTTTGCAGAGGCGCAATTTATATTAGGCGAAACCATTTGATCGTGTAGATGGACGGCGATGATAAGCTTTTCTCTCATTTTCCTTGGCATATAGGTGTTATTTATCTTGCCATGGACCTATACTGATATTTCTTTTTAATATAGTATATATGTATATATATAGACAGAGATGGAGGAAGACAGCAAGAATCCATAATAATTATAATAATATTAATAATAATAAGAAGAAAAGAATGGTCGAACCAACGGTCGCCGATTCCAATGAAAATCACACCGAAGACAAAGGTCGGTACTACGAATTCAACGAAGAAATCAGAATCAAAATCCGACGAGCCAAACTCAAGATATAAATTTTTTAAGATTGCGGCGACTATAATCAAACAAATCTTTGGGAAAATCACTGGGGCTCTAAAAATGCTCGGATCGCAAGGAAACTTCGACGGGCCTCTCTAAAATTAAATAATTTAATTTCCTAATGTAAAATTTTCCAATTCCGGCATACTCCAAAATTTGGTCAACTTGACCGAAAGAACGCGGAAATGTGCAAACGACGGTGCACCCCTAACTTTGCACTAATGTAACGCCCTTACGTCAAAAATGACGTCAAAGAAGGATTAAAATAATTCCTGAAATTCAGGGGCGTTACAGTCACCCCACCAAAAAGGAAGTTTCGTCCCAAAACTTAGAACTGAAACTTAGAATACAAACAAATCCAAAAGGCCAAAGGGAGAGATAAACTAACACTCGCTGGATAAAAATGCTAACCGAAGAGGGATAGGAAAACATATGCGGATAAGATTTCTTCTCATCACTCAAAATAGAACACTCGATCCCAGATCAAGGTCTCCTAAATCCAACACCTCCCAATTAACCTAAGAGAGGGAATCACCTAAAAGGAAAATGACATTACCAAGAACTCGAAATGTCCAAGCCGAGAACGGAAAGCAGACTGCGGAACAACTGACTCGTGGATCCTCAACTGATGGTAGCCTGAACGAAGATCAATCTTCAAAAACACCGAACAACCACGCAACTTATCAAGAAAACCATCAATCTGAGACAACGGATACCTGTTCTTGATGGCCACCTTGTTCAGTTCTCGATAATCAAAACACAATCTCATCAAACTATCTTTCTTCTTTACGAATAAGACGGAATCACTCCAGGGAGAAGAACTAGGCTAGATAAAGCCACACTGCAACCACTCATCTAACTGAGTGCGCAACCCTTCCAACTCATGCGGGGCCAAAGGGTACGGTGCCTTAGCAATAGGACGAGTACACAGCTCAAGGTCAGAAACAAACTCCTCAACTCTCATAGGCAGAAAACCAGAGAGACTAACTAGGAGGACATCATGGAACACTCGCCCCACAGGAAAAAAACTCTCGATACACGGCAAACTACAAACAGTTTCTAGCATAGAAACAAGTTAAGCAAACCAACTAGAAACTAAAAGTTCCAAGCACACACCGCGGAAACAGTCTGGGAAACCTAGGGCGGAAAGCCAATCACACTCAAGGGTTGACCGATGACCAGCTTGAAGACCAAACACTTTACCTTGCATTGGAAAATAACATCATACCTGGACAACCAGTTCATGCCCAAAATCACATCGAAAACTTCCAGGTCTAGCACCTTAAGATTAGCAAAAGCTATGAAATCACCTAAGAGGATAGGAAAACTCTAGATACCTTGATTCGACACCACGGAGCCACTAGGGGGAAACATAACATGAAACGGATTGCCAACCTGATCAAGGGTCAAACGATGACGCTCTACAAAAGTCCTAGCCACGAATGAGTGGGTAGCACCAGAATCGAAAAGGACACATGCCTAACAGTTCTTTACCGTAAACTATCCTATAAAAGCGGATATACAACTAAACGAGCAAAAAAAACTAGGGCAAAAGCTGAAAACTAAGGGTTAGATTATAATCTAACCTGAAATCACCTGGGGGGAAAACTACTATCCTTCCTTTGTTACTACATTTAACTCGGCCTCTCCTCGATCCAACTGTCGTTGTTGAGGAGGTGGCGGTACCAGAGCCATAGGAGCAAGTTGCTGGCCGGCCAACTGGAACTGCAAACACTGGAATTTCACATGCCCTTTCTGCCCGCACTGAAAATAGACCTTGTCCTTGGACCAGCAACGACTGGCGCTGTGCCCCATCTGTTTGCATGAAGTGCAAAACAGATCATTCTTCGGAGCACCAAGAAAAGCCATCACATGCTTGCCCTTATTACTTGGAGCAGGGATGCCACTAACATCATCCTTCCTCTTCCCCTTCCTCAACACTGCATCTTGACTCACAATAGGGTTTTGCACCCTAGGCTGCTGCACAAAAGTAGTCGCCATCAACATCTGAATCTGCGCCTGCATCACGACCATTTGACTTGACAACGCCTCGATATTCTGACGCAACTCCTCAATCATCGCCTCACTGCGCACACCCGAGGTTTCATCCCCTAACCGGAGAGCCAACTCCGATGCACTATGCTCTGGAGTCATCGTATGCAATTACAAATGAACACCTCATTACACCTAGCTTAAGACACAACACCTAACAAACTAGAATTTCTAACTCGATACAGATCAAAAAAGTGTATATACTTGCTCTTGCTATTACATTGCTCTGGGAATTCATGAAATGATGTTATTCTTAACCTAGGATGATATACCATCATCCTATTGACTCATGTGCATATAATATGAATGCATGAATGCCAAATTTTTTATTTCAAATCATGTGTATGAGCGTCATCATGTATATCTTTAACTTGGCACGTGTGCTAATGCTAAGTTATGATGTGCATGCAGTGCTATGCAGTCTAGGAAAGGCCTTAATGCAAGCTATGAGCGGCGTACACATGCAATCTTATGTATCTCATACTACATAATACCGCATGTAACGAAAAAAGAAAAATCGAGCTAATGGACACGCATGCGACCTACGTTATGCATCACATACTACATAACTGTTGTATGTTGTCACCTATGAGGATCCATATATAAACACACATTATGCATCCCATACTACATAATATGCCCAGTATACTTCTTATCATGTTATGAGTGTAGTGTTCATGCTTCAGCCAAGACATACGGATGACCCTTCGGTGTGTGTATGCAATGAATAACGATTCTCACCAGCGGTTAAACGAGCCAACTAGACTATCCTAGTAACCCGGCTAACCTCCCTCTGATACCAACTGTCACAACCCGCCTTTTTCCCACAAATTTAATAAATATTATCAGAGCAAGGGGAAATTCATGTCATGATGCCATATCATGCAGGAGACAACTACAGACGCTCAGGCAAACACTCCTTACGAACATTTATAAAAGACATTAATGTGATTGAGTTAAGTAAAAAGAATTTATATTTTTAGCTTAAGACCATGTCCCTCGGCCTAGTGGATCAACTAGTCCACGAGTAGAAAACTATACAACGCAGCGGAAAAACAGGTTTATTTTAGGCTACACGAGCATGAAGATCAACATTCCAGAAATGACATGCACATATCTAAATTTAGTATAAGTAAGGAAGGATATTTCTACGATCTTCAAAGTAGGTGATATTTACTTAAAATCATGCTATGCAAGAATGTCATTTTCTAAACATAAAATAACTCATGCATCCTAACATACAACTTCCCAGAGAGCAAGTATATAAACTGACTAGCAAGTAACTGCAGAAAAGCTAGCAAGTAGTCTAACACTAAAAAACAAAAGATACAACTGAATCAAAGGAACAACTACCTCACATGTTGGCACTAAAAATGGTACCTCCAAAATTCACACTAAAGAGGGATGGGAGAAAACTGCGGAGTGCAGGTTACTGAAGACAAAAGATGCCGAGAAGCAGGAAAAATGATCACAAAAGATCGAGACCGCTTACACAGGTTTAAGCTGGAGGCTCGAGGCAAAAGTCCATTTTCAGGTACCCCTACCCTCTATTTATAGACGAGGGGGCTGCCCAAACGGGTAGATCTGAAAACTACGAGCTGCCCGGGGTACAGGAGAGCCGGGGCAGGAAAAATGGGTGCAAATAACCAAAATAGAGAAGAAGGACCAGACCGCGTGGTCTGGCGATCTGACGAGCTTCTGACCGCCTGGGACTTAAGGGATTCGGCTGAGACCTTTGCTGGCGGTCTAGGTGGTCTCCCAAACTGGAGACCGCGGAGACCGATACTTTTGACCTGCAGTAGGAGATCGCGGGCTTTTCGGGAAAACATAATCTCCACACATTTTTAAGTTGCGCTGGAACTTCAAAAATGTAAGCTTTGACCGACGAGACCGCAATCGCCATAAATGCGTCCTGGGCTATAAATACCCCTACCATGGTTTGAGAAATCATAATTTCTTGAAAAAGCAAACGAGCTTACCTTGCAAGCGGTCCCAAAAAAGTAGATAAATGGAGCTCTATAATGTCGTCATTGTTGTCCGCGTTTGACTCTCCGGGAAATGGCTCCCCCGAGAAGAAGAAGAAGAAGAAGATCGCCACCTCGAAGAAGGTGGTGAAAATTGTTAAGACTTCAACGAAGGCGGGCGCGTCTAAGGAGACCGCGCGACCTTCTCCTGAGAAAATAGCTATCCTCCCTGAAAATGAGGTTTCGCCACATTATGTTGCTGCTGTTTTATCGTCTAGTTCTTCAGGACCTGAACTGATCCTTCCTGATTCTTCCATTTCTTTCAATTATCAGAAAACTGTGGAAGCGCTCGACCTGGCCACTGTGCAACATAACGAGACCGCCTCCAAAGAAGTTATCCTGGCTGGGTTACGGGAAAAGAAAATTGAAGCTGAACAGATTATGCAAAGGTTAGGTGGCTCTCAGGATTCGTCAAAAGCGAGTAAAAGAAAAAAATTAAATCCTTCTACTCAAAGTGCTACGAAGCCAAAAAATGATGATGCTAAAGAAGTGACCGCCCCTAAGGCGATTACTCATCCCGAGGGTGGTGGTCTCAAGAATCCTGAGAATGCCCCTTTGGAGGTAAATGATTCCACCGATCTCCTTTCTATTCCTGCGATCTCGACTTTTTCAAGAGAGGCAGATCCTGAACTGATTGCCTACCTTGAAGAAGATTCTTCTAACGATCTTTCTTGTCCTTACTTACAGGTGCTCGACCCTTTCGAGGCGGAAAGTCTCAGGGAAGCTGCTGCTGAAAAAGAGATCATGGAAAAGGAGAAAGAGATCGCTGCCGCAAAAGCGAAGCTGAGAGAAGATAAGGAAAGGTGGGATCGAGATGAGAAGGAGAGAAAAGAAATGGAAGCAGTTCGGATTGCTGCTGAACAGGAGAAAAAGAAGAAAGCGGAAAAAGAGAAGGAAGCTCAGGCCGCTGTGAAGAAGAAAAAAGAAGAAGAGAAGGCAGCTCAGACCGCTGCGAAGAAAAAGAAAGAAGAAGAAGAGGCAGCTCAGACCGCTGCGAAAAAGAAGAAAGAAGAAGAAGAGGTAGCTCAGACCGCTGCGAAGAAGAAGAAAGAAGGAGAAGAGGCAGCTCACACTGTTGCGAAGAAGAAGAAAGAAGAAGAAAAGGCAGCTCAGACCGCTGCGAAGAAGAAGAAAGAAGAAGAAGAGGCTTTATTGGCCTCCGAGGAGCAAAAGAAAACGGCTTCCGAGCTAGAGGCTGAGGAAAATAGCCGGCAGATCGCCAAGGAGAAAGCTGCACTCTCAAGCGGTCTGCCAAACCTTTCTGCCGCTCAAGAGGAGGAACTAAACCGAGCAGCAGAAGACCGCACCAAAGTGGTTTCTGCTTTGCGAACTGGTAAGAGGTTGATTATGACCAGATCGCTAGAGAATCTTCCTCTCCCAATGGTTCGACCTGAATCTCCAGAAAGAAAACGAGATCGTCATCATTGAAACTGATGACATTCTTGTTAGTAATGCGGAATTAAAGAGAAGGAGAAAGGAAGGTGAAAGGTCGCAAAAGAGAGAATTGGAAAGAATGAACCTTGAGTGCTTAAGGGGATCGGACCGCCTCTTACTGACCGCAGAACCTGCGGTCACAATTAACATTGAAAATATACTTCATGACTGCGGTCTTGATTTCTTTCCAAGTATTCTTTCTGTGCGAACCTTGTTACTTTTGAACTTTTGAAGACTGAACTAATCTTTATTCTTCTGTCTGCAGATGAAAATATTCTTGAGATGGAAGAGGGAGAACTTCCAGCGCAGAGGGTTGCAGTATCCGACCAACTTGCCAATATCCTCAACCCTATGTTTGAGGATGTTCGGTCTATGCTGGCTCGGGAACGGGCTTACCATGATCAGATCCGCGGTCTTGAGGAGAATCTTCGTTCAGCTTATGATCCGGCCGGCGAGCTCATTCAGTCACATCGAAAAGCTGAAGAGGCAAGCAGTCTCAAAATTGGCGAACTCACTCAAGCACTTCGTCGAGCTGAGAAAGACGCTGAATACTACAAGGGAAAAGCTGCTGCCCTGTCCGCTGAGGTCGCTGCGCTGAGGAGTGGCTCCTCAAAAATGTCAATGAGACCGGGACCGTCCGACGATCATCAAGAAATGAGACCGAGCTCCGAGATCATGGCTGTCCCTATGGAAATAGTTGATAAAGAGATGTCTAGAATTCACCGGGCCGCGATGAACGCTAACCAGGGTCTTGCCTCGGTATTTAGCTCTATTAATGAAATGCAAGATATCGCGGCCTTTGTAGGGAGAAAAAGGCCTCATATGAAATAAACATTTGACATTCCATTTTCGAACGGTTTTGTAATATGATGAACAATTATTGTGTAATATACTTTAATTTCTGCTGCTTGCGATCTCTTACTCTGTTGTGATGATCTCTGCTATTTTGTGTTGTTTGTTTATATTATGTGATCTGAGATGTTGCGGTCTCTCTTTTTTGAGATCGAAAAGATGCCAGTGATTTGTTGATTTTCTTGCAGGTACCGGCGGTCTGAGAGACTTTACCGGGTGGTCTCGAGAAAAAGTAATGATGATGAAATTATCCTTTGCTCACTATAAATAGCCGGCTTTTTGGATCTCATTTCATTTTTTTTGTATGCGCCCTAAGCACCGGTCACAGCGATCTCCAATAATGGTGTCCGCTCGAGCTACCACTGCTTCAGTTTTCTTAAAAGCCGATCACAAACCTTGCCATCTTTCGAAAGAGGAATATGTTGATTTTTTGAAGAAGCACATGATTCAGACTCAGATTGTTGTGAGACCGCCAACTGAGGTTGAAGGGCTCAATTTTGGGGAGGAGAAAAAATTCATTATTCCCATTGATCACTTGGATAATGGGTTGAGGATTCCTCTTCCTTGGGAGATTATAGAGATCATGGATTACTATGGGCTGGTGCTTGCCCAGCTACCACCCAATTCGATCGGTCTCATTAGTGTTTTCATAAACTACTTGAGATCGGAAAAGATCAAATTTACGATGGTGCTCTTTCGCGCGACCTTCACTGCTAAAGTCCTGAAAGAAGGTCAGAAAAAAGAGGAATTTAAAGGATTAATATACTTTTCTGCAGAGGGAATAAAAATTCTGAATCTTCCCAACAAGGTTCCCTTCTGGACAGAGAGGTTCCTTGTGTTTGAAGGCGATCTTGGCGGTCTCAAGAGCCGCCCTTCTACCCGACCTGACAAGATTTTTCAGAAGAGCAAAATGATCTCGAAAGAAGAACTAAAGATACTGGAATTTCTGGCGGGAAAATGCCTAGATCTTATTTATTATCTATCGATCTGGCCCGAGATCGCTGAGATCGCTCCTGGGGAAAGTGAGTAGTTTCCAGCGACCTTCCAATATTTCTTACAAATTTTTCTTTACTTTCCTAACTTCTTATTTTCAGCGTCCTTTGCGATCCCGACGAAGGATCCAGTAGCACCTGCTGAAGAAGTGCTTACCCAAAGGGAGAGAAGGCTAAAAAGAGAAGAGAAATTTCAGACCGCTGAGACGGCAGTTCTTCTAAGACCGCTGCTGAACCATTTCCTCTTCATGGCTACATGAGTCATCAAAAAGATTTAAAAGGCAAACCCTTACTCAAATGGGGTGCCAAGGGAAAAACCGTGAGAGTCTCTACCGATCTCCCCCTCTGGAGCCGGAAGCTGACTCATCACGCTACTGCTGTGACCGCGGCCTTATACGGAAAGAAAAATACGGCCGAGATATTTGATATTGAGACCGACTTGCTCCCAGACATTTGCGCCCAAACGGCCCTTCAGAATGCAACTCTTCAACATCATATGGGGCGGACTCTCTGAAGCGTCTTGAAGGCGAATGAAGACCTGCTGGTTTGATAGTCTTACCAGACGTTTTTCCTGTATTTGATTAGATCGCGCGATCTGATTATTTCTTTTCTGCAGCGAGCAAAAGAGATGGCCTATGACATTCATAATCCTGATTTTAAGAGAGCAATGGCGCACCATGTGAGGGAGACCACGGAGCAAGTAATCATGGAGCTCCGAAATTGAGGCGGTCTTTCTGAAGAGTGCAAAGATACAACCTTTGCTGCTCTTTTCCCTCAGTCGGCAAGAAGGATTGCTGAACAATCTTTGACTACTGAAGAGACTGTCGATGACAAGGAAAGAAGATGTCGTGATCGAAGATGACGACCAGCTAAGCGACAGCCAATATGTGGATGGCCAAGACACGAGCTCAGGAGCGGCCTCAAGCTTTGGATCTAAAGTTCAAGGGAAGAGCTCGGAAGAATCATCTGATGAGGCCGACTCGTCCTCTTCTTCGGATGAGCGGTCTCCCAAGAGATTGAAAAAATGAGTAGTCAAAATTGTAATTTTTTATTTTTCGGAGACCGGTCGGTCTGATGTACCTAAACATTTTGAATGAATATGAAGAATAGTATTGCCATGCATTTCTCACCTCTTGCGAATGGATATATTTTTCTTATTTCTTCTCTATAGACTATATCTATGCGGTCTCTTTATATCAAGGTGAAATTGGCATTCGATCTCAATGCCTTAGACTTTATCGGTCTTTATTAAAATCTTCCGAATAATTCGACACTTTCTTTGAAGCGGTCACATATAGCGATCTTCATTATACCAGATTACTTAGAACTTAAAATATTATTAACTGGATAGTAAGCGATCTCACTTCTCTCTGATCGCGCATACAATAGGAAAGATTTCTGAATATTCTCGAATGCCTTAGACTTCTGCCCTTAGAACTTTTCTTGGAATGAAAATCCATTGGAGAAAAGGAGAACACAACTGGCAATCTCAAACATCCATGTCCTGGAGGAAATTAAGCTGGCGGTCTCAACATATTTGAGATCGCTGAAAATAATACCACTTGAAGAAAAGGAGAACACAACCGGTAATCTCAAATATCCAAGTCCTGGAGGAAATTAAGCCGGCGGTCTCAGCATATTTGAGATCGCTGAAAAGAATCCCGGAAGAAAAGGAGAACACAGCCGACAACCTCAAATATCCAAGTCCTGGAGGAAATTAAGCCGGTGGTCTCAGCATATTTGAGATCGTTGAAAAGAATACGACTTGAAGAAAAGGAGAACACAACCGGCAATCTCAAATATCAAAGTCCTGGAGGAAATTAAGCTGGCGGTCTCAGCATATTTGAGATCGCTGAAAAGAATACCACTTGAAGAAAAGGAGAACACAACCGGCAATCTCAAATATCCAAGTCCTGGAGGATATTAAGCAGGCGGTCTCAGCATATTTGAGATCCCTGAAAAGAATCCCTGAAGAAAAGGAGAACACAGCCGGCAACCTCAAATATCCAAGTCCTGGAGGAAATTAAGCCAACGGTCTCAGCATATTTGAGATCGCTGAAAAGAATCCCTGAAGAATGGAGAACACAGCCGGCAACCTCAAATATCCAAGTCCTGGAGGAAATTAAGCCGGCGGTCTCAAATAACTCAGGTCTCTTTTCTTAAGGGAGAAAAAGGAATCTGCGGTCTCAATAAATTCTGACCGCCTGATCTCAAGGGCAGGTGCGGTCATGCCTCGAGGGCCACACCGGCATTGCTTTCCTCAAGAGAAAGAGTTCAAAAATGATCTCAAGGGCAGGTGCAGTCATGCCTCGAGGGCTACACCGACATTGCTTTCCTCAAGAGATCGAGTTCAAAAATGATCTCAAGGGCAGGTGCGGTCATGCCTCGAGGGCTACAACGACATTGCTTTCCTCAAGAGATCATTCAAATCTGTTTTAAACTTACCACTTTTGATAACACGCTACAATGAGTATTCGAAAGTTACAGAACAAAAATGATCTGTAGGGCAGGTGCGGTTATGCCGCGGAGGCTATACCAACATAGCTTTCCCTGTAAGATCACTTATTCTGTAACAGTGTCCTAAAAAGCATGACAGAGCTGAACATTCACCTGAACTCCCTTGATCTAAAGGTGTGTTAGATGTCAGCAAGGACCCGGCATCCTAAACGTCCACCGCACGAGCTTGGTGAGCTACTGCTACACAGATGCGAAATCTCCCCAACATCTGTGGTCCTGGCAAATTTACATCTCATGCTTCAAGTCGAGGGGGAAAGAAGTAGGATCCGTCGATGTCTCTTTTGGCAGGATTTTAGCTTTTAATACCAATTTGTTTTTTGACCTCTTCCCTTATCATATATATATCAAAAAATGGTTAGAATCATATCATCATATTGTTCAAGAAGAGAAAGGAAAAAGAACTATCCATAAGCATTTTGAGAGAAAAAACGCTTGAGGTCATCACCGCTCCAGGTGTGAGGCAACTCCTCTCCTTCATAAGTCTGGAGACGGTAAGCACCATTTTGGAGTACTTCTTTCACTATGAATGGCCCTACCCAATTTGGGTTAAGCTTCCTTACCGAACCAGATCTTGCTGCTATATCCACCTTTTTAGGACCAGATCTCCGATTGTGAATTCTTTGATTCTGACGTTTTTATCAAAGAGCCTCGCCATCCTTCTCTTAACTTCTTCCTGCCTAATCGTCGCCGTATCTCTCAGTTCTTCAATGAGATCGAGACTACACTTTAGATCTTCATCATTTCCTTCCATCCAATCATCCT
Organism: Dactylorhiza incarnata; assembly: GCA_033032865.1. Lineage (NCBI taxonomy): Eukaryota > Viridiplantae > Streptophyta > Magnoliopsida > Asparagales > Orchidaceae > Dactylorhiza > Dactylorhiza incarnata. The sequence goes on along the minus strand of JAWHQI010000008.1, from coordinate 20,981,956 downwards.
GATTTCGTTGAGCCAATAACACTCTTGGACTTTTTACTTCAAACTCGACAGGAATAAGAGCTTCTGAACCGTGTGACAACTTAAAAGGTGTATGAAAGTGCACAATTAACCTCACTAGAATTCTCTAGAGGGGGGGGGGGGGCGTGAATAGAGATTTAAAAATACTTTGTGCAATTATATATATGTGTAATAATCACAGAATTAAACTTCCCACACACCAACAAGAATTAAGCAAGTAAAGAAGGAAAATAGCAAGAAGAAAATCACAGCACAACACAAAGAAATATAGTGGTTCCCCAAACTTTGGGTAGTCCACTCTTCTACCCCCTTTGGTAGGAATTCACTAACTTGCACTAAGTCTTTTGATAAGGAGACTCTTAGAACCAGACTGAGTCTTTTGATAAGGAGACTCTTAGAACCAAACTGAGTCTTTTGGTAAGGAGACTCTTAGAACCACTACAACTGAATTTTTTGAAGAAAGATTCTAAAAACTCTTTTACACACTTTGAATGAGGAGAAGAAGTAGAACAAGTAGAAGAACAGAAAATAGTATATGTAAGAAAGAATCTTCTTCCTAGCAAAAAGATTAGAAGCATAAGTATAGTGAATATGATCTCTCTTCTATAGTGAGAAGGAGATTGTAGCCCTTTCTCTCTTTTAGTGAGAGATTTCAGAAATTGCAGCAGAATGACTTCAGAAGGATGAGAAGATGAAGGCTTTTTCTTTGCTGCAGCACACTATCTCTTTTCTCAGCTTTCTCACTCTTCACTTGGGAGCTCTTCCTCTTTTTCAAATGTATATGGTGGATCACTAGTCACTATTCTCTGTCGACCTCCTCTTTATTTATAGCTCTGTTTAAAAAGATATTGCTAAAGGAGAATAATCAATTAGCAGACAGAATTAGAAAGAGATAAAAGTTTCCACAATCAATATTTCTGTAGAAGGAAAGAGATCTTTTTGATTTCAAATAATATCCATAATAAACTTAATCAAATTAGCCAAGAATCAAATAGAAGGAAAGACTGATTCTGAACGGCTATAAAAGAATAATATTATTCCATAAAAATCAGATCTACAGAAAGAAGGAAAGAGATCTGGCGTGTTTTTGAATTTCTTATAGAAATCGACGTGCGTCGATTACTATTCGACGTGAACGTCGATTTCATCCTGACTGAGCGTCGAGAGGAGAATAAGGAAGGTGCGTCGACTAAGGTGTGTCGACTTTATTAAATGCGTCGACTAGAAGTCAGAGGTACGTTGACAAAGATTACGTCGAATTCTTCTTAGAGTTACTTCGACTCATTCTGAGAGAAACGTCGACTACATTTCGACGTTGCGTCGAATACTATTCGACGCATATTTACTTAGCCTAATTTTTCATTCTTAGAATTTATATTCTACTCAATTCTAGGGGTTAAGATAATTCATTTCCCCAATAATCTCCCCCTATTTGTCTTAACCCTATTTAGAGAGAAATTGTATCAGCTTTTAATCAACACAGCAAAGCATTTATATAGAGAAGAAATATGCTAAGTAATCAGAAGAAATCATATAACAAGTAATTGTCTTTCACAAGATTTAAACTAGGAACTTCTTGTTATACATGAAGTTGACAAAGGCAGAATAAAGTTTCCTAGATAAATTTTCAATAGCATCAAAAATATAGCCTCTGGCTCTATCAGGATGCTCCTGGACATTTCTGATGATTGTGTGCAGTTTCTCCAGGATTTTGTCAGCATCGGGGAGAGTGTCATTTATAGAATAGCCCTTGCTGATGATAATTGCTGCATTTTCATCAATCATCTCAATTGTAATGTTTTGAGGTTTCTTTTGTGTTGGCTTGGGCTCAGGTGGTCCTTTGTTGTCAACCTTTGGCCTATATATTCTCTTCTCTAATTCCTGTTTCTCAGGGATCTCAGACATTTTTCCTTTCCCTTTCCAGGGTGAGTCATGCCATTTGTCTAATCTTGCAGGTCTTTTAGGCTTCTTATAGGGAATGTAGATATCTTCTGCACACCCTATACCCCTCTTGTGCTTTTGTCCTTTTTCTAGGATGAGCCCTGCCTGAGGATTTTTCTTTTGATAAGCTTCAACATCAAACAATTTCTTTGGAAGTTTGATGGAAGATTCAGCAAGAATCTGTTCTTTAGTCATCCCCTTCTTGATCTTTTCTAACCAGATATTCCTTTTATCTTCTACTTCATTCATAGCTGCTTCATATTCATACAGCTCTCTTTCTCTTATTTCTTCATGCCTCTTTTCCATGTCAGGATCATGGTACTCCTTTACAGGACTGTTAGGAGTGATATTAGGCATTCTTTCAAACCTTTTTATCTCCTCGACAGCCTTTCTATATTTCTTTTCCTTTGCATAGTCTTTTCTTTCTTCAATGGAGAATATTTGCCAATGAGGGATGGCTTCTCTTCTTCTTTCCATTTGTCCTCTTGGTTTTTCCCTAGATATCATTTGTGGAGGTAAAGGTAGCAGAGGAGGTAGAGATGGAGGTTGAAGTGGTGGAAGAGGCAGAGGTGGAGATGTAGTTTTCTTTTTAGAAGGAGAAGGTGGAGAAGGAACTTTTGAAGGGCGGGGAATTTGTTCTGTAACAGGAGGCAAAATGTCCTCTGGAGGAATATCCTCATGTAAGGGTGTCTTGAGTTTGATATAGCTAGCAGAGAAGCCAGGGGAGTGATGCTGATATTCTTCCACACACAAGGGTGCCTCAATCCAGACTTGCCCTTTTAGGTCATCAGAAAAAGTTGTTTCTATATTTTGTACTGCAACAATCTCCCCCTGAACATATGGGGCATCTACTCTGAGTGCTGAATCCACAGCATGGTCTCCTTCTGTATGGTAGGAGGAGGATTCACCAAGGTGTTTGTTGAAGGTGTAATCAGAGTGATTGGAGAAGATTTGAGCCTATGATAAAAGAAAAAATGAAGTTGGTTTAATACTTAAAGATAGTATTTAGAGATTGGAGAAGAGTTAGCCCTGAGCTTTAAGAAAATATAAAACCTTGATAGTGGGGTTTCTGGAGCAACTCTCCCCCTGGTTTATATCCTTCAGAAAGGATTTAAACCCTTTTGGCGACAGAGGTTGTTCTTGAAGAAGAACATGAAGCTCGGGAAGAGAAGCAGAGAGGTTGGCCAATTTGGCTTCACAGGTGGTGAGCATGCCGGCACACTCATTTGAGAAGTTGGTCAGACGTGTCTGGAAGTCATTCAGAAGTTGTTCCAGAGCATCATTTATTGTTTTGATGAGAGCAGATTGAGCAGGGGTTGGCGCCATTGATGCAGAGAGAGAGGTAGAAGACGAAGATTTTGGCGGTTTGGGAGAGTATGAGTTATGAAATAACAGGTGTTATTTAAAGGAGGTGAAACGTCGAAAAGGAAACAGAAATCAAGGTATATTAGGTAACCAATCGTCAAAAGAAGAAGGGAAGATTTGTTTCCAGTTTTATTATGAAGTCGACGTTACGTCGAATTGGAGTCGACGCATGGTCGATGTGTCAGAGCATCTGTGACGTTGGTCATAAATGTCGACGTATGCGTCAATATGAAGTCGACGCTCCGTCGAAACATTATCAGGCTAATGTCCTGCCGACATGGTCGCAGACTTGCGTCGAGATTAGATCGACGGTGCGTCTATAAGGGATCGACGCATCTTTGTTTTTTTTAAGCAATCAATGCTAGCGTCGAGTTCCTCTCGACGGTGCGTCGCTAGGTAATCGACGTGTCTTTAAGTACTTGCTTAGTTTTTCTGATATCTTTTAGATTTCCCCAACAATGGTGTTTACAAGCTTCCATCAAGCATTCCCAAGGTGTTGATAAAGTAAGTATGCTTAGTTTCATCTAAGGGTTTGGTAAAAATGTCTGCTCTTTGACTATGTGTAGGAATATATTCTAAGGTTATCTTACCTTTTTTCTACATTGTCTCTAAGAAAGTGATGTCTGATCTCTATATGTTTGGATCTACTATGAAGGACTGGGTTGGATGCTATGGATATAGCATTAGAGCTATCACAATAAATTTTAGAGTTATTGACTTCCAATTTATAGTCAAGAAGCTGATTTTGCATCCAGAGGATTTGTGAACAACAGCTCCCAGCAGCTATATATTCAGTTTCAGCTGTTGAGGTTGAGAATGAAGTTTGTTTCTTACTGAACCATGATATTAATCTGTCACCTAGGAATTGGCAAGTACCAGATGTGCTTTTTCTATCAACCCTACATCCAGCATAGTCTACATCTGAGAATCCTATTAATTCAAAATTTGTTTCTGCTGAGTACCACAGACCTAGTTCAGGTGTTCCCTTTAGGTATCTAAGAATCCTTTTTACACAGGTGAGATGGGATTCTTTTGGATCAACCTGAAATCTAGCACATATGCAGGTTGCAAACATAATGTCAGGTCTGCTAGCTGTTAGATAGAGAAGGGATCCTATGATTGCCCTATATGTCTTTTGATCTACTGATTTTCCCTTATCATCCTTTTCTATAATGGCATTAGTTGCCATAGGTATTTTCATTGTAGAGGCTGATTCAATACCAAACTTTTTGATTAATTCTTTAGTGTATTTAGATTGTGAGATAAAGATTCCCTCACTGCTTTGTTTCACTTGTAGCCCTAAGAAATAAGAGAGTTCTCCCATACTAGTCATTTCAAATTTTGATTGCATTAAATTAGCAAATCTTTTACAAAGTTTGGGATGAGTTGAGCTAAAGATGATGTCATCTACATAAATTTGAACAAGAAGGAGTTGATTTTTATGGGTTCTAGTAAAAAGTGTTTTATCTACTTTTCCTCTTTCAACAGAATTTTCTAAAAGGAAGTTGGAGAGAGTTTCATACCAGGCTCTAGGTGCTTGCTTAAGACCATAAAGTGCTTTGTTAAGTCTATAAACAAAGTTAGGTGAGGAGGGATTGACAAAACCTGGTGGTTGCTCTACATACACCTCTTCTTGAAGGTCACCATTCAGAAAAGCACTCTTGACATCCATCTGATAGACTTTCATCTTCATGAAGGCTGCATAGGCAAGAAAGAGTCTGATTTCTTCCAATCTAGCTACTGGAGCAAAGGTTTGATTGTAGTCTATCCCTTCTTCTTGTCTGTATGCTTGTGCTACAAGTCTTGCCTTGTTCCTGACAATTACTCCAGTGGAATCTAGTTTGTTTCTATATACCCACTTTGTACCAATAACTGGGTAGTTTCTTGGTCTCTCAACTAGGTTCCACACTTTGTTTCTCTCAAATTGGCTTAGTTCTTCTTGCATGGCTATAATCCAGTGAGGATCACAATTTGCTTCCTCAAACTTCTTTGGTTCAACTTGAGATAAGAAGCATTGGAGCATCATCCCATTGGAGACTTGGTGTCTTGTTCTTACTCCAGTATTGGGGTCTCCAATTACTTGGGATTGTGGATGATTTTTCATATTGATTCCTGTTCTGCTTGGATTTGTCAGATGGTCTTTATCCTTATTAACAATGGGATCATTGTACAACTATTCTTCCTGAACCATGTTCTCTTGTGGGAGTTGGTTTTGATTGCTCTTTTCTGGACCTTCTTCATGCTCTTGTTCAGACTCCTCACTTGGTTCCTGTAGCTAGTTTCCTTTCCCAGTGTCTAGAGTCAGTTGTTCAAGCTGAGTCTCTATGCTGCTATTTTCCTGTGGAAAAGGATTGGTGGAAGTTTCCTCCCCCTTAAACAGCATGTTAGTTTCAACAAATATAATGTGCATAGATTCTTCAATTCTGAGAGTTCTCCTGTTATAGCATCTATAAGCTTTACTAGATGATGAGTACCCCAGAAATATTCCATCATCAGACTTCTTGTCAAACTTGGCAAGATGATCTTTCCCATTATTTAGAATAAAGCAAGCACATCCAAAAATTTTAAAGTATTTAACAATGGGTGTTTTTCTCTTTAGAAGCTCATATGGAGTTTTTGCCTTAGTTTTGTGAATGAGGCTTCTATTTAGAACATAGTTTGCAGTGTTGACTGCTTCAGCCCAGAAGGTTTTTGGTAATCCTGATTCTGCAAGTAAGGCCCTTCCTGATTCAATTAAAGTTCTATTCTTTCTTTCAGCAACTCCATTTTATTGAGGAGTTCTAGGGGCTGGAAAACTTTGTTTAATACCTATATTCTCACAGAAACTACAAATTGACTAATTTTCAAATTCAGTCTCATGATCACTCCTGATAATTGAAACATGAGTATTGAACTCAGATTGAATCTGTCTTATGAATCTTGAGAGAATCTTATGGGTTTCAGACTTAGCCCTTAGAAAGAATACCCAGCTAAACCTAGAATAGTCATCTATAATGACTAAGGTATAAGTCTTTCCACCTAAGCTCTGAGTGGATATAGGACCAAAGAGATCCATGTGCAGTAAGTAGAGGATCCTAGGGGAGTCATCCTTACCAATTGGTTTGAAGGATGACTTGGTCTGTTTTCCTAGTTGGCAAGGTCTACTTGGAGAGTCCTTAGAGAATCTACCCTTTGGTAGGCCTCTGACTAGGTTATTCTTTGATAGTTTACTAATGGTTTTGTAGTTTAGATGGCCCAGTCTTCTATGCCATAATTCACTTTTATTAATAATATTGTTGAACAAATAAACTTCTGTGGGTGAGGAGCTAAAGTCTACTATATATACCTTCCCTTTTCTAATTCTATTGAGTACTATGGCACCAGTCTTGATATCAATAAAATGGCAAAATAGTGTGGTGAATTTTACCTCATACTTACCACTGTCACATATCTGACTTATACTTATCAGATTGTGCTTCAGTCCTTTGACTACTGCCACATTCTTGAAGGTAACTTTCCTTTCTTTGAAATCTCCAAAGCCCCTGGTTTGGCCACAGCTAGAGTCTCCAAAAGTCACTGGTGGTCCAAGTCTATCCTCAAAATTGATTAATAGGTTTTTGTACCCTGTCATATGCATGGAGCATCCACTGTCCAAGTACCACACCAGCCTGGAGATGTGATACATCTGCACATAAAATTTTAAACATTAGTTTGGACCCTCCTAAGCTGGGGTCCCTTCCTCCCAACAGTGAAAGGTTTAATGAAAGAATAAGTGGGTTTTTCAGAATATCCTTCCTCCTTTAGGGGTATTGGCTTATCATACCAATTTTCTTTGGTAATGTTGCAGAAATAGTGTTCATAATAAAAGGAAATGGATTGAGAAGTCTTTTTGGAAAAGGAGACATTTCTGTTAGATTGGTTGCGTCGATATGAATTCGACGTATGTTTAAAGTTGCGTCGAGTGGAAGTCGACGCTTCCTTCATTCTGTGGTTACTTTTAGTCGAAGCATAGGAGAGATTGCGTCGATTGGGAGACGACGTATTTTGGTGTATGCGTTAATTAGAAATCGGTGCATTATTTGAGTTGTGTTGAGTAGAGTTAGACGCACGTCGATAATGATTCGACACAAGTTTGTTTCTTTTCTGAGGATATTTACCTAGGATTCCTTCATGCATAGTGAGATTATTTTTGTTAAAAACAGTGGTTGTTTCTGGATTTTCTTGTGATCTTTCTCCTGTCAAATTATTCTCCCTAGTGAAGTGAATAGGATGTCTCCAGACAGATTTGCTGGGTGATTGAGGTTTGGGTTCTAAGTCAGTGTTATATTCTAGTTGTCTAAATCTATCAGTGAGATTGTTAGAGATATTCTTGAGCTTCTGACTTCTGCCATTTAGAGAGTCTTCAAAGGCTTTTGCCTTTGCTAGCTCATTTCTTAGTGCTTGATTTTCAGTATTGATTTTATCTAGTTGCTCCTCTGAGAGTCCTAGACTGAGCTCATAGTTTTTATGTTGTATACTTATTTTTTTGAGATTGTTTAGTTCATTTCTTAGTTCCTTTACTTCATTCTCAGATTTGACTAGATCTAAACAGAATTCTTTGAAACTATTTTTGAAATCAGTGGAAGAGAAATCTATATCATCTAATATATTTACCAGAGAAGTATCTTCAGGCTTTTCAGTAGCCATCAAACAGGTTTCCTCTTGCTTAGCCTTTTCCTGATCATCTTCAGATGAGGTACTTCCTTCAGATTCTGAATCACTCCATGATTGAGCAATGAACCCTTTCTCTTTCTTCTTCTTCTTCTTTAGATCTGTTCTTTTCTTATTGCTGATCTCTTTAGGACATTTAGGTGCAATGTGTCCAGGTTTCCTACAAGAGTAACATATAATCTCTTTATTAAGAGTTTTGTCATACCTGGTTTTTGAGTCTCTCCTTCTGGATCCTTCTGTTTTGATCCACTTCTTGAACCTTCTGGCCAGTAGACTGATCAGCTCTTCATCATTTGTAGAGGGTTCACCTTCAGCAGCCTTCAAAGCAATGCTCTTTTCTTTTGAGAGTGGAGGGGCCTTTTCTTTCTCTTCTTTCTCAACTCTTGTTTTCAACAACTGTTCATAAGATCTTAATTTACCCAACAGGACATCTGTTGAGATTTCTGTTTGACTTCTGGTGTCTTTAATTGGCCAGATTCTTGAATCCCAAGAGCTAGGGAAGCAAGTTAGCAATTTGTCATTTATCTCAGTGAGAGATATGTCCTTCTCAAGTGTTCTTAACTCATTTACTATGAGGCTGAATCTGGCATACATGTATGCAACACTTTCACTTTCTATCTTCTGGAAGTTTTCATATTGAGAGATGAGTAATGCCTTTCTTTCCTTTCTCTCATCAGCACTTCCTTCTACCTTTTTAGAGAGAGCTTCCCACACTTCCTTAGCTGACTCACATTCAGCAATCTTTTGGAAGATTTCATCTAAGAGGGTTGAGACTAGGATATTCATAGCCTTGGCATCATATGCTTGGGCTTTCTTTTCTTCATCTGTCCATTTAGCCTTTAGAGCAAGTGTTTCAGTTACTTTTTCACTAGAGTCCTTTCTGAATGGCTTGGGAGGACCTGTCAAAATAACATTAAATAATTCTTCATCAATAGAATTCATATAGATCCTAATTCTTGTTTTCCAAATTACAAACTTTTCAAGATTGCACATTGGTGGTCTGGTGGAAGCATAATCTTTGATTTGTGCCATGTGAAAAATAATTTTTAGAAATATATAGATATAAAAGAGGTTGGATATTTTTGATCAAGGAGTTAACCTTTTTAGATCAACCTAGCTCTGATACCAATTGAAAGTGCACAGTTAAGCTCACTAGAATTCTCTAGAGGGGGGTGAATAGAGATTTAAAAATACTTTGTGCAATTATATATAGATATGTGTAATAATCACAGAAATAAACTTCCCACACACCAACAAGAATTAAGCAAGTAAAGAAGGAAAATAGCAAGAAGAAAATCACAGCACAACACAAAGAAATATAGTGGTTCCCCAAACTTTGGGTAGTCCACTCTTCTACCCCCTTTGGTAGGAATTCACTAACTTGCACTGAGTCTTTTGATAAGGAGACTCTTAGAACCAGACTGAGTCTTTTGATAAGGAGACTCTTAGAACCAAACTGAGTCTTTTGGTAAGGAGACTCTTAGAACCACTACAACTGAATTTTTTGAAGAGAGATTCTAAAAACTCTTTTACACACTTTGAATGAGGAGAAGAAGTAGAACAAGTAGAAGAACAGAAAACAGTATATTTAAGAAAGAATCTTCCTAGCAAGAAGATTAGAAGCACAAGTATAGTTAATATGATCTCTCTTCTATAGTGAGAAGGAGATTGTAGCCCTTTCTCACTTTTAGTGAGAGCTTTCAGAAATTGCAGCAGAATGGCTTCAGAAGGAGGAGAAGATGAAGGCTTTTTCTTTGCTGCAGCACACTATCTCTTTTCTCAGCTTTCTCACTCTTCACTTGGGAGCTCTTCCTCTTTTTCAAATGTATATGGTGGATCACTAGTCACTATTCTCTGTCGACCTCCTCTTTATTTATAGCTCTGTTTAAAAAGATATTGCTAAAGGAGAATAATCAATTAGCAGACAGAGAATTAGAAAGAGATAAAAGTTTCCATAATCAATATTTTTGTAGAAGGAAAGAGATCTTTTTGATTTCAAATAATATACATAATAAACTTAATCAAATTAGCCAAGAATCAAATAGAAGGAAAGACTGATTCAGAACGGCTATAAAAGAATAATATCATTCCATAAAAATCAGATCTACAGAAAGAAGGAAAGAGATCTAGCGTGTTTTTGAATTTCTTATAGAAATCGACGTGCGTCAATTACTATTCGACGTGAACGTCGATTTCATCCTGACTGAGCATCGAGGGGAGAATAAGGAAGGTGCGTTGACTAAGTTGCGTCGACATTATTAAATGCGTCGACTAGAAGTCAGAGGTACGTCGACAAAGATTACGTCGAATTCTTCTTAGAGTTACTTCGACTCATTCTGAGAGAAACATCGACTGCATTTTGACGTTGCGTCGAATACTATTCGACGCATATTTACTTAGCCTAATTTTTCATTCTTAGAATTTATATTCTGCTTAATTATAGGGGTTAAGATAAATCATTTCCCCAACAGAGCCTCTCCTGTAGCTGAGGTGGGAGTCATTCTCAAGGCCCATAGTACTGATGATAACTGTTCCGCCCAATTTCCCCGAAGATTTTCTACCTTTTTCTTCAAGAGATTTATTATGAGCTTATTGGTAGCTTCTACTTGCCCATTACTTCTAGGATGATGCACAGAAGCAAAACGTAATTCAGTGCCAATCTGTCCACAAAAATTTACGAGCTGAGGATTGTTGAATTGAGAACCATTATCCATGATGATTGCCATCAGGATCCCATGCCTGCATATTATTTCTCCCCAGATGAAATTTTTCACAACTTGAGTAGTAATTTTAGCCAATGCTTTTGCCTCAATCCATTTGCTGAAGTAATCAATCATGACTATAATATATCAGCGTTGCCCACTTGCCACAGGAAAAGGCCCAACCAAATCCATTCCCCAAACTGCAAACGGCCATGGGGTTGCTATAGATTTAAGCTGTTGAGCAGGTTGATTCTGAAGAGGAGCAAACTTTTGGCATTGGACACATTTCTTTGCAAATTTCTCTGCATCCTTTCTCATTTGAGGCCAGAAATATCCTTGCCTTAGGATTCTTTTCTCCAATGTACGAGCTCCAGAGTGGCTTCCACATTCTCCTGAATGAACTTCCTGAAGAACAACTGGGATCTCTTCTTCCGAGACACATCGAGCCAAATGTGACAAAAAAGTCTTCTGGTAAAGGATTCCTGCAACAAGGTAATAATGAGCTGCTTTCAGTCTAAATTTCTTTCTGTCTTTTACCGTGGGGTGGAGCCTTCCGGTCGAAAGATAAAGGATAAATGGAACCATCCAGGACGGACGTTGATCTATCTCCATAACTTCTCCTTCCTCGATTGTCGGGCGGAATAGCTCCGAGGAGGTTCCTCCCGAGAGAAGACCAAATTTTGCCAGCTCATCCGCATCTGCATTCTCTTCTCTTGGAATATGTTTGATAGAGAAACTTTTGAACTTTCCAATCTCTCCTTTCACCAAGGCTAGATATTGCTTCAAGGTTTGATCCCTGGTTTCAAAGGTTCCGTTAACCTGAGATGCCATCACTAGAGAGTCCGTTTTAACTTGAATATCCTCGATTCCCAATTCCCTAGCGAATCGAAGACCAGCTAGCAAAGCTTCGTACTCTGCTTGATTGTTAGTTGTAGAGAAATAAAACTTCAAAGCTTGATCCAATCTGACCCCATTTGGATTGATTAATACTAATCCAGCCCCAGATGAATTCCTGCCCGAAGCACCATCAACAAAAATTGTCCATGCTAGAGGCGTTCCGACTTCCTTCTTTAATGAAAGCTCACTTGCATCAACCATGAAATCTGCTAAAACTTGATCTTTGATTGCCACCCTTGGAACGTAGGAGATATCAAACTCATTGAGCTCTATTGCCCACTTAGCCAACCTTCCTGAATGCTCTGGATTCTCTAAGACATTCTTTAATGGAAGATCAGTGACCACTTGGATCGAATGAGCTTGAAAATAGGGCCTTAATCTCCTAGCTGAAGTTACAAGCATTAGGGCCAGCTTTTCAAGAATCGGGTAACGTGTCTCTGCATCCTTCAAAATTTTGCTCACATAATAAACCGGAAATTGTTTCTTCTTCTCTTCTCGCACCAAAACTGAACATATAGCATCAGAGCGAACTCCTAAATAAAGAAAGAGATCCTCTCCCTCCCTTGGGCTTTGGAGCAAAGGAGTTGATGTCAATTGCTTTTTAAGCTCATTAAAAGCATCATCACACTCTTTTGTCCACTCAAACTTAGCCCCTCCGCGGAGGGTCTTGAAGAAAGGTGCACTTTTACCTCCGGATCGAGAGATAAAGCGACTGAGACCCATCATTCTTCCTCCTAGCTGCTGGACTTCCTTAGGAGACCTGGGGGGTGGCATTTCAAGAATAACTTTTACTTTGTCAGGGTTGGGCTCTAACCCTTCTGGAGTAAGGAGATGACCAAGAAATTTTCCTTTACTTGCCCCGAAAGCACACTTCAACGGGTTCAACCTCATATTAAGAGTTCGGAGAGTTGCAAAAGTTTCCGAGAAGTCACTAAGATGAGAAGAGAATGATTTGCTTTTTATTAGGAGGTCATCAACGTAAACTTCTAGATTTCTTCCCTTTTGACCTTTAAAGACTGTATCCATCATTTTTTGATAAGTTGCTCCAGCATTTTTTAGCCCGAAAGGCATCACGAGGTAACAGAAGCAACCGTCATTCGTGATAAACGAAGTATGAGGAATATCGGGTTTATGCATTCTGATTTGATGATAGCCTGAAAATGCATCTAAGAAACTCATGAAAGAATAGCCTACCGCAGAATCTACTAAAGAATCTATCCGAGGCAAGGAGTAGCAATCTTTAGGGCAAGCTTTATTGAGTTTGGTGAAATCGACACACATCCTCCATTTTCCCCCAGACTTCTTGACCATTACAACATTTGATACCCATTCAGGGTATTGAATTCCTTGAACAAACTTAGCCTTCAGCAGTTTTTCCACTTCTTCTCGGATGGGCTGGGAAATAGTCGTTGCAACAGCTCTCTTTTTCTGCTTGATAGGGATGGAGTTGGGATCAATATTGAGATGATGACAAGCGACATCTGGACCAACTCCTGGCATATCGTCCGCTGACCAAGCGAAGACATCCAGATTCTTCAGAAGGCAAGAGATTAGGCTACTCTTGTCAGCTTCAGACAATTCAGCATTTATGGAGAGGCTCTTGCTCTCATCTTCCTCACTGATGGGGATGGCTTGAGTCGCTTGGGCAGGTTCCAAGCGAACTCCATCTCTTGTATCTTCTTCTTCAGCCTCCTCAGCAATTTTGATCGGTTCGGGAATTTAGGCTGAGATAGCCATTGCAGCTTCCTAGGGAGAAGAAGACATGATCACATTGATAGTTTATACATAACATTCCCTGGCTTTCCTCAGGTCACTCCTGATCCGATGTTGTTTGCCATTTAGGGCAAATTTTACTGCCTGGTGGTATGTCGAGACCACCGCCTGATACTCGTTCAAAATTGGTCTCCCAAAGATTGCGTTGTAGCTGCTAGGAGCATCAACGACTATGAATTTGACAAGCCTTACAATTCCTCCCAGAATTACAGAGAGAGTGATGAGTCCTTCTACCTCCTTCTTTTCCCCTGAAAAGCCATAAAGAGGTCCCTCAGTAGAGAGAAGGGGCATACCTGTCTTCAAAGCATCAAAGGCCGGCTTGAAGAGTATGTTCACCGAACTCCCTGTATCAACCAGGATTTTCTCCACCGTGTAATTTTCTATTACTGCTTTGATGACGACTGCGTCGTCAAAAGGATTTGAGGTCGAAGAAAGATATTCCTCCCCGAAGGTGACTATTCCTCCAACCGGGGCTGAGTAGGTAGTAGCAACCTCCGAACGGCAGACCCTTTTCAGGCTGGCCTTCCTTGAAGACTCTGGTCCTGCCCCACCGTGAATACAGAAGAGATTGCCTAGAGCACCTTCATCGTTAGCATCCTCGCATTCACCGGGGAAACCGATGTTGCCAAGATGGCCAACATCATCGACCTCCTCGTACTCCCAGCGGATCTCTGCTACTTCCTTGGCCTTAGAAGTTGAAGCTTTGGAGGGATCATTCTTTTAAAGAAGATCCTGGAGCTTTCCCTCTTTTAGGAGCTTCTCTACTACCACTCGGAGGGCTCTATAATTTTCTGTCAGATGACCTCTCACCCTGTGATATTCACAGTAAAGAGTCAGATTACGGGAATTCAGGTCAGAGCTGAGAGGAGTCGGCCTTTTGAAAAAAGGCTGCTTCTGCAGGACTTGAACTACTTCTTTCATGGAGACACCAAGGTCTATAAAAGACTCCTGGGAATCATTATAGGATGGCTGGAAAGTCGGGAGAGGGGGCTGAACAAATTGAATCTGATGGACAGGAGTGGCTTGCGGAGTTGGATCCACGGGGGCTGGAATCAGAGGTCCTCTGGGTTGGAATTGCTGGTTCCCGTGATTGAAACGGTTGTTACGGAAATTTCTTCCCCTTTTCGGAGCGGGAGGAGGACACTCTTGATGAGACTTTGAGGAGGACGGGGCGGGATAGAATCCTGCAGAGCCTTTCTGACTGGCTCTATTGGTCAGATTGGTTATATAAGTGGGGTTGTTGATCTCCCCCTCTATATAACGATTGGCAATGCTAATCAACTCCTGATAAGAGTCGGGCTCTTTAGTGGTAACCTTGAACTTGAGAGGGCCATCCTGCAGGCCACTAATCAAGGCTGCCATATAAAGAGCAGGATCCATATCTCTGATCCCTAAGATCTCTCTCTGGAATCGGTCGACAAAATGAGTGGCAGTCTCATTTTCACCTTGCTTGATTTTGAAGAGGGTCGCAGGACCACTCTTCCTCTTCTTGGCGGTTGCAAACCTCAAGAGGAGCTCATTTCTTAGAACATCAAAGCTCGGGATGGATTGGGATGGCAGCTTGTAGAACCATTCCCTAGCAGATCCATCAAAAGAAGTTATCGATAACTTACATCTCACCCCATCTGAGATGGTTCGGAGGGCAACGGCAGATTCAAAAGCTTGGAGGTGGGACATGGGATCACTCTCTCCCAAAAACACAGGGAGACGAGGCTCCCTGAAGCCGTTTGGAATAGGTTCTTGACGAATTTCATCAGTGAAGTGGGAGGGCTCCCCTATTCCAGAGACACCTGGGGGAGCAAGGAAAGGAGCAGGAGGGGCTGGAGGATAGGCCATATCCTCTTCAAAGTTCAAAGCTTGGGCTGGAGGCCCCTGAGCGGCTGCTCTAAAAGAATTATGACGGGAAGCAAACTCCTCATGCTGAGACCGCTGAGGAGCTGCAGGCTGAAAATTCGAGCGATCACAAGGCTGACCGCTTGCCATGCGGTCGGGGGTGGCGACCTGGCTAGGAGGAGGAAGGATCTTTTGGGAGATCGCGGACAGAACCTGGTTCATGGCCTCGATCTGCTTGGCGGACTCAAGCTGAGTCCGGACAACCTCTTGACGCTCGCGAGCGGCCTCCTGCTGAGACCACGCGATCTCTTGCTGGGCAGAGGCGACCTCGTTCCGAGCTCTAGCAGACTCCCTGAGAGTTTGCTCGACGCGAAGCTCAAAACGGCGCTCAAGAGACTGCAAGGAATTGTGATCGATTTGGGGGTGGTCGCTGGAAGACCGAGCTGGGCGACCTCTACGCCCAGGCATCTTGAAAGTCTGAAAATTCACCTGGACACTCCGAATCTGAAGGTCGCGTGTTCGTTCTGTTGGCACCAAAAATGGTACCTCCAAAATTCACACTAAATAGGGATGGTAGAAAACTGCGGAGTGCAGGTTACTGAAGACAAAAGATGCTGAGAAGCAAGAAAAACGATCACAAAAAATCGAGACCGCTTACACAGGTTGTAAGCTGGAGGCTCGAGGCAAAAGTCCATTTTCAGGTACCCCTACCCCTCTTTTTATAGACGAGGGGGCTGCCCAAATGAGCAGATCTGAAAACTACGGGCTGCCCGGGGTACAGGAGAGCTGGGGCAGGAAAAAGGGGTGCAAATAACCAAAATAGAGAAGAAGGACCAGACCGCGTTGTCTGGCGATCTGACGAGCTTCTGACCGCATGGGACTTAGAGGATTCGGCTGAGACCTCTGCTGGCGGTCTTGGCGGTCTCCCAAACTGGAGACCGCGGAGACCGATACTTTTGACCTGCAGAAGGAGATCGCGGGCTTTCCGGGCAAACATCACAATAGTGAGGGGAGAACGAACAACTGCAACTAACTGCAGCTCTGAAGACACCAACTCTACCACCCAAACCGCTACAGCTCCAAGCCCAAGACATTCAAAAGAAAAGAATGCCTCAACAATAAAGTGCAAGTGGAAGCAAGAATGAGCTAAGATTTCAATAAACAAGGGTTAGCAGCAATCAGAAATAATAGATTGCAGAATGGAGAACTAAATAGATAAGAATTGATTAGCTTACAACAACCCGAGCCAGCTCAAACGAGTGCACTCGGTCAGAGAAAAACCTATACAAAAGTAATATCCAAACTGATCAAAGCCAACCACATGTCTGTCATTGCGGCTCAGAGGTGATGGTCGAACTTGACAAAGCCAACCACATGTCCGTCATTGCGGCTCAGAGGTGATGGTCAAACTGCAGAAAGCCAACCACATGTCCGTCATTGCGGCTCAGAGGTGATGGTCAAACTAGAAAAGCCAACCATATGTCCATCATTATGGCTCAGAGGTGATGGTCAAACTGGACAAAGCCAACCACATGTCCGTCATTGCGGCTCAGAGGTGATGGTCATATATAATACAATAATACGCACACATATAAACACTGCGACAGTGGTATATTCCACTAACGCTCACAACCCAACAAACATACATGAGTGCTGCGGCAGTGGAACCAATCCACTCAAACCAACAACCCTAAAGAGGCACTGTGGAGGTGAGTTTTAGCTCACACAACCAACAGAACCCAATAGAGCATACCTAACTCACACACCCAACATAGCAAACAAAGGAGTGCTAGACAGGAAAACAGGATTTCAGATGGTTTTAACCACAACTTAAGATGAGAGAATCAGTAAGCACCTGATTCGGCAATTAATCATTAGGTCAACACTCAACTAACAACAAGGTTGAAGATTTCAGCAAGCGGACGCCATGCAAGGCTTGGTGTCGGAACAAGACAAAGATAAGCTTAACACGAAGGCCAAATACCAGAATAATACTCAACAGTTCATTAGAAAACACTCTGTGAGTCCAAACTCTACTCCCAACAAACTTCTCATAATAACACAACGGAAGCCACGAAATAACACCATAAATGATCACTTAACAATTACGGGACATTTCGATGAATAAAGCGTAGCTTCATCTAAAAGTCTTAAGAAAAGGACTTAAATGCTTGATAACATCGCTTAAGAAAATCGGGAACACCCTGCAAGAGAACATAAAAAAATATGCTGAATAATTCAGAATATGCAATGAAATCGACAGAAAGACTTATCAAAAGTTGATGGGAACACTTAACAAAAGTCGACAGGAAAGACTTAACAAAAGTCGACGGAAAGGACTTATATCAAAGTCGACGGAAAGGACTTATATCAAAGTCGATGGGAAAATTATCTCAAGTCGACGGGAAAGGTCTATAAAATCGACGGGAAAACTTTATGAAAGTTGACGGGAAAAGCTACCCAAAATCAATGGGAAAAGGCTTAGTCAAAATGGAGTGGCTGTCCCGTCAATCGGGGCGGTCCCATCGATCGGTGGGAAGACCTACCGATTCTGACTTAAAGGGCAGAAGACAATAAAAACTCAGCTAATGCTAACGAAAAAAATCGACTGGAAAGCTTATATCATAATCGATGGGAAGATTGTATAAAATCAATGGGATAGGTTAAGTTATAATAGACGGGAAGATTGAATAAAATCGATGGGAAAGGTTAACTTATAATCGACGAGAAGATTGTATAAAATTGACGGGAAAGCTTTAAGTCAAGGAAAAATCGACGGGACGGGAGTTTGATCGACGGGTGTCCCGTAGATTATTACTTAGATATTCGACAAAACCTTATCTCTCTGCCCTCTCCCATAGATCGTCAGGATGGGGTGCGGATCGATGGGAAGGCTTAAAACAAAAAAAAATTCAGGATAAAGAACTAGGGCAAAAATCGACTGGACAGACTCCTTAAATGGAAATCGACGGGACAGACCTTCTTCAAAGGAAAATTCCAAAAAAAACTAAGTAGAATAATTTGACTGGAAACATAATCTTGAAATCAAACCATCCAGAACACTCAATTAACAACATTTTAAGATAAAGTAAACCATTCAAAAATTATATACCAACATACAACAGATAACACACAGAGGAGGAAAAATGGGAGAAACATTCCAATGGGGAAAATAAAACAATCCACCACTTGTCTTTACTCAATTCACCGAAAAAACGGCCTCTCAAGCCCTCCACGCTAAGGATCGGCTCAAACACGGCCTACACACGAAGAATCTATGAAATTTGGACGAGGGTTAGGGCCTTTAACCCTAGCGCCAAAAATCTATGAAATGAACAAAACTTACCAGGCACACGACGAGCACGGTGAGAGCTTTACAAATCTATGCTCCGGCGAAGATTTCGAGCTCTCAAGCTCCCTCGACATCCAACGGAAAGATGAAAAATCCTATTTCTCTCTCACGAAAGCTCTGCTTCGGGAAATTAGGAAAGAAGAAGAAGATGAAGAAGGAGAATAGTAATGATAATATATATTCATAAATAGTGGAGAAGGATATATATATATATATAATATATATATAATCAGATAGTGGAGGAATAGAATAATATATATATATATATTTAGACAGAGATGGAGGAAGACAGCATGAATCCATAATAATCATAATATTATTATTAATAATAATAATAATTAGAAGAAAAGAATGGCCGAACCAACGGTCGCTGATTTCAACGAAAATTGCACTGAAGACAAAGGTCGCCTCTACGAATCGAACGGAGAAGTCGGAATCAAAATCCGACGAGCCAAACTCAAGATATAATTTTTTGAAGATTGCGGCGACGATAACCAAACAATTCTTTGGGAAAATCATCGGGGCTATAAAAATGCTCGAATCGCAACGAAACTTTGACGAGCCTCTCTAAAATTAAATAATTTAATTTCCTGATGTAAAATTTTCCAATTCCGACACACTCCAAATTTGGTCAACTTGATCGAAAGAACGCGAAAACGACGGCGCATCGCTAACTTCGCACTAATGTAACGCCCTTACGTCAAAAATGACATCGAAGAAGGATTAAAATAGTTCCTGAAAATTCAGGGGCATTACAGTAGTAGCAAAAGCAGGTGGCAAGGAAAGATGTAATCATAGCAGTATATCAAAAGTATAAAATGTACATCTAACAAGTAGTATGTCAACGACAGAGTATAAGCAAGCAGAGTATATAGATAACTGAATTGAACATAACTTATACGGATGCCCATAGAAGCTTATAAGTTAAGGATCCGAACATAAAGTAACCCATCATATAAAGGTGCTCATACAAGTTAAAACGATGAGGATCCAATGCGGTACAATGCAATGATCATGAAGGGATGAATGCAATGCAATGATTATGATATGATGACTCACCCATGCATATTTCCTATGTCGATATAGACCTGTACTTCCCACTTTCGAGGGTAGCTACAAAAGCTACCATTTGTAAGAAATCCCTCCCGGAACATAAGACACGACCGAGAAGAGTCCTATGCCCAGGATAGCCGCCTTGCAAAAGTGCTAGCTCACGGGCTAGCCACCTCCACAAGACGCCTATCCTGCCGGCTATTCTTACATATCATCATACCAACCCATTAATAAGAGAAAAACAATAGAAGACATTTATTCACAACTAAGTAATAATGTCCATACAGTACAAAGGGAAGGTAGCTACAAAAGCTTCTGTTAAACATCAGAGTACAAACTTGCCCTAAGGCTAAATCCCAACCACTCACTCACATCTGCCACTGATGGTAGCCAAGGTATCATGGTCACCAGCCCTGTCACCCTGGCCAAGATATCCTCATGTGTCGTACGATGCTGCTCCACCTGGGTGTGCTCCTAAAAGTAGTGGTGTAACAACCGTTAGTCATAAAGACTATGTGGCTTCACATCCTCTCCGCCGTCGACTCCAAGGCACCAGGCGGAAGGGAATGAAGAGAAGCTGCAATATTATCAGTAGTAGAAAAAGTAAGTGGCAAGGAAATATGTAATCACAGCCGTTGATAGAGATTTTTCAAGTTAAAAAAACTAATTCCAACCAATATCCCAAAGTAGGCAAGTATACCTATCGAAATATAGTATAGGAAGGATGTCATATTTGCCCGAGTCTTGTCGAGTAATCTTACTTGGACAAAAT
This sequence comes from Dactylorhiza incarnata, assembly GCA_033032865.1. Lineage (NCBI taxonomy): Eukaryota > Viridiplantae > Streptophyta > Magnoliopsida > Asparagales > Orchidaceae > Dactylorhiza > Dactylorhiza incarnata. The sequence goes on along the minus strand of JAWHQI010000008.1, from coordinate 20,961,561 downwards.
TTCTATTAATTTATCAGCAGAAAATTGGATTTGTTTTGAAAAATTAAAGACAACAAATTGAAAATTGCTAGAGAGACAAATTCACGAATTAAAATAAACTTAGTACTTGATTAAGCGTTCTTGGGAATCAGATTGCAATAGTTACATTCAAATTCTTAAAATTCTTTTTTGATTGGAGGATTGAAAAATACAAGCGAGGCTAGCTAGAGACAACCACCGCCTAATTTTAATAAAACTTCAATTAAAATCTCTTAAATTTGAAATAAATTAAAATCATATGAAAGATAAATCCAAAATTCCAAAAGAAATTATATTTCCAATTCTCAAAGAAAATATAATTATCTTTTTATTTCCGAGAGATCTATGGTATCCATGAGCCTCTCAGCCGCCAACCATAACGAAATTTATATACTAGCAGTACAAACTCACAACCAAATTTTAATCAGAAATAAATCAAAAAAAACTTCAAAAATTAGAGACAGCGGATTATAATTTAATCCCCATCCCAATACTAACCAATCAAGCATTAAGAAAGGATTTAACTACTCATAGTGAAATAGGAGACAACAATAAAATGATATGAAAATATTTTCATTAACTTAAAGAAATGAAAACACAATAATTAAAAAAAAGAAAATGAGCAACAATAACATTAGAAATATTTTAAAAACTAAAAATACAAAACTCTAATATAAAACATAAATAACCTGATTATAAAATAGAGAACTCTCATAAAACATTTCTCTCTAGCTCTCATTATCTTCTTTCTTCCTATGCTTGGTGGTTTATATTATGCTAATATTCCTCCCATTTTATTGGTGAAAATTTCATCTGTAATTAATTTGTGGGTTGCTCCATGAGGTGGACGATCAGATTCATGAAGAGGAGCTCACGGTGAAGGGTTGCTTGCATGGAGAAATTAAGTGGGCTGCATTGATAAAGAGGAGAGAGAACTGAATGCTTGCTGGATTAAGTTGGAGAGGGGATGAAACGGCTGCTTGGAGGATGGGCAGGCTGCATCAAATTGAATCCATGTGAAAAGGGCTGCAATTGGAGTGGATGTGAATGGTTGTATATATTTAAATAAATGTGTACAGTTATTGTATTGATAATTGAAAATTGCTGCATTATTATGGAGGAATGTGAATGTGCTGAATGACTAAGTGATTAGATGATCTTAAGTGGTGGTTGAATGGAATAACCGCTGCATGAAGATGAAGAATTAAATGGCTAAATTGAAGATGATGAAGGGAGTTGAACGGCTGCTCCATGAAGAAATTAATGGCTGCTCCTTGGAGTAAAATGCACGTAAGAAAGGGCTACTTGAAGAGAGAGAAGAAGTGGCTGCATTTAGAATAGAGAGGAGCCGATTCATTCAATTAATGCGAAGAATTTATAATGGATTTCACGTGAGGATGGGAATAATATTGCATGCATGCATGCATGGGAAAATTATGATAACCATATGGAAGAAATAATATAGAATGGAAATAATAATGTCCAGTAATAAGTTGTGAGAGTGGAAAGAATTTAACCGACTACATGCATAATAGCTGGTATGGAATAATAATGCATGCATGGATTGATGAAAGTTTCACATGCATGGAAAGGTGACGGCTTTCATATAAATAAAAATATTCATGTGACAGGCTTAACTTTGCAAAGATGCGCGTACACGTGTATTTGGATCAAAACTTCATAGCGGGTTTTTTATTTGGGCGTGCAAAAATCACACCCAGGCCTGCAAAATAACAATAAAATAATATTAGCATAATTTCTAATAAAAAGTATTTAAAAAGCAAATTAACATATTAATAGGTGAAAATATATATTTTTATATATGATAACTAATATTTTTCGTTAATAATTTATGCTAAATTATGCGTTATCAAATTCCCCCAGACTTAGTATTTTGCTTGTCCCCAAGCAAACACATACGAGCTAGCAAACATAAAATTAACTAATCAAACAATTTGGTTATGTCGTACACGACTACGATGCGAAATTAAAGGTAGGGAAACTATGAAAAACAAACTGAAAATTATTACTTAATCTTAGCAAATAATTTTATAAATTCCACTAGCATAAAATAAATCATCCCATATTTTAGTAAAAGTACAAACTGAGTAACATGACGAATTAAAAGCGCATTGAATTGCTACTAATTCTTAGAGAAATTTTATAATCATATCAATTCAAGTCAAAAATCCATACTCCTACCTAAAAATTTACCCAATTTATTCCATCGCTACCGTACTAAAAATAAACCTAGGAAGCATGATCAAAAGGACTTTCATTAGGCGTAACATTTTGGCTTGGGTTTAAAGGTGCTAAAATCAAAAAGATAGAAATGACGGGTTCAAGCACACTTAAACATAAGGGCGAGCTTTGCATGAAATGATGTTGCTAAAAATAATTTTTGATTCCCCATATTATTTTTGATATATACAATTGGGATCAAAAATACCTTTTTTCATAATCTTTTTCTCATAATTTTTCAAATATTTTTGTTCATCATTTTTTGTTTGCTTTTTGCTATTTATTTCCTTCTTTTGTAGCTATCATGAGATAATTGAAACTTTCACCATCTTCACAAAATGTAGTACACACTAGCAACATATAAAGCTCAAAATAAATTTGTGTGCAACATAGGTGGGATTTTTGGCTTTGTTAAAAATAAGTGGAGCTACCAAAAGGAAGGGAAAAGGCACAAGGTGGCTAATAATGATTAAACTTTTAAGGTTTGGAATACAAAGGCTCAATATATTCAATAAAATGCCTTGATCATATTCATGCTTCCAAATTTATTTAAAGCAAAGTGTTGAAAAATTCAAGAGAAGTAAATTCTAGATAGAAAATAAAGATAATTAACTTATCATGAAAATGAAAATAACAAGCGTCTAGATTGGTTCACATCTAGTACACTCAACAGTAATCAACATTACAAAGATTCTTAGAAAAGAAAATAAGTGATGTTAGATTTTATAAAAGTGAAAAATATAAAAAGATAGCTATGAAAAAGTGCAAATATTTAAGAAAGTTTTTAAAAACTAACATGCTACCTTAATTAGAAACATTGCATGAGTCAACATATTACTCGTGAAACATAACCAAAATGAAAATTAGAGAAATTTATTCTAACTAAGAAAGTACACAAATTATTAAAAATAAGAAAAGACAGTCATGGGGTACTAAAGACAAAACAAAATTAACTCAAATTATTACATGTTTTTTGAATATATATATAAATATATATATAGTAAGATTATATATTAAAAGTTTTATAATCAAAACAAGAAAGCAAAATGGCATAAGAAACTACATTTGTTAAATTCCTAGACTTCCCGACGTATAACCTGTGAAGGGCTCTCACCGGTACTAGGAAATGTGATGGGATGACATCCCAAATCTCCCTTTCCAAGAAATTAGATTTTTTTATTTTCTAATTTTTTGGTTTTTCAAATTTTTTGTATTTTAATACATGTTTGAAAGAAAGAAAATGAACTAATCTTTTTATAAAAAAATAGCTAATTTTTTATATGATTATTTTTGAAATTTTCTAATAAAAACAAAGAGAACAATGTGAAACTCCCACCAGACTAGAGAGAAACATCGTCCTTGATGTTAAAAAACTATATAGGAGGCCAAAACAATAAAAAGAAAAATGCATAGGGAAAAAATGTAAGAAAGGAAAAGATAAACAAGGGGTGTCTACCAGGAGCGCTTTTCTTTTTCCCGTCTTTAAGCTAGACGGTTATTGTTAGGATAAAGGAAAATAAAAAAAAGGTGCATCGACAACTCCCTTAATTCATGCTTAGATGAATGTGCCGACGTTTGTCGCCCGACTACTCCTCCGCTTATTTGATGATTCTTATTTTGACATTGAGCTTGAACATGCAACTCCAAATCACCTATACATACCTGAGGTTATTTGGGATTTTGTAGACGAGGGACAAATGGAACGTCAATGATGGTTGGGTGCTTCAGCTCATCTCTAACATAAAAAGCATTAGAATAAGAAAAATCACTTATAAACGTGTCAGAAACAATTTCACACAGAGGAGGGTCGTGTGGAAGAAAAAGATTAAGTGGCGGTTGTTCATTTCTAAAATTAAAATTTCATTTGAAAATTCAAGTGAATTACCAAGAGAAGTAAATTCATTGGACACAAAATTTTTATAAATTTGAAATCCTAAATTTGTATGTGTTGTGCTCAAAAATTCATGAAGAACATGAGAAAAATCGGGAGTAGTAGGAGAAGAAACATGTTCTTCTTCTATTCCACCCGACGTGCCCATAACCTTAAGATATTTTTGGTAAAGTAATTTTTCCTGATCTTCAGAATAAGAAATTAGGGGGATACATGAAGATTCATGTTCCTCCTCTAGAAAAAATTTTGAAGACGAAAAAATTTCACTAGAAGAAATTATACTCGTATCTAAATTTTGGGAAGGAGAATTAATTTGAAATTGGGAAATTCCTCCAAAATTAGAAACTGAAACTTACGGTGCACAAGAAGAAGAACAAAAATTCGGACCTAAATAATTATCATCCTCGCTACGGAAACTATCTGGGTGAACTAATATAGAATGGAAATAATAATGCCCGTGAATAAGTTGTGTGAGTGGATAGAATTTAACCAACTACATTCATAATAGCTGGTATTGAATAATAATGCATTCATGAGATTGATGAAAGGTTCGCGTGCATGGAAAGGTGACAGCTTTCATGCAAATAAAAATATTCATATGATGGGCTTAACTTTGCAAAGATGTGCACACGCGTGTATTTAGATCAAAACTTCGCAGTAGACTTTTTATTTGGACGTGCAAAAATCACACCTAGGCCTGCAAAATAACAATAAAATAATATTAGCATAATTTCTAATAAAAAGTATTTAAAAAGCAAATTGACATATTAATATGTGAAAATATATATTTTTATATATGATAACTAATATTCTTACGTTAATAATTTAAGCTAAATTATGCGTTATCAAATTCCCCCAGACTTAGTATTTTGCTTGTCCCCAAGCAAGCACATACGAGCTAGCAAAAATAAAATAACTAATCAAACAATTTGGCTTTGCTCTACACGAGTACGATGCGAAATTAAAGGTAGGGAAACAATGAAAAACAAACTGAAAATTATTACTTAATCTTAGCAAATAATTTTATAAAATCCACTAGCATAAAATAAATCATCCCATATTTTAGCAAAAGTAAAAACTGAGTAACATGATGAATTAAAAGCGCATTGCTACTAAAATCTTAGAGATATTTTATAATCATATAAAATCAAGTCAAAAATCCATACTCCTACCTAAAAATTTACCCAATTTACTTCCTCGCTACCGTACTAAAAATAAACCTAGGAAGCATGAATCAAAAGGACTTTCATTAGGCGTAACGTTTTGGCTTGGGTTTAAAGGTGCGAAAATCAAAAAGATAGAAATGACGGGTTCAAGCACACAAACAAAAGGGAGAGCTTTGCATGAAATGATGTTGCTAAAAATAATTTTTGATACCCCAAATTATTTTTGATATATAGAATTGGGATCAAAAATAGCTTTTTTTCATAATCTTTTTCTCATAATTTTTCAAATATTTTTGTTCATCCTTTTTGGTTTAGTTTTTGCTATTTATTTCCTTATTTTGTTGCCATCATGAGATAATTGAAACTTCCACCATCTTCACAAAATATAGTACACACTAGCAACATATAAAGCTCAAAATAAATTTGTGTTCAACATAGGTAGGATATTTGGCTTTGACAAAAATAAGTGGAGCTAACAAAAGGAAGGGAAAATGCACAAGGTGGCTAACAATGATTAAACTTTTAAGGTTTGGAATACAAAGGCTCAATCTATTAAATAAAATGCCTTGATCATATTCAAGCTTCCAAATTTATTTAAAGCAAAGTGTTGAAAAATTCAAGAGAAGTAAATTCTAGATAGAAAATAAAGAGAATTAACTTATCATGAAAATGAAAATAACAAGCGTCTAGGTTGGTTCGCATCTAGTACACTCAACACTAATCAACATTACAAAGATTCTTAGAAAAGAAAATAAGGGATGTTAGATTTTATAAAAATGAAAAATAAAAAAAGATAGCTATGAAAAAGTGCAAATATTCAAGAAAGTTTTTCAAAACTAACATGCTAACTAAATGATAAACACTGCATTAGTGAACATATTACTCGTGAAACATAAGCAAAATGAAAATTAGAGAAATTTATTCTAACTAAGCAAGTACACAAATGATTAAAAACAAGAAAAGACATTCATGGGCTATTAAAGACAAAACAAAATTAACTCAAATTATTACATGTTTTTGCATATATATATATATAAATATATATATATATATTGTAAGATTATATATTAAAAGTTTTATAATCAAAACAAGAAAGCAAAATGGCATAAGAAACTATATTTGTTAAATTCCCAGACTTCCCGAGGTATAACCTGTGAAGGGCTCTCACCGGTACTAGGAAATGTGATGGCATGACATCCCAAATCTCGCTTTCCAAGAAATTAGATCTTTTTTTCAATTTTTTTTGGGTTTTTGTTTTTTCAATTTTTTTTGCATTTTAATATATATTTGAAAGAAAGAAAATGAACTTATCTTTTTTTAAAAAAAATTAGTAATTTTTTTATATGATTTATTTTTGAAATTTTCTAATAAAAACAAAGAGAACAATGTGAAACTCCCACCAAACTAGAGAGAAACATCGTCATCGATGGTAAAAAAACTATGTAAGAGGGAAAAACAATAAAAAGAAAAATGCATAGGGAAAAAAATGCAAGAAAGGAAAAGATAAATAAGGGGTATCTCCCAAGAGCGTTTTTCTTTTTCCCGTATTTAAACTAGATGATTATTGTTAGGAAAAAGGAAAATTAAAAAATGTGCACCGACAACTCCTTTAATTCACGCTTAGATGAATGTGCCAAAGTCCCCCCCCCCCCCCCCGACTACACCTCCGCTTATTTGATGATTGTTGTTTTGACCTTGAGCTTGAACATTCAACTCCAAATCACCTATACATACCTGAGGTGATTTGGGATCTTGTAGATGAGGAACAAATGGAACGTCGAAGACGGTTGGGTGCATCAGCTCATCTCTTACATAAAAAGCATTAAAATAAGAAAAATTTCAAACAAACGTGTCAGAATCAATTTCACACAGAGGAGGGTCGTGTGAAAGAAAAAGATTAAGTGGCGGTTGTTCATTTTATAAAATTAAAATTTCTTTTGAAAATTCAAGTAAATTACCAAGAGAAGTAAATTCATTGGACACAAAATTTTCATAAATTTGAAATCCTAAATTTGTATGTGTAGTGCTCAAAAATTCATGAAGAACAGGAGAAAAATCGGGAGTAGTAGGAGAAGAAACATGTTCTTCTTCTATTTCACCCGACGTGCCCATAACCTTAAAATATTCTTGGTAAAGTAATTTCTCCTGATCTTCGGAATAAGAAACGAGGGGGATACCTGAGGATTCATGTTCCTCCACAAGAAAAAGTTTTGAAGACGAAAAAATTTCACTAGAAGAAACAATACTCGTATCTAAATTTTGGGGAGGAGAATTAAGTTGAAATTGGGAAATTCCTACAAAATAAAAAACTGAAACTTACGGTGCACAAGAAGGAGAACGAAAATTCAGACCTAAGTAATAATCATCCTCGCTTCGAAAACTATCCAGGTGATCATCCCACCACAAATAATATACATTAGAGCTGGAAGAAAAAATATTATAATCGGAAAAATCATTCGCATGAAAACTAGAGGAATTATTTTCATCAAAGTTCGAATAATTATTTTCATAAATAAACTCAAAATTATTTCCATAAGAAAAATATTGAGGGTAAAATCTTGTATAACATTCTTCACTTCGATGCGACGCACCACAAAAATAACAAATAATGTTGCGCTTATGTGTTGCTTCCCAAAGATTAATTTTGTTTTGAAGCTCGACAACTTTAGCTGCCAATTGAGATAACATATTTGAGAAAGAAAATAAAACAACCTTTACTTAAAAGAGTGGAATTCGATAAAAAAATGTAAAAGTGAAATGAGGGTAAAGAAAGAGAATAATAAATTTAATAAAACCTGCGCTTTCAAAATATCAACAAAAAGATTCCCCGGCAAACGCGCCAAAAACTTAATAGAGATTTTTCAAGTTAAAAAAACTAATTCTAACTAATATCCTGATGTAGGCAAGTATACCTACCGAAATATAGTATAGGAAGGATGTCGTATTTTCCCGAGGCCTGTCGAGTAATCTTAGTCATGCAAAATTTCTAATAATTTATCGGTGGAAATTTGGATTGTTTTGAAAAATGAAAGACAACAAATTAAAAATTGCTAGAGAGACAAATTCATGAATTAAAATAAACTTAGTACTTGATTAAGCATTCTTGGGAATCCGATTGCAAAAGATACATTCTAATTCTTAAAATTCTGTTTTTATTGGAGGATTAAAAAATAAGAGTGAGGCTCGCTAGAGACAACCGCCGCCTAATTTTAAAAATACTTCAATTAAAATCTCTTAAATTTGAAATAAATTAAAATCGTATGAAAGATAAATCCAAAATTCCAAAAGAAATTATATTTCCAATTCTCAAAGAAAATATAATTATCTTTTTATTTCTGAGAGATCTATGGTATCCACGAGCCTCTCGTCCGCCAACCGGATA